>BTPG01000005.1:36116967-37449467 GCA_036245525.1 Semisulcospira habei
CGATTCGAAGTTTACCAACATTATCTGGCTGTATGCCTTGGTAAATACGATCTTCTCGTTCTTCTCTTGTTAGCCAAAGGTCTTTGTAACAGTAGAATACATCTGAGTCATCAAGACTAAACACTTCCTGTCCTTCAAGTTTTACTTTAATAGTTCTAACAATTGCTCTGCCAAGATTGTCAACCAGTGTTCTGTTTACGTCTGCGTCTGATGATAGTTCAATATTAAATGCAAGGCGTGCAGTGCCAGGAACAATAACGTCACTGGGACCTAGGTTTGGAAACTTGACTGTAAGTGTTTGATTCTGGTCTATGGTACTAGGATTGTTTGTGATGACGATTGATTGTCTTATGCCCTTAACACCCAGGGGCTCACGTAGTTTTCTGTATGGGTCTAACTTTGAACCGTAAGACTGTGTCATTTTTATTATGCACAATAAAAAAATAATAAATTAATAAAACAATGGCAGCGGGAGGATTTAATCATGAAGAGTTTAAAATGGATGACATGAATGTCTCAGATACCAGTATCACAGATATGACTGGTACAAGTAATACTTCTAGTATGTATCACGAACTTTTAGAAACCAAAGTGAACTCATTTTATGATAGTGTTGGTGAGCGTCCATATCAAATAGATCCTAATCAGTTTGAATATGAAAAAGGACATTTATATTTAAAAACTGTTGACAAAGGTAAAATACTATTAACTAAGAAAAACAACCCTAGTAGTTTTAGAGCTTTAGGTACAATCAAAGGTGAAGGTGGTGTTAGTGCCTTGCGCCAACTTGGTGTTGGTGAAAGAAGGATACCACCTCGAGCTGCTACCATTCTAAATGATTCGCAATCAAAATTACCGACTGAGCAAGAGATTGATATGGCTGATAAAACAAAACTACCAGAAATAGTAGACAAGACAATACAAGAAACATCATTTATAAATGAGGCTATAAAAACAATTGATGACCCTCCTTTTCAAATAGGTGACTCTTCTTTTACATTGCGTGAGATAGCTGCGTTGGATAAAGCACTACAGTCAACAAGGGGTGAGATGGTAAATAACGTAGTCAAACTTAGTGAGCTTGATAAACACATTGAAAAAGAAAAAGAGAAACTGGCTACTGCAGACAATGGGAATTATGACATTGAAATAAAAGAAAGAATACAAGAAAGATTAAAAAATTTGTATATAGAAAGAGATGCTCGGTTAGAAGTAATTGATAATGGTAGACAAAAACTGAAAACACAGGTCAACAGAATTAGAGAAACTATTCAGAAAATACTTAATGAGGATACAACTTTGACTGAGAGATTAAAAACACTTTTCAGAGAGCAGGGTATCACTATTGCAAGTTTAATTACTGCTCTTGGATTTATTATTAGTACTGTAGTGTTAGCTGTAACAGGTGGTGGTAGTAGTCCAGCACCTCCAGCTCCTCCAACTCCATCAGACCCAAAAGATTTACAGACGTGGGTAAAAAAACAGTTGTCTCACATATCAGACTTGCTTAAAAAATTAGCTGTAAAAGCAGCAGATGCTTTACCAGGTATTATAGGTAGTGTTGTCAGTTGGCTTATTAGTACTACAGCAAAGGTAGTAGGGTTTATGGCAGAGCATGTATGGATATTTTTGGTAACAGTAGGAGGGTTAATTATAGGATACTTAATGAAACAGGTAAAGAAGTAATATTCCTAATCCAGTAAGGCCTATTACCAATGCAGTTCTCTCTGACTCATGTGTGTTTTCTTGGCCTGTTACTGACTGTACTGGTGCTGGTTCAGGTGTCTGTGCCGATGCTTGGGCTGTTATTGACATTACTGGTTTTACTATCTGTTCAGGTGGTGGTGTTGATATTTGTGTTACTGGTGGTGTTACTGGTTGTATGTGAGAGGTTGTTGGACTCAAGTTTACAGATTGATTAAGTCCTAATTTCTGATTACTCCCTGCAACAACTATTTCATTATTATAATTTGTTATTACTCCAATTTGTAGTTGAAGATCAGAAGGCAACATGTATAACCCAATGCCTACTACAAAGTCAACTTTTGATCTGGCATATCTGAGAACGTTTTGGTAACGTTGTATGCTAGATGGAAGATCAACAACTGAGTTAATAGAATCTTCTAAATTTGCTAAAAACTGTTTTTGTGCTTCAAATTTACCACTTCCATTCAAAATGTTTGATTTTGTTAGTGATTGTGCTCCTAGTAAACACCAGACATATGTTCTGATAGACTCATTGACGCGCTCGACTCCTGCTTGAGTAAACCCGTCAGATTTATCTAAAATAAATGTGGTCCACGCATTAGTCTGCTTCTGCTCTATTGATTCTAACCAGACTTGTGATTTTGATGAGAATGAAGTGTAACCAGGGTAGTAATCTTGTGGGTATTGTCTGTGACTCATAGCATAATACAATGTTCCCATACCATTGTGATCATCAAGTTTTTGTGTAAAGTCATACTTTGTACTGATGTTAAATTCATTACAGATCCGTTCAAATGCTTTCAAATCCATGGGATTGTTAAACTGATTAAAACTGGATTCAGTTGGTAATGGTGTATGCAGTTCTGACAGTATTCTTCTAAGCTGGTAATAAACATGGAAATGATACACAGACTTAATCAGTTTGTTTGAGTGATTCAAATGGTCTGTAAATGAAACACCACAGCCTGTAGTAGAACACAGTATGGCAAAGTTAAGTTGGTTTTGAAACATCTGTAGTGGGCTTGAAGACCACTTTCTTGCAGTTGAGTCATCTGTTATTGGAGGGTTTAGGTAATGATCAAAAGGGTTGGGTACTTTGACTTGAAATAAATCTTGTTCAGACAAAGCTATATCAAGCTGATTTAACTGAATTATTTTCTGTTCATAAGTAGGTGCAACATTATATTTGGCATTCACATTGAATTGAAATGCGTTTGTAGTGGTAATGGTTGGTGATTTAAATTCCATCCTTTTTTTTTATGTGATAATAAAAATGTTTATAACCTTAACAATTCTTGACACGAGCAAACCAGTGTGGCTAACTAATGGAATCGATAATCGAGATGGTAACAAGGCTGTGGCTATCCATGAAATGTTTTATACAGTAAAGTGGTTTAATGTAACGGATAATACAAGTTTTTATATAAGTTATGTTAATGCTGGTAATAGTGGCTTGGACACTAATACACACTTTATACCATCTGGGTATTATGACTTTTGTACTTTAGCTACATGGTTTCAAAATAATTTAAAAATTAAAGCAACTTTAAATCAGGCTAACTTGTTTGTTGAATTAGAAATTCCTACAGGCACTATACCTTTATTTTCAACTGAACTTGCATATTTACTTGGTTTAATAGACAGAAATACAATGCCTGTAAATTGGGTAATGGGTTTTACAGATAATGGTACTAGTGGATGGTATTATACACCAGATGTAACTAAAATAACTGGAACATATCCTGTTCATTTGTCAGTACACACATTTCTAAATGTTTATTTAAAAGAACTAAACACGACTGAAAATGTACACAATGGAAAACCATCAACTTTGTTGAGATGCTTACCAACTGGAACTGCACCCTATTGTGAAATTGTGGTTGTTAGATTTCCTAATTTACAGTTTAAGAAATTAGGTTCTAGTTTCTTTGAGTCACTGAGTATATCTGTAACTAATCAGAATGGTAAACCAGTTGTGATGCATGATTTTAGTGTTGTGTTAGAAATTAAATAATTTTATTTTTGTTTATAAAAAAATGAGTGGTCTTGGTCCAAAGCCTAGAATCATACCAGTTGCATGTCCAGTAACAGAGTTGAAAGATTTGGCAGACGTACAGGATTTTGAGAAGGAAGGGGAAATTGGAGAAATATATGGTTTTGAACTTGATTCCTATGGCATGTACAAGAGAAAAGTAATTGTTGACATAAAAGACGGTGAAAAACAGATTCCTAAACTTGGTCAGCTTCGTGATGTTACTGTACCTACTCCACCTGTAAATAATGCGCCTTACAACTTAATACATGTGGGAAATAAGTGGGTTGTTTCACCTGTACCGGCACCACCACCCACAATTGACTGGGACATAAAGATTGAATTTATTAGTCCTTATGTATACACTGATGATGAAGGCGCCTTAGTGTTTAGGAAGGTTGTTAATTCTGGGTCGCTTATTGTAAGCCTTGTTCCAAGTTTTGCCCTAGACAACAATAGCAGAGAAAAACTGAAAGTTGAAAATTATGAGAGACGGAGATATCTTCTTACAACTAGAAAGGGTAGATCAGATACTTCTGTTGTGTTTATGCCAGCAAGCTTAGTCGTGGCTAGAGAAGCGACAATAGTATTTGAAATTATCATGAAATCTGTTGCTACTGCAAAAGAGGCTCAAATTGCACAAGGAATTAAACTTACATGGAATGAAGCAGTAACAGAATCATCAAAGGTCTTTATTGCTATTACAAAAAATAATGATGTTATTAACGTTTCAAGCAGTATTCCAGCTGTCAAGGTGGTGGTTGACAAAACAACTTTTGTTCGTCTAACTTACATAAACCTTGAACACATTGATCTTGTTGCATTTTATTATGCTAGTAAATTGTATACTTTTGAAGAGTTGCAAAATGTAATTGCTGATTAAAAAAATATTTGTCATAAAAAATGGTGAACTTGTATCCACAAATATCACCTGAGCCTATTGAGCGTGATAAAACATTAAAGGCAGATTCATTTCGTTTAATGAATATTACAGAAGCGTTGAAGTATTTGGAAGAAGAACAAGCAAAATACTCGAGGTGTAAACGCCGTTACAATACGGTTTTCAATTCTGTACACAACACATCAATGGCCATGGGGGTGGTTTCGGCCGGATTATCTGTAGGAGGTATAACTCTTTTTGCAACGGGGGTGGGAAGTGTTATAGGAATTGCTGTTGAAGGTATTGGTCTTGTCACAAGTCTAGCATGCTTTGGTATGGAAACCCTTAACAAAAAATTTTATATGAAGTTGCAGAAGCATGAAGCATTAAGTACGCTCGCAGCAGCTAAGCTGACGAGTATGAAACTTATTATTAGTAAGGCTTTGGAAAATAATGAAATTGATGACGAAGAATTTAAGCGAGTCCAGGATGATTTGGCTAACTATAAACAACAAAAATCTGAAATACAGAATAAGATGCGTAGTCAGGCTGTAAATGTTGAAGAGCTAAAGAAATCTTTTTTAGAACAAGGAAAAAAGATAGGCGTAGAAGAAACTATGAAAAAAGTTTACGGACTGTTAGGCAAGTAAAGATCAGTTTTGGTAATCATTCATTAATTCTGAAATACTCTTCACAAAGAGATGTCATGCCTTTCACGTCTGCCCATCTAACACCATCTGCCCCACCACCAGACTACTATTGAGAAAAAAAAGTTTTCTTGTTGACCTTGTAACTTGAGAAATCTGTCTGAGTGTCTTATTGACTAGGGTCAAGAACTTACAAATTCTTATGTTTAGGTTCTTGTAAGAACTTGTTTTAAGTCACTTAAAAGAACTTATGACACTAACTTTAAAGTTGTAGGTATCTTTGAAGTTAGTTGGCAAGTAAAATCATGTTATTCTAGAAAGTCACATCAACAGTAACTTTCTAAGTTTACTTCCCACTCAGATTGCCCGGTAGTGTAATAGAATATTTTTTTTATTACACAATAAGGGTGTGTGCACATAGCACCCTGGAAAGAAAGGTCTATAGTGCAAAATCTGTCCATACCTCTGTGGACGTGAAAGGGGTATTTTAAAACACCCCTTTTGAATAGGCCTGATGGATAAGCCTATTGCCAGGGTGTGTTTTTCATGTGTTCTTGTCGCTGCAAACATAAAATGGGTTTTGTCTTTCAATTTCAAATGCATCACAGGTTGGTCTGCGCCTGTTAAATAACACTCACGATGTGCTGATGTGATGTGCTTGGAGTGGAAACAACAAAATTTTCTCCACACTTTGTCAGACGAAGAAACAGAAAACAAAATTATTTTTCTACTCACTTGGCGAGACCTATTTATTTAGGAATGACCTAGTGCTCTATATTTGGAGAAAAACCTATATTCAAGGTTTGTTCCATATTTTGGTGAACGCTCCATATTTTAAATTTGTTCTAGTGCCCTAATAACCCACTTTTGAAGCATTGACACAGAACGAAATAATTTGACCTAATATGTTTGTGTGTGCTTGTGTGTGCGAGGTGGGTGGCTGGGTGGGGTAGGGGGTCTGGGTGACAGCATTGATATTTTTAACTAGCCTTTTTTTTTCCCAGATTATTTCCCTTTGTCCAGTGATGTACTTATTTTGCTTTTTTCCCTAACATAAAAAATAGGAAAAAAATAAGAAAAAAAAAATTAAAATTAAAAAAAAAATAAGAAAAAAAAGAAGAATAATTAAAAATTAACAAAGAAAAAAAAAAATAGAAAAAAAAAAAACATTGACAAAAGGGCTGCTTAGTGGCCTGTCACCTGCTTCCACAGGAATCGATGTAACCCGGGTTATTCACGTGCTAATTCACCCCCTATGGAGGGGGCTATAACCCTGGGGGGTTGCACGTTCACCTTTTCCTGTGAAAGCCTCCGCGGTGGAGAGTGTCAACTGGCTCCGAGAGCGTGAAACGAACTCAGCACAGACAGAATAGCTTGCGCTAACTATTCTATCCTAACCAGCGGAAGTATCCTCTCAGCCACTCAGCAGACCCAAACAAAGGTAGATTATTTTACGTATTTATGGTTTGGCTGAAATCTTATTAAATCAGGGCTCTCCATGATATGAATCAAAACAAATCTTAAGAATTTAAGCCTATAAAGACATAGGCTCCTGAGAATCTAAGTCTCTTGCAAAAGACCTCTGGTGTTTCCGTCCTCAAAGGTAGTAAGCCTAACATGCTATTATAAGATGTCCTTGGCATTGGTGAATGTCCGCTTCTCTGTCATACCTGTGTTTAAGCGTGCTCAGTACAACTCTGCCATGTCTGTGTTTAAGTGTTATGCATAGATTCAGCAATCTTTACAGTTGACTAAAACTCTATGAAATCGGTGGCTAATGAGAATCTCACACTGCTCATAAGAATCTGTGATGGCGTGGGCTACTGAAAATTAAAGCCTCTTGTAAAATAAAACATGCTTTTTCATGTTCTCAGAGGAAGGAAGTCAGATTTAATGGGGTTCCTATACTTGTTCAGTAGCGCAGAACGACTATGTGCTTCAGCTATTGTACAAAGGGCACTGTGTGTGTGTGTGTCAGTAAAATAGGATAAGTTTGTAACCCAAATAACTGTCTGGGTGGTGTGTGTGTTTTCATGTAAACATGTTATCTGTGTGTTTGAGCGTGTGTGTGTGTGTTTAACTGCATTTTATTTTGTATTGAGAGTGGGCCAGGACTCTGAAGCCTGGAAAGGAGTCCTCGGCAAGCATGGCGTGGGGAACTGCAATGACAATGGCCGCCTACTGTTGGAGTTCTGTGCAGAGCAGCAACTGGTCATCACCAACACTACTTTTCAGCAAAAGGACAGTCGAAAGACCACCTGGATGCATCCTCGCTCCAAGCACTGGCACCTTATCGACTATGTCCTAGTGCGTCAGAGGGACCGCAGTGACGTCCTCCTCACCAGAGTGATGCCCAGCGCAGAGTGCCACACTGACCACCGCCTTGTCCGCTGCAAACTCAGGCTCCACTTCAAGCCAAAACCCAAGAAATGGGGGCCCCCCAAGAAAAAGCTTGATGTTGCGAGCCTTCAGCGTGACGACGTGAAAGCTGCCTTTCAGACAGATTTACAGCGCAGGCTCAAAGACACAGCGGACCCAGCAGACTCCTCCCCTGAAACACTTTGGGAAGAACTGAAAACTGCTATTGCAAAATCCTCTGCAGAAGTCTTGGGTTTCGCTAGAAAGAAGAATAAAGACTGGTTTGACGAAAACGATGTAGAGATCCAG
The DNA here is from genome assembly GCA_036245525.1 of Semisulcospira habei. NCBI lineage: Eukaryota > Metazoa > Mollusca > Gastropoda > Semisulcospiridae > Semisulcospira > Semisulcospira habei. The sequence continues at coordinate 36,124,901 of BTPG01000005.1, forward strand.
GAACACCTAGCAAAAAAAAGAGCCGCCCATCAGGCCCACCTAGCCCAGCCTTCCTGCCCTGTGAAGAAGTCTGCCTTCCGCCTCGTCTGCAGCAGTCTCCAGCGCAAGCTCAGAGATCTCCAGAATGAGTGGTGGACCAGACTTGCACAGAGGACCCAGCTTTGCGCAGACAATGGTGACTACAGGGGCTTCTACGAAGCATTGAAAGCAGTGTATGGCCCCAGGCACCTGGTACAAAGTCCCCTGCGAAGCGCGAATGGCCAGGCACTCCTCACAGATAATACCTCCATCTTGAACCGCTGGTCGGAATACTTTCAGAGCCTCTTCAGCGCTGAGCGCACTGTTCAAGAAGCAGTCGTCCTACAAATCCCACAGCTCCCAGTAAAAGTTGAATTGGACGAACCGCCCACCGCTGAAGAGACCCTCACAGCCATCCACCAGCTCAAGAGTGGCAAAGCAGCAGGCATTGATGGAATACCGCCAGAGATCTGGAAACATGGAGGCACAGCACTGCACAACAAGCTCCATGACCTCTTTCTCTGCTGCTGGGAGGAAGGAACACTACCAAAGGATCTCCGTGATGCAGTCGTTATCACCCTGTACAAGAACAAAGGTGAGAAGTCTGACTGTTCCAACTATCGGGGAATTACACTGCTGTCCATTGCTGGAAAAATCCTTGCAAGGCTGCTCCTGAATCGGCTGGTACCTGCCATCGCTGAAGACCAACTCCCAGAGGGCCAGTGTGGCTTCAGAGCAAACAGGAGCACCACCGATATGGTCTTTGTGCTGAGACAGCTACAGGAGAAGTGCCGCGAGCAGAACAAAGGGCTGTACGTAACGTTTGTCGACCTAACAAAAGCGTTCGACACTGTGAGCAGGCAAGGCATGTGGCAGATCCTGGAGCGACTTGGCTGTCCCCCAAAGTTCCTCAACATGATTGTCCAGCTACACGAGGACCAGCAAGGTCAGGTCAGACTCAACAATGACCTCTCAGAACCATTCCCCATTCTCAACGGCGTAAAGCAGGGCTGCGTGCTGGCACCGACCCTCTTCACCATCTTTTTTAGCATGATGTTGAAGCAGGCCACAGTGGACCTCGATGATGACGATGCAGTGTACATCAGGTATCGTCTCGATGGCAGCCTGTTCAACCTCAGACGACTGCAGGCCCACACGAAAACCCTAGACCAACTGATCCGTGAGCTGCTTTTTGCTGATGATGCTGCCCTCGTTGCACACACAGAGAGAGCCCTGCAGCGCATCACGTCCTGCTTCGCAGACGCTGCCCAGCTCTTTGGACTCGAGGTCAGTCTGAAAAAGACAGAGGTCCTCCATCAGCCGGCACCCAAGACAGTGTATCGCCCTCCTCACATCACCATCGGCGAGTCTGAACTAAAGTCAGTGCACCAGTTTACTTACCTTGGCTGCATTATCACGTCGGACGCCAAGCTGGACAAGGAGCTTGACAGCAGGCTGGCAAAAGCGAACAGCGCTTTCGGGCGACTTTTCAAGCGGGTGTGGCACAATCAACAGCTGAAAACAGGCACCAAGATCAGCGTGTACAGAGCTGTGGTCCTCACCACCCTGCTGTATGGTTCCGAGTCCTGGGCCCTCTACCGCAGCCAACTACGACTCCTCGAACGCTTCCACCAGCGCTGCCTGCGTACCATCCTGGGCATTCACTGGAGTGACTATGTCACCAATGTCGAGGTCCTTGAACAGGCTGAAACCGTGAGCATCGAGGCTTTGCTGCTGCGGACACAGCTCCGCTGGGCGGGGCATGTCTCCAGGATGGAGGATCATCGCCTACCAAAGATCACCCTGTTCGGCGAGCTTGCTACTGGACACCGTGACAGAGGGGCACCAAAGAAGAGATACAAAGACTGTCTCAAGAAGTCACTTAGTGCCTGCCAAATCGACCACCACCAGTGGTCTTCGCTTGCTGTGGACCGTGACACCTGGCGCTCCACTATTTACAAGGCAGCTGTCTCCTTTGAGGACTCTCGCAGAGCTAGCCTTAAGGACAAGCGGCTCAGGAGAAAGAACAGAGATGCCGCAACTCAGAACTCTGGCCATACCTTCCCCTGCAGCCACTGCGGTCGAACCTGCCTGTCCCGGATTGGCCTCCGCAGCCACGAACAAGCCTGCAGACGTCGTGGGCAACTCCTATAAAATCTTCGTTCGCGAAGTCCAGCCAAGAGAGATTTTGTATTGAAAGGTGGTGTGTTGATAGAGACAATGGTGATTAATAACTGAAGTACCTTTGCTTAAAGAAGTCAATGACAGCATTAATTATTTAGGTGTGGTGGGGGATCTGGCTTAATAATCACGGGTAGCTGATAAAAAATGCTGCTACTCTGAGAACACAACCGCACTCCAACACAAAGTAATGGAAAGATTGAGAATGTTCGTCTTCACACCCTACGAACGTCTCAACGACGCAATACTTGATCACGAGACTAGGGTCACGAGTTGACACGTGGTGTTGTTATTGGCAACATTGACGTCACTTACTTTTGGGTGGGTGATGTGGAAATTATGCCTAACGGGAATTCCCACAATTGCGCAAGTAGTCATTTCCCGAAAACGGCTGATAGTAGTCAATGACAGCATTAATAATTTAGGTTAGGTGGGGGGTCTGGCTTATGATAATCGCGGGTTGGTAGCTGATCAAAAATCGTTGCTTTGAATGATTTCTGGAGTGGAACTAAAATGGCTAGGTAATAAAGTTATTGGGTGTATTGGGTGGCGATGGGTTTGTCTAAATGGCTAGTTGATTACAATAATTAGTTGATCGATGTGGCATTTATCGATTTGATTGGTTTTCAAATCTTATATTCTCATTCTAGAATTAATTATTCTGAGAATGAGAATATGAGAGCCCCAGCCTACCCCTCCCCCAAACATAGCTTGAATGATTTCTGGAGTGGAACTAAAATGGCTAGGTAATAAAGGTATTGGGTGTCTTTGTTGATGTGGGCTTGCTTAATTACCGTGTTAATTAGAATAAATATATTGTTTGGGGGAGGGGTAGGCTGGGGCTCTCATATTCTCATTCTCTCGCTGAAACCAACCCCAGCCAAGAAAACAACATCAAGCTACAACACAGTAAGGCACAGTATCTGAAGATGAAGTTGGAGTGCACAAGAAGAAGTTGGAGAGAGAAGACTGCAAGACTGAACATGGAGAGGGACACCACCAAATTGTGGAGACTGACCAAGGCGTTGAACGATGAGGGCACCAGGGAACAGAAGATCACCCTGGAAGAAGAAGGGAAAGCACTGACTGGTAGGAAAGCTGCAAACATGTTCGCACAGATCTATGCGAAAGAAAGTAACATCACTGTCCCACGAGTGCTTGAGAAAGAAATTAGACAGGAAGAAAGAGAGAGAACAAGAGATACAAACATCCATGATGCAATGAAGAAGGACATCACCCTTCCGGAACTGAAGTTGGCCATCAAACATTTGAAGAAGAAAAAATCTCCAGGTCCAGACAGCATCTCAAATGAGATGTTACAACACCTTGGCAACACTGCCTTAACGAAGCTACTGGACATCTTTAACCACAGCTGGAGAGGAGGACAGGTACCCCAGTGCTGGAAGGAAGCCAGTATGATCCCAATTTTGAAGAAAGGGAAAAATAAGTCCAAAGCCCTGAGTTATCGCCCCATCAGCCTGACAAGTTGTGTGTGCAAGACCATGGAGCGCATCATCAACAAGCACCTGCAGTGGTACCTGGACTCCCAAGAGCATTATCGTGCCAGAGGAGGCCGGTTTCAGAAGCCACAAGAGTACAGACGACCAGACAACACACCTTGCACATGTCATAGAAGATGCCTTTCAAGATCAGAAGGTGACATTAGCTGCCTTCATTGACCTACAAAAGGCTTTCGACAAGGTGTGGAAGGATGGTCTCCTTGTGAAACTCCTTTGCTGTGGCATCCAAGGGAACATGTATCGGTGGACCAAGTCATACCTGCACAATCGCAGAGCCCGTGTGACAGTGGATGGATACTGTGGCCAAAAAGTGCTGCTGCGTCAGGTGGTGCCACAGGGGGGAGTCCTATCACCGACCCTGTTCATACTCTTCATCAACGACCTTGTGCCAGAGCTACCAAAAGGAGTCCACGCAGCCCTGTACGCAGATGACCTGGTACTCTGGTGCACAGAAGAGTATGCAACAACTGCTACATACAGGATGCAGCTAGCCCTAGACAGGCTGACAGACTGGACCAACAACTGGTGTGTGACCATCAACACAGAAAAATCATCAGCCACACTCTTCTCTCTCTCCAACAAAGCAAAGGCTGGCAACACTCTTCTCTCTCTCCAACAAAGCAAAGGCTGGCAAACTAACACTGGGCATCACCCCACTGTGGTATGAAGACCAACAGACATACCTGGGCGTAACCCTTGACAAGAGGCTGACGTGGAAGCCGCACATTTGGAACGCAGAAGCGAAAGCTAGAAGAAAGCTGAACATCATGAGGAAGCTGGCTGGAACACAATGGGGAGCCAATGAAAAGATCCTCAAAAATGTATATCAAGGCACAGTGAGATCACACCTTGAGTATGGATCCAATGCATGGTTGACGGCAGCCCAGTCACACCAGCAGACCATTGACAGAGTTCAGAAACAGTCACTGCGTATCATCACCGGTGCAATGAGATCCACAATTGAAAAGATGGAAGAGACAACAGGCATCCCACCCCTGCGCATGAGAAGAGATTGCAAAGCCTTGATACAGTCCACAAAGGTTAAGTCTTCCAAAGACCATCCTATGAATGCCAGGATGAAACAGCCAACCTCAGGGAGACTGAAAAGATCAAGCTTTGTGAAGGAGACGAGAGCTCTGCAGAGAAAACACCAGGCAAAGCTCCCTGCGCAGGTAGAGGCTCTAAATCCTACTAGTGACCTTCCACCCTGGGAAAGTAAGCCAGAAAACATCACCATTTCTTCCATGGTACCCTACATCATCACCAAAGATGAGCACAGCACTGTGAGCAAGAAAGCCCTGACACTGGCCATGCTCGAAGAAAAGTCTCCCCAGGAGGCATGGATACGGGCATACACCCATGGATCAGCCACAGGTGCAGTTCAGAATGGAGGGGCTGGGGTGTACATTCAGTACCCAAACGGAAAATGGCAGGCAGAGGCAATACCAACAGGCCTTCACTGCACAAATTACAGAGCTGAGGTGGAAGCCCTGGTCCATGCTGCAAACACCCTTAGTGGCACTGCAGACCCTGATGCCCAGATTGTCTTCCTGACTGATGCCATGTCTGTTCTTGAGGCAGCAACAGCAAGCAAACTGCCACGTCTACAAGAGGCACTGCAAAACATCAAGTGCACCAGGCTAGTGCTACAGTGGATCCCTTCACACTGTGGCATCTACGGCAATGAAGAAACTGACAGAATGGCAAAAGTGGGCGCAGAGAAAGAACAAGACGAAAATGGAGTCGGCTTCACAGAGATGAAGACCATCATTAAGTCTGTGTACAGACCACCACAACGGCCCCTAGACAGTTACCATCAGCTGTCCAGACAAGAGCAGGTGACCATCTTCCGTCTGAGGACCGGGCACAACCGACTCGATTTCCACCTGCACAGACGCTTCCACCTCGTGCCGTCTCCCCTGTGCCCTTGTGGAGAAGCAGAGCAGACCACAGAGCACATACTCCAGGACTGTAGGAACCACCAGTTGCCGAGGGAGGAGATATTATGGCCGAAGCCTGCCACCCTACAAGAGAAACTGTACGGGCCTGTGGAGGCGCTACAGAAGACCACAGATTTCATTTTGAGAGCCAAACTCCAAGTGTGACGGCGTTCGAGAAGAGGAATATATCGGCCAGTGCCAAAGTTAATCGCTGACATAATTCATCACTGTACAGAATTTGAGAAGCACTGGCAGTCAATCTTTTGGTCTCATTTATTACTATGAGTTTGAGAAGTCTTATTAAAGTTAACAGGGGTCGCACCAGTGTTTTCATTTTTCCAGCCCGTAGGCACAGGGTCAGCAAAATTGTGTGTGACAATGTGTGACTCTATTTGGTCTGTTTTCAGAACTCTTCCAAAACTATTTTCTTCCTTGAGTTAATAAATCTTGTTAACTTTGCTGGACATTTCATTGTCAGCGCAGCCTTTCTGATTCACATGTCACCATAGTAACTGATCAGTGACCTATCACTGACCCCAGACACAAATCAGAGGTTATCTTAAAGATGCTTGTGTGTATGCAGACACCTCCCGAAAATGTGAATAGCATAATAATAATAATAATAATAATGGTTATTATATCTAGGCGCTTTACCAATTCTGCGAATCGGCTCAAAGCGCCGCGAACTGAACCAAATACGCACGCGCACGTGACACACACATTCACTCTGAAGACAAACACAGTACAAGACAAACACAGGTCATTCACGTGGTGCGAAGGGTCAGCTCAGCTACTGAGGTTTCGGAAATTTTGATCGCTTGTATTTGAAATTTATAAAGTGGCCTGAAACCAGTACCAACGTGGACTAATGCACAATTTATGCCCCAGAAAATACAGTAATATCGATCCCTTAGTAAACTTCAGACACAACAAAATACTAAGGGACCCTTTTTTTGTTTTTGTTTTTTGTTCTAAGCAAAGCAATTTCTGTAGTAAAACTGCGGGACCCTTTTTTTGTTTTTGTTTTTTGTTCTAAGCAAAGCAATTTCTGTAGTAAAACTGCTGTCAGAGTTTGAAAAAGCGTCTATCAGACGTTTGTTAAATGATACCGCACCTTGTAATATAAGGGAGGTCAACTGTAATTTAATTTGTGTAAATCAAAATTGAAATGTCAATATCCCCTGTTTTTGTGTCACTCTTTCATAGTTTGCGACAGTTTCTACTTCAAGCCAACAGGGCTTCATGGTTTGCTACTACTTGGCATCATTCATATGGGTCTGTGCATCCAAAAGCTGACATTTTGCTCTGATATCGTTCTTACCTGTGACCCATTTAACCCCGCGGCTGCATTTCCCATATTTTTCACCACTATGTACCAGTTGCAGGAGATGGACTGACCTTGATAATTCAAGGGTAGTGCAAGATTAGCACACACACACGTGGGCTTAACACAAGCACACACACGTGTGATTGCACACACAGACACACACACACTGTGACACACACGCACACGCATGCACACACTGTGACACAAACTCACATGCACACACACAGCTTGTGATTGTTGTTCATCCAGTTATATTAAAAAACATTTGTTGCCGAGTTGGCCTTGGAAGTATTGTTGCGACACTGATGTTTATTCAATGAGTTGTTTGACATGCTGTTGGACACCCATAGTTAGTGCTAGAAATGGCTTGTTTGTGGTACTCAGGTGAAAGATCTCCATATTGTCAGGATGTGGGTATGCAGGGCTGTGAGGTGCAAACCTTGTGTCAGTAAGTCCTAATAATATGGCTGTCAGTCCTGGAGACTGATTCAGCTTTTTCATAATTCCAGAGAGCTGAATTTCAGCTTAGAGACAGAAACGCCTTTCAGCCAACCTGGTCCATCTGCAAGAGACATAAAATTTTTATGAGCCCCTGCATCTGCAGGGCCTCATGAAAATTGATGTCTCTTGCTGGCCATGCACATAATCTGTGGACATTATGTCACTTAAATTTTTTGTAATGTCGCCCAAGATAATATGAATGGACTCTTTTTGTGTTTCCCTAGGCAAAGAAATCATGATGACCGGCCATGACAGATAGCATCACATTAGTCTGTTGATCTTCGGAAATCACATCATGGCATGGTGTTCTGTACCTTGATGTTTATGGAGCTGTCATTGATTGTAGCAGAGTGATAAACTGATATTGATAAGGTGATCATCATGCGATTCAACTCCCGAGAACTGGCACTTTTGGCACAACAAACGGCCAGTGTGGACAAGGAGGGGGTGTTGTACATGAAGGAAAAACAGGACAGCATCTTCAAGCGATCAGAAGGTACAGTTATTAACCCTGGACAAACCAAGAATGAAGACAATTCAAAGCCTGTAACTAGTGTAAGCACTGGCACGGGATGGTCACAGGAAGAGTTTATTCCTGTAGTTAGACTCCACAGATCAAGATGAGTGAATTGATTCAACTTTTTGGCAGAAAAAGTGGTGTTTGTTTCTTCAAAAACATTACCGATGACATGACCTTATGGGAGGTGTCTACTACTTACGCAATTCTAGCCTAAGAGCTCGTTGTGTTACCACACAACCCGGGAGGCACTCGGGGAACCCCGAGGGGGCCGAGAGTTATCTCCCAATACTCCCCATCTGGCACAGAGTACCCATAGTCCGTCAGTCAGTCTACTTAGGCTTACGCTGTTCAGACGTGTTTGCTCTAGCCTACGGACTTGGGATTTTCCACCGGTTCGCCGGTCGTCGACGGACTTGGTTCTTCGCTTGACTTCTTCTTCGTCCGTCCTTCCTGTGCCTTGCGTGGCTCTGGTGTCCCCTCTTCGTTGGCAGCTGCCCGCTTGGCTGCTTGTAATGCCTGGGCTGTGCTGTGTGCTTCGCTGTGACTTCGCCGCGCGTGCCATGGTTTGAGATTTTTCTCCCCCCCCCCCTTCCCCGTTCCCGCTCCGGGAAAAGGTAAGGTAGTTGGGTTGGCCCTCGGCCGGTCCCCGCGCTGGGCACTGGTTGAGCGGGCACGAAGGCGGTCTTCATCGGCGCTGTTGCTTCGCGCCAAGATTCTTGACTTTTACTTGGCGGGCCTCGCGCCCGTTCCCACTCTCCTTCCGTGTTGGTGTGGCATTATTATTTAACAGGGTCAAAATCTCCCTTTCTCCGTGGATAGCAGCGTTGTTTTTGAAGATCCGCGGTTCTCAAAAGAGGGCATTTACGCTTGAGGAAAGGAATGAGACGTTTTAATCTGGAACGGTCATTCTTAAACGGCGCAGATCCACAGGTGGTCAGCTTCGTGTTCCAAGATGGCGTTTAGCGATGCAGAGCACCTTTTCCTCGCGGTTAAAACCTTTAATGGAATGGGAGTGGTGTGAAAGATCGGTGAAAGTTAAGTTTAACCCTATTTCTGGCGCTTACCTACTCACTTGTTCCTTACCTACTCTTTTGTACCTGGTGGGGTTCGGGGAATGTGTTATGCTCCAGCCATTCCTTGACGCGTTACGTTGGTGAGTGTGGCGAGAGCCGACGCTTACTTCGGTACTGTGTCGGTCACGTAATGCCTGTTTTTGTTATGCATAATGCAGACCTGTTTACCATACACGGGGGCGTATTAGGTACACAATTTGGCTGGTGGGTGAACATACATGTGCACTTTTATACTTGGCATCACATGTTTCAGTTCTTGGATGTCAGGCGTATGCCCACTTGAGCGCAGGGCCACTGGTGGCCACTCCTTGCTGCCGTTTGATAGGTTCAAGATGACCTTTTTGTGGCTGTAATAGAAGAAAAATCATAAACAGCACAAAAAAAAAAAAAAAAAAAAAATTGTCTTGCCACCACAAGTGCTGCTCACATTCATGCACGCGCTCGTTCCGCAAATTACAGTAACAGAGCTACAAAATGGACAATGATTTGGGACGGGTGGAGCCCGTCGCCAAGGCAGCTAAGGACCGGCGCCAGTGACCTCATCCCAACCCGAACCTACCTGACGGAAACAGAGTGCTAAGACAGCCCTATGTCTCCTGAACACATTAGTATGCTCTTTGGTTAAATTCCTACTTGACTAAGGCGTGTGCATGAGAATACAAATTACGGTCGAAAGGAGATTAATTGCCTATATAGGCAACATAAAACTACGATCAAAGCTGCACCTGGAGGCCCGTCGCTATAGTTCAGCGCCGGTGTTCAGCGGAGGGCACCGCTCCGACAAAGGTTACTGTGCCTGCCGCTTGCTTCAGGCCTATACTTGTCATGACATGCTTGAGTTTTGTTGTGCATGATGTGTTGCGAAGGTTAACCTTACCAGGGCAGGGTCCCTCAGGCCCACGCCCGCGTGCCTTCGGTTTTTATATGTTGCAGTGGCCTCTGGACGACCTGCACACAACATGGAGGATTCCAGTGACCGTCGGACTCACTCAAGGTCTGTCTACCATGTGCCGGATGTACCTCCGAACGTTGGTGTGACGTCTGCGCCACATGACCTGAACGGCGCTGGTCGCTACTTTGGAGCTTCTTTTGGCGAGTTCGCCCGGCACCTGTGACTGGTTCCGGACCTGCTGAAAGACCGGCTGCTGTTCCCGGTACTACGATCACTCGAGTTCCGACGAGATGACGGAGAGATCACCATGCCGGACGCGTCAGTATAGTGTGCGGAGTGGGTAGATCGTTGTGACCATTCCCAGGAGGGAATGCGCTGGGACTAAGCCCTGTGACAGGCAGAGAACCCACCTCGCTACAGAGCTCGGTTTGGAGAGACGTGCGTCGCGCCGTCCAATTGTCCGCTGCCGATCCCCGCTCGTCTCCACGGACGCCCGCTGGCTCCTACGCGGAGTCACCTCGCTGGCAGCGGACCCACCTCGATACAGAGCTCGGTTCGCGGAGACATTCTCGCACGCATGCATCGTCTCGGCACAAATGGAATCCGCTGGGCGCACAGTACGGAACCCACACACCGCTCAAGGTCAGCTGGGAAGCCGTCCAGGCGGCCGACGACGTAGCGCAGGGTATCGCGCTCGGAGCGGGTATGCTGGCACCGCCCTCGCTCCCTGGAGGGGGCTCCACCAGGACAGCGCTGCTCGTCGGAAGACACCCTGAGCCGGCTGCGAGTGGTTACAGAGTCCTGTTGGTGACCAGCCGGCTAGGCAGAGGTTCCAGTCTCCGTTTCTTACCGCTCGAGTCCTTGTCGATCTTGTGGAGAGATCGCCACGCCGGTCGCAGCGTTCCAGTACGCGGAGTGGGTTGATCGATGTGGTCGTTCCCAGGAGGGAACGCACCAGGACCAAACATTGCGACAGACAGAAAGCCCGCATCGACACGGAGCTCGGTGCGGAGGGACGTGCGCCAATCCGTCCTTGATCCAATGCCGATCCCCGCTCGTCTCCTAGAAAGCCCGCTGGCTCCTACGCGGAGTCTCCTCGCCGGCAGCGAGCCCACCTCGCCATAGAGCTCGGTTTGCGGAGACATTCACGCACGCGTTCCCTATCACGGCTCGATTTGGAATCCTCTCGGCACTCAAGATCGGATCGACGCTCTCGCTCTACTGCTCGCGAGCAGGGATGGTCGACGTGGGCGTTCCCAAGAGGGAGCGCACCTGGATATAGCCTGCTTCAGGCAGAGAACCCACCTCGATACAGAGCCCGATTGCGGAGACTTTCACGCACGCGTACTTTGTCGCAGCATGACTTGGAGCCACTTTTTACGCAACATCGGATCTCCTCTCTCGCTCTCCTACACGCGAGGAGGGACCGCTCCGCTCCATGGGATGCTCGTCCTCTACGGTTCGCCATCATTGGAGTCGCCCTTCCGACACTCTACGTCTACACTCCGCTCTCTCTCCACTGCGGGCGTGCTTAGGAGTTGCCGTTCTTCACGTCGCTCCAGGGATCCTGTCCCGTCTCGCTCGTCGGTCCCCTTCGCGTCCGGCTGCCGTTCGCCCCTTTCCTCTCCCCCTCACTCAGCCCTTTCCCCTTCTTCGTGCTCCGTCCCAGGGCGCCTGGCTGCAGTCGCTCCACTTCTGGACCCTCGCCCCCTCCGGTGGATCCTCGGGGAGGACGCTGTCATTACTTCGCCTAGCACAGACCTGTTTACCTACACTTGGGGTTAAAGTTCACATATTTGCTTGGGTTACACTTACATGTACACGTTTCTACACAGTTATTCACTAATATACACCTTTGGAGATCTGACTACTCACTGGCTTGTGACCTTTTACGCGTGAGTTCCAAATTACACTTAGTCAGTTGGAAGGACTCTGACTTCCCACGGGTGGTAAACAGGTCTGCAAGCGCTTCGGCTTCTGTCTCCACTGGTGCCCTCTCGGATACAGCTCGGAGTTGGCCGCGGCTGCCGCACTTCGTGACAGGCGCTTCGACTACCCTGCGCTTCTTCTCTCGGTTCCCGGAGCTTCTTGCTTCGCCCTCCATGGAGTTGTCAGCTGTTGGCTTCCCTCGGCAGGACCGGTTCTCAGGAGTCTGCCTGCCCCTACCGGCTGTGGATCCGCTCTTGACTCTACTTGGACTAGATGACCTCACTCGTCCGTAACACCCTACACTGCATGGGATCGGGGAGCTCCTTACCCTGCCCTTCATTCTCCAGTGGACGGCTCCTGGCCCCTGGCAGGTCGTCTGGCCGCGGAAGGACCCCCTGTGCTGACGACTCGGCTGACCCAGGTTCTTGGGAGTTCCTAGACTTCACTTCGGGGAGCAGACCGGAGGAGGCTTCTAGGACCTTGGCTTCGCTTACGCTGGTGCCAGACGGCGATAGGATGCGGTCCGCGCAGGTGGTCCTCGGCTCCGCCTCCAGATCTTGGGCTGCGACTTCTTCCGGAGCTGCCGACCCTTGACTCCAGGTACCCGTGCACTCGGCCTCCACAACGTTCCTCCGTTCACCTGCGAAGGAGGAGTCACCGCTGATGGAGTCTCCGCTCCTGTTTCGGCTTTCCGTTGGACTCACCGGGGGTCCTCATCCTACCCATGGACACTGTGGAACCAAAGCGCAGCGCCGTCTCCCTGGTGCCTAACCTACTTGACAACCCCATTGGGCGCACAGGGGTACGCCGGAGTTTGGACAGGTGGTACTGCTGCGGCGGTGCTCGCGGTGGAAGGGCCTAGCCACTGCTCGGAAGTCGGCTCTACTCTCCGTCGGTCGTCTCGCAGTCCGGCTGCGGTAGCTACGCCCCCTTCTTCCATGGTTCTTCTCGAGGTCCAGCCTAGCCTCCGGACCTCGCGGACAAGAGCGTGAACGGCTTGGATCTGACACGGACTAGGAGGTCTTCTCCTGGGAGGTCTGAGCCAGCCTTTTCCCCGATGGAACCAGTTGCTTCACTCGGAATGCACCAGGATACCTTCGGAGGATCGGCGCTGGCGAGATGGCTTAGTGGACCTGTTTGCCGCAAGGTGGGATCTCTGGCTTTCCTCGCACCTTCGTGGGGTATAGCCCTCCTGGACGAGATGCCAACGCTCTGACCAAGCCTTGGAAGGATCCTCCTCTCGTCCTGTTGGTCACCCCTTTCCCTGGTACCGGTCCTGAACCTCTTACCCCTCAGCTCGCCACGGACCCCCCGCTACTGCTTCCCGCATTCTACTAGGTCCTCATGCAGCCGCGATGGTCGCTGTTCCGCCTTGCTGGAGCGCCTACTCCTGCGCCTTGGCGGTTTGCGACAGACCCTCAACGCTGGAGTCTTCGCGTGGGCAGCAGTCGAAGCCTCGCTATGGCCCGCTTCCCCCACCTTGGCGCCTCTACGATGAAGTTGGCGAGGCATTGTGCTCTTGGACGGCGTCCGTCACCTCTCCCCTACCGACCCTGCTGACCCCAGCTGGTAGACTTATCCCCAGGAGACTAGGCAGGATAGCCTGAGCTTGCCTCACGTATACCTACGACGACATAGCCGTCCGGGCGGACGCGCTCGCTTCTTGGCCGTGCCCGGCAGCTCTGAAGCTACAGGGCAGACGATCTTCCTGACTACGCTCAGTCATACGATCCGAAGTCCAGGATCCCTCCCTCAGGGAGCTTAAAGGCTAATTACGGCCAATCAGCTACGTGCAGGGCCACGAACGCCACAGCCTTCAGGAACCGGGCTGTCCTCATCGTGGCTACTGGAGGGCTGGCGGGCAGGTGCTTTCGATCGCAGAGTTCTGTCAGCCTAGCGAGGCTACTCGCTCTGGTGGGGGACCTCTCGGGGGGGCACTCCTCCCTCCTGGCGCTTCAGCGCCGTCGCTTACACCTACCTAGAGTCGTCGGGAGTTTGCGGTTGGGAGGACGGCCCTTGGGGCCTTAGGTGTGCTAGAGCACGGCACCCTCCTCCTATTCGCCATTCTCCCATAAGGTCATGTCATCGGTAATGTTTTTGAAGAAACAAATGCTTTTTTCTTTAAAAGGTATTTTTTCGAAAAATACTTACCGATGACATGACTCGGATGACCCTCCCACCTGCCCCGCTTGCCGCTGGTAAGCTAATTATCCTGACTGACGGACTATGGGTACTCTGTGCCGGATGGGGAGTATCGGGAGATAACTCTCGGCCCCCTCGGGGTTCCCCGAGTGCCTCCCGGGTTGTGTGGTAACACAACGAGCTCTTAGGCTAGAATTGCATAAGTAGTAGACACCTCCCATAAGGTCATGTCATCGGTAAGTATTTTTCGAAAAAATACTTTTTAAAGAAAAATGCATTTTTTTTAACTACTGCTAAGGAAATGGCTGGTGACAATCGATGCAAATACGTCCTGAGAATTGTAGAAGGTAGGAATTCAATGTGTGTTGTGTAGTTTTGTGTAGGATAATCTAAATAAATAAATAATCGACTGCTTGCTGGATTCTCGGATGTGACTTGCCTTGGTACTATTTACTACTACCATTGTTAGGAGTAATGACGCAAGGACCATCCCACATCTGTGAGTGTAAGCAAAGTCCAATGTTTTCTTCACCATGTGATAATTTGTGTCCTCCTTGTTGCAGTGTATGTGGATCGATTTTTCAGACTGAAGGGAAATCTTCTCTTTTTCTTCAAAAACAAAGAAATTGTAAGTGCTTTATACAGTTATGCAGTCCTTTCCTCAGAATTTTATAGTGAATTTGCCCTTTTGTTGAACATTTTATAGAGATTAAATGATGGCTTCTGCATTGTGCGAAGTCAAACACAAGTGCTCAAGTTTTAAAAGAACGGGATTAAATAGATATATTGACCTATTAAAACAATAAAACATAGGAAATTGGCTGGCTGCCAGTACATTCACTCCATGGTCATGCATCACAGTAAGTGCAGCAAAAAATATACCCCCCTCGCCCCCCCCCCCACCCCTCCCCCCCCCCCCCCCCCAAACACCAAAAGCTTTTGTCGTCATTCAGGAGACATACCCATTTAGATAATTACCACCCTGCTGAACTCTCGAACGCTGGTGGTACAGCATTATGAGTGTTTTGACGTATTTACACCATAGTTATGCCCTCCATATGCCGAACTCGAGCAGCCATGCACCGAAACCATTTTGTCGGTAAGAAAGTATTATCTGGTGTAAATTCTCAGCATGACAGAAGTACACCGACCTTCCCAAAAGGCTCACTACCGCAGGACGAGGTGGTGGCCATCTTGTTTTCACTCATTTGTTGCTCAACCAAAAGATGGCTTTATGAAAACTGACTACAGTTAAAAAGAAATGTAGCTGCTCTGTAGATACGTGTGTATATATGGAAGTAGGAAGTATGTTTACAAGTATGTTTTCTAAATTCCTTTTAACCCTTATCATTCGGAATACATCAGTGTGTGAAATAAGTTTGACTGAAATAGTTTGAGGGTAGTGCCAGAATAGCTTGGTGCCTCTAGGTGCCAAGCTATTCTGGCACTACCCTTGAACTAAAGCCATTGGTCTATATCTTTATCTGTAAGTACTGTAATGTAGCCTGTCATGGCAGTGTACAAATTTGAAGCGTTTAGCCTCAGTAGGATATGGGTTAAAAAAAGGGGATGTGGTCGAATTTTCGGAACTGTGAATATTCAGTAATTAAAGTATGCTTAAATCGATCTGCCTGTGTAAATTTGCCCTGTCGAGTCTTGCAGAATGTGGAAGCAGGGAATAATTGAGGAACCTTTGTGTTTTCAGACAACTTGGTCTAAATGACTGTTGTAACCATTCCTAATTTGTGGGCAGGCTCACAGGATTTACTGTCTAAATGTATCTTGAAACTGTACTTGGCTGACATATATTCCATTATAATTCATTAATTTATATCACTGTTTCATGAAATAATTGTAAAATCAAGTTATGGATAAACACCCGTGCTTGGCTCATTTTGGGTTTTTGCTTTCTACTGGCAACATTTTCAAGGAATGGAGACATCTACCAGTAAGATGTAGTTTTTGTTTAAGTGAACTGTGTTTTAGCTGGCTGAAAGTTACAATAGCTCCCAACTAATTGTTTCACTAACAAAGAGAAAATATTCTGATGGGGCTCAAGAGGATTTATGTCTCTTGTTAGTCCTGTGTTTCCTTGTGCCCTTTTTTAGTCTCATTTCAGTTGTGTTCTTTACACAAATGTGGATCAGTGTGCAGTAGTTTCAGATCCGCATCCACTGGCTGTCAAGGATTTAAAGTAAGACACTTCAGCGCTTGCTCATTTCAGTGTTCTTGGCTCTCGCGTGTGAGCCATGAGGCTTTGCTGTTCTTGTCTCAGGTGTTTTAGTTTGTCGGTTTTATGTGACTAGTGTTGACACTTTTGACATTGGTGTTGCTGGGTGTGTTGTGACAGAGGTCGGAGCCACTGGGGGTGCTGGTGCTAGAGAGATGTACAGTGGAGCTGGACCTGGATGAGGAGGCACTCAACTCGTTTGTGTTGGGTCAGTATTTACTCTCACTCATCATGGCCATGCTCTGCTCACCCACAATCTCTTAGTCATAACACCACAGCTAAACTAAAATGTGGGACGGTGTCATTTATTGTTTTAACCTTCTTGTGCATGCATTCACTTGTATTGTAAAGAGTGCTGGTGGTTGTATGGACAAGTGGATTAACCCATTTAACCCTTTGCGTGTCAGTAGCGGGTTTAGTCACAATGATTCCTACAGGAATCATCGCGGATGGAACCCCACGGCCACATTTCCGAAATTTTGAGGGGTGTTACCTAACAATGATGTACCAGTTACCCTTGAATTATCATGGTCGATCTGTCTCCTGCTGTAGTACTTTGGGGCTAAATGGGGTAAGACCAAACATGCATATCCTTATTTTGTCACGCCACGGAGTAAAAACATATGTAAAAGATAGGGGTATAAAATTTGTGGTGTAACCATCATATTCAGACCTTTATTTATCACTAACTGGTTTGACTAGCTTGCCCAGACTTAAGTACCAAGTAGCCATCAAGTGTTTTTCAAGGATTTATTAACCCCCTTGTGCATGCAGCTAACAGTACTGTTTACCTTGCCAGTAGCTGCATGTGATAGCGGGCGCGTGGAAGGTCCTATTTGTCACAAATAATCTGCAATACTATCCCTGGCCTTTCTTAAATGTGTGTGTTGCGTTGTTTGCAGTGTTTGAGGGGGAGGACAACCCGTTTAAGTTTGCGGCAGCCACTGAAGAGGAACGAGATGGGTGGATCCAAGCACTGCACATGGCCAGCTATGAGTGTCTCAAAATGCAGCTGCAGTCTCTGCGTGAACAACTGCAGGCCCGCACGGGTCATGATCCTGTGGCCATGCCAGACAGTCTCACTGCCGGCCTCGATCTCGACATGCAGACTGGTGCGAAAACATCACGTCGTTAGCATGTGCTAAACCCCCTTGTGCATGTAGCCACCAGTCCTATAAACAGTACCAGTGGTTGCCTGCAGGAGGTTTGAACTGATTTATATGTGAGCATGCTGGATATTACATCATATATGTACTGTTTTGACTGTGTATCTTGATTATTTGAGGTCACAGTTTGTGTTCAAAATGCATTTTGTGCAATATTATGCAGAGCATGCAAAGTACAAAGCTATTGGTGTGATGGCAGTTTTTTTTAACCTTTACAGCTATTTTGCAAAGCTGTGATTGCGAGTGCCAGCCATGGTTTGACGTTCAGCATCAGACATGTACCTCAGGTCTATCTTCAGACTACTCTAGCTCCTGAACTACAGTACTCTTAGGGTATTTAAGCAGGCAAATGTCCTAGGCTTGACCAAAACAATAGCACATTGTCCTGAACAGAGAAAAAGCAGTTGGACATTTTTTAGTGAAGTGTTTTACTTTGACCAGTAACTATTCAATTCAAGCGCTAGGTGTCGTACAAATGGCATACTACAATTACCTTGCATCATACAGCATATATATACTCAACAGAAAAGAACTTTCACCCTAACGTACACACTAGTCCACCAACGCAACATGATATACATGAAAAATAAAAATAGAATGAAACACTCCAACAAAACGCTCACACAAATAGACATACCATAAAAATTCATTTTTCTCTAAAAGGTATTTTTTCGAAAAATACTTACCGATGACATGACTCGGAGGACCCTCCCTCCTGCCCCGCTTGCCGCTTTCGAGCGAAGTATCAGAAAAAACTGGCCGGTCTCGTGACCGGAGCCGGTAAGGCGGGAAACGGGAGACAACTCTCGGCCCCTCTAGGGGGGTTCCCCGAGTGCCTCCCGGGTTGTGTGGGCACACAACGGGTAAGTAGGCTAAAATTGAGCTAGAAGTAGACATTTCCATAAAGTCATGTCATCGGTAAGTATTTTTCGAAAAAATACCTTTTAGAGAAAAATGAATTTGTTTCCTCAAAAACATTACCGATGACATGACTTTATGGAAGAATTGCGATGAGGAGGAGGGTGCCGCGCAACTCTTAATGGTAAACAGCGCCGTCCTCCCAGTCGCAACCTCCCGACAATTTTAGCGAAGTGCATAGATAGGCGCCGGTGGCGCCGGGAGGGAGTGTTGCGCCGCGGCGATGTCCCTCACTAGTGCGAGATTCTCTCTTTGGCCTGCCAGGTCCCTGAGGTAGAAGCGGGCGAATACAGATTCAGTCTGCCAGCCCACGGCTGCCACGATGTCCTTGACAGCGCAGTTTCGGTCAAATGCGAGGCTCGTGGCCATGGCTCGTACCTCATGTGCGCGAACGAATGTGCAGCCTCTTCGCTCCCTGCAGGGAGATATCTGGATACGCGGAGCGTATAACCCAGCGGAGCCAGGACGAGATCGTCTGGGCTGTTATGGGTCTCAGAGGTAGGAAGAGGCGCGAACGCCCTCTGCGGAAGGCTTTAGATCGTCGCAGATAACTCTAAGGGCGCGCACGGGATCCTGTTGCCTGGTCTCCTGAGACAGAGGGTTGGTTCTTAGCGGCCGTAAGGTGATAACCTGAGGTGCCGTCAGAGGAGACCTGTTCTTGGCCAGGAAGGCAGGGTCAGTGAGGAGTTGAACAGACCCATCCGCTCGGAACTGTAGGCAGGTAGGCCGCGCCGAGAGTGCGTGTAGCTCACTCACCCGAGAGGCGGTAGCAAGGGCCAGCAGGAAGCACGTCTTCGTGTCACATCTGCGAAACGGGCCAAGGTAAGGGTAAGGGTTCAAATCTGTCAGAATTTAACCACGTTAGCACCCAGGGCAGGTCCCAGCGGGGAAGGAGTGAGCGGTGTGTTGGGCGCTGGATGCCGAAGTGACCCATAAGGTCGGCTAAGTCTTTGCAGGCGCCCGGGTCTGGGTGTCCAAGGTGTCGATAAGTGTCAGCGATCATGGACAGGTAACCCCTCACGGTGATGGGGGCCAGGCCTAAGTCTCGAAAGAGCCAGAGGAAGAAGTCCGCCCGCTGAGGATTAGTCAGTTCCGTGGGTGACAGGCCGTGCTCAGCACCAGGAACACAGGACTCGCCACTTTCCCTCGTAGACTCGGATGGTGGAAGGTCTGCGGGCCGAAGCGATCGCCTCCACTGCTGCACCCGAGTAGCCTCTAGCTCCGAGGGCTTGCCGCACAACCTCCAGGCGTGAAGGAGGAGCCGCTCCGGGCAGGGGTGGAACAGCGGCTGACGCGGTTGCTTGAGCATGGTGCGTGGGGCGGGAAGTAGCAGGGGCGGGTCCGTGGCGAGGCTGAGAAGGTCAGTGGTCCAGGAGCGGTTCCAGGCGAACGGTGCAACTAACAGCAGGACCGCCGAGCAGCCCCGCAGCTTGAGAAGGACTTTGGGTACGAGAACCGTCGGGGGGGAAGGCGTAAGCCACCAGGCCGTCCCAGGGAATGGAGAGTGCATCGACCGCCCAGGCAAGTGGATCGGGAATCGGGGAGACGAAGAGCGGCAGCTGATGGTTCCACCTCGTGGCGAACAAGTCGACCTGGGGAGTCTCCCACCGGGAACAGATCATCCGAAAGATGTCCTGCCGAAGGGTCCATTCCGTGTGCAGGAGCTGGCCGCGGCGAGACAGCGAGTCGGCTAAGACATTCAGGTGTCCGGGGATGTGTCGGGCTCGAATGGTAATACCCCGGTCCTCGCACCAACGCAACATCCGGTAGAGGGGCCTACAAAGGTCGGGAGCGAGTGCCACCTTGTTTCTGGATGTAAGCCACCATAGTCGTGTTGTCCGAGAGGACGAGTAGCTCCTGGTGTCTGAGGAGATCCTCCCAGAACTGCAGGGCTTGCCACACAGCCTGCATCTCCAGCCAATTGATGTGAGTGTGCGCTAAGTCCGCAGGCCAGGGCCCCGAAGTCGAGAGGAACCGAGGAAGGAGATGGGCGCCCCACCCAGTGAGGCTGGCGTCGACCCAAAGCGAGGTCTGGGGTGGAGGGGCGGCCAGGGGAACTCCCGACGCTAGCCACGAGTGGTCGGTCCACCGACGAAGATGAGGCAGCAGCATCTGGGGCACCGGAACCAACGTCGCTAAGTCGCCTGACGACGGGCGCCAATGGAGTAGGAGATGCAGCTGGATCGGCCGGGAGTAGAGATGACCTAGGGGGATAAGGTCCGCTGCGGCGTTCAGCAGGCCCAAGCTGGAGCCAGACTCTGGCGGGGGCCACGTCCTGTCGTGCTAACTGACCGGCTAGGTCCGCAATCTTCTGGATCCGGGGGGCTGGAAGGCGCACCCTGTTGAGGTCGGTCGCAAATTCCATGCCCAGGTGCACGAAGCGGCGGGACAGCGAGAGATCCGACTTGCCGTCGTTCACTAGGAAGCCCAAGTGTGCCAGAAGCAGTAGCAGCGCATCCCTGTCCGACGCGAGCGAGGTCTCTGACTGGTTGCGTAGGAGGAGGTCGTCTAGGTAATTCGACGTCGGACTGGAGGAGGACCGTCGGGCCTTGGCGACTACGGCGTCCATCAACCGGGTGAACACCCAGGGGCTGAGGTTGAGACCGAACGGGAGCGCGCGAAACTGGTATACCACGCCGTCGATCGCAAAGCGGAGGAACTTCCTGGAGGCCTGGTGCATCGGGACATGCAGGTACGCATCTGAAAGGTCCAGGCTGACTGCGAAGTCCAGAGGCTGGACCGCGGCTTTCAGGGCTCATGCAGTCTCCAACCGGAAGGAGGGGGCCGTAATGTACTTGTTCAGGGCCGAGAGATCGATCACCGGTCGCCATCTCCCTCCAGGCTTCGGAACGACGAACAAGCGGCTGTAGAAGGCTGGGGAGTAGGGGACGCGTACCACCTCCGTGGCGGCTTGCCTCAGGAGGGAGGAGACCTCTCCCCGAAGAGCGGAGGCCTTCAACGGGTCGCTGGGGATCTCGGTCCAAAGGGGGGAGCGACGCAAAGGAGGCGGGCTGCGAAAAGGCGATCCGGAGGTCGGCCGAGACGGTGTCGCAAATCCAGGGGTCGTCGGGAAAGAGTGTCAGCCAATTTCCGCTGAAAAAGGCTAGCCTCCCACCGACCGGAGACCCCGAAGTGGACGGTGGGGCCAAGGCTGGGGGGCAGTCGCCGGGCGGGACGGGGCCAGGCAGGGACACAGGCCCTGGAGGGTCTAGGACGGCCAAGGCGGGGGCCTGCTCAGGGCCGAAGCAGGGCTGACGCAGCAGCGGGTCTAACCGACCGCGAGGCGCGACCCCTAGCCTGTCGGGAGGACGGAAGCGGCGGGGAGGAGGAGCACTCACAGGCCAGCGGTCGGGGTTGGAGGCTCGAACGGATGACCAGGTGTCGCCGAAAAGCAGGGGGCCACCCAGCGGAGCACGACGAAGCTGCGCACGCAGGTCAGGTGGTATCCCTCGGCAGGCAAGCAGAAGTGCGTCTCGACGCATCAGGGCACAGTTGGCGGAGGCAGCCATAGCATTAACGGATGAGTGGTAGGCGGCTCGGTTGGCGACTTCCGCTGAGACGAGTAAATCCCCAAGGAGAGGCGTGATAGAAGGCTGCCAAGCGTCTTCCACACGACGAACCAGGGCTTGAGTGAGCAGCTCCAGGAACCCAGCGCAGGCTAAGGTGTTCCGCACCAGAGACGCAGTCAATCCAGGCCACGAGGGAAGGAACGGCGAAGGAGGGCGGAGCCGCCAGCTTGCGACACGGCCGGGGGGTCGATCGCAGGAAGAGGGATGGAGAAAGCCTGGGAAAGACCGGCATACCAATCCCGCCGGAAGGCGATGTCCAGGCCAGCCGGCCAGCGACGATCGGAGAAGAACACCGGCTCTCGAGACGCAGGAAGTGGCAGGAGCGCTGAGAAGACATCTCGCAGCTCCTTAAATCCAGGCGGCTGGGGAAGCGACTTGAACCTCTTCACCTGACGCTCGGCATCCACAAAGGCCGAGACCTTCCTCTTCAGGGGGGGGAGAGGCTGGGCAGGAGTCCGCTGGCAGAGTGGCCACGATGATCCTGGCGGTTTCATCCAAGGCTAGGAGGGTCTCCGCCCGGGACGACGACGGAAGGGACGAGGGGACATCATCACCGACGTCGGAGGGCGAAAGGGAGCGAGCATCCTCCTCCAACAGGGCTGAGACGGAGTCTTCGGGCAGCACGCTGAGGGCTTCTTCGTCCAGGGGGTGGCGAGAAGGCGGGTGAGGCACCAAGGAAGGTCGAAGCTTGGGCGGGGGCGCATCTCGAACCTCACGGGAAGCCCGGGCACGAGCCGGCAGCGACGACGGAGGTGGGGATCGCCGAGGCGACCGCGGGAAGGAGCGAGGAGGGGTCCTGTCCGGTGCGTGGCTTCTTCTGGGTGAAGTACGGCGGACAACCGAAGAGGAGTGCCGATCACGGGAAGAAGGTCGACGATGGCGGTGACGCGGCGAACGCATCGAACTGCGAAGGCGAGCGCGACCGAGCGCGCGACGAGGAGTGGCGGGGGGAGCGGCGACGCTCCCGGCGGGGGGAACGATCCTTCCGGCGGCGCTCGCGGGCGAGCGCGAGTGTCTAGCACTGACGGTGGAACGGGAAAGGTCGGGGGCGCGACTGTGTCGCGTAGGTTGAGGCTGACGTCTCTCCTGGCCGGACTCGGTGAGAAGGGCTCTATGCCGGTGTACAGATCCTCCGGAAGGATCAGCGGGCTTATCGTGGAGAGAGAGAGGAGCAAGGCCAGTCAACGTGGGACGGCTCGTGGCGAACTGCTGCAGGCCGGGCTCAGTGAGGCGGGCGCTTTGCCGGCAAACAGACCCTCCGGAAGGGTCAGCGGGCGTGGCAGCAGTGGCAGTCCTCTGGTCAGCGAACAACGCAGAGTCCCGACGATCAATCCGTTCCGAGAGGCCGAGGCGAGGAAGAGCGGTCGTTACCACAGGGGCGACGTCAACAGGAGTGGGACGAGAGATAGCAGACGGAGGTCGCTCTCGCCGGTAAAAAACTCCAGAGGTCAGACCAACGGAACTCCGGCCAGGTCGCACAGACATCGCAGAGATGGTCGAGGCGCAGCCCGAGCAGGGGAGGCAGACCGCATGGTCGTCCGTCGGCCACTTGAAGTCGCCGCATTGAGCGCAGGTAAGCATTTGGTTCCTGCAACAGACAAAGAGCACAAGGTCGCAAAGGCGGACACGGGAGCCTAGCCCCACACCAAGGTACTCCCAGCGCCGTGACCACCGGCGCGTAAATAGTGGCTACAGTCTCCCAGAGCTAAAGGGCCTTTAAGGTAGACGAACGGCGTGTGGGTGCCCGAAGGCCCTACGAGAACAGATACCCTAGTCTACAAGGCAACGTCTTCTCGTAACAGTGAAATACCAAAGGAGAGAAGGCGACGTCCCTCGAGGAGACTCGTAAAAAAGGTCGTGCAAGGCGCCGAAGCGTAAGCTCAACAACTGGCGCCCACGTAGTAGCAAAGCCGAAAGGAAAGCCCAACGGTAGCCGGCTCTCGGCCCGAGGGCCGGCTGTGGGAAACTACCGCTACCTTACCTCCGAGACGAATCGGGAACAGGGGGAAGGGTAGTCATACACCTCCACAGCGTAGAGGAGAGCAGCAGAACGACGCCGGCAGAGGCAGGGCACATGAAGAGGCAACGAGCGTAGGCAAGAGAAGGACCGGTCGAAGCGGCGCGAGCGCAAGGCCAGACACGTCTTCTCTGTACGAGCGAAGTAGCAAAACTGGCCGGTCTCGTGACCGGAGCCGGTAAGGCGGGAAACGGGAGACAACTCTCGGCCCCTCTAGGGGGGTTCCCCGAGTGCCTCCCGGGTTGTGTGGGCACACAACGGGTAAGTAGGCTAAAATTGAGCTAGAAGTAGACATTTCCATAAAGTCATGTCATCGGTAATGTTTTTGAGGAAACAAATACACCACAAAACCATCTGGTCAACAGAATGCCTTACAAAATGTGGATGGATAAAAACAGATGGTTCCAAGAGGGACTTGTTTACAAAAACAAGGGAGTCTTCAAAGATTATTAACACTCGTCATACTGACGATGAAATGGATGAAAGCTCAGTTTTAATGTCCAGGTTTTAATGTCTTAGCAGCAAGAATAATATCTGATCTGCTCCAGTGTAAGGAGCGCTAGACCTTTTTCCTGCTGACAAGACCTAAAACAAAATTTTCCCCATACACAGACGTTATATGTACTACATCTTTGAGGCAAACGTCACTCATCATTAATACTGCAGTTTTTTTCATTTGAATGGATCAGGAAAGCTGATTTCTATACTTTGAACCTTTTCATACAAGAGAGGAGCAAGAGACTTATGTAGGCAGTGTTTATGAACAGTTATGTGAATACTACTGAGTAGATTACTTTTTATTTTTTAAAGAGTTCTCTTTTGAGAAATATGGCTGACAGGCATTGCAAAGGCGCTATACCCACCTCTTGGATGTGAACCCACTGCAATTTGGGATTGGAGGCAGAAAATTCCAAATACAAGAAGCTAAAGTAAAACATTAAAAATGTGTTCAAATGGCACCCTGTAGTGCATGTTTCTTTGCAGCAGACTCGCACAGGAGAAAGTTGTTACATTTTCTGTGAAGAACTGTAACCTTTCCAATGCTAACTGACTGATCAGCAATTTCAGCTTCAACTACATGCAGTTTCATGTCAGCACTTGAGTTTGGAGTGGAAAGGATTAATATTGTTGACCTTTAAGAATGACTGCATGCAGTGGATAAGGATGATGAGGAAGGGATTACATTGTGTAACTCCTTTACATTGTGCCAGTATATGCCGGTACCCATCTTAGCTGACTGATGTATGTGGCACAAATATCAATATAAAGAATCTCCATAATACAAGTGTTTGTTTCCTCAAAACACATTACCGATGGTATTACTAATAGGAAATGTTACCTAGCTAGCCTAATTTCAGCCAAAATTTGGTTGTGTCCATATAAGGGAGTGTTGGCAGGTGAGGGGCACCATAGTACAGGCAGTAACCCGAGTAGCCTCCCTTATGTCCCATCCGGTATGAACTCGCCCGATATGCCTCAGTTTAGTTCTTAGCTAGCCTGTAGACGGTTGTATTCGTACATCGCTCTTCATTTCTTTGGCGGCTTGGTCCCGGGTGGTGACTGTGAGTCCGGAGGGTCTCGGACGTCGCTTCAACAGGCGTTGGTTTGCTTCTCGCACTGAATGGCCAGGTAAAATCTCGGGGAATGCCCTCAACCGGCGCTCAGGGGAAGGGAAGAGCGTCGGCACGCTCTGTGCACTCGTTTGATTTCGTTCTCATCCTCGCACGCGGTATTATTGGTGCACGGCCTCGGTGGCCACGCTCGCTCGTTCTTCTTTATGCACTCTATGTTGCAGTTACCAGGTATGTACCTGCACGCAATGTGGCGATTTTCAGTGGCCCTGTGACGAGCATGCAGTCTGCCTGCCCTGTTCTGGCTGTGAGCACTGAGTTGACGCATCCCTGTGATGTATGCGCCCCCTGGCTGGAAGAGAGATGGTCCCAGCTGTGGGGATTCTACCGCCATGAACACCCGACACCTTTCAGAGAGCGGCCTTCAGTTCCCGCTCAGAGTGCCACGGATGGACCCAGTAAATTTCCCATGGCTGTGATGAATCGGGCCAGTAGGACGAATAATGCGCAGATTATTATTATTACATGGTATTTATATGGCGCATTTCTCATATATATAATATAACTCAATGTGCAGAATGTAGCCGCAAACTGAACCCAACAA
This sequence comes from Semisulcospira habei, assembly GCA_036245525.1. NCBI lineage: Eukaryota > Metazoa > Mollusca > Gastropoda > Semisulcospiridae > Semisulcospira > Semisulcospira habei. The sequence continues at coordinate 36,151,019 of BTPG01000005.1, forward strand.
GCACGCTCACGTGAATCACGCGCATTCACTCACACACTGTACGTAAACACAGAACATTCACGTGGTGCTAAGGGTAAGCTCAAGCGAGCTACTGAAGTGATGGTATTTGGAAATCGTTTTGTATTTGGAATTTTATTAAGTTGGCTGAAACTGACACCAAAGTGGAGGGGGAGGAAGAACCGGAGTACCCGGAGAAAGAACCCCCGACGGTCCGCCCGCATTAACGGTGACACTTACTAGAAGAGAAAAGTCTGACGCCGGAACCCGGAATCGAACCTCGCACCTTTAGCATTGGTGGCAGGCGCCTTAACCACTGTGCCACGGACCGCCCCAACTGCGGATGGGGCTAGTAAGTTGCCCTTGACTGTGACGAAGTGGAACAGGACAGCTACCACAGCACACATTACCGTGGATGGGGCTAGTAAGCTGCCCTTGACCGTGACGAAGTGGAACAGGACAGTTACCACAGCGCACATTACCGCGGATGGGGCTAGTAAGTTGCCCTTGACCGTGACGAAGTGAAACAGGACAGCTACCACAGCGCACATTACCGCGGATGGGGCTAGTAGGTTGCCCTTGACCATGACGAAGTGGAACAGGACAGCTACCACAGCACACATTACCGCGGATGGGACTTCCAAGGTACTCATGATCGTGACGAAACGGACCAATCCTACTACTTCCGGGCAGACGTCGGCACCCGAACATACGATGATCTTAGCTCCGGGCCAGACGGTGGAACGCAGTAAGTTTCCCTTGAACGTGACGAATCGGACCAGTAGGACGGCTAATGCGCAGACCACGGATGGGGCTATTAAGTTACCCATGACCGTCACGATGGGACCAGTTTTACTACCTTTGCGCAGATTACCACGGTTGGGGTTTTTAGTCGCCCAGGGCCGTGCGGAATCGGACCGATCCTACTACTTCCGGGCAGACGTCTGCACCCGAATTACGACGATCTTAGCTCCGGGCCAGACGGCAGTTCGCAGCCTGGACAGAAAGAAGGTGTCGCGCTCGGAGTGTCGGGAAGACAGACACGAAGCGCACTCGCGACGGGATTCCGCCTCGAGGGACTTAGGCTCGGCTTCTCGATCACAGGTCGGTGATGGCTGTCCTTGTCCAGACAAGCTCTCTACACGTTTTGGCGCTAGCCCCCGACACAGGTTAGACAGGCATGAACCTGCTGCATCCAGGGATTGTGAGCACTGCAGGACTGCTGCATGTTCCACAGGTCAGGGATGTTGTGCCACGCCCACACTCCCCCATCATGGAGACGAGACCTGTACGCAGTTGGAAGGAAGAAGGTGGCACACGCGGTGCTTCGAAACGAGAGGCACGACGTGCACACACGACAGAATCCCGTTCCTAGAGACGACGAGCGCTCGGCTTCCCGATCGCAGTGACGAGCTTCCACGGGCCAGTTCAGCTTCTACCGGGAAGATGCCAGTACAGGCTTGTATGGCGGTCTTAGCCCCGGATCAGGTGGCGGAACGCAGAAGCGGAAGGACGGTAGCACGCTCAGTGCTTAGGGCAGAGAGGCATGAGGCGAACTCACGACGGGATGTCACCTCTGTCTCGACTACCGAGCCACTACTACCGTGCCGACGTCAGCACTCACGCCATCGATTGTCAAGGCCCCGGACCAGATGCTCCACGGCCAGATGAATGGATGGAATGGAAGAGCGTGCGCTCGCTGTGCAGAGCCACGCGGCACTAGCCTAGCGCATGCCGGGACCTGATACTTGTCAGGTCTCCATATGTTTGGCATCCCACTTGCAGGTCAGTGACGAGTCTCCAAGAGCGCACTCACCGCACAATGGAACCACGAGCCGATCGCGCGACGGGCCCTCGCTTCCCATCTTCCATGGGATGTAAGCAGGGCAAGAGGACCACTGGGGGTGGGAAGATCCGAGCGCACCACCACTCTTGGGACAGGACGCCATTACTACAGACCGTGGCCTGAGTTGTTGCGGCAGGCACCATGTGGAGTCTTCCTTTCTCACCGCCACCTACATGCCAGAGGGACTACAGTACCGCTGTCCAAGAATACTATAATTCTACAGATGCGTTCTGCCTCTTACCAGTACCCCCAGCGACGTTGGCCTCACACTGGACTTGGCTTCCGCTTACATCGGAAGGCTTCAACTCCCGGGTTTTCCATGCCTTGTTCCCTACGCACCTCGGTGGAGGCCCATAGGAGGAGTGCGTGGGGGGGGGGGGGGGTGTTCTAGGCTGTGTTCATATGTTAACGCACTTACAGTGGGCAGGTAACTTAGTGCTATAGAGTTGGGCCATTCTTGTTTTGTTTTTTTCTCCTTCTAGCTTCGGCGACCGACGCCAGGTACCTGCACTACTGCCTCGACCTCCTGATCGCTGGTGCCGACTACAACAGTCGACTTGCGCTCCTGCCAGGTGGGCGTCTTGTGCTGCCACTTCGCCGGCCCTAGATGATGTTAGTGCGGATCCGGACGGAGCCTCCTGGGAGCAGTAGGATTCGGCGCGTCCCCAGACAACCCATCACCAGCCAGGACCTCCGAGTGTTCTACCGCCGCGGTTCGTCGTGGTGGGCAGAACCAGTAGGTGCTTCCGGGCTACTTGTTGACTTCTTCAACCAATCTTCCCTACCTTAGAGGTCAGAACCCTCCTGATGACAGCTCGAGTTCTCTTCGTTTCCCTCGACAGGCGCGACTTCTGGTTCTTCGCGAGCACTTCTGACGTCACGCATCCTTGGGATGGAGTCTCGCTCAGTCTTCACGTACGACGATCTCCAGAGCAGCGATTTCAGCTGAGGACGCACTCAGCGCGAGGGGTTTTCTACAGTAGGAGCCCGCCTTAGACTGGTGTACCGCAGCAGGCCTTTTCCCTTGCTGCTTCAGTGCCTTCGGCTGCGGCGGTTCCGGGTGCCCCGGATGACGTTCTGCAGACGACCGTCTCCTCCTTCGCTGGGCGACTCTCGCGACGGGAGAGTACCTCTACACGCCTTCATCCTGTTGTCCCTTCGCCGTCGCAAGTCTCGCCAACAGGGGAGGTCACCTGATTACGACAGACCTCTCAGCCTCCTAGGGATCCAGCTTCGGGTTCGTTGGCAACGTCTGGTCCTCCTCACCGTCTCCAACAGCACCGCAGTCTTCAAGCGGTTCCTGCGGTTCCTCGTCTGTCCTCCTCGCCCAGTGGCCGCTGGTGCTGGATCGAGACTTCGCTGTCCAACCGAGGATCTTCAGGGACTTCTGCGCGACATGCCGACGCCTCTCCGCTTCGCCTTCCCCGTTCATCTCCACAGCCCGGAGCGGTCATCGCCCTCCACCTCATGGGAAGAACTCTCATCTCACTGGCCTTCGGTGCTTCAAGCTCCAGCTCCGGTTCAGTGGCGACACGGACCTGACCGTTGACGGACCAATAACACATTGATGTCTACAGCCCGAGACCTCTTCCCCAGTGCCTGGACGTTGCGCAACAAGTCTTCGCCGCTAGAGGTTCTCCACGCGGCTGGGGTACCCTTCGATATGGTTGGACACTCGACCGGACGAGCCTGCGACAGGAGGGACGTGTCCTGGGTGGCTGTTGGACCGTTGGACTCATCTTCCTTGGGGATCAGGCGATTCCTCGGCGGTGCTCTCCGTTCTCCGGTTCTTCCCCTTCTGCCCTGACACCCTTGCGGTTAGGGGCTACTGGACAGGGTCGCTGATGAGGACCACCCCAGATCGACCGAATCAGGTGCCGGCAGCCAAGTGTGGTACCAGACCCTCACGCCGTGGGAGTCTCTCCGTTGGCACCAGGAACTCCTAGTCTTGGCTGACATCCCCACCGTTGTCCCCTGCTTCCGGAACAGGGTGGGACCGCCATCACTCGCTTGCTTCCTGCTCCACCAGGCGTTCCGCTGGGGCGAGGATCAGGGCATCGCATTTGCGCGAGACACTTCCCGGGCATCTGACTGTTGTAGCCGACTCTCCCCTGCTTTGCAGTCAGCTTCTCCACACTGGGTGGACTCTCTGGCCAGACATCTTCCAGAAGACTGAGACCATCTGCGAGACTCGCCTGTTCGACCTCTTCGCGATGAGGTGGGACTTCCTCTCCACGCACAAGGAAGCTCAAGCAACCGCGACAGGCACTGTGCCAGGTACTTGGCGCGGCAAGACCTCACCAGTAGAGGCTTTTCCAGGGCGGCGGTGGATGCTATCGCTTCGACATGTGGACCCTCGACCAGACGAGTTCCGAGGTATGTGGCGAGCCCTGGGCGACTGGTGTGGCGACATCCTCTCCTTCCACATGGGTTGACGGTGCCCCTGCTGGCGCGGTTCCTCCTTGGCTCTTCACCACCAGAGTCGTCTGGCGCCAATCACCTTTCGGTCCTTGCCATTATCGCCGACAACTACTGGCTGGGGGGCCGGCCCTATCCTGGTAGCCGCACAGACCTCGCCGATCTGCAATGCCCGGCCCTGCATTTTCTGGTATCGAGATTGGATCTACCTTGGGTGCTTCCGTGGATCAACTCAGATCGTTTGAACCTCTTCGGTTGGCACGCGTGCCGGACGTGACGCGGAAGACGTGCTTCCCCTTGGCCTAGCCTCGGCTTTCAGGCTCAGTGAACTTCACGCGCTGTCGACACACGCAGATTGCTTGCAGTTGCGGACGGATGGCTCCGTGCAACTGCTACCTGAACCAATCTTCTGGCCAAGACGCGCACTTACCAGTGACCGCCTGGGAGACCAGACTACAGGACCGGTGAGGGCCTTCCGTGTGTACCTGCGCCGGACCAAGCCGCTGCGCAGCGGACGCACCCGCCTGTTTCTCCCTCTGTCCCCAGGTAGACGTGCCTTCTCAGACCAGACCATCTCCTCCTGACTCCGATGGGTGATTCACTCGGCCTAGGATCTCGCCCCTGATGCAGCCAAACGTATGTACATCAGAGCGCATGAGATCAGAGCCATGGCTGCAAGCCTCGCATGCGACCGCCACTGCGCTGTCAAGGACATTGTGGCGGCCGTGGGATGGCGATCTGAGACTACCTTGCCCGCCTCTACCTGAGGGACCTCTTCGCCCAGTGGCAGAACCTTTCGCTGGTGGGAGACATCGCAGCAGCGCAACACTCCCTCTCGGCGCCATAGGCGCCGCAGGTATCTTAGCTAAAATTATCGGGAGTTTGTCTCGGGAGGGCGGGGCTGAGGGCCAGTGTCTTGGCTAGGGACGCTATAGAGGCACCCACCTCCTCTTCGGGATTCTTCCTATTAGTAATACCATCGGTAATGTGTTTTGAGGAAACAAATGAATTTTTCTTTAAAATGAATTTTTTCGAAAAATACTTACCGATGGTATACTCGAAGGTCCCTCCCACCTGCCCCGCTTGCCACCAGTTCGCTAAGAAACTAAACTGAGGCATATCGGGTGAGTTCATACCGGATGGGACGTAAGGGAGGCTACTCGGGTTACTGCCTGTACTATGGTGCCCCTCACCTGCCAACACTCCCTTATATGGACACAACCAAATTTTGGCTAAAATTAGGCTAGCTAGGTAACATTTCCTATTAGTAATACCATCGGTAAGTATTTTTTGAAAAAAATCATTTTAAAGAAAAATTCATATTATATTTTGATGTCCGCATTATTTGAAAGGCAACACCAAAACTATTTTTGGCTCACGTGCGAAGCAAAAGTGAGTATGTTTTGGGCCAGTGGTCGCCCATCCGGCGTCTTGTCTGCCTTCGTCCGTGGTAAAATTTAATGTTGGCATTTTCTCGGAGACTGTTCAAGCCACAGTCTTCAAACTTGGCCCAAAGATACTTTGTGGCAAGATCTTTGTAAACATACCAATTTGAGTGACCTCACAAAGGTCAAGGTCATAGGGGATCAGGAAATAGGTCAAAAATAGCTATATTTTGACATAATTTATTTTTTCTCAAATACTATTCACAACTTCAAACCCAAACTTGGTACAAGGATACCTGATGGCAAGACCTTTCTATGCATACTAATTTGGTTGTTCCCACGGAAGGGTCAAGGATCACAAGAGCTCAGGAAATAGGTGCAAAATAACCATATTTTGACAAAAGATGTTTTTCTCAAATACTATTCACATCTTCAAACCCAAACTTGGTACAAAGATACCTGATGGTAAGACCTATCTATGCATACTAATTTGGATGACTCCTCAGAAAGGTCAAGGATCATGAGAGCTCGGGAAATATGTCAAAAATAGCCATATTTTGACAAAAGAGATGGTAAGACCTATCTATGCATACTAATTTGGATGACCCCTCGGAAAAGTCATCACAAGAGGCCGGCAAATGTGTGTAAAATGCCCATTTTTGATAAAATTCTCAACATCGTATATTAATAATATTGTCAACATCAACATTATCAACATTTTTGCAAATTTTTCAATCAAATTTGGTACAAAGGTAGCTGATGATAAGACCTTCCTATGCATACTAATTTAGTCAACTCATCACAAAAGTCAAGGGTCATGTGGGGTTGACAGATGTGCGAAAAATGCTTACGTTTTCAGAAAACATGGATTTTGCTGGTGCAGAAGTCAGCCCTTATTGTCACAAAGGTCACACATGTAAATAAGTCATACATGTGAGCCATAATGGCTTTGCCTTTCTTGTTTAAACTTTAGTCCCAACACCTTGCAGCAGGAGGTGGGTTGACAATGATAATTCAAGGGTAATGCCAGATTAGCCTGGCACCAAGCTAATCTGGCACTCCCCTTGAATTATCATGGTTCATCCGTCTCCTGCAAATATTACACGGTCATTAGGGGACACCTCCAGAATCTGGGTAATGTGGCGGTGGGGTTGAAGGGTTAATCCTATGTGTGTTGTACAGAGTGCCTTTTGTTGGAACTATTCATACACGGTAGAACCTGATGTGGGCGCTCACTCATGTTTACAGCCTCTGGTCTTGGAACAGGCACATTTACATTGTACAGACAATGTTTGCTATATGTTGTACCTTGAATTTATGGCCACCTGGTCGACACACATTGCGTAAGAGCGAAAAACCTTTAGAATAAATACTTGCAATTTACCACAGCCAGATTGGCGAGGAAAGGCAGTCACATGCTACAGGTCACTGACCACATGCTGGCCACTTAGCCAGCCATCATACACTCAGAGAAAGCCCAGGTTTCGTGTTGTCATGCAGTGACAGATGTGCCTTCGGTTTGCCAGATGTCTGAGTGGCCAGCAACAAAGGTGGTGCTGTCTAATTGGCTGTAACCACATCACTTTTTCATGTCAGTTTACTATACAGTAACTAAATCTTTAAAAAATCTACTACTGATGCGACATTAAATGGACATACTCTCTTGCCCTGAGCACTGGCTTGACTGACATTTTCATGCACCCCTGCAGATTGCAGGGGCTCATAAAATCTAGTGTGCATGTGTGCCAATGCATGTTCAGTACACACACAGGGAGGGTGATGGTAGTGGAGGTGAGGAAAACAGCAGTTGCAAGAATCGTGACACTGATCAACATGAAGCGTTGGAGAAAGGAGAACGAGCTTGCTCTCTAGGTGACAGCTTGTGATAAAAGGCCTGCTGGCCACTGACTGGTGCTAGAGTAGGGACGCAAAAGGAGTGTAGTGAAATATGACAACACCTTCCCGTGCTGTGCCAGAAATCACCAAAGACAGCTTGACCCTTTTCCGCCCACCACATTGCCACACCCTATCCCTTCCCTCAGTGTTTCACCTAAAACTCTACACATACACCGTGGCCTTTTGTGCCGGAAAAATGGTAGCATACCAGACATGGCATAATATTCATGTTGTGTCTCTGTGGAGCTTGATGCCAGGTCTCCTTGGACGTCGTGGGCATAAAGATACTTGTTACTGAACTTGCTACACAAAGTCCCATCACAATAGTTTGTATTAGTATCAGTGAAAGAAACTAAAAAGGCTTATATCTGATATGTTGGAGAGGCAATGGTTTTCTCACGTCTGAAGTCTTCCCTTGTTCTTGCAGATTCTGCCACTGAAGACCCAGTTCTGGAAATTTCCCTTTGTAAGTTTACTTTTCTTCCCATTTTACCTGTGCTGCATGCTCACATGGTTTTTTAAGCATTCCAGTCAGACTTTCTCATTTGTCTTCAACATTATTTTGGTATGTTTGATTTGCTTTTTTGATATATGATCACCTGCTAGACGAATTTGTTAGCAAAGTGTACCGGTCTGTGATTTTGTACCATGCTGTGCACATGACGCAATGTCAACAATCACAGACCAGCATCCATATGGTGATCCATATTCTGTCTTGTCAGCTTCTTCATGCACAGCCTGAGACCTTCTGTCTTGAAGAATTTGTTTGAAGCTGTTGGAATTGTTTTTCTTGTCAAGATGTGACAGTTTTGTTTGGTTACCATGAAACATGCTGGCAATTTGTGTGTATGTATCTGTTATTCAGTTATTACACGCTGTGCTCATTTTTGTCTATAGAGTTAGAGTTGTAAAACGTATAGGTCATTTGACATCAAAGGGCACAATGTTCTTTGCAAACAACCTCTTTTCTATACAAATATTAGAACAAATATCATTCAGAGCCAGTTGACCTTATACAATTTACTTTGAATAAACTTGAATAATATGCCAGTTTTGCTGTACAGTCGTGAAAATTCTATGTTTTTCATTAAATAGATTTTACATCCCTAAATGTGCCCCAGATATCTTCAGCCCAATATAAAAATGCTCCATTTTCACGTGAATCAGTAAGTTGACAAACCTGAAAAAGTGCAGGCATACATTAAGCCTGCATGCTTGACCTTGATATTGAAATCTGGCTGGGGCTTTGTTAGGGTATTGTAAATGGCTTGTTCTTGTCTTTTCAGCTAGTTTTTACTACTATACAGCAAAATCAACAAATTAGGAGTTAAGTAAAAAATTAAAAAAAATAGCCCATATTAGGTCAACTGGCACTAAATGATATTTGTTCTTAGACTGGTACAGAAAAGTGTGTTTTTTTTGCGGATATATTTGGAAACAAACTTGTGCACTCCGATCTCAAATGGCCTATACATTGTATTCTAATGTAGTCATACTGTGCTCACTGCCATTCCTTCCTGTGTCAGCTGACTTTTTATGTCTTCAGACTGTAGCAGCTCTGTTTGTTTTATGTTGTGTATTTTGTATGGGCAGTATCTAGGGAACCATCCATGGTAAGGCACTGCCATAGGGCAGATGATATTATCAAGTTCCTATGACAATAGACAGCATTCAATATCATAATCCAACAGTGGAGGATGCACGATAGAGACTTATGGCGTGCGACAGCTGTCTGACAGACACTTATCATTCGACACCTCTGATATAATAAAATGATAAAATTGAATGTAGCATGGCCGAGGGCACAATGTTTCCCATTGTTTAACGCCACTGCTCAGTTTAGTATCAGACATCGTTCACTCAACGTGGTCATATGACAGTGCCTCATGGGATTGTGGCTTTTAGGCCATTCATTTGATTTGCAACATCAGCTGGGGAAAGTTTGTGATGGAAAAATGGTGGGATATTAGTGGTTCCATGTGCAAACCAGTTTTGATACAAATGTGACAATGCAGAATAATTGTCAAGAATGCTCCATCTGGGGCAGCCTGGTGTTGGAATGGATGACTTAAAATAAAGACATTTGTTGTTATGGGTCTCGGTTTGATGCAGTTTATCATATGCGCATGTTCACAATGCTGGGCCAACAATATTTGGCCCACAATACGTTGTTTGGACATGAGTGTCGAAAACTAAACTTTATCTGATCCAGTTGAAACTGAGCTATTTAAGAAGATACACCATCTCTTCAAATAAATATGAAACCAGGAATAAATTTGGGTCATTGCAATTTTGTTTTGTTTTTTTTACTCTGAAACTCCCAGAACTAAGTGACTTCCTTTCTATAGAATGGATGCCATTATAGTTATGGGAGTTTCAGAGATAGATACTCTGACTCTTACTCATGTTTCAGCCTCAGCGTCCTCTATGATGTAAGTTAATGGTTTCCACATTGTGCAACTGTGTTCAAGGCAGGCAAGTTTATGAATGTTTCAGTCAACAGTAATCATGGACCATATTTGTGCAAACAAATTTTTTTATTTCAGTGCAAACTTAGAGCAGTATGTTATGAGTACTGGTGGAAACCATATCTTACACAATTCCATAGGTAGTCACTTAGCTGCACACATAACATCATGAAAAATCCAAGGTATCATACTATTTTAATATCTGTATAAGCAAGATTAATGATTCAGATAATTTTCAGTCCAATGAGAAATTACATCACCTTTAATAATAAATAATAATACATAGTTCTTGTATAGCGCTGTTCTCTAGGAAAACACTGGACTCGCTGCGCATGCACAACAGCACACCCTCTCTCTCGGACACGCACGATTATACACTACTTTAAACCACCCCATCTCTTCCCAACACCTTACATTCACTTCCTCTAGGATCAGAATAAAAGGCAGTCAACAGTTAGCTAAAGATGAGCTCAGTGTTAAATGCCGGACAGAAAAGAAAAGTCTTTAAGTGAGCTTTGAACTGTGACAAAATGTGGGCAGATTCCGCATTTCAGTTGGGGCTAAAAAGGTGAAAGAATGCTCCTCGACAGTTTTCATGTTAAGCTTCGGAATTTTAAAAGTTTTACACTGAAGGAACGGAGGGTGCGTGATGGCTGATAAACAGACAGCTTGGCAGAAAGGTACTGTGGGAGAGATCCGTCAAAATGCTGATAGGCAAAAATAGTTTCAGTGGGAAAATAATTAAAACAAACATATAAATAACATATATCCACACATAATGTAATCACAGCTTACAAATCACATTGATACTATACATATCACACATATTATCACTGCATATTGCACTCTAAACAACAAAGAGTTATAGTTATTAACATTCTGACACTCATATTAAAACATTTCATTCACACAAATCTCACACACACACACATGGTCAATCAGTGGTGGCCCATGTGTTGGCGCTTGGGTAACAAATAAAACATGTTCATTCCTGTCCCCTGGTGTGAGTCTCATTGGCAGCTTTTATTGCACAGTGGATAGAAGGGTTCTTGTGTCCCTGTGTGTTCATGTTTGGAACTCTCAATCTACCACTTCTGTCACTCCATCTAGAGTCAGATTCATCTCTCAAAGGATGAGTCTCACCATTCAGTATGTTTGTTGTCTTGTTCATCAGTAATCTGTGGTAGAGTGTTCCTGTTCTCTGTCTTTCACTCTCTCAGCTTTATCATCTTGTCCACCCTCACCTTTTCCTGTGCAGCAATATTCCCACCCCAACACTGCTCCAAAAGTCAAAACACTGGTGACGGTACTACAGTAGAAAGTATGCAGAATATGTGGGTTACAGTAACATACAAAATCTCAATTTCCTTAAACAATACAGATGAGGCTCTGCCTTCTTAATGAAAGCAACTCCTTTTACTGAAAGACACACACTCATTACTGCTACAGTTATTATCATTCTTTGAAGCAATATTGTTTAACCCATTACATGTACATCCCTGGGCTGAATTTTTCAACTCGAGTCAAAAAATTAAGTTTAAATTTTGCTGATTGTCCTATGAAGGTCCTATTGCAGATTGCATCCACCCTTTTAGTTCAAGCCTTAGGAATCGAGCTATCCTGTCACCACCCTTGAACTATCGTAGTCAAATTTATTTTAAGCAAAAGTCTATTAGGATGAAAAGGGTTAAGTTACACGAAAACTATGAAATTTAACTATTTCTCTCTTCACAACTAAGACAAAAGTTGTAAATCCCTTTGGAAACATTTCAATTTAGAATCTGGGAGAAAGAACAGAAAAATGAGAAAGTTAAAGCCCTCATAGCTCACATGCTTGACTGATGAGGATACATTTTATGCAAATTTCTGGCAGCTTTTGCTCCCCCGCCTGACAGATGGCATGTAAAACCCAGTCGGGTTCTGTTTCTTCTTCAGTATCTTGTAATAACTGATATTCGAGCTAACTAGTTATTTTTGGTGTTTTACAGGTTTTGAAGGCAAATGCCAGAAAGAAAAGTACCAGCCAGCAGGTGATAAAAGTTTAAAAAGAGAAATACCAATGGCGATATCAGGGATACAAAAAAATCATTGAAGAATACCATTGTAATGACAATGAAATGAAAATGTGGAGCCCCAACCCCACCCCACCCTGAGCCTCCACACCAACGCCCCCTTTCCCAGACTTTTCACTAATGGAAAATTCTCTGTAGTTGATGGATACATTTGGCCAGGGATGGAAAGAATGTAAGGTCATGTGTAACTGGGGCTGAGTTGGTATACCTCGCCCTGTACTTAGGTTAAACGCACCAGTGGCGCCATTGTTGCACCGTCGCACCAGACCGGTCGCTCGGACCGGTCATGTGCACCAGAACTGCACGCCAGTTTTGTGTAGACTCGGAGATGACGGAAGCTTGTGTCACGCCCCACGCCCCTGAATCAAGTCCATTGTACTTGTGTTGTGATCATCTCTCATACTTCAACTACGACGGTGTAACAATGGCGCCGCTGGTGTGTTTAACCTAGGCACAGGGCGAGGTATACCAACTCGGCACCACTGGGATGGACAAATCTTCAGAAAAAAGAAGAGTCGGTATGATGAAAACAAGGTGGGATAAACCAGCTCACAAATTTTCTTCTTTGTGAGCATGCATGCATGTTCCCACTTATTTGCTGAGTTCACAGACATTATAAGAAAAATAGTCGTCCCAAGTCAAACTGTTTTCACAAACAGAGGGAGAGCATTGAGTCAATTCAGACATGTCTGGTGCTGTCAAGCAGCTCAGCAACAATGTATAATACTGAGGTGTTTAGTTGTTTTATGTCACCATCACTGTCTGATTCTTCTCCACAAGTTGAGGATTCTAACTTTCGACATTTTTTCTGTGATGAATTATTTTTTATGAAAACTTTGAAGAGGAACAAAGCTGGCTAACGAACTCATCTGATGTCTTTCTCCAAGCTACCTAACTTTCAAGTGAATATTGCAAAAATTGCGGACTCAAATGTGGGTCGGTCGACTTTCTATAAATGGCAGTTTTTTTCTCTTTAATGAGTCACCAATTTAAATATGTTCAAAGACTCTACGAAATACATCTTTAAGGAAGCATTTCCTGAAGTTTCAGGCCTGTACATACACAAACGCCAGAGATACTCGTGTTTACAGACACACAAATACACATGGTGCTTCCCAGCAAATGTACATTTTGCAGTGCAGTTAGCATAACTAGGCTTGACATAATTTTTATCTTGTTACTTCACTGTCAGTTTGAGGCCTGTGACACCATGGGCATGCTACTGAAAGTGCTTCACCATGCCTCATCCTACAAAGTGTCTTCTATAAATAGAAGAAACTAAAAACATCCAGCACAATATTGAGAGTGCGTCAGGTATGCTAACCTTTCTTTAGCCAGTGTTGTGACACGTGACATAGTTTTACTCACCGGTCAGATCGAAATGATAGAAATAGAATGGTGAAAGTATCGACCCCTGTGGAGACGACCCCTATGGAGAAAATACTGATCATACAAATAAATGAAGAAGGATGCGCGTTTAAGCAGATACATTTGTCTCATGTGTTCAGGAGAAACTGGGCTTTGATGTTTGGTGTGCTGAGAGTGATTGGACTCGGGAAATCTAAACAACCAGCCAAAATCAGATCAGCTTTTTGCCTTGTAGTGTGAAAAAGAACACAGGGAAGAACCCCCCCCCCCCCCCCCACCCCCACAGGGTGGGGGGAGCAGTGTGACCTGTTTTTGGTGGAACCAGACAGAAATATGAACATTAAATATTACATAAACGTCCTAGTCCAAATTCTGTTTGTGATATTAGCAAAAAACTTTTGGCGATTATTTCTGTCAAGATGACAATGTGTGATACCACGAGTCACACCTCAGCAGTAAATGTTTATCACGACTATCACAATCTACAGACAGCGTCATTTAAAACGTGGCATTCACTGAAAATTCGCGTGTAGACAATTTCTCACACATTGAATTTGAAAGGCTGAAACTGTGTGTTGAAGTATTACGATTTATTTATAAATGATGCAAACTCTTCCGAGTTGGTAAAGATGAGATATCCCTGATCATGGAATCAAAGCAGTGTGTTGTAGCTGGTGTAAATATGGTCCATTTTCATCTGCTTGCTGACTTTACCAAGAACAACTGATGTTGGAAATGTTGTTTGGTCAACATCACTGAGGTTGTGAAAAGTTCCATACAACACAGAAATGGAATGTTTGTATCCTATAAGTTTTTGAGAGACCTTGTGCCTCTCATTCTCAAACTGTTGTATGCAGTCACCTTGAAATGTGCTCTCAGTGACTGAATCCATCAGTTTGAGAATGGGAGTCACAGAGTCTGTCTAGAAGTAATAGTATACGAACACTCCACTTCTACGCTGTTTACACATATGATGCCAAAGGCCATCGGGGCAACGTTGGCTGCAGTTAGCCTGTGCACCAACTGCACCCAATGTAAGCTTAATGACCTATAGCATATTGATTATCTGTTGAAGTTGCTGGTGAATGGAAGTGCCTAAGTGTGGGTGTTGGTGTTTCAGCTTGCAGCGATTTGCCCAATGACAGCCAGGGCAACATGCCCAACTCTCTGGTGCTGGTGCACATCATAGTCCCGCACCACCAGCAGCTGTGGGTGCACCACAACCACACTGAGATTGCTGAGGTTCGTAGAGGTACAGTAGTTGTCACCATATGCCAGATTAACCCATGTCCCCAGTGCTAAACATCTTCAGGCCCACGATGGCAGCAGTGGGTCCGTGCACTGCCGTGTGTGGGCCCACTGCAACCGTCATGGGTCTGAGGACCTTTGCTTGCTGAGAAAGGATCGACGATAATAAATCAAGGGTAGATTAGCTTGGCAACTGATGGCGCCAAGCTGATTGGGCACTAATCTTGAATTATCATTGTTGATCTGTTTCCTGGTGCATAGTCATTAGGTGACACCTCCAAAATTTGGCTGTGCAGTTAAATTGGTTAATTGGAATTCCCTGGTGCTGGTGCACAGTCTGTTACCTCAGCAGCAGCTGACAGTGGGTGCATCACAACTGCACACCAAAATGACTATTGTGTGTTTGCTATGCCAGTGAACCACATTTTACTGCAATCGTTTTTGGGGGAGTAAAGTTTTGATACACCTCTTTGAGGGAAAGTGTCTTTCCATGTGTCTGATACACTGCCCCAAAAAAATGATGCACAGAGAAAAATATGTCAACATAGCCTTTAACCATCATCTGTGCCTAGCAAGACAATACTGCTGTAATGTCTGAAAACATGTTTACTGCAGGAGATGTTTGCTTACGGCAGTTTAGTCTATGCTCTTTAGTTCTCAGCTGGCTGCCCGCCAGCACAGCTACAGTTCTGCTTCACAAGAGCACCGAGATAGCGAGGCAGCCTCCTTCCCCTTACTATCAGCGTGCTAAATACCATCACTGATAAGACACCAGCTGTGCGGTCTCGCTTCAGCTTGGGATATGAATAGCGCAGCAGCCGTCTTTGTTCACAGTACTACTGTGCATTACCCCGCTTATCTCTTAGCCTCTGCTGCATACATCGGCGAATAAGCTGTGATATACAGATGTTGTCTTTAAACCGGAATTAAGTAACCTGCAGTTGTGAGCGATTATTTGAGTGTAAGTCATCGTGTAGAGGAGAAATTGTAGTATCTTTGGACACCAAACATGCTGGGGTAATCTGCGTAGATGTTTGTCATGCACTGGCTCAATGTATCACTAGGAGACGGATTGGATGCAGCCTTCCATTAGTTTATCATACTTTTTATCACATCACTGTTCAAAATCAAACTTTGCTGGAAAGTTCAGACAAAGTCAGTGCTGTCAACGATGTCTTAACTGGCATATCCCATGCTAAAATCTTCAAATCAACATACCTGAGTCCTGCTAAAGCCGGTTTGGTGGGCGAAGTGAAAACGGTAATCCATTCAGAGCATGCCGACATGAAGTATGCGATTTTCACCGATACAGTCAATGTTTTTAACAATATCACAATTTAAACACAGATTAAGAACAATACACAAAGCAGAGGTTTACTGTTTGCTGTTCAGAGATTCAGTTCCGGCTTAGTGTCACATTATAGGCTATGATCCTGTGTCTAAACTTGATAGAACGATGAGTTTAAGTTTTTGGACGAGTGACAGGCTGTGAATCTTGGATTTGAATGGGGGTGATGCAGTGCTAACAACAGTGGGTTTGGGAATAACTGGCGATGCCTCCTGCACTTCAAAGGGTGTTGGTGTTGATGTTGACGGTAAACAGGGTAGATCAGTGGAAGGTTATAAAGCCGAATCTACACACTTCCTGACTTTTGCTGGTGTTGATGTTGAATTCGAACATGATGAAGATAGGGCGCCATCTTGTTTGCGTGACCACCACGTGTTTTGTGCTCCCAGTGTTTTAGTGCTTTTTATTGGATATACTGTGTTTATGTGTGCTGAAAGTCTGCTGAGTATCGCATAAGAGTGCGCTGATGAGGATTGTATGCATGTTTTTCGTCAGATCTGCTTGCTGCTGATTTGGTATAGTACTGAATAGTGTCTGTCGTTTGAATTTTGTTTATGTCGCTATTTTGCCTCCGGCTCGCAGCGTGGCTGGTTCGCGGGCCTTTTCTGCTCAGCCCTGTTTTTACGTGCTACGCACTAGTGTGCGAAGTGTTTACTGTGTGACTGAGTCCCAGACCTGTTTACCTTCCGATTTGAGCGGGAGATTCTCCTGATTTCATTAGCCATTTCCCGTTCTTCTGCTCAAAGCTTCGATTTCCCACTTCTGCCGTTCCGAAATTTTCCTCAGAAGTTCAGCCCTGAAAATAGTGATTTTTTTTTTTTTTTTTTTTGGCGAGTAAAAAAAAAATACCCACTCGACAAATGCAAGTGCGCTCGTGCGTTTTCCAATCCAACGGCCCACGAACCGCCAGCTGAACATCAGGTACGCCGGCGCGTGACCTGACCGCACCGCGAGCCGCCTCTAACATCACTTTGCGGCAGTAGCCGAACACGTCACTCGAACTGTGCGTACCATAACAACAGTGGTCGGCGACAGTCCTTCTATTTTTAGTGATGAATTGGTTTCGCTCAGTCGAGACTGCGTTCAGAATCGACCCGACGCCAGGGTCCGTGCGAGTGTAACAGGGCGGGCAAACTGTTAGTTTATGTGTGGTGACAGCATGTTATTACAAAGTACGCGCTACATGTTGAACGCGTTACTTGCTGTGACGTCACCATACATACTATTATGGGATACGGCATCGTGCGTTTCACTGACTTTTGATCTTGAACGAAGTTGTACATGGCGGAGAAAAAGCTAAGGAAGCTGGAATGCTTCGGATTCTTCAATCCGGCACCGTCTGATCTTGATAATCGCTAAGAAGAAAGTTGCACTTCGACACTGCCATCTCCATCGACAAGCGACAGTACCAAAAATGCTCAGTACCCGCCTTGGGCCGTTGTGGCACCGCCGCCGCCGCGCTACGACGCAGTTT
This sequence comes from Semisulcospira habei, assembly GCA_036245525.1. Classification (NCBI taxonomy): domain Eukaryota; kingdom Metazoa; phylum Mollusca; class Gastropoda; family Semisulcospiridae; genus Semisulcospira; species Semisulcospira habei. The sequence goes on from BTPG01000005.1 coordinate 36,168,539, forward strand.
TCAGAGCCAGTTCATGGCTGTGTTGCATGTATTTCCATGGCTAAAGCACGAAAGCACTCGAATGGCATGCACAATGTGCACTGAGGCAAACTCAAAAAGCAAGCCCAGAAATTTTGATCAGAAATAAGTTTGTCAGTTTTTTTAAATCGTGGTCGATCCATCTTCTTACTTACTTACTTACTTACTTACTTACGCCTGTCACCCCTACCCGGGTATAGGCCGTCGACGAGAGACCTCCAGCAACTCCTGTCCTGTGCTTCTCCTTCGATTCTACTCCAGGTGGTTCCCAGTCTCTTGATGTCTGCTTGGAGGTCTCGACGCCAGGAGTTTCTCGGCCTACCTCTTTTCCTCTTTCCCTGGGGGTTCCATGACAATGCCTGCCTAGTGATACTGGAAGCTGGCTTTCTCAGACTGTGACCGATCCATCCCCATCTTCTTCGCCCAATTTCATTCTCTGCTGTTATCTGCTCTGTTCTCTCCCAGAGTCTGACGTTGCTGATCTTCTCTGGCCAGTGAATTTTCAAAATTCTTCTAAGGCAACTGTTCATGAAGGTCTGTACTCTGTTGACTGTGGTTTTTGTCAATCTCCAAGTCTCTGCTCCATATAAGAGAACTGCTTTTACATTGGAGTTGAAAATCCAGACTTTGGTGTGTTGTGACAGCTCTCTGGAGCTCCACACTTTTTTCAACTGGAGAAAGGCTGCTCTGGCTTTACCGATTCGTGCTCTGACATCTGCATCAGTGCCGCCTTTTTTGTCTATGATGCTCCCGAGATAGGTGAAGGACTCCACCTCCTCCAACGGGGTGCCAGCAAGCAAGACTGGTTCTTCCCTGGTTGCGTTCAGCCTCATTGTCTTTGTTTTCTGTTTGTGAATGGTGAGACCCACTTGGGACGAGATGTCAGCAAGCCTCGTGGTCTTGTTCTGCATTTGTTGATGAGTGTGGGACAGTAATGCCAAGTCGTCTGCAAAATTGAGGTCGTCAAGCTGTGTCCACAGTGTCCACTGTATTCCACTTCGTCTGTGCTCTGTGGTTATCTTCATGACCCAGTCTATGACCAGTAGGAAGAGGAACGGAGACAGCAGACACCCCTGCCTGACACCGGTTCTGACCTGGAGCTCCCTGGTGAACTGCCCTTCGTGGATCACGCGACATGTCATGCCATCGTAGCTGCTCTTGATCAGGCGGACGAGCTTTGTGGGTACACCGTAGTGTCGTAGGAGTTTCCACAGAGTCTCTCGGTCCACACTGTCAAATGCTTTCTCATAATCCACAAAGTTGACGTACAGCGGGGAGCTCCACTCCAGAGACTGTTCCACGATGATGCGGAGAGTGGCGATCTGGTCTGTACATGATCGGTTCTTCCTGAATCCTGCTTGCTGGTCTCTCAGCTGGGGGTCAACGGAGCTCTTCATTCTCTCCAGGATGATCCCGTTGAAGACCTTTCCTGATACTGACAGCAAGGTGATTCCTCTGTAGTTGGAACACTTGCTGAGGTCGCCTTTCTTGGGAAGCTTGATTAGGTACCCCTCCTTCCAGTCAGCCGGCATCACCTCCTCTTCCCAGATCTTTCCAAACAGTGGGTACAGCATCTCCACTGTTGTCTCTAGGTCTGCTTTCAGAGACTCCGCTGGGATGCCATCTGGGCCTGCTGCTTTGCCGTTCTTCAAGAATGCCACTGCTCTTCTGATCTCTTCCCGGCTGGGTCTGTCACAGCTGATGGGTAGGTCGGTCTCTGCCGGCTGGATGTCTGGGGGGTCGGGTGGGCTTGGTCTGTTCAGTAAATCTTCAAAATACTCGGCCCATCTGTCGAGTTGGTCTGCTCTGTCTGCAATAGGCTTGCCTTTTTTGTCTTTTACTGGTCTTTCTGTATGGCCATACTTGCCTGACAATCTTCTGGTAATGTCGTAGAGCTGTTTCATGTTGCCGCTGCCTGCTGCCTTTTCTGCCTCTGCTGCCAGGCTGTCTGTGTAGGCCCTCTTGTCTGCCCTGATACTACTCTTCACCTCGCGGTTGGCTTCCAAGTATTCCCCCTGTGCCTTTACTTTGGCTGCTCTTGTGCGACTGTTGTTGACAGCTGCTTTCTTCTGCTTCCTCACTTCTATCTTCTTCAAGGTCTGTGCCGACAGCCAGTCCTTGTGATGGTGTTTCCTGAACCCTACAGTGTCTTTGCAGGTTGAGTTCAGCGCCGCTCTAACTGCCTTCCACTGCTGCTCTGTGGTGACCGCCTCCTCTTCATTTACTAGATCCATCTTCTGGTACACAGTTATTAGGCAAAAATTGGCGGAGAAACACGTCTTTCTGAGTGGTGAAACAGGTTGAAACAAACTTTTAAGTACATCAGTTCACACACACACACACACACAGAGTTTAGACAAGTCACACTTCGGTTGTCAATCTGCCGCGTTCAGCAGAAAAGTATTCTCTGTTACAATACCATCTTGGCTTGACTTCGCGAACGAAGATTTTATAGGAGTTGCCCACGACGTCTGCAGGCTTGTTCGTGGCTGCGGAGGCCAATCCGAGACAGGCAGGTTTGACCGCAGTGGCTGCAGGGGAAGGTATGGCCAGGGTTCTGAGCTGCGGCATCTCTGTTTTTTCTCCTGAGCCGCTTGTCCTTAAGGCTAGCTCTGTGAGAGTCCTCAATACAGGACAATACATTATCAAACGATCATACAAATAAATAAATAGATATATTATTATGTTTTTTCTGTGTGTGAGAGAGCAAGGGAGACAGGCTTTAGTGCGCAATAGCTCACCAGTTAAAGAATCAGTATCGTGGAAAGGAAGCACACACACACTGTCACAACACATTTAAAGAGGAGAGCGAAATGAGTTAATTTAAAAGGAACACACAGATAATGCAGTTTTTCTTAAATAAATCTGTGGACCCTCTATAATGCTAGGATGGGGCTCTGTGTACCCTCTAAAATTTATACTACAGACCCTTTAGCCTGTTGTGAAAACAGAAGCCCAGCTCTACTTACAAAACATAAATAAATAAAAATTTACAAAACATAAATAATTAAAAATCCCACCACAGTTCACATTGGGGACTTTGTCAGTTATTTCTCCACTTGATACTATCAAAAGCCTGAAGTCAGGACATAAACATTAACTTGGTTATGATTGTCTGTTCAAATATTTGTTCTCAATGCCTCTCGGCAGAAAACACTGTTTAACATTGGGCGTCAAACACTTGTGGTACATTATATTGTTGAGTTGGGCTATTTTCAGTAGTAAAATTTTCAGTTTTGGCTAGTAACATTTTCAGTTTGGCTAGTAAAACTTGGAAGTCACTAGCCAAAGGATGGTGGGCAAAATTTTAGACTTTCAGGGCTGAGAAGTGTCTTCACTGCAATCACTCATATGTAAGCTGAACGCTTTGATAGGGTCTCGTAAATATTAGGCGGCGCCCGCTACTGTCATAGCCCGACTTTGCCCATATAACATCTACAATACCCCACAGCAGCGCACATTGCAAGAGAGTTTTCTCAACAGTCGGAAAGAACCGTACAAGCCAGAGATCAAGTCTTGCAGACTCAACACTTGAGTCACTTCTGGTCCTCAAGACCAGTCCTTGTGATGTGGTGGATTCAGTCATGAATTTATCTGAAGCGTCTCTCATCAAGCTGAAGAGTGCCTATTGTCGCAGTCTGAAAAAATAACTAAATAAGTTAAACTCTTTGTGTACTACTTCTGTGACTTTTGACACTTTAGATACAGTATTTTAACTTCAGTATACATGTATTTTAAAACATGAAAAAAGGTGTGCTAAAATATTCCTTGTGAAGCAGTAAACCAGTCAGTTTGACGTAGTGATCTTCTGGTCTGTTACCCAAATCTTCTGGTTTTGTTGACCATGTCTACTGGACAAACAAATTGGGGGTAAACAGGTTTGGAGTCCGTTTGCTACCCGCATCTGTTGCTGGTTGCTGTTCGTGTTCCTACCGTCCTATAGGTTTTTACGTGTGCTGCTCCAAATTTGTTATTTCCCGTCGACATCTCGCCCTCTCCACTTGCGATCTCGCCGCTGACCGACTGGGATTGTCCGCCTGTAATTTTTTCCCCCTGTATCCTTTCTGCCCTTTCAGTGTTGTTTTTTTGCATACGATCAGCATCGCTCCCCTACCACACTCGCACACACACCGCCACACACACACACACACACACACACACACCTACCGTACTTTTTCTCCCTTGCGTATTATCAGGTCGCTCTCCTACCACACCGCTCACACACACACCGACACAGACACACCGACACACACACACACACACACACACACACACACACACACACACACACACACACACACACACACCCTAGTGCACCCTCGCCCCGTCTTTCTCTTTCCTTTCCTCACAAACAATCATGCTCATCAGATACACACGCCAACAACTGCTATCTCTACGTCGCCACGCCACCTAGTGCGCGGCCGGTGCCGCCGCCAGTGTTGCAAATGCCTTACGTGGCATTCGATCACGAAAGAGAGGCCGCAGGGGTGGAATTAGCAGAAGGCACGACTCACCACCACACCCACAACCACACACTTCTTCCCCTTTTCCTATGTCCTTCCACCTCTTCCGCCTCCCCGTCTTCTCCCCATCCCTTCCTTCTTCTCCCATTTCTTCTCCTCTCTTCCTCATCTACCGCTCCCTGCTCTCCTCGGCCACCTCCTCCCCCACCCTCCTCCCCCTCCCTACCCTCACCACCCCACCCGGGTCTGCCCTGGGGGACTTGGGTGGGGTTAGGTACTTTTTAGTTCCCAGGGTCACCCTGGTCAGCCCCACAGGGTGGGTTTTCCTTTCTATTCTGGGGCATGTGTTTCTGTCTACCCGAGGTCCATTCATCTGTATTTGCCTTTTTAAAACTCTTCCTACTGTCTGCACTGCCTGTAGCTCTTGATATTGGATGTGTGTTGCCAAATGGTTTTAGCTTTATTTAGGCCCCATGTTGTAGGTTTATTTAATGTAGTGGACCGGCTGGCGACATACATTCAATATTCTGTTTTTTGTTTTTTTTCACAAGCAGTGCAGGCACGTCCTGAGAAAGCCTTGTTGCTGTCTGGACGTTAAGCAATGTACAATCAATCAACCTACCCTCACCCCCTCCTCCTTCGCCTGCTTTTTCCTCCTCGTCCCCTCCCCACCCTTTCTCCTCCCCTTCCCCTCCCCCTCCCTCTTCCTTATCTTTCCCCCACCCAGGTCTGCCCTCGGGGACTTGGGTGGGTTAACTACTTTTTAGTTCCCAGGGTCACCCTGGTCAGCCCCACAGGGTGGGTTTCCCCTCTATTCTGGGGCATGTGTTTCTGTCAACCCTTTGTTCTTTCACCTGTATTTGCCTTTTTAAAACTCTCCTTACTGTCTGCGCTGCCTGTAGCTCGTGATATTGGATGTGTGTTGCTAAATGGTCTTAGTTTTATTTAGGCCCCATTTCGTAGGTTTATTTAACATATTGGACCGGCTGGCGACATACATTAAATGTTCTGTTTAGTTGGGTTTTTTTTCACAAGCAGTGCAGGCAGTGGGCAGATGTTCACATCTGCACGGGACTTAGACGACCCCGCCCTCCACGAGTCCCCTGCTGCCTTGCAGGCCTGGCCGCTTGGCTGCGGAAAGGCTAAGGGAGGAAACCCCTGACATCAAAGCCCCCGTGTCTCCGGGGAAGGCTTTTGAGCCAGAGACTAGGACAAGGACAGTCTGATATAAAACCTACGACCCTAGGACCTCGATGCCATCGTCCCAGCTTGCTAGACCATGGCAGACGAACCAAGGGTTTAAAGGGTGGGGCCAGTACTGCGCACACTGCACTCCACCAAAAAGCTCCACCGCGCAGGCTTTAGGAAACGTCCACGGACCATGACACTGACCATTCCAAGTCCTGTAGCGACGGGCGAGGGGCGAAACGGCAGGTGAAAGATGTCACTGGAAGCCGCAGTCTCAAACCTGCATGCAGGCGGTTCAGGATATTGGTCGCCTGATGTTGACCTGGGGATGACAACATCACTCGGCACACCCTGAACGACCAAGCAGCCTTCTCTAGGGACAGCACTGCTTGCTCCACACGGAGAGGGGCCTAGAAAAGGTGGCCTAACCAAAGCTCGTCCCCTCGCAACCCCAGTTGGCTAGCCGCGGTCAACGGGCATCTTCTCCTGCGGTCAAAAAACAAGAAAGAATAATGGATCCACTCTCATGACGACCACGACCGGACTCAACGTAGCATGCTGGAACATCCGAACCATGCTCAACAAAGCAGACAGCGGACGCCCTGAACGTCGCTCCGCCCTCAATTGCGGAGGTTAAACATCGACTCGCCGCGCTCAGTGAAGTACGTTTTCCAGACGAAGGCAGCCTCCAAGAACTTGGCGCTGGGTACACCCTCTACTGGTCAGGCAGGCCTGAATCAGAAAGACGGCTCTCAGGCGTCGGTTTCATGGTCAAGACCTCCATTGCAACTAAGCTGGAAAACCTACCAACGGGTCACTCCGACCGCATCATGTCCATGCGCCTCCCACTGAGACACCAGCAACACGTCACCCTTCTCAGTGTGTACTCCCCAACCCTCCTGGCAGAGCCTGCTGAAAAGGACACGTTTTACACTGACCTGCGCAGCCTCATACAGAGCACCCCTGCAGACGACAAAGTCATCATCCTTGGCGACTTCAACGCCAGAGTGGGCCAGGACTCTGAAGCCTGGAAAGGAGTCCTTGGCAAGCATGGCGTCGGGAACTGCAATGACAATGGCCGCCTACTGTTGGAGTTCTGTGCAGAGCAGCAACTGGTCATCACCAACACTACTTTTCAGCAAAAGGACAGTCGAAAGACCACCTGGATGCATCCTCGCTCCAAACACTGGCACCTCATTGACTATGTCCTAGTGCGTCAGAGGGACCGCAGTGACGTCCTCCTCACCAGAGTGATGCCCAGCGCAGAGTGCCACACTGACCACCGCCTTGTCCGCTGCAAACTCAGGCTCCAAGTCAAGCCAAAACCCAAGAAATGGGGGCCCCCCAAGAAAAAGCCTGATGTTGCCAGCCTTCAGCGTGACGACGTGAAAGCTGCCTTTCAGACAGATTTACAGCGCAGGCTCAAAGACACAGCGGACCCAGCAGACTCATCCCCTGAAACACTTTGGGAACAACTGAAAACTACTATTGCAAAATCCTCTGCAGAAGTCCTGGGTTTTGCTAGAAAGAATAACAAAGACTGGTTTGACGAGAACGATGTAGAGATCCAGGAACACCTAGCAAAAAAAAAGAGCTGCCCATCAGGCCCACCTAGCCCAGCCTTCCTGCCCTGTGAAGAAGTCTGCCTTCCGCCTCGTCTGCAGCAGTCTCCAGCGCAAGCTCAGAGATCTCCAGAATGAGTGGTGGACCAGACTTGCACAGAGGACCCAGCTTTGCCTGAATGCTAGCGAAATCAGGAGATTCATGGAAGAGGCGGAATACATCCAGGTCAAGGTAACCACCAGTGACAGCACCCTTGACCTGGTCAACTACTACTGCCCTAATGATAAGCTGCTGTCCCTTGACACTATCCAGGTCCCGTACAGTGGATTCCTCATCACTGGTGACTTCAACAGCCAGTCCCAGAGTTGGGGATATGACACGCTTGACAAGAGGTGAGAAGACATCGAGGAGAGGCAAGATAAAAACCACCTGATACTTGCCAATGACCCTGAGGACCATCCTACCTTCTACTCTCGCCGCTGGCACACCACCACTACACCAGACCTGGCGCTTTGCACTGACGATGTTCATAAGCGCCTCAGCAGAACAGTTGGACCACAGTTAGGAGGAAGTGACCACCGCCCTGTCCTCTCCCTAAAAGGAAGCACAGCAGCTAGCTCGCCACACCGACCAAGATGGAACTACCAAAAGGCAGACTGGCGCTTGTTCAGTATCCGAACAAATGAGCTAATGCAAGACCTCGCTGTGTCTGAAAGGAACATCAACAATGTGGTCAGAGAGTTTAATGACTTTATCAGTAAGGCAGCCAAGGAAACTATACCACGAGGAGTCCGGGAAAACTACACCCCGTACTGGACCGCAGATCTTCAGAAAGCACATGACAGCCTCACTAGGGCCAGAGAAGACGCTGAAACCAACCCCAGCCTAGAAAACAACATCAAGCTACAACACAGTAAGGCCCAGTATCTGAAGATGAAGTTTGAGTGCACAAGAAGAAGTTGGAGAGAGAAGACTGCAAGACTGAACATGGAGAGGGACACCACCAAGTTGTGGAGACTGACCAAGGCGTTGAACGATGAGGGCACCAGGGAACAGAAGATCACCCTGGAAGAAGAAGGGAAAGCACTGACTGGTAGGAAAGCTGCAAACATGTTCGCACAGATCTATGCGAAAGAAAGTAACATCACTGTCCCACGAATGCTTGAGAAAGAAATCAGACAGGAAGAAAGAGAGAGAACAAGAGATACAAACATCCATGATGCAATGAAGAAGGACCGAAACTGAAGTTGGCCATCAAACAGTTGAAGAAGAAAAAATCTCCAGGTCCAGACAGCATCTCAAACGAGATGTTACAACACCTTGGCAACACTGCCTTAACGAAGCTACTGGACATCTTTAAACACAGCTGGAGAGGAGGACAGGTACCCCAGTGCTGGAAGGAAGCCAGGATGATCCCAATTTTGAAGAAAGGGAAAAATAAGTCCAAAGCCCTGAGTTATCGCCCCATCAGCCTGACAAGTTGTGTGTGCAAGACCATGGAGCGCATCATCAACAAGCGCCTGCAGTGGTACCTGGACTCTGAGAGCATTATCGTGCCAGAGCAAGCCGGTTTCAGAAGCCACAAGAGTACAGAAGACCAGACACACGGCAGTTTAGCCTATGCTCTTTAGTTTTCAGCTGGCTGCCCGCTGGCGCACGCCAGCACACTTAGAGATCGGCTTCGCGGGAGCACTGACATAGTGAGGCAGCCTCCTTCCCCTTACTATCAGCGCGCTAAATACCATCACTGATAAGGCACCAGCTATGCGGTCTCGCTTCCGCTGGGGATGCGAATAGCACAGCAGCCTTCTTTGTTTTCAGTACTACTGTGCTTGACCCCGATTATCTCTTAGCCTCTGCTGCATACATCGGCGTGTGTCATGCACTGGCTCAAAGTATCACTAGGAGACGGATTAGATGCAGCCTTCCGTTAGTTTTCCAAACTTTTTATCACATCACTGTTCATAAACAAAAGTTGCTGGAAAGTTGAGACAAAGTCAGTGCTGTCAACAGATGGCTAAACTGGCATATCCCATGCTAAAAACTTCAATCAACGTACCTGAGTCCTGCTACAGACGGTTTGGTGGGCCAAGTGAAAACGGTAATCCATTCAGAGCACGCCGACATGAAGTATGCGAATTTCACCGATTCAGTCAATGTTTTTAACAATATCACAATTTTAACACAGTTTGAAAACAATACACAAAGCAGAGGTTCAACTATTTGCTGTTCAGAGATTCACTTCCGGCTTAATGTCACATTAAAATGGCTTAAAATGAGTGTGTCTACAGGGTCACTATGAACCTGTGTCTAAACTTGATAGGCCGATCAGTGTCATTTTTGGGACGTGTGACGGTCTGTGAATACCTGATGAAAATGTGGAGAAACCAAAGCCAAATGCTCTGTCAGAAGGATTCTAAGCTTCTGTTGAGGATCTCTCTGTGCCCATGCCTTCCTTTTCAAGATATTCACGGTTGCATGAGTTTCCTCGCCCCCCTGTTCCCCCAACAGTGCCAGATACCCCATCTCCTGATGAATGGCACACAATGATACTCTAACAAATGTTGTTTGGGGATCACACGGATTTCAGGAAATTGTGCCCGAAAGTATGACATGTATCGCTGTATGGAATCTTGTATCCCTGCAATACTTTCGTCATCTATTGGCTGCTGATGTGATATGCCCTGATGGACTTTTGAGTAGCGTGCGTTCAGTTGTTTGAATTTGTGACATATTGTTCGTACTTTCGCAAGAAGGCTTGTGTCATCTGTCAGTTCTTGTGTTTTTTCTATGACACTCTGACATGTTTTCATACACTTTTGGTTTAAGATACTTATTGCAGTGGTTACCAACCAGTGCCCTGCCGTGGTAGGCCTGTGTGTGAATTTTGTTGTTGCTGAGAGTTTGGTCCAAGTTAGCGGTAATGGGACCAGCGAGAAATAGCAACTTTTCAGATTTAAGCTTAACAATTTCTGCTCTGGTTTCTTTAATTTTTTCCTGCCTGCTTTTCTGAAATTCTTGGTGGTGTGGGCGAGACTGAATGCCCTGAATCTATCTTTTTCTGTCTTCAATTTGTTTCATTTGCTGGACGTAGCTTTGAAATGTGATAGACACACCTTCTGGTGTGGCATCTTTACGTCTGGCAAGGGACTTTGCTAAATGTTCATCAAGGGCATGGCACTCCTTTTCCAACATGTCATGGTGTTTCTTCACCACACCCAGTAATATGTGAAGATATGGTGGTGCCACTTGATCCAATTCCAGCTGAACCAGTGGCTTTCTGATGACATTATTGAAAAGCTTGGCTTTGGATTTCTTTTAACCGGCACGGCTGAATTTCTGATGGTCGCGTTTTATTTCTGTAAGAGTCCTTTGACTTAAATTACCTTCGTTGTATACAGGTGGTGCATGAATTTGCACATGTGACGCTGTACAGAAAAGACACGGGTGAATGGCCTGAGCCCCCGAAAATCCGTAGATTTTTGTCAAGAATTCATAGTCCACAAACAAAAACAGTCGCAGATTTTTTCGTTTCCATTTCATCGTCTGCAGAGATGAAATCTGGTCCTGGTAAGGTCCCAAAATTTCCCAAAGATTTTCAGGGCTATCTTTGCATTCTGCCATAGCAAGGATGAAAGTATTGTGCTTTGAGTTGGCCCTCTTGAGGTTTGCAACTTGCAGCATCAGTTTGAAAGACCCCCCCACCATGATCTCCACCTATCTTGATCCATACTTCATCTTCCGGAATGCAGCTGTCATGCCATGTCAAGAGACCTTGTTTGTCATACTCATGAAGCAGCTTCTTGACAAATGCTGGCATGTCTGCGATGCTTGCCACGGGTGCTTGTACAAGTTCCGGTCTCTGGTCCACTTCACTGAACACTTCAAGACTTCTCATCTGAACTTGTACTTCTCCACACTGTGCTTGGACTTGTTCCCTTCTCTCTTTCTGTTCGCTTTCAAAGTGAACACCTAAACTTCTGAAGAATCGTTTGTGCGTCCTGTACTTAGTCAGTGACATGCCTAACATGGTTCTAACAGCAGCACCTTGAACTGCGGATACATTAACCTGTCCACATTTAGCCTCTGTCAAAACTATCTTTTTTTTGGCCTTACAGGTCGTCCTAAGTTCTGTGCCCTGTTACTTCAGTGCATCTTCTTCAGTGCCTCCCGACACGTTTAGTCTCACATGCTTCATATACTGGGCTCTCTTCTTCCTCAGTGGGGTATTGGCCTCAGCACATGTTTTTCGTGGTTTTATTATCTTTTTCAGCAAAAGCGACTGACCACCTGTTTTACACAAAACTGTCACCTTATCGGAATATCGCTTGATTCTGACAGTTTGACAAGTTTTGTGAGGTACGCTTCCTCTGTTTTTGATAGTGGCGCTGCTAGTTTGCAAATAGGTCTAAGAATCTTGGCTTTAAATGGGGTGGTCCGTGGCGCAGTGGTTAAGGCGCCTGCCACCAATGCTAAAGGTGCGAGGTTCGATTCCGGGTTCCGGCGTCGGATTTTTCTCCTCTAGTAAGTGTCACCGTTAATTCGGGCGGACCGTCGGGGTTTCTTTCTCCGGGTACTCCGGCTCTTCCTCCCCCTTCACTTTGGTATCAGTTTCAGTCCACTTAATAAAATTTCAAATATAAAACGATTTCCAAATACAGTCAGTAGCTCGCTTGAGCTTGCCCGTAGCACCACGTGAATGTTCTGTGTTTACGTACAGTGTGTGAGTGAATGCATGTGATTCACGTGAGCGTGCTTGTTGGGTTCAGTTCGCGGCTACATTCTGCGCATTGAGTTATATTATAAATATGAGAAATGCGCCATATAAATACCATGTAATAATAATAATAATAATGATGCAGTGCTAACAACACTGGGTTTGGGAATAACTGGCGATGCCTCCTGCACTACAAAGGGTGTTGGTGTTGATATTGACGGTAAACATGAAATATCAGTAGAAGGTTGTAAAGAATCTACACGCTTCCTGACTTTTGTTGGTGTTGATGTTGATGCCGAACATGATGAAGACAGACTGAAAGAGAGATCAGGAAAAGAATCCCCTACATTATCAAGATATTTTCTTTTGGGTGCAGCTAGTTTGTTTTTGGCAGGATACGGTCGGCCATCTTTTGACTGCTGCTTGAAATGACTACATGTTTGACAGTCATCAACAGAAAGAGTTTCATCAAAGGCTACCCAAAGATCGGCACACGTTTTGTGAATGTCTGTAGAGCTTGTGTGTTCCACTTGTTTACATAATCTGACAAGCTTAGTATGACACATGTAACAAATTGTTTTAGAATGCTTCCCTTCCTGGTCGTTGAGCACATCAATGTTGTAACACGAAAATATATCTCTGGTGTATTTAGTGCACAAATACACGGGTTTGTTTTTGTCTTTGACTGCTCGCCTAGACCTTCTACCACAAAGTCTACACAAAGAATTCATGACCTCCAAATGTCTTGGAAAGGAATGTTCATTCTCCATGGCTTTAACACGTGATACTTTACTGACATAAATGCATCAGATAAGGGCACGGACACATAGTGATACATCCGGCACTGAAACCCAGTTTTTTTACACACTCGCACTGTCTACCGTGGAAGGAAAGTTCCTCAAACTACACACATTTTAATCACGTAATAACCACAGAAGTCGAAGCTGATTACAAAAGAAACTTACATGAACTTGAAGAGGACATTTTCAAGCATAGTATTACATAATGATATTTACGATTGTAACTTTTTAGCCACGGTAATAATAAGTTATAAACAGGCTAAACTGGTCACATGCTTGACAGCCTTCAACAAGAAACAAAGAGCGTTACGCTTCCCGCCTGCAGCTCTGCTCAGCCTGCAGTAACCCGTGCGCACTTATCAGTGAAGTGGGTCACGGCCGGGTCGGAGCCAAACTAAAGAGAGCGATTTCCAGAAGGGTAAACTGCCGTGGACAACACACCTTGCACAGGTCATAGAAGATGCCTTTCAAGATCAGAAGGTGACATTAGCTGCCTTCATTGACCTACAGAAGGCTTTCGACAAGGTGTGGAAGGATGGTCTCCTTGTGAAACTCCTTCGCAGTGGCATCCAAGGGAACATGTATCGGTGGACCAAGTCATACCTGCAAATTCGCAGAGCTCGTTTGACAGTGGATGGGTACTGTGGCCAAAAAGTGCTGCTGCGTCAGGTGGTGCCACAGGGGGGAGTCCTATCACCGACCCTGTTCATACTCTTCATCAATGACCTTGTGCCAGAGCTACCAAAAGGAGTCCACGCAGCCCTGTACGCAGATGACCTGGTACTCTGGTGCACAGAAGAGTATGCAACAACTGCTACATACAGGATGCAGCTAGCCCTGGACAGGCTGACAGACTGGACCAACAACTGGTGTGTGACCATCAACACAGAAAAATCATCAGCCACACTCTTCTCTCTCTCCAACAAAGCAAAGGCTGGCAACCTAACACTGGGCATCACCCCACTGCGGTATGAAGACCAACAGACATACCTGGGCGTCACCCTTGACAAGAGGCTGACGTGGAAGCCGCACATTTGGAACGCAGAAGCGAAAGCTAGAAGAAAGCTGAACATCATGAGGAAGCTGGCTGGAACACAATGGGGAGCCAATGAAGAGATCCTCAAAAATGTATATCGAGGCACAGTGAGACCACACCTTGAGTATGGATCCAATGCATGGTTGACGGCAGCCCAGTCACACCAGCAGACCATTGACAGAGTTCAGAACCAGGCACTGCGTATCATCACCGGCGCAATGAGATCCACACCAATTGAAAAGATGGAAGAGACAGCAGGCATCCCACCCCTGCGCATGAGAAGAGATTGCAAAGCCTTGATACAGCCCACAAAGGTTAAGTCTTCCAAAGACCATCCTATGAATGCCAGGATGAAACAGCCAACCTCAGGGAGACTGAAAAGATCAAGCTTTGTGAAGGAGACGAGAGCTCTGCAGAGAAAACGCCAGGCAAAGCTCCCTACGCAGGTAGAGGCTCTGAATCCTACTAGTGACCTTCCACCCTGGGAAAGTAAGCCAGAAAACATCACCATCTCTTTTACGGTACCCTACATCACCACCAAAGATGAGCACAGCACTGTGAGCAAGAAAGCCCTGACACTGGCCATGCTCGAAGAAAAGTATCCGCAGGAGGCATGGATACGGACATACACCCATGGATCAGCCACAGGTGCAGTTCAGAATGGAGGGGCTGGGGTGTACATTCAGTACCCAAACGGCAAATGGCAGGCAGAGGCAATACCAACAGGCCTTCACCGCACAAATTACAGAGCTGAGGTGGAAGCCCTGGTACATGCTGCAAACACCCTTAGTGGCACTGCAGACCCTGTTGCCCAGATTGTCTTCCTGACTGATGCCATGTCTGTTCTTGAGGCAGCAACAGCAAGCAAACTGCCACGTCTACAAGAGGCACTGCAAAACATCAAGAGCACCAGGCTGAGGCTGCAGTGGATCCCTTCACACTGTGGCATCTACGGCAATGAAGAAGCTGACAGAATGGCAAAAGTGGGCGCAGAGAAAGAACAAGACGAAAATGGAGTCAGCTTCACAGAGATGAAGACCATCATTAAGTCTGTGTACAGACCACCACAACAGCCCCTAGACAGTTACCATCAGCTGTCCAGACAAGAGCAGGTGACCATCTTCCGTCTGAGGACCGGGCACAACCAACTCAATTTCCACCTGCACAGACGCTTCCACCTCGTGCCATCTCCCCTGTGCCCTTGTGGAGAAGCAGAGCAGACCACAGAGCACATCCTCCAGGACTGTAGGAACCACCAGTTGCTGAGGGAGGAGATATGGCCGAAGCCCGCCACCCTACAAGAGAAACTGTACGGGCCTGTGGGGGCGCTACAGAAGACCACAGATTTCATTTTGAGAGCCAAACTCCAAGTGTGACGGCGTTCGAGAAGAAGAAGAAGAAGAAAGGAGCGGAGTTTGCACAGCATATGCAGTCTCCCTTGGGCTTTCTTAAAGATGAGGTCTGTGTTGTCAGTGAAGGATAGCCGGGAATCAATCAAGGTCCCTAGGTATTTGTAAACATCTGTGCGTGTGACAAAAGTGCTGTCAATCACCAGGGACTGAGGAGGTGGGAGTGGGCTCCCGAAAGTTGGCCCACTGCCAGGCTTCCGAAAGTCAACTACCATCTCCTCAGTCTTGCCTACGTTCAACTGTAGATGGTTGTTTTGACACCATGAGACAAACTGACCCACTTCTGCAAAGTAGTCAGCATCTGAGTTTGACAGATCTACAACTGCTGTGTCGTCTGCAAATTTGACATAGTGAGTCCTGTCGTTGGAGCTGGTACAGTCATTTGTGAAGAGGATGTAAAGGACCGGCGAGACCACACATCCTTGGGGGCTGCCCACGGACGTGGTGATGACGGAGGACATCAAGTTGTTTATGCGAACACACTGTGTCCTTTCCACTAGGAAGTTCAAGATCCATAGGATCAGAGAAGGGCTGACATTCATGTGACACAGCTTGTCCGCCAGAAGGTGAGGCCTCATCGTATTGAAGGCGCTGGAAAAGTCAATGAAGAGGAATCTGGACTTTGGTGTCTCCAAGTGAGTGAGGATTAGGTGCAGGAGAGTGATGACTGCATCATCCACACCCCTGTCATGGGGGGAAAGGAAAAAAAAAGGAAAAAAACAAAAGAAAACAAAACAAAAAAATAAAAAAAACCTCGGTATACTGACGATTTATCTGAATTTGACTATGGTAGTAAGAACAACCTTTCTTGTTTGTGAGACGCTTAGGGGCTCAGAGTCCTGAGAGGCTGCCGAGGCTTGCGACTGTGATGACACTAGATGCCTGGGGTTCGAACTGGGATGCCGTCCAAGGATGGGGTCCAGCATGGCATAGTGGGGGCACTCTTTCCTCCCACTGCCACTCTTGCGGTTATTGTCTTAGGCACTACGGAAGGCCTTTTTGAGTTTCTTTATTTTTTCTCTGCTCTGAACAGCGGTCCTGGCAATGTTGTGCTGTTCGTTCAAAACACAAGCTGTTTCACCAAAATCTACAATGTTTTTGTTGTCCTCCAAGTCTCTCCTGTAATTCAGGCTCGCCCCATACTTTAATTAACATCTTGTCTCCCCTTCTGACCAAATGCAACCTCTGTACTTGTCTTCTATTTTGGCAAATAGCTAATGACGTGTGTATATGTGGTAAAGGCTGTGTTCCTGCGTAATATTCACCACAATGGAATGTGGGCACCAGGTAAGCACTGCCGAGCCATGCTCAGCCCTGCTCCGTAGCAGGACTGAGCACAGCTCGGCACGGCACGGCTTCAGCACAGCTTAAAGCAAATGTAAACGGTCCGGCCCGCTCTGGGCCCGGGCTCAGCATGGCAAATTTTGCAAGTGTAAACAGCCTCATTTATATGGCACATTTCTCATATTTATAATATAACTCAATGCGCAGGCGAAAACCACACACACACACATACACACACACACATAAACACAACATAACTTTGAGAAGTTTCTCTCCCAATGAGCGCAGTGAGCGAGAGGGCTGGTAAGTAATTAGACTAGATGAAAGATGACTGCCATCAAAGTGGCAGCATGCAAGGGTCGCTATCTTAAACTTTATGTGGGATTGGATTGGAAGCCAGTGAAGGTCTTTCAGTATAGGGGTTACATGGTCTCATTTTTGCCTGCACTTCACAAGCCTTGCGGTATTATTTAGAACTTGTTGAAGGCGGTTAATCTGCTCAAATGGAAGACCAAAAAGTAGAGAATTGCAGTAGTCAAGACGGCTCAAGCCTAAAGCATTTACTAAGTTTGCAGTGGCAGATTCAGAAAGACTGTGTCAGACAGAGGCGATGCGTCTCGGAGAGTATGAAGCACCACGGCAGATTTCACTGATGTGATCCTGCATACTCAAAGTCTTATTGAGCTTGACACCAAGATATCTGACTGAAGACTGAAATGGAATATCAGTGTCCTCTATGCGTAAAGACTCAGTGTGAATTTGTTGAAGTCGGGATGCTGAGCCGACGGGCAGTAACTCTGTTTTTCTGGGTTTAACATAAGTCTGTTACTGTCCATCCATGTCCTGACATCGTCAACACAACACTTGATGCCAGGTTCAACAGACCGAAATTCCCCAGGTGGACTACTCTGAGAGATTTCAGTGTCATTGGCATACTTATGATAAGAACACTGATGGCTGGAAATAACATCTGACTTGTGAATTCAACGTAAACAATACTGGGCCTAAGACAGAGCCTTGAGGCACTCCAAACTCCAGAATGGAAGGTCTAGAGTATGAGGGGTTCATATTGGTGGGGGATGGGATGGGAGTGGTGCACGGAAAGACCATTTATGCTGCAGCAATGCCAAAAGTCTTTGTGCAACCACTTGCTGGTCACATGATGTATTTCAGAGTGAAGAGGATGAACCCATTTAGCCTCCACGCCCTACAGCAGGAGATGGATCAAAAGTGTTTGTGCAACCACTTGCTGGTCACATGATGTATTTCAGAGTGACAAGGATGAACCCATTTAGCCTCCACGACCTATAGCAGAAGATGGATCAACCAAGAAAATTCAAGGGTAGTGCCAGACTAGCTTAGCGCCTGATGGCACCAAGCTAGTCTGGCACTACCCTTGAAATTTCTTGGTTGATCTATCTCAACTGGTACACAGTTGTTAAGTGACACCTTTAAATTTTGAGAAATGCAGCCTTGAGGTTAAATAAGTTAAGGGGATTAAATAATAACATGATGCTACTGTATTAACCATTAGTAGCTGTCAGTATGTGATGAACGTGTTTGTCAACAGCATTTAGTGTATTGCTTGGTTACTTGCCTTCCCTGCCAAGCGATACTGTTAAAATAAAGACAAAATGTATATTTCATAAATGCATGAACCTTATCTGTATTGTGTGCAGAAGAACAACAACCCCCTGTTTCTGAAAACAATTGGATTTGGTGATTGTGATGGAGTGGACACTAGTACAAGAGTGCGTTTGACAGTCTATAACGTCAAGGAGCGCATGACTGGAACAGTAAGCCTTCAAATTGATACACAGTTGTGATGTACAGCTAACTTCACATGTAACAATAACAGGGTCAGATATATCAAGTCAGATATGAGTCATTATTTGGTACTGGTCCACCCCCACCCCCACCCCCACACCCCCCACCCCCACCCCTCCCCCCCCCCCCCCCCCCCCCCCCCCCCCCCCCCCGCCAAATCCGCATGGCAATGGCACACACAAACACGAACGGCACACGCAAACACAGACGGCAGACACATGGCGCTTCCTACCGGTTATACGTTTTGTGGTCTGGCATAGCCACAGCCATTTCGATGAATAAGGTGGAATGGCCCATGCCTCTTCTGTATGAGCTTGCATGCATATTCCACCTTTTCCACAATACGTTTGCAAATATCATACAAAAATAAATGAAGGAGACCATGGCGCCAGTTCATACACATGTAAAACACTGAGGTGCTGCTGATTTGCGTCAATTAGGAACATTGTATAAAACACTGACGCGTTTGGTGCTTTTACGTCACCGTCACTGATTCTTCTGATGAAATCAAGGAGTCTTACTTTTGACATTTTTTCCGCATTGAACTTTTATTTTCTAAAAAGTTGAAGAGGTACAAAGCTGGCTAATGAACTCATCCAATGTCTTTCTACAAACTAGCCATATCCAAAATTTCAAATGCATATAATCAAAATTGTGGACTCTATTTTGCGTCAACTGACTTTCTGTAAACGGTCTTTTACGTCTTCAATGAGACATCCAATTACAATATTCTCTAGCCACCCACTTAATCAAGTATTTTGCCAAGTTTCAGGTTTGTTCATACATATCGGAGATTCGCGTGTTTATATATGTAACAGAGCGTACCGAATGTTCCTCTGTGTACATTGGCTGATAGCGCTTATGACCATTGCTTCTTTTATTTCACTCTTGTCGACTACTAGCTATGACGTGCTGCTCGCTGTGCCTGCCAAACGCAGCGTTAGGAGTTGTGTACGTGATAGCACAGTTACGTGTTGTGTTTTTTAAAATATTTTTTACCGTGTATTGTAGCCAAACTACAACACCATTTATATGTAGTAAAACTGTTGCCGCTAGGGTTTCACGTGAAAGAAAAACAGAAGATAGTGGTAGAAAACCCTTTAAAATAGAAACATATAACGACGTTTCGGATCAAAGATCCTTCCTCAGGTGACATGGAAACAAACGTAGAACAGAAAAGAACACGACATAAAGAAAAGACGTCATCCTGTATAGAGAGAATTTAGAATGACGTAAAAAAAAATTAAAAAAAAACAAAAAAACCCACACACACATAATGACGCAAATGAGCCAGGGACAGAAGGTGGGCCTCACAGAGGGCATGCATTGTGCAAAATTAAGATTTATTATTGGTATATTTTGTTATGCTCCCTTGAAACTATAAAGAAGTACCCAACGGAGAAAGAAACACGCTTAGAAAAAACGGTACAACATAATTTATTAATATTTCGGGTAAATACCCTTTGTCAAAATAGACAAACAAACAGAGACATTAGCCGCTACTTATCTTCATATGCAGAAGGAATGTGGCAACTGAAGGTGACGTAAAAATAAAAAGAAAAAGAAAAAGAAAAGGAAGAACAAAAGTAAAAATGACGTCAAAGAAAAAAATCGTAAGAGAAAGATTCCGAGAGAAACTAAACACGAGAGACAAGAGTGTGTGTAAGCGAGCGCGGGAGCGAGCCGGCCAAAAGTAAATGCGCGTGTGTGAGGCCGGGGAGAGAGAGAGAGAAGAGAGAGACTCTTGTCTCTCGTGTTTAGTTTCTCTCGGAATCTTTCTCTTACGATTTTTTTCTTTGACGTCATTTTTACTTTTGTTCTTCCTTTTCTTTTCTTTTTCTTTTTCTTTTTATTTTTACGTCACCTTCAGTTGCCACATTCCTTCTGCATATGAAGATAAGTAGCGGCTAATGTCTCTGTTTGTTTGTCTATTTTGACAAAGGGTATTTACCCGAAATATTAATAAATTATGTTGTACCGTTTTTTCTAAGCGTGTTTCTCCGTTGGGTACTTCTTTGCATTTCACACGCTTGGCAGTCACCTTTTTGGTCTGGATTGCTTGAAACTATAATGTTTGCACTATCTAAAACCATACATAAGAAGATAGTTGAGTGTCAGGTGTTCCGTAGGCATGTCAAAAATGGTGGTCAAGTGGAAGTAGTTGAACGTGACACAGGACATGACTTCTTTTGAAATCCTTCTCAATTTACATAATCATTAGCAACTTTTAAATGTTGTTTTATATAAACATGCTAAAATACATCAAAAAAGTGTAAGTCTTCAAGAATGTTATAAAATTAAGCACAGAAAATTTAGTAAAGTTTCATGTCCTGTGTCACATACGACATATACTGGGTACAAACAAATACAATAAAGAAAGAACAAATACACAGTTAATGAAGAAACACAACTTTTTATTTCAAAACAATGTTCACCAGCCAAACTGTACATGAAATTTTGTTGGTATCAGTGGTGACAGTGTTTTTTTACAGAATGTGTATGTTGAACGTGACGAAATATGAGGACATGAGAAACAACAACATTTAAACTCTTTCTTACCTCAAAAGCTTACTTACTTACGCCCATCACCCCCTCTGGGGCATAGGCCGCCGACAAGGTCCCTCCAGCCGTCTCTGTCCTGGGCGAGTCTCTCCAGCTGTCCCCAGGTGTGGCCCATCTTCTTGGCATCTGTCTCCAGGTCACGTCGCCAGGTGTTTCGTGGCCGACCTCTCTTCCTTTTTCCCTGGGGGTTCCATCTTAGGGCTTGCTTTGTGGTGTTGGTTGCTGGCTTGCGTAGTGTGTGACCTATCCATCTCCAGCGGCGTTGTTGGAGCTCCACTTCTGCAGGCTTCTGCTTTGTCCGCTGCCACAATTCCTCGTTGCTGATTTTGTCCGGCCAGCGTATCCTGAGGAGCCTTCTCAGACTGTTGTTGATGAACGTCTGTATTTTCTTGGTGGTCGACACTGTGGTCCTCCAGGTCTCTGCTCCATAGAGGAGTACTGGTTTCACGTTGGTATTGAACAGTCGGATCTTGGTGTTGAACCTCAAAAGCACTTGTTTAAAAATAAAATCAAGTTCAAAGGCTTATTTCTTAGCTTTACAGTCCATATTTATGGGATTATTGGCATATATACTGGTTTTATGCAAAAAGCATATGTTGTATGTGATGAAATATGTGAGGACATGAAAAAATACCACCAAAGCATTTTTCTACTCGCAACCACTTGAAACTATATTTTCTTTTCCAACTACTGTTTCTCAACATAAAATCTCATAAATGAAGACAAGATTATGGTTTCATACATCATTTGTGCATAAAACATGATGAAATCTTGGCGTACATGTAGAGTATTATTCAACACACTTAGTCTACTCACGTAAATATGCAATCACAAGAACTCATTTCTAACCACGCTTTGTAAGCATACCACCCTAAAATTGAAGAAATGTTGCCACATAAACTAATTTCACTCCAAAAAGACACTCATACAGTGTACACTGTAAATTAATGGACATCATAAGAAAGAGGTAATTAAATGCAGTTGCTGACAAAAAAAACCTCACAATTTTCAATTCTCAGCACTGTTTCTTAGCACATCACCCCGTAAGTGATACCTGAAAAAATAATTAGCGCATTGCTTGATTTATACATGCACCTATGATGAGGTTTTTCAGCTTTCGACAACAAAAGTCAGTCTCTGTATGACAAAAAATGTTCACAAAAGTGAGGAGGATAATATCTGGAGGGGTCGTCTCAGATTGCGGAGGGCTTGTTTCTGGCTGGGGATGAGTCTGAGTGCATTCTAGGAAAAGAATAAAATATGATAGTTTATTAATACAATCACGAACATTACTAAATGGTCACTGAAGTATGTTTTTTTTTGTTGGAAAATGCACCTCAGGTACATTGTCCATGTTCAAGTGTTCAAGTATTGCTTCCCATGAGAATCAAGCACGGATTACTGAAAAGCGCCAGCTGCATGGCGAGATTCTCATAGAAAGCGAGATTTGAAGTCTTGCACAGTTTAAAATGGAAAATGTACCTGGGGTACAGTTAATAAGACAGTGTCTGATAAAAGTATACCATAGTCACGATAGTGACCACCCAAAAAGTCAAAGTAACAGACACATTTGGTATAGGTGTGCTGGATTGTTGGCATAACAATGGGGAATGGGAGGTTTCACATGCAAAGTACCATCTTATTTTTAAAAAAATTAATCTGAATAAAGAATCTGCCTCTCACATGAACAGTTCTGCAAAGAAAACAAATTCTGAGATTAGATTCATTCAAAATATTAGAAAATTAATTATGAGAAATGCACATTTACTTTTCTTTTCAAAGTAATACTTTGAACATTTCTCCCGGTGACGCCACCACTTCTGGGTCGATGATTCACTGCATTGCTCCTGTTTCGCTCTGCGCCAGTTTTTACGCTGCAGCTCCACCGCATGCCTGGTCTTGGGCTTTGGTGTAGATCCAGCCAGAGGCTGGGTTATCACCTTCTTTCTCTCTCTGAAAAAAATAATGTTTGATGGAAATGAACTGAAGAGGTTAAATACTGGGAACCCATCACGCACAGAAAAGTTAAGATGGATGATCAATAAAAATGGTAGAAATGTACATGTTTACGAATCACAACCAGAGTAGGTCTCCTAAACAATGTCACAATAGTATAAATAATAAAATTAAATATGGGAATGTGTTACGCACATGTTAACCAGAACCAACACATACCTTATCTCTGCGCGCGTAGCCTGCCCTGTTCACCTTTGCGCAGATTTCTTCCTCTGTCCGAGGGCGCTGTCTGTTTCGAGAACTACTTCTTTATTCTTCTGCCTCTCAGCTTCATCACAGGAGGGGTCACGCCTAATTGATATGCGATTTTCCTGGCATCTGTCAGCATTAGTTTTAACTGCAGTGGCCTTGATTTCTTCCTCTGGAGGATCAAGTTGACGAAGACCTGAAAAGGATTTTTGGGTGGATAGAACACAATTTTTGGGTTAATTTTCATGATTAAACTCAGTAACTAAAACAAGATATTATAAATCAGACATGAACTATTGCTATGTTTTGGCATAAACAAAGCGTCATCGAGCGTGATGAAGGACATGAAGCCACTTCATGTCCGCAAGATGTCTATCACGGTTGACTGAAAAGCAGACGATTCATCCGCCATTATCACCTCGGGGCATAAACAAAGAGGTTCATATGAAATCCACGTTTGAAATTTAACAGGTAGTTTAACCCGATCTGAGACTCCTCATTAAAATTTTACTAAAAAGACCGTCTATCAGTCGAACGTGGTGTCGGACATGACAAGAAATAGTCGACCGTGATTTGGGACATGACAAATTTCTACTGAAAAAGTCGTCGTCATCTCAAAAACAAGTCGCTTTCGAACGAACCTCGGAGAGTATCGTCGAGTAGTTTTGACCACACACTCATCGTTCACTTACACCGTAAAATGATATAAAATGTGCGCGCTTAGAGGTACTAAACACAATAAAACATGTACACAAATGTACACGATGGCAACGTACGGTCGTACGTGATAAGGAAAAGTTATGGGACATGAAACAATTTCGCTTACCTTCGCTATGTCATGGCGCCATTTCCAATGAATGAAAGCACTGCGGCTAATCACGTGACCAAAACATGACCTCCGAACAAAATTGCAGGCACAAAACGAACTCCGCATAAATAGAAATCGGCAAATAGTCGAACGTGATGAACGGACATGAAAACAAAAGCTTACCACAAAAAGTAAAAAATAATCGTACACGAACCCCGAGGACTAGTACAATAAGATGTTTTATGCGGAAATATGTATGCAGATGAGGTTCATTAAAAAGTTGGAACAACTAGGCCATGCTTGGTTGTGTACGGTAAGTCAGAGTGCATACGGTGTTCTGGACATGACCCGTCACGCTCGACTAACCGTTTTTTTCGGGATGAAATAAAAACTCCAAAATATGTGTTTCACACAAAATTCGTGTAAAATAGACGCTAAACACTCCATAGAAGTGTTGTATAAGAATAGGAAAGGACTTTTTATGAAATGTTGAAAAATAACCATGTGCACAATATCAAGCTTGTTGCATCTCACAAAGGGCTTTGCCTGCCTGCGGCAAATGTGTGAATTCTTTTTTTGTTTTTATTTACTTTTTACCAACTTAAAAGCGTCCAATTAACGTATGTATATTTACATGCAGTTTTCTTGAAATAGGATATAAAACACAACATGTTTGACTTTCATTTATATTTTACTTTGCACTGGAAAATTGGCAACCCATCCGTTTCCACCTTCTGTCACTGGCTCAAATACACATGCACAAAACACGTACCACAAAACTTACGTCTATATACATACACGTCACTGCATACATTCGCATTCACTCGTGCCTGCTGCAGCTCACGCACATACACACACACACACACACACACACACACACACACACACACACACTCAAAGGTAGCATCCAGTATCAACAGTGAGGTCAAGTCTGGCACCAACTACCCATCAGGCCGAGCATACCCCTAGGGGTGAATGTTCAAGCCGCGCGGATGGTAAGTGCCAAGCCTGTCCGCGAAAAAGGATTCTGTCATTTTGCGGCGGATGAAGTGGGATGTATTTTGCCAAAGGATGCGTATGCTGAAATGTGTGAGGCTATGAGGAGGTTCGTTGAAATGACGTCCAACCTGGTTGTTGTATCCGAGGCGGATCGAACGAACATGCTCCTCGCAGTGTTCAGGGAGTGTACGGTATGTCTCCCCCACATACAACATCTTTGGGCAGTGAGAACATGAGATGACATAGACAATATCCGATGACTGGCATGTGAATGATCGGTGGACATGAAAAGATGACAGGGGTCCGGTGATGACGGGGGATGTGTTGATGTACGGACATGCTTTGCAGTGTGGTTGCTGACAAGGGTGTGTGCCAGGTGGTAAGGCGTTAGATGCGCGAAGTGAACTGTGAACAAGATGATCGCGTAGGTTAGTGTCACGTTTGTAAGCGACCAGCGGAGGCTCAGGAAATATGTCTTTCAATACTGTGTCATTCTGAATGATGTGGAAGTTCCTGAGGAGAATGTTTTTGATGGGGATGTTGTGAGGATGATACGTGATACACAGGACCGGCCGGTCCTCTGCAGCACTGTGAGTTTTCTCCCTCAAAGCTTCACTTCTGCTTGTGGCCTCAGCTTTAGAACGAGCGGTGTTGACGATGTCTTGGGGGTATCCCTGGTGTGAGAAGAAAGTGGCCATGGTTTGGGTCTGGTTGGTGAAGTCGTCGTCGCTGCTGCAGATCCGACGGAGTCGCAGAAATTGGGAGAATGGGATACCATTTTTGGTGGTGGCAGGATGGCTTGATATTTTCATTTCGTTGACGTCATTTTTACTTTTTCCGCACTTTTGTTCTTCCTTTTCTTTTATTTTACGTCACCTCCTTCAGTTGCCACATTCCTTCTGCCAATGAAGATAAGTAGCGGCTAATCTCTCTGTTTGTTTGTTTGTCTATTTTGACAAAGGGTATTTACCCGAAATATTAATAAATTGTGTTGTACCTGTCTTTTCTAAGCGTGTTTCTTTCTCCGTTGGGTACTTCTTACCATTTGCTTAGTAATTTAGCATGGTTAGATTTGGCCCGGGTAATAGTTTTTAATGATGTATATGTCTTTTGGCTAACTGTAATCTATCAGGGCAATAATTGTGATTTAGTAGCCTTTTCGATTTTCTGTGGCCATTCTGGGACCACTTTAACAATGAATATAAATTTTTCGCTAACAGCCCGTAACCCCAAACTGAATCCAGAGTAAAGCTGGTAAAATTTCTAAACTTTTCTATTCAAAGTTTATATTTCTGCATTATTTAGTTCAGAGTTATTCTAGCTCTTAGGGCTGGCAAGAAACACAGATTTGCCATTTTTACCATGCGAGACCTCCACTCGGTTGTACCGAAGTGGACATGATGTGCTCGGGGAGCCAGCATGCGTCTATAAATAGGACCACCCGCGTGGCGCGCTTTCTTTCCTTTACCCAACACACGAGACCCAAAGTACCACCAATAGTATCAGTGACCGACGGTTAACTTCTGGCACTGGTGCCCTGGAGGAAAGGTTTTCTAATTCGTCCTAAACTGTGTGGGTTTTGGAGACCCTGTAAGTACTGAGTTTGTTTCTTCAAAAACATTATCGATGGATGACATGACTTTATGGAAGTGTCTACTACTTACTCAATTCTAGATTAAGAACCCGTTGTGTTACCACACCGGGTCACGAGGTGACTACTAACCAGTCATGCTACTTAGGCTCACACCGGGGGGGGGGGGGGGGGGGGGGGGGGGGTTGGAAGAACTGGAGTACCCGGAGAAAGACCCCCGACGGTGTCCGCCCGAATTAACGGTGACACTTACCAGAGGAGAAAAGTCCGACACCGGAACCCGTTTTCGAACCTCGCACCTTTGGCATTGGTGGCAGGCGCCTTAACCACTGCGCCATGGACCGCCCCAGTGCGCCATTCCCCGTGCCCTGCACACTGACCGCACGAGACTGTACCGACCTTATGGAAAAGACGCCACACCGGACGCAGGAGCCTAGCGCTCGGAGCAGGACTGCTTTCAACACGATCACTTCCAGGAGGGAGCTCGCCCGGACAAGCCTACTTGTAGGCAGAGAGCCCGCCTCACTGAGCCCGGTTCGGAGGGACGCGCCAAGCGCCGTCCCATGTCCGCTGTCAGCCCTCGCTCGTCTCCAAGGAAGCCCGCTGACTCTTACGGGGAGCCGCTTCGCCAGCAGAGAGCCCGCCTCACTGAGCCCGGCTCAGAGAGACCTGTACCACGCGCCCGAGGACTTTGGGAGCCCACTGGACGCGGGAGCCTTGCGCTCGGAGCAGGACTGCGATCAACGCATTGCTTCTAGGGGGGACCCCGCCCGGACAAGCCTACTTGTAGGCAGAGAGCCCGCCTCATTGAGCCCGGCTCGGAGAGATGCGCCACGTGCCGTCCCATGTCCGCTGCCAGTCCTCGCTCGTCTCCAAGAGAGCCCGCCTCACGGAGCCCAGCTCGGAGACCTTTTCCCACGCGTCCGAGGCCTTCGGGCAGTTCAGAGCCCTCACGCTGTTCCAGTTCTACCAGACGCTCTCGCTCCTCTTGTTGAGCGTAGGAAGGACCACGCTTCGCGCCGTTCCAGGGACCCTAGCCTCACCGTGCTTTGGTGTCGTCGCGCTCGCCCTGGGTCTTCCCTCTACCCGCCTCTGGCCCCCGGTGCTAGGACGTCGTCGCCCTTAGTCCCTTTCTGTGTCACCAACCCCCCCCCCCTCCCCCCGCAGTGGAGGACGAGCCTTGGAACCTGCTGGCCGAGGACTCTGTCTCCGTCTTTTTGATAAAATTGTAGGTATTCCCAAATTTTTGCCCATTTTTCAACCAAATTTGGTACAAAGATTGCTGATGATAAGACCTTCCTATGCATACTAATTTAGTTGACTCATCACAAAGGTCAAGGGTCACGGGGGGTTGACAGATGTGTGAAAAATGCTTATATTTTCAGAAAACATAGATTTTGCTGCCGCAGAAGCCGGCCCTTGTCACAAACATCACACATGTAAATCGCTCATACACGTGAGCCATAATGGCTTTGCCTTTCTTGTTTAACACATTCCTTGCAATATCATCAACATTTTTTTCATGCATGGTATCAATTGTTACCTTGTCAATTGGGAAATTGAAGGTGTTTGTGAAGCGAGTTACCGCGTTTCATGTGACACCGTGTGCCAAGACGATGATGAAAGATAGTATAATCTAACTCATTTTGAAAAAATATCGATGAAAGTGCACCTCAGTGTTGTTTTTAGGGTTACAATACAATGGTGAAAGATAGTGCAACCTAACTCAGTTTTGAAAAATATTGCGAAAGTGGTTATTTTAGGGTCTAGCGCCTCATATGACTGATCAGCAATTTTCAGTCAGAGGCCGATTACACTTGCGACCAGGGTTCAACCCGAGTAGAGTTCAACCCGGTTTGGTGCGCTTACACTTATATTTGGAACCGGGGATGACCGGCTCACGTGACCTTGGCAAAAGCATCTTAAGATGGTGCCCCTCCAGGAAACGCCTTGCAGTTTAGCAGTGACCAGTCGTTACATATCTTTTTTTCAATACATACAATTTGTATGATGTACTATTCTTTTCAGCACAAAAAGAGACCATCTTGAGATATCTAAACATTATTATTATTATTACATGGTATTTATATGGCGCATTTCTCATATTTATAATATAACTCAATGCACAGAATGTAGCCGCGAACTGAACCCAACAAGCACGCTCACATGAATCACGCGCATTCACTCACACACTGTACATAAACACAGAACATTCACGTGGTGCTAAGGGCAAACTCAAGCGAGCTACTGAAGTTGTATTTGGAAATCGTTTGTATTTGAAATTTTATTAAGTTGGCTGAAACTGATGACCAAAGTGGAGGGGGAGGAAGAGCCGGAGTACCCGGAGAAAGAACCCCCGACGGTCCGCCCGAATTAATGGTGACACTTACTAGAGGAGAAAAGTCCGACGTTGGAACCCGGAATCGAACTTCGCACCTTTGGCATTGATGGCAGGCACCTTAACCACTGTGCCACGGACCGCCCCAATGAGATCAAAGCTCTTTGCAGTGGTGGATCTGGGGGGGGGGGGGGGTTGGGGGGTTGTTCCATACGGTTATGGACCCCTCCCCCCCCCCCCAACCCAACCTCCCTACAGCAAAAAAATCTTTAAAATGCTATAATGAAGTTCCTTTTTGGAGAGTTGCGACCCCCCCCCCCCCCCCCCCGACCCCCCCTCCATCTTTGCACCATTGTTCCAAATTTCAGCGCGTGACAAGAAGGTGGAGGATGCTTAGATTTTTCAGCTACTGATGACAAGGTCTAGCATTGGGAGGCCTTTTTGTCAGGTTGAAGATCCCAAACATAAAGTCAGACCCGACCCCCACCTCCCCTCCCTCCCAGCCTACCCGGCACCGGCCTCCACGTGGCGTGGGTGGGTAGTCCACTCGGTCCCTGACTGAGTGGGCTAGCAGACGGGTGCCATCTTTGTCCAGGATTAGGACTTGATGTCAGCAGATATGTTGTTCAGTCTTTTTCACTGGTCCGGTTTTTAAGGAGCTGTGCTTACCCAGGTCTTACCATGTTGGATTGGTCCTTAAAAATACGCGTGAGCTTTTGGTCCTTTGGATCCCAAGTGTTTGCCGTGCTTGGAGACCCGTGTCGGGGGAGAAGAGGATCCTGGTGGCTGAAACACTCCACTTTGGCCTTGACTTCTGCCTAAACGGGAGGCTAGTCGTACCGGCCTAGTCAGTCGGCTCTTGTCACGTCGAGCCCTATCCCCCTGTTGACATGCGGGTTGTTATACGGAGCACCATGCTATAGCCTCTGATGCTGATTAGGTGCTTTACGCCAGTATTCCCCTGTATTCAACAGTGTGATAGAAGGCGGTGGCTCAAACGGTTCAATCAGGCTTACCCCCTTGAGTATATCTTTCGGGCAGTCTCCATTGTGCGTCGGCTGGAAACCCGCCGACAATTGCACTTTCCCTTGTTGGGCTCGGTGGCGGGCGGGGACCCCCGGGGGATGAATATCTATCATACTATAATATGGAAAATATCAAAAAACCAAAACTAGCACCAAAGCGGCACATAGCCGCCGACATTGTCATTGAGAACGATAGTGACTCTGACTGTGAGGAAGCGACACCCCAGGCGTCGGCTGCCTGGCCTCGCTTTCTCATTATCCACAGCAAAGTTAAAGAGAAGCCTGTTTCAAAGCTGCACCCTTTCCTGGTAGGGGAGACCCTCAGGAGCCGTGTTGGCAGGCCTGAGGCCCAGCGCCTCAGGTCTGGTGACTTGTTGGTAGAGTGCCGTACCCGGGCACACTCCAATGGGCTACCTAGGCTCTCCTCCATCGGAGACACTCCAGTGGAGGTCACTCCCCACAAAACAATGAATTCCTCTAGAGGAGTGATTAAAGATCAAGCATTGGCCGAACTGTCTGAAGATGAACTTGTACGGAACCTTAAGTCACAGGGGGTGACCTACGTCAGGCGCTTCATTTCCAAACGAGGTGGTAGGGAGCTCCGTCTCCCTACCATCATCCTGACGTTTGGCACCCCCACAGCTCCTACTACCATCTGGGGAGGTTACTACTCCCTAAAAGTGAAAAAGTACGTCCCTCTCCCCCTTCGGTGCTTTAAGTGCCAAAAGTATGGCCATGGGCAGAAGACATGCCGCCAGGCAGAGGCTCTATGCGCCCGTTGCACTAAGCCCGGACACTCTGCTGAGTCCTGCACAGCCATCCCCCTGTGTGTGAATTGCCAGGGGGCGCATATGGCTTCGGACAAGAAGTGCCCTCGTTGGATCTCCGAGTGCAGGATTCAGCAGGTACGTGTGGAGAAGGGGCTGTCCTTTGCGGACGCAAAAAAACTGGTTGACGGTCCTGGTGCAGCTGAGGCGGCGCCAAACTCAAATAACAACTTTGTGTATACTTTCAGTGCTGCGGTGGCAGGCAAGCGCCCCACCAAAGACTTCTCTTGTCAAACCCCAACTTCTTGGTTGGGGGCGGAGCCTCGGATCCTCTCACCCCTGGAGAGTAACCCTCCTCCGGTGGTGACGAGGAGCCAGGGAACGCAGAGGGCGGACGCTACCGGTCCAGTGGCACCGCCTTCTGCTGCCCCTAAGCCTCAGCCCCCACCCAAACCTGCTAGTTTGTCAACACCAAAGGTTTCTGGCTCTGGTCAGCCTTCTAAGGCCGCTAACTCTAGCGGCAGGAACGCTGCCCAGGACCAGAAGTCAAAGAAATCTATGGGACCGCTGTGCGCACGGGCCCAGAAGGGGAACACTGATGTCCCCCATCAAAACAAATATGCTGCATTGGAGGAGCAGATGGAGGGAGTGGAAGTTGCCGATGCTGCGGCAGCTCCAACCCCTTCATCTCCTAAGAACCAGAGGAGGCCCGGGAGCCGGCCCCCCTCTGTTTCTCCGACTCCTTCCAAGGCAAAGGAAAAAGGGGGGAAAACTCCGCACCCCCAGATAAGACATAATCATGGACTCTCTGCTTCAGTGGAATTGTCGTGGTTTTCAAGCTAACTTTGAGGAATTACGTCTTTTAGTCAAGTGCTATAACCCCTCAGTAATATCTCTTCAGGAGACTTACCTGAAGACTTCTGACCCTGTGTCCTTTAATGGTTTTAACGCTATACATAAAGGCTCTGATTCGGAGAGGCGCTCGGGTGGAGTGGCTCTTCTCATTAGTAGCCAAATTTTATGTAGCCCCGTTAGCATCGACACCTGTCTTCAGGCTGTCGCAGCTCGGGTTACCTTGAAGAAGACCATAACTATATGCAGTATTTACCTGCCACCATCCCTGCGGGTCTGTAGTAATGATTTTTTTAATTTAGTTGATCAACTGCCCCCTCCCTTTATTCTCATGGGGGATTTTAACGGTCACGCTCACCTTTGGGGTAGTGACCACTATGATGGCAGAGGTCAGATGTTAGAAGATGTTTTTTCTCAACTTAACCTATGTGTCTTTAACGATGGTTCACCTACATACTCTAACCCAGGTTCAGGATCTAGTTCTGTTCTAGACCTCACTGTGTGTGATCCTTCTCTCATGCTGGACTTTGACTGGAAGGTTCACGATGACCTGTGTGGTAGTGACCACTTCCTAGTAGTCCTGTCATCGGTCAGCTGTGGGGAGGATCCGCCGGTGGGGCGCTGGAATCTTAAGAAAGCTAACTGGCCTCTGTTCGCCTCCCTCTGTCAGTCTCGTATTACAGAGGAGGTGGTCATGTCATCTGAAGAACCTATTTCTTCTTTTACTACTATTTTGTTGGACGTAGTGGGTGAAACCATCCCTAAAACTTCCGCATCAGTCCCTCGAAAGCCGAGAGTACCATGGTTCAACGAAGAGTGCCGCAAGGCCCAAATAGCGCGCAAATCTGCTCAGCGACGTGCTTTCCGTAATCCGTCGCAAGTAAATATTTTAACCTTTAAAAGACAGAGGGCGAAAGCCCGTTACATTTTTAAACGTGAACGCCGTTCTTCCTGGAGACGCTTCGTCTCATCTTTAACTTCTCGGACTCCGTCCCAGAAAGTATGGAAGGCTGTTCGGAGAATTAGGGGCAGAGGTGGCTCGGCTTCTGTTGGCCATCTTAGAGATGGTGCCAGTTTGGTTACAGATAAAAGAGCTGTGGCCAATTTGCTTGCCTCCACCATTGCCCATAATTCTTCAACGGAGCATTATTCACCTTTCTTCCAGAGAGAGAAGGAGAAGCGAGAGTCTCGTATTTGTGATTTTAAGTCCGATAACTCAGAAGACTATAATGTCCCGTTTACATTATCAGAATTGCAGCAAGCTTTGCAGAAATGTAATGACTCTGCTGCTGGCCTAGATACCGTCCACTATCAATTCCTAACGCATCTGCCTGAGAGGTCACTCCTTGTACTTCTCAAGGCCTTTAACCATATCTGGGGAACTGGTCATTTTCCGCCGTCTTGGCGCCAGGCTGTGGTTGTACCGATCCCCAAGCCGGGTAAGGATCCTTCCGACCCGGGCAACTACCGGCCTATCGCTTTGACATCATGTTTATGTAAAACTATGGAGCGCCTGGTCAACGCCCGCCTGGTGTGGCATCTTGAGTCACAGGGTCTCCTCACAGACCTCCAGTGCGGTTTCCGGCGCTTCCGTAGTACAACTGACCATTTAGTCCGCTTTGAATCATTTATTCGAGATTCTTTTGTCAACAAGCAGCATGTCTATGCAATTTTCTTCGATCTTGAGAAAGCGTATGACACTACCTGGAAGTATGGCATAATGTCTGACTTGTTGGACATGGGTTTTAAAGGGCACCTGCCCGTTTTTATTCACAATTTTTTGACTAACCGGTCGTTCCATGTCCGTGTGGGCTCCACCCTCTCCGACTCCTTTGAACAGGAGATGGGTGTCCCACAGGGCAGCATTCTATCTCCTGTTTTATTTAGTATTAAAATTAATAACATTGTAAAGGCCGTCAAGGATGATTCTGAATGCTCTTTGTTTGTTGACGACTTTGCTTTGTGCGCACGTGGTCGAGGACTTGCGTCCCTTGAGAGGCGCTTGCAGCTGTGCGTTGATCGCATCCAGCGGTGGGTGTCTCTCAATGGATTCAAGTTCTCGCCCTCCAAGACTGTTTGTGTGCATTTTACTAACCAGACGAAATTTTTTCCAGAACCTAGCCTGAGCATTGCTGGAGTGCCAATTAAGGTGGCCGAGGAGGCAAAGTTTCTGGGGGTCATTTTTGACAAAAGACTTACCTTCCGCAACCATATTAATTACCTTAGAACCTCTTGTCAGAAGGCTCTCGACATTCTTCGTGTCGTCGGTCGTACTGACTGGGGTGCGGACCGTACTGTCTTACTTCGTCTGTACCGGGCCCTTGTTCGGTCCAAACTGGATTACGGCTCTGTGGTGTATGGCTCAGCTTCCAAGTCTGTGCTACAGCGTCTGAACACAATTCACCATCAGGGTCTGCGGATATGTCTTGGGGCCTTCAGGACATCTCCAGTTCCTAGCCTGTATGCCGAGGCAGGGGAGCCTTCTCTCAAGCTCCGCCGCATCCGCCTCATGCTCAGCTACGTTCTGAAACTGAAGGCCCATCCAGACAATCCTGCCTATGATTGTTTTTTTAAACCATCGTTTGCAGAGATTTACGATACCCATCCGGGAGCTGTCCGTCCACTTTCTTTCCGTGTCCGACCTCATCTGCAGGCGGCCGGATTGGACCTGGGCAGAGTTTCGGAATCCCTGCAACACATCACTCCACCTTGGCTCTTACCAGTTCCTGACATCTTGCTGGACTTGACTGCCCACAAGAAAGACTCTACTCCACCAGCCATATACCAACAGAGCCTCAATGAACTGGTTTCAATTTTTCCTGGCTATTGTCGCATCTATACCAATGGGTCAAAGTCTGAGGATGGGAGAGTGGCTGCGGCCGCAGTGTCCTCTCGCCATCCTAGACGCCCATTTAAGCACCGCCTCCCAGACCACTCATCTGTATTTAGTGCGGAACTGCAGGCGGTTCTGCTGGCACTCAGGCATGCTTATCGATCTAGAGAAAGGAACTTCCTGATTCTGTCTGACTCTCTTTCTGCCCTGCAGGCCCTTTAGGGCACGGGAAATGACCACCCACTGCTGGTGCAGATCAGAGAGCTCCACGCGGACTTGATGAAGGAATATTATGATATCATTTTTATTTGGGTGCCAGGGCATGTGGGCATCGAGGGCAACAGGATCGCAGATTCTGCTGCCAACGATGCCCGCAATGACCCTGTCCCTGACACACAGACTGTTTATAGTGATTTTAGACATGTGGCTAGTGCGTACATAGCCCGTGAGTGGCAGTCCGAGTGGGACAAAGAGGAAGCTAACAAGCTGCATGAAGCCCTTCCTAAGTTGTCCGACGGTCTACCTTATCGCTGCGGCAGCCGCTGTGAGGAGACTGTCCTGGCTCGGCTCCACATCGGCCACACGTATGTTACGCACTCTTATTTACTTAAACAGGAGGAGCGTCCATGGTGTTATGCCTGCGACGAGCAGTACTCTGTTCAACATTTTTTGTTGTCTTGTGCTGATCTAATCGACACAAGGTATAAACATTTCACAGCAGACTCCTTGAAGGTTTTGTTCCGGGATGTGCCCCCGGACAAGATCTTCAGTTTTCTGAGAGAGTGCCATATTTTTAATAAGATTTGAGCGTTATAGATTATGATGTTTTTATTATTTTGACCTTTTTGAGAGTCTTCCGACGTTTTCTTTAAAGACCTGTGCGACATTTTAGCCTGACATATTTTTAAGGTATATTTACATCATGTCTTAAGACCTTTCTTTTAGTCTGGCTGACCAGATTTTTACCCTTCCCGCCGTGAGATGGCCTTAGTTGCCTGCTCGGCGTTAAACCCAAATAACTAACTAACTAACTAACCCTCCCTCCCACATCCCCTCCCCCCCCCCCCCACATCCCCCTCCCCCTCGAGTGAACTAATCCACCCCTACTTAGTACAAAAAGTTTTGGGGAAAAAAAACAACATTTCTTACAGATCATGACCTTTATGACAACATTGTTCATTAACCTTTATCATTCAGAATACACCAGTGTGTGAAATAAGTTTGACTAAAATAGTTCAAGGGTAGTGCCATAATAGCTTAGCACCTCTAGGCATCAAGCTATTCTGGCACCACCCTTGAACTAAAGCCATTGGTCTATATCCTTATCTGTAAGTACTGTAATGTAACTTGCATATGGCAGTGTACAAAGTTGAAGCTTTTAGTCTCGGCATGATATGGGTTAACATTCTTACATTGTCAGTTCGGCAACCTGCGTATTTTACTATCAGATGTGTTCGGTCTCGGTCACGATCTCACGACTGCTAGCGGAAAATTGTTCCGACAATGAATGTCTGTAGCCCAAACTTGGATGAGAAGCCGTGAAAACAACTCCTGTTTGTTGGTGTGGTGGGTCAAATGGTTGTTGTGATGCGTCTAGTGTGGTAGTGTAGCATCTGTGCTTGTCGCTCTCGCTTTCAGCTCCCACCGCTGGCTAGCAGTTTTGTGAAAAGGGGAACAGAGTATGTCAGTCTCTCCCTGCCAGTACACACCCCCTCCAACAACAAGCCTCATGTAGTGCCTCCCCGTGGCGACTTACAGTAACCGAGCACCTTACGGACTCGGGCTGAACTACAGAGGACTCGGAGGAAGTCTGGCCCCCAGACATGCGGCATGCAGGCCCATCGATGTGTAGACAAGCCCTGATGTCCATGAATCAGATCCCCAGCAATGGATAAATAGCCCCACTGCCTTGTGGGTGCCTTGGGAGAGGTAAAGGCTAGGGGAGTAAACCCAATACAAATCTTGGCAGGGATGCTCGATAGCCTTGGTTGGCATATCTCCTTTGAGAAGGAAAACTCCGAGGAAAAACCTGAGTAGATCATACTCATAAGCCTTGGTCGGCAACCCATCTAGGAGAAGGACACTCCAAAACCAAACCATCCTGTGCTCCCAGGAAAGGCCTTTTGACCAGGAGTTAAGGGTGAGGTAACCCCGACAAAAACCCAGAGTGCTGAAGACGGAGGTACTGGGCTGCACAGCGCACTCTAATAAACCACAGCACCACGCATATACAGCCATATGTCCCTTGGAGACTGTTGGTGTGCACAGTAGACTTCAGCGCTATGAAATCTGTTGTGCACTTAAATTCCCGCCAGTGACGTCAGGTCGGATGTCTTTGCAATGTGCACAACGATGATGCGAAATGGAATCCGGTTTAGATCCAACCATAAACGCACCAACCCAGGTTGAACTCAGGTTCAACCCGGGGAGATACACAAGTGTAAATGGCCTCTCAGTGCTGTGTTTATTTTTCCATTCACATTTTCTTAAACATATTCTAAATATTCAACAACAACAGCAACAACAAAGATACACATCATATTAATGTGAAACTGCCCACTTTAACGACTGGTAATCAAGAGAATTTATTTATTTTTTTAATCAGCAACTTGTGGCTTGCAAAAGTTGACCGGTTTCTAGCGTTTCATGTGAATTTGAGCGTGACACGTCACATTCTGGGGACCACACAGAAGCCTAGTTTCAGAGTAAGCGGGTAAATTGTTATCAGTTGCTGGGCTTGAGCCTCGATTTCCCACCTTTGAAGTGAAAAATGACTGGAGGTTGTTTCCGTTTGCAGATAACCGATAGTGATGAAGCTCTTTGCCCACGCATAAAGTTCACACTGGGTTTCTGCATTGTGCTGTCTTGTCAGTGGTTTTTCGAGTGTCAAATATTCCATGTATTCAATGGTTCCGTGTGATCATGAGGTCGAGGTCAACGATCTGCACAGTGTTTTAGTGGCTTAGCTGAGCCTAACAGAGCTCAAGAGTAGTTAGTATGTGCTATTCTGTCATAGAGGATGGATGTATGTCGGATACACTAGCTGTATTCCAAGACTCAGAAACCGAGATTTCAGGTACGTTTTTTATATGTATTATCGACAGCTAGTGAGTTAAAGGTAGTTAATGGTAGTAAGACTTAGTTCGGTTGTGTAGCGTTGATTTGGTTCAGTTATGTCGGTTTAGAACTTGTTGAGATAACCAGGGATTTTTTTTAATATATTATGTAGTTATTTACTGGAATGGATAACTAAGGAATGTGATGTGTGTATTCCTAGGTTATTTTCAAAGGTAGTACGTGGGTGTGTTAAGTATAATCTTTTCCTATGTACGAACCAGTGTATGGCGCGTGCGTCGTGTGATAGTCTTTTTCAGTGTAGTGACTGAGTTATGGTGTGTTACTAATCTATTTTGTTTTATGAAGCACAATTGTGTGAATGAACATGTAGATTTATTTGTATCAGCCAGATACCTCATATCATCCAACATTTGTATGTTAAGCAAGTGTTATGACATTAGAACTTTATTGTACAGAGTTCTTGTGTGGAGCGAGGGGCTTGATGCCGAGACGTAAAGTCAACAGAGGCTGCCGCTGGAGGAACTTGTCGTGAGGACATTCACCGCTCAGGGAGCGAGAGACATGGTGCCAAGCCGTCACAGTCAACAGGGGCTGCGCTAAAGGAGCGTGTCGAGAGGACTTCCACAGCTCAGGGAGTGTGGGACAGCTTCAGGAGCGAGTGACAAAAAAAACTAGATGTGGAGGAACGGGCGAACAATACAGAACAAAAACACCAGTTGAGCAGGTTGGATAATGAGGACAGTTTACCTAACCTGATTTGTACTATATTGCGTGTGAGTGTGACATGCTAGTGTTGAGAATTGTGTATCTTGTGAAGAGTATTTTTTGTTAGTTAGGATTATAACCTGGGCCACAGAAAAAGAAGAAATTATGTTTTGCGTTTATAGTGCTCAAATGCGTCTGACTGAAAATTAGCGTTGTTTGTGTATGTGCCTGTTGCATTTGTGAGTCTTTGCGTGCAACCGGTTGAAAGTCTGCGTACGTTACACCTATGTTTAAGTTTGTGGGTTTTTAGCGTTTCATTTGTGACATGGTGGACAAAAACTGATCTGATTAGTAAAGAAATAATAATAATACCGTTATTATATAGACGCTTTTTCTCAATTTTTGGGCAAATCGACTCAAAGCGTCGCGAACTGAAACCCAACACGCACACTCATGTAACAGACACGGATTTACGCCATTTAAGACAAACACAGTACAAGACAGACGAAGGGCCAGTTCAGCTACTGAAGTTACAGAGATTTTTGATCACTTGTATTTGAAATTTGTAAAGTGGCCTGAAGCCGGTACCAAAGTGTGGGGGGTGGGTGGGAGAAGAACCGGAGTACCCGGAGAAAGAACCCCTGACGGTCCACCCGAATTAACGGTGACACTTACCAGAGGAGAAAAGTCCGACGCCGGAACCCGTTTTCGAACCTCGCACCTTTGGCATTGGTGGCAGGCACCTTAACCACTGTGCCACGGATGGATGGATTGACTGCAAATAGGCCCATTTCGGAATTTTTTTGTGTGCACTTTTGATTTGTACCGATAACATTTAACGTACGATTTGCCAACACTTGTAGATGATCTTTTTGTTGACATCGGAAACGTGACACTGGTTAAAATGCTAAAACCCATGATTCGAACACAAAATGCACGGAGATATAAAACATACAGATTTATCAGCTTTTAGCATCTGTTTCAATTTGTTTTATTTACTGGGAATGCACAAAAAGCTATACACTGAAGCTCCATTCAGTGCACACAGCATGCCTTTCAGAGTAAGGTAACTGATTTCCTTTTTTACAGACACCTTTGTTTTTTCAAAATACATTACCGATGGCATTACTATCTGGAATACACTCTATTGCCTATAAATTTCAGCAAAAGTTGTGTATAGCACACAACTGGGGAGGAGACACCGGGGATCCAAGCACTAGGACCCCGGGTGGCCTCCCCTTACTACCCTATCCCGGCGAGCACAGGGCGACCTCGTCAGTTTCACTCATAGCTCGACCGGGGACGGTCGAGTTTTTGCCTTTCTCCGTTCTACGGGTTTTTCGTCTTGAGTGATTATTTGACTTTGGGCTTGAATTGGAGTCGTTCGATTCAGCCCTGGACTCGCTACATTCGTGGCTTTTCCTTTTTTGCTTGGACTAGTTGAACTGTGCACCGACCGGTTTTTACCGGCTCTGACTTTGTGAGCTTCACCCTTGGCTTGGCCTTGGGGTTTGACGACGCACGTGACTTGTGCCCTGCTGTGTTGTGCACGTTTGACTTTTCTTCGCCTGCGTAGTTGGCCTACGGCCTTATGGCTTCTTCTGTGTTGAAGACTTGCCTCCTTGCGGGGACTTACAGTGGCCGGACGATGCACACGACTCTTGCTTGCCGTGTTCGGGCTGTTCTTCGCACGGAACGTGTGATGTTTGCGCCGCTTGGACGGAATACCGGTGGTCGCGCATGTGGGACTTCTACAGACGTGACCGGCCCCCTCACCCGCTTCTGTCTTCCCGGGATCCTCCACGGGTGGACGTCATTCCCTCGGCGCTTCGGGCTCCTCTCCGCTCCGTTGTTCGGGCTGTCCGGCCCACAGGTAAGTCCCCTTCTTCTACCGTTACCTCGCAGGTTCTCCCTCCCCTCTCCGAGTCTTCGGAGCAGGGTAGGCGAGTTTCAGAGTCACGCTCCCCACGCTCTGCTTCGTTAGCGCGTGGCTTGAGCCCATATTGTTTCCCACCCCCCGCTCTGCTTCGGGCGAGCGGTCTGGGAGAGCTGAGCGTTCGTCGGCCACCCCCGGCTCTAGGTCTCCGGAGCGGGGGCGGGTGACTGAACGCAAACATAAGAAAGAGAGAAAACGTGATAAGAAAAGCTTTCGCTCACGCACCGAGGCTTCGGAACGTGACTCGAGACCATTAATAATGCTGCCTCCCCGCATTTGTGTTTTCCGAACGGGCCCAGCATGCTTCGCTTTCTTTCCCCCCCCCCCCCCCCCCCCCCCCCCCCCCGCCCGCCCCGTCTCGCCTGGGCGGGCCCGGGGTGAGGTTGACTCTCGCCCCCCACACGCCGAGGCGTCGGAACGGGGGTCATCATCATCATCAGTCCCTTGTCCGAACTGGGCGTTGGGGGGACTGAAAGGCAGCAGCAACAGACAGTGCTCTCCACTGAGTTCTATTTTGGGCGGTGGCAAGCAAGTCTGGCATCTCGAGTTCGGTCCATTCTTTTATGTTTGCGACCCAACTCTTTCTCTGACGACCTCGCCGACGACTTCCTTCGAGAGTGCCTTGGAGGATAGTCTTGGACAAGGTGTTGTGTCGGGTCACGTGGCCAAACCAAGCAAGCTTGTGCCGTTTCACAGTTGCCAGAAGGGGTTCATGTGGGCCCACCAGGGAAGTGACGATGCTCCGTACATATTCGTTGGTCTTGTGCTCGCGGTACGAGATGCGGAGCAACTTCCTCAGGCACTTGTTCTCAAAGGCCTGGATTTTCTTTTCTGAGTCTGCAAGCAGTGTCCAAGTCTCACAGCCGTAGAGTAGAATAGACACTACGAGGGACTTGTAAAGCCTGTACTTGATGGTGAAGCTGATGGAGTTACTTCGCCATATCCTGTCCAGCCTGGCCATTGCGGATGTTGCTGTACCTATCCTGATACGGATCTCTGCTATGCAACTACCGTCTTTGGACAGGGTGGCTCCCAAGTACTTGAAGCTATTGACCTCTTCTAGCTTCTGGCCATTCATGTGAATATTGCTGCTGCTGTCGCTTGTGGTGTTGATCATCACTTTGCTTTTATCCGTACTGATCTCCATGCCATAAGACCCTGCGCTACTTGAAAGTTTGTCTGTCAGGTTTTGGAGCTCACTATTGCTGCCTGCCATGAGGTCAATGTCGTCTGCGAATCGAAGATTGCACAGGGATCTGCCACCAATAGAGATTGAAGTATGGTGGTCGTGGAGGGTTTCCTGCATGATCTTCTCCAGGAATATGTTGAAAAGGACAGGAGAGAGCAGGCATCCTTGACGGACACCGATCGTCGTCCTGAAGAACTCGCCTGACTGATTGTTAAGTAGAACCGCGCTGCAGGCGTTCTTGTAAAGCGCTTCTATCATTTGGATCAGTCCCTCCTCTATGTTGAACGATCTCATGACTTGCCAGAGTCCGTCGTGCCAGACGCGATCAAATGCTTTCCTGAAATCAATGAAGTTGTGGTAGAGTTCGCGCTGATGCTGCAGATGTTTCTCGATCAGGACGCGGCAGTTGAAAATCTGCTCTACAGTGCTTCTTCCAACTCTGAAGCCAGCCTGTTCTTCTGCCAGCAGTTCCTCGGCGAAAGTTTTGAGGCGGTTGAGAATGATTCTAAGCATTACTTTGCTAGGGTGACTTATCAGACTGATAGTTCTGTAGTTCTGGCACTGTTTCAGGTTTCCTTTCTTGGGGAGCGGGATCACTAGAGACTGTGTCCATTCTACTGGCCATTTCTTTTGCTCCCAGATCTTTTGACAGAGTGTAGTGAGGACCTTCGTTGTTACTTCTCCTCCATGTTTCAACAGTTCAGCAGGTACGTTGTCTATACCTGGAGACTTTCCTCCCTTCAGGCCGCGTACGGCTGCTTCCACCTCTTCAGCTAACACTGGCAGGTCTTCAGCCTTCCTGGCCCCAGCCTGGTTGTTTTGGAGGATGCTGGTGTCTGGCTCAGCCTTGTAGTTATACAAGTCTCGGCAGTACTCAGTCCATCTGTTTAGTACAGCAGTGTTTTCCGTAAGGAGTTGGCCGCTGCTGTCTTCGATGACTGTGGCTGTTCGCTGTTGAGTCTTGGTGAGGGTCCTTAGCGTTTCATAAGCCTTCTTGCTGTTGCCGTTTGCCATGCCCTCTTCCACGCTACAACACTGGTCTTCAATCCAATCTTCTTTGGCTTCTTTCATCCTCTTCCTGATCTTCTTGTTGACAAGTCTGTACTTGTTTGCTGATGTGAGGTCTTGGCCTCTCTTTTTCTTCCAGGCTCTCCTCTCATCACAGAGATCGAGGATGTCATCGGTGACCCAGGGCTGTTTGCGCTTCCTCTGCTTCCCCAGCACTTCTTCTGCTGTAGAAAGTAACACCTCTTTTATATTTCCAGCAAGGGTGTCTACGTCGCAGTCCAAAGTAGCCAAGGCTGCAAATCTGCCTCCCACCTGGGCTTGGAAGAGCTCTTCTACTTCCGGGTCTTTTAGCTTCTGGAGGTCGAATCTGATGCGAGGGCTCTTGCTATCTCGTTTCAATGCCAGCTTCAACTTGAGGCTAGTAAGGACGAGGTTGTGGTCGCTGCCAATATCAGCGCCAGGAAAGGACCTCGTTTGTGCTTTGTTAACGCTGGATTTGAATCGTCGAGGCAGCAAGATGAAGTCAATCTGGTTATGGACCAGGCCTCCTGGCGATTGCCATGTCACTATTCTTGACTTCTTGTGTGGATGGAGGGTATTAGCAACGGTGAGACGGTGACTCTGTGCGAACTCTAAAAGTCGCAGGCCTCTGTCGTTTGTTTCTCCAAGGCCAAACTTGCCAGCTGTTCCTGCCCATTGTTGGTAGGCGTCAGGGCCGATCTTTGCATTCCAGTCACCGAGGACAGTCAGAATGTCTTTCTTAGGTGTTTTCTTGATGATGTTGTCCAGTTGTTCGTAAAATTCTTCTAATTCTTCATCATCATGATCTGCTGTTGGAGCGTATACTTGAATGATAGTGATGTTGTGCGGTCGGGCGGAGATGCGGATGGAGATTAGTCTGCTTGACACGGGGGTGCAGCTGATGACAGTTCCAGCCACCTCTTTCCTTACAATAAAAGCTACGCCATGTTCGTGCTTGGTTTCTTTTCCGCTGAACCAGATTTTATGGCCTTCATCTGTTGTTGTTTCTCCGAAGCCTGTCCATCGAACTTCTGCAAGTCCTACAATGTCCCAGCGATAGCGCTTCAACTCGTGGGTGAGTTCCTTCACTTTGCCGCACTGGTAGAGTGTGCGAACGTTCCAAGTTCCGATAGTTATTCCTTGCGTGGGCAGCTTGATGGTGGGTTTGGTTCCAGTAACACACTTGTCGCCCCCACCCTGGAGACCTCCAATGGGGTGCGCGGTCGTTGGTGATCCGGGCCCCGACCGATCCGGCATGTTATTCTTATTCTGTTGCTTGGCCATCAGTCCTTTCAATGGGCTTAGGCGAACTTGGCGGCGCCCGTCTCCTCTCCAAGTATTTCAACTGACTGAGAGACGCGTCAGCCCCTCACAACGTTTCGCCCGCCAGCAGAAGCGGTTACCGGGGTGTGGCTAGGTAAAGGACCTGGAGCCAGCTGTGAGAGTTGAGTGCCATGTGAAGACCAGTGCTCCCGCCTGCCCCAAGAGGCGCTGCTGGCTGAAAAGTCAAAGGTACTACTTCTCCATGAACACTCTACACCCCGGAACGGGGGTAGCGTGCT
Source organism: Semisulcospira habei (assembly GCA_036245525.1). Lineage (NCBI taxonomy): Eukaryota > Metazoa > Mollusca > Gastropoda > Semisulcospiridae > Semisulcospira > Semisulcospira habei. The sequence goes on from BTPG01000005.1 coordinate 36,212,323, forward strand.
CATAAATTGTCCCCTCCCCACTTCGCTTCGCCTGAGTGGGCTTGGCGTGACCTTAGACTGTCCCCCCCCCCCCTCCCCGTCTCGTATCGACCAGACGGGCCCGGTGTGACTTGGACCCTCGTCCCCCTCGCTCCGAGGCTTCGGAGCTGGGGCCGTGGGCTCATAAATCGTCCCCTCCCCGCTCCGCCTTTCCTGAGCGGGCTTGGCGTGACCCTAGACCGTCCACCCCCCCCCCCCCCCCCCCCCCCCCCCGCCCCGTATCGACCAGGCGGGCCCGGTGTGACATCATCGCGCGTCCTCCACGTTCCGAGGCATCGGACGTGGGGCCACATGCCCGGTATTCGTCCCCTCCCGCTCCGCCTTTCCTGAGCGGGCTAGGAGAGACACTTTGCGGTCCCCCCCCCCCACACCGGTTCTCCCAGGCGAGCCAGGGGTGACCAGACCACTTCGTCGGTATTCCGATCGCGGCTATGTCACTCACGTCGGCTTCCGCGTGCGGATCCCAACTTCGAGGTGGACCGTCGTTTTGCCGCGGTCCCTCCGTCGCCGCGGCGCCCCTCTCTGCGTGCGTCGCGGGCGGCTGCGTGTACCTCGCGCGCGGCGGTGCGGCGCTCTCATAGCCGCTCGCCCCTTTCGTCTTTTCCGCGAGAGGATCAGTTTTTGGAACCGGACGTCCTCAGCCTTCATCCGACGGACTCGGCCTCGGCGATCTTCTTGCAGGACTCGGCGGCTGGATCTCTGTCCCGCCTTTCCGCTGTCTCGTCGGCCTCCGCCTCGTCGGACGTCGCCGGCCCATCGCTCGGATCACAGACGGGCCACGCCCTGGGTGAGGCATACAGGCTTTTCGCCAAGTACCTACCTCCCGACTTCTGTCCGCCTTCGCCTCCTCCGAAGAGACAGGCTTCGGCCATGGTCGACGAGCAGAGGCAAGTCAAGCGCCGCAAGTCCCTCCCGCAGCCAGCCGGCTTCCGGGACCTCACCGATGCTTTCTCCGCCCAGCTGCGAAACGACGCTTTCGGCGACACGGGATACTTTACCGCCGCTCGATGGCCTGTGGGAATCAACTTGAGCTTCCGCCAGGCCTGGTACGCTGGACACTCCCAAGCCTTCGCCATACCTCTTCCAGCGGGGGGATTCGGCGGCCTTAGTGCAGGCGGGCGGCCGTAGACTTGTCCAGAACTCTTGGCCTCGGCCTCTCGACAGGATCGCCTCCTTAGCTCGGAACTCGCGGGCGTGTTCGGGATTCTTGGAACTGGCTACCCAGGCAGCCTTGCAGTGCCTACAGGATACTTGGGACCTGGAGGTTCAGTCCCCGCTCCGTGACGTGCAGTCCATCCTGATAGCGGCCAACCGGGCCGCCGACCATTCCTCCGCCAACGCCATGGCAGCAGCTGCCATTTGCGACCTCTGGAGGCGGGATACCCTTTTGTGCCTCTGCTCGGACCTTCCCTTGTCAGTGAAGACCCAGCTCCGTCAAGCCCCCTTAGGTGGTCCTCAGCTGTTCGGCGACATTTGGCAAACCGTAAAGGAATCTTCCAAGGACTTGTGGCCCAAGCCGGCATCTACCCCAGCCTCGACCCGCTTTCGCGCCCCCCGCCCGGCCGGGGGTCGTGCCCGGCGGTCTTTCATGCCCTCCGTTCTTCCAATCGGATCTTCGCGAGGTTGGGCCCGTCCATTCCAGGCTCCTCAGGCCGGCCCCGCCCCTCGCCCTTCTTGGCCCCGCGGCGCCCGTAAATCGGCCCCCACCACCGCCCCCGCCCTCAGTCCTTGGTTCTCCTGTCGGCGGGCGGCTGTCGCTCTTCAGCAATCTTTGGAGATCGCTGTTCCCGGACGACCCCTGGATTCTTTCCACGGTTACCTCAGGCCTGCAACTTTCGTTCCTGTCTCCTCCGCCTCTTCGCAGGTCACCCATGTGGACCCAGGAACCGCTCGACGGCACACAGGCAGACGCTCTGCGCGGGGAAGTGGCGGCCCTCCTCACCAAAGCGGCGACAGAGGTGGTTTCGCGGCAGGACTCTCCGGCGTTCTACAGCCGACTCTTTCTAGTCCCCAATCCAGGCGGCAAGTGGCGTCCAGTTATCGAGCTATCAGCGGCTAAACAAGTTCATTTTGGCTTATCAGCGGCTAAACAAGTTCATTTTGGCCCCTCGTTTCAGGATGGAGACGGCCAGGACACTCCGTGCGGCCGTCCGACCGATGGACTTCGCGATCAGCCTCGATCTGTCAGACGCCTATCTGCACGTCCCAATTCATCCGTCGTCTCGCCGGTACCTTCGGTTTGCCTTTGGGGGGATCGTCTACCAGTTCTGCGCCCTTCCTTTCGGCCTCAACATCAGTCTGTGGGTATTTACGAGACTGCTCGACGCCGTGATGGCCTACTTCCGTCAGCGCTCCCTGAGTCCGGCCTCCAATTACTTGGACGACCTTCTACTGCGCAACTTGGTTTCCGCAGCACTCCAGACGGACAGAGATGCCCTGCTTTCCCTTCTGCGTTGTCTCGGTTTCCTGCTCATTTTGGGGAAATCCGATCTTTCTCCCTCTCGACGGTTTCTACATCTGGGGATGGATTTCCTGACCGACCTCAACCTTGTCCGCCTGCCTCTGGCCAGGCGGCAGAAGATCGTCGATCCTCCTTCACCGCCAGGGTCTGGCTTCAACTCCTGGGCCTCCCCAGTGCGGCTGCGGACCTGCTCCCCTTGGGCAGACTTTACGCTCGGCCTCTCCAGCTACATCTCCTTCTTTACTGGCGACCCTCCTCGGGCGCTCTGTCGGATCTAGTACCAGTCACTCCTGTGGCTCGTCCTCACCTCGAGAGGTGGGCGGACCTCGCTTGGCTGGCTTCGGGGGTGCCCTACACTCCCCGCCGCCACAGTGGTCTCTCTGTACAGATGCGAGCCAGGCCAGCTGGGGCGCGCACCTGTTACCGGATTTTCTCTCGGCCTCGGGCGTTGGCCTCGGGAGCTGTTAGGGAAACACATCAACTGGCTGGAGCTGAAGGCAGTTGGGTTGGCACTCGACGCTTGGCAGGAGACCTTGGCCAATCAGGAAGTCCTCGTGCTCTCCGACAACTCGACGGTGGTGGCTTACATACAGAATCAGGGGGGCACTCACTCGCCCTCCCTTTGCATTCTACTGTACCACCTTCTTCTCTGGTGCAGGGATCGGGGCATTACTCTACGAGCCCGGCACATCCCCGGCCACCTCAACGTGATCGCGGATGCCCTGTCTCGATGCGGACAGTTGCTCCACACGGAGTGGTCCCTACGCCCGGATATTTTTCGCCTGATATGCTCTCACGGGGAAACGCCGCTAGGGGATCTGTTTGCCACCAGATGGAACAACCAGCTCCCGGTCTACGTCTCTCCAGTCCCGGATCCGCTCGCTTGGGCAGTGGACGCGCTCGCTATCCCTTGGGACGGCCTGATTGCTTACGCCTAAGGTGCTGCGGAAGCTTCTAGGATGCTCGGCGGTCCTCTTGCTGGTGGCCCCCTTCAACTGGACCAAGAGCTGGACCACGGACCTCCTCGCGCTGGCGACGGACCCTCCCCTGGAGCTTCCTACCCCTCCCACGATGCTCAAGCAGCCCCGTCAGCAGCTCTTCCATCCGTGCCCGGAACGCCTCCGCCTACACGCTTGGAGGTTGTCCGGCAAGCCCTCGCCGCTAGAGGTTTCTCGGATGCTGCAGTGGCGGCAATTGCAGCAGCCCGCAGACTCTCTACAAGGAAGGTGTACGAAGGCAAGTGGAGGGTCTTTCAGACTTGGTGCGCCTCCCATGGACTCCCTCCCACTAACCTAGCCTCCCACCAACTGGCGGAGTTCTTCCTGTGGCTCTTCGACGACCAAGGCTTAGCCCCGGTCACCATCAAGGGCTACCGCGCTATGATCGCGGACACCTACCGCCACCTGAGTCTTCCGGACCCAGGCACCTGCAAGGATCTGTCGGATTTACTGGCTCACTTTGAACTCCGACGTCCGGTTTCACGTTCCCTAGTATCCCGGAGGGATCTTGCCTGGGTACTGACGTGGTTGAATACGGACCAGTTTGAACCCCTCCCCTTGGCTCGGTTCTCAGATTTGACCCGGAAAACCTGTTTCCTTCTGGCTCTCGCTACAGCGTCCCGAGTCAGCGAGCTTCACGCCCTCTCGATGATCCCAGCCTGTTTGCAGTTTCGGTCCGACGGCACAGCTGCTCCCCGATCCGTCCTTCCTGGCCAAGAACCGCTGCCCTGCGGCGGCCCCTCAGATGCTAACTATATGGCCCCTCCGTGGAGCGGACCTCTCCCCTGGATCGCGGCAACAGGACCCAGTGCGGGCGCTAAGGATTTACCTGCGCCGCTCTAAGCCGCAGCGCCGGGGGCGCTCGCGCCTCTTCCTACCTTTGTCCGTGGGCAGACACGACATCTCGGCCCAGACCGTGTCATCCTGGCTGCGGTGGGTGATTAGGTCAGCCTACCAGGACCTCTCACCACGCGGCGCTGAGCTCTTACAAATCCGGGCGCATGAAGTGAGAGCAGTAGCCACCAGTCTAGCCCTGGACCGCAACTGCTCGGTCACAGATATTGTGACAGCGGGTGGCTGGCGCTCAGACTCCACTTTCGCACGCTTCTACCTTAGAGACCTATCCGGCCAACGTGACTCCCTGGCACGAGTGGGCGACATCTCTGCGGCCCAGCACTCCCTCCGAGCGCCGCTGGCGTCTTAGTTACGTCATAGCTGAAATCGTCGGGAGTTCTCTCTCGATGGGGCCGGCGGAGTGGTTGGGTTATGGTTTAGGTACGGCACCCTCCGCCTGTTCGCCATTCTTCCAGACAGTAATGCCATCGGTAATGTATTTTGAAAAAAACAAATGATTTTTTTTTCTAAAATGTATTTTTTGGAAAAATACTTACCGATGGCATTACTCGGATGGCCCTCCCACCTGCCCCGCTTGCCTCTTGTGGCTAAGTGTGAAACTGACGAGGTCGCCCTGTGCTCGCCGGGATAGGGTAGTAAGGGGAGGCCACCCGGGGTCCTAGTGCTTGGATCCCCGGTGTCTCCTCCCCAGTTGTGTGCTATACACAACTTTTGCTGAAATCTATAGGCAATAGAGTGTATTCCAGATAGTAATGCCATCGGTAAGTATTTTTCAAAAAAATACATTTTAGAAAAAAAATTCATTTTTTAAAGTGATCATGGCCAAAGAGAAATCATGCTGAGCAGGGTGGTCAAGACCGCTTCAAAAATCATAGGCAGAGATCGTTCTAGCCTGGACTCGCTCTTACGTAGAGCAAGTCTTATCTCCAGTGATTCCACCCACCCAAGCAATGAGCTTTGCCAACTTTTACCATCAGGGCGTAGGTACAGGTCCATCAGTACCAGGACCAGCAGATTCCGCAAATTTTTTTCCCTCTGGCTGTTCGCGCTCTCTCTGATCAGCTGGATTGATTGGAGAGAGCGCGAGCGGTGAGTGAGAACTTGTTGGAATGTGTACAGTCAGCTTATAACTGAATCAGTGAGGCGTGCCTGTTCGCCGTGTTTAATACCAGTATTTGCTTAGTATTTAGCATGAAAATCATATTTTAGAGTTTAATCTGTGTGTGTGTCTGTCTGTGTGCCAATTTTTCTTATTGTTTTCTTTTACATGGAAACATATGGCAGTAAACTATCTTCTCTTTATCTATCTTTAGGTAAGTAGGAAAAAGCACTGTCAGGGGAGAGAATTGTGCACTATTGACCAATGATCATAGATCTAGTTTGGTCAAAGCACACAAAAAAAGATAGGAAAGAAGGGTGCACTAAGTAAGTGACTGGAAGCAATGAATATGGAAGTCTCCCCCCACCCGACCCCCCCATCCTCCCTCCACCTGCCCACCTCCGAAGGGGAGGCATATCACATATTCATTGGATTCCCAGCCCCTTGATGCATGGAAAATCAGATCTAGGTTCTCCAAGGGGGTTCCAGATGGTATTGCCGGTGTGGACCGTTCTAGGCGACCTCTTCAACACACCATCAGCATAACAGGAGGAAGAGAAGGAACTTCTGCCTACCTGCAAAGAAGACCACATGTTACTGTGGTTTCTTACTTACTTACTTACGCCTGTCACCCCTACCCGGGTATAGGCCGTCGACGAGAGACCTCCAACAACTCCTGTCCTGTGCTTCTTCTTCGATTCTACTCCAGGTGGTTCCCAGTCTCTTGATGTCTGCTTGGAGGTCTCGACGCCAGGAGTTTCTCGGCCTACCTCTTTTCCTCTTTCCCTGGGGGTTCCATGACAATGCCTGCCTAGTGATACTGGAAACTGGCTTTCTCAGACTGTGACCAATCCATCCCCATCTTCTTCGCCCAATTTCATTCTCTGCTGTTATCTGCTCTGTTCTCTCCCAGAGTCTGACGTTGCTGATCTTCTCTGGCCAGTGGATTTTCAAAATTCTTCTAAGGCAACTGTTCATGAAGGTCTGTACTCTGTTGACTGTGGTTTTTATCAATCTCCAAGTCTCTGCTCCATATAGGAGAACTGCTTTTACATTGGAGTTGAAATTCCGGACTTTGGTGTGTTGTGACAGCTCTCTGGAACTCCACACTTTTTTCAACTGGAGAAAGGCTGCTCTGGCTTTACCGATTCGTGCTCTGACATCTGCATCAGTGCCGCCTTTTTTGTCTATGATGCTCCCGAGATAGGTGAAGGACTCCACCTCCTCCAACGGGGTGCCAGCAAGCAAGACTGGTTCTTCCCTGGTTGCATTCAGCCTCATTGTCTTTGTTTTCTGTTTGTGAATGGTGAGGCCCACTTGGGACGAGATGTCAGCAAGCCTCGTGGTCTTGTCCTGCATTTGTTGATGAGTGTGGGACAGTAATGCCAAGTCGTCTGCAAAATCGAGGTCGTCAAGCTGTGTCCACAGTGTCCACTGTGTTCCACTTTATCTGTGCTCTGTGGTCCTCTTCTTGTCCCAGTCTATGGCCAGTAGGAAGAGGAACGGAGAAAGCAGACACCCCTGCCTGACACCAGTTCTGAGCTGGAGTTCTCTGGTGAACTGCCCTTCGTGGATCACGCGACATGTCATGCCATCGTAGCCGCTCTTGATCAGGTGGATGAGCTTTGTGGGTACACCGTAGTGTCATAGGAGTTTCCACAGAGTCTCTCGGTCCACACTGTCAAATGCTTTCTCATAATCCACAAAGTTGACGTACAGTGGGGAGCTCTACTCTAAAGACTGTTCCACGATGATGCGGAGAGTGGCGATCTGGTCTGTACATGATCGGTTCTTCCTGAATCCTCCTTGCTGGTCTCTCAGCTGGGGGTCAACGGAGCTCTTCATTCTCTCCAGAATGATCCCATTGAAGACCTTTCCTGGTACTGACAGCAAGGTGATTCCTCTGTAGTTGGAACACTTGCTGAGGTCGCCTTTCTTGGGAAGCTTGATTAGGTACCCCTCCTTCCAGTCAGCCGGCATCACCTCCTCTTCCCAGATCTTTCCCAACAGTGGGTACAGCATCTCCACTGTTGTCTCTAGGTCTGCTTTCAGAGACTCCGCTGGGATGCCATCTGGGCCTGCTGCTTTGCCGTTCTTAAAAAATGCCACTGCTCTTCTGATCTCTTCCCGGCTGGGTCTGTCACAGCTGATGGGTAGGTCGGTCTCTGCCGGCTGGATGTCTGGGGGGGTCGGGTGGGCTAGGTCTGTTCAGTAACTCTTCAAAATACTCGGCCCATCTGTCGAGTTGGTCTGCTCTGTCTGCAATAGGCTTGCCTTCTTTGCTTTTACTGGTCTTTCTGTATGGCCATACTTGCCTGACAATCTTCTGGTAATGTCGTAGAGCTGTTTCATGTTGCCGCTGCCTGCTGCCCTTTCTGCCTCTGCTGCCAGGCTGTCTGTGTAGGCCCTCTTGTCTGCCCTGATACTCCTCTTCACCTCGCGGTTGGCTTCCGAGTATTCGCCCTGTGCCCTTACTTTGGCTGCTCTCGTGCGACTGTTGTTGACAACTGCTTTCTTCTGCTTCCTCACTTCTATCTTCTTCAAGGTCTGTGCCGACAGCCAGTCCTTGTGATGGTGTTTCCTGAACCCTACAGTGTCTTTGCAGGTTGAGTTCAGCGCCGCTCTAACTGCCTTCCACTGCTGCTGTGGTGACCGCCTCCTCTTCATTTACTAGCTCCTGTAGCGCTTGAAACCGGTTGGACAGCACCAGTTTGAACTCTTCTCTAACTGCAGTTTCTCTCAGGAGGCCTACATTATAGCGCTGTCTTCTTGTTGTCTCTGTGCGGCTTTTCTTTAGCTTGAGCTTCATTCTTAAGGTAAGCAGATGGTGGTCGGAGGCTACATCTGCTCCCCTCCTCACTCGAACATCTTGAAGGGATCTTCTAAATTTCTTGCTAATGCAGATATGGTCTATTTGGTTCTCTGTTGTATGGTCAGGTGAGACCCAAGTTGCTTTGTGTATTCTTCTGTGTGGGAAGATGCTGCCTCCAATGACAAGTCTGTTTAGAGCACAAAAGTCTACAAACCTCTCCCCGTTCTCACTCATCTCCGAGCCTAGTCCCTGTCTCCCCATCACCTCTTCGATTCCGGTGTTGTCCTCCCCTATTTTGGCACCCCCACCCGGGTCTGCCCTGGGGGACTTTGTTGGGGTAACTACTTTTTAGTTCCCAGGGTCACCATGGTCAGCCCCACAGGGTGGGTTTTCTTCTGTATTCTGGGGCATGTGTTTCTGTTTACCCTTGGTCCATTCACCTGTATATGTCTTTTTATAACTCTCCCAACTGTCTGCACTGCCTGTAGCTCTTGATGTTGGATGTGTGTTGCTAAATGGTCTTGGCTTTATTTAGGCCCCATGGCATAGGTTTATTTAACGTATTGGACCGGCTGGCGACATACATTCAATATTCTGGGTTTTTTTTTTCACGAGCAGTGCAGGCACGTCCTGAGAAAGCCTTGTTGCTGTCAGGACGTTAAGCAATGTACAATCAATCAATCCCCTATTTTGGCATTAAAATCGCCCATGACGATGGTGATGTCTCGCTCCGCACATTTGTCCAAGGCACTCTGGAGTCGGTCGTAGAACTCTTGTTTCTCTTCCTCGTCACTGTCATTAGTGGGCGCATAACACTGGATGACGTTCAGCTTGAGCTTTTTCTTGGTTCTAAAGGCTGCTGTGATAATTGGCCCAAGAGGTTCCCAACCCATCAGCGCTCTCTGTGCCACTGGTGACAGCATGAATGCTACACCTTCTGTATGGGGGGCATTCTTCTCTTCATGACCTGAATACAGAATCATCTCCCCACTTAGCAGCCTTTTCTGGCCAGACTGCGTCCATCTGGCTTCACTGATACCTAGCAGGGAAAGGTTGTACTTTTGCATTTCCGCTGCTATCTGGGCGGCCTTGCCGCTCTGGTACATGGTCTTGACGTTCCATGTGCCCATGGTTGTATCCCTGGATAGAGAGAGGCGGCTCGGTCCTGTGGCTTCCGAAGACTTCCGGCTTTCACCACAGGACGTCATGAGTCTTCTGGTAGAAGAACCTTCCTCCTCCAGGAAAGGAATTACTGTTAGTCCTTTCGTCGGCGTTTTTGTAGCTATTTCCTTTTTTGCAGGGTGGGGAAGCTACCCCCACGCCCAACCCCCTTACTAGGAGGACCAGGGGTTTTCTGTCGGGGTCACCTTCCCTTAGATGTTGGTTCACGGCACCTTATTTCATTCGGTGCACCCCTCTCACGAGGGACCCCCTATCCACCACCCAGGGGACGCGCCTCAATGCCATATAGTCCCAGCGCGAGGACTGTGGTTTCTGCAGGGACATATATTCCATGCCTCCACATAGAGTTAAATTTCATTGCGTCCGCGTCTGGTCACTTACTTAGTGCACCCCTCTTCTTTTTTTTTTTTTTTGCTTTGACCAAACTAGATCTATGATCATTGGTCGATGATACACAATTCTCTTCCCTGGCAGTGCTTGTAGTCTCTTTTCAATCAAACTTGGCATAAAAGTAGTTGACAATGAGGTCTTTCAATACAGACTAAATTTTGTTAACCTTTCATTAAGGGCAAGAGGTTGGTAAATGTGTGAAATTGAAATGTTCATGTTGACCATAGTTATGTTTACTTACTTACGCCTGTCACCCCTACCCGGGTATAGGCCGTCGACGAGAGACCTCCAGCAACTCCTGTCCTGTGCTTCTCCTTCGATTCTACTCCAGGTGGTTCCCAGTCTCTTGATGTCTGCTTGGAGGTCTCGACGCCAGGAGTTTCTCGGCCTACCTCTTTTCCTCTTTCCCTGGGGGTTCCATGACAATGCCTGCCTAGTGATACTGGAAGCTGGCTTTCTCAGACTGTGACCGATCCATCCCCATCTTCTTCGCCCAATTTCATTCTCTGCTGTTATCTGCTCTGTTCTCTCCCAGAGTCTGACGTTGCTGATCTTCTCTGGCCAGTGAATTTTCAAAATTCTTCTAAGGCAACTGTTCATGAAGGTCTGTACTCTGTTGACTGTGGTTTTTGTCAATCTCCATGTCTCTGCTCCATATAGGAGAACTGCTTTTACATTGGAGTTGAAAATCCGGACTTTGGTGTGTTGTGACAGCTCTCTGGAACTCCACACTTTTTTCAACTGGAGAAAGGCTGCTCTGGCTTTACCGATTCGTGCTCCGACATCTGCATCAGTGCCGCCTTTTTTGTCTATGATGCTCCCGAGATAGGTGAAGGACTCCACCTCCTCCAACGGGGTGCCAGCAAGCAAGACTGGTTCTTCCCTGGTTGCGTTCAGCCTCATTGTCTTTGTTTTCTGTTTGTGAATGGTGAGGCCCACTTGGGACGAGATGTCAGCAAGCCTCGTGGTCTTGTCCTGCATTTGTTGATGAGTGTGGGACAGTAATGCCAAGTCGTCTGCAAAATCGAGGTCGTCAAGCTGTGTCCACAGTGTCCACTGTATTCCACTTCGTCTGTGCTCTGTGGTCATCTTCATGACCCAGTCTATGGCCAGTAGGAAGAGGAACGGAGACAGCAGACACCCCTGCCTGACACCAGTTCTGACCTGGAGCTCTCTGGTGAACTGCCCTTCGTGGATCACGCGACATGTCATGCCATCATAGCTGCTCTTGATCAGGCGGACGAGCTTTGTGGGTACACCGTAGTGTCGTAGGAGTTTCCACAGAGTCTCTCGGTCCACGCTGTCAAATGCTTTCTCATAATCCACAAAGTTGACGTACAGCGGGGAGCTCCACTCCAGAGACTGTTCCACGATGATGCGGAGAGTGGCGATCTGGTCTGTACATGATCGGTTCTTCCTGAATCCTGCTTGCTGGTCTCTCAGCTGGGGGTCAACGGAGCTCTTCATTCTCTCTAGGATGATCCTGTTGAAGACCTTTCCTGGTACTGACAGCAAGGTGATTCCTCTGTAGTTGGAACACTTGCTGAGGTCGCCTTTCTTTGGAAGCTTGATTAGGTACCCCTCCTTCCAGTCAGCTGGCATCACCTCCTCTTCCCAGATCTTTCCAAACAGTGGGTACAGCATCTCAACTGTTGTCTCTAGGTCTGCTTTCAGAGACTCCGCTGGGATGCCATCCGGCCCTGCTGCTTTGCCATTCTTCAAAAATGCCACTGCTTTTCTGATCTCTTCCCGGCTGGGTCTGTCACAGCTGATGGGTAGGTCGGTCTCTGCCGGCTGGATGTCGGGGGGGTCGGGCGGGCTAGGTCTGTTCAGTAACTCTTCAAAATACTCGGCCCATCTGTCGAGTTGGTCTGCTCTGTCTGCAATAGGCTTAGAAGTACCCAACGGAGAAAGAAACATGCTTAGAAAAGACGGGTACAACACAATTTATTAATATTTCGGGTAAATACCCTTTGTCAAAATAGACAAACAAACAAACATAGGGATTAGCCGCTACTTATCTTCAATGGCAGAAGGAATGTGGCAACTGAATAGACTTTTTGGTCTGGATTGCAATAGGCTTGCCTTCTTTGTCTTTCACTGGTCCCTCTGTATGGCCATACCTACCCGACAATCCTCTGGTAATGTCGTAGAGCTGTTTCATGTTGCCGCTGCCTGCTGCCTTTTCTACCTCTGCTGCCAGGCTGTCTGTGTAGGCCCTCTTGTCTGCCCTGATACTCCTCTTCACCTCGCGGTTGGCTTCCGAGTATTCCCCCTGTGCCCTTACCTTGGCTGCTCTCGTGCGACTGTTGTTGACAACTGCTTTCTTCTGCTTCCTCGCTTCTATCTTCTTCAAGGTCTATGCCGACAGCCAGTCCTTGTGGTGGTGTTTCCTGAGCCCTACAGTGTCTTTGCAGGTTGAGTTCAGCGCCTCTCTAACTGCCTTCCACTGCTGCTCTGTGGTGACCGCCTCCTCTTTATTTACTAGCTCCTGTAGCGCTTGAAACCGGTTGGACAGCACCAGTTTGAACTCTTCTCTAACTCCAGTTTCTCTCAGGAGGCCTACATTATAGCGCTGTCTTCTTGTTGTCTCTGTGCGGCTTTTCTTTAGCTTGAGCTTCATTCTTAAGGTAAGCAGATGGTGGTCTGAGGCGACATCTGCTCCCCTCCTCACTCGAACATCTTGAAGGGATCTTCTAAATTTCTTGCTAATGCAGATATGGTCTATTTGGTTCTCTGTTGTATGGTCAGGTGAGACCCAAGTTGCTTTGTGTATTCTTCTGTGTGGGAAGATGCTGCCTCCAATGACAAGTCGGTTTAGAGCACAAAAGTCTACAAACCTCTCCCCGTTCTCACTCATCTCCGAGCCTAGTCCCTGTCTCCCCATCACCTCTTCGTATCCGGTGTTGTCCTCCCCTATTTTGGCATTAAAATCGCCCATGACGATGGTGATCACTGATGTCTCGCTCCGCACATTTGTCCACGGCACTCTGGAGTCGGTCGTAGAACTCTTGTTTCTCTTCCTCATCACTGTCATTGGTGGGCGCATAACACTGGATGACGTTCAGCTTGAGCTTTTTCTTGGTTCTAAAGGCTGCTGTTATAATTCTTGGCCCAAGAGGTTCCCAGCCCATCAGCGCTCTCTGTGCCACTGGTGACAGCATGAGTGCTACTCCTTCTGTATGGGGGGCATTCTCCTCTTCATGACCTGAATACAGAATCATCTCCCCACTTAACAGCCTTTTCTGGCCAGACTGCGTCCATCTGGCTTCACTGATGCCTAGCAGGGAAAGGTTGTACTTTTGCATTTCCGCTGCTATCTGGGCGGCCTTGCCGCTCTGGTACATGGTCTTGACGTTCCATGTGCCCATGGTTGTATCCCTGGATAGAGAGAGGTGGCTCGGTCCTGTGGCTTCCGAAGACTTCCGGCTTTCACCACAGGACGTCATAAGTCTTCTAGTAGAAGAACCTTCATCCTCCAAGAAAGGAATTACTGTTAGTCTTTTCGTCGGCGTTTTTGTAGCTATTTCCTTTTTTGCAGGGTGGGGAAGCTACCCCCACGCCCAACCCCCTTACTAGGAGGACCAGGGGTTTTCTGTCGGGGTCACCTTCCCTTAGACCATGTTGGTTCACGGCACCTTATTTCATTCGGTGCACCCCTCTCACGAGGGACCCCCTATCCACCACCCAGGGGACGCACCTCAATGCCATATGGTCCCAGCGCGAGGACTGTGGTTTCTGCAGGGACATATATTCCATGCCTCCACATAGAGTTAAATTTCATTGCGTCCGCGTCTGGTCACTTACTTAGTGCACCCCTCTTCTTTTTTTTTTTTTTTGCTTTGACCAAACTAGATCTATGATCATTGGTCGATGATACACAATTCTCTTCCCTGGCAGTGCTTGTAGTCTCTTTTCAATCAAACTTGGCATAAAAGTAGTTGACAATGAGGTCTTTCAATACAGACTAAATTTTGTTAACCTTTCATTAACTCTTACCAGTTCGCTCTATTTGAGTCCAGTGAACAAACTGACTTTTACCCTCACACATACCCAAGAGAAAGTGCTGCTGAAAGCTCTTCAAGTGGTCAACAGTTGGCTTATTATACATCATATTAAATAGTGCATTGAGTCAGCTTTCAGTCAAGGTAAGTAAAAAGTCTGTACTTAATGTAGTTTAGAAGTTATTGTTTATTTAGCGTTGAAGAAAAAATGGTGTATGGTTTCCAAAAATATTTTTCACAAAAGTCACTAAGAAGAAATTTTTTGGGGTTCTTGCCCTTTTGTTTAAAATGTGAATTCAGTGTGTGGACAAATCATTTCTACACATCTTTGTGAAGTTTCAATAAAATGTATTTGTATTTCTAAGAGTTATGCAACATATTCTACACAGGTCAAGGTCAGGAAAAAGTGGGCGTGTCAACACCTGGCATGACTGAGACATAAATAAAGTCAGATAAACAATGATGCATTTGTATCAGCCTAATGTCACAGCACAGCAATGTAAATTTACACCTCCTGAACCACATTTCACAATGTTTTACCTATTCCATGGTGTTTGATGTCATCGGTAAGACAGCTGTTAGTATGAATGTACAAAAAATCTGACTGACCGTACATCACTGGTGTGCTTCAACAAGACAGTTCCTTTGCTTTATGAAGCAGTAGTGCTGCTGGCAGGTCCCACAGGTGACATGAGTCTTCCTCTCCTTCTTCTCCCTGCTGTAGCACAGTTTACAGTTCCTGTAGGCATTACTCCAGGTTGGCACAATGGGGTGATCCAGTGTGGGTGTTGGAAGTGGGCGTGGCACTGTCTTCTGGGGCTGGTCAGTCCTTGATAAATTGTCTGAAGGTGAACCGCCCCCTGTTTCTTACCATTCTCTCATCCACAGACACACTGGAGTAGGGCTGGTACAGTTTCATACACTTGCGGCGGATGTAGTCGTGTAGAAACCTGGCCTTGCACAACTTGTCAGCAGTGTTGTCCTCCGTCTCCGCATTGGACACCTTGAGGAAAGCACAAATGGCCTTGAAACGCAGCTTGCTCACAAAATGTCTGGCCCAGAGTCCATGGAAGAGTCGGGCTGTGGACCAGTAGCACTTTAAGTTGGGAGCATGTACCACTGCCATGTACATCAGCAGCCCAAAGAAAAAGTACATTTCATCCGGTGTCACATCAGTCCAGCTGCGGTACAGCGTTGGCTTCTCTTGTCCGTGAAGCTGGGCATAGGTGTTGGTGAAGCGACACAGATGCTGCATCAGGTCAAGAGTAAAGAAGAGCTTGAAGAAGCTTACAGCTGTGATGTACTCCTTCACACCTTCACCTGTCCTTGACTCAGGTGGAAGCTGAACACCAGGTGGGCAGGTTGGATTGAAGGCTGGAATCTCAGGCCCATCATCCTCAGCATCATAACATTCACTCCTGAAAATAAGTACAGACAACCATATAAACATGTAAGCAAACTGAAATACATTATGCAACATGATTTCTGTGAACTAGCATAAAAGGTATTGTGATTTCAGCATATTTTGCATGATCAGTATAGATATTGCCATGATTCAAGTCCCACTGTACCATGTGCACATTCAACACTGATTCATGAAGTAAACAAACATGTGCTTCTCAGAAAATCTCTGACTTGCTGAAAATATCACTGAGGCAATACACAGTGTGTAATAAAACTTGCTTATGTACGTCCTAAAATTATCCGAAGTACTGCACACACGTAATAACTCATGATTCTGAACCAGACGAAAAGGTAAACAAAGACTCACACATGGTCAAACCAAAATAGAAAGTGTCACACTGACCTGCGATGGTTTTCGTTCGTTTCTTCCACATCGCTGGCACTAGAATCGTTTTCAGCAGTCTGTTCACTGGAAGATTCCCCTTCAGTCAGATACTCTTCAGTTTTGGACTCAGATGAACTGATTTTGATGGAATATTCGCAGAGAGATATCGCAAGCAGTGAAAATGACGCAGTACGAAAAGCAAGATGGCGAAAAAAGTGACTCGATCGATAACAAAGGTCAAGAACAAACTCAAAATTAATATTTTTTTCATTCCATCATATGAAAATGACTTTCTAATGTCAATAAGTTATGACAATGGTACTGAGAGTTAAAATTAATTGGTTTTAATTCAGTAAACATGACGGAATTTTCCGTGGGTGTGGCTTCGTACGTGCACGTACGATGGCCAAGGGAGCGAACTGGTAAGAGTTAAGGGCAAGAGGTTGGTAAATGTGTGAAATTGAAATGTTCATGTTGACCATAGTTATGTTTAGCTGATACAGTTTTGCTGTCCATCAAATAATAATAATAATGAGCACTTGTATAGCGCCTAACCTCAGATTCACCCCACCCAGGTCTGCCCTGGGGGACTTGGGTGGGGTTGACTACATTTTAGTTCCCAGGGTCACCCTGGTCAGCCCCACAGGGTGGGTTTTCCTCTCTATTCTGGGGCATGTGTTTCTGTCTACCCGAGGTCCATTCACCTGTATTTGCCTTTTTAAAACTCTCCCTACTGTCTGCACTGCCTGTAGCTCTTGATATTGGATGTGTGTTGCTAAATGGTCTTAGCTTTATTTAGGCCCCCTGTGTTAGGTTTATTTAACGTATTTGACCGGCTGACGACATACATTCAATGCTCTGTTTAGTTGTTTTTTTTGTTGTTTTTTTCACACAAGCAGTGCAGGCATGTCCTGAGAAAGCCTTGTTGATGTCAGGACGTTAAGCAATGTACAATCAATCAATCTAACCTCAGATTCGAGCTCTAGGCGTTTAACAAAAACTAATTGTACAAAAATAACTAATTACAAAAACGCAATTTACAAAAAGTACAAAAACAAAATACAACGCACTCTGTAAACAAGCTATAAAGTCACCATTCAAAAGTGCTACGCTTATGGACTCATACTCGCGTTCACGCATGCGCGCGCACACACACACACACCCACACGCACACACACACACACACACTACTTCTAACATAGATAGAGATGACTTTAACATGACATATGTAGCAGAGTGCCATAAGCCTCTGTCCCCATGTAGTTATTTTTTCGTCCACGTCTGAGGTTCAGCCGCTAGCCGTGACACGGCGAGTCTTCTGTTAGTAATGGTTTTGTAACTTGTGTTTTTGGTTTATTTTTGAAGTCTCATAGCTTCCGTTCTATTAAACGTAGTAAGCTGTTTCGATAGTCATTAGATTAAGCACAGTTCCTGCTTTTAGAATATTTATTTGGTTTTGTACGATCTGTAACCAGTCTTAGTTAGATTTACGTTTTTCATGCTTTTTCGCGTTTCAATTTGCTTGTGTGACAGGCATTAAAAAAAATCATATTAAATTCAGTTTAGTGTTAAGCTTTTCCTAATTTAGTTCACTGAAAAGCCTTTTAAATTCCCTTTCGGAAATGCTAAGATTTATTAGTATTGAATGTATAGTTCGCTAGTTATTAAAGTTTATTCAGGTTGGAACTAGCACAGTTTTCGCTCGTTCCTTTGTCTAGCAGTCATTTCGGCTCCGCGAGAGAGTTGCTCTCTCCGCGGCCCGCGCTATGCCTATTTAAAGCTGAGCATCCGGCCGACTTGTAGCAGACGACTATTTGCGTACCATTCAGTATCAGTGCGTTTAGCTAGTAGCGTGCCGGCTTCACGTCGAGTATTTGATTGTGCTTCTGGAAACTGGACTGCGGGTCGAGTGCCCTGTAAGTAGTGATTATTTTGTGTACATATTCATTGTGTGTTTTTGCTAGTGATGATTTTCTTATGTTTGATTCTTCAGTATTGTCAGACCTCGCATTTTAGGAAGCCAGTTTTGGGGTAATGTGTTTCCGCTCTTGACAATATGTTGCGATCCACATTGTAACTTTGGGGTGGTTTCTCTTTTGTTCACATTTGTAACGTCAGTGCTCGAAGTTGGAGAATGTAGTTTTGGCTCGATCATTATTACTGTCATGTGGGAACTGACGATCGAGAGTTTGTGTAGTTTACCTAGTCTTTGAAGAGCCTTTCGTTAGAAATAGTACCATGACCGGTCGTGGCGTGGCGATAGCGTCACCGCCATGATCGAGTGTGCGTTTAGATTTGAATTTTAAGTCATTACAGTGTGATTGTTGGGATCACCGCAGTTTGTAGCGCCGGTATTACTTGCGTCTGAACTTGAATCCAATTCTGATTTAAGGAGAATATAGTTATTCGAGGTTGACAATCTTGAAGTATCAGCATCGCTTTGTTAAATTGATGTTAGTTACTTTTGTATCCATTCTTATGTTGTGCTCCCTTGCTATTTTGACTCTATGCTCTGTCTTCTCTAACCCCACCCGGGTCTGCCCTGGGGGACTTGGGTGGGGTTAGGTATTTTTTAGTTCCCAGGGACACCCTGGTCAGCCCCACAGGGTGGGTTTTTCTCTCTATTCTGGGGCATGTGTTTCTGTCTACCCTTTGTCCATTCACCTGTATTTTCCTTTTTAAAACTCTCCCTACTGTCTGCACTGCCTGTAGCCCTTGATATTGGATGTGTGTTGCTAGCTGGTCTTAGCTTTATTTAGGCCCCATGTGTTAGGTTTATTTAATGTATTTGACCGGCTGGCGACATACATTCAATGTTCTGTTTATTTTTTTTTTTTCACAAGCAGTGCAGGCACGTCCTGAGAAAGCCTTGTTGCTGTCGGGACGTTAAGCAATGTACAATGTACAATCAATCTGTCTTCTCTCTCCTTTGTCTATCGCTTCGCTAGTACTCCCTACCTGTGCTACTCATTGACGTCACTACTATCCGCCATGTTTGTTTATGCATTGCCATGCATTTGTTACTTGCCATTTAGCCATGCGATTACATAGTTACTCATTGATTTTGTTTATTCCTATGTTTGTGTTAGTCATGCATCAGCGTGTGAACATGTTTTACCAAAGATGCAGGTGCGCGCCCCTACGATCCCCGATCACACGGGAACGCGTCTGCAACCATAATCACACCGTACTCAGCTGCGATCCCCTAGGATCCTCGATCCTATGGGAACGTGGCTGATAACACGGGTAATAGTTACTAGTTATATTAATGATAATTCATCGGTTATGATTTGGTGGTTTAGAATCGGGAGTATCTCAATTCTGCTAAACGCAGTTGCGCGCCCCTAGGATTCTGAATCCTACGGGAACGTGGCAGCATATTTGTTGCATGCAGGTGCCCACCTCTAGGATCTCTATGCCTATTGGATTGCATCTTTCATGCTACCGCTAGTGCAGTCATTAGTTATATATTTGTTTGTGGCCGTATTTATGGATCATCAGCTTCCTTCGTGGCACAGCTGAGGAGGAAGTCCTGGTTCGGCCAGCAGACCAGCGGGCTACTGCAGCGCAGGTAGTCGACATCATAGCCAGCACCTTTGTACAATCCTACCCGGTCATTGATCGACTTAACAAGCTCCACGCCAGAAGACAAGGGGAGAGATAGTAACTAGGGGTGTTTTTGGACAATTTCTATAGATCCCAAATTTCCATTGTTTTTTGACCACATACTACCACATCTTCACGCCGCCCATTTTTTTCAGCGCCTCGGCATGCTTGTCTAAATTACCGACCGCTACTGAACACGCCACTGCATTATTATTTGAACAGTCACCATTTTATGTACCTCTCAGCAGAGTAATACCAACAGGGGGTTAACGCCTGAGCTAATTAGTCCATCGGTTATGTAAACATTTACACACTAAAATGCAGTAAATCAGCGCGGACCATTTGCGTAGCTTATGTGTGGTGTATTTCGGGAATTTCCGATTTGGTTATAGCCAAAACAGTAGTTACTTCCCTTAGAAATCTATTTGTAGTGGCTTACGGCTTTCGCCGCTCACATTTCTGAGAATATAAATACACAATTACTCGCTTATCTATGACAACCGACTAAAACAAGGTTAATAAGACTACTAACAATGTTCACAGCTAAATCGGTTATATGATTAGTTAACGCTACAGACCTGAAAATCGATCAATACATGGAACCGGTCGCCGGAAAAGACACATTGCACAACTTCCTGTATTGATCTGCTTATATTTAAGTAGGTAAAAATAACTACATTGTCCTGGGCCGAGGCTGGCCTGGTGGTCTCGACCCCGTTACACATGTACCGAGTAGATCTTGGGCCAGTTTACTAGGTACGTGTGTGCGTCGGATCGAATCACCTAAAAAATCTCAGAAATTTTTGTTTCGGTAAATGTCTGAGCTGTGAGATTCTATCTGGGGTGTGACGATCCAATAATTTAAATAATTTTAAAAATGCCGGCAAATAAATAAATAAAACAAATTGTGCGCATGGGTAATAAATAAAAGGGGGGGAAGGGAAAGGGGGGTGGATAAGGGGGGTAAGGGGATAAGGGGGGCTGGGTGGTTGGGTGTGTGTGTGAGTCCGTCTGTATGTCCATCCTTCCCTCGTCCCGTCTAGGTGACGAAACACCGCATCCGATTCTCAATGCCTTTCCAAGGGAGTCATGTTTGAATCCTCTCTTGAAAAGGCCATTGAGAATCGGATAATAGACGGGATTTTTGTTAAAAATGTTTATATGTTAACACCCCGATTCATATAATTTCAGCTTTAATCTGTGGCACGCTAAGAAAAGCAAAGCGAAATTATAGCTAAAAAATGTCTGAGCAAGACGGAATTCGCCTGATTCTGTTTACAAAGGACGGTAACTATCTCATGCGATTATGGTAACTGAATGAACAGAAAGCAAAAGACTTCCGTGAAAAAATAGTACAATTTGAACAAAGCCCCTCAATTCAAAGCCTGAACGAATCTATGGATAAGATGCGGTTGAATATGACACAGTAAGTGGAAGCAGAAGCAATGGATATAATGAAGCTGAAACAACCAAAACGTAAGGTAAGTAAAATTTACTGTGAGAGACGGTGGTATGTTGCATTAGTCAGTCATTTTTAACTCAGTGTGTAGTACCTGAGACAAGCCTTCATTTCCGCCGAGTCACTCACTGTCTCTGTGTGTTATTACAAAGTTAGCGCAGTCTAAAGTGATTGAGCTATCTTAACACCAGTGGCCAACTACACGCCACGTGGGCCTTAACAACCGCGTAAGTAACCGGGCCGGCGGTTACTAACGTGGTTTACTAAGCTGTGTTTAATCAACAGTGTTGGACGGCGCGGCGTTAACAGAATGTTGATCTTTTCAATCATAGTCATTGCTATCACTTCCATACCGTGGACAACTAATAAATTTAAGACAAAATACAGAGTTAAATGTCTCTGTTTACAAGGGTCTTAGCAAGCTGTGTAATCTCATGTGATCGTTGTATCCAGCGTATACAATGACGTAGCGTCTTAAAAAGGAAATTAAGTGTGCGGTGGCTAATCGAGTGTACAGTCCTTGCGTGTCGCGTGACATACAACCATGACTGAAGTGTGAGTGCATGTGTCTGTGGATATGTCTGTCTGTCTGCCTTGTTTGTCTGTCTTTGTGTGTGTGTGTGCGTACACGTGCGTGTGTGTTTGTCTTTGTCTCTGTGTGTGTGCGTGCATTGTATTTGTTTGTCTGTGCGTGAGTGTGTGTGTGTGCGTGTATGTGATTGTATGCGTGTTTGTGTGCATGCCTCTGTATGTGTGCATGTGTGTATTATTTTGTTGTTGTTGTTGTTGTTGTTGTTGTGGGAATCAGTCTTAAACCGGCCCAGCAATTGCTGTATAGGAAGGTTTTTTTGTGCCTGTTTTCCATTCATTTTTTTTTTTTCAATTCTTCTTTAATCCTTCCGACATCATCTTCCCGTTTATTCACATTTTGTCTAGTCAAATTTTATTTCAAAATTCTGATGATGCATGCCCAATGCAACAGTGAACACTACGTGAACTAGTAATGGACATAAACCCGTTGTTTGCGGTGTCTTGATCAGGTACACATGTAAACTATATATAGCAATTATAGATTATTGGGATGGACAGAAAACAAAGTGGGTTTGCTGCCATGCACTCTCTGCTATTGTCTTTTGCTACTGTCTTTAAAAGATGCACGAGAGAGAGAGAGAGGAGAGAGAGAGATGTGCGTGCGCTCTCACAGTTATAAATGTGGCATCAAATGGTTTCTTAGCATCAGTTCCTTTTAAAAAATCATGCAAATATTAGCAGCGTCGCCGTATTTAAATTTGCTGATACACATTTTCGCTAGGATAATGAGATGATTTATTAGGTTCTTGTTTTGGTGGTCGACGTTTCGTTTGTGGATTCCCAGAAGGGCAATGTTTTCAGTTATTTTGAGATGCTGTTGGGTTCACACGTTGATTTCTTTTTCGACCATTTGCCATAAGGGTTTGGTTTTGGGACAGGCAAAGAAAAAAATGCTCTATATAGTCTGTTTGGTCTAAACAGCATGCGTTACATTTGTCCGAATTTGCAATCCCCATCTTTTTTAGGAGTATGTTTGTGGGGAAGATGTTGTGAAGGATCTTCCAATGAAGAACCCTTAGTCTGGTTTCTCGGGTGGCGTTGATTACAGCCTCCCAGTGATGCTTGTTGATAGATACATGTAACTTTCTGTTCCAAAAGTTTACCGTGCATGGTTCTGTTTCTTCCGTGAGGCCCCACCCGGGTCTGCCCTGGGGGACTTGGGTGGGGTTAGGTATTTTTTAGTTCCCAGGGTCACCCTGGTCAGCCCCACAGGGTGGGTTTTTCTCTCTATTCTGGGGCATGTGTTTCTGTCTACCCTTTGTCCATTCACCTGTATTTGCCTTTTTAAAACTCTCCCTACTGTCTGCACTGCCTGTAGCTCTTGATATTGGATGTGTGTTGCTAAATGGTCTTAGCTTTATTTAGGCCCCATGTGTTAGGTTTATTTAATGTATTTGACCGGCTGGCGACATACATTCAATGTTCTGTTTAGTTTTTTTTTTCATTCACAAGCAGTGCAGGCACGTCCTGAGAAAGCCTTGTTGCTGTCGGGACGTTAAGCAATGTACAATCAATCAATCAATTCTTCCGTGAGCAATCTTCGAAAGTGTTTTGCGGTGAGAGTGTCTACTGTGATGCCATTTAGTGTCATGCGTAAGGGGTTTTGTTCTGGGTGGTCAAAGAGTTTAATTCGGTTGCTTGCAAAGGCCTGCTGAATTGCAGAACACATTGCGTTGTATTCTAATATTCTATGTGGGGCTGGGCCTACCAGC
Organism: Semisulcospira habei; assembly: GCA_036245525.1. Lineage (NCBI taxonomy): Eukaryota > Metazoa > Mollusca > Gastropoda > Semisulcospiridae > Semisulcospira > Semisulcospira habei. The sequence goes on from BTPG01000005.1 coordinate 36,235,320, forward strand.
GCCTCTAGATCGACAAATGTGATTATTTTGAATCTGTCGCTAAGGATATCGCTGAGCTTGTGTAATCCTTTTGCAATCCAATCTTTCATGTACAGACTTTCATGTGTAGATTGGAGTTATTCCATATAGCAGAGTTTAGGTAAAGTTCTCTTGACTCGTTCTCATCAAATTTAGATCTCAAGTTTAACCAGGCACGGAGGACGTTTTTCCAAAAGTTTCCTATGTTTGGGGAGAGTCCATTTAAGTCCGTTAGGTTTGAGGGAGTTGCCAATATGTCCAGGTCGTTAGATAGTTTTGAAAAGACGTGAACTGGGTATGCCTTCCAAGCGCTGCTTGTGTCCCCTTTTACGAGTTTGGGGACCCATGTGAGGTACAGAGCTTCTTGAAGTGTTTTCATATCTATCATCTTGAGACCTCCAAGGTCGGTACCTTGGGTAAGTACCTTACGTTTGACTTTTTCAAATGCTTTTTTATTATTATATTTCTTTTTCCAGATGAAAGTAAATAGTTCTCGATTAATTGCAGCCAAAATGTCCTCCGGGAGGCCAATGGCTTGCATGATATACACAAACTGAGAGATAAGACATGTTTTAGCTACAACAATTTTACCTTGTATACTTAAATTTCGTCTTGACCATTGCTTTATTGCCTTTTTCATGTTTTCGATTTTTTTCGACCAGTTGTCTTCAATTTCTTGTGCACTCACATTGCTGTTAAAGTAAGTGCCAAGAATTTTTATTTGTTTTACCCATTTAATGCCGTGGGGGGAATTTTCGTTATTTTTGTCTTTTCCTAGCCACATTGCTTCTGTCTTTTCCTTGTTCATGTTGAGGCCAGATATCTTTGAGAAGTTATCAAATATATCGATTATCTTGTCCAGGTCAGTACCGTCTTTAAGAAAGAGTGTAGTGTTGTCTGCAAACTGTTGGATTTTTAGTATCAGCTCTACATTGTGGTTTCTCTTGATCGATATCCCGTTTACATTACTATCCCTGATCTTTATTGCAAGCACTTCTACTGCTAAGATGAACAGCAGCGGGGACAGTGGACATCCTTGTCGTATTCCTCGCTCGATTCTGAAGGGTTCAGAGATCCATCCATAGTGGTGTATGGAGCTTTCTGTTTGCTCTATGAGAGTGCTTATCCGCTGTTGAAAGTTGGGGCCGAAGCCATACAGTTTGAGGCTGTCCTCTATGAGTGTTTTGGAGATTGTGTCAAAAGCTTTTGTAAAGTCAATTCCGACCAAGATTCCTGGGAGCTTTTCCTTATTCAGATAGTTGACTGTGTCGTCGATTGTTCTTAGGATTGTTGCAACGTTCCTGCCTTTTACAAATCCGCACTGATCCTCAGCTATAAGCTTGTGTATAACTGTACCAAGCCTTCTGGCTAGCGTTTTTGCGAGTAGTTTATAGTCAGTGTTTAGGAGAGAGATTGGTCGCCAGTTTGACAGGTTATCCCGCGGGAGGTTTTTGCCTTTATGGAGATGTGTTATAATTCCTTTATTTTGGGTATGGGATAGGTTCCCACTTTCGAAGGAGTAACAATAGGAGTCCATAATCATGTGTTTTATTTTTGGCCAAAAACATTTGTAAAATTCCGTTGTAAGTCCGTCACATCCCGGCGCCGAGCCGTTTTTCATGGATTTGAGGGCTTCCGCTATTTCGTTTTCCGTGATGTCATCTTCGCAGTTGTTTTTGTCAAAATCGTTTAATGTGGGCAGAGAGGAGTGAGGGCCAAGAAAATCGGACAAGGACGTGTCATTTTCGTTTGAAAGACTAAGGTCGTTTTGTATAGTTTAGCATAGAAGTTCACTTGTTCTTTCAATACGTCCTGTTGTTTTGTCATCAATTTTCCGTCTTCGGTTTTGAGAGCAGATATTGTGTTTTTCGAACCATTTGCTTTTTCTAGGCCAAGAAAGTACCGTGTGTTTTTCTCGCCCTCTTCAATGAACTTTATTCTTGATCTTATTTGTGCCCCGCGAGCTTCCGCGAGGGCGTTTATTTCTAGATCTGTTTTTATCCTTATTATTTCTGATATGAGTCTTTCATTGTCTGCTTGCTCAGCGAGTTCGTTTTCTAGGAGTTGCAGTTTAGTTTGCTTGATTTTGATATTGTCTTTTTGTTTTTGCCGCTTGTGCTTCGAATAGGCTATAGACTGTTCTCTGATTCTGACTTTGCATAGTTCCCATTTAGTGTGCGGGCTGAGCTCTGATCGCGAGAGGATTCTTCGATAATGTTGTTAATGATGCTAACGTACGCTTTGTCTTTAAGAAGACTGTTATTTAATTTCAAGTATGATGGTCCCCTTTGGTAATCATGGAAGGACATTGTTGTAAGCACTGCTCTGTGGTCAGAGTGAGCGAATGAGAGTATTTCACTGTGTACAGTGTTTGGGGTGAGGTTGTTGGAAATAAATATGTAGTCTAAGCGTCTGGCTGTGAATGGGTGATGTCGGCACCAGGTGTATTGCTTACAATCGGGGTTAAGGTATCGCCAGCTGTCGTGTAGATCTAAGTCTACTGCTAGCTGTACGAGTGCTTCGACTTCTCTCTGACTGTGTTGCTCTCCACTTATTATGTCAGTCTCATTGCTCATCACGGAGTTAAAATCTCCTAGAATGACTATGCCGTTGTGTTCCATGTCGTGATCTAGGATGGTCTGTCGGACGTGGGAATAGAAGTTAATTTTGTCGATGGTGGATTGTGGAGCATACACATTAGCAATGAGTATCTTTTTTCCGTCTATTAATATTTCTATGATAAGAGTACGGGTGTCTTTGTAGATACATTTCGAGTTTTCCATAAGTTTTCTGGGAACTAAAGTGAGTTGGCCCAGGCTGCGGTTGTTTCCCAGAGAATAGAATAGTTTTCCTCCCCATTGGAGTTCCCACTGCTCCACTTCTTCTAGTGTGGAGACGTGACATTCTTGTAGAGCAATTACGTCGTATTTTTCTTTTTTTAGCAGTCTGAAAATGCTATTGCATTTTTGCTTGTTTTTGAGTCCGCGTACATTCAGAGTCACACAACGTAATTCAGCCATATCGAGAGGAAGGAATCATAGTCCGTGGCCGAAAGCAGTTCGTCATTAGAGCAGGATGAGGTGACGCCCGGTTCATGTATTTATGGTCGAGTTGTCATCATCCATATTGTTTCTCTCTCCACAGGTGTCAGAGTTGGGGTTTGCGTTCTCCTTGTTGAGTTGGGGGGGGGGGGTGTTGTTCACTCGCACGTTTTTTTCCCGGCAGATCGCGGCGAGCGTTGCGCGGAAGGGGACCGCGCACACTTCGTCAGCTGTGCCGGTGTCAGAGACCTGCTGCGAGCAGACTCGCTGGCAGTGCCGGCACCGCGAGCAGGCTGACGCGGTTCGTGGGGGTTGAAGCTAAGCGTAATTTGCTTCTTCCTTTCTTCCGATGAGGAGGGTGGAGGCATGGGTGCAGCGAGTTCACACTCGCTGGCCCCCGCCTTATGAGCATTGCTTGCACCTGACCGGCGCAGAGCAAGTGCTCTGGTGATGGCCTGCAGACAGGCATTTTGAACAGATAACCGTTTTCTGTTCTTTGTGGAATATTGTAGCTGTACAATTCCCAATTTTTAGTGATCTGGGGAGAGGGGTTGCAGGCACATCTTATGTAGATGAACCTACGCCCCGTTTTCCAATGGGACAGCTTCCCATTCTCGTCTCGGGCCCTCTCGTCCATGAGTCTTGACCGAGTTTTCACGGGCAGTGTTTCAATATATTGAAGTATTTCCTCGTTCGAGAAAGAAAGAGGAATATTTCCAATGGTGAGACGTGTGGCTGGGATTTCTCGCTCTCTTGCGCGTCCATCACGATATAGGGGTTTTTGTCACTTGGGGTCACAAGCCGACCCCTCAACACTATGCCCTTTGTTAGGAGGGCCACTCGTGCGTTCATGTTTTTGGGGTATATCCTCCACAGATTTCCCAGTCTTTGGCTTCCTTCTATGTTGTTGAAGCCTGTACATTTTTCTGCTGCTGAGCAGAGTTCAAAAACTGTGTAGTCTTTATCGTCCGCAGCCGGCATTAGCTGCGCCTTGATAAACACCGGTGGCACATGTTCCGCCGCCATAGCGCAGTACTGCTGCTGCCGGCGTTTATCTTTCTTGTCCAATTAACAGATGGCACTGGCAGATGGTGTCACGATGGATGATACACAAGGCACCAAACACAACACTTGCACCGAACACACTATTTTGTAAAGCCGATGTCACACTTTAGATGGTGATTTTTAGCGATTTTGGGGGATGACAAGAATGTAGCGTCTATCCGACATTGGATAGCAACCGGAAGTCCGCATGTGTGTATTATATTAATCGGAATGCGACTGCCTGTAATGTGTGTGTGTGTGTGTGTGTAAGTATGTAAATCCCGTAAACCGGGGACACACACGGGTTATACACCCACAACCGGGGACTTCAAGTAAACGGGGGACGTCCCCGGTTTGTATGGTTAGTGTGTGTGTATGTATGTGTGTGTGAGTGAGAGTGCGAGTGTGTGTGCGAGTGAATATGTGTGTGTATGCGTCTGTGTTTACGTGAGTGTGTATATGCGTGAGTGTGTATATGTGTGTGTGTGTATATGCATGTTTTTTTAACATTGCCTCTGTGTCAATACCTCAAAACTCACAATTATTTTAATAATAATAATAATAATAATCACACACACACACACACACAATTATCATAAGCACTTGATAACAATTTTTTTTACCTACAGATACTTGATAACAAATTTCCAAAGTCACCTATAACTGACAAATTACTTTTCAGGTAACTTTTTTAAGTATGTGGGCCTTTTTAAATTAGTTGACACAAGAAGTTATAAGTGTCTTAAAATAAGAACTTATAATTTCTTATAGAAACTTAAACATAAGAAATTGTAAGTTCTTGACTTGAGTCACAACTTAAGTCACAACTTACTCGGACAGATTTGTTAAGATACAAGGACAATGAAAAAACTTTTTTTTAGTAATAGTCTGGTGGTGGTGGTGGAGCTGATGGGGTTAAATAGTTAGGTGGCATGTGAAGTGTATGACATTAATAAACGATTACCAAATCTGATTTTTATTTGTTTAAAAGATTGTGTAGTTTTTCTGTGGTTTCCTGAACACCGATCTTTTTTCCTTCCGCTAAAAAACTAGCCTTCAGTTCTTCAACATTCACAGGAGATTGACTACGCATTTTATTTTGTATTTCAGACTTTTGTTGTTTGTAGTTATTTAAATCATCCTGGACCCGCTTAAATTCATCATCACTAATATTTATTATCATTTAATATACTGGTCAGCTTCGCACCAGCGAGCGTACTCAATGCTTCATGTTTCTGTAATTTTGTGTGAAACCTCTTGTTTATGGCCTCCAAACCAAAACAAGCCAGGCATGTAGCAACGCTAACACCCTCAACTGCAATTCCTATTAAACTTCCAATTCCTGTGGCAAACAGAACAATACCCCCCACAGAACAACCAGCTGAAACTGCACCAATAGCCATTGAAGTATTTTGAACAGAATTAAAAACGGTCTTATACCGTCTCTTACATCTGGAGTACCTCGCCTCTTCACTTTCCAAATATTTAATTGCTTCTGTAATATTATTTAATCTGAATGCGTCTGCCTGTAATGTTTTATCTGATGCAATTGGTACAGCTGTCGCATGTGGATCAGGCGCAAGCGTTGTTTTAGTCGTCACAATTGATTCAGTCGGCTCAAGCGTCGAAAGTATGGGATAGAATTTGGGCATTTTTTTTTTTAATGACATATATATTTTTTTTTAATTTATTTAATCAGTGATTACATTTTGCAACTCATCAAGAGTATATAATTTGCTAGCATAATAAAACGAAACAAGATCAATGTGTTCAAGGTTTATGTAACTTAGACGAACAAAAGTTGTTTTGTCGACAACCACCTTGACAGTGAGAATACTGCTCGAAACATTAATAACATCTACATTTTTTGTAATAGCAATAAAGACCTTTGTTGATTCTGATACTGTTTCATCCCATGTAAGTTTTATTCCCTGTGCAATATTTGCCTCTTTCACAGAAGCTATAGATCTCAAGATAATTTCAAATACTATTGTCGCTTCTCTAGCCACGACTAAGCTTGCTGGCATAAACACAACAGAAGTATCTGATCTTCCCTTTCTAGTTGTAAGAAGATACCGTCGTTTCTCATAATTTTCAACTTTCAGTTTATCTCTGCTATTGTTGTCTGGGGCAAAACTTGGAACAAGGCTTACAATCAGCGGCCCAGAATTAACAACCTTCCTAAACACTAAGGCACCTTCATCATCAGTGTATACATAAGGACTAATAAATTCAATCTTTATGTCCCAGTCAATTACGGGTGCTGGTGCCGGCACAGGTGAAACAACCCACTTATTTCCAACATGTATTAAGTTGTATGGTGCATTATTTACTGGAACTGGTACAGTAACATCACGCAGCTGACCAAGTTTAGGAATCTGTCTTTCACCATCTTTTATGTCATCGATTACTTTTCTCTTGTACATATCAGTCTTATCAAGTTCGAATCCATACACCTTGCCGATTTCTCCCTCCTTCTCAAAATCCTGTATGTCTGCCAAATCTTTCAACTCTGTTACTGGACATGCAAATGGTATGATTCTCGGCTTTGGACCAAGGCCACTCATTTTTATAAACAAAAATAAAATTATTTAATTTCCAACACAACACTAAAATCATGCATTACAACTGGTTTGTTATCCTGATTAGTTACAGATATACACAGTGACTCAAAGAAACTAGAACCTAATTTCTTAAACTGCAAATTAGGAAATCTAGCAACCACACTTTCACGATAGGGAGCAGTTCCAGTTGGCAAGCATCTCAACAAAGTTGAAGGCTTTCCATTGTGAACATTTTCAGTCGTGTTTAGTTCTTTCAAATGAACATTTAATACTGTGTGTACTGACAAATGAACAGGGTATCTTCCTGTTATTTTTAGTTTTTTGGGCTTTAAAAGTTTTTCGTTTATTTTATTAAATTTTTTTTTCTTTCTTTATCTAATACCCAATCCTCATCATTGTTTTCAAATAAAATATTTTCTAAAAGTGATATGTCATCTTTGCTTAAAAAACCAAGTAGTAATATAAGTCTATCTGATAATAAATACTTATTATCTTTTGGAAATTCCAATGTAACAAGTAAGTTAGCGGGATTTAAAGTTGCTTTAATTTTAAAATTATATTGTAGCCAGTCAGCTATAGTACAAAAGTCATAATACCCAGGCTGTAAGTTAAAATCGATAATGATCTCTGCAACCTCCATACTCCGCAGAATCCCATGTGTATAATAATTATCATCTGTTACATTAAACCATTTTACTGTGTAGAACATTTCATGGATAGCTACAGTCTTGTTATTATCACGATTATCAATCCCATTAGTTAACCACACAGGTTTGCTTGTGTCAAGATTTGTTAAGGTAATAAACATTTTTATTATCTCATAAAAAAAAGAAGGATGGAATTTAAATCACCGACAAGCGTTACTACAAATGCATTTCAATTTAACATGGATGCCAAGTACAATGTCGCACCTACTTATGAACAGAAAATAATTCAGTTAAATCAGCTCGATATAGCTGTAAACGAACAAGATTTATTTCAAGTGAAAGTACCGAATCCCTTTGACCATTATCTAAACCCTCCAATAACAGACGATGTAACTGCAAGAAAGTGGTCCTCAAGTCCACTACAGATGTTTCAAAACCAACTCAACTTTGCTATTCTATGTTCAACTACAGGCTGTGATGTTTCATTTACAGACCACTTGAATCACTCAAACAAACTGATTAGGTCTGTCTACCGTTTCCATGTTCATTACCAGCTTAGACGTATTTTGTCAGAACTCCATACACCACTGCCCACTGAATCGAGTTTCAACAGGTTTAACAACCCCATGGATATGAAAGCATTTGAACGCATATGTAATGAATTTAACATAAGCCCCAGGTATGACTTCACACAAAAACTTGATGATCACAATGGTATGGGTACATTGTATTATGCTATGAGTCACAGACAATATCCACAAGATTATTACCCTGGTTACACTTCATTCTCATCAAAATCACAAGTCTGGTTAGGATCAATAGAACAGAAACAGTCTAATGCGTGGACAACATTTATTTTAGACAAGAGTGACGGGTTTACTCAAGCGGGAGTCGAGCGCGTCAATGAGTCTATCAGAACATATGTCTGGTGTTTACTAGGAGCACAATCACTAACAAAATCGAATATTTTAAATGGAAGTGGCAAATTTTAAGCACAAAAACAGTTTCTTGCAAATCTTGAAGATTCAATTAATTCAGTGGTTGATCTCCCATCAAGCATACAGCGCTACCAAGACGTTCTCAGATATGCCAGATCAAAAGTTGACTTTGTAGTTGGCATCGGGTTATACATGTTGCCATCTGACCTTCAACTCCAAATGGGGACAATAACAAATTATAATAATGAAATCATTGTTGCTGGTCGTGATCATAAACTCAGTCTTAATCAATCTGTAAACTTGGGGGCCACAACCACACATGTTCAGTCATTAAAACCATTACAGACGGTAACACCCCCGGCCCCAACACCGGTGCCCATACAACCAGTACAGTCAACCCTTGACACACATGAGTCAGAGAGAACTGCATTGGTAATAGGCCTAACAGGATTAGGGGTTTTACTTCTTTATCTGTTTCATTAAATAACCCACCATCAACCCTCCTACTGTCACCAGAAAGACCCACACATGCTCTGCCATAAATCCAACTACCTTTGCTGCTGTACTAATCACCCAACTGACAACTGTGCCTATTATACCAGGCAAAGCGTCCATTGCTTTCACAGCCAATTTCTTAAGCAAGTCTGATATGTGAGACCAGGGCCTCAGATCCACGTCGGACATCGGACAATTGTCCGATAAAAAATCCAAATGTCCTATTAAATTTGCCTTCAATCTGTCAAATGTCTTATTGCTTTTTAATGAAGGCGGTCATTGTCCGATCGAAGCTGCGTAAAGGCCGGACATCGTTCGTTCATTTTAATTCCCCCACCCGGGTCTGCCCTGGGGGACTTGGGTGGGGTTAGGTATTTTTTAGTTCCCAGGGTCACCCTGGTCAGCCCCACAGGGTGGGTTTTTCTCTCTATTCTGGGGCATGCATTTCTGTCTACCCTTAGTCCATTCACCTGTATTTGCCTTTTTAAAACTCTCCCTACTGTCTGCACTGCCTGTAGCTCTTGATATTGGATGTGTGTTGCTAAATGGTCTTAGCTTTATTTAGGCCCCATGTTGTTGGTTTATTTAACGTATTTGACCGGCTGGCGACATACATTCAATTTTCTGTTTAGTTTTTTTTTTCACAAGCAGTGCAGGCACGTCCTGAGAAAGCCTTGTTGCTGTCGGGACGTTAAGCAATGTACAATCAATCAACCATTCACCTGTATTTGCCTTTTAAAAACTCTCCCTACTGTCTGCACTGCCTGTAGCTCTTGATATTGGATGTGTGTTGCTAAATGGTCTTAGCTTTATTTAGCCCCATGTGTTAGGTTTATTTAACGTATTTGACCGGCTGGCGACATACATTCAATGTTCTGTTTTTTTTTTTTTTTTTTTTTTTTTTTTTTTTTCACAAGCAGTGCAGGCACGTCCTGAGAAAGCCTTGTTGCTGTCGGGACGTTAAGCAATGTACAATCAATCGTTCATTTTAATAACTGCGTTACCCGTTACTGGCCGTTAGGCCTACATCGCGACATTCAACTTGAAAAAGGACTAGCCTAGTGCACTCGCCCTTTCCTCTTTGCGAAACCGATCGATAAAGGATAGGCTTAGTTAGTGCGTCTGCACCAGCAGTCGTAACCATGCACTGGTTGGTTGTCATGCGCAGGGTGGTTTCCCTTACACAGCTTTCGTTTTTGATACTCGCGAATCCGACTGGCGATGCCTCCTAAAAAGAAAATAAAAGCTGATTCAAAGCAGCAACAGCTGAAAAACTTCGGTTTTGGTAAAACCGTTAAAGATGTGAGAGAAGAAACTAATGCATCCGACCAAACAAGCGCTTCTCAAGCGACAGAAGAAGAAAGAAGAGAGGTGAGAGATGTGATAGATCTAGATATGACCGGCAACGCTCCCGATCCACAGCCATCTACATCGTGTGATAATGCACAAACAAAACAGGCAGAACCAGCCGAAAAAGAAGAATCCACTACTACTGGAAAGTTTGTGCAAGCGTGGACACTTTCTTTTAAATGGTTACGTTATGAGAACGAAAAGATGTTTTGCACTGCATGTAACAATGGAAACATGAAAAATGCCTTCACAAGCGGATGCATCAATTTTCGCAAGTCGGCGCTTTCAGACCATGAAGTAACAAAAGAACACAGGGACAGCTTGAAAGTTCCTGCCCTTCAGAAAAACACTGAAGAGATAGCGATCCGCCTTCTATCTGCTCAAGAGAAAGGGGCTGCAGTTGCCATACGAGCTGCATACTGGATTATCAAGGAGAATTTAGCATGCAGTAAATTCAAGTCATTGCTCAACTTGCTGAAGTCCGTGGAAACACCATTTGTCAAACAAATTGAAATCTCAGAGTCAACAAAATATGAAAGCACTGAATCATTCTATGAATTTTTGAAGGCAATGTCTGACACTATCGAAGCACAAGTGGCAGAACACATTGAAAACTCGAATGTTGTCACTCTCAAAGTCGACGAGTCCACTGACCGAACAAATACCAAGCGCTTTGGTTAGCAGCATCCTTTTTTTGGCAGCTGCCCACTGGTCAATCACCCTGACTATCCACCTCTCAAGATCAAGTGTGTCAGGGCCTTCCATCTTTACTCTCATCAGCATGTCCTGATGCTCTGGGGTAAGGGCATTCCTTAAAGGTGTGGATATCAGGTTTTGGTTGCTGAATGATCTTTCCACGTCTGCAGTGTGAAACTGTATTCCCAAATAGCTGATTTCCATGCTGATAAATACCCTATGATGTTGCAACTTGCTAGGTTTGCCATAACCTTGCCAGTTCACACTGCAGACGTGGAAAGTGCCAAAAAAAGGATGCTGCTAACCAAAGCGCATTCTAAGTAATATTCTACTCAACAAGACTGACTGCAGCCATTGTTATTATTTATTTTACATATCAATAATGATTTGATCCTCCCCATGGAACCTCATTAACATTTTGAATTGGACAGTATTATCAGTATTATTTTTTGCTCCAATGTTATTTTTCAAAGGGAATTTGGGAAGAATTGATATTCAAGTTTGTATTTGTTAATTTTTTTTTTTTTTTTTCGTGTGTGTGTGTGTGAAATAACCAATGCTTTTAAATTATTTATTTTTTCTCATATATTCAATAAACATAAAAAATTTTGTGCACCAAAATGTCTTATTGATTCAATGGTTTGAGGACAAAAATGTCCTATTGGTTTTTCTCAGGCAGGACAAATGACCTATTGAACCAATGTTGTTCAGGACAAATGTCCTATTGAAGCCCTCGTGGATCTGAGGTCCTGTGTGAGACAGTTGTTTCTTTACCCATGACTGTAAATCGTTTGGGTCTGTTGGAGGTGCTGGTGGACCTGGCGGTGCTGGACCCCCACCAACCCCGGAGACAGCTAAAACAACAGTACTGATAATAAATCCAAGAGCTGTAATTAAACTCGCAATTGTGATACCCTGTTCTCTGAAAAGTATTTTCAATCTCTCAGCCAGAGTAGTGTCTTCGTGAAGTATTTTCTGAATAGTTTCTCTAACCCCACCCGGGTCTGCCCTGGGGGACTTGGGTGGGGTTAGGTATTTTTTAGTTCCCAGGGTCACCCTGGTCAGCCCCACAGGGTGGGTTTTTCTCTCTATTCTGGGGCATGTGTTTCTGTCTACCCTTTGTCCATTCACCTGTATTTGCCCTTTTAAAACTCTCCCTACTGTCTGCACTGCCTGTAGCTCTTGATATTGGATGTGTGTTGCTAAATGGTCTTAGCTTTATTTAGCCCCATGTGTTAGGTTTATTTAATGTATTTGACCGGCTGGCGACATACATTCAATGTTCTGTTTTGTTTTTTTTCACAAGCAGTGCAGGCACGTCCTGAGAAAGCCTTGTTGCTGTCGGGACGTTAAGGAATGTACAATCAATCAATCAATCAATAGTTTCTCTAATCCTGTTGACTTGTGTTTTCAGTTTTTCCCTCCCAATACTAATCACTTCTAACCGCCCTGATCTTTCTATCTGCAAATCATTTAATCTGTGTTGTATTCTTTCTTTCATTTCTGTGTCAAGATTCCCATTGTCTGCGGTAGCCAGTTTCTCTTTTTCACGTTCTATGTGTTTATCAAGCTCACCTAGTTTGGTTACATTGTTTACCATCTCACCTCTTATCGTCTGCAGAGATTTATCCAACCCTATAATCTCCCTCATTGACAAAGGCGGATGATCTATTGTTTTCATAGCGTCATTTATTTGTCCTTCAGTAAATGAGGTTTCTTGTATTACTGTGTTTGCTATTTCTGGTAGGCTTGTTACATATTATCAATTGTTACTGGTGCCATTTCAATTTGTTGCCCTGTTGGTAACTTTGTGTGTCGTGAAACGCACTAACCAGTCTTGGCGTGACAGGAGACCCCCCAATACCAAGATACCTTGCCAACCCAGAGTTACCACCAACTTCACCTTTAATTGTACTTAAAGTTCTAAACTTAGAAGGATTGTTTTTATGTGTTAGATATATTTTCCCTCTGTCTGTATTTACAAATAAGTGTCCTTTATCATATTTAAACTGATTAGGATCTATTACATCTGGGCGCACTCCAACACTGTCATAAAATGAGTTTACTTTGTCTTTTAACAGTTCATGATAATACTACTACTAGTTACCATTCCAGTCATATCTGTGATACTGGTATCTGAGGCATCCATGACATCCATTTCAAAATCTTCATGACCAAATCCTCCATCTGCCATTGTTTTATTAATTTAATATTTTTTATTGTGCATAATAAAAATGACACAGTCTTACGGATCAAAGTTAGACCCATACAGAAAACTACGTGAGCCTCTCGGTGTTAAGGGCATTAGACAATCAATCGTCATCACAAACAATCCAAGTACCGTAGACCAGAATCAAACACTTCCAGTCAAGTTTCCAAACCTAGGTCCCAGTGACGTTATTGTTCCTGGCACTGCACGCCTAGCATTTAATATTGAACTTTCATCAGACACAGACGTAAACAGAACACTAGTTAACAATCTTGGCAGAGCAATTGTTAGAACTATTAAAGTAAAACTTGAAGGACATGAAGTGTTTAGTCTTGATGATGCTGATGTGTTTTACTGTTACAAAAATCTTTGGCTGACAAGAGAAGAACGAGAAGATCGTATTTACCAAGGCATACAGACAGATAACGTTGGTAAACTTCGAATCGATGCAGGAGATAAAGTAACTACTGGGGTGGCCAAAGACATTATATTAGCAGAAACATATGGAACCAGATTTTACATTCCACTTGAGTTTGAAATCCTAACAGCGCATTTACCTTATTACCAAGGAGCACTGAATGACCGTCTGAGTTTTGAATTAACTTTCAATGACTACTCCAAAATTATTAAATCATCTGATCCCAATGCAACATATAAGATCTCTAACATTTCTTTGGAATATGAAATTGTCACACATGATTATTTAGCTACTCTCATTCATAATCAGTACAAGACAAAACTGCCGATTTATTATGACAGGGTGATTAGACATAGTTTAATACCCAAAGACAAGAGTGACCCAATGTGGAACATAAACTTGAACACACCTGCCAGGTCACTGAAAGGTGTACTTATGATGTTTGTTGAACCAGCGGCTCCATACAAACGGGATTCAGAAAAATTCTATAATCCAAAGATTACACATTTGTCTTGTACAATCGAAGGCCGTCCTATTCAAGTGTACGCTTCAGGTTTGTTACCTTATCAACACTACGATGAGATCACAAAGTATTTTGCGGGTGGAAGAATTAGAGATAAACCTGCAAACATTGCGTGCAAAAGATTTACATCTGTATGACGTAAGTATTGGTCAATACCTTACAAATAAGTATGCTCTTTGGCTAGACCTTCGTAGTACAGATGATGATTATCTTCATGGGTCAGGTCAAAAAGTTGAAAACGGCAGTGACGGGATTACAATTCAGATACAAAAAAAGGTTGAAACTGCTGCAGCCATAAATATATATTTGTATTTGATATATGACGCACAACTGAGCATAGAAGAGAGCAGACTAAAGGGTGTCATGTATTAAATTATATTGTGTATTAAAATGAACCGGAGCTTAATGACACTCGACCCACACTGTGGATTGTTTTGTGGTGCCACAGGGTGTGGTAAAACTGAATTTGTTCTAAATCTATTATAAACAAGATACATCCATCATTTTGAAAACATTGTAATATTTTGCCCTACTATTAAACACAACAAAGCTTATCACAACCGTTTATTCATTTGGACTGACATTTATTTAGTTGACCCTGAGAAAAAAGTGAATGACTACCTACAATATTTTTACAAGCAATTTGAAGGACAGCCAACCCTGTTTATTGTTGATGACTGTTCAGCAGAGAAAGACATTGTCAAAAAGAGAAACACTCTAGCAGAACTTGCTTTCAGTAGCAGACATGCAAATATAAGTGTATGGATTCTCACACAGAAATATAATGCTGTACTGAAAGATTTTCGAGAACAGTTAAAGTTTATCTGTTTGTTTTACTGTAAAGATCGTGACAGCTTTGAAGACTGTCAGAGAGAACGACGTCATCCCAAATAAGCATGAACGGGATGATGTAAAAAATAAACTGAAATCAACTAAGCATCTAAAGCTCATTTTAAAGACAGATCAGCCCACAGGGTATGGGTTGGTGAATTAATTTATACATTTGTTTGTCCAATAAAAAATGACAGACGGACAAACCCAAGTGTTTGATGTTACAGAATGCTTCAAAGATGTTGAGCGGTTTACTGACTTAAAATCACGTGTGTTTGAACCCAGCTTTAAACTCTCAACACCGACAATAAGAATATACACGACATATAATGTTACTTACTTACTTACGCCTGTCACCCCTACCCGGGTATAGGCCGTTGACGAGAGACCTCCAGCAACTCCTGTCCTGTGCTTCTCCTTTGATTCTACTCCAGGTGGTTAAGTCTTCTGGTAGAAGAACCTTCCTCCTCCAGGAAAGGAATTACTGTTAGTCTTTTTGTCGGCGTTTTTGTAGCTATTTCCTTTTTTGCAGGGTGGGGAAGCTACCCCCACGCCCAACCCCCTTACTAGGAGGACCAGGGGTTTTCTGTCGGGGTCACCTTCCCTTAGACCATGTTGGTTCACGGCACCTTATTTCATTCGGTGCACCCCTCTCACGAGGGACCCCCTATCCACCACCCAGGGGACGCGCCTCAACGCCATATGGTCCCAGCGCGAGGGACATATAATGTTACTTTGGAATATTCAGATGGATTACCACGTTATGATTATGAGACTGTTGATCTTAAGACAAATGCTTTTAAAGTTTATAATGCTAACAGTGGCCACTTGCGTTGGTTTGAGGTACTGTGTAAAGACATATTTGATCAATTAAGAAAACTACATTGTTACATTGAAAGTGTTACATTCAATAAAGTAATATTACACCTGCAGAATAAACACCAGGGAAGTGGTTGACTTGTTTACCATAACTATAGTTAATACAGTATTACATATGGTGTGTTAGTGGTAATATTTTTTCATTTATTATTTTGTCGGTCAAATAAAAATGACGGACAATGTTCAAAACCCATCAGGCTCATCAAGCCTACGTAATGTGTTTCACACAACAAACTTGCCTATATCTAATACTAATAATGTCTATGAATCAATAGAAAACTCTTTTTCTGTCATACAAGATAATCTTCTTACAGGCAGTGTGAAGATTCAGATTGTTGCTAAAATAGAATTTACTAGAGTAGACGGTGAAGTGATTGTATCATATATATCGACAAGACAACACACAGTTAACACAAGAAGGGAATTGGAGAACGTGTTTAGAGACAGACTATTACCTGACTTCCTCCAAGCAATTGACAGTGCAAAAATGAAAGGGTCTGGTTGGCACGAAGGTCATGTACATGAACTACAACTAAAGCAGTCAAGGTATCATCCTATATTGTGTAAATCATGGTTGCCACTGCCAACAGAGGTTGCAAACAAAAAGGCTGTTGTTAATATTCAGAACAATGACAACCATTGTTTCATGTGGTGTGTGCTTGCTAAACTTCACTTTATAAAATCAAAACCTGAACGTGTATCTAACTACACTAAATTTGTAAATGAACTCAACTTCAGTGGCATTGAGTTCCCTGTTAAAATAGAAGACATAGACTTGTTTGAACAACTAAATCCCGGTATATCTGTAAATGTGTTTGTGTGGGATAATGAATCTGTTGACAAGTTACAACCCATTAGAGTATCACCACTTGCTCCAACCTACGGACAGTCAAAAGATAAACATGTTGACATGTTATTAATAGGAGATAATGATAACTTTCACTACACAATTATCAGAAATATGTCACGACTAATTCATGGGTATACAACAAAACACAATGGTAAACAAGAAGTGTGTAAGAGATGTTTACAAAGGTTTTCTTCTATTGCAGTGGCACACAAACATGTTTTACACTGCAGGTCGGCTGATGACATACAAACTGTACTTAAGTATCCAGATCCTGGTAGTCAAGTATATTTTAAGAACTATGGGAATCAGCAAAAGCTGCCGTTTGTAGTGTATGCTGATTTTGAATCACTGGTAGTACCATATGAGGGTCCTGTTCCAGAATCATTACCAAAGACTATAAAGTTGAGTGACCAAGTGGTGTGTTCTTTCGGATACATTATTGTTAGGTCAGACGGACAGCATTCAGAACCTGTTATCTACAGGGGAGAAAATGCAGCATGTTTGTTTTTAACAGAAATGAGACATTTGTATAGTCAGGTAGTACAGTATCTCACAACATGTCAGATGCCTTTGGTGATGACAGAAGAAGACAAACTGAAATTTGATACAGCTGTGACGTGTTGGATTTGTGAACAACCTCTGGGATGTGATAAAGTTCGTGACCATGATCACATAACTGGACGTTACAGAGGTGCTGCACATAACAATTGTAACTTGTTATTAAAAACAGATCCTAAGACATATAAGTTACCAATCTTTTTTCACAACCTTAAAGGATATGATTCACACATTATCATGCAGGCTGTGGATGAGTCTTACAAAAACATAAATTGTATTGCACAGACAACTGAAAAGTACTTGACTTTTAGATTAGATAAATTAGCATTTTATGACTCCATGCAACATTTGTCTTTAGGGTTGGCTAGTTTGGCAGAAGGTCTGACTGAGTATCCAATAACAAGTAAATATTTTGAGCCAGACTTGATTAAGAAAGGTGTGTATCCCTATGAGTACATCAGTGAGTGGGTTGTGTTTGAGGAAACAAGACTGCCGTCAAAAGAGAAATTTTATTCCACACTTAATGGAAAAGGCATTTCTGACTCTGATTACCAGCACGCACTTGATGCGTGGGATAAACTAGGGTGTCAGACAATTGGTGATTACCATGACCAGTACTTGAAAGCTGACGTTTGCTTGCTAGCAGACGTATTTGAAAGTTACCGTGAAAAGGGTTTGTTGCACTACAGTCTTGACCTGGCTTGTTACATAACTAGTCCTGGCATGACATGGGATGCATTTTTGAAATCCAGTAAGATATTTATAGACCTGTTGTCTGATCGTACGATGGGTGAAATGGTAGAACGTGGATTGATGGGAGGCATTAGTATTGCAGCGAACAATTATGCCAGAGCCAACAACAAATATCTGGACGGCCTGGGGTTTGACCCCTCAAGGTCAAGGTCATTCATTACATACTTGGACGCTAATAATTTGTATGGCTGGGCGATGTGTGAGTTATTGCCTTTGAAAAACTTTTGTCTGTATGATTTGCCACAGTATGATGTAACACAGTCAGGGTTAACAAACAATATGAATCTTGACCGAAACGACGCGAAGGGTTGGATCTTTGAAGTAGATCTAGAGTACCCACACCATCTACATGATTACCACAATGATTATCCATTAGCTGTTGAGAAAATGTCTTTGACGGGAAAAAAAGAAGACACTAAACTTGTGCCAAATCTGAATGACAAATTCAATTACGTTTGTCACTATCGCTTGTTGCAGTTTTACATCAGACACGGGTTAGTACTAAAGAAAGTTCACAGAGGAATTCAATTTGATCAGAGTGCTTTCATGAAAGATTACATAATGAAGAACACAACATTACGTGCAAGGGACGGCAACACTGCATTTGACAAAGACTTCTTTAAGCTTATGAACAATGCCTGTTTTGGAAAGACAATGGAAAATCCTCATCACCGCAAAGATGTGAGACTTGTCACAACTGAATCGGGTGCAATTAAACTTACAGGTAAGCCACAGTACACAGGGTACAAAGAGTTTCATTCTTCATTGTATGCAGTGTCACTCAAAAAAAAGATTGTCAAACTGGACAAGCCAGTATTCATTGGTATGGCAATTCTTGAGTTGTCAAAACTGTTGATGCTTGAATTTTATTATGATTACTTCAAACCAAAATATCCTGAGTGTCGTCTACTATACACTGACACTGACTCTATGATCATTGATGTATGTACTGAAGACTTTTATGAAGACATGAAAACAGAATTACACATGTATGACACGTCTGACTACCTAAAGATCACCCATTGTTTAGCACACAAAATAAGAAAGTGCCTGGAAAGTTTAAGGATGAACTGAATGGTGTACCAATAGTTGAGTACGTTGGACTGAGATCAAAAATGTATTCTATACTGCACCAAAAAGGTAGTCAGTCGAAAGCCAAAGGAATTAAAAAAATCAGCGATAAAAAATAAAGACATTCGTCATGAACATTACAAGCAAGTATTAGATGGTGCATTAATGCCTGATTATCCAAACAAGTCACTGAGATCAAACAAACATAATCTTGAAATGATGCAAACAAATAAGAAGTCACTGGCAATTGGGGACACAAAACGTGTGTTTTATAGTAAGGAAAAAGCTTATGCACCAGGTCATTACAGGCTCAAGTTATCTGAAGAAATCAATGAATTAGTTGATGAAATGAGTAACGGTGTCTGGGGGAATAATTTGTAATTCTTCTCTGACAAATGCCCTCTGTGGCGCAGGCTCGTACAGGTAATATATTGTTGCGTCAGGACCGGGGACTATTTTTTTAATATTGTGTACAGACGTTGACCAGATGGGGTCTGTCGCTCTGCGCCTGACGTCATTTTCTGATTCTCCAGGTTGATATAGATATCTTACCTGTTTAGTAAATAAACTTGTGTCGGGTGCTGGGGTTGGTCCTGTTTTTGGCTCTGTAATTGATTTCAATTTAATAGCATCAACAGGCTTAGGATGGCCTTCATTATTCATTGCTTTTATCACATGTGGTAATCTCTTTAGCCACTCTGTGTTACGTGTGTCATGTATGAGTTCCTTAGAATACTGGTAACTGAAAAGTCTCTCTGATAACTGTTTGTTAAAGTTCTCTACAATTGCCTGTGATCTGTGCACACCTGGAATACCGCGTCTAACCAGTACAGCATGCTTCGCAAATAACTGGTTAACAGCACCTTTGAATTCTGATCCGTCATCAACTTGAACAAGTCTAGGGAATTTTAAAGGACCTCGACTATATATTTTTGTTAATGCTGTAGCAACTGTGGTAGCTGTTTTGTCAGATATGGGTTCAGCGTCCTTGTATCTTGATGCAATGTCAACAACAGTTAATGCGTACTTGTATCGTTTCTTTCTTATTGTGTCATGGGGTAAAAACAGGAGGTCCATTTGATGTGTGTCATTTGGGGTAGTGTTTTCAAAATGGGGTCTTGTTATCTTTCTTGGAGCAGGAAGATATATCTGCCAAATTGCCTGTCTCTGTAACCATTGTTTGACTTGATTGAGTGTTATATCTCCGCCCACAGCGGCATGTAATTTCTGAATAGCTGTTGCTCCTTTCCAATACCCTGATGGGGAGTAATATATTTTCGATAGTTTATTTTCTACGTTCATTTCTTCTAGCAATATAAAGACCAGTAAAAAATACAAATGTCATTCCACTAGAACAAAGATTATCTCCCCGTTTCTTTGTTGTGTGCTTGGTTGATAGTAGTCGCTAAGTTTTGGTTTTGGGATAGACATGTGACTAAAAAATACTCACGAATTGCGTCGTCTGTATTTGAAAACGTATGTTGTGCGTGACCTTCAAGTCTGAGTTTTTCATTGATAAAATCAGGTTTTTCTATTCTTTGCTTCTCATAATCTTGTTGAGCTTGTGCCAGTTTTTCAGACGCCTCATTGTGACGCTTCATTTCTTCAGCTGATTCTTCTCTACCTACTTTTGAAAAGAGATAATTTGAGCCGCTGAATGCCAGGGCGTTGACCATCGCGCCTCCAATTATTACTGCTAAAGTCGCCATATTTATTTTATTTACATAGAAACATTTTCGGGAATAATTCCCTGCTTGACAAGAAAATCTTTTGTCGCAATCGACGCTGTAACAACTACAATTAGCTTTGCGCTGTCTTCGAAATATAATCTACTCAAGTCTGCTGATTTCATTTTGAGTAGATTTTTTCCTAGCATAGAATAAGCTACTGCTAGTCCACTTATCACGGCAGAGTGATATACAAGGTTCATTATGTTCTTTGTGTCGTTCATTTTCTAATACAATAAAAATTAAAATAATATTTTTATTTACTCCATATAAAATGGGTCGACAACTTTGGGTATTGTTGGTAATGTGGAGACTTCTGTTTTTGTTTTTGGAGTGTCTGATTTTTTGGACACTGTACGAGTCTGTGGTTTGTATTTTTTGTATAATTGATAACCTACGTAACCAAATCCGAGAACAAATCCGGCAACTATATATTTTGTTGTTTGAGGTTCGGGGTCAGGGTTAGACTGGGTTGTTTGTCTCTCACTTTGATGAGGGAGTGACGGTATTGACACAAGTCCTGACGGTCCTGATGGTGCTGACGGTCCTGACGGTGGATCAGTTACATGAGTCTTTTCTGTTTGTGCTTGAAGCTGTAATTTTTTTTGCCTGTTCCATTCAGCCACTCTTTTTCCAGCCTCAACCCTGCCTGGACTTTTAGCCTTAGTCACAGTTTGAACCTGCGTCAAGACCGGACTGGGGTTCGGTTGTGGAGTCATCTGGGTTTCGTCTATTTTCTTCTGCAGTAAAATTTATTTTGGAGAAATCAATATGGCTACCAGTAACAAGCAATGTTACAACAGGTGCAAGGTAATTTCCAAACTTGTGAAACATGACGCATGCTAATTTACCAATTGAACTTGAAACAATAGGATTGCTTTCAAGGTCGTGTGATAGGCTGTCACTATCCACAGGTAGAAAGTGACTCACTGCTTTTGTGTATAGGCATACAAGAGATCGACTCAAATCACGAGTCATTAGTGAAGCGATGTGGTTTTCATATTTAGAATGAAGTTTGATTAGCTCGTCAGCGGTGAGAGATTCAATATCCTCTGTCATGTATTGTTTTCCGAGATAAGCCTTTGACTTCCCTGAAACAACTACAGACAAAAGACGCTGTTTTTTCGAGTCTAAGTCTTTGTTTTCTACAGCATTGATATCATTTAGAAGAAGTAATTCGTCTTGATTCATTTTATAATAAAAAATATTAATTTTTGAAACTATAATTAAATATATTAAATACGCATTGCAAAATAAACACACTTACATAACCGATGGATTAATTAGCTCAGGTGTTAACCCCCTGTTGGTATTACTCTGCTGAGAGGTACATAAAATGGTGACTGTTCAAATAATAATGCAGTGGCATGTTCAGTAGCGGTCGGTAATTTAGACAAGCATGCCGAGGCGCTGAAAAAAATGGGCGGCGTGAAGGTGTGGTAGTATGTGGTCAAAAAACAATGGAAATTTGGGATCTATAGAAATTGTCCAAAAACACCCCTAGTTACTATCTCTAGGGGTCACCGAGGACCTCTTGGCCTATGCCCAAGCCTTGTCGGCCCTGGCCAATCAGGCCAACAAAGCTACACCAGGGGCAGTGCCTGCGACGATCCTGCGGGATCGATTTGTGGATGGCGTCATCTCGCCTGCGCTGCGGACACATCTCCGTAGCCTGGTGCGGCAAGACGGCAACACCACCTTCCTGGCTGTTAGGGACGAGGCCCGCCGCTGGGTTCGCGAGAATCCGGACTCAGATGCAGCCCTGGGAGCGCCTATGAGCCAGACGATTGAGGAGCTGCGACTCACAGTGGCCGCTTTGACTGCAAGACTGGAGGACAGTCATCGACAGCCAGCCTCAACCTCTCAACCCCTCCGCCACAGCAAGGTCTTCCGTTACTTCTGGTGCCAGCAGCCTGGGCACCAAGAAGCTGACTGCCAGGCCAAACAGCAGTACCAGCAGCGGATGGGCGGCCATGGTGGAGTATTCAGAGGACGAGGTCGGGGTCTGAGAGGACAGCAGGGTCGGGGAGGTTACAAGTCCCATCACGCCCCGGTACCACAGCCATTCTTCCAGACTGTTCATGTGTACCCATATTCCAACATGCCACCCCAGTACCAGGTGCAGTACCAGGTTCACCCACAGCCCGCATATTTTCAGCAGGCTCCCTACCAGCCATCAGTGCAGCAGCCTTCGATGCAGCCACCACAGGAAAACTAGAGACCCCCATTGTCTGTGGTCAGGCAACGGGGGGCACAAGCTATCCTGGATTAGTGGGCCAGCGCCCTGTCTGCCGTGTCAAGTTTAATAATGAACAGTTGGACGCTTTGATCGACACGGGCAGCGAGGTCACAACCGTCACCGAAGATTGGGTCCGACAACATCTCGACGCCACCATCATGCCGGCAAACTTTATTACGCTGACAGCGGCAAATGGATTGCCCATAGAGTATTGTGGACTAATAGTAGTTATTGTGACCGTTTTTGAAAATAGGTTAGACAATGTTCCCGTACTCGTACTGAAGGACACCATTCCCAGCAAGCGTGAGTCTCCGGCACTGATAGGCATGAACATTCTTGGGCGTTGCAAGACATCACCAGATCAGCTTACGCCCATCATCAAGGCAGCAAAGGACAAGCATAGCCCAGGAAGGAAGATCGCCAGAACGACGGAAAGGATCGAGGTCGAGCCACAATCTCTCTCCAGCATACAAGTAACAGGTCCTCGCTACGCTGATGGCAGCCTGCTGTTAGCGTCACGTCTGGCTGCACCTCTGTCCCACGGCCTGTTGCTTGTCCCCACCCTCATGAAAGGGGAGGACCGGCGGCATGTTGTGCGGGTAGCAAACCTCACCGATGAGCTGATCGTCCTTAGCCCGCGGACTGCAGTGGCCGTGATGGAAGTCGTCGATTCGGTGGTGAGTGAAGAAGCACGACAGATCACCATCTCCTGCAATGAGATCTCTGTCAGCAGCACAGAAGACCATCGGGGACCACCTCCCCCACCTCCAGATGACGACTTCGAATTTCCTGACTTCGCAGGCAGCGAAAGTGAGCGTCTCCAGCTACAGGTCCTACTTCGAGAGTTCCATCACGTTTTTTCAGCAGGAGATGGAGACCTGGGGTACACAGATGTTGTCCGCCACAAAATCCCCACAGTCGACGAGGTGCCAGTCAGCCAACCATACCTGCTGCACGAGGTTCGTCAACATCTGCAGGGCCTCAAGGAGACAGGTGTCATCACCGAGAGCCACAGCCCATATGCTTCGCCTGTGGTCCTGGTCCGAAAGAAGGACGGCAGCCTTCGCCTCTGCGTCGACTACAGGAGGCTGAACGCAAAGACTGTTGGTGACGCATACCCCCTGCCCAGGATCCAGGAGTTGTTCGATGCTCTCTACACTCAACCTCGCATGTAGGTACCACCAGATAGCGATGGACCCGGATGACCAGCCCAAGACTGCCTTCTGCACCCCGTTTGGCCTCTATGAGTACACGCGTATGCCATTCGGGTTGACTTCAGCTCCAGCAACCTTTTAGCGGCTCATGCAGAGGGTCATGTCAGATTTCCTTTTTGAACACATGTTGGTGTACCTGGATGATCTCCTGGTATACTCGCGCACGTTTGAAGAGCATCTGGGCCATCTGCACAAGCTGATGAAGAGGATAGCTGACACCGGGCTGAAGTTGCGCCATGAGAAGTGTCAGTTCTTGCCCCACGAGGTCAGCTATCTGGGCCACACCATCTCGGCTGATGGTATCCAATGCGAGGACGAGAAGATTTCAGAGGTCAAGAACTGGCCGGTTCCAACTACCACAACAGAACTTCGTCGCTTCTTGGGGTTTGCCTCCTACTACAGGCGCTTCGTCAGTGGGTTCGCCCAGATCGCAGGGCCTCTTCATGACCTCGTGGCGCAGTCAAGTGCGAACTCCAGGAAGAAGTCATCCAACATCACCGCTTGTTGGGGTCTGGAACATGACGCTGCGTTCCAGAAACTGAAGGAGGCGCTGACAACTGCACCTACGCTGGCGTATGGCGACTTCTCCAAGCTGTTCATCGTGCAGACCGATGCTAGTCAGAATGGACTTGGTGCGATTCTGTCACAGAAGCAGGAAGACGGGCGCACCAAACCCATTGCCTGCGCCAGTCGTCGCCTTCGCCCACCAGAACACCGATACTACCAGTCGCACCAGTACAGTTTCAAGCTAGAATTCCTCGCCATGAAATGGGCCATAGCTGAAAGTTTCGGCACTACCTGATCAGGTCGCACTTCACTATCATCACTGACAACAGTGCCCTAATCCACCATCGGACGGCAAAGCTGGGGGCTATCGAACAGCGTTGGGCAGCCCAACTCTCACCCTTCAGCTTCGACGTCAAGTACGAGCCAGGCAGACGCAACCCAGCTGATCCCCTCTCAAGACCCCCCAGTGACACTGCTTCAGGTGATGGAAACAATGCAGCATGCTGCAGCGAAGTCGTCGTGACTGCTACTACACTGTCCACAGTCCATGGACCGGGATGCAGAGGCGTCGCATTTCCACCTGCCCTTTATGCTAAGGCAGCAGAGCAGCGCTGCGAACGCCTAGCAGCAAACCCCGCCATGGAAGTCGCCCCTGTCCTGCCTATCCATAGACCAGGAGAAGATAAGTCCGACACTTCAGCAGCGGAACCTGACCAATTACGGCATATGCAGCTGGCTGACCATATCATCGGGCCAGTACTCACAGTGTTTCCACAGAAGCCACTTGTGCCACCAGACCAGCCTGCTCTGAAAGCGCTCGTCCGCCAGTTCGACCGGCTCTACATCGATGGGCAAGGTGTGCTTCACCGCCAGTGTCGCAACCCAGACACCGGCCAGCTTGGCCAACTTGTCTTACCATTTCCCCTTCGCCTGAAAGCCATTCAGGCAGTTCATGGCGAGATGGGCCATCAAGGGTACGATTGCACCATGCAGCTGCTACAGTCCCGAGTGTACTGGCCGGGAATGCACGCGAAAGTGAAGGAGCACCTTACCAAGTGTCAACCATGCATCCTTGCTCGGCCCTCCACCCAACACAGCTCTGCACAAGGTCGTCTAGCAGCCAGTCGTCCTAACGAGATTCTGGCCGTGGACTTTATTTCACTTGAGATGGCTTCTGATGGTACCGAGCATGTCTTGGTAATGACAGACGTCTTTACCAAGTTCGTCCAAGCCATCCCTACCCGCAACGAGACAGCGCTAACCGCCGCCAAGAAGCTCATCAGTGAGTGGTTCAACAAGTATGGGCCACCGGAACAACTGCACAGCGACCGAGGAGGCAGCTTTGAGGTAGAGATTATCCAGGCTCTGTGCAGCGAGTACAACATCAAGAAGAGCCGCACTACCCCTTATCATCCTCAAGGAAACGGGCAGTGCCAGAGATTCAACCGCACCTTGATCAACCTCCTATGCAGCCTCAGCAAGGACCAACAACGACACTGGCCGAAACACCTGCCAGAATTGGTCCTTGCTTACAACTGTACGCCCTACTCCATCACCAAGTTTTCCCTGTACCGGCTTATGTTTGTCCGAGAGCCACACCTGAACATTGATCGGCTGCTAAGGACTCCTGCTCTGATGGTTAAGGGCCCCATCGAGTGGGAAAAACATCTCCGAAAGACCGTCTCTCCCACCAACCATCGAGCACGGGAGAATATGGACCGAGCTGCTGCCAAACGAAACAAGCCTGTAGACCAAGCTGCCAAACCTCCTGGTCTCCAGCCTGGCGACTTGGTGCTTATCAAATACCACGGGTCGGGCCACACCAAAATCCAGCATCCCTACCGACCAGATGTGTATGTGGTGACGCGTCAGCCATACCCGAACACCGACGTCTACTGCATCCGACCACGTGATGGTGGTCGGGAGAGCACCCGAAACCTCGACCAACTGAAATGTGTGCATCCGGACTACGGACAGGCAGAACCAACCATGAGATGTGACAACCCTCCTGTACCACCTAAGGGTCTTGCATCAGGTTCCAGACCCACCAGGGTTGTCGAGAAAACAAGACCGACCGTAGCTGTGCGCCACTCCAAGCGGCTGGCGCAGAAGGCAAAGCCTGCACACTAACTAACTTTGTGTCCATATAAACATTTTCTGTCCTTAGGACAGTTACTACTTGCGGGACTACTTCGTCTGCAGTCCGTTTCAGTGACCGGTGATTGAAACACGACCCACGGTGGCTTGAACAGTAGTATATCATATTATGTTAGTTTTGTGCTCTATTTTAGTCCAAAGGCATTCATTTTTATTTTTATTTTTTATTGATTTTTGTTTTATTCTGTGCAATGCTTTTAGTATCGTAATATTTTGGGAAGAAATGGAAGGACTGTTAGTTTTAAATAGACTGTTGTACTGAGGACGTGTGTTTTGATTCCTTTCACTATTTACAGTGACTTTGCTTAGTGACTGACTTTCATTTTTCTACTTAGCTCACTTTGTTCAGGTTATGAATTCCACGGTTAGTCCTAAGGCTGTAACCTGCAACAAGTGTTTTGCTATGCAAGCTGAGTTTGAAGAAATGGCTCAGGGGTATCTAGTCTGCAACAGTAAATGTGTGGACAAGGACGTTGGTCTAGATTAACTACATTAGTGATGTGGACCTTGTTTTTGTTTGTTGCGTGCATGCTGTATTGATGTCAAAATGTTTTATTTTGATTTGTTTAACCTACAGTGAGGACGTTGTAGTGTTAGAGCTGTTGGGGATGTAGCAGAGTGCCATAAGCCTCTGTCCCCATGTAGTTATTTTTTCGTCCACGTCTGAGGTTCCCCCGTTCAGCCGCTAGCCGTGAAGGAAACCACTTGCGTGGCGCGGCGAGTCTTCTGTTAGTAATGGTTTTGTAACTTGTGTTTTTGGTTTATTTTTGAAGTCTCATAGCTTCCGTTCTATTAAACGTAGAAAGCTGTTTCGATAGTCATTAGATTCAGCACAGTTCCTGCTTTTAGAATATTTATTTGGTTTTGTACGATCTGTAACCAGTCTTAGTTAGATTTATGTTTTTCATGCTTTTTCGCGTTTCAATTTGCTTGTGTGACAGGCATTAAAAAATCATATTAAATTCAGTTTAGTGTTAAGCTTTTCCTAATTTAGTTCACTGAAAAGCCTTTTAAATTCCCTTTCGGAAATGCTAAGATTTATTAGTATTGAATGTATAGTTCGCTAGTTATTAAAGTTTATTCAGGTTGGAACTAGCACAGTTTTCGCTCATTCCTTTGTCTAGCAGAGTCGTTTCATCTCCGCGAGAGAGTTGCTCTCTCCGCGGCCCGCGCTATGCCTATTTAAAGCCGAGCATCCGGCCGACTTGTAGCAGACGACTATTTGCGTACCATTCAGTATCAGTGCGTTTAGCCAGTAGCGTGCCGGCTTCACGTCGAGTATTTGATTGTGCTTCTGGAAACTGGACTGCGGGTCGAGTGCCCTGTAAGTAGTGATTATTTTATGTACATATTCATTGTGTGTTTTTGCTAGTGATGATTTTCTTGATGTTTGATTCTTCAGTATTGTCAGACCTCGCATTTTAGGAAGCCAGTTTTGGGGTAATGTGTTTCCGCTCTTGACAATATGTTGCGATCCACATTGTAACTTTGGGGTGGTTTCTCTTTTGTTCACATTTGTAACGTCGGTGCTCGAAGTTGGAGAATGTAGTTTTGGCTCGATCATTATTACTGTCTTGTGGGAACTGACGATCGAGAGTTTGTGTAGTTTACCTAGTTTTTAAAGAGCCTTTCGTTAGAAATAGTACCATGACCGGTCGTGGCGATAGCGTCACCGCCATGATTGAATGT
This sequence comes from Semisulcospira habei, assembly GCA_036245525.1. Classification (NCBI taxonomy): domain Eukaryota; kingdom Metazoa; phylum Mollusca; class Gastropoda; family Semisulcospiridae; genus Semisulcospira; species Semisulcospira habei. The sequence continues at coordinate 36,263,738 of BTPG01000005.1, forward strand.
GCGTTTAGATTTGAATTTTAAGTCATTACAGTGTGATTGTTGGGATCACCGCAGTTTGTAGCGCCGGTATTACTTGCGTCTGAACTTGAATCCAATTCTGATTTAAGGAGAATATAGTTATTCGAGGTTGACAATCTTGAGGTATCAGCATCGCTTTGTTAAATTGATGTTAGTTACTTTTGTATCCATTCTTATGTTGTGCTCCCTTGCTATTTTGACTCTATGCTCTGTCTTCTCTCTCCTTTGTCTATCGCTTCGCTAGTACTCCCTACCTGTGCTACTCATTGACATCACTACTATCCGCCATGTTTGTTTATGCATTGCCATGCATTTGTTACTTGCCATTTAGCCATGCGATTATGTAGTTACTCATTGATTTTGTTTATTCCTATGTTTGTGTTAGTCATGCACCAGCGTGTTCAGGCAGTGGGCAGATGTTCACATCTGCAAGGACATAGACGACCCCGCCCTCCATGAGTCCCCTGCTGCCTTGCAGGCCTGGCCACTTGGCTGCGGAAAGGCTAAGGGAGGAAACCCCTGACATCAAAGCCCCCATGTCTCCGGGGAAGGCTTTTGAGCCAGAGACTAGGACAAGGACAGTCTGATATAAAACCTACGACCCGAGGACCTCGATGCCACCGTCCCAGCTTGCTAGGCCATGGCAGACGAACCAAGGGTTTAAAGGGTGGGGCCAGTACTGTGCACACTGCACTCCACCAAAAAGCTCCACCTTTAGGCTTTAGGAAACGTCCACGGACCATGACACTGACCATTCCAAGTCCTGTAGCTTCTTTCTTCTTCTCAAACGCCGTCACACTTGGAGTTTTGCTCTCAAAATGAAATCTGTGGTCTTCTGTAGCGCCTCCACAGGCCCGTACAGTTTCTCTTGTAGAGTGGCGGGCTTCGGCCATATCTCCTCCCTCAGCGGCTGGTGGTTCCCACAGTCCTGGAGGATGTGCTCTGCGGTCTGCTCTTCTTCTCCACAAGGGCACAGGGGAGATGGCACGAGGTGGAAGCGTCTGTGCAGGTGGAAATTGAGTCGGTTGTGCCCGGTCCTCAGACGAAAGATGGTCACCTGCTCTTGTCTGGACAGCTGATGGTAACTGTCTAGGGGCCGTTGTGGTGGTCTGTACACAGACTTAATGATGGTCTTCATCTCTGTGAAGCTGACTCCATTTTCATCTTGTTCTTTTTCTGCGCCCACTTTTGCCATTCTGTCAGCTTCTTCATTGCCCTAGATGCCACAGTGTGAAGGGATCCACTGCAGCACCAGTCTGGTGCACTTGATGTTTTGCAGTGCCTCTTGTAGATGTGGCAGTTTGCTTGCTGTTGCTGCCTCAAGGACAGACATGGCATCAGTAAGGAAGAAAATCTGGGCATCAGGGTCTGCAGTGCCACTAAGGGTGTTAGCTGCGCGGACTAGGGCTTCCACCTCAGCTCTGTAATTTGTGCAGTGAAGGCCTGTTGGTACTGCCTCTGCCTGCCATTTCCCATTTGGGTACTGAATGTACACCCCAGCCCCTCCATCCTGAACTGCATCTGTGGCTGATCCATCGGTGTATGCCCGTATCCATGCTTCCTGGGGATACTTTTCTTCGAGCATGGCCAGTGTCAGGGCTTTCTTGCTCACAGTGCTGTGCTCATCTCTGGTGGTGATGTAGGGTACCGTGGAAGAGATGGTGATGTTTTCTGGCTTACTTTCCCAAGGTGGAAGGTCGCTAGCAGGATTCAGAGCCTCTACCTCCGCAGGCAGCTTTGCCTGGTGTTTTCTCTGCAGTGCTCTCGTCTCCTTCACAAAGCTTGATCTTTTCAGTCTCCCTGAGGTTGGTTGTTTCATCCTAGCGTTCATAGGATGGTCTTTGGAAGACTTGACCTTTGTGGACTGTATCAAGGCTTTGCAATCTCTTCTCATGCGCAGGGGTGAGATGCCTGTTGTCTCTTCCATCTTTTCAATTGGTGTGGATCTCATTGCGCCGGTGATGATATGCAGTGCCTGGTTCTGAACTCAATGGTCTGCTGGTGTGACTGGGCTGCCGTCAACCATGCATTAGATCCGTACTCAAGGTGTGGTCTCACTGTGCCTTGATATACATTTTTGAGGATCTTTTCATTGGCAAGTCCTGTAGCGACGGGCGAGGGGCGAAACGGCAGGTGAAAGATGTCACTGGAAGCCGCAGTCTCAAACCTGCATGCAGGCGGTTCAGGATATTGGTCGCCTGATGTTGACCTGGGGATGACAACATCACTCGGCACACCCTGAACGACCAAGCAGCCTTCTCTAGGGACAGCACTGCTTGCTCCACACGGAGAGGGGCCTAGAAAAGGTGGCCTAACCAAAGCTCGTCCCCTCGCAACCCCAGTTGGCTAGCCGCGGTCAACGGGCATCTTCTCCTGCGGTCAAAAAACAAGAAAGAATAACGGATCCACTCTCATGACGACCACGACCGGACTCAACGTAGCATGCTGGAACATCCGAACCATGCTCGACAAAGAAGACAGCGGACGCCCTGAACGTCGCTCCGCCCTCATTGCCCATGAATTGTTGAGGTTAAACATCGACATCGCCGCGCTCAGTGAAGTACGTTTTCCGGACGAAGGCAGCCTCCAAGAACTTGACGCTGGGTACACCCTCTACTGGTCAGGCAGGCCTGAATCAGAAAGACGGCTCTCAGGCGTGGGTTTCATGGTCAAGACCTCCATTGCGACTAAGCTGGAAAACCTACCAACGGGTCACTCAGACCGCATCATGTCCATGCGCCTCCCACTGAGACACCAGCAACATGTCACCCTTCTCAGTGTGTACTCCCCAACCCTCCTGGCAGAGCCTGCTGAAAAGGACAAGTTTTACATTGACCTGCGCAGCCTCATACAGAGCACCCCTGCTGACGACAAAGTCATTATCCTTGGCGACTTCAACGCCAGAGTGGGCCAGGACTCTGAAGCCTGGAAAGGAGTCCTCGGCAAGCATGGCGTCGGGAACTGCAATGACAACGGCCGCCTACTGTTGGAGTTCTGTGCAGAGCAGCAACTGGTCATCACCAACACTACTTTTCAGCAAAAGGACAGTCGAAAGACCACCTGGATGCATCCTCGCTCCAAACACTGGCACCTTATCGACTATGTCCTAGTGCGTCAGAGGGACCGCAGTGATGTCCTCCTCACCAGAGTGATGCCCAGCGCAGAGTGCCACACTGACCACTGCCTTGTCCGCTGCAAACTCAAGCTCCACGTCAAGCCAAAACCCAAGAAATGGGGGCCCCCCGAGAAAAAGCTTGATGTTGCCAGCCTTCAGCGTGATGACGTGAAAGCTGCCTTTCAGACAGATTTACAGTGCAGGCTCAAAGACACAGCGGACCCAGCAGACTCCTCCCCTGAAACACTCTGGGAACAACTGAAAACTGCTATTGCAAAATCCTCTGCAGAAGTCTTGGGTTTCGCTAGAAAGAAGAACAAAGACTGGTTTGACGAAAACGATGTTGAGATCCAGGAACACCTAGCAAAAAAAAGAGCCGCCCATCAGGCCCACCTAGCCCAGCCTTCCTGCCCTGTGAGGAAGTCTGCCTTCTGCCTCGTCTGCAGCAGTCTCCAGCGCAAGCTCAGAGATCTCCAGAATGAGTGGTGGACCAGACTTGCACAGAGGACCCAGCTTTGCGCTGACAATGGTGACTACAGGGGCTTCTACGAAGCACTGAAAGCAGTGTATGGCCCCAGGCACCTGGTACAAAGTCCCCTGCGAAGCGCGAATGGCCAGGCACTCCTCACAGATAATACCTCCATCTTGAACCGCTGGTCGGAGTACTTTCAGAGCCTCTTCAGCGCTGAACGCACTGTTCAAGAAGCAGTCGTCCTACAAATCCCACAACTCCCAGTAAAGGTTGAATTGGACGAACCGCCCACCGCTGAAGAGACCCTCACAGCCATCCACCAGCTCAAGAGTGGCAAAGCAGCAGGCACTGATGGAATACCGCCAGAGATCTGGAAACATGGAGGCACAGCACTGCACAACAAGCTCCATGACCTCTTTCTCTGCTGCTGGGAGGAAGGAACACTACCAAAGGATCTCTGTGATGCTGTCGTTATCACCCTGTACAAGAACAAAGGCGAGAAGTCTGACTGTTGCAACTATCGGGGAATTACCCTGCTGTCCATTGCTGGGAAAATCCTTGCAAGGCTGCTCCTGAATCGGCTGGTACCTGCCATTGCTGAAGACCACCTCCCAGAGGGCCAGTGTGGCTTCAGAGCAAACAGGAGCACCACCGATATGGTCTTTGTACTGAGACAGCTTCAGGAGAAGTGCCGTGAGCAGAACAAAGGGCTGTACGTAACGTTTGTCGACCTAACAAAAGCGTTCGACACTGTGAGCAGGCAAGGCATGTGGCAGATCCTGGAGCGACTTGGCTGTCCCCCAAAGTTCCTCAGCATGATTGTCCAGCTACACGAGGACCAGCAAGGCCAGGTCAGACTCAACAATGACCTCTCAGAACCATTCCCTATTCTCAACGGCGTAAAGCAGGGCTGCGTGCTGACACCGACCCTCTTCACCATCTTTTTTAGCATGATGTTGAAGCAGGCCACAGTGGACCTCGATGATGACGATGCAGTGTACATCAGGTATCGTCTCGAAGGCAGCCTGTTCAACCTCAGACGACTGCAGGCCCACACGAAAACCCTAGACCAACTGATTCGTGAGCTGCTTTTTGCTGATGACGCTGCCCTCGTTGCACACACAGAGAGAGCCCTGCAGCGCATCACGTCCTGCTTCGCAGACGCTGCCCAGCTCTTTGGACTCGAGGTCAGTCTGAAAAAGACAGAGGTCCTCCATCAGCCGGCACCCAAGACAGTGTATCGCCCTCCTCACATCACCATTGGCGAGTCTGAACTAAAGTCAGTGCACCAGTTTACTTACCTTGGCTGCATTATCACGTCGGACGCCAAGCTGGACAAGGAGCTTGACAGCAGGCTGGCAAAAGTGAACAGCGCTTTCGGGCGACTTTTCAGGCGGGTGTGGCACAATCGACAGCTGAAAACAGGCACCAAGATCAGCGTGTACAGAGCTGTGGTCCTCACCACCCTGCTGTATGGTTCCGAGTCCTGGGCCCTCTACCGCAGCCAACTACGACTCCTCGAACGCTTCCACCAGCGCTGCCTGCGCACCATCCTGGGCATTCACTAGAGTGACTATGTCACCAACGTCGAGGTCCTTGAACAGGCTGAAACTGTGAGCATCGAGGCTTTGCTGCTGCGGACACAGCTCCGCTGGGCGGGGCATGTCTCCAGGATGGAGGATCATCGCCTACCAAAGATCACCCTGTTCGGTGAGTTTGCTACTGGACATCGTGACAGAGGGGCACCAAAGAAGAGATACAAAGACTGTCTCAAGAAGTCACTTAGTGCCTGCCAAATCGACCACCACCAGTGGTCTTCGCTTGCTGTGGACCGTGACACCTGGCGCTCCACCATTTACAAGGCAGCTGTCTCCTTTGAGGACTCTCGCAGAGCTAGCCTTAAGGACAAGCGGCTCAGGAGAAAAAACAGAGATGCCGCAACTCAGAACCCTGGCCATACCTCCCCCTGCAGCCACTGCGGTCGAACCTGCCTGTCCCGGATTGGCCTCCGCAGCCATGAACAAGCCTGCAGACGTCATGGGCAACTCCTATAAAATCTTTGTTCGCGAAGTCAAGCCAAGAGAGAGAGCATCAGCGTGTGAAAATGTTTTACCAAAGATGCAGGTGCGCGCCCTTATGATCCCCGATCATACGGGAACGCTTCTGCAACCATAATCACACCGTACTCAGCTGCGAACCCCTAGGATCCTCGATCCTACGGGAACGTGGCTGATAACACAGGTAATAGTTACTAGTTATATTAATGATAATTCATCGGTTATGATTTGGTGGTTTAGAATCGGGAGTATCTCAATTCTGCTAAACGCATTGCGCGCCCCTAGGATTCTGAATCTTACGGGAACGTGGCAGCATATTTGTTGCATGCAGGTGCCCACCTCTAGGATCTCTATGCCTATTGGAGTGCATCTGTCATGCTACCGCTAGTGCAGTCATTAGTTATATATTTGTTTGTGGCCGTATTTACGGTAGCGTACCTCTATGATTCCAAATCATAGTGACTCGCTTCTGTAAGACTATAATTATTGAGTTTATTGGCCTCCTAATTTGTGTATGTTAGTATTTAGTCTTTGAGTAGAGATTTAGTGGTTTTATTAGTACTGCTTTGGTATGGTTTGCTACTGGTGCATGATTTTCCTTGTCCTTAGTTTTATATTCTTTAACATTGTTTGCTTATATCCTTTTATTTTTTTATTTTTCAGGTATTGCTTTTTGTTGGTTATGAAATAAAAGAAACAGAACAATGGACAGGAGTTAGCTCCCTTTTGTCAAATACACCCACACCACCTGCACAGCATCACACCCGCTCGGCTCGGTCACACATATTTGTGACACAGTCATTTGTAGCAGACAGAAAAAATATGGGTCTTTAGGGCTCGCTTGAATGCCTCTCTTGAATCCACGTATCTCAGTTCGCGTGGGAGGTCATTCCAAACAACTGGGTTCTGGTACCTGAATGACCTCTCACCAAACGACTTTGTTTTGACAAGAGGGATACATAAAACTCGAGAGTCAGCAGCAGAGCACAAATTCTGCTTGAGGTTCGTATACAGCTGGAGAAGAGAGGCAAGGTAGTGTGGCCAAGAACAGGTAATACAACTGTGAGTCATGCATGAAATTTTGTACTGAATCCTAGCTGTTACAGGTAACCAGTGAAGAGCAGACAGATGGGGTGTGATGTGATCTGATCTGGGGACTCTAAGAATTTTCTGGAGTTTGCCAATCAGACACTGGGAACAGCCAGCCAAAAGAGCATTGCAGTAGTCTAATTTAGACAAAGCAAAAGCACAGACAAGTACTTTAGTTGCTTCAGGTGTCAGATAGTGGCGGACTGAAGCAATACGTCACAGTTCAATATAGGCGGATCTGCAAACGTTCGCATGAAGGCGCATGGAGAGGCTACTATCAAGTGTGACACCCAGATTTTTTACATGGGGGGAGAAGGGGACAGTGGCACCACAGATTTGTAATGACTGGGGGAGTGTCGGCGTCTTCGTCATCCTCAGGGAAGCAATGATCATGGGCTCAGTTTTTCCGTCATTCAACTGTAATTTGTTTGAAGTCATGCACATCTTAGTATGTGACACACACTCCTGAAGGCTCTCGATTGTGTCCATAATCTGCTCAGGTGAACATGAGTCATGGAGTTGAGTATCATCTGCAAATGCATGATGTGATATAGAGAAACGGTTAAAGACACTGGCCAATGGCTGAACATACAGGGTAAAGAGGACTGGTCCAAGAACTGAACCTTGTGGGATGCCAAAGCGCACGGCGGATGGGCTAGATAGCTTATCATTAACAACTATGCACTGAGTTCTGTCTGTCAGATATGATCTAAACCACGATAAAGCAGTTTCATGAATGCCATACACAGAATAGAGACGTTGTAGCAAAATGTCATGGTCAAATCGTATCAAAGGCAGCAGATAGGTCTAACAGTGTGAGAACAGATACTTTGCCATCATCAAGAGCCTCGAGGAGGTCATTCAGAATTTTTGCAAGCGCAGTTTCAGTGGAATGACCTGCACGGTAAGCAGACAGATTGGTACTAAGAAGATGATTCAGGTTTAGATGGTCGATTAGTTGCACCCCACCCGGGTCTGCCCTGGGGGACTTGGGTGGGGTTAGGTATTTTTTAGTTCCCAGGGTCACCCTGGTCAGCCCCACAGGGTGGGTTTTTCTCTCTATTCTGGGGCATGTGTTTCTGTCTACCCGAGGTCCATTCACCTGTATTTGCCTTTTTTAAACTCTCCCTACTGTCTGCACTGCCTGTAGCTCTTGATATTGGATGTGTGTTGCTAAATGGTCTTAGCTTTATTTAACCCCATGTGTTAGGTTTATTTAACGTATTTGACCGGCTGGTGACATACATTCAATGTTCTGTTTATTTTTTTTTTCACAAGCAGTGCAGGCACGTCCTGAGAAAGCCTTGTTGCTGTCGGGACGTTAAGCAATGTACAATCAATCAATCGATTAGTTGCGACAACACAACCTTGTCAACGATCTTGGAGAGAAAAGGGAGGTTTGAGACAGGGCGGTAATGCTGTAGATTGGTAGGGTCTAGAGAGGGCTTTTTTAGCAAAGGTTTAACAATGGTGGACTTGAAATCCGACGGAAAAACACCAGACCTCAGGGACTTGTTGACAATGTTGGTCATGACTGGAAGCACAGCATCAATACACTCGTACAGCAATGTAGTAGGAAGTGGGTCTAAACCACAAGTTTTTTGTGCAGTTCTCTTCAGCACAGTATGAAGTTCCTGTTCACTGACAGGTCTGAAGGACGAGAGACACTGACCAGAAAAGAGAACGTTATACTGTGATGGAGACTGTGAAATAAGTCCATCAAGTCTATCACGAATGTTCTGAACTTTTTCATTAAAGAAATTTGAGAACTGATCATGCGGCTCTGCTGGCGAGAAAATGGACGGGAGTGGAGATGGATCCCTTCTAGCAGTCAGTTTGTTGGTCTCATTATAGAGCTGCTTGCTGGTGGTGCACGCTGCAATCTTGGCATTGAAAGAAAGCTGTCTTTGTCAATAGTACCTGACGAGTTACATATTTCTTAGCAGCGCTGAAAATCTGCTTGTGTATGGTAAGTCCAGTGGACAGCCATAGTCTCTCAGCTTGTCGTCGCTCTCTCTTTGCAGCAAGAAGCTTGCCTCCCATGGCGCTGAACCATGGTGAGGATGTCCAACATGACACTTTACAGCGAGCAGATGGAACATGCTTGTCAAGTAGTGATCTCAGACCAAAGTTCAACTGTCCCGCAGAGGGATCAGGGTGTTCACTAAGATATTCATGCAAATCAGCTTTGAAAGCCAGGCCATCAATAGCACGAATGTTTCGTTTTTGCACAAATACAGGCTGAAAGGGTGGCACTGAAACAACTAGATCAGCAATCACGCATAGATGATCAGACTCAAGTGCATATGACACGTAAGTAGACTGAACAAAATTATCACTTGGTCGGTGTAATAGCCAATCAAGAGTATGACCATGCCTGTGAGTTGGCCGACGAACAGACTGTTCAAGGTCAAAAACACTCAAAAGATCCATTAGTTTCATAGTACTAGAGTTCTGCAGGCAGTCAAAGTAGAAATTGAAGTCTCCCAAAATAGCAAGGTTACCTGGGAGTGAGTTGCTGTATTCAAGTAAATCAGAAGACTGATCAAGGAACATGGCATCAGTCAGCTTATTTTTGCGGTTAGGAGGGGGCCGTTGCAGAATGAAGAACTGTACTGGCTTGCTTGGTAGTGTAAGTGTTACGTGTGCTAGTTCAAAGGAACAATGTTTGAAGGCAAATGCAGTGTTGCAGGAGAAATGCAGTATAGCAGGGAATGGATTCACCATAATTCAAGGGTAGTGCCAGATTAGCTTGGCACCTGATGCTTGGTGCCATCAGGTGCCAAGCTTATCTGGCACTACCCTTGAATTATGGTCGATCCATCTCTTGCTAATGGTACATGTACATAGTCATTCGGTGACACATCCACAATTTTATAAATGCAGTCTTGAGGTTAATTGAGTTAACTTTACATAGTAAACATCGTCCATTCAACTGTTCAAGATGAGTGGCCGTATAACTGAGTGACTGCCCAAATCAAGTTCTACTGAATTAGTCGGGGAAACTTGTTCTGGCCCAAAGCTTATCGGTTAAAATAACTGGAAAAAGTTAAAGTTTGCTTTCTGTATTGATTCATTGTGATATTTGTTGACAGTATTTTCAAGGGGTGAAGTTTTTTGTTACTGTGGTTTTATGAATGCCTGACGTCAATGTCATTATGTTGCAGATGGCACAGTTGGGACAGGCAGTCTTCACATTGCAGGATGTCCTGATGGCGCCAGAAATGAGTCTCACACTCTCCTTACAGTGAGGCTTTTTTCTTCTTTCTCTGCCACCTCCAGCATGCTATTTATTTTGTGTTAGACCAGCTGGCAACAGTTGTGAAAATTTAATACAAGCAGACACATGCACAGTACTCGGACGTAAAAAGCCAGTGATCTCTCAAAACAAAATTGCATGCAGCTGTGTTGTGTTTTTTTAAACACAGGCCTTTTACTTTTTTTTTTTTTTTTAACGGGCGGAAGGGTATGCTCATCTTCCGTTCATGTGGCCTATAAACATTTAGTAAAATATCGCAATCCAGCACTCCGAAAGCTACACTTCAGTTATGTTTACCTACTCACATGGATTGTGAAAAGGAAGGAAGAAAAGCCTTAGCCCAAGACAAAATTAACAATTTATTGTATTGGCAAATTGTAGCAGTCGGAGATCATCATGGAGCAGATTGCTTGAACTTACGGTGCATATAATGGCACAGCAACTAACTGTGAAGGCTGAGAAAGATAAAAGGTGCTTAACCCATAAAGCCCTGACATGCTACAACGGGATGTGGATCGACCATGACAGTTCAAGGGTGGTGTCTTGTAGCTGTGAAAAGGGGTGACTGCTCAAATCAGGTTCTACAGTAATGTAAAACCATCTAACCAATAAGTCTGAAATTCAAAACATAACTTAGTTCTTGAAAGTGTATTTCCTAAATTTTCACATTTCTAACTGAAAAGATGTATTGTAGGTGAATTGTTGGTAATGGTATGTGCTGATTTCGTATCATAACAAGCTCCTATATAGCGTCCCAATACCCTTTTCTTAACAGACCACCTCTTAATGTTTAACTCTCATCAAATGTTTTTCTTTTTGTAATGTTTCTTGTGTTGTTGTTTTTTATCTATTGCCTATTTCATTCAAAATGTGAGTTTGCAAAATATACAGAAAGTGATAAAATTTCATTAAAAGATTCTTGAATGGACAGCAATTAATGAAATAGTTTTTGTTTTGAGTGTATTTTGGGTGTTCTTGATGTCTCAATGGCTGCCACACATGAGTGAGTGTTAGTTTTCACAGTTAACTATACAGGCCCACACAAAATTAAAAGTAGCCAATCAAAAATGCCACGTCGCAGGGCCACACTAGCTGGCAGTTACCGACAACTCTGACACACTTTAACTAGGCAACAGAGGTAAATGTTATTGCAAGTAAGAGGTTCACCTCTTTCGGCTTTGGAGTCTGCGATGATGCATTTAAGTCTGTGTGTCTTGATTAAGCTGAAATTGCCGACAGGAGGGCAAAAAAATTGGTTCGTTCGGCATCGACAGAGTTAAATATAATATAACTAGAAAGATGGGGACCACCAAACGTCATGTAGACTACAGAGACTGATGAGCATCTATGCACCGACGAAGGAGACTGTATCAAATCACAGCCTCCTTGACTTAGTCAGGCTGAATTTGCCACTGACAGAGCAAGTGGTGGCATAGTAACTAGATGTAAGTTTTGCGCGGCAAGACTAAAGATGCTGAATCTTAAAGTTCAGTGTCGGAGACGTATGAGAGTCTATGCTGCTTGATCAAGAGGCCGATGCCGCAGCTAGTGGGAGGGCTCAGTTGTCGAACACACTGCCATATGGCCCTGCCGGATGTTTATAACCCAGAGACGTGCAGCAAAAGGGCTGAACATAAAAATGTAGAAAGCATGGTATTAACTGAGTGTGTGTGTGTGTGTGTGTGTGTGCGTGCGTGCATGCATGCGTGCGTGCGTGTGTGCATAAATGAATGAAGGACCGAACAAGCAAATGAAAGAATATCATTAAAGTCAAAATGTTAAGTGAAAGAAAGATGTTCAGTACAAAAGAGTGTTTTGGGAACCTTAACCCTAACCCTAATAGGTAACACTCAATAAACTTTGGCCCCTAGGGTTTTTATGAAATATAGGGTTTACAATGTTTGAAGTATGTTCATCAGATGCACTTTGATGATCTGTTTAACATGATGGTGAAAAATGCCAAATCAGATAGAAATTGTCAAAGTTACAGGCCCGGGCACCTTTATAGTGATGAAATTTCTGATATGAAGAAAAACATTTTGTTTCTGTGCATTTAACGTGAACAGTTTCCATCCGATTTGGCATTTTTCACCATCATTTTAAGCAGCTGATGAAACTGCATCCGATGGACATACTTAAAACAAGAACAAAGGCGAGAAGTCTGACTGTTGCAACTATCGGGGAATTACCCTGCTGTCCATTGCTGGGAAAATTCTTGCAAGGCTGCTCCTGAATCGGCTGGTACCTGCCATCGCTGAAGACCATGTCCCAGAGGGCCAGTGTGGCTTCAGAGCAAACAGGAGCACCACCGATATGGTCTTTGTGCTGAGACAGCTTCAGGAAAAGTGCCGCGAGCAGAACAAAGGGCTGTACGTAACGTTTGTCGACCTAACAAAAGCGTTCGACACTGTGAGCAGGCAAGGCATGTGGCAGATCCTGGAGCGACTTGGCTGTCCCCCAAAGTTCCTCAGCATGATTGTCCAGCTACACGAGGACCAGCAAGGCCAGGTCAGACTCAACAATGACCTCTCAGAACCATTCCCTATTCTCAACGGCATAAAGCAGGGCTGCGTGCTTGCACCGACCCTCTTCACCATCTTTTTTAGCATGATGTTGAAGCAGGCCACAGTGGACCTCGATGGTGACGATGCAGTGTACATCAGGTATCGTCTCGATGGCAGCCTGTTCAACCTCAGATGACTGCAGGCCCACACGAAAACCCTAGACCAACTGATTCGTGAGCTGCTTTTTGCTGATGACGCTGCCCTCGTTGCACACATAGAGAGAGCCCTGCAGTGCATCACGTCCTGCTTCGCAGACGCTGCCCAGCTCTTTGGACTCGAGGTCAGTCTGAAAAAGACAGAGGTCCTCCATCAGCCAGCACCCAAGACAGTGTATCGCCCTCCTCACATCACCATTGGCGAGTCTGAACTAAAGTCAGTGCACCAGTTTACTTACCTTGGCTGCATTATCACGTCGGACGCCAAGCTGGACAAGGAGCTTGACAGCAGGCTGGCAAAAGCGAACAGCGCTTTCGGGCGACTTTTCAAGCAGGTGTGGCACAATCAACAGCTGAAAACAGGCACCAAGATCAGCGTGTACAGAGCTGTGGTCCTCACCACCCTGCTGTATGGTTCCGAGTCCTGGGCCCTCTACCGCAGCCAACTACGACTCCTCGAACGCTTCCACCAGCGCTGCCTGCGCACCATCCTGGGCATTCACTGGAGTGACTATGTCACCAACGTCGAGGTCCTTGAACAGGCTGAAACTGTGAGCATCGAGGCTTTGCTGCTGCGGACACAGCTCCGCTGGGCGGGGCATGTCTCCAGGATGGAGGATCATCGCCTACCAAAGATCACCCTGTTTGGCGAGCTTGCCACTGGACACCGCGACAGAGGGGCACCAAAGAAGAGATACAAAGACTGTCTCAAGAAGTCACTTAGTGCCTGCCAAATCGACCACCACCAGTGGTCTTCGCTTGCTGCGGACCGTGACACCTGGCGCTCCACCATTTACAAGGCAGCTGTCTCCTTTGAGGACTCTCGCAGAGCTAGCCTTAAGGACAAGCGGCTCAGGAGAAAAAACAGAGATGCCGCAACTCAGAACCCTGGCCATACCTCCCCCTGCAGCCTCTGCGGTCGAACCTGCCTGTCCCGGATTGGCCTCCGCAGCCACGAACAAGCCTGCAGACGTCGTGGGCAACTCCTATAAAATCTTCGTTCGCGAAGTCAAGCCAAGAAAGAGAGGGTTAGACATGTCTGGCTAGGGTTATAACCCTAAGGTGGTAGTTAAAGCATATTTTGGTCAATTTGTTTTTTATGGTGCCATTTGATAGCCCTTGTGGTACTGAGTCCAGAAATGCAAAATACAACTTTTGTATTCCAATTTAAACATGTGTTATCGCCCTTGCAAAAAATCGGGGGAAAAGCACATTATCCTCTCTCGTGTTCGTATTTTATGTTCAATCTCTCCCATTTTCATACCCATACTGCGGTTGTACTATTTTTATCGATATCTTTAAAAAGCATGTCTAAATAATAATTCTTTTTTTTTAATAACTTTTTTTTTCTAACAAATTTTCAGGTCACCTTCTCAATTCAATAAGTTTCCTCCCATTCACAACACCTAGACTTAGCTTGCATCAAAACGTTCAGGTCATGAAACTGCATCTGATGAACATACATAAAACATTGTAAACACTATATTTAATAGAAACCCTAATGGCCAAAGTTTCCGTATCAGCAGGACCAACTGTAAAAGCTATCTACCTATTTTTCTCGCACAGTTTTCACCCAAACTCTGAACACATTTATGACGTTATGCACATGAAGTACTTTGAAAGACCCTGCAAGTCGTTTTGCTCAGTTTTGGTTTGAAAAAAAAAAGTTCAATGTCTAGTGCCTAACCCTGACCAGTTTATTATGTTCAGCGTACGTCCAGCTTCTTGGCATTTCGGCAGTACCATTAGTCTGGGGTTCAGTTTTTTTTGTTTTGTTTGTTTGTTTGTTTGTTTGTTTGTTTCTTTTTGTTGCTAAGCTAGAATCAACCTGAACACACCCACAGACACAATATCATTACACAGCCACCATCATTCAGCCACATTACTCTTAAAACAGTAACACCCCACCCGGGTCTGCCCTGGGGGACTTGGGTGGGGTTAGGTATTTTTTAGTTCCCAGGGTCACCCTGGTCAGCCCCACAGGGTGGGTTTTTCTCTCTATTCTGGGGCATGTGTTTCTGTCTACCCGAGGTCCATTCACCTGTATTTGCCTTTTTAAAACTCTCCCTACTGTCTGCACTGCCTGTAGCTCTTGATATTGGATGTGTGTTGCTAAATGGTCTTAGCTTTATTTAGGCCCCATGTGTTAGGTTTATTTAATGTGTTTGACCGGCTGGCGACATAGATTCAATGTTCTGTTTAGTTGTTTTTTGTTTTTTTTTCGCAAGCAGTGCAGGCACGTCCTGAGAAAGCCTTGTTGCTGTCTGGACGTTAAGCAATGTACAATCAATTAAAACAGTAACATTTATGTGACCCCCTTCACACTACAACACACAATTACTTTACATAACTGAAACCACCTAAAATGACGGCAGAGTTTTAGGACCATATATTTCTTCCCAACCTTTTACACTCGTATTATCTATTGTTCCTGCAGAATCATGCAAAAACGCTCTCAAGTCCAAGGAAAAACGTTTGCATTTATGACCTACCATCACAATAAGTTGGAAAAAAACCCAAGAAACTCAAGAATGGCATGCATTAAGTAAGACCACAGAAGTAAAAAAAATTCGTCAGGGTCTCTGGCTGTATGGCCTTACTAGGAAAATAAAATATCATGACCATGGTCTGCGAGTGTGATTGAGTGGCTGCAATCTGCACCATAGGTGAATTTCCTGTACATAAAATCTTTAGAACAATAAATTAAACTAGCTGCTTTATTGATTTATCTCAATACAGGTAGCAGTGATAATATGGCCAACCTAGAAACGTGTACAACACATTCATTCATTCATTCATTCATTCATTTATTCATCCATTCATTCATCCATCCATTCATTCATCCATACACCCTAATATTGTAGTCGCACTGAAAATCCGCTGTATTTAACAGTCATGCTAGATCTTACAAGCCCTTCCATATGGGTTACTTCAAACATCCTGGGGCCATGTGTTCCGTTTTCTGCTGAAACCTGACCACGCCTGCACTGAGAGGAACCAGCGCAGACTTTCGTTTGGCTTAAAGGGCAGGTTCTCACTAGCCCTTGTGACTGTAGGGGCTAATGTGAATTTACGCTTTTCAGGAGAAGCGGTATATAGTATGCTCTGTCTGGTCTCCTCCATGGTTTCAGTTTCAGCAAGTGGCATAGATTCTCATGAGTTTTTGCAGGCTTCCACACATTTAGAAGGCAACATCGTTCTTGCTAGGATAAATGTATGCCTATTGACCATGTTCACAGCTCACGTACTTTACCATGGCTTGCAATATCAGCCTGGTGAAGCTACACGTACACAGATTCTAATGCGTCTGTGCAAGTTCCGAAAACCTGCGGTGGCCCAGCTCTCTCGTGATTTATATTTTAGCTCTTCTTCCCCGCATCAAAGTAGGATTTTCTAACGTGTAAACCCCGTCTGTACGTTATCTCGATACGTTTTAAACTTCTTTAACTATGTGTTCATTCTCTGCGGAGGAGTTCCCTCGTAGCGCCAGCCTGCGACTCAAGGCCGGCGACTTTTTGCAAACAAATGGAGGTGCTACCAGGTACGTTAGAAGTCTAGCTGCCTGGCTAAGTTTTAAAATGTATGGTCCTGCATATGCATACTTTGATTGTGCAGTATAAGATTTAATATGGAATCTAACGCTCGCAGCATGTGAGGTCAACAAAATACACTCAAACAAAAGTAATTTATCAATACTTACTTACTTACGCCTGTCACCCCTCCCCGGGTATAGGCCATCGACGAGAGACCTCCAGCGACTCCTGTCCTGTGCTTCTCCTTCTATTTTACTCCAGGTGGTTTCCAGTCTCTTGATGTCTGCTTGGAGGTCTCGACGCCAGGTGTTTCTCAGCCTGCCTCTTTTCCTCTTTCCCTGGGGGTTCCATGACAATGCCTGCCTAGTGATACTGGAAGCTGGCTTTCTCAGACTGTGACCAATCCATCCCCATCTTCTTCTTCTGTATGGGGGGCATTCTCCCCTTTCATGACCTGAATATAGAATCATCTCCCCACTTAACAGCCTTTTCTGGCCAGACTGCGTCCATCTGGCTTCACTGATACCTAGCAGGGAAAGGTTGTACTTTTGCATTTCCACTGCTATCTGGGCAGCCTTGCCGCTCTGGTACATGGTCTTGACATTCCATGTGCCCATGGTTGTGTCCCTGGATAGAGAGAGGTGGCTCGGTCCTGTGGCTTCCGAAGACTTGGCTTTCACCACAGGACGTCCTAAATCTTCTGGTAGAAGAACCTTCCTCCTCCAGGAAAGGAATTGCTGTTTTTCTTTTCGTTGGCGTTTTTGTAGCTATTTCCTTATTTGCAGGGTGGGGAAGCTACCCCCACGCCCAACCCCCTTACTAGGGGGACCAGGGGTTTTCTGTCGGGATCACCTTCCCTTAGACCATGTTGGTTCACGGCACCTTATTTCATTCGGTGCACCCCTCTCGCGAGGGACCCCTATCCACCACCCAGGGGACGCGCCTCAACGCCATATGGTCCCAGCGCGAGGAATTTATCAATAGCTGACCATTTAAAGCATTCTAAATAAAATATTTGATTTTAAACACGTCGAAACATTGTTACAAGTTTCCTGGCAATATAGCAATAAATTATCAATTTCCACAGTATCACATAAAAAAAGAAAAACAATCGAGTTTGAGAAACATCAGTGTGAATGACACCAGTAAGAGGTATAGATTCTCATGAGCCCTCAAGTGGGGATAATGAGTATCTATGCCCCTGGCAGATGTGGACTGGTTTCTTGCACAGACTACAATCGTTACTTAGTCCGCATCCACTTCCTCAGTTTGAGGAAGGATGTCAGTTACAAACACACAAAAATCAAGCTAAAGGCATATATTTTCATAAATAGCCTTTTGTGGCGAGGACTTACTAAGATCTGTACCTCTTGCAGATTTTATAGACTCACTCTTGCAACTTGACAATCCTTACTTAAGCTGTTTACGAGATAGTGATTTTCTAGAGAGTAACAAAGGTTTGGATATATCAAAATAAAGTCTAGTATGAATAAAAGCAGTGCGCATTTGGAGGATGGGGACATTTTTCTGTAGCACATTTTGTTTCCAGTACGGCTGCAGACGAAACCAGGACTGTTGCAGCCACTGATGTTCACTGGGGATCAGTAGTTTACACAGGCTTCATTTGGTCCTGTATTTAGTGGTAGTATGCACTATGTCACTTAAAAGGATTTCATTTTAGTTTTTAAGTAAACTTTCACATTTAATTATATTAAGAGAAGAAACGATTACAAAAAAGCTTGCCTTGAGCTCAAATATCGTTAGCAGTGCAGGCATGTCCTGAGAAAGTCTTGTTGCTGCCAGGACGTTAAGCAATGTACAGCCAACTCAAATATCGTTACTCAACAATAAGGTATCACAAATCACGTGATCTACACATGATACAAGATACACACGGACTCGTTGCTGTGAATTTCGGAGTGCCAATGAGTTCTTTTTTATTTGTTCTACATAAGCTTGTTTGTTTCCCCAAAAAGCAAACGTGTAAAGTTGCTTTGTGCATTTTTACGTCTTGATAAAGGTTTGTCACGTTTATTTCCATTCACTTTACCATCGCTTTGCCCATTTCATTTCGACACCACCGCATCAAAACAAAACGCAAACCCACAAAAACAAACGCTATGTCTGAAGTGCAACATGCTGCATGCTGTAAAAGAGAAAGAGTGCCACACCACTTGGTTTTAACTGTCATGGGTGAACAAAGTTTCAGAACTTGATTAATTATTTATTACTGTAACATTTAATTCAATCAGTTGCACTGGCAAGATATGTTTTAATGTGCGATCACTCCCAGTGCCAATTATGCAGTCTCAGTGATCACTGATGTTACAGTACACGTCACACTGAAAAGAATAATAGCAACTTTTATAAATAAATGGCATTAAGTCCCCCGTAGATTAATCAGAGCAGAAATACAGAAGGTTGGGCTTTTCCCTCTGATAAAAAAAAAAAAATAGAATGAAAGAAACCACTAATGATCTGTAGCTATGTATACCAACGTGCCTAGAGAATAAATGTGTGATTTCATTTGTCGCTGAGTACCTACAGTGTCATTGTAAATTGTGAAAATATATGTAAAAGAAAGTAAAGGTGCACGTAACTGAAGATCCATGACTTCCATTTTTAAAAAGACAGCAGTAAATAACCGTCGGACTTCCTCTTTGGGAAACAATATCAAAAAGTTAAAGGACAAGTCTCCTTCTTGCACAAGAAACCACTCTTTCGTAGTCCGTAATGGTATGATACCGGGAATCTACGCAGAAAGCATATAAAATTATGTCGGTAAATATTCACCCCATTTAATATCACCATTGTACAAGTTTACGCTCCAACAACAAACTATGATGATGAGGAAATAGAAAATTTCTATGACCAACTGCAAGAAGTCCTGGACCAGACCCCCAAGAAAGACATTCTTGTAGTGCAGGGAGACTGGAATGCCAAAATAGGAGAGGATGCTGTTAAGAACTGGAAAGGCACATGTGGATGCTACTGCAATGCAGAGACCAATGACAGAGGCTTAAGGCTCCTGGAATTTGCTAGCGCAAATGTTACTTCTGGGTGCAGAAGACACGGATGTGGACACACTGATTAACACATTTAACACTGCTGTTACACAAAGAGCTAGTGAGATCCTTGGCAAACACTGACAAGCAAAGAAACCTTGGGGTACAGCTGACATCCTT
Organism: Semisulcospira habei; assembly: GCA_036245525.1. Lineage (NCBI taxonomy): Eukaryota > Metazoa > Mollusca > Gastropoda > Semisulcospiridae > Semisulcospira > Semisulcospira habei. The sequence continues at coordinate 36,283,185 of BTPG01000005.1, forward strand.
GATCTGTGTGACAAGCGTCAAGAATTAAAGAAAAAGAAATCAGAGGTAGAAGGAGCTAAACAATACAGGGAAATTAACCAGGATATTAAGAAAAACATGAAAAAGGCAAAGGAGAGGTGGATTGAAGACCCGTGTAAACATGTAGATGAAACTCTGAACAAAAATAATACCAAAAAAGCATAACAGCTGGTGAAAGACCTGACCAGTGCAAAATAGAGACGCTCCTCTATCATTCAAGATAGCGAAGAGAACTGTCTTACGGAAGACCAAGACATTCTGAAGAGATGGACAGAGTACTGCTCAGATTTGTACAACCACCGAACTACAGGGGACCCAGGCATACTTGTCACCCCACCAGTGACCAACAGTGACAACTATCCCATCCTCCGAGAAGAAGTAGAGGCTGCCGTGAAGTTGCTGAAAAAAGGGAAGGCAGCAGGAGCAGACAACATCCCTGCAGAACTAGTCCAAGAAGGGGGAGAAGACATGATAAGTGCCTTACTAACTATCTGCAATAAGATCTGGCAGTCAGGGAATGGTCCACACCATGGACCCAATCACTTATAATAACTCTCCCGAAAAAAAGGCAACTTACAGCAATGCCAGAATTATCGCACGATCAGTCTTATATGCCACCCAAGCAAAGTCATGTTAAAGATCCTACTGAAAAGGCTGAAGCCACAGGCAGAGGAAATCACAGCTTAGGAACAGGCAGGCTTCAGACCAGGGCGCAGCACAACTGAGCAGATCTTCAACCTGAGATTTCTATGTGAGAGGTACCTCCAGCACCAACAAGACCTCTATCATGTCTTTGTGGATTTTAAGAAGGCGTTTGACAGGGTGTGGCATGCAGCCCTTTGGTCCACCATGAAGCTGTACAACATCAATGCCAACCTGATCAAAGTAATAGAAAACCTTTACAACAAGGCCACTAGCGCAGTCTGCTTCAACAGCAAAATAGGAAATTGGTTTAGGACAACAGTCGGAGTCAGACAACCGTGCTTGGTCTCACCCACTCTTTTCAACATCTTCCTGGAAAGAATCATGATGGACACTCTGAAAGATCATGAAGGAACTGTCAGTATTGGAGGCAGAACAATCAAGAACTTGCGCTTCGCGGACGACATTGATGGCCTTGCAGGAACAGAGAGGGCTGGTGGTAAATCTGGACAGTACAGCCATTGCATTTGGCCCCAATGGAAATCAGCGCAGAGAAGACCGAACTGATGACAAATAACGCCAGTGGCATTGGCACTGAAATCATGGTTGGAGGTCAAAAACTGGAAACAGTTAAGAAATTCAAATACTTAGGAGCCATTGTGACAGATCAAAACCAGAAATACTGTCCAGGATCATGCAGACAACAACAGCACTGACAAGACTGAAGACCATATGGAAGGACAGAAACATCACACTCTGCTCCAAGATCAGACTGATGCGCTCCTTAGTCATCTCAGTGTTCTTATATGCCTGTGAGTCATGGACCCTCACAGCAGACCTTGAAAGGAGGATACAAGCCACTGAAATGAGATGTTTTCGAAGGCTGCTAGGCATTTCGTACAGAGATCACATCACGGATGAGGAAGTGGGAAGCAGAATAAGGCAAGCCATCGGGCCCTATGAAGACCTATTAGCCATTGTGAAAAAACGCAAACTGAAGTAGTATGGGCATGTCACACGATCAGCAGGGCTTGCCAAGACAATCCTGCAAGGCACTGTGCAGGAGGGCGAAGGAGAGGTAGACAGAGAAAAAGATGGGAGGACAATATCTCAGAGTGGACAGGACTGAAGCTGAGCGACACACTAAGAATGGCAGAGAACAGAGTAGAATGGAGGGAGCTGGTTGCCAAGTTATCAGTGGTGCCCCAACGGTCAGCAAGACTACGGGATAGATAGATAGATAGAAATATTCATTGTGTTCTGTTCTCATGCGCTTTATGAAGTCGCACAGAGAAAGGAAATAAGAACTAAAGTAACAAGTCGACTGACATTTCAGTCATGTCCAAAATAAAACGTTAAGAATTTTTTTAGTACCTTACATGTAATTTGCGGCTTAACTATGAAACGCTTTAGTGCGTCACAAATTGGAACAAGACAACGATATGCATGGCACGCTTTCAGATGCGCAGCCCATGATTTAGTAAGTCAACAAAATCAATGTTGGGGAAAAAGAATTTCAATTATACTATGCAGTGGACACGTGCTGCTCGATGATATCGTGCAAACTGTCGGGAATCGTGTACAACGTCCAACTCTACCCTTTTTGAGCCGGCTCATTGAGCTTTCATTACAATGGATCACACTTTATCCAGAATTCGCCTGCCTTTGAGTACTGTTTGAATGATCTATATAGTTTTGCTGCTCTTTGTGAGGACTGTGATAAACGCATCACCATCTGGATGAGTTTCAAGTATATTTTTTGCCCATAAAGTGACGATAGTTGTCATCTTTTCATTCTGTTGGTTTCCCTCTGATATTCCTGTCAAAATCAAAACCGTTTTGAAAGTTGTTTGATAGGCTACTTTTGTATCATCTAGCATTTTCTACAAGTGGGTTGGGCAGTTCAAAAATGAAAGAGAAAATTTGTAAATTCGGATTACAGGTCAATTTTGACAAGTGTTAAGCCGGACCTGCAAGCCTTGCTCTTTGTTTACACAAAGGAAAAGATCCACATTATTTTGAACAATACTTATAACTTCCCGTCTTTATTTCTGAGTAGTTCCAAAGGATAGAATTTGTAAATGAGTGTTTCTCCAGTACTCATAAGAAAAAGTGGAAACAGACCAATTTTTTAAAAATTATTCATAGAAACCTAAGACTAGTTCCATTTTAAAGGTAACTGCATGTTAGGTGGTGGAGTTGTAGTCGTAGTATGATAAACACACCAGACGCACGCACTTAAGGTTCTTTTTAAATAAACCTCATTCAGCTGCAATCCGTCACACGTGGCTTAAGGATGTAGACAATACTGGAGTAACAGTTCCAACAATATTTAATTCAGCAATGCGATATCCACACAGTGCAATTCCAAATGCACAAATACTGATACAAAGTCTCTTCTGCAATGTCCCCACTGCGACACAAAGTTTCTCATACACAGCGTCTCTCCCAATAAACTGCGTGTCTCTACAACTGACAAAGCAAGACAATGTACGAACGGGCTTTCCCAGCGCCCTCCTTATATATACTACCAAATTCTAGAATCATCTACGGAAATAATACAATGCAACCAATCGGAACGAAATACGCAACTGAAACTCATAAATAAGAATCTTCTGGAATCACTAAAATAGGCTACAAAAACTCGGCTGCTCACTTCAGCTCTAAATCCTAATGTATAATGAAGACACATAAAAGTATGGTAGCCCTATCACCACGTTCTATGATAGCTCTAGAAAGTACGAGAACATTCCCAAAACAAAATAAAGGCTGCTCAATTCACGCGCACTGAAAAACAAAATGTAGTGAAAAGTTACGAACTGTTGCCAACTACTAGACATCACACATACGAGGTCACTAGACAGTGCGACCCTTCTAGAACGTTCTGGATTAAACTTAACATAACAAAACGAAATCGGCTCTACTCATGAACAAAAGAAAATCTTACTAAAAAGGCACGTGAAACACAACTATGATAGCTCAAATAAATATCAGATCGTTTCCTACGATAAACACATGCACGCTCTCACAGGATAACACAACCACAATCGTAACACTGCAATACCTATCTGAATATGAAAACGATAAATCAGCAACATTGATGCTTTGGACACAAACTTCATTCCCAATAGGGGACCCCCATGCTGGTAACCTGCATGATGTCGTGACACAAAACCATTATAATGACCATTTGAAATAACTTTTGTTGCAAAACAACTAATACCATAATTAAAGAACTCTTATTACTACCCATATGAATAATTTTAAGAGGAAATTTGCAAGACTCAAAATAGATGTGAGGCAAGAAATTGTGTGACGCCATGCGCAGGTTATCACTCCTTTAATTTGTTTTACTGTGAAATTGATTTTTCTTAAAATCAGTAAAAGACACTAGTAACATGTTTTTTACATGAAGACAAATGAAATAACAACAATAGGACAAAATTAATTTCATTCTGTGATGAAATTTAAGCAATAACCTGAAAATGGTAACCTGCATGATGCGCGTCACCAGTGCATGAAAATTACCAAAAATGAGGGCAAAGCAAAAAAAGAAAAATACAATAGTAGGTGAGATGAAATAAAAGTGTCAAGCAAACACACACACAAACAATCTGTGTTGGTTTTTCTTTTTAAATAACACATAGGCTACAAACACGACGCTGATAGCCGTTTCCGAACTACCTGCATGACATATGTTATGACACTGAGTAAAAAACGTAAACACAACGCGAATGCTCCAGTCTTATCCACCCAAAAGCTCAAAATATGCATGCGGTTTTAAAACAAGACCTTTAATTCAATTCAATACAGCATTAGAAACACTTGTGAACTCGCCTATAGCACAAGATGACACAAAATTAAAGGCAAACAAGCGTCGATCTTTCAAGTCAGGCAGAACCGCACTGCCGAAAATTTTTCGCGGTAATTTGCGCACATGGGATACTGTGTGTGTGACACGTCATTGATTTTGGTCTACAAAACGTCATCAGGGTTTGTGCAGTGTTTGAAAATAAACCTTCCAGTACCTTTCGGATCTCACAATTTTATCGCGTTCTTAAAATATGAATAAAAAACAAACGCTGGTCATTTGCATTATGTCTGTGACGTCATAATCAAAACAAGCCATCCAAAACCTCCCGCAGTATCTGTATTCTTATAAATCATAAAAATATATGTTTATTTCATGATATTTTCAGGTAGGACTAAAGTTTTCTTTGTTTCATTACTTTGTCGTCTGCTTCACCTTTTTTTTTATAGACCCTGTGTATGTGACGCCTCTGGTGCGCAAATTACCCCCAATTTCAAACCCAAATTTCACAGCAGAAACAAAAGAAAATTGATGTTTTTCAACATTATGCTGCTTTACTAAACTATCGATAATCACATACATCAAATAAATGAGGGTTGATAGTGTTGGTGTTGAAATATGGATCGATAATATAGCAGGGGCAAGGTTTTCCAATTCGTCGGTGCCATTTTGAGCATAATAATCGTAATTTGAATAAAATTAAAAATACTAATAATTGAATTTTTTTAAGCTACTGATTTTCCAGATACAATAACATTAGTAAATCACATGACTGGTTAGATTTTTCCAAAACAAATAGTATGTTTTAATATTTTGGGTTTTGAATGCTGTGACCCCTCAGTGTTACGAGTACTGAAGAATGACTCAAATTCGGATTACAGGTCATTTTTGTCAAGTGTTAAGCAGGATCTGCAAGCCTTGCCTCTTGGTTAACACAAAGGAAAAGATTGACCTTATTTTGAACAATACTTGTAACTTCCCATCTTTATTTCTGAGTAGTTCCAAAAGATAGTGTGTGATGACCCTGGCCTCTGAACATTCTCTGCAAAGGATACTCTATTTCTCGACAGAGGCTCAGAAGAAACAGAAAGTGGATCTCTTAGAGCAAATATTGAAAATGTTTACTACAAGTGGCCCCCATAGGACTTAGGTTTCCATGCATCCAGGATCCAGCGAACACTGTAAATTCACAACTCCAACCCTTATCTATATCAGAATTAGTTATTGGGGTGCTACTATAAAGACCATCTAACGGTGGTACCTACATCGGCAGAATGTTATCCTGCCTTTGAGTTGAGACTAGACCGGCCGAAATTGTGGAGGATAGTAGTAAAACTAGATATAAAAATATCAACAGACTGGGTCAGTGGTCTTGGTTTCTTGTGGCACAAATCTCATTACATTTTTTTAAATCATGCCTCGTAAACAAGCAACACTCAGGCCTGATATTCACATTGCATCACACCGAGATATGATGTGTGGACTTATATATGACTATCATGCATTCATGCAACAACATTTTCAATAGAAGCTCGCCACTACAAGATGGAAAATGCTCCGACAGCTTCATTTTAGCAATCTGGCGCTCAGGTCTCACAATCGGGGCTTAATTCAAAATGGGCTGTAATCTACGGGAAGCCGGTAGATTACAAAACACATTTAAAAATCAATCGCCAGCTCAACAATAATGCAGCTGTGAACAAAGTTTGCTGCACACACTTAGACAATGACAAATAACAGCATGTCATTTTCTCTGACATGAATCCAAAGGCTTTTATTCCAACACGATTATACGTACGTTACATTCATGTGAGCCAGTGCCATTTTTGGTCGTTTGAATGGTAGTTTGTTTGCTTGTTTGGTTGTTGTTGACCTTGTTGTGTTTTTTTTATTTGTTTGTTTTTGGGTTGTTTTTTTATTTTTAATTTTTTTAATTAAAATTTTTTTTTTTTTTTTTGGGGGGGGGGAGGGAGGGGGGGGGGGGCTTCAACGTGCTTTACACACAGAAGTAAACGCATGGGATTCTTTAAAAAGCTAGTTTGGTGGGTCTGAGCCATGCAAGTTGGCCGCTTTTGAACGCCTTCAAGGACATCCTCCCGTATGTTACTGAAGTTTTAGACAAGCCCGGCACATGAGCATGAGCCAAAGTCCGGTATGAAAAGGTTTCAAAATATGAAATACTAACTTTTTCTCCTTTGGAAGCAGGAGATGATTCCCCCCCCCCCCCCCCCCCCCCCCCCCCCCCCCCTGCTCTTATGCAGATTTCTCTCGAGACACGGTTTTAATAATAACTGGAAATGCGGACATGCAGATTTTGCGAAAAATGGGGTTTGAGCCCCCACAGGTCAAAGATGTAAGATGTTTTTACGTTTTTTGCACCAGAAACGGGCATAAACCCATGCAGGTCTAACACAGAACAGCAACAAGAACCAGTTTTCTGGCAGTACTGATTCAAGCTTTAGTGTCCAGGACATAAAAATGAAAGAAAAATGAGCCGAACGGCTGTTTTGTCCCACACCAACCACAACACACTTTTGTCAAATTGTCATAGACACCCCATCCCTCTGCCCGGCTGACATAGAAAACAACAAACAAAGCAAGAAACAGCTTCAATCCAGACCAAAAAGGTGACTGCCAAGCGTGTAATATGCAAAGAAGTACCCAACGGAGAAAGAAACACGCTTAGAAAAGACGGGTACAACACAATTTGTTAATATTTCGGGTAAATACCCTTTGTCAAAATAGACAAACAAACAAACAGAGAGATTAGCCGCTACTTATCTTCATTGGCAGAAAGAATGTGGCCACATTCTTTCTGCCAATGAAGATAAGTAGCGGCTAATCTCTCTGTTTGTTTGTTTGTCTATTTTGACAAAGGGTATTTACCCGAAATATTAACAAATTGTGTTGTACCCGTCTTTTCTAAGCGTGTTTCTTTCTCCGTTGGGTACTTCTAAGAAACAGCTTGTGGTTGTCAGTATACAAATAATTACATGATGTGGACTTCGACTACAAGCAAGATTGTGTAAGCGTGAAATAAGAACGAATGCTATATGTGTGAGTGCGAGAGACCACTGGTACATCGATTACAACATAGCACATCACAACAGTTTAGACATCATGTAAAAATACACATATCTCTGCAAACATTACGAGCACTGACAACAGTAAAGCTATTTCCTTTGCTTCCATCAACATCTATATGAATATAAAACTGAGAGAGTGGGGGGGAGGGGGGGGTACTGGCTACAGACATATAGACCCAGTCTGCAGCAGCACCCTCATACCGAGGATCAAAATCAGTGTCAATGAGACCAACAAGAGACTTGGAGTTACTGCAGCCTAGGGGCTGATGCGGATTTATGCCTCTTACAGTCGGAGAGCATTGTGCATCATGCTGGACGTGTATGTAGTCAGGGCCCCATGCTTGGAGTATTGTTTACATTTGCTCCAGAGAGGGGGCAAGTGTCACCCATCACTTTTGGCAGCCTGCGTCCAGCCTCCCTACTTTTTAGGATGCATTCTGTTCATTGAGGACTAACTGTAACGGCATTATTTTCATTCATAAATGGGACCCTTGGAAAATGGCGGCTACCAGCGGGGGGGGGGGGGGGGACGGGGGGGGGGGGGACGGGGGGCGGGGGGGGGGGGGGGGGGAGGGGGTGTAGGGGGGGGGGGCGTTGGGGTGGGGGGGGGGGGGGGGGGGTGATATTCCTGACTGTACAGGAGTACACACATGTTATTTTGCTGAGAAATACGAAAGACAAGAATTACTCAAATCAAATACTAACGTTGAAGATCACTTTGATGCAGATTTAAACACTTTAAATGTCCCAAAAGACAACTTTCCTCTCATGACCTCTTTGTCCAAATGGTGGTCAGCCACATGAGCGATACCAGTGCGGGAGTTAGTGGAAGCAACGGATCCCACTCACAATCTGCAGCGGTAGCAGACCACTAGAATGTTTCCTTTTATTTCTCCATCCATCTCATATATTTTTGGAGATGGATAAGATAGGACACAGTATTCACTTTTTGGACTCGCAGCTGCATGCCTAGTATATAAGTGCATGATTTGTTTACTAATACAGCTTTGTCACCAAGATTTGGTGACATGTTAATTGAGAGTTATTGGTTATTTATTATATCTATGAGTGAATGATGATGCCATGTGTTGTATGACAGTGAATTTCCCCATGAGGGATTAATAAAGTATTATTGTATTTTATTATATTGTATTGTATTGTATTGTTAGGTGACAGCGACATGACCCGTCCACTCTAGCTACATGACATGACCACACATGTACAGTGTAGCCACTTCCCAATATTTCGGCCAAATCTCAGCGCACTAGGATGTTGGGCAATTGAATGATTGCCTCTCAAACGAAACATCTATACTTTTCTTTGTCACCCATTTTTTCATTGTGTTGTACCCGTATTTTCTAAGCGTGTTTCTTTCTCCGTTGGGTACTTCTTTATACTTTTCTTGTTGTAACATGACAGAATTCGAACACTAGGAGCAGTTTCTGTAGAAAGAATCTGAACGCTAAAGGGTTAAGGCTAGTCTTCTCATGTTCTCTTTGTGTGGTACTAGTGTCACATTCAGTGATGGCTTCACACCCAGAAGATAAGACATCGCAGATCCAGGATTTGTTCTTGATTAATGTCTGATGCCACTGGTGACTTGTCTATCTGAACTGGCGTGCATTTTGGGCAGCTTTCTGATGCAGCTTCTGCTTCAGGATGGACACCTGGCAGCTCAGGTGATGCTGATGATGAACCAGACCAAAAAACAAAAGTTTTAAATAGATATTATGTTCATAAAAAGGTTCATAGAGACAAACCCTCTTGGTCACATCTTTGCCATGGATACACTGAAAGTACACACACTCTCTCTCCTGCCAATTTCTTAATGCACACAGACGACGATAAACTATCTTATCAGTCAACAAAAGTTCATGAAAATGTAGTAAAACTGTTCCCGCTAGGAAAGGAAAGGAAAACAGAAAAATAGAGGTTGAAAACCCTTTTAATTAGATACAAGGAAGACATTTTGGATCAAAGATCCTTCTTCAGGTGACATGGAAACAAACATAGAACAGAAAAGAACACACGATAGAAAGAAAAGACGTCATCCTGTATAGAGAAAATTTAGAATGACGTAAAAAACAACAACAAAAAAACATGACACAAATACACATGCACAAAACATGTAACACAAAACTTACGTCTACATACATACACGTCACTGCATACATTCGCATTCACTCGTGCCTGCTGCCGCTCACGTACATGCATACACATAGTCATACACACACACACGCACACACACACACACACACTAATCAGTGCATTGGTAGCATCAAGTGTCAACAGTAGCATCAAGTATCAGCAGTGAGGTCAAGTCTGGCACCAACCACCCATCAGCCCGAGCATACATTCCTAGGGGTGAATATTCAAACCACGTGGATGGTAAGTGCCAAGCCTGTCCGCGAAAAAGGATTCTGTCATTTTGCGGCGGATGAAGTTGGATGTATTTTGCCAAAGGATGTGGATGCTGAAATGTGTGAGGCTATGTGGAGGTTCGTTGAAATGACATCCAACCTGGGTGTTGTATCCGAGACGGATCGAACGAACACGCCACCAAAAACGGTATCCCATTCTCCCAATTTCTGCGACTCCGTCGGATTTGCAGCAGTGACGATGACTTCACCAAACAGACCCAAACCATGGCCACTTTCTTCTCACACCAGGGATACCCACAAGACATCATCAACACCGCTCGTTCTAAAGCTGAGGCCACAAGCAGATGTGAAGCTTTGCAGGAGAAAACTCACAGTGCTGCAGAGGACCGGCCGGTCCTGTGTATCGCGTATCATCCTCACAACATCCCCATCAAAAACATTCTCCTCAGAAACTTCCACATCATTCAGAATGACACAGTATTGAAAAACATATTTCCTGTGCCTCCGCTGGTGGCTTACAAACGTGACACTTACTTACTTACTTACGCCTGTCACCCCTACCCGGGTATAGGCCGTCGACGAGAGACCTCCAGCAACTCCTGTCCTGTGCTTCTCCTTCGATTCTACTCCAGGTGGTTCCCAGTCTCTTGATGTCTGCTTGGAGGTCTCGACGCCAGGAGTTTCTCGGCCTACCTCTTTTCCTCTTTCCCTGGGGGTTCCATGACAATGCCTGCCTAGTGATACTGGAAGCTGGCTTTCTCAGACTGTGACCGATCCATCCCCATCTTCTTCGCCCAATTTCATTCTCTGCTGTTATCTGCTCTGTTCTCTCCCAGAGTCTGACGTTGCTGATCTTCTCTGGCCAGTGGATTTTCAAAATTCTTCTAAGGCAACTGTTCATGAAGGTCTGTACTCTGTTGACTGTGGTTTTTGTCAATCTCCATGTCTCTGCTCCAAATAGGAGAACTGCTTTTACATTGGAGTTGAAAATCCGGACTTTGGTGTGTTGTGACAGCTTTCTGGAACTCCACACTTTTTCAACTGGAGAAAGGCTGCTCTGGCTTTACCGATTTGTGCTCTGACATCTGCATCAGTGCCCCCTTTTTTGTCTATGATGCTCCCGAGATAGGTGAAGGACTCCACCTCCTCCAACGGGGTGCCAGCAAGCAAGACTGGTTCTTCCCTGGTTGCGTTCAGCCTCATTGTCTTTGTTTTCTGTTTGTGAATGGTGAGGCCCACTTGGGACGAGATGTCAGCAAGCCTCGTGGTCTTGTCCTGCATTTGTTGATGAGTGTGGGACAGTAATGCCAAGTCGTCTGCAAAATCGAGGTCGTCAAGCTGTGTCCACAGTGTCCACTGTATTCCACTTCGTCTGTGCTCTGTGGTCATCTTCATGACCCAGTCTATGGCCAGTAGGAAGAGGAACGGAGACAGCAGACACCCCTGCCTGACACCAGTTCTGACCTGGAGCTCTCTGGTGAACTGCCCTTCGTGGATCACGCGACATGTCATGCCATCATAGCTGCTCTTGATCAGGCGGACGAGCTTTGTGGGTACACCGTAGTGTCGTAGGAGTTTCCACAGAGTCTCTCGGTCCACGCTGTCAAATGCTTTCTCATAATCCACAAAGTTGACGTACAGCGGGGAGCTCCACTCCAGAGACTGTTCCACGATGATGCGGAGAGTGGCGATCTGGTCTGTACATGATCGGTTCTTCCTGAATCCTGCTTGCTGGTCTCTCAGCTGGGGGTCAACGGAGCTCTTCATTCTCTCTAGGATGATCCTGTTGAAGACCTTTCCTGGTACTGACAGCAAGGTGATTCCTCTGTAGTTGGAACACTTGCTGAGGTCGCCTTTCTTGGGAAGCTTGATTAGGTACCCCTCCTTCCAGTCAGCTGGCATCACCTCCTCTTCCCAGATCTTTCCAAACAGTGGGTACAGCATCTCAACTGTTGTCTCTAGGTCTGCTTTCAGAGACTCCGCTGGGATGCCATCTGGCCCTGCTGCTTTGCCCTTCTTCAAAAATGCCACTGCTTTTCTGATCTCTTCCCGGCTGGGTCTGTCACAGCTGATGGGTAGGTCGGTCTCTGCCGGCTGGATGTCGGGGGGGTCGGGTGGGCTAGGTCTGTTCAGTAACTCTTCAAAATACTCGGCCCATCTGTCGAGTTGGTCTGCTCTGTCTGCAATAGGCTTGCCTTCTTTGTCTTTTACTGGTCTTTCTGTATGGCCATACTTACCCGACAATCTTCTGGTAATGTCGTAGAGCTGTTTCATGTTGCCGCTGCCTGCTGCCTTTTCTGCCTCTGCTGCCAGGCTGTCTGTGTAGGCCCTCTTGTCTGCCCTGATACTCCTCTTCACCTCGCGGTTGGCTTCCGAGTATTCCCCCTGTGCCCTTACTTTGGCTGCTCTCGTGCGACTGTTGTTGACCGCTGCTTTCTTCTGCTTCCTCGCTTCTATCTTCTTCAAGGTCTGTGCCGACAGCCAGTCCTTGTGGTGGTGTTTCCTGAACCCTACAGTGTCTTTGCAGGTTGAGTTCAGCGCCTCTCTAACTGCCTTCCACTGCTGCTCTGTGGTGACCGCCTCCTCTTCATTTACTAGCTCCTGTAGCACTTGAAACCGGTTGGACAGCACCAGTTTGAACTCTTCTCTAACTCCAGTTTCTCTCAGGAGGCCTACATTATAGCGCTGTCTTCTTGTTGTCTCTGTGCGGCTTTTCTTTAGCTTGAGCTTCATTCTTAAGGTAAGCAGATGGTGGTCTGAGGCGACATCTGCTCCCCTCCTCACTCGAACATCTTGAAGGGATCTTCTAAATTTCTTGCTAATGCAGATATGGTCTATTTGGTTCTCTGTTGTATGGTCAGGTGAGACCCAAGTTGCTTTGTGTATTCTTCTGTGTGGGAAGATGCTGCCTCCAATGACAAGTCGGTTTAGAGCACAAAAGTCTACAAACCTCTCCCCGTTCTCACTCATCTCCGAGCCTAGTCCCTGTCTCCCCATCACCTCTTCGTATCCGGTGTTGTCCTCCCCTATTTTGGCATTAAAATCGCCCATGACGATGGTGATGTCTCGCTCCGCACATTTGTCCACGGCACTCTGGAGTCGGTCGTAGAACTCTTGTTTCTCTTCCTCATCACTGTCATTGGTGGGCGCATAACACTGGATGACGTTCAGCTTGAGCTTTTTCTTGGTTCTAAAGGCTGCTGTTATAATTCTTGGCCCAAGAGGTTCCCAGCCCATCAGCGCTCTCTGTGCCACTGGTGACAGCATGAGTGCTACTCCTTCTGTATGGGGGGCATTCTCCTCTTCATGACCTGAATACAGAATCATCTCCCCACTTAACAGCCTTTTCTGGCCAGACTGCCTCCATCTGGCTTCACTGATGCCTAGCAGGGAAAGGTTGTACTTTTGCATTTCCGTTGCTATCTGGGCGGCCTTGCCGCTCTGGTACATGGTCTTGACGTTCCATGTGCCCATGGTTGTATCCCTGGATAGAGAGAGGCGGCTCGGTCCTGTGGCTTCCGAAGACTTCCGGCTTTCACCACAGGACGTCATAAGTCTTCTAGTAGAAGAACCTTCCTCCTCCAGGAAAGGAATTACTGTTAGTCTTTTCGTCGGCGTTTTTGTAGCTATTTCCTTTTTTGCAGGGTGGGGAAGCTACCCCCACGCCCAACCCCCTTACTAGGAGGACCAGGGGTTTTCTGTCGGGGTCACCTTCCCTTAGACCATGTTGGTTCACGGCACCTTATTTCATTCGGTGCACCCCTCTCACGAGGGACCCCCTATCCACCACCCAGGGGACGCGCCTCAACGCCGTATGGTCCCAGCGCGAGGACAAACGTGACACTAACCTACGCAATCATCTTGTTCACAGTTCACTTCGCGCATCTAACACCTTACCACCTGGCACACACCCTTGTCAGCAACCACACTGCAAGCATGTCCATACATCAACACATCCCCTGTCATCACCGGACCCCTGTCATCATTCACTGTCCACCGATCATTCACATGCCAGTCATCAGATATTGTTTATGTCATCTCATGTTCTCACTGCCCAAAGATGCTGGAGACATACCGTACACCCTTCGAACGCTGCGAGGAGCATGTTCGTTCGATCCGCCTGGGATACAACAACCAGGTTGGACGTCATTTCAACAAACCTCCCCATAGCCTCACACATTTCAGCATACGCATCCTTTTGCAAAATACATCCAACTTCATCCGCTGCAAAATGACAGAATCCTTTTTTGCGGACAGGTTTGGCACTTACCATCCGCGTGGCTTGAACATTCGCCCCTAGGGATGAATGCTCGGGCTGATGGGTGGTTGGTGCCAGACTTGACCTCACTGCTGATACTTGATGCTACTGTTGATACTTGATGCTACCGTTGCACTGATTAGTGTGTGTGTGTCTATGTGTATGCATGTACGTGAGCGGTAGCAGGCATGAGTGAATGCGAATGTATGCAGTGACGTAGACGTAAGTTTTGTGCTACATGTTTTGTGCATGTGTATTTGCGTCATTATGTTTTTTTTAATTAAAATTTTTTTTTAAATTATTTTTTTTTAAATTTTTACATCATTCTAAATTTTCTCTATACAGGATGATGTCTTTTCTTTTTATCGTGTGTTCTTTTCTGTTCTACGTTTGTTTCCATGTCACCTGAAGAGGATCTTTGATCCGAAACATCGTTCCTTGTATCTAATTTAAAGGGTTTTCAACCTCTATTTTCTGTTTTCCTTTAACAAAAAATTCAGTTGATGTGCTTTCTCACCTTTGCGATGCAGAAAGAGTGAGTGAGTCCAAGTAGTTTCTAATGCGATACAGCAGTTTTCAGACTGATTGCACCTGATTCCCACAAGTCCTGCAAGCCAGATGCGATAACATAAACAACTTGACTGAGAGGGTTTCAGTGATAATGACCTGAATGGGAGGGTTTCAGTGATAAAGGTACTAAGGTTGCATGCTTTGAGTGCAGCTGGTGTGTGCATCCTGGAAAAATGCCTGTAGATATAAAAGTATGGGGCTAGTTTATTTACAACCTCACATCTTGGCTGAGAGACTGACCCTTGATTTCTCCCTCAACTATACTAGGCTGATGTCATGGGTTTTGGAATTTTTAACAAACGGACCTCAGAGAGTTCTTGTCAACAATCTTTTTTTTTTGACAGGCGTCTTACCAGCACTGGTTTCCCTCAAGGTTGTGTTTTGTCTCTTCTTCTCTACATTATGTACACTAACTGTTTTAGAAGCCACTATGAAAATCGTTTCCTTGTGAAATTTTCAGACATTTTGGCATTACTTAGTCTTTTACAGGGTTCCGAACAACATCACGGGTCTGCTTTGGATGAGTTTGTAACACGCTGTGATGAGTCCTTTCTTGATCTGAATGTTACCAAAACGAAAGAGCTCATCATTGATTTCAGAAAGCAGACAACACTCTGAGGCTACTGTTTTACATGGACAGGCCGTTGAAATTGTCAGTAGCATTAAGTACCTGGGTACTATCTTTGACAACAAACTCTCATGGAATGAAAATACCGAGGTCATTGTGAAGAAAGTTCAGCAGCGGTTATACTTTTTACGTAAACTTAATTCGTTTTCAGTGGACAAGATAATTTTGATCCTGTTCTATAAATCTTTCATTGAAAGTGTGTTGTCTTTTTCTTTTATCTGTTGGTATTCCAACTTGAGTATCAAAAACAAAAATGCGCTGGGCAATATCATAAGGATCGCATAAAAAATCATTGGTGAAAATCAAAGAAGCTTGCAGTGTTTTGTAGAAAGACAAATAGTGAAAAAGGCATACTGTATTCTGGATAGCAAGGACCATGTTCTGACCGCTGAGTTTGAACGTCTCCCTTTGGGACGTCGGTTGCGCTGTCCAGAGTATAGGATGAACAGACAAAAATTATCTTTTGTCCCTGCTGCAATTCGTCTCATTAATGACACCCACGTGTGAGTGTGTGTGTGTGTAAGTGCGTGCGCGCGGTCTTGTGAATTATTTAGCAGCAAATCGTGCGCTTTTCTGTCAGCGTTCCCCCCCCCCCCCCCCCCTTAAATTTCTAGTTATCAAATTCTTACTTTTTAATTATTTTATATAATATTTTTATTTCATTTTATTATTATTTTACTTTCTGTAATTTCATTTTAAATAATTGACTTTAATTACTTTTTTAAAACCGTTTTTACTGCTGTGCATTGTGTGGTGATATGAGTTGATATGTGCACATGTTCTGTTTTTAAATACATTAGATTTTAATTGAATTGATTGTTTGTATCATTATTGTGTGCATATTTTAATGTAAGTTTTATATATATCTAAGTCACTGAGCCTGTCGGACCACTTCAATTACCCCTAGCGGGATAAATAAAGTTTATTGATTTGAATTGAATTGAATTTCATTGTTTATGAAGATACTCAGACTTTTTTTAACATTGCATATATGCTAAAATATATACTGGAGAAATACCTAAAATATATTAAAATAAACATGCAAGTGTGGGTGATCTTTCACTCTGCAGGTGCCAATGCATGATCTTGTTTGAGTGATAATTTATTAGATTTGCTGCAGAAGAAATATTCAGAACACTGACAAAATGTATGCATTTGTGACTGCATGCAGGAGTCACGACGTACGGAGTAATGGCAAGGTGACAGTGATGGCATGGATTAATGACAGCAAGGTGACGCTGGCAGACCTACAAGAGACTGCTTCAGCAGCAGCTGTAAGTACATGTGTACCAGGTACATGCTTGCGTACAGGGATTCTTGCTGCTCATATCATTACACTATATTGATAGTTCCAGTATGCCTACAATTATGAATGTTCAAACCCCCTCAAAAAATAATAAAATTTATTTTCACAGGTAGGTAGCCGAAAGTGCATAGTTCTGCTAAAGGGGCAGGCAGCAAGATAAAATTTCAAATAATATCACAAAAATTACAGAATGATTTATACGTAGTTTGCGTGCCAAAGGAGGTACTTTGCAGACAGTATGTGTACGATCTAGGCCTGTACATTCTTAGAAAAAAAATCGCATGACATAGTTGATTGAGCAGAAAATTAGGACTTGTTTTGAACACAGAGTGTTTCTGTGTATTCATGATCCCAAACTCGAGTGAACCTGTCAGTGATATATTATTATTTGTTTGTTTATCGCTGACCCTTGGGCACAAAACATAAGACAAGGAGTATGAGCTAGTCGTGGGCCACATAGTCCTGTGTCTATTTAGTATTTAACTTGAACTCTAATGCAGTGTAAGAAATAAATTGTAAACAAAGTGTTAAAGTGCTCACTTATTGATCAAACACTTCCTGTTCATTTTTGGTTTCTGTGACTAGCTTGGTTACAGCTGAGGAAGCCACTGCTTCAGTCCATATTACGTGTAAACTGTATACACCACTGACAGCTGAGGAACCCACTGCTTCATTCAGTGCATATTACGTGTAAACAGTATTTACCACTGATTTGTGATAGTGCGGTGCAGATAATAGAGTAAAGCTACATTCCAAACTCATAACTGCACCAGCCTATTGTGATCGTTGGAAAAGACGAGAGTGCTGTTTTTACAAAGACAAGATTGAAACTGACAGATCGATCAGTGTCTGTCTTGATCGTTACTTCCTTCACTTGAAAGTAAAGAAATCAGCTGGTGTGTGTCACATATGATAAAGTCACTGGCTTTGAGTTAGAGTGCAATCTACAAGTATTTTCCTTCCTTCTGCCACAAGTTTCTATTGAAAATGGTCTGCCCAAAAATTGAGTTACTGTTTGGTTGCATGTGTGTGTTTTTTTTTTGGCTCACGTGCGAAGCAAAAGTGAGTCTATGTTCTGGGCCAGTGGTCATCCGTCCGGCGTGTGATCCGTGCATCCGTGGTAAACTTTAACATTTGCATTTTCTCAGAGACTATTCGAGCCACAGTCTTCAAACTTGGCACAAGGATACTTCGTGGAAAGACCTTTCTAAACATACCAATTTGAATGACCTCTCACAAAGGTCACAGGGGATCAGGAAATAGGTCGAAAATAGCTATATTTTGACATTTGATATATTTTTTTCCTCAAATACTACTTACAACTTCAAACCCAAACTTGGTACAAAGATACCTGATGGTAAGACCTTTCTATGCATACTAATTTGGTTGATCCCTCGGAAAGGTCAAGGGTCACATGAGCTCAAAAAATAGGTCCAAAATAGTCATATTTTGACAAAAGATGTTTTTTTCTCAAATACTGTTTCACAACTTCAAACCCAAACTTGGTACAGAGATACCTGATGGTAAGACCTATCTATGCATACTAATTTGGATGACCCCTCGGAAAGGTCAAGGGTCACAAGAGCTCAGGTAATCGTTTCAAAATAGCCATATTTTGACAAAAGAAGTTTTTTTTCTCAAATACTATTCACAACTTCAAACCCAAACTTGCTACAGAGATACCTGATGGGAAGACCCTTCTATGCATGCATACTAATTTGGTTGATTCCTCAGAAATTCAAGGGTCACCGGAGCTCAGGAAATAGGTTCAAAATAGGCATATTTTGACAAAAGATTTTTTTTCTCAAATACTATTCACAACTTCAAACCCAAATTTGGTACAGAGATACCTGATGGTAAGACCTATCTATGCATACTAATTTGGATGACCCTTCGGAAAGGTCAAGGGTCACAGGCTGGCAAATGTGTGTAAAATGCCAATTTTTGATAAGATTGTAGGTATTATCAACATTTTCGCAAATTTTGTTTTCATTGTGCGCGTGAAGTGAGCAGCTTTTATTTTGTTTCGTGAATGTTCTCGTACCTTTTTGAGCTATCATAGATAGGGATACCATACTTTTATGTGACTTAATTATACGTTAGAATTTAGAGCTGAAGTGAGCAGCCGTGTTTTTGTAGCCTGATAATTATATTGTTTCTGGAAAGTTTATGTTAATGAGCTTCAGCTGCGTGTTTCGTTCTGGTTGTTTGAGTTCATGATTTCCGTAGAAGATTCTAGATTTTGATAGTGTATATAAGGAGGGCGCTGGGAAAGCCCGTGAGTACATTGTCTTGCTTTGTCAGTTGTAGAGACACATATAGTTTATTGAGAGAGACGCTGTGTATGAGAAACTTTGAGTCACAGTGAGAACATCGCAGAAGAGACTTTGTATTCAGTAGTTTGTGCATTTGAAAGAGCATTACTGTGAGGATATCGCATCACTGAATTAAATATTGTTGGAACTGTTACTCCAGTTTTGTCTACATCCTTAAGCCACGGTTGACGGATTGCAGCTGAATGAGGTCTATTTAAAAGAACTCTACGTGCGTGTGTGTCTGGTGTGTTTATCATACTTTGACTACAACTCCACCACGTAACATGCATATCGGTCATCCTCATGAGCCATAATGGCTTTGTCTTTCTTGTTTTACTATATTCATCTTGATATCCCATGTCAAAATGAAACTGAAAAGTAGCTAAATTAATGTTGACCGGAATGGTCAAAAACTCTTTTTTTTAAGGGAGCATCGCCCCCCCCCCCCCCCCCCCTGAACACTTAACCCTTGACCCAACCAAGTGGCCACATGGTGAAACTTTCTTGAAATCCTAAATTTTCCAAATTTCACACATGTTATTGTCATCTTGACTCCTATTCTAATGTGTGATGGATGGGTGTGTTGCTTTACAGCAACAAGACAAGCCTGCATCCACCCCTCCTTCCAAGGCACGCACGCTGTCGCTGGGACGGATGCGAGACAGCTTGAGTCTACACTTTGACAATATCATCAAGCGCTCATTTCGCTTTGCCACCAACATGGAGTCAGTCAGCCTGCAGGTGCACGAGTACATGGCTGAGTTCCAGCACGCCTTCAGCATCCCCATACAACTGCTGTGAGTGCAATATGCATCAACAATATGTACAGTCAAACTCACTATGAGCGGTCACCACTGTTGTTAGCAATATTGGCCATCAGTAGCAAGTGGCTGTTCACTAAATGCCCCACAGCATCAACTCATCACTCCCATCCTGAGACAACTTCATTAGCTGCCAGTCAAACAACGAGTCTCGTACAAAATCGCCTGTGTGCTACAAAGTTATTAACTACTTTACCCCTGCCTATCTTGCTGATCTTCTTCAACTATACACTCTCTCCCACTCTCTCCATTCAAGGAGTGACACGCACGTTCTCCGAGTCCCGCTCTGCAAATACAAAACCAGAGGTAACTGTTGTTTTGCAAACGTTGGACCTGTTGTCTGGAACTCTCTACCCACGGACATTAAACATTCTCCCTCATTCACTGCCTTTAAATCTGCCCTTAAGATCCACCTGTTCAATACCCCAGTGTAGCTCAGTTCTTCATGATTATGTACCTGTGTGTTTGTCTGTGTGTGTGTGTGTGTGTGTGTGTGTGTGTGTATTGCAGAATCCTTTGTTTCTCTGGCTTTATGACCCCCTCCACTCCCACTCTTTATTTGTAAAGCGCTTAGAGCTTATTTTAGGATAAGCACTATATAAATAGCTATTATTATTATTATTAGATGTTTGACGGAAATGGACCCATAGTGCTGGAGCCGGCCAGGTATGAATATTCACTGATGTAGCAGCATTGTTTACGCGAGAAACAAGACCTACGTCGACTTTTTTAAACCTTATGGTGATACTGATCTTTTGTGGATCTTTTGCGATGAATGGAGATAAGCATGTCTGTGTATGAGTAAGGGAGACCTTATGCAATGCTTTGAAAAACCATGATACACAGAACAGCTAGCTTCTGTTAAACAACTGGACTTTGGATATATGGATGTGCACTTTGTTCCTCCACATTGCAGCATCATATTTTCTCTCATTGCAAAGCATTGTCTTATCATTCATATATTATGACAGAAAACAAAACTCTTAATACATTCGAATATTTTGGTGCTCTTTCAGGCGACTTTGGATTGACGAAGAAAAAATGAAAAACTCACTACTGCAGGATCTTGGTGAGGTAAGACGTACACGATTGATATTACAAACAAATTAAATTCATTTAGAGGTTCATATTTTTTCCTTTTCTCATCTGCTCGTAATTTTCTCCCCAGTGTTGCTGGATAAAAAGGAGTGAACTTCTCTATTTCTTTCTGTTTTTATATATGCATGTCTACAGTCCTGGGGACTGATTCAGCTTTTTCAAAGTAGAACCCAACAGCTTTTTGGTTCAGACAGAACACAGTCCTTCAGCCAGCCTGTTCCCTTTGCAAGAGGTATAAATTTTCATGAGCCCCTGCATGTGCAGAGGCTCATGAGAATTTATGTCTCATGCTGGCCATGGACTAAAGTTAGTCCATGGACCTATTTTCAGTTATTTACATATTTTCACACTGTCACACATGTATTTATACCGGTACACACACACAACATTGTCCCCTGACATTCCCTGCACACAAGCCTTATGCAGTGTTGTAGAAACCTATAAGTAAATGTCATCAGACAGGTAAAGGGACAAGTTGTTGGTGTTGGGAGGGGCTATGGAGGGTGCTTTGGGCAGTCTAGCTTGATGCATTGTTGCAATGCCATGACTTTCACTGCAAGATATAACAGTTGAAAACTGTAACCCCTTTGTGCATGTGGCCACTGGTACAGTACAGTACAGGTTAGAAGCATGATAACTTCTTGGATCATGTGGCTATGAGTACAGTGGCCACATGATCCAGTGAGGTAATCATGCTTCTAACCTAAGACCTGAATGCCAATTTAACTCTATACTCCCACAGCTATAGTTTTGTTTCAGTTTATATATATCTCAGGAGTTTGAGTAATTTAATTAAAGATAGGATTAAAGAATTTAATTCAGAGAGCTTTTAGACATATTACACTTTGTTTCCATTAGCATGAATCCAATACAAATGCGATCAGAATCTGAAGCAGATTCGAGACAGAACAGTTTGCACAATTTGCTTTTATGATTGTGTTTTTCCATTCGTTCAATGTGGTACCAAATTTTGCATCCAACTGCAAAGCGAACATGACACGATTTTTTTTTCACCCAGGGGAGGGATTTTTGGGAATGTCGGATGTGTTCGGACTGAAAGTATGTTGTAAATTTTGTCATTTGTCGCATGCTCTCACACCATTCTGATTTTTGCATCATATCAGTGATTCCTACAAAAGCAAAATTCGGATGTCACACGTCTTGTATGGAAACACACGCTTCATGAATTTTGAACGAAAATTGCATTGCCATGTCAGGTTCGGATCGCTACCATATCGGAATTGTGTTTATGAAAATATAGCATTAATCCAAAATTATCCCTTTTACTGAACTAATTGAATATAATTTCATGGTAGTATTCTTGACTCAGCAGAGTACATGTAGTATCACATTACATACATCTCCTGTAAAGCAGCTAGTAGGTTATAGGTAGTGTAGATTTTTGTATGAGAAATGCAGAAATTAATATGAAAGATAAACAGATTTATGCGTGGGTGTTTTGGTGTACTGAGAATCTCACTCAAGTGGTTTTAAATCTTTTCCTATGAGCAGAAACGAGTAGGATAAGGTCTGA
This sequence comes from Semisulcospira habei, assembly GCA_036245525.1. NCBI lineage: Eukaryota > Metazoa > Mollusca > Gastropoda > Semisulcospiridae > Semisulcospira > Semisulcospira habei. The sequence continues at coordinate 36,305,653 of BTPG01000005.1, forward strand.
GACCAAAAGAGTGAGGTTCTCAGCACCTAAACACCGATTTAAGGATCTGTTTCTTACACACCTTTTTGTTTGCAACTGATTCAGTGTGAGTCAATTGGTTTTCAGTGCACACGCTAAACAGGAACACAGTGTGCATCATGGTTTGGCACAACTGTCGATACAATAGTTTGTACTAAAACTCAATGTTTTCAGATGCCAGGCAAATGTTTATACATGATGATGTTATAGAGAAATACATGACACCTGAGTGTCACTCATCACTATAACATGATGTGTTTGCACATGGACTAAAGGTATGTCAAGGTCAGATTCGCGTGTGTTTGCAACTTCTTTGTTTCATGGGCATATTCAGGGAACCAGATTTTTTGCATTACTTTTGTGCACACATTGCGGTCAGTGTGCTATGGTGTATCACACATGCATAATATTTGCAAAGCGTATTGCATGTCTTTCATGCTCGATGATACAATGAAAATGGTATGTTAGAAACATAGATTTGCTGACATATATTTCTGTGACATGTGTTACATGTAGTTTGTAGAGGAGATTTTGCTTCATTTAACAAGTGAAATAAAAATGGGTGACTTTATTAACAACTTTTGAGACTACTGTTGCCATTTCATGCTTAAAGCCATTTCACAAGCAGCTCCTGTATTTATTCTCTGTAAAATGAGCTCAGCATAGATGGTACATGTATGTGCGTAATTTCATCAGTAAAGGTTGAGGTAAAGATAGATGAATGGTCAGTGTACAGTACATAACTCATAGCAATTAAACAATCTTACATTTATTTTTGTAAACAAAGCATCAGACCCTAGTTTCACTTGTATTTTCGTGATTAGGAAACGTGCTGAGAAATAGCTATGGGTTAAATCATTTATGCTCATACCTGACTTCATGTAACAGATGTTGCTATTAGAGAGATAAGAGTTTTGTCTCACATGCTACATTGTCTAATTGGATGACGTCAATTTTTATCAGCAGCTGTCTTTGAGCATGAAAACAGCCACATCAGCTTATACAGCAGGCCAGATTTTCTTCTGTTCTTCAGACATCTGTCTTACTCTGAGATAGGCCTGTCAAAATCCCAGCAAGTCTGAAATTTGTTTGATAAGGTACTTGTGTATTGTCTAGCAGTACCTGCAAGTGGATTGTGCAGTTCAACACTGAAATAGAGGACTTGGAAGATGAGTACCGGTCCGACTGTGAATTTCAGCTGGGAATGAGCACAATTGCTCTTTGTTTACACATGGATTGGAAAACACCCATATTTCTTATTTAGAGAAAAACCAGAAATACCTTAACCCATTTAGGCCAGAATTTTTAATTTTTGAATTTTTAGAGCAAATATCATATTAGAAGCATTGCTACTAGTTATTAGTTGTATTTTTTGTTTTCGGGGGAAGTAGTAGTCTAAAAAAAAGGCCTCATATGGGGACGCTAGGACTGAGATTTTTATGAACAACACAAAGTGAGAAATACAAGCAAGTGAACCAATTTAATCTATCTTTTATTGACTCTGCACAAACTTTCCAGCTCAAAGAAGTATAAAAATGATGTATTATGCTCATTCTGCATATATTGGAGCAACACTAACGTAATAGTAGTTACTTCCAGTACATATGATGCTATGAAATGTCATAATGTAATAAAGATCTTAACAAAAACAAGAAAAGATGAGTCCTTAAAGCTCACATGCTGACTATCAATAAATAATTGATCTGACCTTTGTGACCTTGACCTTTTCAACAGGCCATGAAGTGATCATATATCCTATCATAACTAAAACTAGGAGGTTGGCATTTGTACCAACGAAATACATTGTCTGTAAATGTATGCATTTTTTTTCACACCTTTATCAGCCTCCCGTGACCTTTGAACGGTTCAACCAAATTAGTATGCATAGAAAGGTCTTATCCTCAGCTACCAATATACCAAATTTGACTGAAAACTTAAAATTCTATCAAAAACAGTCACTCTTCACACATTTGCTGACCTCATATGACCCTTGACTTTCCAAAGGGTCATCAAAGTTATTATACATAGGAAGGTCCAACCATCAGGTATCTGTGTACCATGCTTGGGTGTGAAGTTGAAAATAGTAAAGAATTTTTTAGGGGTCAAATATGACCTAAATCTCAAATATGGCTATATCTTTTACCTATTTCTTGACCCCTGTGGCCTTTATCTTTGCGAGAGGTCGCTCATGTTAGTATGTTTAGAAAGGCCTTGCCGCAAAGTATCCTTGGGCCATATTTGAACACTGTGGCTTGCATAGTATCCGCAAAATTCCAACGTTAAAGTTTACCATGGAGGCCAGTGGACGGAAAACCTGGCCCAGTACATAGACTCACTTTTGCTATCGCCTGTAAGCTAACAAAAACAAATAGTGAAGTTCACAGATACGCTCATTTTTTTTCATTGAGCACACATCTGAGTAGATTCCAACGCATGATCTTTATTTTCTAGGCAAAATTGAACTGTGAAAAACTTATCCATGTTGATGGTTCTCATGGTTCTCAATAAGCTCTGTTTTCACAGAGTATGATCCCATAGATCCAGTGGGATGTTTTCAGCAGTTAGGGTTACCCGATATAAGTGCAAGGATTGTTGGACACACAGGTCAATGCAGAAAGACAGACAACCACTACAGCTTCAACCTGATAGCCACTTTGTATTTATCCATACTGTGATCCATTCTGTCTTCTCTTATCTTGTTATTGTGAGAGATCATGGATGGGTGGCTGGGGTTCTCGATCCTCTTGTGTGCAGCTTTAACTAATCAGTAGCAGTTTTCTTTTCTTCTTCGGCCTTTCCAGTTGTCATTCAGACATCAAATAATGCTAACAGAGGTGTTGCCTGCGTTCTGTCATCCATTCAGATTGTGGATTTCTCCTGTCCCATCCTCCTCACTGCTGTCCTCATCAGTCAGAGCCCACGGGTGGTGGTTCTATGAAGATATCTGCTTTTTCAGAAGTGTTGTTATCATATGGGAGGTCTAAAGATGTGATTTTTGGTGAACCATCTAGATTAAAAGCACGAAAAACATTAAGAGAATGTGCAAAACCTGTACCCATTCATGCCTAGCGTCCCCATACGAGGACACTACTTCAAAACAACGCACTACTCAAAGTAATCATTACTTATAAAAATGCTCAAACATAGTTTAGGGAATGTGTTTAGCTTCAGCTTTCATTCAATAGTGTGATTAAAAATGTTTGTAGGAAAAAAGATTTTCACTTTCTTTCACGATCCATTTTGCCCTCTGCAACCTTAAGAAATCTGCATAAATGGCAGCGCCCTGAAAATTCCTTTTAAAACAGATAACTCTAGATATCTCCCATTAACTGCTGTGTAGATATTTGTCTCCTTGAGTCATTGGTTTTGGAACAGATTGCCAAAAACAATAGTGTCCTCATAGGACGCTAGGCTTATGTGGGTTAAACTTCTGATCTTTCTTTTGGAACCTTGACCTCCCAAAACTATCTGCAGTAAGAATACCCATTTCTTGACTGAGGCTTCGATGAAAATGAAAATTGACCTGTCAGATTAGTTACTGAAAACATTGGACAAGTGGCCCCCATTGACCATGTAATGTGATTACTGAAGACAATACTTGCTTTCCAGTAATGACATCCGTAACAAACAGTCCAATCAGGAGTGGCTGGCCCCTAATGACAAGATACTGAAGGCAACAATTTTCTCACTTTTTAGATTTAGAAACCCATGTCATTGTACATATTTTAACAGGGTGTCATGCACTCAAATCTGAAATGCAAAATATTGTAGCAAAATAATTTTCCTAAAATTATATGGTCTATTCATGAGCAGCGGCCAGCTCTCGGTAACCTGAATGCCTTGGGTTTTTTTCTTGACAATGCTAGTGACAATGAAGTCAAGGTCTTTGTGTTCTACATAGAGGAGTAAACATTTGTGTTCTTCATCATCCATCATCTTTGCTTCAACCACTGCAACTCTTGATTATTCCCTAAACTCAGAGGCTGGCTGAACAGAGGTTTTCAAGCATCCAGGACCTAGCAAAAGCTGTAAATTCACAACTCTGACCCTTAACTTCATCAGAATATCATATTGCCTTTAAATCATGCTTGGAGTGACTGAAATTTGTTTCAACAGTTTATGATAGTACTATTACAAAATGTAAAAATTTTAATTAAATTGGGCCAGTGGTTAGATTTTATGGCACATCTCTCATTACCTTTGTATCAGTATGTAGTATTTTAACCCTTATCATTCAGAATACACCAGTGTGTGAAATAAGTTTGACTATAATAGTTCAAGGGTAGTGCCAGAATAGCTTGGCACCTAGAGGTGCCAATCTGTTCTGGCACCACCCTTGAACTAAAGCCATTGGTCTATATCCTTATCTGTAAGTACTATAATGTAGCTTGCATATGGCAGGGTACAAATTTGAAGCTTTTAGCCTCAGTATGATATGGGTTAAGGTTAGTCCCATCACTGCCTGAACAATGATCAACATCCATATGCAACAGACATACATCCTCATGAGCCCTTGCAGATGTAGGGGCTCATGAGGATCTATGTCTTTTGTTGGCCTTATTTATGCCCATGGTATGAGGCAAAAAGGATTACCAGTATTGAATTTTTCTGTGGGCTGGCGATTGGGTGCCTGATAGGCGGGGGCAGGGGATCTGACTGACTGTCTGTCCAGCGCTGAGTATTTCCCCTTGGTATGTGTACCAGCGCTAGCCTCACCTATCTGGTTTGTTGGTATTGAATCTGCCATGCTTTTAAATACATCCTTTCTAATGACTGGTAGTGACAGACTTGACCCTTTTCATGAAATTAATTTGACTATGATAGTTCACGGGTGGTGCCAGAATAGCTTGGCGCCTGAGGCGCCAAGCTGTTCTGGCACCACCCTTGAACTAAAATGGTTGATCTATCTCCTAATTTGTAATGTAGCCTTTATAGGACAATAAGCAAATTTTAACAAATCAGCCTCAGGATGTAATGGGTTAAGGTGAATCATGATGATAAAGCTGGGGGCTGTTTGGCGGTGTGCTATTGCAGCTGTGGCCTGAGTGGGAGGCTGAACAGATCGCGTGGATCACCCTGGCCACTCGCACCGCTGAGCATTACACAAACAGCCTGGATGGCCTGATTGAGTACCGAGGTTGACCACTGTACCGTCTGTCCTCTTTGCTTGTTCTGCTTGCATAAAGACTGCCTGACACAGCCTTGTACCTGTCCCTGTGCTCTGCAGCCTTGCTCCTCCTACTGACACACTGAGAAAGTCACCAACACTTGCTGGGGCCCAGGTTATCTAACACAATGTAACACTTCACACAAATACACTCTCTGTATAACGATCAGTACGGTCTTTTCTGTTATCTTGAATTTTTTACTCGTCTAAAAATGTCATTTCTGTCTTGCAGGCTTTTTGCCTGTCCCCCATGATGTTGTCTGTTTGGTCTTGACTTATTGTGGGACTGTGTGTCTGTTGACACGCAAGTGTCAGGCATAATCAGGGTTTTTTTGTTTAGTTTTTTAATGCTGACAGGAACCAAGCAGACAAAGGGAGAGTATTCCCATAAAAGGTGGCACCATTCTGCTTGTAAAAGAACCCTCCCTTAAATCGATCCGAGGACCATACCTAAGTCCTTTTTGGCTCACGTGTGAAGCAAAAGTGAGTCTATGTTCTGGGCCAGTGGTTGTCTGTCCGACGTCCGTCCGCTGTCGTCCGTTGTAAACTTTAACATTGGCATTTTCTCGGTGACTATTCAAGCTACAGTCTTCAAACTTGGCCCAAGGATACTTTGTGGCAAGACCTTTCTAAACATACCAATTTCAATGACCTCTAACAAAGGTCAAGGTCACAGGGGATCAGGAAATATATCAAAAATAGCTATATTTTGACATAATTTATTTTTTCTCAAATACTATTCACAACTTCAAACCCAAACTTGGTACAAAGATACCTGATAGTAAGACCTTTCTATACATACTAATTTGGTTGATACATTAGAAAGGTCAAGGGTCACAAGAACTCAGGAAATAGGTCCAAAATAGCTGTATTTTGACAAGAGATGTGTTTTTTTTCTCAAATACTATTCACAACTTCGAACCCAAACTTGCTACATAGATACCTCATAGTAAGACCTATCTATGTATACTAATTTGGATGACACCTCGGAAAGCTCAAAGGTCACAAGAGCTCAGGAAATAGGTCAAAAATAGCCATATTTGACAAGAAATGTTTTTTTCTCAATTACTAGTCACAACTTCAAAACCAAATTTGATACAGAGATACCTGATGGTAAGACCTATATATGCATACTAATTTGGATAACCTATTTGAAAAGGGTCACAAGAGGTCGGTAAATGTGTATAAAATGCCAATTTTTGACAGAATTGTAGTTATTATCAACATTTTTGCAAATGTTTCAATCAAATTTGACACAAGCATAGCTGATGATAAGACCTTCCTATATATACTAATTTAGTCGACTCATCGCAAAGGTCAGTGGTAACGGGGAGTTGACAAATGTGTGAAAACGGATTAAATTTTGAGAAAACATGGATTTTGTTGGTTCAGAAGCCATCCCTTTACTTATTGTCACATGTGTGGATCGGTCATACACGTGAGCCATAAGGGCTTTGCCTTTCTTGTTTATGTAGGCGTGACTCAATTGGTGTTTTGAAAATGGTGGCACACAGCAAGAGAATTACTCAAATTTTTTTGTCACAAGAAGGCTGTGGTCTGAATAGTTCCTGATGATTCATCAGATGTACATGTATTTGGAACATTTACATGTATTCAGGCTCTGAGTGACATTTCATGAATCATTGTCTCATGCTCGCCTCTTTTGTGCTTATTAAGTCCCTTCTATTTATAGAAGGGACTTTTTACGACGGGTCGCGGTGGGGTGAATTTAATAGCATGTCCATGATGCCAAAGGCTAAACCTCTAATAATTGAAGTAACAAGATAAAAATTACGTCATGTCTAGTTATGCTAACCTCACTGCTGAATGTACATTTGGCGCGAAGCGCCATATGTATGTATATGTCGTGCATGGCTCTCTCTCTCTCTCTCACAAACATGCATGCATCTCCAGGAGGTATAGATCCTCATGCACCCTGCAGGCGCATGAGGATCTATGCCTCTTGGAGATGTTTGGAGCGTGTGCACGCACTAACATGCACACACACATCAACGTGCTTTCAGAAGAGCATGCACATGACCCGTGTACTTAGTATATCATGTAGCTAGGTAAAGTCAACCTGCTTTCACACAAATTATAGCAAGACTGAAATTGTACCATGAAGTTCTAGTTTTGTCACTATTTTCTCAAGCCTATGAAGAGAAAGTGAAACTCATATCAACGATAAAATATAAAATTACGCTAAAACTAAAATTTACGGTATGACAAATGACATATGACAAATCAATGACGCGTATGTCCTGCGCCCCTTATAGAACTCACTGACGCATTGGCAGATCTGCGAGACTTTTCAATAGGAGATAATTCAACATCAGAATCAGATCAAAGACAAAAGGTAGAGACCCTTGACAGTGAAGACAGCTCTCATATAGAAGGGACTTTGTGGGTTATGGTTTATCCTATCTTGTTTAAAATTTCAAACCTTAGGCTTTCTAGAAATGTATAGGTTTACCATAGTATTGTAAAGAGGTCAGTCGCTAGATTTTTTTTACACAAACAAAAATTCTGTGAGTTTTGGGAAATGAACAGTTCGATTTGATGTCTCTTTGATTGAGTTGCAGAGTTGTCTGCATTTGTAAAAAATATGTAAATGCTCCAGATTGTCTACCCTTCTATAAATATGATGCATACCTAGCACATAGTGGTTCGTTTAGACATGGGCCTGTATAACGGGGGCAAGATGATTTACATGTACAGTAAAGTGAGCAGGACTTGCTTGTTCTGCCTGCACACAAATTGCATCATTTTAGGTCTGTCCTTCAGTGGACTTTCATAACCTGGGTTTCAAGTGTACTGTGCTTCAATCCAGTTTGCTTTGGATATGACAACGCTTCTCTTGCATCTCGCCAATGTCTAAGTTGATTTATTATTTGTTGCTTCAGCTTGAATGTTGAAACGTGTTTTATTTCCTCAAAAACATTACCGATGACATGACTACATGGGAATATCTACTTCTAGGCTCAATTTTAGCCTACTTGCCCGTTGTGTGCCCACACAACCCGAGAGGCACTCGGGGAACCCCCCCCCAGAGGGGCCGAGAGTTATCTCCCCATACCTGCCTTACCAGATCCGGTCACGAGACCATTCAGTCTTTCTACTTTGCTCGTGGAGAGAAGACGTGTCTGGCCCGCGCTCTCGCTGCCTCGACCGGTCTTCTGCCTACCGACGCTTGTTGCCGACTCTGTGTGCTCTGCGCCCGCTTCTACCCTGCCTTCTACCTGGCCTTCTCTTCCTGCTTCGTTGGGCTGCTTGCGGGGATTCTTCTGCGTCTGTGGACGGCGGTTTGACTGCCCTTTCCCCCCCTTCCCTTCGTTGCAGAGGTAAGGTAGCGGTAGTTCCCTCGGCCGTCCCTCGGGCTGAGGGCCGGCTGTCTATGGGTGTTTCCCTGCTTTTTGCTGGTGGTTTGGTTTCAGTGCGTAGTGCCTGATTAGCTCACGGTCGGCTGTTGCCGTGTCGCGCCCGTTTTGCACGTGGGCCTTGGGCTCCATGTGTGTTAGCCCGTTTAAAGCCCCGTTAGCCCTCCGAGAGTGCCCCATTACGCTTTCACCGGGAGCCCGCCTACGCTTCGATAATGTTGTGCTCCCGGTGCGATGACTTTAGGTGGCCGACGGACACTCACTCGGTCTCCCTACCGCGTTCGGTGGTTCCTCGGACCACAGGTGTAATAATAATAATAATAATAAGCACATTAAATAGGCGCTTTATCCCAATGGAAAATCGGCTCAAAGCGCCGCCCCGAACTGGGCCCAACAAGCGCGCTCATGTGAGTCACGCGCATTCACTCACACACGGAACGTAAACACAGAACTTGCACGTGGTGCTAAGGGCAAGCTCAAGCGAGCTGCTGTAGTTTTGGAAGTTCAAAATCGTTTGTATTTGAAATTGGTTGGGTGGACTGAATCTGATACCAGAGTTAAGCGGTGTGCGGCCTGGCCTGAGGTTATGTGGGCGGACCTTGGTCCTTTTACCGCCGAGAGCGTGCCCGCCCGGCTTACGAGCGTTCAGCGCCCTTTGACACGTTGGCCGCCCTGGCTGTTTCCTCGGCCACTCCCGCACGGAACGGTCCCCTCGTCGGGGTTCGCGGTTTTTGTCTGACCACAGGACCGCCACTGCTGCCACGCCCGCTGACCCTTCCGGAGGGTCTGTTTGCCGGCTTAGCGCACGTCTCACTGAGAGTGACCAGCAGCAGTCGGCCTTGAGCCGTCCGTCGTTGACGAGCCGTCCTCACCACTCTCCCCGCACCAGGCCCGCTGATCCTTCCGGAGGATCGCCTTGCTGGCATAGTGGCCTACTTCCGGAGTAGGGCCCGGAGAGACGTCAGCACCGTCCGTCGCGACGCAGCCGCGACTCTGATCCGCACCGTTCCTCCTCCAGACGCCCGCGCCCTCGCTCGCCTCGCGAGCGCTGTCAGCGAGGATTCTCGACGCCCCCTGCAGGACGATGCGCTCAGCCTGTTACCCGAAGTCTCTGTCTCGGCTCTGTTGGACGAGGAGGATCGCTCGACCTCGCACGCGGCCCTCGAGGATGTTTCCCCCTCGGCGCTCCCGTCTTCTTCCCAGTCAGAGACGCTTCTAGCTCCGGTTGAAGCCGCCAGGATCGTGGCTGTGACGCTGCCGGCGGACGCCTGCCCAGCTTCCCCACCGCTGAAGAGGAAGGTCGCCGCCTTTGTTGACGCGGAGAGGCAGGTCAAGAGGTTTAAGTCGCTTCCCCAACCGCCCGGCTTTAAGGGTCTCCGAGACGTCTTTTCGTCGCACCTACAGCTCGCCACGTCCCAGGAGCCGGTCTTCTTCTCCGACCGTCGCTGGCCCGCGGATTAGACATCTTGTTTCGGCGGGACTGGTGTGTTGGACTCTCCTAGCCTTCTCCATCCCTCTGCCTACGCTGGACCCTTCGGCGGTGTCGCTAGCCGGCGGTCTGACTCTGCTGCGGCGGTCCCCGCCGCGGGGCCTGGACAAGACAGCGACCTTGGTCCGAAACACCTTACCCTGCTCGGGTGTTATGGAGCTCCTCACTCAAGCCTTGGGTCGTCGGGTGGAGGTATCCTGGCATCTTTCCATCTCTCCCCTCCTAGGAGACCTGCTGGTCCTCGCGGAGACCGCCAACTGCGCCGCCTACCATTCCTCAGTCAACGCGATGGTGGCTTCGGCCAATTGCAACCTCATGCGTCGAGATGCCCTGCTCCGCCCCTGCAGTACGTTGCCGCCGGACCTGCGAGCGCAACTTCACTTTGCCCCCTTGGGTGGACCCTTGCTGTTCGGCGACTCAGTCTCTACGGGTCGGCGGTTCGTTCCTCGGGATGTCTGTGCGTCTTGGCCGGAGACGTTTGGTCGGACCTCTGGAGTTTTATCGGCGAGAGCGACCTCCGTCTACTATCTCTCGTCCGGCCCCTGTGGACACTTCCGCCGCCCCTTCGGTAACGACCGCCCTTCCTCGCATCGGCCCCTCGGAACGGTCTGCTCGTCGGGACCCGGCGTTGTGCGCTGACCAGAGGATCGCCACTGCTGCCACGCCCGCTGACCCTTCCGGAGGGTCTGTTTGCCGGCACAGCGCCCGCCTCACTGAGCCTGGCCTGCAGCAGTCCGCCATGAGCCGTCCCTCGTTGACTGGCCTTCATCCTCTCTCTCTCCCCGAGAAGCCCGCTGATCCTTCCGGAGGATCTAGACGCCGGCATAGAGCCCTTCTCACCGAGTCCGGCCAGGAGAGACGTCAGCCTCAGCCTGCGCGACACGGTCGCGCCCCCGACTCATCCCGTTCCACCGTCAGTTCTAGACACTCACGCTCGCCCCTCGAGCGTCGCTGGAGGGATCATTCGCCTCGCCGGGATCGTCGCCGCTCCCCCCGGAGGATCTGAACGCCGGCATAGCGCCCTGCTCTCGGAGTCTGGCCGAGAGAGGCTTCAGCCTTAGCTTGCGCGACACGGTCGCGCCCCGACTCCCTCCGTTCCACTTTCAGGTCACTTGATGGCTGATCAGAGGACTGCCACTGCTGCCACGCCCGCTGACCCTTCCGGAGGGTCTGTTTGCCGGCACAGCGCCCGCCTCACTGAGCCCGGCCTGCAGCAGTCCGCCAGGTGCCGTCCCACGTGACTGGCCTTCCTCTCCCGTCTCTCCCCGTTAAGCCCGCTGATCCTTCCGGAGGATCGGTACGCCGGCGTAGCTCCCTACTCACTGAGTCTGGCCAGCAGAGACGTCAGCCCTAGCTTGCGCGACTCGGTCGCGCCCCCGACTCCTGCCGTTCCACTTCAGTGCAGGACACTAATGCGCACCGCTCGAGCGCCTTCGGTAGGATTGCCGTTCGGACTCAACCTCCGCCCCTGGGTCTTCACTCGGCTGATGGACGCCTTAGTCGCCTTAGCCCGACAGTCCTCCTCCAGTCCACGTCGAACTACCTGGACGACCTCCGGTTGCGCAACCAATCGGAGACTGCGCTAGCCACGGACAGAGATGCTCTCCTGCACCCCCTGGCACACCTGGGCTTCCTAGTAGACGACGGCAAGTCGGATCTCTCTCCCTCCCGCCGGGTTCTGCATCTGGGTATGGAATGCGCTACCAACCTCAACACGGTACGCCTTCCGGCGCCCCGGATCAAGAAGATGGCGGATCTAGCCGACCAGTTAGCTCGGGAGGATGCAGCCCCCGCAAGAGTCTGGCTTCAGTTGCTGGGTTTGAGGAACGCCGCAGCGGATCTTATCCCACTAGGGCGTCTCTACTCCCGACCAATTCAACTGCTTCTTCTTCTCCATTGGCTCACGTCTTCCGGAGACTTGACGACCGCGGTCCCAGTGTCCCAGATGCTCCATCTGCACCTTCGTCGGTGGACCGACCCTACGTGGCTAGCGTCGGGAGTTCCCTTAGCCTCTCCCCCTCCACAGGTCTCTCCTTGCGTCGATGCCAGCTTTTCGGGGTGGGGGGCCCACCTCCTACCGCGGTGTCTCGCGACGGCGGGCCCCTGGCCCTCACACTTGGCGCACACCCACATCAATTGGCTGGAGATGCAGGCCGTCTGGCGAGCCCTTCAGGCCGGGGAGTACCTCCTCAGACACCAGGAGCTTCTCGTGCTTTCGGACGACACGACGGTGGTCGCTTACATCCAGAAGCAAGGTGGCACACGCTCCCCTGACCTGTGTATGCTCCTCTACAGGAAGATGCGTGGGTGCGAGGACCGGAGCATTATCCTTCAAGCCCGGCACGTTCCCGGATGCCTGAATGTCTTGGCCGACTCTCGGTCTCGCCGCGACCAACTTCTACACACGGAATGGACCCGACGACAGGACATCTTTCGGATGATCTGCGCCCGCTGGGAGACTCCCCAGGTCGACTTGTTCGCCACGAGGTGGAACCACCAGCTTCCCCTCTTCGTCTCCCCGATTCCCGACCAGCTTGCCTGGGCTGTCGATGCGCTCTCCATTCCCTGGGACGGACTTGTGGCCTATACCTGTCCCCCTACCGTCCTCGTTCCCTAAGGCCTCCTCTAACTTCGGGGCTGTTCGGCGTTCCTCCTGTTGGTCGCGCCGTTCGTCTGGAACCGCTCCTGGACCACCGACCTGCTCAGCCTCGCCACAGACCCGCCCCTGCTGCTGCCCTCCCCGCGGACCATGCTCAAGCAACCGCGCCAGCCGCTGTTCCACCCCTGCCCGGAGTGTCTCCTCCTTCACGCCTGGAGGTTGTGCGGCAAGCTCTCGGAGCTAGAGTCTACTCAGGTGCAGCAATGGAGGCGATCGCTGCGGCCCGGAGACTGTCGACCCTTCGAGTCTACGAGGGAAGTGGCGAGTCCTCTGTTCCTGGTGCACCGATCATGGCCTTACGCCCACGGATCTGATGCATCCTCCGCTGGCGGACTTCTTGCTCTGGCTCTTCCGAGACCAAGGCCTAGCCCTCATCACGGTACGCGGTTACCTGTCCATGATTGCGGACACCTATCGTCACCTGGGACGACCCGATCCGGGCGCCTGCAAGGACCTAGCCGACCTTATGGGACACTGCGGCATCCAGCGCCCGACACTCCGCTCGCTCATTCCTCGCTGGGTCCTACCCTGGGTGCTCACGTGGTTGAACTCCACCCGCTTCGAACCATTACCTTTGGCCCAGCTCGCGGACTGGGCACGCAAGACTTGTTTCCTGCTGGCACTTCCTACCGCTTTGCCTGTGAGCGAGCTACATGCGCTTTCGGCTCGCCCTGCCGGTCTGCAATTCCGAACAGATGGCTCCGTCCAGCTGCGCACGGACCCGGCCTTTCTGGCGAAGAACAGGTCTCCTTTAACTCCGCCTTAGGTGATCACCATTAGGCCGCTGAGAGACCGACCCCGGTCCCAGGAGACCAGGCTACAGGATCCCGTGCGCGCCCTTAAAAATCTATCTGCGGCGATCTGAGCCCGTCCGCAGGGGACGGTCGCGCCTCTTCCTACCCCTAAGACCCAACCGGCGTGACATTATAGCCCAGACGATCTCTTCCTGGCTCCGCTGGGTCATACGCTCCGCTTATCAGGAGATCTCCCCTGAGGGAGCGAAGAGGCTGCACATTCACGCACACGAGGTACGAGCTATGGCCACGAATGTCGCGTTTGATCGAAACCGCGCTGTCAAGGACATCGTGGCAGCCGTGGGCTAGAAAACCAAATCGGTCTTTGCCCCTTTCTACCTCCGGGACCTGGCTAGCCAGCGAGAGAATCTCGCACTGGTGGGGGGACATCGCCGCCGCGCAACACTCCCTCCCGATGCCACTGGCACCGTAGATGCACTTCGCTAAAATTGTCGGGAGTGTGCGACGGGGAGAACGGCGCTGTTCTGCTGGGGGAGTTTTGGGCGGCACCCGCCTCCTCATCGCAATTCTCCCATGTAGTCACGTCATCGGTAATGTTTTTGAGGAAATAAATTCATTTTTCTCTAAAAGGTATTTTTTCGAAAAATACTTACCGATGACATGACTCGGATGTCCCTCCCTCCTGCCCCGCTTGCCGCTTTCGAGCGAAGTATCAGACTGAATGGTCTCGTGACCGGATCTGGTAAGGCAGGTATGGGGAGATAACTCTCGGCCCCTCTGGGGGGGGTTCCCCGAGTGCCTCTCGGGTTGTGTGGGCACACAACGGGCAAGTAGGCTAAAATTGAGCCTAGAAGTAGATATTCCCATGTAGTCATGTCATCGGTAAGTATTTTTCGAAAAAATACCTTTTAGAGAAAAATGAATTTTACCAAGGTTAAAATATTTCTTATTTTTTCAGTGAATTTTTTAGTTGTTTATTTCATTGTTTTAAAGTTCTGCTCATTCATTTCCCATTGCTGTGTTTGTTGTCATTTCTGTTAGTTTATTTTTAAAATGCTGTATTATGGACATGCAATGGGCCATCTCTTATGTCACCTGTTGGCTGTGGTTTAAACTAACTTTGGCGTTTTCTCAGCGAATATTCAAAACACAAGCTTCAAACTTGGCCAGGGATACTTTATGGCAAGGCCTTTCTAAACATACCAATTTGTGTGACCAAAGTTCAAGGTCCCAGAGACAATAAATAGGTTAAAAAATTGCCCTAGTTTAACACAAATTGTCTTTTCTCAAATACTGTCTGAAACTTCAGCATCAGATTTGGTACAGAGTTACAAGTACCTGCATGATATTTTAGGTCACCCTTTGCAAAGGTCAAAGATCACAGGTGTAAATTAGAAAGAGCCTATACTTTTAGTCTGATAGAACGTTAGTTTTTGTTGGCACATTTGCAGACTTTAAAGTCGTATCTGGCACAAGGGTAGTTGAGGACAAGACCTTTACATGCATACTAATTTGATTGACCACTCTTAAAGGTCAAAGGTAGTTGGTAATGTGTGGAAAATACACATTTTAAACATGGTATTTTACAGGCTCTGTGGCCAACTGTGTAATTATGGCAAGGCACTCTAACACTTGCTCATTTAGCCTTGACACACTACGGCAGGATAGGGATTGACCATGGTAATTCCAGGGTAGTGCCAGATTGGCATGGCGCCATAAGGCATCAAGCTAATATGGTACTACCCTGGAATTATCATGGTCGATCCATATCATGCAACTGGTACATAGTCGTTTTGTGAAACCTCCAAAATTTGTGAAATGTGGACTTGGGGTTAAATGGGTTAAGTGACACTTTGTAAAAGTCAAGGTCACAGAAGGGCATTCAGATTGTGCAGAATGGACATGCATATGAGCTTTGAGGGCTTGGCCAATTTTCATTATCAATGCCTTCATTTAGATTTGAGCACAATGAGCTGAAAGTGAGACTAAAACTGGTTGGGTACTATTTTTATTTCAGAGAAAGTTGAAGAAATATGCAAAGCACTTGTGCATGTTTTCTTCATATTCAAATGACCAAAATGAGACACTGTGAAAACAAAAAGCTGTGTGGGTGCATGTGTGCCTGCATCTGTGGTGTATGTATGTACCAGGTGTGTGTGTGTGTGTTATGTAGTTTCATCAGTCATTTGTGAAATTCCTTATAGCACATGGATGCCAGCAATCATGCATGTACATGTATTTCTATGCCCTGTAGCCTATTCTCAAGACTGCATCAATTAAGTTGACTTTAAATGACATTCTGCTTGGAAACGCTGCCACCACCACCACCAAACACATGCACCACCCTACGCATCCACAGAAACTAGTTTCCACATTTCCACATGTAACCCACACAGTACTATTAAAGTGTGCAGAACACTGGTTTTATTGATCCATAAGCCATGGTAGTCTTTATATCCTGCGATAGTCTGCATCACACAACAGCTGCATCTTTAAACGTGTCTATCCATGATCTGTTGGCACACCTGATCTCGTAGGTCATCTGTGCATTTGTTCTTTCCAAACTTAACTATTGTAATTCACTGTATGCAGGTTGTCCCAAATATCAGATTGACAGGCTTCAAAAAGTTTAGAATTCTGCTGCGATGCTCATCACCAAAAAGCGCAAAACTGATCATATTACACCTGTAATTAAATCCCTCCACTGGCTCCCTGTGGCTGCAAGAATTCAGTATAAATTTTCTTCTGTCTGCTTCAGCTGCATTTCCACATCAAGCCCCCCATACCTGTCCTCTCTCCTGCAGCTGTACACGCCCTGAAGACAACTCAGATCCTCTGCTGACAGCCGTATTTTGCGTGTACCTTTTGTCCGTACCAAGTCTTTTGGCCAGCGTTTTTTTCATATCTTGGGCCGTTGTACTGGAACGAACTCCCCTCCCATGTCCGCCACACTGCTTCAAAAGACGTTTTTAAATCTGCAATAAAAACACACCTTTTCCAACTCCATTACCCCACTGATTAATCATTTACTGCTGAGGATTCTGTTGTAGTTTTGCTGTGGTGCCTGGAATGTGTGTGTGTGTGTGTGTGTGCGCGCGCGTGTAATATTATGTACAGTTTTTGTAATTGTATTTTTGAAATTTGTAAGGCGCCTAGAGCTCTGCCTGAGGTTAGGTGCCATAGAAATCATTATTATTATTATTATTATTATTAGTTTACAATGAGCACAGTTCCTCATAATGATCTCACAGTCACAGGGGCTCAGTTGCAAGGGTGTGTAGGAATCTTGTGGAGTGTATGTGTTGAGACTGGTAGTACAAGGTGTAGTATTGTTGATTGTGGCAGTAAAGGGTTAATAGTTTGCAATGTCTCCTTTATAAATGTTCTTAGTATGTCTTACAGTAATGCTGGACAATGGGGCTAGCGTAAATTAGGAAGTTTGGATGTTGTTAAATTAAAGATGTTTCAGCTCGTCTTCTCCTTTGTACGCAGGAGTTTCTTCCATTGCACCCCAGACTTTACTTACTTCCGCCTATCACCCTTCCCAGGGTATAGGCTGTCGACGAGAGACCTCCAGCGACTCCTGTCCTGTGCTTCTCCTTCGATTTTACTCCAGGTGGTTCCCAGTCTCTTGATGTCTGCTTGGAGGTCTCGACGCCAGGCGTTTCTCGACCTGCCTCTTTTCCTCTTTCCCTGGGGGTTCCATGACAATGCCTGCCTAGTGATGCTGGAAACTGGCTTTCTCAGACTGTGACCAAGCCATCCCCATCTTCACCCAATTTCATTCTCTGCTGTTATCTGCTGTGTTCTCTCCCAGAGTCTGATGTTGCTGATCTTTTCTTGTCAGTGGATTTTCAAGATTCTTCTAAGACAACTGTTTATGAAGGTCTGTACTCTGTTGACTGTGGTCTTTATCAACCTCCAAGTCTCTGCTCCATATAGGAGAACTTCTTTTACTTTCGAGTTGAAAATCTGGCCTTTGGTGTGTTGTGACAGCACTCTGGAGCTCCACACTTTTTTCAACTGGAGAAAGGCTGCTCTTGCTTTCCCGATTTGTGCTCTGACATCTGCATCAGTGCTGCCCTTTTTGTCGATGATGCTCCCGAGATAGGTAAAGGACTCCACCTCCTCCAACAGGCTGTCAGCAAGCAAGAATGGTTCTTCCCTGGTTGCGTTGAGCCTCATTGTCTTAGTTTTTTGCTTGTGGATGGTGAGGCCCACTTGGGACGAGATGTCAGCAAGCCTCGTGATCGTATCCTGCATTTGTTGACGAGTGTGGGACAGTAAAGCCAAGTTGTATGCAAAATCGAGGTCGTCAAGCTGTGTCCACGGTAGAGCTGTGTACCGTGAAGACGGCCGTACCGCGATATTTTTTGCCAGTACCGATATTTTCCAACGGTCTACCGCCGTCCCCGATCCCATGTAATTTGATGACAATCTGGCCACTTGTACGTACAAGAATGCATGAAGAAGTTGAAACAAAATGAGAAAAGACAGACTCAAACATACCAGTGATCGTTTTTTTTTATAAACAAACTTTAATTATTCAGTGTTCACTTTGAATACAAAATCAGGTAAACAAATACTATGGGGGAAAAAAAAACCACTGAATCATTAAATGAAACCTACAGACGTAGACTTTCTGGATGGATAACAAAAAAAAAAACAAAAAAACAATTAAAATGTTTCTCTTAGTAGGAGTGTAATTTTCATTTTCTGGGTTTTTTTTTTTTTTTTTTTTTTTTGAACTGTACGAAAACGATTAGGCATGGCAGCCATATCAGTGGGACAGTCTCCACTTTCTGAAAAGAACAGTGCATGACTTTACAAGTTCTTTTTCAGAAAGAGGAGCTTGTCCACATGCTCTGGGTTCAGGGTAGCCCTTTGGCTGGTCAGAATGTCCCCAGCTGTCGAAAACACCCTCTCAGAGGGCACACTCGTAGCCGGGATGGCGAGGTAAATCCTCGCCACCCTAGCCAACAGAGGGAAGCGGTACTCTTCTGTTTCCACCACAAGAGTGGGTTCTCCGCCATGCCAATCGATTTCTCCTCTCGATACTTCTCGACTTCTTCAGCTCCCTGCTGGTAGGTGGTCTTGCTCAGCTCGACATGTGTGACAAAGACATCTGCCAGGAGGGAGTCAAGCAGGCACGCTCCTTTGCTCTCGTACTTCCGTTCACCTTAGGGTCTCTCTGTCTTTACAAAATGCTCTTCTTGGATCTCCTCAAGAACCTCAACATCATGGGCATGCTCATCAAGAGCTGGCGGACTGGGGGTGGCTGAAGTTCCAGGTTCTGCTGAAGTTCCAGGATCTGCTTTGACTGCTTCGACGGTCTTGGGTTTTGTGTGCAAGCTCACTGTGACGTCAGTGAGTTTGCGGAAGATGCCATCGCGTTGTTCTGGTGCCAGTAGGAGAAAGACTTGAAGCGCGGGTCCAAAGCTGAAATCGTCTGCAACATCTCTCTCTGTTCTGCATACCGGCCCTCCAGATCTGCTGCCATGATAGCCTTCATTTGCTGGACGGACATGGAGTTGTCTGGCTTTGGGCGAAGATGACCTTTTTCGCCAAGCAGACTCTCAAGAAGGGACATGATCACAGACGAAGTCGGCATCTCCTCCGTGCACATGAAGGTCGTCATGTCCTTCAGAGGTTTCAGAAAAGCTTCAAGTTCATGTGCGGCGGCGGCCTCCTCGTCATTCAGACTCGTGATGTCACGCTCTTTGAGATAGCTCAGTTCTTTGGAGCGAATCACAGCTACAACAGCATCCTGCAGGTACAGAAATCGTGACAGCATGTCAAAGGCTGAGTTCCACCTGGTACAAACATCAACCTTCAGCTTTTTTGCCTTCAGTTGAAGCAGTTCTGCCTTTGCATGGAGAAGGTTGGAAGCCAAATGACTCCTGTGAAGGTAGATATCCGCCTGATTCTACTCAATATGGCTGCGGTTCCATTCACCTTGAGCGCCTTCTGAACTGCAAGGTTGAGTGTGTGTGCAAAGCATCCCAAGTGCAGATGGCATTGCAGCAGCTTTCCAGCCTTGACCATGTTTGATGCGTTGTCCGACACAAGTGTGAGACTCAGCACACCCGGCAGTTTCCATTCTTTGATTGCTTCCGTGATGACGCTTGTGATGTTTTCAGCTGTAACAGATGAAATAAAAAAATCAATCAATTCTAGTTATTTTAAATGTACACAAAAGGAGAAAAAAACTCATAATCGTTCCTAAATGTTGATTTTTTTGTTTTACAGCTTTTATCACAACACACACACACACACACACACACACACACACACACACACACACAAACACACACATACACACACCACACACGGAGAGAGAGAGAGAGAGACCTGTATTACCTGTATGGCTCTCAGGCATTGGTCTTGTTTGTAGCACATAGTTCACCATCTGCCAATCAACCACCAACACAGCAGTGACATTGACGTAGGAGTCTGTTGCTCTGGAGGTCCATCCATCTGTAGTCACAGTTACCTGCACCGGAATTCACGTCTATTATTTTGCATCCTCGTTGTGATTTATCAGTATATCACCTTTCAATTTCAGTGCTAGTACGCTCGTAATTTCTTTACAGGACTTACTTTGTTATAGACAGACTGGCAATTTAATTATAATCAAGACTTTCAAAGTGAAAATTTCAGACTTATTTGACTGATTCTGCAGACGACAGATATAGCAAGCCCACCCACCCCCCCCCCCCCACCCACACACACACACACACACCTTCATTGAACTGCTAACTGAGAAAAAATCTTTAACATGCACAACTTTATACGCATGCAGTATCATACTATAACTTACTTGTTCAGCTTTCTGAAGGTCATCAATCACCTTGGCTTTCATGTTTTTGTACATCTCGGGGATAGCCAGCTCTGAAAAGTGGTTATGAGAAGGAACCTGGTAACGGTCGTCGAGTGCTTCAGTCAGGCTTCGGAAGTGCTTGCTCTCCACCAACTTGTAAGGTCGCAAATCTTTGATGAGGAACAGCGCAATTTGGTTTGTGATGGCCTTTGCACGAGGAGAATTTGTAGGATACTTTGCCTTTTTCGCCAGGATCTGAAAAGCTCCCGCAAGGGTCTGGTGGCGCTGTTGTTTCTTTGGGGGCTGCTCACTCTGTGAGCTTGAGGTTTCCGTCTGTGTGGTAATCAGTAACTGTGGATGGTGTCTCCTAATGTAGGTGTTTATGTTGGAGGTTCCACCAGCAGTTTTTACATCGCCATTGCACGTCAAGCACACCGCCATATTCTCCACTATCAAACCGTCATTTTTTCTTTTTCTGACTCCAAAGTGCTTCCATATAGGGGCCTTTGCTTTAGCATTTGCCACAATCGTGTACTCGCTTTCAGCCATTGTGCCTTTGTCTGCCGCACTTTCACGGAACTGCCTCTTTGTTCTAGGAAAAAATGTTTACTTTCGGTTTATAAAAAAAAAAGTTTACTTTCGTTTTCTATTGCAATTCACGGTATACCGACCCTTCCCGGACCATACCGGTATACCGTATCGAGAGGCTTCCGAACCGATATAATACCGGTATACGGTAATACCGTGCACCTCTAGTCCATGGTGTCCACTGTATTCCACTTATTCTCTGCTCAGTGGTCCTCTTCATGACCCAGTCTATGGCCAGTAGGATGAGGAACGGAGACAGCAAACACCCCTGCCTGACGCCGGTTCTGACCTGGAGCTTCCTGGTAAACTACCCTTCGTGGATCATGCGACATGTCATGCCATCGTAGTTGCTCTTGATCAGGCAGACGAGCTTTGTGGGTACACCGTAGTGTCGTAGGAGTTTCCACAAAGTCCATGCTGTCAAATGCTTTCTCGTAATCCACAAAGTTGATGTAAGTGGGGAGCTCCACTCCAGAGACTGTTCCACGATGATGCGGAGAGTGGTGATCTGGTCTGTACATGATCGGTTTTTCCTGAATCCTGCTTGCTGGTCTCTCAGCTGGGGGTCGACGGAGCTCTTCATTCACTCCAGGATGATCCTGTTGAAGACCTTTCCGGGTACTGACAGCAATGTGATTCCTCTGTAGTTGGAACACTTACTGAGGTCGCCTTTCTTGGGAAGCTTGATTAGGTAATAATAATAATAATAATAATTAGGGTATTTATAATGCGCTTATCTTATAATAATTATAACTCTAAGCGCGCACTCACAACTCGCGCACGCATGCACACGCTTTAGACAATGACTCACGTACCACAAATACATTACGACAGTCCTTCCAGTCAGCCGGCATCACCTCTTCCTCCCAGATCTTTCCAAACAGTGGGTACAGTAGCTCTACTGTTGTCTCTAGGTTTGCTTTCAGAGCCTCCGCTGGGATGCCATCTGGCCCTTCTGCTTTGCCGTTCTTCCTAAATGCCACTGCCCTTCTGGGGCCGGATGCTGGAGTCGAAGATAATTTGACTCCAAGCTAGCGTCTTAACCCGGACTAGTTATCGCGAGGATTGCGGCGATGCTTGAGCGCAATGCACAAGTCGAAGTTAGAGCGCGCAATAGCTAACTCGGAAATCTATTTTAAGAGTAGGAATCCCCCCTGCGTTGCGCATGCTCCGCTACAAAAATGTAACTACCGGTGTAAACTTCCTGTCGAGCACGCGGATTTTGATACTCACGTTTTTGCAATAGTACAACAAAGAAAACACCGAGAAGCGGGCTAGAACGAAGAACTTCTCCGACCAGTGGACGGAGGTGAAGGAAAAGTTCCAAAAGATGAGGACTGACGTCCTAAACCGCCAGAGGGAGATGAGGAAACGGTGGAAAACCACCGTCGCCCATACCATATGAAGATTTGATTCTGCCGCAGATCATCGGGGCAGAGTCAAACCTCATCCATGGCATCATTGGAGGTGAGTTCAGTTTTCACATTTTTAATTTTCGTATCTAGTTGCTGTATTTAGACCTCTTTCAGACTCATGTCTCAAATGCCGAATACTGTGAACTTATAAAGCAGTAGAGCACTTCCATAAATTCTTTCGGTACTGTTGTGTCTGTAGCATGCATTACGAGGTTGCATAGTAATAGTATGCAAGGTGTGTTTTTATTTTGATTGCTGCGTGTAAATGGCCCTTGTATTTAAAATCAAAATAACGTTTCATTGCTAATATAGTGAAACATCTTTTTTTTTTCAGTGAACGTTCTGACAGACAGCTTACACTCAGCTTGAAAAGAAGAATGGCTCCTGTAGTCAAAAACCCTCATGCTGTACCTTGCGTAAGCCACCATTTGATCAAGCTCCATAATAGTTATGTATAACTGTGTGTATGTTATTGTTGTATTCACTCATGTTAAACTGCACTTTTAATGACCTTAATTATGAAAAGGCATTTTTTTCCAATGGGGATGGCAGTTTACTGTGTAATGCACATTCAGCTTTGCACATAGGTAGAGTTCCCAGCAACCCATCAACAGACCTGTTTTGAGCCACATTTCACTGCCCGCTGACCTGACAAACAGATAATCGTCATGTAATACACGCTAAAAATGTTCATTTTTCATATACATTTAAGACATCCATCAGTTTGCATCGTCAGTATGCAAACAAATATTACTAAGAGATAGTATTGGTTTGCTGGGTATTACAGGTTCACTGGGGTTTGTAAAAACTGCATCTAAATCTAACCTACTACACAATACTACTACTGTGCAGTCAATGCCGAAGACTTGCATCTTTCGATCAATGCTAAAGGCACTAGGAGTACAGGCTGCGTGCTGGCACCGACCCTCTTCACCATCTTTTTTAGCATGATGTTGAAGCAGGCCACAGTGGACCTCGATGATGACGATGCAGTGTACATCAGGTATCGTCTCGATGGCAGCCTGTTCAACCTTAGACGACTGCAGGCCCACACGAAAACCCTAGACCAACTGATTCGTGAGCTGCTTTTTGCTGATGATGCTGCCCTCGTTGCACACACAGAGAGAGCCCTGCAGCGCATCACGTCTTGCTTCGCAGATGCTGCCCAGCTCTTTGGACTCGAGGTCAGTCTGAAAAAGACAGAGGTCCTCCATCAGCCGGCACCCAAGACAGTGTATCGCCCTCCTCACATCACCATTGGCGAGTCTGAACTAAAGTCAGTGCACCAGTTTACTTACCTTGGCTGCATTATCACGTCGGACGCCAAGCTGGACAAGGAGCTTGACAGCAGGCTGGCAAAAGCGAACAGCGCTTTCGGGCGACTTTTCAAGCGGGTGTGGCACAATCAACAGCTGAAAACAGGCACCAAGATCAGCGTGTACAGAGCTGTGGTCCTCACCACCCTGCTGTATGGTTCCGAGTCTTGGGCCCTCTACCGCAGCCAACTACGACTCCTCGAACGCTTCCACCAGCGCTGCCTGCGTACCATCCTGGGCATTCACTGGAGTGACTATGTCACCAACGTCGAGGTCCTTGAACAGGCTGAAACTGTGAGCATCGAGGCTTTGCTGCTGCGGACACAGCTCCGCTGGGCGGGGCATGTCTCCAGGATGGAGGATCATCGCCTACCAAAGATCACCCTGTTCGGCGAGCTTGCTACTGGACACCGTGACAGAGGGGCACCAAAGAAGAGATACAAAGACTGTCTCAAAAAGTCACTTAGTGTCTGCCAAATCGACCACCACCAGTGGTCTTCGCTTGCTGCGGACCGTGACACCTGGCGCTCCACCATTTACAAGGCAGCTGTCTCCTTTGAGGACTCTCACAGAGCTAGCCTTAAGGACAAGCGGCTCAGGAGAAAAAACAGAGATGCCGCAGCTCAGAACCCTGGCCATACCTTCCCCTGCAGCCACTGCGGTCGAACCTGCCTGTCTCGGATTGGCCTCCGCAGCCACGAACAAGCCTGCAGACGTCGTGGGCAACTCCTATAAAATCTTCGTTCGCGAAGTCAAGCCAAGAGAGACAGGCACGGATAAAGCCTTCCATGACTAAAAGTTTTTCCATACTTTCTTCATACTAATAATCAGCCACACACACACACACACACACACACACACACACACACACACACACACACACACACACACACACACACACACACACACACACATATGGCACATGTTTAGAGGCAGTAGATAATGACACATCTTTTATTTCATACTACTTACTAGTTGAACTTGAAATGCCTGTTACAATATTTACATAATTATTTTCCAGTGAATAGCACTATTATTTCCTGTGTGGATGACAGACACATTAGCCGTGGACTTGACAGCTTATGTCAGTACCATATACATGTATTAGTAAATATACTTAAATATTTGCTTTTAAAAGTAAATATGTGAATATGCACAGTGTCAAGACTCAATGCACAATACTTCTCAGTCGTATTAAACCTCTGTTTATATGCAGCCATTGGTACTGTTTAATCACTGGTGGCTGTGTGCACAAACGGGTTTAAATCCGTTTTATGCTTGAGCGCACGTATTACGTGTGGACCAATATTTTTGAGGTTGCAAGTCATCTTTTTTGCAACATAATTAAACTTAGTTGAAATTGCCTGCTACTGTGCCAGCAACCAATGACCTCAAGCCACTGACTGCATCACCAAGAAAAAAACTGATTCCAAATTCTATCTGAATCCGATCTAGATGTACACTTTGCTCAAAGTTGACTCAACAGAACACACACAGAGTCCTTTTGACTGTGTGCCTGTTATACCTATTTTAACCCGATTTTCCATGCAGTCACTGGTACTGTTTATTGTACAAGTGGTTGCATGTACAAGGTATTAAATAAACATTGTTTATTTCATTCAGCTCCATTACCCGTATGCGAGACTCAAGGACAAGAGATGGTGCCAGACTCAGAGTTCATGCAGTTTGATGAGGATCTGTTCACACAGAACAGTGCCATCGTCTCCATTACCTCGCCAAAAGGCTAGTACTATGTATTTTTTTCTTGCTGTTAAATGTCTTTGCATAGCAATTGTCATATAACTTTTAAACTTTAAAGCGAAGTTGCTAGTTACAACAGCCGAGGGCTTCGCACTGTACCTGTATACCGACATCACTACCTGCTCGAATTCATCTGCTCGGGATGAGCGCGCATCAAAATGTCACCCTCCAGTCAGTAAATTTGGGTTACCATGAGGGTTATGAGGGGAAAGATGTAAACTCGCATATTTGAATCAGCATTGGAGGCTTTTAGGCCCAAATGGCATCAGACTTGCCTTGCCCTCGTGAACTGCGTGTTGTGTTTGTGGTGTCTCTGTGCTGGAAATTGGAGAATGCTGTTATACGTGTGATAATTTTTGGTCAAAAAGGTCTAACCACTCCCTATTATGCGTTATATTGATGTTTCAGTGACCCATAGACAGCCGAAAGAGCGCCAGCAGACTTCTGTGACCACTATCACTCTGCCAGTCACCATTCCACAAGGTATGCTTTTTCAGTTGAATATAATTGTGAACTGCTTTTGTTTCTGAAATCTGTGTTAACTGACGACCAAAAGCCACAGCTGTCCAAAGAACATGGACACAATGTGGCCTAAATCAATGCAAGAGGCATAGATCCTCATGAGCCCCTGCAGTCACTGGGCTCATGAGAATCTATGCCTCTTGCATTTAGACGGGGTTCACCTTTTCTCAGCTCTCACTGTACATCTTACAGCATTTTGATAGCCATCAAAATGCCCATTCAAGTACAGCATAACTCTGCTGTGTGATTTTTGTCCATAATTATGCTAATTCTCATTATTTCATGTTGTCAGCATAATGTATATTTACAAGTAGTGTCCATCACAGTACATTTTCTGTGCCATCTTACAAATTTGTTCAACATCATATTTCAGGAACCACATCAACTTCTTGTAGTTGTATTGCTCCTGTGCGACCAAAGGAGCCTCCAGCTGCCACAACACTGCACCAAAGGACGAAGTCATCAGCTGTGAACATCAGGAAGGAACTTGGCAATATCAAGAAGAGGCGACAACAGGCAACCAACTTGTGAGATGTAGTCACAGATACTGGTGCCGAAGATGATCAAGAGACATGGAACTGCTATCTGCAAAGTGAAATACGGAAAAATGAGTCGAAAGTCAAAATGATGGATGCAAAGACTTTGTACTATGAGACATTGACCAAAACGTTGAAGATAGCGCTTGAGAAAACGCAGGAAGTGTAAGTACGTGTGCACCAAGTATTGGGTGTGGTGAAATACTGCTAGTGCAGTGTGCAAAAACTGTGCTTTCCTAGTCAATTTCAATCTTTGGTGTTTGATGGTGAACATTGACATTCTTTTTATAAGCATCATACTTTTATAGTGCTTGTGTGCTCTTGTGGCAGATGGTATTTAACCCCCTTGTGCATGCAGATACCTACAGTAGACTGTAGCAGTCGCTTCATGCACAAAGGGGTTCAACACTAAACATTGTTATTCTGCAAGTCACTAGTGCTATGATGGTGTTTTTTAGTGAACACATCACTATAACACTGCCAAAATGTATTACAATGCTGTCTCATTTGTGCACCCCAAAGGCAAACAGTGAAGAGAATGATCATGAGCACAATGCACATTTTGATGACAGGACACATACGGTAGCTTTTTTTCCTGGAAGACTCCATAAGTGATCTATGCATGTGTCAAGTGGTGTGTTGTAGATGGTGGTTCAGAGTGAAGTGATTTAAATCTTTTGATCTCTCAGTCAGAACTTTATATTATGAGCATGTGCTGTAGCAAGCTTTGTGACAATGTGATAATCAAGAAGATAGTAGACCCACTTTGGAGGATCTGTGTACTTCATAGTAAAATCTGTCGTTGACTCAAAGCATGTAGAGTCTCACAAACCTTTTGACAATTGTTACAAGTTCATGAAGACACATTGAGCAGTGCGACAACCTAAAAATGTGCAGTTCTCACAAAAATATGTTACGACTACTAGGACTGTCCACGAGCATTGCGAGTGTTATGTATCAGCACAAAGCTTCTTACAAGGTGTGATCAACCAAGCCAGTGAACACACACAGAACAATTAATCTTTCTTCAACTAAAAATGCCAGTCTTGCAGGACTTAGTCATTTACCCTTTTGCTCTCAGTAACGCTACTTGTGTCACAACTCTTGCACTAAAAGCGCTACCGACAGCTAAAGGGTTAATCGTTCAACCTTTTGTTAAGTAACTGTCATCATTCAATGTACATACTTTTGTCCGTCAGCTTTTTTCCCCCCACTTTTCATTTTTGTATTCAAGTGTAATAAAATTATTTCTCATGTTACTTTGTGTTCTATGTTACTAGTGTACATGCCCTTCAGAAAATGAGATAAAGTATGGAGTGCTAGTATACCATGTTGTTAGGAATGAGAATCTGACTTCAAAGAGATTATAATTTCTTTACTATATATAATGTCAGGTCAGTTCATCAGAAAGTTTTAGACTCAGTTTGAATTGAAGATCAATTCAAAGGGGGTCTGAATTTTTCTGATGTAAATTTCAGTTATGTTTACTCCCTGTTCAGCACCAGGACCAAAGGTCACACACAAAGCTGTTAATACTGTAGCAGCAAGACATTATATAGTAAAGAAATAATAATCTCTTTTCATTTCACTATACTGGGAGGTGGGATTTGTATACTTACTCATCTGTGTGGTGGAAAAAAGTCGCGTACATATCTTTGCCTGGTAGCTTTCCCTGCATCTGTCCGCACACGCTCAGAGAGGTGGTAGTTTCCAGGTCGATCATCATCAGTCATATGACTCTGAGTTGCCGTTGTCTGCATCATCATCATCTTCACTCTCATCATCAGATTCTGAATTGGAGGGAACTTCAAGATTCATATATCTGGCTTGGTTATGCAGCATTACACACACCGTGATCACTTTGCATGCTTTCGGTGGTTCGAGACGAAGTTTTACTTGGTGAATTTATGTCTTATGTACACAATGTTCTGTGTGTTGTTGTTGTTGTTGGTCACATCTTAGGCACACTTTAGGAAATCTTTGGTGGCTGTTGGGGAACCAAGGTCAGTGTACTATAGGGACATATTTTGCAGCCTAAAACAGAAACAACTATCAGAAAAAAATTAATCGGAGTAGTACACTATAAAAGAAAGTCCCAATGTGTCGCCTTCATTAAGCTATGTACAACCAAGCAACCAACCATCAAAGTCTTGGAAAAGACGTGACTCCCTCAGAATGTGCGCTTCATGAACACTGTTAGGCCACTGTGCCACACCATTGAAGAACATCAAATCAGCATCACAGACCACCTGAAAAAAAAACAAAAGAATTTTATTAAGCATTTTGTGTTTGTCAAGACAAGCCTAGTCAGGTTTAGGATATTAAAACAAAAGATAAGTTTCACCGCCTTGTGCATTAGCCAAACATTAACAGTACTAGTCGCTGCATGCACTTGAGGAGTCTTAAGTGAAATATTTATTAGTGGTTGTGACACTATACACACCACCCATGCACACTGACTGGTCATTTGAGGTTACACTTCTTTCACACATTCTTTCTAATGCAATCCAAACTGATAGTAATACTGTGCCATATATTTCATCCCATAAGTTAAAATTACTTGATGAGTTTGCATACATGTAACTGACAATAGGCATGAGTTATTATGTAAACAACTGTGATAATTTGGGTTTAACGCCGAGCAGGCAACTAAGGCCATCTCACGGCAGTTTGATAATTTGAGACAAAAGGATCCCAGGTACACAGACACAACAGTGACTGATTTGCCTTCATATTCAGATAATGTCAACTTGTAATCAGTAATATTACATAACTTCTATGACAATTGTACTTACTTGAACGTTGATCGAGTGGTAATTCTTCCTGTTCACGTGTTCGTGCATACTCTGAGGGCGTCTGGATGGGGATTTGGGTGCCGTCAATACACCTAAACACATTTCAGTGGGGTTCCGTGACGCTGAAAAAATTTGTGCTTTGACTCCTCAGCTTTTTGTTGAAGGGGCATCTTTGACCCCTCAGCTTCTTGTTGAAAGTGCGGCACACGTTTGACTGGTCAATGCCGATTAGTTCACCCACCATGTCTTGAAAGGCCCCACTTGCGTAAAAGCGTAACGAAACTAGGACCTGTAAGAGCGGGGTGAGAGCCCCGCGTCGATTCAAAAGTTCAACGTCGTCTGCTATGCTGTCGGTGATAGCAAGAATCTCCTCGCGGTGAAAGCGAAACTTCTTGAAAATTTTGTCATCTTCAAACACGTCAAAAGAGTTGTTGCGGTCACGGAAGATGCGGTTTCTCCGAAGGAATCGTCTGGTACATCAGTCCGAATTCTAATCGCCGCCATCTTGGTTCCAGCCGCTAACCCTAGGGTTAGCAGACTTATCAGCACCAAATTGGCCGGATAGTTTGACCCCCGACTTTAGCGCCAGGATAGGCCTAACTCGGACTCGTGCATACAAACTTTTTAACCCTAGAGCTAAATTAGATCGAGGATAGGCTTTATCCTGGGATAAATCCACTAACTTCGACACCAGCATACGGCCCCTGATCTCTTGCCGGCTGGGTCTGTCACAGCTGATGGGTAGGTCAGTCTCTGCTGGTTGGATGTCTGGGGGGTCGGGTGGGGTCGGTCTGTTCAGTAACTCTTCAAAATACTCGGCCCATCTGTCGAGTTGGTCTGCTCTGTCCGCAATAGGTTTGCCTTCCTTGTCTTTTACTGGTCTTTCTGTATCGCCATACTTGCCCAACAATCTTCTGGTAATGTCATAGAGCTGTTTCATGTTGCTGCTGCCTGTTCTGCCTCTGCTGCCAGGCTGTCTGTGTAGGCCCTCTTGTCTGTCCTAATACTCCTCTTCACCTCGCGGTTGGCTTCCGAGTATTTCTCCTGTGCCCTTGCTTTGGCTGCTCTCGTGCGACTGTTGTTGACAACTGCTTTATTACGCCCCAGAGGCATTGGATAACTTCTGGTACCTTTGCCTACTAACATGGATTGTATAAAGAAGGGTAGAAAGTCTTAGTCGAGACAAGAAAACATTGATAACCTGTTGCATTGGTGAATTTAGTGACTCAAAGCCCAACATAGAGAAGATCACTTTAAAGAGGAAGGGAACAAAAAGGAAGATTCAGATAGATTCGTAAAACATTATTGCCCCCATACCAGGTTGACTAGGCGCCTACCAACACCAAGATATTCTGACACCACCCTTGAACTAGCATGTTCAATCCACATCCTTTCATAGCATGTCAGGGCTTTATGGGTTAACATCATGGATACCGGTAACTTTTCCCTCTGAGAAAGGCTATGCAAAATAGACACACAGAGAAATGTGCAGAAAATGCACAGCAGCCATGCAGGGCAGCAACTGTGAGCTGGGATCTGTTTTTGCGTAAGAATAAACCGTTGTTTGTGGGATATGGGGGGGGGGGGGGGGGGGGGGGGCTACTATTACAGTACATCGTGATTGTCTTATCCGTCAGAAGTTAAAACCACAAACAAGTCAGAAGATTTGAACTATGATTATGGTATGTTCTATTTCAGGGCATTGACTTCTAACATGTGTGGGTGGATTAGCTACATGTCAGAATGTGGGGAGGGGGGGGGGCAAGTGTTGGTGTGGGACGTACAGTATACCCCCCAAAATGAACACAAACCAGATCATGATTTTTCAGACTGTCATATATTTTCAGTAACTCAGTTTGTCTTTAGTTCCGTCTTCACTATTTTGTTCTTTCTTTCTTTTTTTCCCACTTTTCTTGTCCTTTTTAACATTTTCTTTTATTAGGTAGGGGAGTTTCAAGAAGGCTTGGAAACCCCCTGATCCACTAAAATGACAAGAAGCATAGATTCTCATAAGCCCTTCTGTTGGAGCTTATAACAATATGTGCCTCTTGCAAATAAAAGGAGTTGACTGAGGGATTTTGACAGATGGTCTGGGGTGTTTGTATTTTGACAGTTGGGGCCTGATGCCAGTGGTGTATGCGGAGAGGTGGTTGAGTGTTGCCAGAACACCATCACCCTCTATAGCCAGCGACTCAAGCATCTGACATGCCGCACAGGTGACCGTGGCCACACTGATGTCCTGTACAGTCCCTTCATTCTAACATCTTGCAGTAGTAGCTGAACATCTCTCTCATCTTCTTATCGTCACTCAATTGTTTTCTCTTTGTCACCATTCAGAACGTTCCAGTTGAGCACGAGGCTTTCATATCCTTATATTCCACTTCTCTTTCTCTTCTCTGTTATGTGTGATACGTTAAATTTGAGTAGCAGTCGGCCAGTATTGTTTTGTTATATGTATACACAGAAGGAATGACATAGTGCTAGATATATTTCCTCATTTATTGCTTGCACTTCAATACGTGATTCAGTGCACTTATTTTGTTAAGTCCTTTTTATTTATAAAAGGGACATTTTATGATGGGACGCTGTGGAGCGCATTGAGTAGCATGCCCATGATGTCATAGGTGGGCAGGCCTCAAACTCTGACAGTTGATTAACAATATAACAATTACATCATGTCTAGCTACGCTAACCGATAACAATTACATCATGTCTAGCTACGCTAACCTCGCAGCCGAACATACTGTGTGTGTATATAAACACAATAAATGTATCTCCAAATGCTGTGTACATAAAAGCTTGAAACTTGAGGAAATGCTTCCTTTAAAATGCATTTAAGAGTGCATCTGAGCATATTGAAATTGGTTGGCTAGATGAACAGAAAAAAATAGATATTTTGGAAAATTTGGCTAATCTGTCAGTCTGTAATTTTTGTTTGTAGTCACTTGAATTTTTGGCTCACGCGCGAAGCAAAAGTGAGTATGTTTTAGGCCAGTGGTCGTCCATCCGGCGTCCGGCTGCCGTCGTCTGTGGTAAACTTTGACGTTGGCATTTTCTCGAAGACTATTCAAGCCACAGTCTTCAAACTTGGCCCAAGGATACTTTGTGGCAAAACCTTTTTAAACATACCAATTTGAGTAACCTCTCACAAAGGTCAAGGTCACAGGGGATTAGGAAATACGTCAAAATTAGCTATATTTTGACATAATTTATTTTTTCTCAAATAATATTCACAAATTCAAACCCAAACTTGGTACAAATGTACCTGATGGTAAGACCTATTTATGCATACTAATTTGGATGACCCCTCAGAAAGGTGAAGGGTCACAAAGGCTCGGGAAATAGGTCCGAAATAGCCATATTTTGACAAAAGATGTTTTTTCTCAAATACCATTCACAACTATAATTTTTAAACCCAAACTTGCTACAGAGATACCTGATGGGAAGACCTTTCTCTGCACACTAATTTGGTTGATCCCTCAGAAAGGTCAAGGGTCAAGAGAGCTCAGGAAATAGGTCTAAAATAGCCATATTTTAACAAAAGATGTTTTTTCTCAAGTACTATTCACAACTTTAAACCCAAATTTGGTACAGAGATATCTGATGGTAAGAACTAACCCCTCAGAAAGGTCAAGGGTCACAAGAGGCTGGCAAATGTGTGTAAAATGCAATTTTTGATAAAATTGTAGATATTGTCCACATTTTTGCAAATTTTTCAACCACATTTGGCACAAAGATAGCTGATGATAAGACCTTCCTATGCATACTAATTTAGTCGACTCATCACAAAGGTCAAGGGTTACAGGGGGTGGGTGGGGGGGGGGGGGAGGGGGGACAGGTGTGTGAAAAATGCTTACATTTTCAGAAAACCTGGATTTTGCTGTTGCAGAAGCCAGCCCTTGTCACGTATGTAAATCGGTCATACACATGAGCCATAATGGCTTTGCCTTTCTTGTTAGATATAGCTTGCATCAAGAAAGACATTCGATGAGTTTGTTAGCCAGCTTTGTACCTCTTCAACGTTTCAGTAACAATTCATTTCAGAACAAAATATGAAACTGAAAACCATTAACTTCTGGAGAACAATCAGACGGTGACAGTAATGTAAATGCAGCATCTTCGCAGACATTGATGCAATCCTCTCTCTCACACTCTCTTTCTTTTCAGGACATGTCCCTGGTAAAAATCTTCAACTTTCTAAAGGAAGCTAATTTTTTTACCAAGATTTTTAATCTTTGTGAAGTATTTGCATAATTTTAAGTCTCAACTCGGGCGACATTTTAGCCTGAAATATTTGTAATATATATTTATGTGTTTTGTTTAAAGACCACCCTCTTAGTTTGGCTGGCAGACTCTTATCTTTCCTACTGTGAGATGGTCTTAATTGCCTGCTCAGCATTAAGACCAAATAATTAACTCTCTCTCTCTCTCTCTCTCTCTCTCTCTCTCTCTGTCTCTCTCTCTCTCTCTCTCTCTCTCTCTCTCTCACACACACACACACACACACACACACAGAGACGAGCACATTCATGCAAGCGCACACACACTGATGCACTGACAAAGAGGCTGTGACAGTATCGCCTGCACGGGTAAAGTCAGACCGAGTTCACACATATTGTATCAGGAAATTGTGCTGTAACCATTTGCTCTCAAGTCAAAAAGCCAAAGGGATACTCAGACAGTTAAAAACTAAAATTACGTATTATTAAATGACATTTTCCAAACCAAGGGGGCATATGCATGGTGCCCCTTACAGAGGAGCTCACTGAGGCATAGGCAGATCTTTGAGACTTTTTTACATGTATTTGAATATCAGAATACGGCCAGACAACAGGTAGTGTCCTCCAGGACAGTCTGCAAGCGTATCGTGCTTAGAGTGTGGAAATGTGTGTAAGTTTATATGGAAGGGACATTGTGGGCATGCTTAATCGTGTCTTGTCTTGACTGTAAAATGATCATGTGTGACCCTCTCCAACAAACCATGACTAAGTTGCTGGGCCAAATCATTGTTAAAGCCAGAAAATGGTGTTGGTTGATTTTTTTTTTTTTAAATGAAAAGTAAATGTTCAACATTTTCAAGTTCTGTGCTCTTCAAATTATATATAATAGACTAATAATAATAATAAATTTAATATTGCTCAGGGTCATAGACCATAAATTGCACGGTTGATCTGTCTGCTGGACTATAACATGGTGTACAGAGGACAGCTCCTGTATTGAGGAGCTTCTGCAGTAGTGCTCATTGTTGTAACGCATGCAGACTTGCCCCCAGTCGTATGCACAGACTCTCGCAAAACAGACGCATACACCGCCACTGACTCAGACGGGCGCATTCATGCAGTAAAACACAACTCGCGGGCTTTCTTTCTAATGGAACTTTTATACAAGATAAACTATAAAAGAACGCTCAACAACTATTTACACTTCCCCTCTACCATCATCTCAACACCACATGCACACGCACAATATCAATGCCAGGCTAGGTAGTAGTCTCTCACACTCCAACCTGTTTTGTGTTCTCGCCTGGTTACGTTCAGTCCTTTCACGTCTAGGCGTGCAAGTCCTTCGTACGCTCCTGAGTCGTCCTGTCTCTCGTACCGTAGACATCCTCGTAGTTCGTACCATATCTTCGCTGTGACCCAAGTGTCTCGGCACCGGTCGCTCACTCCCCGAGTGAAGAGATGGAGAGATGACCTCGCATTAGGTCCCTGGTGACTGACGTCTCGGCGTCCGTTGCTCCAACCTCTGACAAGCACTCTGAACAATAATAAAGTCCTAAACCGTAACACTTGCTAAACACACAACATATTGGATAATATGAGATACATTACGTAACCTGGCTGATAAAATAACTCACACGTTCATTCACACACACACACACACACACACACGTGCTTCAGTAACCCGACTACTTTCGTAACACCCCATATCTCTGTCACTACCTTGAAACAGACTATAACCTAATGCTCTCGCTATACGTTATCCCATACGCTGGAAAAGACTATACTTAACCACGTACTACCTTCATAACAACTTAGGCCTACACGCCTCACATTAATTTAGTTATCCATCTCGGTAAATAAATGTATACGAAAACCACCGATTACCTCACTGAATTCCAAACCAACATAACGGAACCAACCCAGAGAATGCTCTATAACCAAATTACTCTTACCAACGCATACCATCTTTAACTAAGCAGCTATCAATAATACATAATTTATCAAAAACATACCTGTATTCTAGGTTTCAGAGTCTTGGAATACGGGCTAATACACATGTCTGTACCCACTGACAGTAAAGCCCCGTACTAACTTTCTACAGCTCTGCCAGACTGAGCTCTCACCTACAACTCACTAAAACTCCCCGTATTAAACGTTCCTTAAAGATTCCACGTGGGCCACGTGCCTCACGGAATAGTTGTCACAAGACAAACCGCTACAAAACTGTACCATATTAAACCTACTGTGTGAACCCTATGCGTGGGCTTAGAGTTTCATCACAATTCCCCCTTCCTCGGGGAAAAAAAGAAACAACCGAGTTTCTTTTTAAGACTACTCGACGCAATATTATCACAAAACAAGAAGGGACTAACTCTGACTGTCTAGAATACAAGAAGCAAAAATAGAACAGCCTTAAGCCTCAACGCACTCCCTCGGATCGCACAGCGAATGCGAAAACAGAACTAACGTGCTAATACCTACAGAAATGAAAACGATCCAACGACTGCCCACACAATCGCGAGACCCCAGTCTCCGACCTACCTAAAGACGGGGTGGTGAACGGCATTTCTGTCCGCAACAGAACTATGCCATCTCTGGCCAACCCGACTGGTGGGCCAAACCCGCGGACCGATCCCCTGATTCCGGACGGCAATAACACGGTCTGTTTGCTCACGAGCATGCTTGCTCTGAGCTCCCGTCGCGCCTGATGCGACTGCACCGCGAGGAACGTGAGCTCGCCGTTTCATCGCCCTGACCCTACCAATGACTGGCTGCACACCCTTCATGTTACACAGAACTAAGTCCACTACTGGCTCGTCGATGACACAAGAAATCAGATCACCTGAGAAAACTCCGTGTCAACCTCTATCTCGGCCAAAGGAAAAATTTCTATCCTCCCTCCGAACGAAATCACTGTCTGCGTCTCCCCCGTGTACTGATCCTCCCTAACAAGGCTACGTCTGACCCCTGTGGTAGTTGTACCTGAGTCACGGAGAACAGAAGCGAGACATCCGTTTACAACACTGTCCACCAGCGGTAGGCAACCACCTCCGTCAGCTGAACACACTCCACCCAGCTGTGGCTCCTCCCCGACTGGGACTGCAAAACTGGCCATGTGAGTGGGCTGCTCCGCCCCCTCCACCATAGCAGTATCGCTAGGACATTGATGAGCCAGATGGCTGTATTCTTGACAACTAAAACACTGCGCGCCTGAACTACTGTAAGGACAGTTCCGACTTAAATGCCCGTACCCACGACACGCAAAACACTGAGTGTCCGAATTCGCTATACGACCACGACCGTACCCACGCCCAGATTTCTCTCTTCATGTGTAAGGATCGCAACCGCCATTGCTGTTACCTCTATCCCCACGTCGGAAACGCAAACTACCCCTACCGTTCACCAGTTGGGCTCCACGCAAGGTATTGATGCCCCGATATCCCCCAGTCGTGTTAGTGGTGAGCAACCTGACTGGTGGTGACTCGGTCCTACGCGCTAGGTTTTTCGTCGGATGCACCAGCCGAAAAGCATCCGCGTTCTGAACTAACTCTTCTGTACTCTTGAGGTTACGCTCTCTCAAGAATGCCGCTAGATCCTTGGAAACGCTACCAAAGAACTGTTTTGCCAACACGAGATCAAATAATGCCTCGTACGTGTGGTCGATCTTTGACAGTTCGACCCAACGCACGAGCAAATGGGACAACCTTTTGCCGAACGACACAAACGATTCCCCTTTCTCTGGCCGACAAGCTCTCAAGCGTTCTCTGAAACCCTCCGCACTACACTGGAACTTCTGTAAGAGACACTCCTTCAAAGTATCGTAATCCACGTTCCCCGAAACGTTCAAACTATGGAAAAGACTCCAGGCCTGACCTAGCACCGACGAAAGCAAAACGGGCCAGTTGGCAGGTGGCCAACTCGACGCCTGCGTGTGAGCCTCAAAACGACACAAAAAAGCATCAATGGAGTCAACAGACTCCTTAAATATCGGTAATCTAGGGAAATTACGTATGCCCCGGCCTACTGAATCACCCTCTGAAGCTGCTCTAGACCCCGCATCTCGAGCTAACTGCAGCTGCACCTCCCTATCTCTCTCTTCCTTCTCTCTCTGATACTATAACTCCTCCTTTCTAAGGATTCTATCTCTTTCTTCTCTCTCTCTCTGAACTTAAAGTTCTTTCTCTTTCAAAGCCCGTTCCTTTTCGTCTTTCTCTCTCTGAAACGCTAGTGACTTCTCGTCTTTCTCTCTCTGAAACGCTAGTTCTTTCTCCTTAAGTACTCCCTCTCTCTCTCTTCCTTTTCTCTCTGAATTTCTAGCTCTTTCTCCTCTCTAAGGTCACAAACCTCTAACTCTTTCTCGTCCTTCACTCTCTGAGCTTCTCTTTCTCTCACCCTATCCTCCCTGTCCTTACATTTCTCAACGTAATCAAACAGTTTATCGTCCTTTAGCCCTAGCCTCTCACCTTGCTTAATATAAGCCTCTACCTGGTCTGACTCCTTATTTACAGTAATTATCTTCCACAAATTCAAAAAATCGTAAAAATACAAAACTACAAAACAAATCAACGGCAAAACTTAAAATATGACCCACAGAAATACCAATAACCTACGCAGAGAGTAACAGTGCCTTACTTGAAAACGTCCAGATGGATCGAAAAATAAGAACGACAGAAAGAAGAGCAAGGAAAAAGACTACTATCTATACAAAAGGAAGAAACAAAAACTAGCTCCTCGTAAGACCCAGAAAACTACAGAAATAACGGATCTTACCCCCTAGAATCGGAGAGGGGAATCTTAACACAAACCACCAAACACGCACATAACAATAAAACTTTACTCTAAATCCACTATTCCCCTATCGCCCGCACTACTCTAAAATACCGCTAAAACAGGGTAACCACTGTAACGCACGCAGACTTTCCCCCAGTCGTACGCACAGACTCTCGCACAACAGACGCATACACCGCCACTGACTCAGACGGGCGCATTCATGCGGTAAAACACAACTCACAGGCTTCCTTTCTAACGGAACTTTTATGCAAGATAAACTATAAAAGAACGCTTAACAACTATTTACACTTCCCCTCTACCAGCATCTCAACACCACATGCACACACACAATATCAATGCCAGGCTAGGTAGTAGTCTCTCACACTCCAACCTGTTTTGTGTTCTCGCCTGGTTACGTTCAGTCCTTTCACGTCTAGGTGTGCAAGTCCTTCGTACGCTCCCGAGTCGTCCTGTCTCTCGTACCGTAGACGTCCTCGTAGCTCGTACCATATCTTCGCTGTGACCCAAGTGTCTCGGCACCGGTCGCTCACTCCCCGAGTGAAGAGATGGAGAGATGACCTCGCATTAGGTCCCTGGTGACTGATGTCTCGGCGTCCGTCGCTCCAACCTCTGACAAGCACTCTGAACAGTAATAAAGTCCTAAATCATAACACTTGCTAAACACACAACATATTGGATAATATGAGACACATTACGTAACCTGGCTGATACAATAACTTATACGTTCATTCACACACACACACACGTGCTCCAGTAACCCGACTACTTTTGTAACACCCCATATCTCTGTCACTACCTTGAAACAGACTATAACCTAACACTCTCGCTATACGTTATCCCATACGCTGGAAAAGACTATACTTAACCACGTACTATCTTCATAACGACTTAGGCCTACACGCCTCGCATTCCTTTAGTTATCCATCTCGGTCAATAACTGTATCCGAAAACCACCGGTTACCTCACTGAATTCCAAACCAACATAACTGAACCAACACAGACAACGCTCTATAACCAAGTTACTCTTACCAACGCATACTGTTTTTAACTAAGCAGCTATCAATAATACATAATTTATCAAAAATATACCTGAATTCTAGGTTTCAGAGTCTTGGAATAAGGGCTAAGGTATCTCACACACGTCTGTACCCACTGACAGTAAAGCCCCGTACTAACTTTCTACAGCTCTGCCAGACTGAGCTCTCGCCTACAACTCACTAAAACTCCCCATATTAAATGTTCCTTAAAGATTCCACGTGGGCCATGTGCCTCACAGAATAGTTGTCACAAGACAAACCGCTACAAAACTGTACCGTATTAAACCTACTGTGTGAACCCTATGCGTGGGCATAGAGTTTCATCACAATTATGTACTGTTTTCAATCTTATAGGTCCACTTTGTCCCTGCTCCTGCAAATATTTGCATTATTCATGTGATGATTTCATGTTTATGTGGAATGTTGCATGCAGCCGTTATGGGTTTTTTCCCAGTCTTGCATCATTTATTCACATACATGTGTGTGCTGTGCATGATAATTTGCATGCCAAGACGCATTAATAGTTGTCTTCTATACATACTGTTAAAGTATGCATGTACAGGTACGTGTGCATCTTGAAAACATAAAAGTGAGCATGATATGTTTTCTCTGTCTTTCTGTCTTCTCACTTCTATCGCTCTCTCAGTCCCATATGTGTAAATGTGTGTGGGCTATTGTAGGATCTAAATATTTTCAGTTTGGTATTATTGTAGTTTTACTTCTTCAAAAGGAATGAATGTAATAATAACTTATTTTCAATTGTAGGCTTGGGAATATGAGACAGTTTTTGTGTTTGCGGGACACGGAAGTACATTTGATAGCAGTCTGTTCAAATGGAAGAACTTTAAAACTCGTTCAAGATGAATGGCATCCAGATACGCGGCTTAAGTCGTGTATCCAGATGCCATTCGTCTCGAATGAGTTAAGCCAACTTGACCAAATGCCTCCCGCGCAAAATGTAAACTCTCCATTTGTGCATGTTGATGCAGGTGAGAGATACATTATTAGTTACTGTGTGAGGAAGGTCAAATTAACTGTTGTGTGTCATGAAGTCAGAGCTGAGTAATATAGTCAGTAATTTGACAAGGCTGTCATTTTACACTCTGTCAAACATTTCACAAGGCTTTCTGTCAAACAACACAGCTCTCAATAATATATTTTTTTTTTTTACATTTTTAAAAGAAATTAAGTTGATGAAAAAGCACTAAAAGTGATTTATCTCAGATGGAAGAAATTTATCGCTTGAATCACACCAGATGTGACATCATAATACTGTAAATGTAATATACTGTACTACCTCATATGCCCAATTACACTTGACACAATCAAACCATTTTTTTTTTCTGGCCAAAGCTGTTTTTCTATGACTGAGTTAAGTTTCTATGACTGAGTTAATCCGACCTTTGGCCATTTTAACAAAATGACTGAATATTTCAGTCTTCAAATAAAAGCTAATGAATGGACTTACCCTCGGTGGCAGACTAGCCCCACTCTACCCTATTATTATTATTATTATTATTATTATTATTATTAATATTATCATGTGAACAGGGAAGGCAAGATACGATTATGTTGATAAAAAAATCTCTTTAAATATTTATACATTTTCCTTCTAACTTTCTCAACCATTAAAGATTTTTATATAGAGTAGACATTTGGATTTAATGCCTCCATATCATGGTGTTATCTGCCTTGTGCATGCAGCCACCATTACTGTCAACAGCACTGATGGTTGCATGCAGGATAAAAGGTTAAACTTATTTGTTTAAAGTATACATAA
The DNA here is from genome assembly GCA_036245525.1 of Semisulcospira habei. Classification (NCBI taxonomy): domain Eukaryota; kingdom Metazoa; phylum Mollusca; class Gastropoda; family Semisulcospiridae; genus Semisulcospira; species Semisulcospira habei. The sequence goes on from BTPG01000005.1 coordinate 36,346,702, forward strand.
TTACATGTGAGTAGCAATTTTTGTTTACCTCCTTTTGTCAAGTGTAGAGAAGTTGTTTGTTGTACACGCAGTATGTGATGAAGCTGGTGTGTTGTTGGGACAGGTGGCAGCTTTAAGCGCAGTGTGGAGAAGGACCGGCCAGATGTGGAGTTTGTACCTGTCAACCTGCACCTGCAGCGCATGGCCATCTTTACCGAGAACAACACCACAGGTGGGACGGTGTTAGTTATTTTGACAAATCTGGCATTTCTAGAAATGCATTAAAAAAATCAGCATTTCTGGAAAATTAAAGCTTGCCTGAATTTAGTCCAAAAGAATAAAACTGTGAATAAACCCTTGAAATGCTAGTACAGGTTGTAAATTGACCATGATAGTTCAAGGGTTGTGTCAGAATAGCTTGGCGCCTGTAGGCGCCAAGCTATTCTTTCACCACCCTTGAACTCTCATGGTCGATCTGTCTCAAGAACTGTGACATAAACCACAAAAGATGTAAAAGGATGCATCCTCAAGATGTAATAAGTTGAAGCTCATTATTTAAAACTGTGAATTGAAGCCACATGTTATGTTGCTAGTCAGAATGTTGATCAAAGGTTGTGTGGAGAAGGTGCTGGCTGCTTTTTGATTTCTGAATTCATTTTCTACATCAGAATATATGGCACATCATCTAAGTCATTTGGAAAGACTGCATTAGGGAAGCTTATGAAAGGTGGTAGAAAAAAGTTTGACACTTGACTCTTTGAAGCTTTTTTTTTATTAGGGGATGACATGACATCTAAGGAGAGTCTTGACAATAAAGTAACAAGCAACAATAACGTCATGTTTGTCTACAACAGCATCAGACAACATACTTTTGGCGGGAAGCGCTGTATGTGTGCGTATGAATACCTCAAGGTTTGTGTATTATAAGCTTGAAATGTTAGGGCTTGCTTCTTTGAAACTGTCAGAAGGAGCCTTCAGGCATATTGACTGTAGATGGCTCATTGAAGACAACAATTATTGTCTTCTTTCAGTCTCTTTACACTTTTTCTTATTGGCCTGGCTCTATTCAATTTTTTTCCCTGGTTGCCCGTTCTCAGGGCAACGGGAGTCCCCTTGTCACATGTTACCAAGGTAACATGATAAGTAGACTCCCGTATTACATGTTACGATGACAACGCTACTCACTGAGCAAAAGCGTCCTCCCCCAAATATATCTTTGGCCAATCACATTTCTCAGTACAAACATACCCTAATCTTCATTCAGTCAAACCTCTAAACAAAAATATGACAATAAATAAATAATTTAGGGGACTACACAACAAAAAGAACTATATCATAATTTATGTCAGTGTTCTGTGATACTGCTGGTACCAGTTTCATACAAAACATAACGGAATAATTGGTTGTTAGATAATATCAACAACAGGAAAATTCAACTGAAGCGAAGGCCCTATCATGTACTGACCATATTCGAAATGGCGAAGAAACTAAAATTGCCAGTGGTTCTTGTCGCCTCTCGGGTCTGGTCAGGGGGTGGTCAGTTGAAACGCGTTTGAGTCTGAATTGTTTTTGTTATATTCAGTTGAAATTTTGGACATATCTAGCTTCGAGAAAGACGCCGGGTTAGTTTGCTAGTCACCTTTTACGTCTTCAACATTGTAAGTAAAAATTAAGCCATTGCCAAAAAATATTAAAATAAAACAGCCGACTTTGAGGATCTGTAAAGGTAGCAGCAAATTTGTCTTGCAGACACACACGCACACACACCCCGCACGCACACACCCACACACGCGAGAGAGAGAGAGAGGGGAAGGCCTAAATGTAAACAAGCATACGCACATGTACCACACTGAAGTGCCGCACACATCAATCTCAGTGTTTAACCCAGTGTTGCCTGTACACTAGCATTGAGCAAGTCATTGTCAGATTACTCGATAGTAGGATGACATACTGAACTGAATTCTCTTGTGTCTAAATGAACCATAGCTAGACCTGTATGTAGCATTTCGTAACATCTGTTGCAAGAATGTTTCTTTGAACAGTTATGGCTGTACAGGGCTTTTAAGCTTGGCATAAGCACAATGTATTTGAAACATTCCGATCATATAGTGTAAACACATGAAGAGGAAGAACTCGGCTTGTTTCTTGTGGCATGGTACCAGATTATGACTAAATGCAAAAGTGGTGGTCACCTAAATGTTCACAAAAATGCAAACAGGGTGGTAAAGAATTAAAATTAATGATTCATCATTATTCAACTCAGCATTGTTTATAATCCAGACCTTCACACACTGACAAGATAAGTAGTGAATTTGTGTTTTTTTCTATTTAAAAAACCCAAAATATTAATAAATTGTGTTGTAACTGTCTTTTCTAACCGTGCTTCTTTTTTCGTTGGTTTTTTTTTCTGCATTGTTTATATATGCTTTTACTTTATTCTTTTTAATGTGGGATTGAGTTAAGGATACTGTTTGCGTGGTCAGGCCATGTGTATGACACAGTGACTGCAGGGGCAGCTACAGCATACAGCAAGAAGTACAAGAACGGGGGACTGCGGCGATTGTTACAACAGCAACGCACCGCACACACGGCAGACACCACACTGGGTCCCCGTACCAAACTGCAGCGTGCATGCTCTCTGCGCAATGAGGTGACAGACCTGCGCCAGGCCATCAGCAAACAGTGCATGCAGCTGTTGGGGGCCGAGTCCTGGCACACAGTGCAGACCGCCATGGAGGAGCTGTCGGAGCAGGTACTGCCGTCAATGGAGGCTGACTGTCCAGCAAGAACCAGCAAAGAAAGAAACATGCATAGGAGAAACAAGTTGACCCTTTCACTCCCAAGTCAAACGATCCAACTACAAGACATAGATCCTCATGAGCCCCCATGACTGCGGGGGCTCAGGATCTATGCCTCTTGCTGAGACCAGTTTGTGTCCATGTTCCATGGAGGATGTTGGCTTTTGGGCATTGAATTAACCAAGATTTCAGAAATAAAAATCAGGCATGGGAATTGTCCGCTTAAAGGCAAATTTCCGCCGAAATGATTTGCTCAGCCGCCAAAAAAAAAAAATGTCCGCCGAAAAAAAAAATTGGGGTGCAAAAAGTAACTGAGCACCGGTCATTATACACTGCGAGGCCGCATTGGTTCGAGTTATATGCCGCCCGCTAGAGTTACGCGTCACCTATTGTGGCTTTAACGCAGCTGTTACTTTACCGTGCAAGCGGGCAATACAACACTGAACACACCGTTTTCATGCCTCGCTTACCGTCTTGCGCACTGTACGTGTGGGGAAAATGGCGGCATCACGAGTTGTTGAAAATTGAAAATGGCAGTGAGTAAGGATATCGTTCAAGACAGAGTGCTGTTTAGTGTGCACCTGATCATGATCCGGTAAGCAACCCCCCCTCCCCCCCCCCCCCCCCCCCTTCCCCGTCGTTTGATTTTTTGGCCGCTGAAATGAAGGACCACGCTCCCCCCCCCCCCACCCCCCCCCCCCCCCCCCGCCCCCCTGTCGTTTGATTTTTTGGTCGCTGAAATGAAGGACCACGCTGGAAATTTCAGACTTTTTTCACTTTTCTAATTCCCATGCCTGAAAAATGTACGTACGATGTACGTACAGAGGCAGGGGATATTTTGTCCTTGTTTTGATGAGGCATGTTTCTTTCTCTCTTGGTTATTGTTTTGCCCTTGGTTTTTCCAAGTGTGTGTTATTTGCAGGCTTTGGGGTAGCTTGATCATGTGTTGATGTGTGGGTCTAGAATGTTGGTCTGTGTGTGATTCCTGCTGAGTTGTAACTGAAAGGAAGAAGCAGACAGCCATCTGCACCTGCACACTTTGTACAGGGGGAAAAAACAGTCTTCCCTTCATATTCTGTAACAAGTTCTAATATACCGGTATTAACACAAATGAAGCATAGTGAACTTCATTTCACAACGATAAAAGTTCCAAACCATTTTTTTTAACTTGCTGTTGAAATAAAGCATTAAATAAACATGCATAACACACTCTCCAAGACAAGCACCACGCACGCACACACACACGCACACGCACACACACACACACACACACACACACACACACACACACACACGTACTCGTACCTCAAATACACGGAATTAACTTGACTTCATAAACCAAAAGATATAATTGTTGAAAAGGTCATTGAAGGATGAATTACACAAATGACTAACTCCTGTTGCACCCAAAAACACCTGTACTTCTCAAGGCTTTTTTTTTTTAGTGTGTCTGTGCATCTCTGACACACTAAAACTCAAAATCACATACTGAATATGTAACTAAGGGCTAGTCAGACACACTAAAATTCAGTGCATCTGTGTTCGAGATGCATTATTCTTGTGCATGGGCACCCTAACAGAGGGCGGTGACAGTCGTTCTATTTTTAGTGATGAGTTGGTTCATTTAGCCGCTGGCTTGTCACGGCTGCGTTCAGAATTGACCCGACTCCGGGGTCCGTGCGAATGTAACTGGACGGGCAACCTATTAGTTTACATGTGATGTCAGCATGTTATTACAAAGTGTTTGCTTCATGTTGAATGCGTTACTTGCTCACCACCTCACCATTCATACTATTACGGGATACGGCATCATGCGTTTCACTTTCAATCTTGAACAAAGTTGTAAATGGCAGAGAAAAGCAAAGCAAGCTGGAATGCTTCAGATTCTTCAGTCTGGCACCATCTGATCTTGATAATCACTTAGAAGAAAGTTGCACTTCAACACCACCGTCTCTGTCGACAAGCGGCAGTACCAAAAATTATTCCCCTGGGCCATGTGTGGCACCACCGCTGCAACGCAGTTATCAGAGTTCATGGCTGCGTGTATTTCCATGGCTAAAGCATGACAGCGCACGGATGACATGCGCAATGTGCATGGAGGCGAACTCAAAAAGCAAGTCCAGAAATTTGAACAGAAATAAGTTTGTCACCGGATCTGAGAATTACCAGCATTCCACGCTCATTCGCCATGAAGAATCTGCGGACCACGCTGTTGACATCCTAACCCGACTGGTTACAAATGGCAAACACTGCTGAGAAAGTGCAGGTAGGTTTACTGTACATCACTGTGTTATTTGGCAGCTTGAACTCTTCATTGGAAATAATAGTAGACTTTTTTCTTCCTGCTCCTACCTCCCCCTTCACTTTTCATTATACGCACGCACGCGCACACACTTGTCCCAACTGCAGTTCTGTCTGTTAACAACACGTGTGTAGGACTTGTTGTTTTTTTTGCTTCTGCTCATATGTACATCTTCTGGTACATAGTTATTAGGCAAAAGCTCTAAAATTGGAGAAATGCGTCTTTGGGGTTAAATGGGTTGAAACCAACTTTTTAAGTACATCAGTTCACACACACACACATCACACACACACACACACACACACACACACACACACACACACACACACACACACACACACAGAGACACACACACACACACACAGAGTTTAGACAAGTCAGACTTTGGTCATCAATCTGCATTCAGCAGAAAAGGCTATATTCTCTGTTATAATACATTATCGAATGATCATGCAAATAAATACGTATACAGCTCTGACTCGATATATCGTGAATCGTTATATCGCGATCCCAGATATATTGCGGGGGGTACCTTGGATCCCCTCCAAAATCGGACAGACCATGTACGGCGGTGAACCGCAAAATAATTTGTCACCGGCCATGGCTGTATCGTGCTCCACGGGTTGCTGCACACACGCGACACAACTGGGAGGGCGTCCACACACTGAACACCCACAAACCTTCTCCACATGAAGAACACGTACATACATGTATGCACATAAAGAGGGTAGGAGACAGAGTCAGTGTATAATGAGGGTCTAGGCTTCTGGCACATGGCAGATGCCTCCCCACTGACTGGCTGCTGGGCACATGGGAACAGCTTCACACAGACCACAATGTGGCCTCCTCCTAGATATGACCACACACATAAATGCGGTAATAGGAAACACTGATTCGATGCGCATCAAGGTCCATGCTTTTCATAGGTTTCAAGTTTACCACGCTCGGCAGCCAGCGATTATGGCCCCCAACTTAGAGGGTGCAAAAACTAATGCTGAACCCTCGTTCAGCGTGACAACTGTTTTACAAAAATTTCGCTGCAAACAAATTCCCATCTTGGGACAATAAAGGTATTTGTATTCGTATTCACCTCCTCAAACGAAGAACACAGGCAATGATAGGAAGACCTTAGGCACAGATGCGAGGGATAATGAATGTCTATGCTTCCTGCAAAGTTGAGCGGTTCGCTATTGAAGTTAAAGAGAGGTATGCTACCCTACTGCTCTTGCTTACCAGTCATCGTGCGTGACGACTTCAAACAAAACACACTAGCGTTGCAGATGGACGAAAGCTAAGAGATTGAGGCATGTGCATTGTAAGTTTTGGCTTTTTCAGAATTTTAGGATCTCGTGCCTGCAGTGTGTGTGTGTGTGTGCATATGTGCGAGCGCGTTTTTTGTTTGACGTGACATGTAAGACGCTCATTTCTGTTCCTAACGTACCCTAGAAGTGCCGGCGTTGTAGCACCAATGAAATTGTATCTGTCATGTACAACACAACCGGTATGGGATTATGATCACACTGCGTGAATGCGTAAATGTATTTTATGTCAGAATAGAGAAGGAAATGTTCAGCAAAAATGGACCATTTCCGATCCTTCACAAAATGAAAAACGTTCTTTTTCTGTCATGTTAACAGTGCAAGTAAGTGTTTCTGCGTGTACTTGGCTTACTTTCAAAGAAAGAATGCACCTGTAGGTGATGGGTAATGCCTATGCACACCGGTGCAGCGATTCTCGCCCACCCACCCTCCCCCTCCCCCCCTTTCTCCCCCCCCTCCCCCCCCCCGCCTCCCCCCCTCCCCCTCCCCCCATCATTGGCCCAATATATCGCGGTCCCATTTTGTGGACTCCGACAACCGCGATATATCAAGTCAGAGTTGTATGTGTTTTTCTCTGTGTGTGTGTGTGTGTGAGAGAGAGAGAGGGAGACAGGCTTTTACATGATAGCTCACCAGTTAAAGAACCAGTATCATGGAAAGGACATGCACACAGTGTCACAAATTTAAAGAGGAGAGAGTGAAATGAGTTAATTTATTTTAAAGAACAAACAGATGATGCAGTTTTTCTTAAATAAATTTGCGGACCCTCTATTATGCTCAGATGGGGGTCTGTGTACTCTCTACAATTTATACCTGGGGGTCTACAGACCCTTTAACCTGTTGTGAAAACAGAAGCCCTGCTTCTACTACCGTTTACTCTTAAGGCATGCATCAGAGCTATTGCGGATACAAGAAAAGTTTCGTTTGTTCAGGGGTTTAGTGGATGGTCCTATTTTTTCTGCCTTTGTTACTGTTGTGAAGAACGAAGAAGAAAAATATCTGATTATCATTTGAAATAAAATTGTCTTATTACTATTAAATGCTACAGTTGTATAGCAAAGTTTCTAGAGGATCAAGTGTATTGAACCTTGGGTGACAGTGTGAAAAATTGAAGTTACTGAACTATGCCCCATGATCCACGGCCAGCAAGAGACATAAATTCGCATGAACCCTTGTGGATGCAGGGCCTGGAGAATTTATTGCAGAAATTATGCCTCTTTAGGGGGTAGGAGGGGGGGGGTTGGTCAATCTATCTCCCGCTGTTGGTGCTGGAAGTGAAAGGGTTATGACTTCGACCTGTGTGTGCCTACACTGGTTGCCTCTCGATATCTGCTTTAGCAGAGCCTGATTTTTGCAGTCATTCAATTTTATATTTAGCCGCCTTGAATGGCCACATCTGTGTTGCATGGACGATGTTTCCTGTGTAAAGTACCTTGCCTGGGTTAAAGTTGGAAATTCTGGGAAAAAACAAACAAAAAAAAAAAAAAAAAAAACAGAAGATAGTGGTAGAAAACCCTTTAAAATAGAAACAAATAACGACGTTTCGGATCAAAGATCCTTCCTCAAGTGACATGGAAAACAAAGGTAGAACAGAAAAGAACATGACAGAAAGAAAAGACGTCATCCTGTATAGAGAGAATTTAGAAGACGTTAAAAAAAAAAAAAAGACACACACACACATAATGACGCAAATACACATGCACAAAACACGTAGCACAAAACTTACGTCTCTATACATACACGTCACTGCATACATTCGCATTCACTCGTGCCTGCTGCAGCTCACGCACATGCGCACACACACACACACAAACACTCAAAGGTAGCATCCAGTATCAACAGCGAGGTCAAGTCTGGCACCAACTACCCATCAGGCCGAGCATACATCCCTAGGGGCGAATGTTCAAGCCGTGCGGATGGTAAGTGCCAAGCCTGTCCGCGAAAAAAGATTCTATCATTTTGCGGCGGATGAAGTGGGATGTATTTTGCCAAAGGATGCGTATGCTGAAATGTGTGAGGCTATGAGGAGGTTCGTTGAAATGACGTCCAACCTGGTTGTTGTATCCGAGGCGGATCGAACGAACATGCTCCTCGCAGTGTTCAGGGAGTGTACGGTATGTCTCCCCCACATACAACATCTTTGGGCAGTGAGAACATGAGATGACATAGACAATATCCGATGACTGGCATGTGAATGAGCGGTGGACATGAAAAGATGACAGGGGTCCAGTGATGACGGGGGATGTGTTGATGTACGGACATGCTTTGCAGTGTGGTTGCTGACAAGGGTGTGTGCCAGGTGGTAAGGTGTTAGATGCGCGAAGTGAACTGTGAACAACAGTTTTACTACATTTTGGAAATTCTGGATTCCAGGAAAGTTTGGCCAGGGATCTGGGAGGGTTGCATAGAGCCCCTAGCATGTATGCCAGCAGGTTTTGAAGCTTGCTAAAAAATTAAGATTTTAACAATTTATTCAGTTCTCTTCCATTTTAGATGGGAAATGAAGTTGAAAATAATATCTGAGTTAGACCTGCACGTACCATTTGTACAAGTGCAACCACATTGGAGTTTTTCACAGACTGCTTTTGATTTAGATACCAGCTGGTAGAAAATGCTTGTAGAGTCTAAATGATAGCCAGTGAATATATCGTATGAACACACCAACTCATGTCTTCATACACACTAGCTGAGTTCTTTTCTTTTATGAAAGTCACAATCAAGACAGACACCGAGTGATCTGTCAGTTGCAGCCGTGTCCCTGCAGAAGCAGCAGTCTCTTCTATTCCAGCAGTTGTTTGGGATTCACGCATATAGTCCTGGTCTCCTACTCATGTTTGTGATATTTTCATCCACTTGTTGGACAATCACAGACCTCCTCATCACCATCACCTATTGTCTACAGGCTGAAGCCATTATCGCTAAATAACGTAGCTTTGTAAATGAACTTCATGTAGCGATTATGTGAAAACAGGGATAAGAGTTTACAGAAAGACATATATCTATAGATTAGCAAAAAAACGGAACTTCCATTTCGACATTAAAAAATTTCCGTAATTCTAGAATTTAGACATTTTGATTTGTTTAAATTCCAGCAGTCAACTTTCACTTAAGACCTTGATTATTCAGTCACCTGCCAAACATGATCAGGGTATTGAAGTTAAAATCAGCAAAAATACCTGCAAGTTCTGTCCACCGACCGACTGGCACCGTTAGGCCATCAAATGTGACAGGTCACTGGCCATTCACTGAGTTGCCACCTTGCCATTACACTCCCTGACAAAGCCTAGGCAGCATGTTGTTAGGCACTAACGGACATGCCATGGACTACATGCTGTGTTGACTGGCTAACCTGATGCCTGAGCTGCCAGTGACAAAAGTCATACTCCTTCGTGACCCTTCAAGTCATCCTCTTCAAGCACTTAAACTCTTAGACTAGCAGCTAAGTGGCGTTGGATATCCCTTTACCTTGGACTTATTTTCTCCAAATTTATGATGAAGTGGGGTATAAACTTTGAATGAGATTAGCTTTTGTTATGCTTGTAATTTTACCAGACTTTGTGATGTGACAGAAAACTAGTTTGTCTTTTTGTTTCTCTCGTCAAACATTACAGTATATCCGCTGCACCTGTGAAATTATAAAAACACACCTTTGTGAATAAAATGCTCCCAGTCGAGATGCAAGTAGGCAGTTCAGTAATGTAAAACATAGGCTTTGATAGGAAAATGTTGACAGATGCCAGATCCTTACCAACTGTTGTTATGACCTTTCTATGCATATTAGTTGGGTTGACCCCTCAGAAAGGTCAAAGGTAACAGGAGGTCTGCAAATGTGTGAAAAATGACAGTTTTGGTAGAATTTTAGTTATCAGCATTTTGGCCAACTTTTCAGTTAAATCTGGCACAAAGTTAGCTGATGGTAAGACATTTCTATGCTTGCTAATTTAGTTGAACCTCAGAAAAGGTCTGCAGGCATTGTTAACCCCGTTCAGTGCTGAGAAAATTTGAACACACCCAACTGCAAGAAGATCCTTATGAGCCCCAGCAGTTGAGGGCTCATGAGGATCTATGTCTCATGCTGACACCACTTTGTATCCATGTTCCTTGGACAGCTGGGACTTGTTGATGTTGAATTGACGAAAGATTGCAGAAACACAGTTTCTATTAACGCGCACTGAACAGGTTAAACAACATAGGACCAAAGTGACATTTTCAAGGGCACTACTCCATGGAGACTGAAGGATGCCTGCTACCTGCACTGAATAATGTTAGACTGAACTTCAGATTGAAACTTTAACTTCATTTTGTGTGGCAAGTTAACCAAGAATGTGTATTAGTATGTAGATACTGGAGGGATACTGCTAGGCCATGGCAGACGAACCAAGGGTTTAAAGGGTGGGGCCAGTACTGCGCACACTGCACTCCACCAAAAAGCTCCACCGCGCAGGCTTTAGGAAATGACCACGGACCATGACACTGACCATTCCAAGTCCTGTAGCGACGGGCGAGGGGCGAAACGGCAGGTGAAAGATGTCACTGGAAGCCGCAGTCTCAAACCTGCATGCAGGCGGTTCAGGATATTGGTCGCCTGATGTTGACCTGGGGATGACAACATCACTCGGCACACCCTGAACGACCAAGCAGCCTTCTCAAGGGACAGCACTGCTTGCTCCACACGGAGAGGGGCCTAGAAAAGGTGGCCTAACCAAAGCTCGTCCCCTCGCAACCCCAGTTGGCTAGCCGCGGTCAACGGGCATCTCCTCCTGTGGTCAAAAAACAAGAAAGAATAACGGATCCACTCTCATGACGACCACGACCGGACTCAACGTAGCATGCTGGAACATCCGAACCATGCTCGACAAAGCAGACAGCGGACGCCCTGAACGTCGCTCCGCCCTCATTGCCCATGAATTGCGGAGGTTAAACATCGACATCGCCGCGCTCAGTGAAGTACGCCTTCCGGACGAAGGCAGCCTCCAAGAACTTGGCGCTGGGTACACCCTCTACTGGTCAGGCAGGCCTGAATCAGAAAGACGGCTTTCAGGCGTGGGTTTCATGGTCAAGACCTCCATTGCGACTAAGCTGGAAAACCTACCAACGGGTCACTCAGACCACATCATGTCCATGCGCCTCCCACTGAGACACCAGCAACACGTCACCCTTCTCAGCGTGTACTCCCCAACCCTCCTGGCAGAGCCTGCTGAAAAGGACAAGTTTTACACTGACCTGCGCAGCCTCATACAGAGCACCCCTGTAGATGACAAAGTCATCATCCTTGGCGACTTCAACGCCAGAGTGGGCCAGGACTCTGAAGCCTGGAAAGGAGTCCTCGGCAAGCATGGCGTCGGGAACTGCAATGACAATGGCCGCCTACTGTTGGAGTTCTGTGCAGAGCAGCAGCTAGTCATCACCAACACTACTTTTCAGCAAAAGGACAGTCGAAAGACCACCTGGATGCATCCTCGCTCCAAACACTGGCACCTTATCGACTATGTCCTAGTGCGTCAGAGGGACTGCAGTGATGTCCTCCTCACCAGAGTGATGCCCAGCGCAGAGTGCCACACTGACCACCGCCTTGTCCGCTGCAAACTCAGGCTCCCCTTAAAGCCAAAACCCAAGAAATGGGGGCCCCCCCAAAAAAAAGCTTGATGTTGCCAGCCTTCAGCGTGACGACGTGAAAGCTGCCTTTCAGACAGATTTACAGCACAGGCTCAAAGACACAGCGGACCCAGCAGACTCCTCCCCTGAAACACTCTGGGAACAACTGAAAACTGCTATTGCAAAATCCTCTGCAGAAGTCTTGTGTTTCGCTAGAAAGAAGAACAAAGACTGGTTTGACGAAAACGATGTTGAGATCCAGGAACACCTAGCAAAAAAAAAGAGCTGCCCATCAGGCCCACCTAGCCCAGCCTTCCTGCCCTGTGAAGAAGTCTGCCTTCCGCCTCGTCTGCAGCAGTCTCCAGCGCAAGCTCAGAGATCTCCAGAATGAGTGGTGGACCAGACTTGCACAGAGGACCCAGCTTTGTGCTGACAATGGTGACTACAGGGGCTTCTATGAAGCAATGAAAGCAGTGTATGGCCCCAGGCACGTGGTACAAAGTCCCCTGCGAAGCGCGAATGGCCAGGCACTCCTCACAGATAATACCTCCATCTTGAACCGCTGGTCGGAGTACTTTCAGAGCCTCTTCAGCGCTGAGCGCACTGTTCAAGAAGCAGTCGTCCTACAAATCCCACAACTCCCAGTAAAGGTTGAATTGGACGAACCGCCCACCGCTGAAGAGACCCTCGCAGCCATCCACCAGCTCAAGAGTGGCAAAGCAGCAGGCATTGATGGAATACCGCCAGAGATCTGGAAACATGAGGCACAGCACTGCACAACAAGCTCCATGACCTCTTTCTCTGCTGCTGGGAGGAAGGAACACTACCAAAGGATCTCCGTGACGCTGTCGTTATCACCCTGTACAAGAACAAAGGCGAGAAGTCTGACTGTTCCAACTATCGAGGAATTACCCTGCTGTCCATTGCTGGGAAAATTCTTGCAAGGCTGCTCCTGAGTCGGCTGGTACCTACCATCGCTGAAGACCACCTCCCAGAGGGCCAGTGTGGCTTCAGAGCAAACAGGAGCACCACCGATATGGTCTTTGTGCTGAGACAGCTTCAGGAGAAGTGCCGTGAGCAGAACAAAGGGCTGTACGTAACGTTTGTCGACCTAACAAAAGCGTTCGACACTGTGAGCAGGCAAGGCATGTGGCAGATCCTGGAGCGACTTGGCTGTCCCCCAAAGTTCCTCAGCATGATTGTCCAGCTACACGAGGACCAGCAAGGCCAGGTCAGACTCAACAATGACCTCTCAGAACCATTCCCTATTCTCAACGGCGTAAAGCAGGGCTGCGTGCTGGCACCGACCCTCTTCACCATCTTTTTTAGCATGATGTTGAAGCAGGCCACAGTGGACCTCGATGATGACGATGCAGTGTACATCAGGTATCGTCTCGATGGCAGCCTGTTCAACCTCAGACGACTGCAGGCCCACACAAAAACCTTAGACCAACTGATTCGTGAGCTGCTTTTTGCTGATGACGCTGCCCTCATTGCACACACAGAGAGAGCCCTGCAGCGCATCACGTCCTGCTTCGCAGATGCTGCCCAGCTCTTTGAACTCGAGGTCAGTCTGAAAAAGACAGGTCCTCCATCAGCCGGCACCCAAGACAGTGTATCGCCCTCCTCACATCACCATTGGCGAGTCTGAACTAAAGTCAGTGCACCAGTTTACTTTCTTTGGCTGCATTATCACGTCGGACGCCAAGCTGGACAAGGAGCTTGACAGCAGGCTGGCAAAAGCGAACAGCGCTTTCGGGCGACTTTTCAAGCGGGTGTGGCACAATCAACAGCTGAAAACAGGCACCAAGATCAGCGTGTACAGAGCTGTGGTCCTCACCAACCTGCTGTATGGTTCCGAGTCCTGGGCCCTCTACCGCAGCCAACTACGACTCCTCGAACGCTTCCACCAGCGCTGCCTGCGCACCATCCTGGGCATTCACTGGAGTGACTATGTCACCAACGTCGAGGTCCTTGAACAGGCTGAAACTGTGAGCATCGAGGCTTTGCTGCTGCGGACACAGCTCCGCTGGGCGGGGCATGTCTCCAGGATGGAGGATCATCGCCTACCAAAGATCACCCTGTTTGGCGAGCTTGCTACTGGACACCGTGACAGAGGGGCACCAAAGAAGAGATACAAAGACTGTCTCAAGAAGTCACTTAGTGCCTGCCAAATCGACCACCACCAGTGGTCTTCGCTTGCTGTGGACCGTGACACCTGGCGCTCCACCATTTACAAGGCAGCTGTCTCCTTTGAGGACTCTCGCAGAGCTAGCCTTAAGGACAAGCGGCTCAGGAGAAAAAACGGAGATGCCGCAACTCAGAACCCTGGCCATACCTCCCCCTGCAGCCACTGCGGTCGAACCTGCCTGTCCCGGATTGGCCTCCGCAGCCACGAACAAGCCTGCAGACGTCCTATAAAATCTTCGCGAAGTCAAGCCAAGAGAGAGAGAGAGACTGGAGGGATGTAGTCACTGGATCCTTGTGTCACTTATAATGACCTCTCACAAACCAGATAGATGACGCTAGTGCTGGCAGAATTGTATACAGACCAAGGGGAATTGCTCAGTGCTGGACAGTGCTCTGTGGGCTGGCGATTGGGTGCCTGATAGGCGGGGGCAGAGGATCTAACTGTTTGTCTGTCCAGCGCTGAGTAATTCCCCTTGGTCTGTATACTTATAATGACCTGTTTTCACAGGTCTCAAATATATTTGTGCTATGTAAGTTATGTCATTTGTCACACTTTGGTTAAAACAACAGCCAATGTGTGTTTCCTAGCATTTTGTTAGATCAGTAGCTCTTTGTACCTAATCTTTTCGGTCATTTGGTTGCATGCATTGACGATTGTGTGTTTTTGTGTAGGTGAGAGAGTTGGTACATCTGTGTGAGGACCCAATGTTATGTGGAGCAGCTGAGGTGTGCATGCAGGCACGTCGTCGGGCAGTGAGTGACGGGCAAGATGAGGCATCCTCTCTCCGCACGATGCATGTACAGCCGCCAGACAAAACACGGCGCTGGTCAGGAAGCAACCTGGTCAAGAGCCCTACCATGGAGCCATGGGTCAGTGCTCATAGTATTCACATGAAGTGTAGCCCATTCACTCTAGTCCCAGATATGTGGGTCAGCTCTCAGGCGCCCACACAATCTTGTTCTTCATTACCAGTACTCCATAAGCCAGTCCTGGCTCCCGTGCACCCCCCCCCCCCCCCCCCCCCCACCCCAGTACTCAAAAACTTACTTACGCCTGTCACCCCTACCCGGGTATAGGCCGTCGACGAGAGACCTCCAGCAACTCCTGTCCTGTGCTTCAGTTCTCCTTCGATTCTACTCCAGGTGGTTCCCAGTCTCTTGATGTCTGCTTGGAGGTCTCGACACCAGGAGTTTCTCGGCCTACCTCTTTTCCTCTTTCCCTGGGGGTTCCATGACAATGCCTGCCTAGTGATACTGGAAGCTGGCTTTCTCAGACTGTAACCGATCCATCCCCATCTTCTTCGCCCAATTTCATTCTCTGCTGTTATCTGCTCTGTTCTCTCCCAGAGTCTGACGTTGCTGATCTTCTCTGGCCAGTGGATTTTCAAAATTCTTCTAAGGCAACTGTTCATGAAGGTCTGTACTCTGTTGACTGTGGTTTTTGTCAATCTCCAAGTCTCTGCTCCTTATAAGAGAACTGCTTTTACATTGGAGTTGAAAATCCGGACTTTGGTGTGTTGTGACAGCTCTCTGGAGCTCCACACTTTTTTCAACTGGAGAAAGGCTGCTCTGGCTTTACCGATTCGTGCTCTGACATCTGCATCAGTGCCGCCTTTTTTGTCTATGATGCTCCCGAGATAGGTGAAGGACTCCACCTCCTCCAACGGGGTGCCAGCAAGCAAGACTGGTTCTTCCCTGGTTGCGTTCAGCCTCATTGTCTTTGTTTTCTGTTTGTGAATGGTGAGGCCCACTTGGGACGAGATGTCAGCAAGCCTCGTGGTCTTGTCCTGCATTTGTTGATGAGTGTGGGACAGTAATGCCAAGTCGTCTGCAAAATCGAGGTCGTCAAGCTGTGTCCACAGTGTCCACTGTATTCCACTTCGTCTGTGCTCTGTGGTCATCTTCATGACCCAGTCTATGGCCAGTAGGAAGAGGAACGGAGACAGCAGACACCCCTGCCTGACACCGGTTCTGACCTGGAGCTCCCTGGTAAACTGCCCTTCGTGGATCACGCGACATGTCATGCCATCGTAACTGCTCTTGATCAGGCGGACGAGCTTTGTGGGTACACCGTAGTGTCGTAGGAGTTTCCACAGAGTCTGTCGGTCCACACTGTCAAATGCTTTCTCATAATCCACAAAGTTGATGTACAGCAGGGAGCTCCACTCCAGAGACTGTTCCACGATGATGCGGAGAGTGGCGATCTGGTCTGTACATGATCGGTTCTTCCTGAATCCTGCTTGCTGGTCTCTCAGCTGGGGGTCAACGGAGCTCTTCATTCTCTCCAGGATGATCCTGTTGAAGACCTTTCCTGGTACTGACAGCAAGGTGATTCCTCTGTAGTTGGAACACTTGCTGAGGTCGCCTTTCTTGGGAAGCTTGATTAGGTACCCCTCCTTCCAGTCAGCCGGCATCACCTCCTCTTCCCAGATCTTTCCAAACAGTGGGTACAGCATCTCTACTGTTGTCTCTAGGTCTGCTTTCAGAGACTCCGCTGGGATGCCATCTGGGCCTGCTGCTTTGCCGTTCTTCAAGAATGCCACTGCTCTTCTGATCTCTTCCCGGCTGGGTCTGTCACAGCTGATGGGTAGGTAGGTCTCTGCCGGCTGGATGTCTGGGGGGTCGGGTGGGCTAGGTCTGTTCAGTAACTCTTCAAAATACTCGGCCCATCTGTCGAGTTGGTCTGCTCTGTCTGCAAATAGGCTTGCCTTCTTTGTCTTTTACTGGTCTTTCTGTATGGCCATACTTGCCTGACAATCTTCTGGTAATGTCGTAGAGCTGTTTCATGTTGCCGCTGCCTGCTGCCTTTTCTGCCTCTGCTGCCAGGCTGTCTGTGTAGGCCCTCTTGTCTGCCCTGATACTACTCTTCACCTCGCCGTTGGCTTCCGAGTATTCCCCCTGTGCCCTTACTTTGGCTGCTCTTGTGCGACTGTTGTTGACAGCTGCTTTCTTCTGCTTCCTCACTTCTATCTTCTTCAAGGTCTGTGCTGACAGCCAGTCCTTGTGATGGTGTTTCCTGAACCCTACAGTGTCTTTGCAGGTTGAGTTCAGCACCTCTCTAACTGCCTTCCACTGCTGCTCTGTGGTGACCGCCTCCTCTTCATTTACTAGCTCCTGTAGCGCTTGAAACCGGTTGGACAGCACCAGTTTGAACTCTTCTCTAACTCCAGTTTCTCTCAGGAGGCCTACATTATAGCGCTGTCTTCTTGTTGTCTCTGTGCGGCTTTTCTTTAGCTTGAGCTACATTCTTAAGGTAAGCAGATGGTGGTCAGAGGCGACATCTGCTCCCCTCCTCACTCGAACATCTTGAAGGGATCTTCTAAATTTCTTGCTAATGCAGATATGGTCTATTTGGTTCTCTGTTGTATGGTCAGGTGAGACCCAAGTTGCTTTGTGTATTCTTCTGTGTGGGAAGATGCTGCCTCCAATGACAAGTCGGTTTAGAGCACAAAAGTCTACAAACCTCTCCCCGTTCTCACTCATCTCCGAGCCTAGTCCCTGTCTCCCCATCACCTCTTCGTATCCGGTGTTGTCCTCCCCTATTTTGGCATTAAAATCGCCCATGACGATGGTGATGTCTCGCTCCGCACATTTGTCCAAGGCACTCTGGAGTCGGTCGTAGAACTCTTGTTTCTCTTCCTCGTCACTGTCATTAGTGGGCTCATAACACTGGATGACGTTCAGCTTGAGCTTTTTCTTGGTTCTAAAGGCTGCTGTGATAATTCTTGGCCCAAGAGGTTCCCAGCCCATCAGCGCGCTCTGTGCCACTGGTGACAGCATGAATGCTACACCTTCTGTATGGGGGGCATTCTCCTCTTCATGACCTGAATACAGAATCATCTCCCCACTTAAACAGCCTTTTCTGGCCAGACTGCGTCCATCTGGCTTCACTGATACCTAGCAGGAGCAGGGAAAGGTTGTACTTTTGCATTTCCGCTGCTATCTGGGCGGCCTTGCCGCTCTGGTACATGGTCTTGACGTTCCATGTGCCCATGGTTGTATCCCTGGATAGAGAGAGGCGGCTCGGTCCTGTGGCTTCTGAAGACTTCTGGCTTTCACCACAGGACGTCATAAGTCTTCTGGTAGAAGAACCTTCCTCCTCCAGGAATGGAATTACTGTTAGTCTTTTCGTCGGCGTTTTTGTAGCTATTTCCTTTTTTGCAGGGTGGGGAAGCTACCCCCACGCCCAACCCCCTTACTAGGAGGACCAGGGGTTTTCTGTCGGGGTCACCTTCCCTTAGACCATGTTGGTTCACGGCACCTTATTTCATTCGGTGCACCCCTCTCACGAGGGACCCCCTATCCACCACCCAGGGGACGCGCCTCAATGCCATATGGTCCCAGCGTGAGGAGTACTCAATAAGATGGGTTTCAAAGTGTACCTTAGTATGTCCTGAGATGTTTAAGCCACGTTCCCCTAAAATCCTTAGGAACACACCAGAGATATAGCCGATGGCGCAAGGGTACCCCCATTCACGCTCTTCGCAGATGCTAAAATGTGGTTGAGAAACATTTTCATAAAACTCTCCCTACTGTCTGCACTGCCTGTAGCTCTTGATATTGGATGTGTGTTGCTAAATGGTCTTAGCTTTATTTATGCCCCATGTTGTAGGTTTATTTAATGTATTTGACCGGCTGGCGACATACATTCAATTTTCTGTTTAGTTTTTTTTCACAAGCAGTGCAGGCACATCCTGAGAAAGCCTTGTTGCTGTCGGGACGTTAAGCAATGTACAATCAATCCTCTAAATAAATCAGAATTCATTCCAGAAGCCCAAATCAGGCAATATTATGTTAAGGCACACTTGCATCCTCTGCAAAAAACAGAATGAAAAAATATTGAATGTCTGGCTCACAGTGAAGGTATTTGTGCACCCAGTAAACGGCCATTAGAGAGAGACAATGGGGGGCTCCTGCGACTCCTAACTAATTATTGCTGATCAAATACTCCTAATCTATTATATTTTAATAACATACACCATCAATCTAACATAACCCCACATTACTCACGCTAAATATAATTATGTAGTATAGCTTGGTGAGAATTTTTGAAAAATCATGACGACAATTACCAGTGCTGCCAGGGTAGGTTTACTTGATTCACTCCAGGTAATATTACGATCTTCAGTAAAGTGACCAAGTCGGCAAGTGTCATTCTAATTATATTAACAAAAAAACAAGAGAAAGGGCGAAAATCAAAGAAAAGAGGGGGAAAAAACACAAAGTAGTCCTACATATAAACGCAATTGAATTAAATGAAAGTATATCATGAAAATGATTTTTTTTTTCATTTATGGCTGGCATGTAAAAATACATCGCCTTTTATAGCAAAATGCATAGTAGCATTAGTAGTATCTTTACCGGTTTACAAATAAATCTGGTCAAAACTGCCATAATCTGGTTTTTAACTGCCTGGAGTACTGTCAACATTTTTTTCAGGTAGGCAAGTCTGTTTACATGATTTAATAATATTACACGTCAGCTAAGTGCGCATAACAGGCCTGACTGGGGTGGTCAGATTTCAGCACAGGTACAGTGGAGTCCGCTTAACACGAATTTCTGGGGACACGGAAAATCACTTCGTGTTAACCGTATTTCGTGTTAACCAATATGGCCTCAAAATTGATCACGGCCCTCAAGGAGAAAGTGTGTAAGACGTGTGCGTGAATGAGTACCAGGTTAAAAGTGCACATTATCGTACTTTCGATGCATACCTTCAGCTCGCTAGGAAAACACAAGGAAACGTGTACAGCTCGAGTATTTAATGTAAATCCATCAGGTAAAATCCATACTAAGTTACAATCCTCAGGTAAAAGCAACACAGGCTGAAGTACAATCCCGCATCGGTAAAAGGGTTGTGTTGGTACACGAATGATACAACATGAATACAGTACAGAAATGCTAGCCAATGAGAAGACAGATTACAACAGCCGAAGGCTATTCAGCCAATCACAGACTAGAGTTCGCTCTAATCTGTCATGTGTACTTCCACAGCGCGAGAGCGACACGTGAATTGGTTTTCTGTGAATGGAATCTGTGTTCGTGTTAAACAGGTGAATAATAGTGAAATTGCTCTGGTTGGGAACCGAAACCAGCTTCGTGTAAAGCGAAATTTCGTGTTAAGCATTTCGTGTTATCAGTGAAATTTTAATACAGAATAAGAAGGCCGTCAGCC
The DNA here is from genome assembly GCA_036245525.1 of Semisulcospira habei. Lineage (NCBI taxonomy): Eukaryota > Metazoa > Mollusca > Gastropoda > Semisulcospiridae > Semisulcospira > Semisulcospira habei. The sequence continues at coordinate 36,367,060 of BTPG01000005.1, forward strand.
GGGAATGCAAAAACGGTTCGTGTTAACCGGAATTTCGTGTAAAGCGAGTTCGTGTTAACTGGACTCCACTGTATACTGTTCCTGTTCTACACACAGCTAAGTGCGCATAAACACCCCATGATCACCTACATCCCCCCCCACCCACCCACCCACCCCCTCCCCCCCTCCCCCCCCAAACACACACACACACACAATCACACTGTGTCAAACCTACCCGTACCATGGCAAATGCCTGATTTAAGTCACTAGGTCAAAACCAAAATGTAGTTCAGATTATTGTCACTGGGTCAAAACGAAAGTGTAGTTCAGATTATTGTTACTGGGTCAAAACTTAAAATCTGGGTTACTAGGTCATTTCGGAATAAGGAGGTCATTTCAGATAAGGAAGCCACGCTCTGAGTTGAACAGTAGCAAGTCAACTCAAAATGATTTCTCTTTGCAACAACCAGAACACATGAAAAACACCTCCTTGAAAATAGGCTTTGTCCATCAAGCTATTCAAATGGTCTGGCCCATTCAAAAGGGGTGTTTTAAAATACCCCTTTCTTATCCACAGTGGTATGAACAGATTTTACACTATAGACCTTTCTTTCCAGGGTGCTATGTGCACACACCCCTATACACTATTGTGTGTTAAAACATATCCTATTACCACAAAGGCGAGTATAGACATATCTTTTTTCACCCACTGAAATGGGTGTCTCCCATTGTGCAGTTTTAATATACACCTTTCCAGTCCACAGAGATATGAATAAATTTTGTACTATAGGCCTTTCTTGCCATGGTGCAATGTAAAACGTGTCAGTTTTATTAAAGCAGATCAAACCGGTTTGTTATTACGCAGTTGCCAGCGTGATCAGTGCCAAAACGTTCTGTATATAACAACTCGTATCGGTTCACTGCCTACACAACATGACGCAAATCTGTGAAACAAACGTTATTAAGCGAGCTGGAATTTTTCGCAAGAGGTTAAACATTTGTACCAGAAAAGACAGTCTTCTTAAACATGAACTAAAACTCTTGAAGGAAAGAGCACAGGAGTTAAAATGTGATTTAAATGATATTGAAAAAGATTTGACAGACTCTACAACTTTTTTGGTGAAATACCAAGACGAAGGCAATGATGAGGCATTTGCACATGAGCTGATAAATCATGGTATACTGAATGAAAAAAATACAAAAAATATTAGTCGATGGGCTCAAAAGATAAGATTTAAAGAGAGGGCCATTCAGCTGAATGAAAAAAAAAGCAAACGACCTATGTGAAAAAATAACACAATTAGAACAAAGCTCCTCAATTGCAAGCTTAATCTCATCTATGAATGAGATGAGATTAACTCTTAATCACCTATAACACCCGTAAACGCCCTTCGGGTCTTTACCTAAAGCGCCCATAGCGTCCTCGGTACTAAATTTAGAAGTCATGTGATACGTTGGTGGGTTCTTCTGTGAAGAAGGTGAGATTGTATACCGTAGGGGGCAAGGTCAAACTAACTTTAGACACTGGGCATGCGCTCTAAGCCACTGTGTGTGTCGAATTGGGAGAGTTTTACCGTGCACCTGGCTGCTCGCTAACGCACGTGTTTGCAAACATGGTGACATACACGACAGTGACCCAGAGTTTACCGCTATTTCAGAGTAAATTGGCAATTATCCAGTTTCAGAGCCAGAGGGAAGTGACATAAGTGTGTCTAGTGTACGTCTAGTGTACATACTAGCGATCTGTCGGACTGGGATGACGAAAATACCGGAGTTTTTTAGCAGTGTTTACCGAGGCGACGACTGCAAGATGGCGGCGGCGATGCTATCTGGCATCAGCGGCCAATTTCAGACTGTTTTGCAGCCTTTCACGCGATATGTGGGCCCAACAACTCCACTTGAGTTGGAAGCGACACCACTTGATTATTTTTATCAGTATTTCCCTGCTGAAATGTTCGAAACTTTCGCCCAACAGACGAACTTGGCGATCAATTTGTAGCAACATCCGCCGACGGGGATACGTGCACTTCGATTACCTGAAGGATTATCAGTGGATTGCCTGGTAATAGTGATCACTAATGTAAAATTATCTCACTCCACTATCACACACATTCATATTTTCGCCCATCGACACATTTTTCAGTTTTACGTCTTTTGTTTGTCATTTACAGATATCAAAATAATCAAGGTGCATTTTTTCAGTTAATTTACCTGTAATTAATTACAGTAAATAATATAAACAGGTATCAAATTATACTCCACCACAACATAAAATACTATCCATCCATATGTCAGCTAAGAAAAAAAAACCAGACTTAAATATCTGTCTATTCAAAAAAGTTATAGACGCTTTGGTGAATAACCCATTTTCTCAGTAATTTTCTTACTATCTTCTAGGTACAGGAGAATAGACAGTGTATGTTCTTATAGGTGATTAAGAGTTAAAGAAGCAACAGTAAGTGAAAGCAATGGATATAACAAAGCCGAAACAGACCTAAACCAAAGGTAAGTGGATTTTTGTTTCACTTTTTTATTTCCATTATAAAATGAATCAGGATGAATTACTTCTTCTAAGCGATATCTGTGCTGTAGAGAATACAGAAATAGAGTCTAAAAAACAGCGCCCTCTCTCTGTAGTTGTTTCTGGAAAATCAAAAGCTTTTCTCGGACAACAATACATGACAGAAGACATAGAATCCCTCACCGCTGACGAGCTAATCAAACTACATTCTAAATATGAAAATCATATTGCTTCTGTAATGACCCGTGATTTGAGTCGATCTCTTGTCTGCTTATACACAATAGCTGTGAATCACTGCCTACCTGTCGATACTGACACCTTACCACACGATTTAGAAAGCAACCCCATAGTTTCAAGTTCAATCAGCAAATTAGCATGCCTTATGTTTTACAAGTTTGGGAATTACATTGCACCTGTGGTAACCTTGCTTGTTACTGGGAGTCATATTGATTTTTCTAAAATAAAGTTTAAAGCAGAAGAAAATGGACGAGACCCAGACGACTCCACAACTGAGTGCTGTCTTGACACAGGTTCAAACGGTGACTAAGACTAAAAGCCCAGGTCGGATAGAGGCTGGAAAAAGATTAGCTGAATATAACAGACAAAAAACATTACAACTTCAGGCATTAACAGAAAAGGCTCATGTAACTGACCCACCACCAACAGCACCAGCCCCAGCACCGGTGTCACTACCGTCAGGACCAACACCCTCACCCCATCAACAAAGTGAGAGACAAACAACTGAGTCTAAACCTCAAATAACAAACTATATAGTTGCTGGATTTATTGTCGGATTTGGTTACGTAGGTTACCAATTATACAAAAAATACAAACCACACACTCGAACAGTGTCCAAAAAATCAAACACTCTAAAAACAAAAGAAGAAGTCTCCACATTACCAGCAACATCAAAACCTTTCGACCCATTTTTCATGCAGTAAATAAATTTATTATTTTAATTTTTGTGGCATAAGAAAATGAGCGATGCAAAGAACATAATGAACCTCGTTTATCACTCTGCCGTAATAAGCGGACTAACCGTTGCACTGACATGTGCATGTCTGCCACTGAAGGCAAGTTCTGCCAGTGTGTTTCTCTTCTTGACAATATCTTTCTCTGCAGAGCAATCATCTACAATGAACAAAGTTGGCTGTCCTTCAAATTGCTTGTAAAAATACTGTAGGTAGTCATTCAGTTTTTTCTCAGGGTCAACTAAATAGATGTTGTTATCAGTCCAAATAAATAAACGGTTGTGATAAGCTTTGTTGTGTTTGATAGTAGGACAAAATATCACAATGTTTTCGAATTGATAGATGTATCTTGTTTGTAAGAGGTCAAGAACAAATTCAGTTCCACAGCCTGTGGCACCACAAAACAAACCACAGTGTGGGTTGAGTGTCATCAAGTTCATTTTTAAACACATTATAATTTTAATACAAGTGTCCACTTAGTCTGCTTTCTGCAATATTGAGTTGAGCGTCATAAATCGGATACAAATATATATTTATTGCTCCAGCTGTTTCAGCCTTTTTTTGTATTTGGATTGTAATTCCGTTACTGCCGTTTTCAACAGTTCGTCCTGATCCATGTAGGTAGTCGTCGTCTGTACTGCGCAGGTCTAGCCAAAGTGCATACTTCTTTGTCAGGTATTGACTGATTCTTACGTCATACAGATGTAAATCTTTGCATGCCATGTTTGCTGGTTTTTCTCTAAGTCTCCCGCCTGCAAAATATTTACGATCTCATCATAGTGCTGATAGGGCAGCATACCCGAAGCATACACCTGATTTGGACGCCCTTCGGTTGTACAGGATAAATGTGTAATCTTTGGATTATAGAATTTTTCTGAATCCCGTTTGTATGGACTCGCCGGTTCAACAAACAACAAAAGAATACCTTTCAGTGACCTAGCAGGTGTGTTCAAGTTGATGTTCCACATTGGATCGCTTTTGTCTTTATGCATCAAACTGTGCCTTATCACATGGTCATAATAAATGGGAAGTTTTGACTGGTATGATTTTGAATGAGAGTAGCTAGATGAGCATGTGTGACAATTTCATATTCCAAGGAAATGTTAGGGATCTTATATGTTGCGTCTGTGTCAGTTGCTTTAATAACTTTGGAGTAGTCATTGAAAATTAGTTAAAAACTTAGACGGTCATTCAGTGCTCCTTGATAATAAGGCAAATGTGCTGTTAGGATTTCAAATGCAAGTGGAATGCAAAACCTATTTCCATATGTTTCTGCCACAATAACGTCCTTGACTACCGTCGTTGTTTTATCTCCGGCATCAATTCTGATTTTAGCAATGTTATCTGACTGTATGTCTTGATAAATACGATCCTCTTCGTTCTTCGCTTTGAGCCGATTTTCATTTGGGATAAAGCGCCTATTTAATGCGCTTATTATTATTATTATTCTTCTTGAGTGAGCAACCAGACCTGCCTACACTACGCTTTGGCCATAGAAAACTGCGCATTTTTTAACCAACTACGTAACTACGCAATTCTGAGTCCAACTACGTAATTCTGTTTCACAATTCTACGTAATAAAGTTTTAGTTTTTTTTTAATTTTAATTTCAACTTGCGTTCTGAACCAACATTTTTTATCGCGCCGATCCGTTCAGCCTGTGTTACTGCCGGCGGTGTTCCATGAGTGTGTGTGCAGGCGGGCCACTGGAATCTCTGAAATTTCAGGGAAATCCGATACCCCTTGACCCCAGGCTGAGGTCAGAAAACTCATCAAGCTGGTGCCCACAGCCCAATGTTTATCTTGTGCAGTCGGCCGTTACCGACACAACACTTCCCCTTTCTTTCCTGGCCCCTCCTCATTTTGCCTGGAAACAGTGTCTTAGTCAGACCAGTACAACTGCAATTGACATAGATCACCATGAACCCCCAGAGATTGAATCGGCTGATGGGACTCTGTGCATTTTGCAGGCAAACTCTACACCTTTTTAGATTCCCTGGATGAGTAAGCCACTGCGGAATTATTTGCTTTTATCCACGGCTTCCATCTACAAGAGGCATAGATTTTCATAAGCTCATGCATGTTGTAAAGGCTGCTGAGAATCAAAGGGCTCTGTTTGATTGTCATTATTTTGGATAGGCTTCGTTTGCATCCTAAAGTTGAGGACGTTATTACTGATTAAAGCATAGAGTAGACTAGAAGAAGTAGAGTATGTTGCACATACTATATGAAACTGTGTGGGCATATAAATGTGGATTTCTGATACGTATGTAGTGTACATATTAAATCCACGATCTCTGCAATTAATTGTTTAGAAACATTGTTTCGAGATTCAGTTTCAAAATTATGTGTCACATTGTGTTCTGTCATCGAATCTATCGGTTCATTTAGCCTGAATTAAAAAAAACACGATTAGTTTAGATATCTCAACGCAGTACCTGCGGTTTGTCAGCTCAGTAATACAATGAAAGAGAAAGACTGAGCTGGCTCTCAGGGACTGACAGTGCCGCTGACTGCTGGCTGGTGCTAAAGAGAGAAAAAGGAGGGACCTGAACAAACACGATGCCGTCATCAGGCGCTGAGCCAGAAATTAGTTTTGACAGCTTGACACTCACCCACCCACCACGTTGAATTTTTGCATAATTATATTAAGATTAAGATAGAACTTTATTGCCATATATAACAATACATTAGGAAATCGTTTCGGTGCTGCGCAACTTGAAGAACATAAAAGTAAAAGACATCAAAATATAGTTAAGCTGCTCACGTGCACACACACACACACATACACACATATTCACTCACATACACCAGCATGCCTTGAACTATTGTGGTCTAATCGTAAAGGCAATAAACACGATTTCACAGTAACACAAATCACAGAGGACATATCGTAATAATAAAACACGTCGCTTGATGTAGCTGGACAATACTGTATATACATTACATGTATACAGTAAAACAGTGGGACGGATGGGTCATGTTTGACGTTTGTTTGCATCGTTAAAAGTCTGCCCCCCACTCGGGTCTGCCCTGGGGGACTTGGGTGGGGTTAGGTATTTTTTAGTTCCCAGGGTCACCCTGGTCAGCCCCACAGGGTGGGTTTGTCTCTCTATTCTGGGGCATGTGTTTCTGTCTACCCTTTGTCCATTCACCTGTATTTGCCTTTTTAAAACTCTCCCTACTGTCTGCACTGCCTGTAGCTCTTGATATTGGATGTGTGTTGCTAAATGGTCTTAGCTTTATTTCAGCCCCATGTTGTAGGTTTATTTAACGTATTTGACCGGCTGGCGACATACATTCAATGTTCTGTTTTTTTTTTTTTTTTTTTTTTTTTCACAAGCAGTGCAGGCACGTCCTGAGAAAGCCTTGTTGCTGTCGGGACGTTAAGCAATGTACAATCAATCAATCAATCGTTAAAAGTCTGGACAGCGGTTGGATAAAAACTGTTTTTAAAACGAATCCTGCGTGTTCCGATCGCTCTATAACGGCACTCGGATGGCAGCATCTCGAACAACTCGTGGGCTGGGTGGGAATCATCTTGGAGGGTGGATCTAGCCTTTTTTTAAAGCATTCTTTCGTGGAAGACTCCAAATACCTATGATTTTCGATGCAGTTTTTACTACTCTTTTTAATTTGGATCGCTCTTTCTGTGTGGTACTGCCAAAACAAACGGTCAGGGAGAAGGTCAAAATACTTTCAATAACTGCCCGGTAGAAGTTGGTCAAAATTTGTCTGCCGACACCAAACGTCATACATATATATATATATATATATATATATATATATATATATATGGGTGTGTGTGTGTGTGTGTGTGAGTGAGTGAGTAAGTGTCGTGCCACAATTAACCTTGTCAAGTTTCGGTTGAAACTACTCATTTGCCTGAAAAACTACACATTTGGTCCGGAACACTACACATTTCAAATGTAAAGGGTAGGCAGGTCTGGAGCAACAGATCTTTATAGCAGTAGAATACATCAGCATTGTCAAGACTAAAAACTTCCTGTCCTTCAAGTTTAACTTTAATAGTCTTAATAATTGCTCTATAGGTTGTCAACTAGTGTTCTGTTTGTGTCGTCTAATGAAAGTTCAATATTAAAAGCAAGGCTTGCAGTACCAGGAACAATAACATCACTGGGACCTAGGTTTGGGAACTTTACAGTAAGGGTTTGGTTCTGGTCTATCGTACTTGGATTGTTTGTGATGACAATTGATTGCCTAATGCCAAGTAACACCAAGAGGTTCACGTAGTTTTCTGTACGGGTCTAACTTCGATCCGTAAGATGATGTCATCTTATTATGCAAAAATAAAAAAAATTAAATTAATAAAAACAATGGCAGCGGGAGGTTTTATCCATGAAGATTTTGAAATGGATGACATGAATGACTATAATACTAATACAACAGATATGACTGGAATGGTAAATACTTCTCCTATGTATCACGAACTGTTAAAAGACAAAGTGAACTCATTTTATGATAGTGTTGGTGACCGCCCAGAAGTTATAAATCCTAATCAGTTTGAACTTGAAAAAGGCCACTTATTTGTAAATACAGACAAAGGAAAAGTACAATTGACTTATAAAAAAGATCAAGCTAAGTATAGAGCTTGATGTACAATCAAAACTGATGTTGGTGGTGAGGCAGCACTGCAGCGTTACCTTGATGTTGGTAGTAAAAAGTTACCACCTAGACTTGCTAGTACCCTTCATGACGTGCAAACAAGGTTGCCAACGGGACAAGAAATTGAAATGACTGAAGTAAAAAAACTGCCAGAAAATAGCAAACAAGGTAATACACGAAACTTCATTTACAGAAGGGCAAATAAATGAGGCTATAAATTCATGGGTAACTCTCCTTTGTCAATGCGGGAGTTAGCGGGGTTGGTTAAAACACTGCAGTCAATAAGAGGTGAGCTTGTGAATAATGTAGCCAAACTATGTGAGCTTGATAATCACATAGAAAGAGAAAAAGAAAAACTAGGTAAAGCTGATGATGAGAATGATGACATTGAAATAAAAGAAAGAATACAACACAGATTAAATGATTTGCAGATAGAAAGATCCGCACGGCTAGAAGTGATTGAAAATGGAAAAGAAAACTGAAAACACAGGTCAACAGGATTAAAGAAACTATTTAAAAAATACTTCACGAAGACACAACATTGGCTGAGAGATTGAAAACACTTTTCAGAGAGAAGGGTATCACAATTGCAAGTTTAATTACTGCTCTTGGATTTATTATCAGTACTGTTGTGTTAGCTGTAGCCGGAGGTGGTGGTGGTAGCCCTCCTCCACCAGCACCTCCAGCTCCGACTGACCCAAAAGATCTACAAAAAAACAACTGTCACACATATCAAACTTGCTTCAAAAATTGGCTGTGAAAGCAATGGATGCTTTGCCAGGCATAATAGGTAGTGTTGTCAGTTGGCTGATCAGTACAGCAGCAAAGGTAGTAGGGTTTATGGCGTAGCATGTGTGGGTCTTTTTGGTGACAGTAAGAGGGTTAGTGGTGGGTAAAAAAGCAGGTAAAGAAGTAATATCCCTAATCCAGTAAGGCCTATTACCAATGCAGTTCTCTCTGACTCATGTGTGTTTGCTGTAGCTGACTGTATTGGTGATGGGAATGGGGCTGTTACTGTCTGTACAGGTGATGATGATACTAGCTTTACTGGTGTTATTAATGGTTTTTGCGCAAGTGGTGACTTTAGGCGCAAGCGATGTGTGGTTGTTGGGCCCAAGTGATGTGTGGTTGTTGGACTCAAGCGATGTGTGGTTGTTGGACCCAAGTTTACTGATTGATTGTGTCCTAATTTTTTATCACGCCCTGCAACAATTATTTCATTATTATAATTTTTTATTGTCCCCATTTGGAGTTGAAGGTCAAATGGCAACATGTATAACCCAATGCCAACTACAAAGTCAACTTTTGATCTGGCATATCTGAGAACATCTTGGTAGCATTGTATGCTTGATGGGAGATCTACTACTGAGTTTATCGAGTCTTCTAGGTTTGCAAGAAACTGTTTTTGTGCTTCAAATTTGCCACTCCCATTTAAAATGTTTGATTTTGTTTGAGCTTGTGCTCCTGGTATACACCACACATATGTTCTGATAGACTCATTAATGCGCTCGACTCCTGTTGTGTAAACCCGTCGCTCCTGTCTAAGAAAAATGTGGTCCAGGCATTAGACTGTTTCTGCTCTATTGAGCCCCACCCGGGTCTGCCCTGGGGGACTTGGGTGGGGTTAGGTATTTTTTAGTTCCCAGGGTCACCCTGGTCAGCCCCACAGGGTGGGTTTGTCTCTCTATTCTGGGGCATGTGTTTCTGTCTACCCTTTGTCCCTTCACCTGTATTTGCCTTTTTAAAAACTCTCCCTACTGTCTGCACTGCCTGTAGCTCTTGATATTGGATGTGTGTTGCTAAATGGTCTTAGCTTTATTTAGGCCCATGTGTTAGGTTTATTTAATGTATTTGACCGGCTGGCGACATACATTCAATGTTCTGTTTAGTTTGTTTTTTTTTTTTTTTTTTTTTTTTCACAAGCAGTGCAGGCACGTCCTGAGAAAGCCTTGTTGCTGTCGGGACGTTAAGCAATGTACAATCAATCAATTCTGCTCTATTGAGCCTAACCAGATTTCAGATTTTTGTGAAAATAAAGTGTAACCAGGGTAATAATCTTGGGTGTATTGTCTGTGACTCATAGCATAATATAATGTTCCCATGCCGTGGTGATCATCAAGTTTTTGAGTAAAATCATACCTGGTACTGATGTTAAATTCATTACTGATGCGTTCAAACGCTTTCATATCCATGGGGTTGTTAAACTGGTTAAAACTGGATTCAGTGGGCAGTGGGGTATGCAGTTTTGACAGTATTCTTCTAAGCTGGTAATATGTGTGGAAACGACAGACAGACTTAATCAGTTTGTTTGGGTGATTCAAATGGTCTGTAAAAGAAACGCCACAGCCAGTATTTGAGCATAGTATAGCAAAGTTAAGTTGGTTTTGAAACATCTGTAGTGGGCTTGAGGACCACTTTCTTGCAGTTTCATCATCTGTAATTGGAGGGTTTAGGTAATGATCATACGGATTTGGAACATTTACTTGAAATAAATCTGCTTCGGACAAAGCTATATCGAGCTGATTTAGTTGAATTGTTTTCTGATCATAAGTCGGCGCGACATTGTACTTGGCATCTACGTCAAATTGAAACGCGTTTATAGTGACAACTGTTGGTGATTTAGTGCTTTTTTATGTGATAATAAAATGTTTATAACTGTAGCCGTGTGGCTGAGATGTGCAAAATGTGGGGGATTTAAAAGGGAGTCAAGATGGTAGTCATGGTACTTTTATATTTATTTCTACCACAACATTAAAAAGGAAAGCAGTACAGGACAGAAACGTAAGTCAGTTGTAAAAAACACAGAACTTGTAGTTGAATGCTGGCCGGCCAAGCCGCACAAGTTGCCTGAACTTTGACCGCCCAGAACCAAAGAGATTGGAATCTGGCGCTTAGTCAGCACTATATCAAGGATGGCGGGAAAAGATATGTACGTGTCGCTGGTCACGTAGGCCATCTACAGACACCGCGTGAGAGAAAAGAGTACTGCACACGCGCAGGTGATAAGGTACTATCAGAGTACTAATGGTGTTCTCACAGCTAACGGCTGAATGCAGGAAAATCCAAGGTTAGGGGAAAAAATTGCTATGTGCGGGTGATGATAATTAGCAAGCCAAAACCCGCTCTGTTACATCCCCGCCAACTTTAACACTACAGCGGCCTCGATGTAGAAACATTTATAAAATCATCTCACTGGAAAATCCATATAAACCATTCCATACTTTTACCATAAAATACACCATGCATGGGCAAATAACCGCAAGTGCATGTGCCGCTACTAACCATAACAATATTTAACCCCAAGTCACCCTGTTGTCAACACAGTTTAGGTGCAGACTGGAAACCTACAGTCTTTATCAAACTGAGCTTTGCATTGCAATATACTGAGCTTAGGCTACAGCCATTAAGAGCTTACCCGGGATACATAGCCTAAACAGTATGCAAAGTTTGAAAAGAAAGTCAGCCGACTGAGCCACCAAGTGAAATGAGACTGGCAAATGAGTTATCACCTACAGTGAGCTGTTCAGGATATTTCACAATTATCAACTCAACAGATATAAAAGTCAATACTATTCAACATGCTGAATTAAAACAACATTCAACACAAAATAAAGTTACATTAAATGAAGAAAGAAAATACCATTGACAAAGCAGGTATAATATCCACAAGCTTCTCTAGAAGTCTTTCTCTACTGGCAATTCCATGGAAGCACCGTGGTGGCATAGGCACACTTAATACATAAGTCCAAATGTCCACAATGGAGTGTCAAAACAATGAACTACCTAGCACCAACATTATTAACTACAGCACACTCATATATAATGAACGAGACAGACAAACCATTCAAATACATCAAAAAAAGGGTCCTATTACATCAGGAACATCAGATCTAAATGCCAACACATTCACATAACATCAACATTCACATAACATCAACACAACAAAGCAACTGGAACATCAAAAATACGCAACAGCAACGTACTAGCTAAAAGTCAACATAACATGCAAATCAGAGACGATACAAAACATCCATGTTATAACTATGCCGCTCTCGGACAACTCCCCATAGTGTTTAGCACTAAACCTGAAAGTAAATCAGCATAGAAACAACTGAATATACCAATAGCTCTGCACCGATGCCATGGTGACTTTTAGGAACACACAATGGCGGAAGAGGGAGGGGGGGGGGGTTGGGGGGGGGGTGTAGACAAAGACGATAGACAAAGCGCACATGGTCAACACAATATCAAAATCAACTATGCACGCATACACTACAAAATAAGGGGTCTCTTTCAACCGCAAGTGGATCTATTTCAATCCAGAAGTGTACCTATCAAAAGCGTATCACTTCTCCACAAATAATATGCATGTAAATCTTATTTTCCACGGCTAAGAATTACATCACATCGGAAACCACATCTTAAATGTGAATCCATAAAATCAAGCCTCATCACAGGCATCATAATTATAATCAACCAATGATGCATCAAGTCAAACCAAACCATTGCGCAGACAACAAAAACATTTCACACACTGGTCATAGGAACGCTGCTACACTGGCAATTGCCTCCAAAATGAAGTAGGTTCAAGATCAAGACAAAGACCAAACAATACAGAAAGCGGCATAAATCACACACAGATACTCCAGTAATAATTTTTAAAAAAGCAATAGTACTTACAGAGGCTAATTTAGGTTCAACGTTTCACAAATTCAATCCATCATTGTTGAAGCAGCCACAGTAATAAAGGTCTAACAAAGGATGCAGGTTTACATTGTCACAGCATACACAACTGACACGCTCACATCTCGACATCCTCAGCAGACAATCCTGAAACCTAGTACATCCATTCTACCAAAGAAAAGACAACTTAGCAAAGCCAAAGCAAACACCTAGAAATCAAACAAATAAAACACGTAAACTCAAACACAGCATCCACATAATAACGCAAAATACAAATGCATATTACACTCGAGCATAACATTCATTTCAATCTTATCAGACACACTCATGCAATTAAACACATACGCACTCGCAAACAGTTAGTTCAAGTTCATCCTGAAGCTGTCTAAACCATTTCAGCAATGGGGCATGAAGCCAGAACGAGCTGCCGTCAACAGATTCATAACGGTATAACACACCATGCGGATGCACCACTCAAACAGTACCATGTGGCAAAACATACACATGGGCAAGAGCACTGTCAGTCCCATGGTAGCTGATGGTGGCACAAAACAGCCACACTGGTAGAAATGTCCTTATCCTTGTCGGTGCCCCGCAGTGGGACAACTGGCACGGCGGTGGCCCTGCTGACCACATTCCCACAAACGAAGACACCGAGCATCCCCCCTCTCGGCTAAAGGTTGGCAATGGGCGAGGCTGCAGTGTCTGGTGGTAGGTAACTTGGGGAAACGGCTGAGCCTGTCCATTGGCTTGAGCCTCAAGTTGTTGATCTTGTTCTCCCATCATAGGAGCAGCGTGCCGTCAACCTTGCTGGATTTCCTTCCTTCGCCCTGTCATCAGCGCCTCCCTCTGTCCTGTACTGCTTTTTGTTGTGACTCCTTACCCCCACATCCTGCTCGCAGCACCAGTTGTAGCCTTGTGGCTGAGAGGTGTGCAAAATGTGGGGGATTTAAAAGGGAGTCAAGATGGTAGTCATGGTACTTTTATATTTATTTCTACCACAACATTAAAAAGGAAAGCAGTACAGGACAGAAACGTAAGTCAGTTGTAAGAAACACAGAACTTGTAGTTGAATGCTGGCCGGCCAAGCCGCACAAGTTGCCTGAACTTTGACTGCCCAGAACCAAAGAGATTGGAATCTGGCGCTTAGTCAGCACTATATCAAGGATGGCGGGAAAAGATATGTACGTGTCGCTGGTCACATAGGCCATCTACAGACACCGCTTGAAAGAAAAGAGTACTGCACACGCGCAGGCGATAAGGTACTATCAGAGTACTAATGGTGTTCTCACAGCTAACGGCTGAATGCAGGAAAATCCAAGGTTAGGGGAAAAAATTGCTATGTGCGGGTGATGATAATTAGCAAGCCCAAACCCGCTCTGTTACATAACCTTAACAAATCTTGACACAAGCAAACCAGTGTTGTTAACTAATGGGATTGATAATCGTGACGGTAGCAAGACTGTAGCTATCCATGACATGTTCTACACTGTAAAGTGGTTTAATGTAACAAGTGACCGTGATTATTATGTAACTGGAACTCTTGATGGTGATAGTCGGGGTGATACTTTACGATCCGGGTATTATGACTTTTGTACTTTAGCTGAATGGCTTCAAAATGAATTTAAAATTAAAGCAACTTTAAATTCGGCTAACTTACTTGTTACAATTGAATTTCTGAACAGTAGTCAGTATTCATTATCAGATAGTCTTGCAAGGTCACTTGGTTTTTTAGGTAAAATAACAATATATCCAGATGAAGATTGGTTACCATCAGACAATAAATTAATATCGCCAAAAAAAATCAAGAATAACTGGCAGATAGCATGTTCATTTGTCAGTACACACAGTGCTAAATGTTCATTTGAAAGAACTAAGCACTACTGATAATGTTCACAATGGAAAGCCTTCGACTTTGTTAAAATGTGTGTCGACTAGAACTGCTCCTTATTGTAAAAATGTAGTTGTTAGATTTCTTAATTCACAGTTTAAAAAATTAGACTTCAGTTTCTTTGAATCATTGTCTTTATATGTAACTAATCAGGATGACAAACCAGTTCAGATGCATGATTTTTATGTTGTGTTGGAAGTTAAATAAATTTTATTTTTGTTAAATAAAAAATGAGTATTGGCCCCAAACCGAAAATTATACCAGTTGCCTGTCCGGTAACAGAGTTGAAAGATTTGGCTGATGTGCAGGATTTTGATAAAGAAGGTGAGGTGGGGGAAGTGTATGGTTTTGAACTTGATTCTTTTGGAATGTACAAGCAGAAAGTAATTGATGACATAAAAGACGGCGCCGAGAGACAGATTCCTAAACTAGGTCAGCTGCGTGATGTTACTGTTCCTACTCCTCCTGTAAATAATGTGCTTACTTACTTACTTACGCCTGTCACCCCTACCCGGGTATAGGCCGTCGACGAGAGACCTCCAGCAACTCCTGTCCTGTGCTTCTCCTTCGATTCTACTCCAGGTGGTTCCCAGTCTCTTGATGTCTGCTTGGAGGTCTCGACGCCAGGAGTTTCTCGGCCTACCTCTTTTCCTCTTTCCCTGGGGGTTCCATGACAATGCCTGCCTAGTGATACTGGAAGCTGGCTTTCTCAGACTGTGACCGATCCATCCCCATCTTCTTCGCCCAATTTCATTCTCTGCTGTTATCTGCTCTGTTCTCTCCCAGAGTCTGACGTTGCTGATCTTCTCTGGCCAGTGGATTTTCAAAATTCTTCTAAGGCAACTGTTCATGAAGGTCTGTACTCTGTTGACTGTGGTTTTTGTCAATCTCCAAGTCTCTGCTCCTTATAAGAGAACTGCTTTTACATTGGAGTTGAAAATCCGGACTTTGTGTTGTGACAGCTCTCTGGAGCTCCACACTTTTTTCAACTGGAGAAAGGCTGCTCTGGCTTTACCGATTCGTGCTCTGACATCTGCATCAGTGCCGCCTTTTTTGTCTATGATGCTCCCGAGATAGGTGAAGGACTCCACCTCCTCCAACGGGGTGCCAGCAAGCAAGACTGGTTCTTCCCTGGTTGCGTTCAGCCTCATTGTCTTTATTTTCTGTTTGTGAATGGTGAGGCCCACTTGGGACGAGATGTCAGCAAGCCTCGTGGTCTTGTCCTGCATTTGTTGATGAGTGTGGGACAGTAATGCCAAGTCGTCTGCAAAATCGAGGTCGTCAAGCTGTGTCCACAGTGTCCACTGTATTCCACTTCGTCTGTGCTCTGTGGTCATCTTCATGACCCAGTCTATGGCCAGTAGGAAGAGGAACGGAGACAGCAGACACCCCTGCCTGACACCGGTTCTGACCTGGAGCTCCCTGGTGAACTGCCCTTCGTGGATCACACGACATGTCATGCCATCGTAGCTGCTCTTGATGAGGCGGACGAGCTTTGTGGGTACACCGTAGTGTCGTAGGAGTTTCCACAGAGTCTCTCGGTCCACACTGTCAAATGCTTTCTCATAATCCACAAAGTTGACGTACAGCGGGGAGCTCCACTCCAGAGACTGTTCCACGATGATGCGGAGAGTGGCGATCTGGTCTGTACATGATCGGTTCTTCCTGAATCCTGCGTAAATAATGTGCCCTACAACTTAAAACATGTGGGTAATAAGTGGTTAGTTGCGCCTGTGCCTACGCCTGCACCGCCCGCACCCGCAATTGACTGGGACATAAAGTTTGAATTTATTAGTCCTTATGTATATACTGATGATGAAGGAGCCTTAGTATTTAGAAAAGTTGTTAACTCTGGGCCGTTGATTGTGAGCCTTGTTCCGAGCTTTTCTTCAGACAACAATAGCAGAGAAAAACTAAAAGTGCAAGAGTATGAGAAACGGAGGTATCTTCTTACAAATAGAAAGGGTAGATCAGATACTTCTGTCGTGTTTGTACCAGCAAATTTTACCATAGCTAGAGAAGCGACGATAGTTTTGAAATTATCATGAGATCTGTGGATTCTGCCAAAGAAGCAGATGTTGCACAGGAAAACAAATTTACGTGGAATAACACAGTGACAGAGTCAACAAAGGTCTTTATTGCTATTAGAAAAGGTGTAGATGTAGACATTTCGAGCAGTATTCCAGCTGTAAAGGTGGTGGTCAATAAAACAACTCTGGTTTTTCTAAGTTACATAAAACTGGAACACATAGGTCTTGTTTCATTTTATTATGCTAGCAAATTGTACAGCCTTGAAGAGTTGCAAAATGTAATCGCTGATTAAATAATAAAAAAAATATTTGTCATAAAAAATGGTGAACTTGTATCCGCAAATACAACCTGAGCCGCCTGAGCATATTGTTCCAGATAAAACATTACAGGCAGACTCATTCCGTTTAATGAATATTACAGAAGTGTTGAAGTATTTGGAAGGAGAACAGGCAAAATACTCCAGGTGCAAAAGACAGTAAAAAACGGTTTTCAATTCTGTGCACAACACATCAATGGCTGTGGGTGTGGTTTCAGCTGAATTATCTGTCACTGGTTTAGCTCTGTTTGCGACAGGAGTGGGCAGCATCATAGGAATTGCTATTGAAGGAGTTAGCGTTGCCACAAGCCTGGGATGCTTTGGTTTGGAAGCCCTTAACAAAAGATTTTATACAAAGTTGCAGAAGCATGAAGCATTGAGTACGCTTGCAGGAGCTAAGCTGAGCAGTATGAAACTTATTATTAGTAAAGCATTAGATGATAATAAAATTGATGATCATGAATTTAAGCGAGTGCAGGATGATTTGGCCAATTACAAACAACAAAAGTCTGAAATTCAGAATAAAATGCGTAGTCAACCTGCGAATGTTGAAAAGCTAAAGAAATCTTTTTTAGAAGAAGGAAAAAAGATAGGGGTAGAAGAAACAATGAAAAAAGTTCAGGACTTTTAAGCAAATAAAGATCAGTTTTGGTAATCATACATTATTTCTTAAATACTCTTCGCAAAGAGATGTCATGCCTTTCACGCCTGCCCATTTGATGCCATCCGCCCCACCACCAGAGTATTACTGAGAAAAAAAAGTTTTTTTTTTAATTGTCCTTGTAACTTGGGAAAACTTACAAGTTCTTATGTTAAGACACTTTTAAGTTCTTATTTGAAGACACTTATAAAAACTTATGGCAACTAACTTCAAAGTTACTTGAAAGTTGTAGGTAAATTTGAAGTTAGTTGACAAGTAAAATCATGTTATTCTAGAAAGTTACATGAACAGTAACTTCATAAGTTTACCCCAGGCAATGTCTTGAAAAAACTGCGCAGTGGATTATTGCAGTGGGTGAAAAAAGATATGTCTATACTCGCCTTAGGGTAATAGGATATTTTTTAACACACAATAGTGTATAGGGGTGTGTGCACATAGCACCCTGAAAAAAAAGGTCTGTAGTGTAAAATCTGTTCATACTTCTGTGGATGGGAAAGGGGTATTTTAAAACACCCCTTTTGAATGGGCCAGACCATTTGAATAGCTTTATGGACGAGCCTATTTCCAAGGGGGTGTTTTTCATGTGTTCTGGTTGCTGCAGAGAGAAATCATTTTGAGTTGACTTGCTACTGTTCAACTCAGAGCGTGGCCTCCTTATCTGAAATGACCTCCTTATTCCGAAATGACCTAGTAACCCAGATTTTTAGTTTTGACCCAGTAACAATAATCTGAACTACATTTTGGTTTTGACCCAGTGACTTAAATCAGGCATTTGCCATGGTACGGGTAGGTTTGACACAGTGTGATTGTGTGTGTGTGTGTGTTGGGGGGGGGGGGGTGGTGGTGTGTGAGGGGGATGTAGGTGATCATGGGGTGTTTATGCGCACTTAGCTGTGTGTAGAACGGGAACAGTATACCTGTGCTGAAATCTGACCACCCCAGTCAGGCCTGTTATGCGCACTTAGCTGACGTGTAATATTAATAAATCATGTAAACCTACCCTGTCTGCACTGGTAATTGTCATGATTTTTCAAAAATTCTCACTTAGCTATATGATTATATTTAGCATGAGTAATGTGGGGTTATGTTAGATTGATGTTGTATGTTATTAAAATATAATAGATTGGGAGTATTTGATCGTCAATAATTAGATAAGAGTCGCAGGAGCCCCCCATTGTCTCTCTCTCCATTTCCGTGAAATTCTGCAGGATACTATTTCTTTATGTTCTGCTGTGCTCCACACTGCAAAGTCATCCGCATGGAGGAGGTTCATGACAATCCTTGGTACTGCTGTACTGATGTCATTAATGTAGACCAAGAACAGCATCAGACACAACATCTCCCTGAGGTACACCTTCCCCGAGTTTGACAAGACTGCTGAATGTGCAGACGGTAGAAGCTTCAGCATCAGCCCCTGTTTACAGACGTTTCCCCCTTTTTATGCCTTAACTAAAAACAATTACAATTAAATTGATGGGTCACATTGAAATTAATTAAATGATCACAACTTTTTATGTTCAATATGCATACTTTTTTAAGAAAACTGGCAACAAAAATATTTAAACAGAGGAGTATGACATCTGCAATTGTTATGATCATTTTGTGTTCCTTTGCGTACTGGTAAAATGGGGGTAGAGCAGCAGATTTAGCCACTGTGGCCACTAAATGCATCACAGCATCATAAAACCAGGTTGGGAGTAACTGTGGTACTCTATCCTAACCAATAAAACCTAAAAAAGACCTATCAGTTGTATACAAGATTTCTGAGGGCATCGGAAACAACATGTTTCCCAATTCGGCAATTTTAAATGGGAAAAAGCTATCATTCACCATGAACGTACCGTAAAGGATGCCAACTTTCCTTCTTTTTTTTCAGTTTATGCTCACATTATTGAAACGTAATAGGTAAAGAGAGGTCAAAATGAAATGGAATAAATTTAGTAATTTTTTCTAATTTTGTGTATTTTTACAACTTGGGGGTAGGGATACAAAATCAACCACTGTGGCACTCACAGGGATCACAGCATCACCTAGTCACGTTTATAATAATTGTGACATCCTGTTTCAATGATGTAAGCCTGAAAAAGGACTGCTATAGAAAATGTCTGAAGGCATCTGACACATTATTTTTGTCTTTTTTGGTGATTTCGCAGAAATGGCCGTTTACTGGGTGCACAAATACTTCACTGCAAGGCAGAGATTCAAAATTTTTTCATTCTGTTTCTTTTGCAGAGGATGCAGAAGGTGTGCCTTAAGGCCAGACACGGTACCCCAAAAAGTCATTTTGGGTGTTCCTTAGTGTTTTTGGGTTGAGTGGATTTTTGGGTTGTTTGAACCCCTTAGAACCCGGCCACAACCATAAAATATCCAAAAATACCTTTTATTTGCTGTAAAAAATAAATAAAGTGAAGCACCTGCTCAATTTTTCAAGCGTTCGCGACGTCTTTTGCTCAAAAACATCGAATGTTTGGACCCTGACTACACCGCTTTGCGAGTGACGAACGCCACCATGTTTGGGTCCATTCGAACCGGTTCCGTTTCTACTTTCCCATCCACAAACCAGTTGAAGGCTACAAAGGTTCTATAAATAGGTATTGGCGCGAAACTGACGTCACGAACGACCGGAGATTTCCTTGTACGGACGCTATGCTAATGAGATAATACTATTTTGCAAAACCGACCAATGAGCAGAGCGCGCCGAGTGTTCCGGGCGACTTCGGGTTTTTCCGGCCAGGTTCTGGGTGGCTTCGGGTTTTCCGACCGTCCCACAATGCACCATTACGCATGGCGTACAACTCGATAAAAATACGAGAATCGCAAGTTCAGATCACACATTTTCTATGTTTTACATCCCTTCAGCAGTTATTTCACACAAAGTCCATCAGTTGTAATCGTTGGAAATGTCTCCAACGGCTTCAAAGAAGTTGTGTGGTGCTCAGCTAGCAGCTGCGAGGTTGAACAGACGAAGAGAGATGTGTTCAAGCAGATGAACCCGAGTGAAGAGAGAGAGAACGAAAACATTCCTAAGCCTCATAATGGAAATGCTGATGGGACGGTGGTGAAATCCACCTAAGAAACTTGAATTGATGAAAGATGCTCGCGACGTCGGCATTGGTCAGTAAATGATTTTTTAAAAATGGTTTTACACATCGCTCAGGTGTATCTGAAATGGCAAAGTACAGCAGACACTTTGTGCACCTGACAGATTCCTCTGACATTTTACCTGCAGAAACGTCATCAGTGTGCATATATCCAAGACTGAGAAAACTTTTGCTTTTCATTTTCTCATGTGAAATATGTTTATACTGCATAATTCGCATATTGATGAATATAAAGCTGAATTATGACAAAGGTTGATGTTTACCTTATTCTCTGTTTTTCTCATTTTCACTTTTTTTCATCTTTTATTGAATAGATCTCATAAACCTGAATAGGCACAGCATTCAAACTTTGCAGTTATGATTGTTATTCACTTTGCTGCATTTTGTCAGAAGGATTTTGTGATTGCACAAGGGAAAAAAAAGTTGTGGCTATTCAATTCCCCAAAATCGACATTTTCCCTCTTTCAGCTCATGTAGCGTATTTCATCATGAATAACTTTTTTCCCAACAGCTTCAGAATAAAATCCTTCTGACAAAATGTAGTTGTTTTGACAAAGAATCACCAGAAAAAAGAACTTTGTTTCTAAGTTTGGTAGTGTTTGAGATCTATTGCTTTGAATTTGTACTAAAATGTGTATACGGTGGCCATCTTGGTTGGTTTCCAGGGCAACGGGGAGTCGTACACACCCAAAAACCACTTTTTTGGTCTCAGCTCACCAAACCCTATCAAAATACATTAACAGTTTAAAACAGATTCTAGACAGACAAAAGCTCATATTTGGGGTGTAGTGTCTGGCCTTAACATAATATTGCCTAATTTGGGCTTCTGGGATAAATTCTGATTTATTTACAGGAAAATGTTTCTCAACCTCATTTTAGCATCCGAAAAAAGCGTAAATGGGGGTACCCTTGCGCCATCGGCTGTATCTCTGGTGTGTTCTGAAGGATTTTAGGGGAACATGGCTTAAACATCTCAGGACATACTAAGGTACATTTTGAAACCCATCTTATTGAGTACTGGGGGGGGAGGGGGGGGGTGCACGGTAGACCGGGCTAGCTTTTGGACTACAGGACTAACACCTTTCAGGCTAGAGGCCAAAAATCCCTTTTTTGTAGGTTTCTTTTTTACAATGTTTCAACCCAGAAAATACACTTTTGGGGGGCAATTAAACAAATACAAAAATTCTGCTTTGTATGTAATCAACTGAACTCCTGGCGTCGAGACCTCCAAGCAGACATCAAGAGACTGGGAACCACCTGGAGTAGAATCGAAGGAGAAGCACAGGACAGGAGTTGCTGGAGGTCTCTCGTCGACGGCCTATACCCGGGTAGGGGTGACAGGCGTAAGTAAGTAAGTAATGTAATCAACTGACTGTATGATCCAGGTTTATTGGTCCAGGTTTTAACTCTCTTCTCAACCAAGGTTCATTGGCTTGCTGCCAACTCTTAGTCTTGTTAGCTTGCAACAGTTCTAAGGCTCTTCTCAAACTCTTGGATGGCTTGACTTCGCGAACGAAGATTTTATAGGAGTTGCCCACGACGTCTGCAGGCTTGTTCGTGGCTGCGGAGGCCAATCCGAGACAGGCAGGTTCGACCGCAGTGGCTGCAGGGGAAGGTATGGCCATGGTTCTGAGCTGCGGCATCTCTGTTTTTTCTCCTGAGCCGCTTGTCCTTAAGGCTAGCTCTGTGAGAGTCCTCAAAGGAGACAGCTGCCTTGTAAATGGTGGAGCGCCAGGTGTCACGGTCCGCAGCAAGCGAAGACCACTGGTGGTGGTCGATTTGGCAGGCACTAAGTGACTTCTTGAGACAGTCTTTGTATCTCTTCTTTGG
Organism: Semisulcospira habei; assembly: GCA_036245525.1. Lineage (NCBI taxonomy): Eukaryota > Metazoa > Mollusca > Gastropoda > Semisulcospiridae > Semisulcospira > Semisulcospira habei. The sequence goes on from BTPG01000005.1 coordinate 36,389,669, forward strand.
TGCCCCTCTGTCACGGTGTCCAGTAGCAAGCTCGCCGAACAGGGTGATCTTTGGTAGGCGATGATCCTCCATCCTGGAGACATGCCCCGCCCAGCGGAGCTGTGTCCGCAGCAGCAAAGCCTCGATGCTCACAGTTTCAGCCTGTTCAAGGACCTCGACGTTGGTGACATAGTCACTCCAGTGAATGCCCAGGATGGTACGCAGGCAGCGCTGGTGGAAGCGTTCGAGGAGTCGTAGTTGGCTGCGGTAGAGGGCCCAGGACTCGGAACCATACAGCAGGGTGGTGAGGACCACAGCTCTGTACACGCTGATCTTGGTGCCTGTTTTCAGCTGTTGATTGTGCCACACCCGCTTGAAAAGTCGCCCGAAAGCGCTGTTCGCTTTTGCCAGCCTGCTGTCAAGCTTCTTGTCCAGCTTGGCGTCCGACGTGATAATGCAGCCAAGGTAAGTAAACTGGTGCACTGACTTTAGTTCAGACTCGCCAATGGTGATGTGAGGAGGGCGATACACTGTCTTGGGTGCCGGCTGATGGAGGACCTCTGTCTTTTTCAGACTGACCTCGAGTCCAAAGAGCTGGGCAGCATCTGCGAAGCAAGACGTGATGCGCTGCAGGGCTCTCTCTGTGTGTGCAACGAGGGCAGCATCATCAGCAAAAAGCAGCTCACGAATCAGTTGGTCTAGGGTTTTCGTGTGGACCTGCAGTCGTCTGAGGTTGAACAGGCTGCCATCGAGACGATACCTGATGTACACTGCATCGTCATCATCGAGGTCCACTGTGGCCTGCTTCAACATCATGCTAAAAAGGATGGTGAAGAGGGTCGGTGCCAGCACGCAGCCCTGCTTTACGCCTTTGAGAATAGGGAATGGTTCTGAGAGGTCATTGTTGAGTCTGACCTGGCCTTGCTGGTCCTCGTGTAGCTGGACAATCATGTTGAGGAACTTTGGGGGACAGCCAAGTCGCTCCAGGATCTGCCACATGCCTTGCCTGCTCACATTGTCGAACGCTTTTGTTAGGTCGACAAATGTTACGTACAGCCCTTTGTTCTGCTCGCGGCACTTCTCCTGTAGCTGTCTCAGCACAAAGACCATATCGGTGGTGCTCCTGTTTGCTCTGAAGCCACACTGGCCCTCTGGGAGTTGGTCTTCAGCGATGGCAGGTACCAGCCGATTCAGGAGCAGCCTTGCAAGGATTTTCCCAGCAATGGACAGCAGGGTAATTCCCCGATAGTTGGAACAGTCAGACTTCTCGCCTTTGTTCTTGTACAGGGTGATAACGACTGCATCACGGAGATCTTTTGGTAGTGTTCCTTCCTCCCAGCAGCAGAGAAAGAGGTCATGGAGCTTGTTGTGCAGTGCTGTGCCTCCATGTTTCCAGATCTCTGGCGGTATTCCATCAATGCCTGCTGCTTTGCCACTCTTGAGCTGGTGGATGGCTGTGAGGGTCTCTTCAGCGGTGGGCGGTTCGTCCAATTCAACCTTTACTGGGAGGTGTGGGATTTGTAGGACGACTGCTTCTTGAACAGTGCGCTCAGCGCTGAAGAGGCTCTGAAAGTATTCCGACCAGCGGTTCAAGATGGAGGTATTATCTGTGAGGAGTGCCTGGCCATTCGCGCTTCGCAGGGGACTTTGTACCAGGTGCCTGGGGCCATACACTGCATTCAGTGCTTCGTAGAAGCCCCTGTAGTCACCATTGTCAGCACAAAGCTGGGTCCTCTGTGCAAGTCTGGTCCACCACTCATTCTGGAGATCTCTGAGCTTGCGCTGGAGACTGCTGCAGACGAGGCGGAAGGCAGACTTCTTCACAGGGCAGGAAGGCTGGGCTAGGTGGGCCTGATGGGCGGCTCTTTTTTTTGCTAGGTGTTCCTGGATCTCTACATCGTTTTCGTCAAACCAGTCTTTGTTCTTCTTTCTGGCGAAACCCAAGACTTCTGCAGAGGATTTTGCAATAGCAGTTTTCAGTTGTTCCCAAAGTGTTTCAGGGGAGGAGTCTACTGGGTCCGCTGTGTCTTTGAGCCTGCGCTGTAAATCTGTCTGAAAGGCAGCTTTCACATCGTCACGCTGAAGGCTGGCAACATCAAGCTTTTTCTTGGGGGGCCCCCATTTCTTGGGTTTTGGCTTGAAGTGGAGCCTGAGTTTGCAGCGGACAAGGCGGTGGTCAGTGTGGCACTCTGCGCTGGGCATCACTCTGGTGAGGAGGACGTCACTGCGGTCCCTCTGACGCACTAGGACCAATGATGATGCAAGAGGCTTGCTTGTTTGTGTCAAATCAAAAAGTTTTCCGGTTCTGCCTCTTCCCCCCCCCCCCCCACACACACACACACACTACCTCTTCCCTGCCTTGGCTTTTTTGGTCAGCGGAAAGCCAAGATTTAGTCTCTGGGTGGCATCTGTCCCACTCCCCCCCACCCCCGCACCCACCCACCCTCCCCCACACACCCCAACTTCAAGTTCAAACTTGGTACAGCCCCCACCCGGGTCTGCCCTGGGGGACTTGGGTGGGGTTAACTACTTTTTCGTTCCCAGGGTCACCCTGTTCACCCCCACAGGGTGGGTTTTCCCTTCTATTCTGGGGCACGTGTTTCTGTCTACCTTTGGTCCATTCACCTGTATTTTCCTTTTTAAACTCTCCCTACTGTCTGCGCTGCTTGTAGCTCTTGATATTGGATGTGTGTTGCTAAATGGTCTTAGGTTTATTTAGTGTATTAGACCTTCTGGCGACATACATTCAATATTCTGTTTAGGTTTTTTTTCATAAGCAGTGCAGGCACGTCCTGAGAAAGTCTTGTTGCTGTCGGGATGTTAAGCAATGTACAATCAATCATCAGTCAAACTTGGTACAGAGAAACCTGATGGTAAGGCAAGGCCTTTCTCTACATACTAATTTGGATGACCCCTCGGAAAGGTCAAGGGACATCGGGACGTAGCTTAGTGGATAAGACACTGCGCTGACAGTCGTAAGGTCCCGGGTTCGAATCCCATGGTGGGCAGGAATGGGATGTGGACTTTTCCTCATTCCCATCGAGTCACATTTACGTACAGACTCGTCTTACGGTTGCCTGTCTCGCCTTCGTGTGCACAGCACGCATAATCATCAAGTGTGCACGTTAAAAATCCCATGATCACTAATCAAAAAGAGAAGGCCCGGTAGGGCCGGTAAAATGGAAACAGAAATATTTCACATGCACCGAAGTTACATGTAATAGCCGGGTGGAGGATTACACATAAAATAGCGCTTAGTAGCAGCAGGCTTTCAAAGCTCCAGCTTCCATCCCTACTGCGGCGCCTTGAGCATCTTTAATTAGATTGATATGTGCGCCTTGGAGACACTGTACCATACCATACCATACCAAGAAGTGGGCAAGTGTGTGAAAAATGCCAGTTTTTAATAGAATTGCTGTTTTTATCAAAGTTTTTGCAAACTTTCCAATAAAATTTGGCATAAAGGTACTGACGATAACACCGTTCTGTGCATACTAATTTAGTCAACCCGTCACAATGGTCAAGAGTCGCAGAGGGTTGAAAAATTTGTGAAAAATGCATGAATTTTGAGAAAAGATTTTGCTGGTACAAAAGCCAACTCTTATGTTGAGACACTTAAACACAGTGACCTGTTGGAAAGGCCAATGTCACAAAGGTCACACTTATTACGTGGACTTGTCACACACAGGAGCCATAAGCCTTTCTTGTTCAGTTATGTGCAGTGTTTTAGCCCTGGCTTTGTAAATTCAGCACCTCAGCACAAGCTTTAGAATCTCAGTCGTACTGTACTGTTCCTTGGTACTGAGTTATTCTGCAGCTGACGTGTTCGTGAAGTGTAAGACTGAGAGAAATTCTGTTTGATAGCAACAGTTGTGATGTTTAGTCAATTATGTAAAGTTCCATTGTGTATACATGTTGCTGACACTGACCTATTTATGCCACTGTACAGGAAGTGACACGACTCAATCTGAAGGCAGCCATGGTTTGCCTGGTGTCACTGGTACAAGGTGTGAAGAGCCCAGGGGATGGGGGCGAGCCCCATGAGTGGAGGGATGAGGTGAAAGAAGGGGTTACCAAGCTGCAGCACTCGGTGGATGTGGTGTCTGCCAAGGTTTCACTCTTCCTCACCTTCCTCACAATGATGGCAAGTACACAACAACCTTGCTAGCATCACATGTGCTGAGAGCTCACTACTTTTGGGGGTGTAGTGTGGTATACAGTGGAGTCCGCTTAACACAAATTTCTGGGGACAGAGAAAATTAGTTCGGGTAAAACGTGTTTTGTGTTAACCGATTTAGACTAAAACTTGTTCATAGTCTGAAACAAGAGAGTGTGTGGGAGATTCAGGAAGAACCGATCATGTACAGACCGATCGCTACTCTCCGCATCATCATGGAACAGTCTCTGGAGTGGAGCTCCCCGCTGTACGTCAACTTTGTGGATTATGAGAAAGCATTTGACAGTGTGGACCGAGAGACTCTGTGGAAACTCCTACGACACTACGGTGTACCCACAAAGCTCGTCCGCCTGATCAAGAGCAGCTATGATGGCATGACATGTCGTGTGATCCACGAAGGGCAGTTCACCAGGGAGCTCCAGGTCAGAACCGGTGTCAGGCAGGGGTGTCTGCTGTCTCCGTTCCTCTTCCTACTGGCCATAGACTGGGTCATGAAGATGACCACAGAGCACAGACGAAGTGGAATACAGTGGACACTGTGGACACAGCTTGATGACCTCGATTTTGCAGACGACTTGGCATTACTGTCCCACACTCATCAACAAATGCAGGACAAGACCACGAGGCTTGCTGACATCTCGTCCCAAGTGGCCCTCACCATTCACAAACAGAAAACAAAGACAATGAGGCTGAACGCAACCAGGGAAGAACCAGTCTTGCTTGCTGGCACCCCGTTGGAGGAGGTGGAGTCCTTCACCTATCTCGGGAGCATCATAGACAAAATAGGCAGCACTGATGCAGATGTCAGAGCACGAATCGGTAAAGCCAGAGCAGCCTTTCTCCAGTTGAAAAAAGTGTGGAGCTCCAGAGAGCTGTCACAACACGCCAAAGTCCGGATTTTCAACTCCAATGTAAAAGCAGTTCTCTTATATGGAGCAGAGACTTGGAGATTGACAAAAACCACAGTCAACAGAGTATAGACCTTCATGAACAGTTGCCTTAGAAGAATTTTGAAAATCCACTGGCCAGAGAAGATCAGCAACGTCAGACTCTGGGAGAGAACAGAGCAGATAACAGCAGAGAATGAAATTGGGCGAAGAAGATGGGGATGGATCGGTAATAATAAGCGCATTAAATAGGCTCTTTATCCCAATTGAAAATCGGCTCAAAGCGCCGCCACGAACTGAACCCAACAAGCACGCTCACGTGAATCACGCGCATTCACTCACACACTGAACGTAAACACAGAACTTTCACGTGGTGCTAAGGGCAAGCTCAAGCGAGCTACTGTAGTTTTTGGAAATTCAAAATCGTTTGTATTTGAAATTTGATTAAGTGGACAGAAACTGATACCAAAGTGGTCACAGTCTGAGAAAGCCAGCTTCCAGTATCACTAGGCAGGCATTGTCATGGAACCCACAGGGAAAGAGGAAAAGAGGTAGGCCGAGAAACTCCTGGCGTCGAGACCTCCAAGCAGACATCAAGAGACTGGGAACCACCTGGAGTAGAATCGAAGGAGAAGCACAGGACAGGAGTTGCTGGAGGTCTCTCGTCGACGGCCTATACCCGGGTAGGGGTGACAGGCGTAAGTAAGCACTTTGCATCTACTGCTTACAAATCAGATCTGTATGTGTTTTAATGAAAAATCATGTGCTGAATAACCCGTCTCTCCCCTCTCCCTTTACCCACCACTACTACCCCCCTGCCCTCTTACTAGGCAGTGTGTGTGCAGAACCTGCGGCGGACGTGTGTCCGTCAATGTCCCCCGTCACTTGTGTACCGATACACGTGAGTGCACGTGTTGAGCACTAGCGGTTGAAAACAGTGGATAGTCTCGGTCATTGGTGATGCAGATCGGACCGAGGTGTGAAAGCTAACATGCGGTCATTCATGCGTATTAGTTGTTGAGTAACGGAGTTTGCAGGTACTTGTGTAAACTAAGCTTCCATGTGCAGTGTTACACGGAGGACAGCATTGTCTCGTTTTGGTCCGTGGGATGGTTATGTTAAACATGTGAAAATACTATAAAATGTTCAGTGGGGGAAACAAAATCACCTTCGTGTTAAGCAAGAATTTTGTGTTAAGCATTTCGTGTTAACCATGAAAATTTAATAGAGAACAAGAGGGCTCTCAGCCGGGAATTCAAAAACGTTTCGTGTTAACCGGAAATTCGTGTAAAGCGTGTTCGCGTGGACTCCACTGTACATGCTCTATTTTATTATTATCACCATGCAAACACACACTCATGCAGTAAACCTTGGAGAGGTTGGTTGTACAGAAATGTTAGACATTTGTTTCCTCAAAAACATTACCGATGCCATTACTACAAGGAACTGTCTCTTAAGCGTGTTCTTAATTAAACGAACTTTAGTTCGCGAATTCTGACGAACTACAGTTCACGATCTCGGACGATCCAGGTTGGTTCTTAATTGGACGATCTAAAGATACGGTGAACCTAGTTCGAAGTAGTTCACGATCCTCGGCAAACCATAGTTCGCTGTCGGAAAAGGTTCGCACAACGTGTTGAGCAAACAAAGGCGAACCTTTTCTCTGATTGGTCAAAACTTTTACCCTCTTCTGCGTTGGAGATAAGAAGACAGTCACCGATACAAACAAATGTGGCGGATGGTGATATTTCACTCGTGCGAAGAACAAGACCGATTTTTATTGATTTGTGGGAGGCGCAACTTTGTGGGGTCGCTACTGCAAGGATTACAAAAACAAACATCGTTCAAATCGTGAAGTGGCATAGCGGCAGCCATTTTGAACACCTTCGCAGACAGTAAGTACGCCGAATCAAGCACTTCAGTTAAGAAAGAGAACCATGGCAAACCTGGTTTGCAGAAGTTCACCTAGGTTCGTTCAACCTCAATTAAGAAACAAACCAAAAGATCGCCGATCTTCTCCGATCCAGGTTTGCCGATCAAAAGTTCGTCCAATTAAGAACAGCTCTTAGCTTACATAATTTTAGCCAAAAACTTACGATGTGTACCTATAGGGCCAAGGGAGGCAACCTAGGGGTGCCTTGACCCAGTACCCCGAGTAGCCTGCCGTCCCACCCCATACGGGTAACTGACCTGTGCAGACACGCCAGTTTTATTCTCTCAGCTTACGGAGTACAGATGTGTGTTAGCCTGCTGCAGTGTTTAGCCTACGGCTGTGTATGGTTCTGCACCGGTTGTACCTTCAACTTAGAGACTTGGTTCCCAGCTATGTATTAGTAGCCTTGCCTCGGAGCCCTTGGACTGTTGTTACTTGTGTGCTTCTTCTTCTGGTGTTCTGCACCGGTTGTACCTTCGACTTAGAGCCTTGTTCCCGGCTGTGTGTTGTGCTGGGCCTTGGAGCCCTTGAACTGTTGTTACTTGTGTGCTTCTTCTTCCGGTGCCCTGACAAGTTCGCGTGTTGCTGGACTTCTGGGACTTATGTCGCGGACTCGGCGCCCTTGCCTGACGTGTGTGGCCCTCGGCCCCTCAGTGGCGCCCCCTCCTTCTTCGTGTCAGGTTCTCCTTCCCCCCGCCCTCTGCGAGATGGCCAGGTAAGGTCTCGGTGTTTGCCAGCGACCGGCGCCTTTGGCGCTGGCTGGCGGCATCACTCTTGGAATTTTGTTTACTCATCATGGAGTTTCATGCTCGGTTGCACTCGTCACGTGGCCTATCGGCTACGACCGGTCACCTTTTATTTTCGCCTATACATTGCAGTTGTCAAGTCTGCACCTGCACCCGTTGTGGCGATTTCCAGTGGTCGAGTGATACGCATGTGGTATGCCTCTCCTGCTCCGGTTGTGCCTCCGGTCCCAGCTCTGGAGCTTTTATCAGCGTGAATGACCTATGGCCATCCCGCAGCCTCACGCATGCCTCGTCCCCAGACCGATCAAGAAGCACCCACGCTGCTGTTGGGGGACAGCACACGAAGGATCCCCCCTTGCGCACCAACTCGCTTGAGTCTGGTCCGCAGCGAGTTCGCTCGCCCTGCTTTGCGGAAAACAAACGGCTGCCAAGCCCTGACGTTGTGGGACGGACGACTCCCCCCTTGCGCACCAGCTCACTCGAGCCTGGCCCGCAGCGAGTTCGCTCGCCCTGCCTTGCGGAACACAAGCATCACAAAGAGAGAAGTAAACCACGTGCCGTCCCGACACCGGACCTTCGGCTTCGTCTTGCGGCCCATGACAGGCAACCCCTGGAACGCGACAGACCGGACACAGCCTCTGGACCTTTGGTCGCCCTCTTGCGCGAACGGAGCCCTCGCCCAACTGGGAGGCTTACCACGCTTGCGTCAACGCCATGGCCGATGCCACGAATTGCGATCTTCTCCGCCAGGATGCCCTCCTTTAAGTCTGCCCCAACCTTCCCCGGACTTACGGAGACAGCTGCGACAGGCTCCTGTCAGTGTTCTCTTTCTGAGGGCCTCCTGCTCTCCTTCTGGACACCATCGCCCCTGTGACGCAGCCCCGTGTGGATTTCCACCCCTTCGGACCGACTCGAGGCAGCCGCTCTTCGAGGAGAGATCGCCACCCTGTTGCAGAAGAACGCCACGGAGGTATAATGCGTCACGACTCTCCCGCCTTTTACAGTCGCCTCTTCCTGGTCCCCAAGCCTGGAGGCAAGTGGCGCCCGATCATCGACCTCTCGGCGCTGAACAGGTTCATCTCCGCGCCGTCCTTCCGCATGGAGACCGCCAGAGCCCTTCGCGCCTCAGTGCAACCCTTGGACTTTGCCATCAGACTGGACCTTTCGGACGCTTACCTTCAGGTGCCTGTTCACATGGCCTCCAGACGCTATCTGCGCTTCGCCTTCGATGGCGTAGTCTACCAGTTTCAGGCTCTCCCCTTCGGCCTCAACCGCAGCCCCTGGGTTTTCACCCGCATCATAGATGGCGTCGTCGCCAAGGCCAGATGGACAGCCTCGAGCCCAACTTCGAATTACCTTGACGATCTGCTCCTGCACAACCAATCGGCGGCCGCCTTGGAGAAGGACCGAGACGCATTGCTGGCTCTTCTCGACAGACTCGGCTTTATAGTCAGCATGGGCAAGTCGGACCTCGCCCCGTCCCACCGCTTTGTTCACCTGGGCATGGAGTTCCGAACCAACCTCAACCTGGTGAGATTCCCAGAACCGCGGATTCAGAAGTTGGCGAACCTGGCTCGCCTACTGTCTCAGGAGGAGGCGGTCTCCACGAGAGTGTGGTTACAGTTCCTGGGCCTGGTGACCCTCGGCTGGCGACATCGAGACTCGCGTACTAGTACTTCCCATGCTCCTTCCGCACCTCCTCCGTTGGGCGGACCTCGGCTGGCTCGCAACCGGATTGCCTCTCTACACAACGCCCCCCCCCCCCCCCCCCAGTTGTCCCTCTGCATCGACGCCAGCTGCTCCGGCTGGGGCGCGCTCCTGCTGCCGACGTTTACCACAGCTTTCGGCAGCTGGCCCACGGACCTCGCGCACAAGCATATCAACTGGTTGGAGCTAAAGGCGGTTTGGCAAGCCCTCCTCGCGTGGGAAACGTTTCTCGGATGCCAGGAACTGCTCGTCCTTTCTGACAACTCCGCTGTGGTCTCCTACACCCAGAAGCAGGGCGGGACTCGCTCCCCCACCCTCTGCATTCTTCTCTACCAGCTCCTCCGGTGGTGCGAAGATCGGGAATCTTTCGGATGCTCTGTATGGCGTGGGAGACTCCTCTGGTCGACCTCTTCGCGACAAGGTGGAACCACCAGCTGCCCCTCTTCGTCTCACCCATTCTGGACCCCTAGCCTGGGCAGTCGATGAGCTGTCCATCTCCTGGGACGGTCTCATCATGTATGCCTACCCTCCCATGGTGCTGGTCCCCTAGGTCCTGCTCAAGCTCAAGAGATGCAACTTGATTCTGCTGCTAGTGGCCCGGTTTTGCTGGACCAAGTCTGGGACCACCGACCTTCTGATCCTCGCCACGGGGCCCCCCTCTGCGGCTTCCCACACAATGCTCGATGCTCACAACCGTGGCAGGCACTATACCATCCGTGCCCCGAGTGACTCCTACTACATGCCTGGAGATTGTGTGGCATGCCCTCGCCGCTAGAAGCTTCTCGAGTGCAGCAGTGGACGCTATCGCTGCAGGCCACAGACCCTCGACCCTTCGAGTCGACGAAGAAACGTTGCGAGTCCTGGAATCTTGGTGTGACCGACACCTCTCTCCTACCGATCTGATATCCCCCCAGCTGGCTGGGTTCTTTCTGTGGCCTTTCGCCGAGCAGCACTTGGCGCTGATCACCGTCAGGGGCTACCTCGCCATGATTGCCGACTCGTCCCGACGCTTGGGCTGCTCGGACCCCGGCAAGTGCAAAGACCTTGCTGACTTGATGGCCCACTTCCGTTTACAGCGGCCGGCCCTCCGCTCCCTGATCCTGCGCTGGGACTTACCTTGGGTACTCACCTGGCTTAACTCGAAATGTTTCGAACCGCTGCCTCTAGCGACGTTGGCCGACGTAATGCGGAGGACCTGCTTCTTATTGCCCTTGCCACGGCCTCCAGAGTGAGTGAGCTGCATGCGCCTTCGGCATACCCCTCCTGCTGCAGTTCAGGACGAACGAACCTGTGCAGCTACCGACAGACCCGGCCTTCCAGGTGATCACCGTACGGCCGCTGACAGGGATAAGCCTGAACCGGGAGGCCTGATGACAGGACTCGCTGAGAGCCTTACGCTTGTACCTTCGCCGAACCAAGTCGCTCCACTGGTGCCGCTCCCGCCTCTTTTTCCCTCTGTCCCCAGGTAGATCTGTCATCTCGGCCCAGACGATTCCGTCCTGGCTCCGATGGGTGATACGCTCCGCCTTCCAGGACCTCGGCCCCGACGCTGCCAGCAGCTACACATCAGGGCGCACGAGGTCAGAGCTATGGCCGCAAGCGTCACCTTCGACCGAAACTGTGCCATCAGGGACATTGTGGCGGCTGTGGGTTGGCGAACAGAGTCGACCTTCACCTGATTCTACCTCCGAAACCTGGCTGGCCAGCGAGACAACCTAGCCCTGTTGGGGGACATCGCGGCGGCGCAACACTCCCTCCCGGCGCCCTCGGTGCCGTTAGTAACTCTTAGCTAAAATTATCGGGAGTTTGCTCCAGGGACGGCGGGTCTAGCTAGTTTGGTCGGGTCACGGGTTTTTACGCAGCGCCCACCTCCTTTTCGCTATTCTTCCTTGTAGTAATGGCATTGGTAATGTTTTTGAGGAAACAAATGAATTTTTCTCTAATTTTTTCGAAAAATATTTACCGATGCCATTAGTTGGACGCCCCTCCCACCTGCCCCGCTTGCCTCTAGTCAGCCAAGCGAATAAACTAGTGTGTATGCACAAGGCAGCTACCCGTATGGGGTGGGACAGGAGGCTACTCGGGGTACTGGGTCATGGCGCCCCTAGGTTGCCTCCCTTGGCCCTATAGGTACACATCGTAAGTTTTGGGCTAAAATTATGTAAGCTAAGAGACAGTTCCTTGTAGTAATGGCATCGGTAAGTATTTTTCGGAAAAATACATTTTAGAGAAAAATTCATTTTTCCAAGATTTTTTTTTGGGGGGGAGTGGTCATTGTTTTGTATTTTGACACAAAAACAGGCACCCCAGTGAGTTGTTGAAGTTTATCACTAACTAGGACATATGGAATTAGGGCAAGAACACGCAGCAGACAGCATGGCACTGTATAGCTGGTGCATTCGCTTTGCTTGCAGAATCAAGCTCAATAGACAGTGAGTCTTGCAACACAGCAGAGTCTGTCAATGCCAGTGCTACGTGCCAAAAAAATGATCTTGATGAAAAGTTTGGTACCACAAAATTTTGGTCAGGTTGTTTCACATGCAGCAGAAACAGTGACATTTCTGAAGTGTGTCACTGTCATTACGACAAACACTTACTAACTACATGTGTGTATGGTGTGGATGAAATTTATCATTCTAAGCGCTCATGCATACTTGTATGTTTGTGGTTTACGATGCATAGCCTGTAGAGGCTCTAAAGTCTCACTTGACTTCTTGTGACTAGCATTAGCCCGTTCAGTGATGAGAACACCACCCAACTGCAAGAGATATCGATCCTCATTAGCCCCTGCAGCTGCAGGCTCATGAGGATCTGTACCTTTTGCTGAGACCACTTTGAATCTATGTTCCTATGGCAGCTAGGGCTGTTAGGTATTGAGCCAACAAAGAGTGCAGCATCACAATCTGCAACAGCCGGCACTGAACAGGTTAAATGAGAAATAATTAAAAAAATAAACTACACTAACGCTAGGAAGATGACTTTTAATTTGAATTGTGTGGAGTCTAGTGACAGGAATGACAAGTTTTGTGCCAACCCTGTCAGATTTAAGGCTCACAATAATTTTTGTAAACTACTCTTCACTACTCTTCTATCTGCAAGAGGCATAGTTTCGCATGAGACCCTGCAGCTGTAGGCTGCAGGGTCTGATGAGGATCTATGCCTCTTACTCTAGTGGCTGTTCAACATTCTGAAGACTACCCAATGCGCAAAAGGCTATCAGGACGCTGTTGGCCCGTGCACAGCTCTGCACGGGCCAACAGCAGCCGATGTTGACCCCACAGCCTTTGCACACTCTCTTGTTGCATGCATGCTGATGCATAGCTTTTCATTCCTGTCATCAGACTCAAAATAATTCCAATGAAATGTCACCTTTCTGTTGTAAGTCTAGTTGAATTCTGTAATGATGGTTCATGGTCAAGTGTGCTGTTATGAGCTGGATGTGTGTGGTGGTGTTGCAGGAGAACAAGGACCACATTCAGAAAATGCACGAGATCAAGTACAGACGTGACATTGTCAATTCACAAATGGTATGTGAACATTTGGCAACTTTGTTTTGGTTTCACTGCACTGAAGAAGTAATAGAGGGTGTTGTTTGTTTTTTGTTGGTGTTAGGTGTATGTTTTAAAAGTAGCATTGCCATAAGCACGCTTATCTCTTTTATTAAGTTGCACTGATCATGTTCATCTATTCAGATGGCATTCAAAGATGATTTTTATTCACCCCTCATGCCCTCGATTCAGACTTGTTGTAGAAGATTGAACTTGCTTTGCTCAGGATTTTTTATCTACATAATGGGCCATCCGGCGTCTGTTGTCCATGGTAAACTTTAAACGTTGGCATTTTCTCAAAGACTATTCAAGCCTCAGGCTTCGAACTTAGCCCAAGGGTACTTTGTCATAAAACCTTTCTAAACATACCAATTTCAGTGACCTCTCTCAAAGGTCAAGGTCACAAGGAGTCCATAAAGGAGTCAAAAATAGCCATATTTTGAAAAAAAAATCTGTTTTTTCTCGAATATTTTTTTCAGCTTCAAGCCTGAACTTGATAAGGAGATATCTGATGATAAGGCCTTTCTATGCATACTAATTTGGATGACCCTTGGAAAGGTCAAGGGTCACAAGAGGTCAGTAAGTGTGTGAAAAATGCCAGTTTGTTTTCTCAAAACTCTTACAGATGGCATTACTATTAGGAAGGTACACTTTGCTTACCAATTTCAGCTAAGCATCCCTTGTGTACACTACACAACCAGGGAGGCGACTCCAGGGAATTGTTACCAGGAAACCCTGAGTGGCCTCCCCTGCCTCCCTATCCAGTCACGTGCATGGCAGTATCTCACCAGTCTTTACGCTTAGTTCACCGTGAACGGTTGTGTTCAGCCTTCAAGGATAGCTTCGGCTGTGTATGGTTGGATTACCAGTTGTGTTGGTGGTGTGACTTCGTTTTGGATTACTCTTCGTAGATGTTACTTGGTTGGATTACCATAGCAGCTTGTACCTTTCTGGGGGGGTTTCCCTAGCAGCTCGGCTGATTATGGAAAGGTAAGGCCTCGGTTAATGCCTCGCAGCTGGTGATTCTCCCTGGCAGCAGCATTCTTCGTGGGATTCCGTCCGCGACCGGTCGTGAACACGTGGCCTCATCCAAGAGGCCTCGCGCTCCCACGGGCGCATATGTCTATTTTCTGTTACAGTGCACAGGTGAAGACCAGGTGACGTGGGGCGCAAACAGAGTGGTCATGTGCGCTGTTTACGTGGCCATAGGTGCCACGTGCGGTCGGGTTCATGTTTCCGCTCTATGTTGCAGTGCAAGGATTACAGCCTCCCAATTGTGGAGATTTGTGTGAAACAGGAGGCACTGGGTGTAGGTGCGCCTCGCTTCATGCCCCCACCCCCCCCCCCCCCCCCCCCGGTTGATGCTTCCTGGCAGACAGGTGAGACCAGCACTCCCGGGCAGGAGCTTTGGTCCCGACGGCAGAGGGTTTTTCTGACGTGGACGGCCGTTGAGGTAATGGTTCCACCTCCCCTGTGGCTCCTCCCATGGCACCGGCGGCCTAGACAGCTGTGAGCGTGCCCCCAGGTAAGCCACCTTACTCAGTCTCTAGCGTGCTAGACAGATGCCGGCGGAGGTGCCATGTCGAGGCGGCTCCTCGACCGTCATACCCTCCACGCTCGACGGCGTTACCACTGGGAGAAAGAGAGAGTGGAAAGTGGGGGTACAGTCTTGCATGGGTCGTCTGATTAGCAACACAGAGGCGCCACCGTGGACCTAGTTAGGATGTCCACTCGTCGGGCACTCTAGACGCCATTTGTTGCTGGCCTCGGGCAGTTGCTTGTATGGCTTGTGCTTTGTGCAAGAAATTCCGCTGGCCCAAACGTACCTGCTTGTCACCACAGGCCCCCCCGAGACCTTGCCCGGCCGCTGTGGGAACACCAGACCAGCACGGCAGTTTAGCCTATGCTCTTTAGTTTTCAGCTCTATGCCCACCGGCGCGCGCCAGCACACTAAGAGATCGGCTTCGCGGGAGCACTGAGATAGCGAGGCAGCCTCCTTTCCCTTACTATCAGCGCGCTAAATACCATCACTAATAAGGCACCAGCTATGCAGTCTCGCTTCCGTTGGGGATACAAGTAGCGCAGCAGCCGTCTTTGTTTATAATACTACAGTGCTTGACCCCGATTAGCTCTTACCCTCTGCTGCATACATCGGCGAATAAGCTGCAAATTACAGATGTTGTCTGTAAACCGGAATTAATTCACCTGCAGTTGTGAGTGATTATTTTAACATACGTCATCTTGTAGAGGAGAAATTGTACTATCTTTGGACACCAAACGTGCTGGGGTAATCTGCGTGGATGTTTGTCATGCACTGGCTCAAAGTATCACTAGGGGACGGATTAGATGCAGCCTTCCGTTAGTTTATCATACTTTTTATCACATCACGGTTCAACAACTGAAGTTTTTGGAAAGTTCAGACAAAGTCAGTGTTGTCAACAGATGTCTTAACTGGCATATCCCATGCTAAAATCTTCAAAAACCACATACCTGAGTCCTGCTAAAGCCAGTTTGGTGGGCCAAGTGAAAACGGTAATCCATTCAGAGCACGCCAACATGAAGTATGCAAATTTCACCGATACAGTCAATGTTTTTAACAATATCACAATTTTAACACAGTTTAAAACAATACACAAAGCAGAGGTTTACTGTTTGCTGTTAAGAGATTCAGTTCCAGCTTAGTATCACATTAAAATGGCTTAAAATGAGTGTCTACAGGTTCACTATGATGATGTGTCTAAACTTGATAGGCCGATCAGTTTCATTTTTTGGACGAGTGACAGTCTGTGAATACCTGATGAAAATGTGGAGAAGCCAAATGCTCTGACACATGCAACAAATTGATTTAGAATGCTTCCCTTCCTGTCGTTGAGCACATCAATGTTGTAACACGAAAATATATCACTGGTGTATTTAGTGCACAAAAACACGGGTTTGTTTTTGTTTGGTCTGCTCGCCTAGACCTTCTACCACAAAGTCTACACAAAGAATTCACGGCTTCCAAATGTCTTGGAAAGGAATGTTCATTCTCCACATTGGAGTGATACATCCGGCACTGAAAACAAGTTTTTTTACACACACGCACTGTCTACAGCAGAAGGAAAGTTCCTCGAACTACACATGTTGTAATCAAGTAATAAGCACAGAAATCGAAGAGGTTTTTCAAAACAAACTTATATGAGCTTGAAGAGGACAATTTCAAGCATAGTATTACATAATGATATTTACGATTGAAACTTTTTAGCCATGGTAATAATAAGTTATAAACAGGCTAAACTAATCACATGCCTGACAGACTTCAACAGGGAACAAAGTGCGTTACGCTTCCCGCCAGCAACTAGGCTGAGCCTGCAATAACCCGCGTGCACTTATCAGTGAAGTGGGTCACGGCCGGTACAGAGCCCAACTCTAAAGAGAGCAATTCAGAGAAGGGTGAACTGCTGTGCCGGGCCCAACTGCTCTTGGGAGCGTGACCAACAGCGACAGCGGTCGCCCCGCTACATGGTGAAGCCATCTTGTGCCCCCATAGACCCTCTGCATCGGTGCCGCCTGCTCTGAGGAGAGTGGACGACAGTCCGGGCCCACCCGCTCTGAGGAATGTGAACAGCACAAAGGGCCCACCTGCCCTGTGGAGCGTAAACGACACTCCGGGCTTGCCCGCCGAGGGGCATGACTAACAGACCGGGTCTACCCACTCTGAGGAGCGTGACCGACACACCAGGCCCACCCGCTTGGAGGAGCGTGAACGACACATGGGGCTAGTCTGGATGCCAGCTCGTTGGGCCCAACCGTTGCCTTCCAGTCCCCGGACCTACCCTCCATGGTCCAGTCGTGCCCTCTGGGACCTTGCCCGCCCACTCCATGGAGTGTGGTCGGCAGCGGCCTCATCGCTCCACTACGCGGTGATAATCTTCTGGCCCCGACGTGTCCTCTGGGACATTGTCCGCCCTTGCCCACTGGGCACCGGCCTCCACGTGGCGTGGGTGGATAGTCCCCTCAGTCCCTGACTGAGTGGGCTAGCAGAGGGGTGCCATCTTTGTCCAGGATTAGGACTTGATGTCAGCAGATATGTTGTTCAGTCTTTTTCACTGGTCCGGTTTTTAAGGAGCTGTGCTAACCCAGGTCGTGCTATGTTGGATTGGTCCTCAAAAATACTCGTGAGCTTTTGGTCCTTTGGATCCCAAGTGTTTGTTGTGCTTGTAGACCCGTGTCGGGGGAGAAGGGGATCCTGGTGGCTGAGGTTCCCTTTGGGCTGTGGCTCACTGGTGCCAACACTCCACTTCAGCCTTGACTTCTACCTAAACGGGAGGCTAGTCGTACCGGCCTAGTCAATCGGCTCTTGTCACGTTGAGCCCTATCCCACTGTTGACATGCGGGTTGCTATACGGAGCACCATGCTATAGCCTCTGTTGCTGATTAGGTGCTTTACGCCAGTATTCCCCTGCATTCAACGGTGTGATAGAAGGTGGTGGCTCAAACGGTTAAATCGGGCTTACCCCCTTGAGTATATCTTTCAGGCAGTCTCCATTGTGCGTCGGCTGGAGACCCACCGACGGTTGCACTTTCCCTTGTTGGGCTCGGTGGCGGGTGGGGACCCCCGGGGGATGAATATCTCTACTAATATAATATGGAAAAAACAAAACTGGTACAGAAACGGCACATAGCCACCGACATTGAACATGACAGTGATTCGGACTGTGAGGAAGCGACGCCTCGGGCGTCGGCCGTATGGCCTCACTTCCTCATTGTCCATAGCAAGGTGAAGGAGAAACCTGTATCCAAGCTGCATCCTTTTCTGGTGGGGGAGACCCTCAGGAGCCGTGTTGGCAGGCCTGATGCCCAGCGCCTCAGGTCTGGTGACTTGCTGATGGAGTGCCGTACCCGGGCACACTCCAGCGGGCTACTGGGGCTCTCTTCCATCGGAGACACTCCTGTGGAAGTCACACCCCACAAAACTATGAATTCGTCAAGAGGCGTAATCAAAGATCAAGCTTTGGCAGAACTGTCAGAAGATGAACTTGTACGGAACCTTAGGTCTCAGGGGGTGACTTACGTCGGGCGCTTCGCTTCCAAGCGAGGTGGTGGGGAGATCCGTCTCCCTACCATCATCCTGACGTTTGGCACCCCCACCGCTCCTACTACCATCTGGGGAGGTTACTACTCCCTGAGAGTGAAAAAGTGCGTCCCTCTCCCCCTGAGGTGCTTTAAGTGCCAAAAGTATGGCCATTGGCAGAAGACATGCCGCCAGGCAGAGGCTTCATGCGCCCGTTGCACTAGACCCGGACACTTTGCTGAGTCCTGCACACCCACCCCCCTGTGTGTGAATTGCCAGGGGGCGCATATGGCTTCGGATAAGAAATGCCCTCGTTGGTCATCAGTGCAAGATTCAGTAGGTGCGTGTGGAGAAGGGGCTGTCCTTTCTGGATGCCAAAAAACTGGTTGAAGGCCCTGGTGCAGCTGTGGCTGCCCCAACCTCCAACACCTCTGTGTATACTTTCAGTGCAGCGGTGGCAGGCAAGGCCCCACCAAAGACTTTTCATGTCAAACCCCAACTTCTTGGTTGGGGCGGAGCCTCGGCTCATCTCGCCCCTGGAGAGTAACCCTCCTCCGGTGGTGAAGAGGAGCCAGGGAACGCAGAAGGCGAACACTGCCGGTCGGGTAGTGCCGCCTTCTGTTGCCCCTAATCCTCAGCCCCCACCCAAACCTGTTAGTCAGTCAACTCCAAAGGCTTCTGGCTCTGGTCAGCCTTCTAAGGCTGCTAACTCTAGCGGCAGGAACGCTGCCCGGGACCAGAGGTCAAAGAAATCTATGGGACCGCTGTGTGCACGGGCCCAGAAGGGGCACACTGATGTCCCCCTTCAAAACAAATATGCTGCACTGGAGGAGCGGATGGAGGGAGTGGAAGTTGTCATTGCTGATGCTGCGGCAGCTCCACCCCCTTCATCTCCGAAGAACCAAAGGAGGCCTGGGAGCCGGCCCCCCTCTGTTTCTTTAACTCCTTCCAAGGCAAAGGAAAAAGGGGGGAAAAACTCTTCACCCCCAGATAAGACATAATCATGTACTCTCTGCTTCAGTGGAAGTGTCATGGTTTTCAAGCTAACTTTGAGGAATTACGTCTTTTAGTCAAGTTCTATAACCCCTCAGTAATATCTCTTCAGGAGACTTACCTGAAGACTTCTGACCCTGTGTCCTTTAATGGTTTTAAAGTTATACATAAAGGCTCTGATTCGGAGAGGCGCTCGGATGGAGTGGCTCTTCTCATTAGTAGCCAAATTTTATGTAGCCCCGTTAGCATCGACACCTGTCTTCAGGCTGTCGCAGCTCGGGTTACCTTGAAGAAGACCATAACCATATGCAGTGTTTACCTGACACCATAGCTGCAGGTCTGTAGTAATGATATTTTTAACTTAGTAGATCAGCTGCCCCCTCCCTTTATTCTCATGGGGGATTTTAACGGTCACGCTCACCTTTGGGGTAGTGACCACTATGATGGCAGAGGTCAGATGTTAGAAGATGTTTTTTTTCAACTTAACCTATGTGTCTTTAATGATGGCTCACCTACATACTCTAACTCAGGTTTAGGATCTAGTTCTGTTCTAGACCTCACTGTGTGTGATCCTTTTCTCATGCTGGACTTTGACTGGAAGGTTCACGATGACCTGTGTGGTAGTGATCACTTCCCAGTAGTCCTGTCATCGGTCAGCTGTGAGGAGGATTCACCAGTGGGGCGCTGGAATCTCAAGAAAGCTAACTGGCCTCTGTTCGCCTCCCTCTGTCAGTCTCGTCTTACAGATGAGGTGGTCATGTCAGCTGAAGAACCTGTTTCTTGTTTTACTTCTATTTTGTTGGACGTAGCAGGTGACACCATCCCTAGAACTTCCACATCAGTCCCTCGGAAGCCGAGAAGACCATGGTTCAATGAAGAGTGCTGCAAGGCCCAAAAAATGCGATAATCTGCTCAGCGACGTGCTTTTCGTAATCCGTCGCAAGCGAATATTTTAACATTTAAAAGACAGCGGGCGAAAACCCGTTACATTTTAAAACATGAACGCCGTGCTTCCTGGAGACGCTTTGTCTCCTCTTTATCTTCTAGGACTCTGTCCCAAAAAGTCTGGAAGGCTGTTCGAAGAATTAGGGGCAGGGGTGGCTCGGCTTCTGTCGGCCATCTTAGAGATGGTGCCAGTTTGGTCACGGATAAAAAGGCTGTGGCCAATTTGCTTGCCTCCACCATTGCCCATAATTCTTCCACAGAGCATTATTCACCTTTCTTCCAGAGAGAGCAGGAGAAGCGAGAGTCTTGTACTTGTGATTTTATATTGGATAACTCGGAAGACTATAATGCCCCTTTTACATTTTTAGAATTGCAGCAAGCCATGCAGAAATGTACTGACTCTGCTGCTGGACTACATACCATCCACTATCAGCTGCCTGAGGATCACTCCTTGTACTTCTCAAGGCCTTTAACCATATCTGGATAACCGGTCATTTTTTGCCATCTTGGCACAAGGCTGTGGTTGTGCCAATCCCCAAGCCAGGTAAGGATCCTTCCGACCCGGGCAACTACCGGCCAATCGTTTTGACATCATGTTTATGTAAAACTATGGAACGCTTGGTCAACGCCCACCTGGTGTGGCATCTTGAGTCGCAGGGTCTCATCACAGACCTCTAGTGCGGTTTCCGGCGCTTCCGTAGTACAACTGACCATTTAGTCCTCTTTGAGTCGTTTATCCGAGATGCTTTTGTCAACAAGCAGCATGTCTGTGCAATTTTCTTTGATCTTGAAAAGGCATATGACACTACCTGGAAGTATGGTATAATGTCTGATTTGTCGGACATGGGTTTTAAATGGCACCTGCCCGTTTTTATTCACAATTTTTTGACTAACAGGTCGTTCCATGTCCTTGTGGGCTCCACCCTCTTCGACTCCTTTGAACAGGAGATGGGTGTCCCACAGGGCAGCAGTCTATCTCCTGTTTTATTTAGCATTAAAATAAATTAGATTGTAAAGGCCGTCAAGGATGATTCTGAATGCTCTTTGTTTGTGGACAACTTTGCTTTGTGTGCACGAGGTCGGGGACTTGCGTCCCTTGAGAGGCGCTTGCAGCTGTGCGTTGATCGCATCCAGGGGTGGGTGTCTCTCAACGGATTCAGGTTCTCGCCCTCCAAGACAGTCTATGTGCATTTTACTAACCAGACGAAATTTTTTCCAGAACCTAGCCTGAGCATTGCTGGAGTGCCGATTAAGGTGGCCGAAGAGGCAAAGTTTTTGGGGGTCATCTTTGACAAAAGATTGACCTTCTGCAACCATGTTAACCTTAGAACCTCTTGTCGGAAGGCCCTCGACATTCTTTGTGTCGTTGGTCGTACTGACTGGGGTGCAGACCGCATTGTCTTACTTCGACTGTACCGGGCTCTTGTTCGGTCCAAACTGGATTACGGCTCTGTGGTATATGGTTCGGCTTCTAAGTCTGTTCTACAGTATCTGAACACAATTCACCATCAAGGTCTGCGAATATGTTTGGGAGCCTTCAGGACATCTCCAGTTCCTAGTCTGTATGCCGAGGCAGGGGAGCCTTCTCTCAGGCTCCGCCGCATCCGCCTCATGCTCAGCTACGTTCTGAAGCTGAAGGCCCATCCAGACAATCCTGCCTATGATTGTGTTTTTAACCTGTCATTTGCAGAGGTTTACGATGCCCATCCGGGAGCTGTCCGTCCACTTTCCTTCCGTGTCCGACCTCATCTGCAGGCGGCCAGAGTGGACCTGGACAAAGTTTCAGAATCTCTGCAACACATCACTCCACCCTGGCTACTACCAGTTCCTGACATCTTGCTCGACTTGACCGCCCACAAGAAGGATTGTACTCCACCAGCCATATACCAACAGAGCCTCAATGAACTCCTTTCAATTTTTCCTGGCAATTTTCGTCTTTATACGGATGGGTCCAAGTCTGAGGATGGGAGAGTGGCTGCGGCTGCAGTGTCCTCTCGCCATCCTAAACGCCCATTTAAGCTCCGCCTCCCTGACCATTCCTCTGTATTTAGCGCAGAACTGCAGGCAATTCTGCAGGCACTCAAGCATGCCTATCAGTCTCAGGAAAGGAACTTACTGATTCTGTCTGACTCTCTTTCTGCCCTGCAGGCCCTTCAGGGCACGGGAACAGAGCACCCACTGCTGGTGCAGATTAGAGAGCTCTATGCAGACTTGATGAAGGAATATTATGATATCATTTATATTTGGGTCCCAGGCCATGTGGGCATTGAAGTCAACAGAATCACAGATTCTGCTGCCAACAGTGCCCGCAGTGACCCTGTCCCTGACACAGACTGTTTATAGTGATTTTAAACCTGTGATTAGTGCATACATAGCCCGCGAGTGGCAGTCCGAGTGGGACAAAGAGGAAGGGAACAAGTTGCATGAAGCTGTTCCTACGGTGTCTGACGGTCTACCTTTCCGCTGCGGCAGCCACCGTGAGGAGACTGTCCTTACTCGACTCCACATTGGGCACACTTATGTTACGCACTCTTACTTACTTAAACAGGATGAGCGTCCATGGTGTTTTGCCTGTGATGAGCAATTTTCTGTTTGACACTTTTTGCTGTATTGTGCTGATCTAATTGACACGAGATATAAACACTTCACAGCAGACTCCTTGAAGGTTTTGTTCCGGGATGTTCCCCCAGACAAAATCTTCAATTTCTTGAGAGAATGCAATATTTTTAACAAGATCTGAGCATTCATAGACTATGTGAATTTTTTTAATTTGCCCTTTTTGAGAGTCTGTATACGTTTCTTTTAAAGACATGTGCAACATTTTAGCCTGACATTTTTAAGCTATATTTACATCTTGTCTTAAGACCTTGCATTTAGTCTGGCTGACCAGATTTTTACCCATCCCGCCGTGAGATGGCCTTAGTCGCCTGCTCGGCGTTAAACACAAATAACTAACTCCCACCTCTCCTTTTTTATCAAAACCTTGCACATCAACCAAATCTTTTAACTCTGTTACTGGACACACAACTGGAATAATTCTCTGCTTTGGACCAGGACCACTCATTTTTTATTTAGCAAAAATAAAATTTATTTAACTTCCAATACAACACAAAAATCATG
The DNA here is from genome assembly GCA_036245525.1 of Semisulcospira habei. NCBI lineage: Eukaryota > Metazoa > Mollusca > Gastropoda > Semisulcospiridae > Semisulcospira > Semisulcospira habei. Next base: position 36,412,757 of record BTPG01000005.1, read on the forward strand.
CATCAAAACGGGTTTTTCATCTTGATTAGTTACATGTAAACACAATGATTCAAAGAAACTGGAGCCTAATTTTTTAAACTGTGAATTAGGAAATCTAACAACTACATTTTGGCAATAAGGAGCAGTTGCAGTCGACACACATTTCAACAAAGTCGAAGGCTTTCCATTGTGTACATTTTCAGTAGTGTTTAGTTCTTTTAAATGAACATATAGCACTGTGTCTACTGACAAATGGACAGGATATCTTCCTGTTATTTTTGTTTTTTTTTTTGGCGATATTAGTTGTCTGTCTGATGGTGTCCAATCTTCATCTGGATGTATTTTTTTTAACCTAAAAAAACAAGTAATAATACAAGACTAATTGATAAGGAAAACTGACTGCCTATTGGAAATTCAATTGTAACAAGTAAATTAGCTGGATTTAAAGTTGCCTTAATTTTAAATTCATTTTGAAGCCATTCAGCTAAAGTACAAAAGTCATAATACCCAGATCGTAAAGTATCACCCCTCTCTAAACCATTGAATTCCACATACATAATAATTTTTATCATCCGTTACATTAAACCACTTTACTGTGTAGAACATTTGATGGATAGCTACAGCCTTGCTACCATCACGATTATCAATCCCATTAGTTAGCATCACTGGTTTGCTTGTATCAAGGTTTGTTAAGGTTATAAACATTTTTATTATCACATAAAAAAAGCACAATGGAATTTAAATCACCAACAATTGTTACTACAAACGCGTTTAAATTTAACGTAGATGCCAAGTATAATGCTGCACCTACTTATGATCAGAAAATAATTCAACTAAATCAGCACGATATAGCTATGTCCGAAGGAGATTTATTTCAAATAAAGGTTCCAAACCTTATGAAAAATACCAACAAAAAAAAAACAATAACAGATCATGCAACGGCAAGAAAGTGGTCATCAAGTCCACTACAAATGTTTCAAAACCAGCTTAACTTTGCTAGACTATGCTCAACTACGGGCTGTGGCGTTTCTTTTACAGAGCATTTGAATCCCTCAAACAAACTGATTAGGTCTGTGTATCGTTTCAACACGTCTTACCAGCTTAGAAGAATACTGTCAGAACTTCATACCCCATTGCCCACTGAATCTAGTTTTAACAACCCCATGGATATGAAAGCGTTTGAACGCATCTGTAATGAATTTAAGATTAGCACAAGGTATGACTTTACACAAAACTTGATGATCACAACAGCATGGGTACATTGTATTATGCTACGAGTCACAGACAATACCCCCAAGATTACTACCCTGGTTACAATTCATTTACACAAAAATCTGAAGTCTAGTTAGGCTCAATAGAACAGAAACCAGGCATCAGAACTGTCCGATTTTCAGCGATTTTCAGATTCTTCATGTGCTTAGTTAATAACACTTTTGACTTCTTATGTGCCAGGAAATGGCTTTAAATAACTCTACAATTCTTCAAAATCGCCGTTTTCAGATTTTTTTTGGGTGAACAGTTCTGATGCCTGAGAAACAGTCTAATGCCTGGACCACATTTATTTTAGACAAGAGTGAAGGGTTTACTCAAGCAGGAGTCGAACGCATTAATGAATCTACAAGAACGTATGTATGGTGTACACTAGGAGCACAAGCTCAAACAAAATCAAATATCTTAAATGGGAGTGGCAAATTTAAAGCACAAAAACAGTTTCTTGCAAACCTAGAAGACTCAATAAATTCGGTAGTAGATCTCCCATCAAGCATACAACGCTATCAAGACGTTCTCAGATATGCCAGATCAAAAGTTGACGTTGTAGTTGGCATCGGGTTATACATGTTGCCATCTGACCTTCAACTCCAAATGGGGACAATAACAAATTATAATAATGAAATAATTGTTGCAGGGCGTGATCAGAAATTAGGACTCAATCAATCTGTAAACTTGGGCCCAACAATCACACATTTACAGTCACTGCTTGCGCTAAAACTATTAATAACGCCAGTAACGTTAGTAACACCAGTCGCGCCATCACCTGTACAGTCAGTAATAGCCCCGACTTCGACCCTGTCACCAGCACCTGTACAGTCAGTAACACCAGTAACACCAGTCCCGGCACCAGCTCCGGTAAACACACACGAGTCAGAGAGAACTGTGTTGGTAATAGGCCTTACTGGATTAGGAATATTACTTCTTTACCTGTTTCATTTTAAATAACCTACTATTAACCCTCCTACTGTCACCAAAAAGACCCACACATGCTCCGCCATAAACCCTACTACCTTTGCTGCTGTACTGAACAGCCAACTGACAACACTTCCTATTATGCTGGGCAAAGCATTGCTTTCACAGCCAATTTTTTAAGCAAGTCTGATATATGAACCCCACCCGGGTCTGCCCTGGGGGACTTGGGTGGGGTTAGGTATTTTTTAGTTCCCAGGGTCACCCTGGTCAGCCCCACAGGGTGGGTTTTTCTCTCTATTCTGGGGCATGTGTTTCTGTCTACCCTTTGTCCATTCACCTGTATTTGCCTTTTTAAAACTCTCCCTACTGTCTGCACTGCCTGTAGCTCTTGATATTGGATGTGTGTTGCTAAATGGTCTTAGCTTTATTTAGGCCCCATGTGTTAGGTTTATTTAATGTATTTGACCGGCTGGCGACATGCATTCAATGTTCTGTTTAGTTTTTTTTTCACAAGCAGTGCAGGCACGTCCTGAGAAAGCCTTGTTGCTGTCGGGACGTTAAGCAATGTACAATCAATCAATCAATCTGATATATGAGACGATTGTTTTTTTACCCACATCTGTAGATCTTTTGGGTCTGATGGAACCAGAGGAGCTGGAGCCGGAGGCCCACCACCACCACCCCCACCACCTCCGTTTACAGCTGTACTGATAATAAATCCAAGAGCAGTAATTAAACTTGCAATTGTGATACCCTGCTCTCTGAAAAGTGTTTTCAATCTCTCTGCCAAAGTTGTGGGGGTCAAGGGGTCTCTGCCTGACTCAAAGGGTGGGGGCCCTAGGGGAATGAGTTGCGTTGGTGGTGCAGGTAGTGGGGAACTCTTACAGCGCCTCCCCCGGGATCACCCTAGTCTAGGGCCTCTTGGCCTTTGTGAGGCACCCTTGTGTGTAATCCCTCCGGACTAGCATAGCATCCCTCTATCCCAAGACCGTCTGTGCGTGGTCCCTGGCCACATCCTCTCCGAGATGACCTCAAAAACTGGGCAGCACGAGCCTCCAGGCTAAACACGGCAGATCTAGAGGAGAGAACCTCGAAAATTAATCATCATTGTCCTGCTGCCTTGCAGGCCTGGCCACTTGGCTGCGAAAAGGCTAAGGGAGGAAAACCCTGACTTCAAAGCCCCCATGTTGCCGGGGAAGGTTTTTGAGCCTGAGACTAGGACAAGGACAGTCTGATATAAAACCTACGACCCGAGGACCTCGATGCTATCATCCCAGCTTGCTAGGCCATGGCAGACGAACCAAGGGTTTAAAGGGTGAGTGACCGGTTGGTAGGTTTTCCAGCTTAGTCGCAATGGAGGTCTTGACCATGAAGCCGAGCCTGGGGGCTCGTGCTGCCCAGTTTTTGAGGTCACCAGACTCAACGTAGCATGCTGGAACATCCGAACCATGCTCGACACAGCATACAGCGGATGCCCCGAATGTCGCTCCACCCTCATTGCCCATGAATTGCGGAGGTTAAACATTGACATCGCCGCAGCCAGGCCTGCAAGGCAGCAGGACAATGATGATTAATTTTCGAGGTTCTCTCCTCTAGATCCGCCGTGTTTAGCCTGGGGGCTCATGCTGCCCAGTTTTTGAGGTCACCGGACTCAACGTAGCATGCTGGAACATCCGAACCATGCTCGACACAGCATACAGCGGACGCCCCAAACGTCGCTCCGCCCTCATTGCCCATGAATTGCGGAGGTTAAACATCGACATCGCCACGCTCAGCGAAGTACGCCTCCCAGACGAAGGCAGTCTCCAAGAACTTGGCGCTGGCTATACCCTCTACTGGTCAGGCAAGTCTGCATCAGGAAGACGGCTCTCAGGCGTGGGCTTCATGGTCAAGACCTCCATTGCGACTAAGCTGGAAAACCTACCAACCGGTCACTCAGACCGCATTATGTCCATGCGCCTCCCACTGAGACATCAGCAACACGTCACCCTTCTCAGTGTGTACTCCCCAACCCTCCTGGCAGAGCCTGCAGAAAAGGACAAGTTCTACACTGACCTGCGCAGCCTCCTACAGAGCACCCCTGCAGACGACAAAGTCATCATCCTTGGCGACTTCAACGCCAGAGTGGGCCAGGACTCTGAAGCCTGGAAAGGTGCCCTCGGCAAGCATGGCGTCGGGAACTGCAATGACAATGGCCGCCTACTGTTGGAGTTCTGTGCAGAGCAGCAGCTTGTCATCACCAACACTACTTTCCAGCAAAAGGACAGTCGAAAGACCACCTGGATGCATCCTCGCTCCAAACACTGGCACCTTATCGACTATGTCCTAGTGCGTCAGAGGGACCGCAGTGACGTCCTCCTCACCAGAGTGATGCCCAGTGCAGAGTGCCACACTGACCACCGCCTTGTCTGCTGCAAACTCAGGCTCCACTTCAAACCCAAACCCAAGAAAGGGGGGCCCCCCAAGAAAAAGCTTGATGTTGCCAGCCTTCAGCGTGACAATGTAAAAGCTGCCTTTCAGACAGATTTACAGCGCAGGCGCACAGACACAGCTGACCCAGCAGACTCCTCCCCTGAAACACTCTGGGAACAACTGAAAATGGCTATCGCAAAATCCTCTGCAGAAGTCTTGGGTTTCGCTAGAAAGAGGAACAAAGACTGGTTTGACGAAAACGACGTAGAGATCCAGGAACTCCTAGCAAAAAAAAAAGAGCCGCCCATCAGGCCCACCTAGCCCAGCCTTCCTGCCATGTGAAGAAGTCTGCCTTCCACCTCGTCTGCAACAGTCTCCAGCGCAAGCTCAGAGATCTCCAGAACGAGTGGTGGACCAGACTCGCACTTTGCGCTGACAACGGTGACTACAGGGGCTTCTACGAAGCACTGAAAGCAGTGTATGGCCCGAGGCACCTGATACAAAGTCCCCTGCGAAGTGCTGATGGACAGGCACTCCTCACAGATAATAACTCCATCTTGAACCGCTGGTCGGAATACTTTCAGGACCTCTTCAGTGCTGAGCGCACTGTTCAAGAAGCAGTCATCCTCCAAATCCCACACCTCCCAGTAAAGGTTGAATTGGATGAACCGCCCACTGCTGAAGAGACCCTCACAGCCATCCACCAGCTCAAGAGTGGCAAAGCAGCAGTCATTGATGGAATCCCACCAGAGATCTGGAAACATGGAGGCCCAGCACTGCACAACAAGCTCCATGACCTCTTTCTCTGCTGCTGGGAGGAAGGAACACTACCAAAAGGATCTTCGCGATGCAGTCGTCATCACCCTGTACAAGAACAAAGGAGAGAAGTCCGCCTGCTCCAGCTATCGTGGAATTACCCTGCTGTCCATTGCTGGGAAAATTCTTGCAAGGCTGCTCCTGAATCGGCTGATACCTGCCATCGCAGAAGACCACCTCCCAGAGGGCCAGTGTGGCTTCAGAGCCAACAGGAGCACCACCGACATGATCTTTGTGCTGAGACAGCTTCAGGAGAAGTGCCGCGAGCAGAATAAAAGGTTGTATGTAATGTTTGTCGACCTAACAAAAGCAGTCGACACTGTGAGCAGGCAAGGCATGTGGCAGATCCTGGAATGACTTGGCTGTCCCCCAAAGTTCCTCAGCATGATCGTCCAGCTGCACGAGGACCAGCAAGGCCAGGTCAGACTCAACAATGACCTCTCAGAACCATTCCCCATTCTCAAAGGTGTGAAGCAGGGCTGTGTGCTGGCACCGACCCTCTTCACCATTTTTTTTAGCATGATGTTGAAGCAGGCCACAGTGGACCTCGACGATGACGATGCAGTGTACATCAGGTATCGTCTCGATGGCAGTCTGTTCAACCTCAGACGACTGCAGGCCCAGACGAAAACCCTAGACCAACTGATTCGTGAGCTGCTCTTTGCTGATGATGCTGCCCTCGTTGCACACACAGAGAGAGCCCTGCAGCGTATCACATCCTGCTTCGCAGATGCTGCCAAGCTCTTTGGACTCGAGGTCAGTCTGAAAAAGACAGAGGTCCTCCATCACCCGGCACCCAAGGTAGAGCATCGCCCTCCCCACATCACCATCGGCGGTTCTAAACTGAAGTCAGTGCACCAGTTTACCTACCTTGGCTGCATCATCACATCAGACGCCAAGCTGGACAAGGAGCTTGACAGCAGGCTGGCTAAAGCGAACAGTGCTTTCGGGCGTCTATATAAGCGGGTGTGGCACAATCAACAGCTGAAAACAGGCACCAAGATCAGCGTGTACAGAGCTGTCGTCCTCACAACCCTGCTGTATGGTTCCGAGTCCTGGGCCCTCTACCACAGCCAACTACGACTCCTCGAACGCTTCCACCAGCGCTGCCTGCGTACAATCATGGGCATTCACTGGAGTGACTATGTCACCAACGTCGAGGTCCTTGAACAGGCAGAAACTGTGAGCATCGAGGCTTTGCTGCTGCGGACACAGCTCCGCTGGGCGGGGCACATCTCCAGGATGGAGGATCATCGCCTACCCAAGATCACCCTGTTCGGCGAGCTCGCCACTGGACACAGAGACAGAGGGGCACCAAAGAAGAGATACAAAGACTGTCTCAAGAAGTCGCTTAGTGCCTGCCAAATCGACCACCGTCAGTGGTCTTCACTCGCTGCGGACCGTGACACCTGGCGCTCCACCATTTACAAGGCAGCTGTCTCCTTTGAGGACTCGCGCAGAGTTAGCCTTAAAGACAAGCGGCTCAGGAGAAAAAACAGAGATGCCGCAACTCAGAACCCTGGCCAGACCTCCCTCTGCAGCCGCTGCGGTCGAACCTGCCTGTCCCGGATTGGCCTCCACAGTCACGAGCATGCCTGCAGACGTCGTGGGCAACCCCCATAGACTTTTCCTATAGTATCTTCGTTCGCGAAGTCAAGCTAAGAGAGCCAAAGTTGTGTCTTCCTGAAGTATTTTTTTAATAGTTTCTCTAATCCTGTTGACCTGTGTTTTCAGTTTTTCTTTTCCTATTTCAATTACTTCTAGCCGCGCTGATCTTTCTATCTGCAAATCCTTTAATCTGTGTTGTATTCTTTCTTTTATTTCAATGCCATCATTCCCATTTTCTGCTGTAGCTAGTTTTTCTTTTTCTCATTCTATGTGTTTAGCAATCTCACCCAGTTTGGCTACATTATTCACCAGCTCACCTCTTATTGACTGCAGTGTTTTATCCAATCCCACTAACTCCCACATTGTCAAAGGAGAGTCACCCATTGTATTTATAGCCTCATTTATTTGTCCTTCTGTAAATGAGGTTTCTTGTATTATCTTGTCTGCTATTTCTGTCAGTCTTGTTACTTCAGTCATTTCAATTTCTTGTCCCGTCGGCAACCGTGTTTGCACGTCGTGAAGGGCACTAGCAATTGAGGTGTCAAATTCTTACTACCAACACCAAGGTAGCACTGCAGTGCTGCCTCACCACCAACATCAGTTTTGATTGTACTTAAAGCTCTAAACTTAGCTTGATCTTTTTTATAAGTCAATTGTACTTTACCTTTGTCAACAGTATTTAAATATAAATGGCCTTTATCAAGTTCAAACTGATTAGGATCTATAACTTCAGGGCGGTCACCAACATGTTCATAAAATGAGTTCATTTTGTCTTTTAACAGTGTGTGATAAATACTAGAAGTATTCACCATTCCAGTCATATCTGTTGCACTAGTATCATAGTCATGCATGTCATCCATTTCAAAATCATCATGACCAAATCCTCCCGCTGCCATTGTTTTTTATTAATTATTTTTTTTAATTTTTGCTTAATAAAATGACATTGTCCTACAGATCGAAGTTAGACCCATACAGAAAACTACGTGAACCTTTTGGTGTTAAGGGCATTAGGCAATCAATTGTCATCACAAACAATCCTAGCACCATAGATCAAAACCAAACTCTTACTGTCAAGTTTCCAAACCCTGGGCCCTGTGACGCCTTGTGTTTAATATTGAACTTTTATCAGAATCTGATTGATTGATTGATTGTACATTGCTTAACATCCCGACAGCAACAATTCTTTCTCAGAACGTGCCTGCACTGCTTGTGAAAGAAAATAAATAAAAATAAACAGAATATTGAATGTATGTCGCCAGCCGGTCTAATACTTTAAATAAACCTACGATATGGGGCCTAAATAAAGCTAAGACCATTTAGCAACACACATCCAATATCAAGAGCTACAGGCAGTGCAGACAGTAGGGAGAGTTTAAAATAGGAAAATACAGGTGATTGGACCAAGGGTGGACAAAAACACATGCCCCAGAATAGAGAGGAAAACCCACCCTGTGGGGCTGACCAGGGTGACCCTGGGAACTAAAAAGTAGTTAACCCCACCCAAGTCCCCCAGAATCTGACGCAAACAGAACACTAGTTGACAACCTAGGCAGAGCAATTATTAACACTATTAAAGTTAAATTTGAAGGACAGGAAGTGTTTAGTCTGGACGATGCTGATGTGTTCTACTGCTACAAAGATCTGTGGCTAACTCGAGAAGAGAGAGAAAACCGTATTTATCAAGGCATACAGTCTGTTAATGTTGCCAAACTTAGAATCGATGCGGGTGATAAATCAACAGCAGCAGACAGCACATTTGCCATATTATCAAGGAGCACTGAATGACCGTCTAAGCTTTGAACTAACCTTCAATGACTACTCCAAAATTATAAAATCAACAGATCTCAATGCAACATATAAGGTCTCTAACATCTCTTTGGAATATGAAATTCTTCCGCAGGGACCTTTGTGCATCTATGCAATTTGTGCATGTGTTTCTCTTCTTCTTCTGCAGGGACACATTAACATCTATGCCTCTTTCCGCAGGTACCCTTGTGCTTCTAGGCCTCTTAGTTCTGCAGGGACCTTTGTGCATGTGCGTTTCTCTTTTTTTCTGCAGGGATACACAAGCAAAGAGGCCTCCTCCTTCAGGGCCACAATTGCATCCATGTTTCTTGTCTCTGCAGGGCTACATGTGCATTGATGGTTATTGTTTCTGCAGAGATACATCTGCAGGGCCTGGGATGTACGGAACCAGCCCTGGCCACGCGATGCCCGCGGCCCCGGACGCGCGGGGCGCGGAAAAGTGGCGGTAACCAAGCAAATCTCGCCAGTGTCCCGGACTGGGCCACGCCACGGGTATAAAGTGGCAACCCGCTGCGAACGATAAGCATTTCAGCGCACAACTAATGCGCTAAGGCAAACAAGCTGACCTAAGAAACAACACGTAAAAGAAATAACGCACGACGCGCTAGAGCTCGTACTCCGAAAACACTAGGGAAAACAAAAATCCCAGGCCAGAATCCGTAACATCGGAAAAAGCCAAAGAGTCTGTCAAGACGCAATTAACAAACACCAGCAACAATGGTCACGGATGACTCACACTCACACGGGACCGCGTGGCCAGTAAACAGCGGAAAAACTGCCATGCATGATAACCACTCTAATGCCCAGCATCACGGTGAACGCTGCACCCTTGCAAACAAGCCAACACGCAATGAAACAAATTAAACGCGACAACAAAAACGAGGGAGGAAACAGCAGGGTAAAACAAGATCTATTGCTTAAACCATCAAATGCTTAAAGCACCCGAAACAACGCAATGACTCTAAATAAACAGGAAAGAGTGACCTAACAAATATAAATCCACAGAACGGTCACAACAAAAGAAAGGTTTGGTGTTTATCACCAATGTGGTCAGGTTGGTCCGCTGACGAGAACAGTACCTGGCTTGTTGCAAGCAAATATGTGTTCAAAATACACAAAGGGAATGAGTGACAAAACAAAATCTAGACCTGTGTCATAAAACCTTGTGTATACGGCCAAGCCAGAATAAATAGGCTAAAGAACGTGTTGTTGGTGTGCGATGTTTGGCACCATTTTATACACACACCCATGTGTGTGTCCTTTTTCTTTTTTTCTGCAGGGACACTGGAACATCTATGCCTTTTTCCGCAGGGACCATCTTGTGCATGTGTGTTCTGTTTCTTCCTCTCTTCTGCAGGGACGCTTGAACATCTGTGCCTTTCCGCAGGGACCATTGTGCATCGGGGCCTTGTATTTTGCATGTGTGAGTCATGATTTCTGTTTGTTCTGCAAGGACGCGTGGACACTTGTGCAGGGACCTTTATGCATGTGTACCTCTTGTTTTCAGGGACCCTTATGCATATGTGCCGTTTGTCTCCGCAGGGACACAACCCCCCAAAAAAAAACCAACAAAGGGCAAAACAAGCCTCGACTTCACCTCTGAACGGGAAAAAAAAAAAGACGACAACGATCATCAGATCAAAACTCAAACCTGAGAACCGTTGATTACACCGCCCGAAACAAACGCACATAACGGCGCAGGGCCCACGATAACGGCACACGCCAAGAAACTGAGCGCATGGACCTGAACCCAGGCTTGATATGAAACTAACTCATGTTCACCAGACAAACTTAGCCCAGTTTCAAGACCCAAAACTGACAGGCAAACTATTGAGGCCTGGACGGAATAACTCGCCCAAAACTGGCCTAGAAACATACTCGTAACATAAATGGGGAACAGGAGACTCATGGAAACAACCTTAATAAAATAATGCAATGAAACAAAAGCGAAATGGATAGAACCTACCGTGCGGGTGACAAAAACAAGGAAGGAAACTACAGTCACGAACGGACTGTAATACAATGTTTACCTCCCCACCAATAACAATGCACAAAAGTTGCTACAAAATTTGGGAATCCAAATTACCTAACGCATAGCAACAAATGCGAATACGCGGGCCCGAAATGAATCATGCAATAGCAATGACTCGTACACACTAAACAAAAAAACCAACGCGCGGCCGACGAGAATGCCACTGACAGCACACGTCAGTCGCATTGAAGCGGGTGCAACTAAACCAAGCCAAAAAACAGTCACAAGAAAATGTGACTACCCAACCAAATGAATAGACAACAGCCTAATGGAACAGGCAAACGTCTGAAGCCGGGACTGAACTACAGGACCTTCGGGGTCTGGCAAACAGATGGCCTAGAAACATACGTGAAACGGCAAAAAAATAACGATACCCAATAACCAACATGTGCATCTATGAATCTTGTTTCTGCAGGGACCCTTATGCATGTGTGTGTGTGTTTTTTTTTTCTGCAGGGACAATTGAACATCTATGCCTTCCTCCGCAGGGTCCCCCACCCAGGTCTGCCCTGGGGGACTTGGGTGGGGTTAACTATTTTTTAGTTCCCAGGGTCACCCTGGTCAGCCCCACAGGGTGGGTTTTTTCCTCTATTCTGGGGCATGTGTTTCTGTCCATTCACCTGTATTTGTCTTTTTAAAACTGTCCCAACTGTCTGCACTGCCTGTAGCTCTTGATATTGGACGTGTGTTGCTAAATGGTCTTAGCCTTATTTAGGCCCCATGGCGTAGGTTTATTTAACGTATTGGACCGGCTGGCGACATACCTTCAATATTCTGTTTGGTGTTTTTTTGTTTTTTTTTCACAAGCAGTGCAGGCACTTCCTGAGAAAGCCTTGTTGCTGTCGGGACGTTAAGCAATGTACAATCCGCATGGACCTTTGTGCATCTATGCAATTTGTGCATGTGTTTCTCTTCTTCTTCTGCAGGGACACGTTAACATCTATGCCTCTTTCCGCAGGTACCCTTGTGCATCTAGGCCTCTTAGTTCTGCAGGGACCCTTGTGCATGTGCATTTCCCTTTTTTTTCTGCAGGGATACACAAGCATCCATGTTTCTTGTCTCTGCAGGGCTACATGTGCATTGATGGTTATTGTTTCTGCAGAGATACATGTACAGGGCCTGGGATGTACGGAACCAGCCCTGGCCACGCGATGCCCATGAACCAACTAAATCTCGCCAGTGGCCCAGAATGGGCCGCGCCACGGGTATAAAGTGGCAACCCGCTGCGAACAATAAGCATTTCAGCGCACAACTAATGCGCTAAGACAAACAAGCCGACATAAGAAACAACACGTAAAAGAAATAATGCCCGACGCACTAGCGCTCGTACTCCGAAAACACTAGGGAAAACAAAAATCCCAGGCCAGAATCCGTAACATCGGGAAAAGCCAAAGAGTCTGTCAAGATGCAATTAACAAACACCAGCAACAATGGTCACGGATGACTCGCAGTCACACGGGACTGCACGGCCAGTAAACAGCGGAAAAACTGCCACGCGCGAGAACCAGTCTAACGCCCAGCGTCACAGTGAATGCTGCACCATTGCAAACAAGCCAACACGCAATGAAACAAATTAAACGCGACAACAAAAATGAGGGAGGAAACAGCAGGGTAAAACAAGATCTATTGCTTAAACCATCAAATGCTTAAAGCACCCGAAACAACGCAATGACTCTATATGAACAGGAAAGAGTGACCTAACAAATATAAATCCACAGAACGGTCACAACAAAAGAAAGGTTTGGTGTTTATGACCAATGTGGTCAGGTTGGTCCGCTGACAAGAACAGTACCTGGCTTGTTGCAAGCAAATATGTGTTCGAAATACACAAAGGGAATGAGTGACAAAACAAAATCTAGACCTGTGTCATAAAACCTTGTGTATACGGCCAAGCCAGAATAAACAGGCTAAAGAACGTGTTGTTATTGTGCGATGTTTGGCACCATTTTATACACACACAAATATGAAATTGTCACACACACTGAACTAGCCAGACTCATTCAAAATCAGTACCAGCCAAGACTGCCGATTTATTATGATTGTGTGATAAGACACAGTTTAATGCATAAAGACAAAAGCAATCCAATGTGGAATATTAACCTGAACACACCTGCCAGGTCACTAGAAGGCATTTTTATGTTGTTTGTTGAACCAGGAAGTCCATACAAAAGGGATTCAGAACAATTTTATAATCCAAAGATTACACATTTATCTTGTACAATCAAAGGCCGTCCAAATCAAGTGTATGCTTTGGGTGTGTTACTTTATCAGCACTACGATGAGATCATAAAATGGTCTGGTGGAAGGCTTAGAGAAAAACCAGCAAACATGGCATGCAAAGATCTACATTTGTATGACGTAAGAATCGGACAATACCTGACAAATATGCACTTTGGCTAGACCTGCGTAGTACAGACGACGACTACCTACATGGGTTGGGCCGTACTGTCGAAAACGGCAGTGACGGAATTACAATCCAGATACAAAAAAAGACTGAAACTGCCGGAGCAATAAATATATATTTGTATCTGATTTATGATGCACAACTGAACATTCAAGAAAGCAGACTAAGTGGTCACGTGTATTAAAATTATATTGTGTTTTAAAATGAACTTGCTGACACTCGACCCACACTGTGGTTTGTTTTGCAGTGCCATAGGCTGTGGAAAAACTGAATTTGTTCTTGACCTCTTACAAACAACATATATCTATCATTTCGAAAACATTGTGATATTCTTTCCTTCTATCAAACATAACAAAGCTTATCACAACCGTTTATTCATTTGGACTGATCACAACATTTACTTAGTCGACCCTGAGAAAAAACTGAACGACTATCTGCAGTATTTTTACAAGCAATTTGAAGGGCAGCCAACTTTGTTTATAGTTGATGACTGCTCAACAGAGAAGGACATTGTCAAGAAGAGAAACACATTAGCAGAGCTTGCCTTCAGTGGCAGGCATGCGAACATCAGTGTATGGATTCTCACTCAAAAATATAATGCTGTACTGAAAGATTTTCAAGAGGAACTAAAGTTTATCTGTTTGTTTTACTGTAAGGATCATGACAGCTTTGAAGACTGTCTCAGAGAGAACGATGTAATACCTAACAAACACGAACGAGACGGCATAAAAAACAAACTGAAATCAACTAAGCATTTAAAGCTTATTTTAAAGACAGATCAGCCCACTGGGTATGGATTAGAAAATTAATTTATACTTTTGGTTTGGTCATAAAAAATGACAGACAAATGGAGCAAGCGTTTGATATCACAGAGAACTTCAGAGACGTTGAGCAATTAGATACCTTAATAACATCTCCCAAACAGCCTGACATAAGCCTCTCAGTACCAGCGGTGATATATATGTCATATAATGTGAGTTTGGAATTTGTTGATGAGCATCCAGTTTTGGAGTGCATGGCAGTTGATTTTAGGACATATACCTTAAAAGTTAATAATACCAACTGTGACTGGTTTGCGACACTTTGTTATAACATATTTAAACAAATACATAAACTAAATGTTTATATTAACTGGGTTTTAGTTAATAAAATTGTATTACACATACAGAGCCAGCAGTAATATTTTTCTATTTTATTATTTTGTCGGACAAATAAAAATGACGGACAGTGCACAAAGCCCGTAAAGCTTACAAAACATGTTTCACATAACAAACTTGCCTATATCAAACACTTACAATGTCTATGAATCAATAGAAAACTCTTTTTCTGTAATAAAAGATAATCTTTTTGCTGGTAGTGTAAAGATTCAGGTTGTTGCCGAAATAGAATTTATCAGGGTAGACGGTGAAATGATAAAATCGTTTATCTCAACAAAACAACACACAGTTAATGCAAAAAGGGATTTAGAAAACGTGTTTAGAAACAAAATGTTGCCTGACTTTCTCGAAGCATTCGACAGAGCAAAAATGAAGGGATCTGGTTTGCATGAAGGTCATATACATGAACTACAATTAAAACAATCAAGATATCATCCTATTTTAGGCAAATCATGGCTGCCACTACCAACTGAGGTTGCAAACAAAAAGGCTGTCGTTAATATTCAGAACAATGATAATCTCTGTTTTATGTGGTGTATGCTTGCCAAACTTCACCCAGAAAAAGAAAAACCTGAACTTGTGTCTAAATACACCAAATTTGAAAACGAACTCAACTTCAGTGGTATAGATTTTCCTGTTAAGATAGAGGACATAGACTTGTTTAAAAAACTAAATCCTGATATTTCTGTGAATGTGTATGTGTGGGATGAGTCCCTTAACAAGTTAGAACCAATTAGAGTATCACCACTTGCCCCAACATACGGTCAGTCAGAAGATAAGCATGTTGACATGTTATTAATAAATTCAGGCGATAACTTTTACTACACAATTATCAGGAGTATGTCACGTCTAATTCATGAGCATACAACAAAACACAAGTGTAAACAGGAATTTTGTAAGAAATGTTTACAAAGGTTTTCCTCTATTGAAGTAGCACACACACATGTTAAACATTGCAGGTCACCTGATGACATTCAAACAGTACTTAGGTATCCAGATTCTGGTAGCCAGGTTTATTTAGCAAAAGCTGCCGTTTGTAGTGTATTTTGAATCACTGGTTGTACCATATGAGGGTCCTGTTCCAGAATCATTACCAAAGACTGTAAAATTGAGTGACCAAGTGGTGTGTTCTTTTGGGTACATTCTTGTTAGGTCAGATGGTCAGCATACTGAACCTGTTATCTACAAAGGCGAAAATGCAGCAGCTGAGTTTTTAACAGAAATGAGACAACTGTACAGTAATGTAGTACATTATCTGGAAAACTGCCAGATGTCTTTGTGATGACAGAAGAAGACAAACTGAATTTTGATACAGCGGCAATGTTTTGGATTTGTGAACAACCCATAGGAGGTGATAAAGTTCGTGATCATGACCACATAACTGGGTGTTACAGTGGTGCTGCTCATGGTCCATGTAACTTGAAACTAAAAATAGATCCCAAGGCATATAAACTGCCTATCTTTTTTCCACAATCTCAAGGGGTATGATTCATATATTATCATGCAGGCTGTGGATGAGTCTTACAAAAAAATTAGTTGACAACTGAGAAATACTTGACGTTTAGGCTAGACAAATTAGCATTTTATGACTCCATGCAACATTTGTACCAAGAAAAAGCTCAAGCTGAACGTCATCCAGTGTTATGCGCCCACCAATGACAGTGACGAGGAAGAGAAACAAGAGTTCTACGACCGACTCCAGAGTGCCATGGACAAATGTGCGGAGCGAGACATCACCATCGTCATGGGCGATTTTAATGCCAAAATAGGGGAGGACAACACCGGATACGAAGAGGTGATGGGGAGACAGGGACTAGGCTCGGAGATGAGTGAGAACGGGGAGAGGTTTGTAGACTTTTGTGCTCTAAACCGACTTGTCATTGGAGGCAGCATCTTCCCACACAGAAGAATACACAAAGCAACTTGGGTCTCAACGGACCATACAACAGAGAACCAAATAGACCATATCTGCATTAGCAAGAAATTTAGAAGATCCCTTCAAGATGTTCGAGTGAGGAGGGGAGCAGATGTCGCCTCAGACCACCATCTGCTTACCTTAAGAATGAAGCTCAAGCTAAAGAAAAGCCGCACAGAGACAACAAGAAGACAGCGCTATAATGTAGGCCTCCTGAGAGAAACTGGAGTTAGAGAAGAGTTCAAACTGGTGCTGTCCAACCGGTTTCAAGCGCTACAGAAGCTAGTAAATGAAGAGGAGGCGGTCACCACAGAGCAGCAGTGGAAGGCAGTTAGAGAGGCGCTGAACTCAACCTGCAAAGACACTGTAGGGTTCAGGAAACACCACCACAAGGACTGGCTGTCGGCACAGACCTTGAAGAAGATAAAAGCGAGGAAGCAGAAGAAAGCAGCGGTCAACAACAGTCGCACGAGAGCAGCCAAAGTAAGGGCACAGGGGGAATACTCGGAAGCCAACCGCGAGGTGAAGAGGAGTATCAGGGCAGACAAGAGGGCCTACACAGACAGCCTGGCAGCAGAGGCAGAAAAGGCAGCAGGCAGCGGCAACATGAAACAGCTCTACGACATTACCAGAAGATTGTCGGGTAAGTATGGCCATACAGAAAGACCAGTAAAAGACAAAGAAGGCAAGCCTATTGCAGACAGAGCAGACCAACTCGACAGATGGGCCGAGTATTTTGAAGAG
This sequence comes from Semisulcospira habei, assembly GCA_036245525.1. NCBI lineage: Eukaryota > Metazoa > Mollusca > Gastropoda > Semisulcospiridae > Semisulcospira > Semisulcospira habei. The sequence goes on from BTPG01000005.1 coordinate 36,429,814, forward strand.
TTACTGAACAGACCTAGCCCACCCGACCCCCCTGACATCCAGCCGGCAGAGACCGACCTACCCATCAGCTGTGACAGACCCAGCCGGGAAGAGATCAGAAAAGCAGTGGCATTTTTGAAGAATGGCAAAGCAGCAGGGCCAGATGGCATCCCAGCGGAGTCTCTGAAAGCAGACCTAGAGACAACAGTTGAGATGCTGTACCCACTGTTTGGAAAGATCTGGGAAGAGGAGGTGATGCCAGCTGACTGGAAGGAGGGGTACCTAATCAAGCTTCCCAAGAAAGGCGACCTCAGCAAGTGTTCCAACTACAGAGGAATCACCTTGCTGTCAGTACCAGGAAAGGTCTTCAACAGGATCATCCTAGAGAGAATGAAGAGCTCCGTTGACCCCCAGCTGAGAGACCAGCAAGCAGGATTCAGGAAGAACCGATCATGTACAGACCAGATCGCCACTCTCCGCATCATCGTGGAACAGTCTCTGGAGTGGAGCTCCCCGCTGTACGTCAACTTTGTGGATTATGAGAAAGCATTTGACAGCGTGGACCGAGAGACTCTGTGGAAACTCCTACGACACTACGGTGTACCCACAAAGCTCGTCCGCCTGATCAAGAGCAGCTATGATGGCATGACATGTCGCGTGATCCACGAAGGGCAGTTCACCAGAGAGCTCCAGGTCAGAACTGGTGTCAGGCAGGGGTGTCTGCTGTCTCCGTTCCTCTTCCTACTGGCCATAGACTGGGTCATGAAGATGACCACAGAGCACAGACGAAGTGGAATACAGTGGACACTGTGGACACAGCTTGACGACCTCGATTTTGCAGACGACCTGGCATTACTGTCCCACACTCATCAACAAATGCAGGACAAGACCACGAGGCTTGCTGACATCTCGTCCCAAGTGGGCCTCACCATTCACAAACAGAAAACAAAGACAATGAGGCTGAACGCAACCAGGGAAGAACCAGTCTTGCTTGCTGGCACCCCGTTGGAGGAGGTGGAGTCCTTCACCTATCTCGGGAGCATCATAGACAAAAAAGGTGGCACTGATGCAGATGTCAGAGCACGAATCGGTAAAGCCAGAGCAGCCTTTCTCCAGTTGAAAAAAGTGTGGAGTTCCAGAGAGCTGTCGCAACACACCAAAGTCCGGATTTTCAACTCCAATGTAAAAGCAGTTCTCCTATATGGAGCAGAGACATGGAGATTGACAAAAACCACAGTCAACAGAGTACAGACCTTCATGAACAGTTGCCTTAGAAGAATTTTGAAAATCCACTGGCCAGAGAAGATCAGCAACGTCAGACTCTGGGAGAGAACAGAGCAGATAACAGCAGAGAATGAAATTGGGCGAAGAAGATGGGGATGGATCGGTCACAGTCTGAGAAAGCCAGCTTCCAGTATCACTAGGCAGGCATTGTCATGGAACCCCCAGGGAAAGAGGAAAAGAGGTAGGCCGAGAAACTCCTGGCGTCGAGACCTCCAAGCAGACATCAAGAGACTGGGAACCACCTGGAGTAGAATCGAAGGAGAAGCACAGGACAGGAGTTGCTGGAGGTCTCTCGTCGACGGCCTATACCCGGGTAGGGGTGACAGGCGTAAGTAAGTAAGTAATGCAACATTTGTCCTTAGGGCTTGCTAGTCTGGCAGAAGGTCTGACATCATTTCCAATAACATGTAAATATTTTGAGCCTGAGTTAATCAAGAAAGGTGTCTACACCTACGAGTACATTGATCACTGGGTTGTGTTTGAGGAAAGGAGACTGCCTCTAAAAGAGAAATTTTATTCTACACTAAATGGTAAAGGTATTTCTGTCTATGAATACCAGCATGCTCTCGATGTATGGGGTAAACTATGGTGTGAAACGATTGGTGACTACCATGACCAGTACTTGAAAGCTGACGTTTGCTTGCTAGCAGACGTATTTGAAAGTTATCGTGAAAAGGGTTTGTTGCACTACAGTCTTGACCCGGCTAGCTACATAACTAGTCCTGGCATGACATGGGATGCATTTTTTAAATCTAGTAAGATATCTATAGACCTGCTGTCTGATCGTATGATGGGTAAAATGGTGGACCGCGGATTGAGGGGAGGTATAAATAAGTATAGCCGCAAACAACTATGCCAAAGCCAACAACAAATATCTTGATGACCTTGACTTTGACCCCTCAAGGTCAAGGTCATTCATTATGTACTTGGATGCTAATAACCTTTACAGATTTGCGATGTGTGAGTTATTGCCCTTGAAAAACTTTCGGCTGCATGATTTGTCACAGTGTGATATAACAAAATTAACAAATGAAATTATGACTCATGATCGTAATCACAAAAAGGGTTGGATCTTTGAAGTCGACCTGGAGTACCCACACTATCTACATGATTACCACAATGATTATCCCTTCGCTGTTGAGAAAATGAGTTTGATAGGGAAAAAAGAAGACACCAAACTTGTGCCAAATTTGAACGACAAATTCAATTACGTTTGTCACTATCGCTTACTGCAGTTTTACATTAGACATGGGTTAATACTAAATAAAAGTTCACAGAGGTATTAAATTTGATCAATGTGCTTTATGAAAGATTACATAATGAAAACACAACCCTTCGTGCAAGGGATGGCAACACTGCATTTGACAAAGACTTTTTTAAGCTTATGAACAATGCCTGTTTTGGTAAGACGATGGAAAATCCTCATCACCGCAAAGATGTGAGACTTGTCACAACTGATTCCAGTGCCATTAAACTTACAGGCAAGCCACAATACACAGGGTATAAAAAGAGTTTCATCCATCATTGTATGCAGTGACACTCAAAAAAAAAAAAAAAGGATTGTTAAACTGGACAAGCCAGTATTCATTGACATGGCAATTCTTGAGTTATCAAAATTATTAATGCTTGAATTCTACTATGATTACTTCAAACCAAAGTATCCTGAATGTCGACTGTTATACACTGACACTGACTCTATGATCATTGACGTGCCTACCGAAGACTTTTATGAAGACATGAAAACAGAGTTAAATATGTATGACACGTCTGACTACACTAAAGATCACCCGCTGTATAGCACACAAAACAAGAAAGTGCCTGGGAAGTTTAAAGACAAACTGAATGGAGTGTCGATAGTTGAGTACGTTGGACTGAGGTCAAAAATGTATTCCATATTGCTTCAGAAAGGCAGTCGGTCGAAAGCAAAAGGTATTTAAAAAAACAGCAATAAAAAATAAAGATATTCGTCATGAGCACTACAAGCAAGTTTTAGATGGAGAACTAATGCCTGATTATCCAAACAAGTCACTGAGATCAGACAAACATAATCTTGAAATGATCCAAACACATAAGAAGTAACTAGCAGTAGAGGACACTAAACGTGTGTTTCACACTAAGGAGAAGGCTTATGCACCTGGACATTACAGGCTTAAGTTATCTGAAGAAATAGCTGATGAACTGGTCGATGAATTAATTGATGAATTAGCTGATGAAATGTGGAATAACCTGTAATTCTTCTCTGACAAATGCCCTCTGAGGTGCAGGATCATATAGATAATAAATTGATGGGTTGCCGGGGACTATTTTTTTTATATTGTGAATGGACGTGGACAATATTGGATCAGTTGCCCTGCGTCTGACGTCATTCTCGGCCTCACCGGGTTGATATAGATATCTTACCTGTTTTGTAATCAAGCTTGTGTCAGGCAGCGTTGTTGTTGTTTTTAGCCCCGTCTCTGGCCCTGGCAGTATTTTTAAAAATTTAGTAGCATCAGCAGGTTTGGGGTGACCTTCATTATTCATTGCTTTTATCACAGATGGTAATCTCTTAACCCACTCAGTGTTACGCGCGTCATGCATAAGTTCCTTAGAATACTGATAACTGAAAAGTCTCTCCGATAATTGCTTGTTAAATTCCTCAACAATTGCCTGTGATCTGTGAACACCCAGTATGCCTCGCCGCACTAACACGCCATGCTTCGCAAATAATTGATTAACGGCACCTTTAAATTCACTTCCGTCATCGACTTGCACAAGTCTAGAATATTTCAAAGGACCTCGACTATATATTTTTGTTAACGCAGTGGCTACCGCGGTAACATTCTTGTCAGTTATGGGCTCGGCATCCTTATACCTTGAAGCTATGTCGACAACAGTTAATGCATACATTTATCGTTTCTTTCTTATTGTATCATGCGGCAGGAACAGAAGATCCATTTGATGGGTGTCATTAGGGATAGTATTTTCAAAATGAGGTCTTGTTATTTTTCTTGCAGCAGGTAAATATATTTGCCAAATTGCTTGTTTTTGGAGCCACTGTTTTATTTGTTTGAGTGTAACATCCCCACCCACAGCATCATACAATTTCTCTATTGCAGTATTCCCTTTCCAGTAGCCAATTGGAGAGGAATATATTTTTGATAGTTTAGCTCCGGGTTTGGCTCCAATGTTGCTCATTTTTTCTAGCAATAAAAACTGCTGTAAAATATACAAATGTCATTCCTACTAGAACAAAAATACTTTCTCCGTTTCTTTGTTGTGTGCTTGGTTGGTAATAGTCGCAAAGTTTCGGCTATGGGATGGACATGTCTTCGCCAGTAACAAGGAAATATTGTTTGATAGCGTCGTCAACATTTGAAAATGTATGCTGTGCATGATCTTCCAGCCTGAGTTTTTCATTGATGTAAAATGTGGCTGTCAATGCAGGTAGGCAGAAATTCCTGCCTTCCTCCAGTATTGCTGATGGTGTGCTGAAGAGGTCGCCAAGACCGAAACAGCTGGCCACACTGGCTAAAATATCTGGACCCTCTCCCCCCCTCCCCCCCTTGGGGGACCTAGATTTAAATTTCCATGTACTGAGTGGCTGGAACAGTGGGATATGTGATACACCTCCCTTCGGGGGAGGGGTGGGGTGGGTGTTTCCATATGCATTGCTTTCAGTCACTTTCTTAGCGCATCCCCTCTTTCCTATCTCTTTTTTTTTTTGTGCTTTGGCCACAGTAGATCTATGATCACTGGTCGATCATGCACACTTCTCTCCCCTGACAGAGCTTTTACCTACTTTACTTTGTAACCTTCCTTAAAATATTAGCACTGGCAGTCTCCCCTTTTCTTTTCATTTATTAATAATAATAATAACGGTATTTATAATGCGCTTACCCCACCCGGGTCTGCCCTGGGGGACTTGGGTGGGGTTAGGTATTTTTTAGTTCCCAGGGTCACCCTGGTCAGCCCCACAGGGTGGGTTTTTCTCTCTGTTCTGGGGCATGTGTTTCTGTCTACCCTTTGTCCATTCACCTGTATTTGCCTTTTAAAAACTCTCCCTACTGTCTGCACTGCCTGTAGCTCTTGATATTGGATGTGTGTTGCTAAATGGTCTTAGCTTTATTTAGGCCCCATGTGTTAGGTTTATTTAATGTATTTGACCGGCTGGCGACATACATTCAATGTTCTGTTTATTTTTTTTCACAAGCAGTGCAGGCACGTCCTGAGAAAGCCTTGTTGCTGTCGGGACGTTAAGCAATGTACAATGTACAATCAATTATAATGCGCTTATCTTATAATAATTATAACTCTAAACGCGCACTCACAACTCGCGCACGCATGCGCACACTTTAGACAATGACTCACGTACCACAAATAGTGAAAATACATTACGACGGTCAGCTTGGGGTGGGGGTTGTGGTGATATAGTGCTGTTGAAAGAGGTGAGTTTTGAGGGCAGACTGGAAGGAGGAGAGTGTTTCTGACGGAGAGAGAGTGGGAGAGTGTTCCAGGTGGATGGACCGTAGACAGAGAAGGAGCGGGGGCCGAAAGTGCTGAGTTTGGTGCGGGGGATGAGGAGGTGGAGAGGGTCGGAGGCGGAGCGGAGGGAAGGAGTGTAGGGGTGAAGTAAGTTGGAGAGATAGGTATGGGGAGCCAGTGAAGGAGCTTGAGCAGGGGAGTGATGTGGTCGGATTTTTTCTTTCTGAGGACGAGGCGGGCAGCATTGTTCTGGACGCGCTGGAGAGTGAGAGTGGTAGAGTGAGGAAGGCCGGAAAGGAGAGAGTTGCAGTAGTCGATGCGAGATAAGATGAGAGAGACAGCGAGTTTGGTGGCAGCTTCGGTAGTGAGGTATTTTCTAATCTGACTGATGCGGCGGAGGTGGAAATAACATGCCTGGGCCGTGGCGGAGACGAAGCTGGTCATGGAAAGAGAGGAATCGAGGAAAATGCCGAGGTTCTTGACCGAGTCAGAGAGGGAGATGGGGGTGCTGCCGAGTTAAAGGTGAAGAGAGGGAGGGAGCTGGGAAAGTTTCTGGCGAGTGCCTACCAGCATGGCTTCCGTTTTGTCGTCGTTCAGTTTGAGCTTGTTTGCTGTCGTCCAGTTTTTCACGTCTTCGTAGCAGTCAGCCGTGCGAGTCAGCAGTGACTGAGTGTTGTCGAGTTTGTCTTTGTCTAGTAGTTGTGAGTCGTCAGCGTAGAGGTGGTGGTGTATGTGGTGAGACTGGATGATGTTGGACAGGGGAGACGTGTAGAGTGTGAAAAGGACCGGACCCAGGACGGACCCCTGTGGAACGCCGCAGGAGAGCCTGACTGGGTTGGAGGAGACGCCGTCGATGGTGACAGACTGCTGTCTGTCGGACAGGTAGGAGAGAAACCAGGAGTGAGCAGTGTCAGTGATGCCAAAGGAGTGGTGGAGGCGGTGGAGGAGGATAGAGTGGTCTATGGTGTCGAAGGCGGCAGAGAGATCGAGTAGCATAAGAAGAGAGATGTTGCCCGAGTCGGTGGACAGAAGCAGGTCGTTTAGGATATGTAGAAGGGCTGTTTCAGTGCTGTGATGTTTGCGATAGGCAGACTGGAAGGGACTGAGGAGGTTGTTGTCGGCGAGGTGGAGGTTGAGCTGGTTGAGGACAACCTTCTCAAGAAGCTTGGACAGGAAAGAGAGATTGGAGACTGGGCGATAGTTCTTGAGTTCGTTTGGGTCGAGGTTGTGTTTTTTGAGGAGAGGACGGACAATGGCGGACTTGAAGATATCAGGGACGGAGCCATTCTCTAGAGATGTGTTGATGATGTCGGTGATGAAGGGCAAAAAGTTTTGGAAGGCTGTCCCGGTAGAGAGAAGCTGGGAGGGGTCTAGTTCGCAGGTTTTGAAAGGCATGGACTTTATGGTCTTGAGGACTTCATCCTGAGAGACGGGGCGGAAGGACGAGAGGGGAGTGCCGGAAAAGGGGGGGGGGTCAGGAAGGCAAGGCAGAGTGTCAAGTGTGTTGCGCAGAGTTTGGATTTTGTCGGAGAAACAGGTGGAAAAAGTGGACGGGAGTTCTTCTTTGCTGTGTGTGTTGGGAAGAGGAGAGTCTTTAGAAGTGCCTAGGAGTGTGTTCATGGTAGCGTAGAGGGGTTTGGATGAAGTGGATTCCAGGATTTTGTTTTGAAGATGTTTACGTTTGGAGTCGGAGATCATTCTGCAGACTTTGGATCTGGTGGTTTGGAAGATCTGTCTGTGAACGGTGAGGTCAGATGAGCGCCAGCGGCGTTCCGCTTGTCGGCGCTTGCGCTTGGCCTCAGCTATGTCGTCAGTGAGCCAGGGGGAAGGGAGTCGGTTGGGTATGGAGCAGGTGGTGACAGGGGCATGGATGTCTAGAAGTTTTCGAAGGGAGGAATCGAAATGGGATGCAAGATCGGGAGAGGCGGCGGGGTCCAAGAGAAGGTCAACAGCTTCATCGAAGAAGTTCTCTCGGTTGACAGATTTTAGTTTGCGACGAGAGACAAAGAGCTTGGGTTTTTACGGGGGAGGTAGGTTGAGGTCGACGAGAATAGCGAGGTGGTCAGAGGGAAGCACAGAAGAGGTGTCAGAGTCGAGGAAGAGTTGATCGGAGGTGCGGGTGATGATCCAGTCGAGGGTGTGGCCGAGTCAGTGGGTGGGTTTAGTGATGTGTTGTGTAAGATTCTGGTTTGAAAGTAATAATAATAAGCGCATTAAATAGGCGCTTTATCCCAATTGAAAATCGACTCAAAGCGCCACTGCGAACTGAACCCAACAAGCACGCTCACGTGAATCACGCGCATTCACTCACACACTGTACAAAAACACAGAACATTCACGTGGTGCTAAAGGCAAGCTCAAGCTACTGTGACGTGCAAAGGCGTTTTGTGTCAGGGTGGTCGGGTTTGTCAAAGTGGAAGTGGAAGTCGCCAAGAAGGATGTGTTTTCCGGGTCGTGTGCTGTAGTGGTCGAGGAGGAGGTCGAACTCGGTGAGGAACATGGAGTTTGTGATTTTTTTTTTTTTTTGAGAGCTTGGAGGGGGGCGATATATACATGAGAAGATGAGGGACTGGCCAGGGAGTGTTGCTATGGCCTCGACAGATTCAAAGGAGGGATGAGCAAAAGGGAGAGACTGAGAGAAGGAGAAGTGAGCAGAAAGACAGTCCCTGTAGATGATGGCAATGCCACCCCCTCTTGAAGCACGCGGGAAGGAGGCCAGGCAGTAGCCACTCAGAGTGACGCTGGCGATGATGGGTTCATCGCCTGCTGAGCGGAGCCACGTTTCGGTGATCACGACAAAATCTAGGTCATTGTCTAGAATGAAATCTGAAATCATGTCGGCTTTGCCATCTTTGCAGACAGACTGTGCATTGAACAGACACAGTTTTAGGTTGGATGAGCCAGAAGAGGAAGAGGGAGAAGAAACGGACGAAGAGGAGGGTGGGGAGGGGGGAAAGAGGATGGAGGGAGGAAGGAGGGGAGAGGGGGGAGGAGGAAAAGACGGGGACGGCGAACCAGGCAAGAAAGAGGATGCGAGAGGAGAGTGAGGGGGGGAGGGGGGAGTAGGAGGAAGATGAGTAGGAAAAGCTGAGGTAGAATGAGGGGGAGGGCGAAGGGGAGGAGGGAGAGGGGACGAGGAGGAAAAAGGCAAAGGAGGAGGGGGTGAGGGGAGGAAGGCGGGGTGGGAGGGGGCGGCCGAGGAGAGCAGGGAGCGGTAGATGAGGAAGAGAGGAAAAGAAATGGGACAAGAAGGGAGGTGGAGAAATCGAGGAGGCGGGGGGAGGCGGAAGGGGTGGAAGGGCATAGGAAAAGGGGAAGAAGTGTGTGGTTGTGTTTGTTGTGGTGAGTCCCGCCTTTTGCTAATTCCGCCCCTAAGGCCTCTCTTTCGTGATAGGATGCCACGTAAGGCATCTGCAACACTGTCAGCGGCACCGGCAGCGCAGTAGGTGGCGTGGCGACATAGAGATAGCAGTTGCTGGCGTGTGTATCTGATGAGCATGATTGTTTGTGAGGACAAGAAAGAGAAAGACGAGAAGAGGGTTAAGTAGGGTGTGTGTATGTGTGTGAGTAAGTGTGTGTGTGTGTGTGTGAGTAAGTGTGTGTGTGTGTGTGTGCCGGTGTGAGTGGTGTGGTAGGGGAGCGACCTGATTTCCGGTCGGTCAGCGGCGATATCGTGTAATGGTGCCGAAAGTGGGGAGGGCGAGATGTCGACGGGAGAGCACACGTAAACCTATAGAACGGTAGGAACACGAACGAGTTTACAACAACCAAGCAACAGATGCAACCGCGGGTGGCAAACAGACTCACACAGTAAACACTTCACACACTAGTGCGCAGCACATGAAAACAGGGCGGCGGAAAGGCCCGGCGAAACCCACGCTGCGGAAGAAGCAAAATGGCGACGTAAACAAAATTCAAATGACAGACACAATTCAATACAATACCACTCAAACAGCAACCAGATCTGATGAAACACAAGCATAATCCTCATCAGCGCACTCTTATACGATACTCAGCAGACTTTCAGCACACAAAACACAGACAATCCAACGAAAAACCACTAAAACACTGGGAGTGAAAAACACGTGGTAGGTCGCACAAACAAGATGGCGCCTTAACACCCTTACTCGTTGACCTGCACTGGCTGCCTGTATCTCAAAGAATTGTGTACAAGGTCTCTCTTATTTGTTACAATGCTATTACCGGTTCTGCTCCCCCATATTTGTCCGACCTAGTTTATATTTACACGCCTTCAAGATCCCTCCATTCAGCATCAGACACATGTATTTTCAGGGTTCCTAGGCGAAAGATGTCTAGTCATAGCCAGCGTGCCTTTTCTTATTTTGGTCTAGTCACCTGGAACGACCTTCCAGCACATGCCAGACATGCTCCAACTCTGCATTTAAATCACTGCTCAAGACCTGTCTGTTATGCATATAGTTAGATGCATTTTCAGTGCGTTAGCAATCTTTGGCAATAACTGTTCTTGTAACAGTGTGTGTGTATGTGTGAGTGTGAGCTTTTCATATGTCACTTTAGTTTTGTAACATTTATTGTAGCGTTTTCTTTCTTGTACTTGTTGTTCTGTGATTTTTGATCTTGTAAAGCACTTAGAGCACCATTCATTAGGAGGTTAAGCACTATATAAATGTACATTATTATTATTATTATGATTTTCACACTTGCCGCACTTTTAAGTTCCAAACACAAGGAACATCAGCTTGTTATGCTTGAACAAAAATGTAAACCAGTTTCTGTGTTTGTTGGTTTACGATCATGGTGGCAGGGTGTGTACAATACTTGTGGTCCTCAAAGATTCCTGTCTAAATGGTGTTGGGAGGAGCACTGTATCATCTTTCTCACTATGTCATACTAATTGTGCCTGTCTCACTGTATCTGTCTAACTGTCTGTGTCTCTGTGTCTGTTGCATTGTCTGTGTCTGTCAGGCTGTATTTGTCTCATTGTATCTGTATCGCTGTTTCTGTAACACTGTGTCTGTCTCACTACCTTTGTCTGTGACACTGTATCTGTCTCACTGCATGTGTCTGTTTGTCAGTGTCTGTCAGACTGTGTCTGTCACACTGCATTTGTCTCACTGCATCTTTTTCACTGTCTGTGTCTGTCACACTGTACCCGTCTCACTGGCTGTTTCTTTCACACTGTCTGTTGTCTCAGTCGGTCTCACCATATCTCACTATCTTTCTCACTGTTTTTCTGTCTCACTGTGTTTGTCACACTATGTGTCTTTCACACTGTGTCTGTCACACAGTGTCTGTCACACAGTATCTGTCACACTGTCAGTGTTGTCTCACAGTATCTGTCACACTGTCTCTCTCACTGTCACACTGTCTGTATTTATTTGACTGTGTCACTGTCTATGTTTGTCACTCTGTATGTCTCACTGTCTGTGTCTTTCTCAGTGTCTGTGTTTATTATCTATGTCTTTCAGATCACCAGCATGGTAGCAGGTGTGTGTGGGCTGGTAGAGTCGGCAGGATTGTTGACGGGTGACATATTACACCGCCTGTCTCACTGCGGATTGCTCGTACAGCTGGAGGGGCTGCTCAGTTGCTATGGGGATGAGCTGGGCATGCTAGAGGACTTGTGTGTGGCTGTGGAGGACCTGAGTTTTGTCACACTGCAGTTAGTGTCTGCGGATACTACAGGCGGCCTCGACCCTGTTATCACCATGGGCAGGTGTGTTATGCCAGTATGCATGTCAGTGTGTTTGTGTGAGTTGAGCTGTGTCTTTATAGTCTTGGTTCCAAACCTGTGGGCCAGTGGCGGACAGTTATCGCAGGAACTGCAGATTATTTCAAGCCACTTGGAGCTCTGCTTGGTGCACCATGCAAAGGGTGAGTTAGTTGGCAGTTGCCACACTGATCCTGGTCAATACATGTTGTATGCCTGCTTATATGATTGGGGCATAGTGATATCAGCTATATGCATGGATGGGACTTTAATTGCTACAGCCGGAATTCCAGATTTTAAAAAAATTCGCTTTTTTTTCCTCTCGTTTTTTCGGCTCACGTGTGAAGCAAAAGTGAGTATGGTTTGGGCCAGTGGTCTGTCGTCCGTCCGTCGTCCATGGTATACTTTAATGTTGGCATTTTCTCGGAGACTCAGTCTCCAAGCTTGAGTTTGCACTGCCGTGAAGCTAGCCTGGGCTTTCCTATCGCGCTGTTCTCAGCGCCACAGAGGAGCAGTCGCCTAATGAGACTTGCTGACAGCCGTCACGAGTGTGGCCGGGGGATGATAAAAATCCAATGCATACTGGCTACATAAACATAATGACATAGACGTAACACTAGGCAGCAGGATGCATACAGATTCATTTTAGCTCCGTGCCTGTCTGATGCTAATGAGCATATATATCTCTTGCAGCTGTTCAACTATTTGCCTTTGATTTTCCCGTGTGGTAAGCTACATAAACATAGTAACATAGCAGCATGCTCAATATGCATACTTTGTTAAGAAAACTGGCAACAAAAATATTTAAACAGAGGAGTATGACGCAAGCAATTGTGATCATTTTGCGTTCCTTTGCGTACTGGTAAAACAGGGTTAGGGCAGCAGATTTAGCCTCTGTGGCCCCTAAATGCATCGCAGCATCATAAAATCAGGTTGGGAGTAACTGTGGTATTCTATCCTAACCAATACAATCTAAAAATGACCTATCAGTTGTATACAAAATTTCTGAGGGCATCGGAAACAATCTACGAATCCCAATTCGGCAATTTTAAATAGGAAAACACTATCATTCACCACGAACATACCTGCTCCATACCCAACCGACCCCCCTCCCCCTGGCTCACTGACGACATAGCTGAGGCCAAGCGCGAGCGCCGACAAGCGGAACGCTGCTGGCGCTCATCTGATCTCACTGTTCACAGACAGATCTTCCAAACAACTAGATCCAAAGTCTGCAGAATGATCTCCGACTCCAAACGTAAACACCTCCAAAACAAAATCCTGGAATCCACTTCTTCCAAAACCCTCTACGCTACCATGAACACACTCCTAGGCATTTCTAAAGACTCTCCTCTCCCCGACACACACAGCAAAGAAGAACTCCTGTACGCTTTTTCCACCTATTTTTCCAACAAAATCCAAACTCTGCGCAACACACTCGACACTGCCTTCTCCGCCTTGCCCTCCCGACACCCCCTTTTCCGCCACCCCCCTCTCGTCCTTCCGGCCCGTCTCTCAGGACGAAGTCCTCAAGACCCTAAAGTCCATGCCTCTCAAAACCTGAGAACTAGACCCTCTCCCAGCTTCTCTCTCTACCGCGACGGCCTTCCAAAACTTCTGCCCTTCATTACCGACATCATCAACACATCTCTAGAGAACGGCTCCGTCCCTGATATCTTCAAGTCCGCCATCGTCCGTCCTCTCCTCAAAAAGCACAACCTCGACCCAAACGAGCTCAAAAACTATCGCCCAGTCTCCAATCTCTCTTTCCTGTCCAAGCTTCTTGAGAAGGTCGTTCTCAACCAGCTCAACCTCCACCTCGCCGACAACAACCTCCTCAGTCCCTTCCAGTCTGTCTATCGCAAACATCACAGCACTGAAACAGCCCTTCTACATATCTTAAACGACCTGCTTCTCTCCACCGACTCGGGCAACATCTCCTTTCTTACGCTACTCGACCTCTCTGCCGCCTTCGACACTATAGACCACTCTATCCTCCTTCACCACTCCTTTGGCATCACTGACTCTGCTCACTCCTGGTTTCTCTCCTACCTCTCCGACAGACAGCAGTCCGTCACCATCGACGGCGTCTCCTCCAACCCAGTCACGCTCTCCTGCGGAGTTCCACAGGGGTCCGTCCTGGGCCCGGTCCTTTTCACACTCTACACCTCTCCCCTGTCCATCATCCAGTCTCACCACATAAACCACCACCTCTACGCTGACGACTCACAACTACTAGACAAAGACAAACTCGACAACACTCAGTCACTACTGACTTGCACGGCTGACTGCTACGAAGACGTGAAAAACTGGATGACAGTAAACAAGCTTAAACTGAACGACAAAACTGCTACGAAGACGTGAAAAACAGGAGGAGCGTCCATGGTGTTATGCCTGCGACGAGCAGTACTCTGTTCAACACTTTTTGTTGTCTTGTGCTGATCTAATCGACACAAGGTATAAACATTTCACAGCAGACTCCTTGAAGGTTTTGTTCCGGGATGTGCCCCCGGACAAGATCTTCAGTTTTCTGAGAGAGTGCCATATTTTTAATAAGATTTGAGCGTTTATAGATTATGATGTTTTTATTATTTTGACCTTTTTGAGAGTCTTCCGACGTTTTCTTTAAAGACCTGTGCGACATTTTAGCCTGACATATTTTTAAGGTATATTTACATCATGTCTTAAGACCTTTCTTTTAGTCTGGCTGACCAGATTTTTACCCTTCCCGCCGTGAGATGGCCTTAGTTGCCTGCTCGGCGTTAAACCCAAATAACTAACTAACTAACCCGCTCCTTCTCAGTATACGGTCCATCCACCTGGAACACTCTCCCACTTTCTCTCCATCAGAAACACTCCTCCTTCCAGTCTGCCCTCAAAACTCACCTCTTTCAACAGTATACCACCACACTCCCCACCCCAAGCTGACTGTCGTAATGTATTTCACTATTTGTGGTACGTGAGTCATTGTCTAAAGCGTGCGCATACGTGCGTGAGTTGTGAGTGCACGCTTAGAGTTATAATTATTATAAGATAAGCGCATTATAAATACCGTAATTATTATTATTATTAAAGGATGCTGACTTTCCTTATGTTCTTGCACTTTATGCTCACATTATTGAAACTTAATAGGGAAAGAGAGGTCAAAATGAAATGGAATGACTTTAGTAATTTTTTTTAATTAATTTTGTGTATTTTTACAACTTGCGGGTTACTTTACTTACGCCTGTCACCCCTCCCAGGGTATAGGCCGTCGACGAGAGACCTCCAGCGACTCCTGTCCTGTGCTTATCCTTCGATTTTACTCAAGGTGGTTCCCAGTCTCTTGATGTCTGCTTGGAGGTCTCGATGCCAGGTGTTTCTCGGCCTGCCTCTTTTCCTCTTTCCCTGGGGGTTCCATGACAATGCCTGGGTAGTGATACTGGAAGCTGGCTTTCTCAGACTGTGACCAATCCATCCCCATCTTCTTCGCCCAATTTCATTCTCTGCTGTTATCTGCTCTGTTGTCTCCCAGAGTCTGACGTTGCTAATCTTCTCTGGCCAGTGGATTTTCAAAATTCTTCTAAATCTAAGGCAACTGTTTATGAAGATCTGTACTCTGTTGACTGTGGTTTTTGTCAATCTCCAAGTCTCTGCTCCATATAGGAGAACTGCTTTTACATTGGAGTTGAAAATCCGGACTTTGGTGTGTTGTGACAGCTTTCTGGAACTCCACACTTTTTTCAACTGGAGAAAGGCTGCTCTGGCTTTACCGATTCGTGCTCTGACATCTGCATCAGTGCCACCTTTTTTGTCTATGGTGCTCCCGAGATAGGTGAAGGACTCCACCTTCTCCAGCAAGCAAGACTGGTTCTTCCCAGGTTGCGTTCAGCCTCATTGTCTTTGTTTTCTGTTTGTGGATGGTGAGGCCCACTTTGGACGAGATGTCAGCAAGCCTCGTGGTCTTGTCCTGCATTTGTTGATGAGTGTGGGACAGTAAAGCCAAGTCGTCTGCAAAATCGAGGTCGTCAAGCTTTGTCCACAGTGTCCACTGTATAACCACTTCGTCTGTGCTCTGTGGTCCTCTTCATGACCCAGTCTATGGCCAGTAGGAAGAGGAACAGAGAGAGCAAACACCCCTGCCTGACACCGGTTTTGACCTGGAGCTCCCTGGTGAACTGCCCTTTGTGTATCACGCGACATGTCATGCCATCGTAGCTGCTCTTGATCAGGCAGACAAGCTTTGTGGGTACACTGTAGTGTCGTAGGAGTTTCCACAGAGTCTCTCGGTCCACGCTGTCAAATGCTTTCTCGTAATCCACAAAGTTGACATACAGCGGGGAGCTCCACTCCAGAGACTGTTCCATGATGATGCGGAGAGTGGCGATCTGGTCTGTACATGATTGGTTTTCCTGAATCCTGCTTGCTGGTCTCTCAGCTGGGGGTCAACGGAGCTCTTCATTCTCTCCAGGATGATCCTGTTGAAGACCTTTCCTGGTACTGACAGCAAGGTGATTCCTCTGTGGTTGGAACACTTGCTGAGGTCGCCTTTCTTGGGAAGCTTGATTAGGTACCCCTCCTTCCAGTCAGCCGTTATCACCTCCTCTTCCCAGATCTTTCCAAACAGTGGATACAGCAGCTCTACTGTTGTCTCTAGGTCTGCTTTCAGAGACTCCGTCTGGATGCCATCTGGCCCTGCTGCTTTGCCGTTCTTCAAAAATGCCACTGTTCTTCTGATCTCTTCCCGGCTGGGTCTGTCACAGCTGATGGTTAGGTCGGTCTTTGCTGGCTGGATGTCTGGGGGGTCGGGTGGGCTGGGTCTGTTCAGTAACTCTTTAAAATACTCGGCCCTTCTGTCGAGTTGGTCTGCTCTGTCTGCAATAGACTTGCCTTCTTTGTCTTTTACTGGTCTTTCTGTATGGCCATACTTGCCCGACAATCTTCTGGTAATGTCGTAGAGCTGTTTCATGTTGCCGCTGCCTGCTGCCTTTTCTGCCTCTGCTGCCAGGCTGTCTGTGTAGGCCCTCTTGTCTGCCCTGATACTCCTCTTCACCTCGCGGTTGGCTTCCGAGTATTCCTCCTGTGCCCTTGCTTTGGCTGCTCTCGTGCAACTGTTGTTGACAACTGCTTTCTTCTGCTTCCTCACTTCTATCTCCTTCAAGGTCTGTGCCGACAGCCAGTCCTTGTGATGGTGTTTCCTGAACCCTACAGTGTCTTTGCAGGTTGAGTTCAGCGCCTCTCTAGCTGCCTTCCACTGCTGCTCTGTGGTGACCGCCTCCTCTTCATTTACTAGCTCCTGTAGCGCTTGAAACCGGTTGGACAGCACTAGTTTGAACTCTTCTCTCACTCCAGTCTCTCTTAGGACCCCTACATTATAACGCTGTCTTCTTCTTTTCTCTGTGCGGCTTTTCTTTAACTTGAGCTTTATTCTTAAGGTAAGCAGATGGTGGTCTGAGGCGACATCTGCTCCCCTCCTCACTCGAACATCTTGAAGGGATCTTCTAAATTTCTTGCTAATGCAGATATGGTCTATTTGGTTCTCTGTAGTATGGTCAGGTGACACCCAAGTTGCTTTGTGTATTCTTCTGTGTGGGAAGATGCTGCCTCCAATGACAAGTCTGTTTAGAGCACAAAAGTCTACAAACCTCTCCCCGTTCTCACTCATCTCCCCTAGTCCCTGTCTCCCCATCACCTCTTCATATCCGGTGTTGTCCTCCCCTATTTTGCCATTAAAATCGCCCATGAAGATGGTGATGTCTCGCTCCGCACATTTGTCCACAGCACTCTTGAGTCGGTCGTAGAACTCTTGTTTCTCTTCCTCGTCACTGTCATTAGTGGGTGCATAACACTGGATGACGTTGAGCTTGATCTTTTTCTTGGTTCTAAAGGCTGCTGTGATAATTCTTGACCCAAGAGGTTCCCAGCCCATCAGCGCTCTCTGTGCCACTGGTGACAGCATGAATGCTACACCTTTTGTATGGGGGGGCATTCTCCTCTTCATGACCTGAATACAGAATCATCTCCCCACTTAACAGCCTTTTCTGGCCAGACTGCGTCCATCTGGCTTCACTGATACCTAGCAGGGAAAGGTTGTACTTTTGCATTTCCGCTGCTATCTGGGCGGCCTTGCCGCTCTGGTACATAGTCTTGACATTCCATGTGCCCATGGTTGTGTCCCTGGATAGAGAGAGGCGGCTCGGTCCTGTGGCTTCCGAAGACTTCCGGCTTTCACCACAGGATGTCATAAATCTTCTGGTAGAAGAACCTTCCTCCTCCAGGAAAGAAATTGCTGTTTGTCTTTTCGTCGGCGTTTTTGTAGCTATTTCCTTATTTGCAGGGTGGGGAAGCTACCCCCACGCCCAACCCCCTTACTAGGAGGACCAGGGGTTTTCTGTCAGGGTCAACTTCCCTTAGACCATGTTGGTTCACGGCACCTTATTTCATTCGGTGCACCCCTCTCGCAAGGGACCCCCTATCCACCGCCCAGAGGACGCGCCTCAACGCCATATGGTCCCAGCGCAAGGAACTTGCAGGTAGGGATACACAATCAACCACTGTGGCACTCACAGTGATCACAGCATCACCTAGTCACGTTTTATAATAATTGTGACATCCTGTTTTAATGCTGTAAGCCTGAAAATGGACTGCCAGTGCTATAGAAAATGCCTGAAGGCATCTGACACATTATTTTTGTCTTTTTTTTTGATTTTGCGGAAATGGCCGTTTACTGGGTGCACAAATACCTTCTCTGTGAGCCAGAGATACCTTAAATCAGCGAGGGCTGGAAGTCCCCATCCCTTTTAAAACGAACGAACCAGAGATTCAATATTTGTTCATTCTGTTTTTGCAGAAGATGCAGAAGGTGTGCCTTAACATAACATTGCCTGATTTGGGCTTCTGGAATGAATATTCTGGTTTATTTAGAGGAAGATGTTTCTCAACCTCATTTTAGCATCCGCGCCATCGGCTATATCTCTGGTGTATTCCTAAGGATTTTAGGGGAACATGGCTTAAACATCTCAGGAGGTAAGGTACACTTTGAAACCCATCTAATTGAGTGCGGGGGGGGGGGGGGGGGGGGGGGGGGGGGTGCACGCTAGCCAGGACTGGCTTATGGACTATCGCGACCTCGTAATTTGCTGGCCGGCATATGCACTAATATAATCTTGCATAGCCAATAATGAAAAAGAAAACTGTGGTTAAAGTTTACATAATTTTACATTAGAGTTCCAGCATTGTACGAAGAAGAAATTATTATTTAAACAAGAGAAATGCATGCGACACAAGAGAAAATAGACTTATCCGTTAACTAAACTGATGCAGTGAGATCAATAATATCCACTATTTGACAGTAGTCATGAAATTGTGACGGGAACTTTTTCAGAAACAAAATGTTTGTGAAACGAAAGTTTCTAACAAGTATATGTTCATGTTTGTGTCAAAGTTATACCGGTCGGTGCATTTTGTCCCTGTGTAGAAAGGGCTCCCGGAGGAAGGCAGCCTCCAAGAACTTGGCGCTGGCTACACCCTCTACTGGTCAGGCAGGCCTGCATCAGAAAGACGGCTCTCAGGCGTGGGCTTCATGGTGAAGACCCCCATTGCGACTAAGTTGGAAAACCTACCAACGGGTCACTCCGACCGCATCATGTCCATGCGCCTCCCACTGAGACACCAGCAATACGTCACCCTTCTCAGTGTGTACTCCCCAACCCTCCTGGCAGAGCCTGCAGAAAAAGACAAGTTCTACTCTGACCTGCGCAGCCTCCTGCAAAGCACCCCTGCAGATGACAAAGTCATCATCCTTGGCGACTTCAACGCCAGAGTGGGCCAAGACTGTGAAGCCTGGAAAGGAGTCCTCGGCAAGCATGGCGTTGGGAACTGCAATGACAATGGTCGCCTACTGTTGGAGCTTTGTGCAGAGCAGCAACTTGTCATCACCAACACTACTTTCCAGCAAAAGGACAGTCGAAAGACCACCTGGATGCATCCTCGCTCCAAGCACTGGCACCTTATCGACTATGTCCTAGTGCGTCAGAGGGACCGCAGTGACGTCCTCCTCACCAGAGTGATGCCCAGCGCAGAGTGCCACACTGACCACCGCCTTGTTCGCTGCAAACTCAGGCTCCGCCTCAAGCTGAAACCCAAGAAAGGGGGCCCCCCCAAGAAAAAGCTTGATGTTGCCAGCCTTCAGCGTGACGACAAGAAAGCTGCCCTTCAGGCCGATTTACAGCGCATGCTCAAAGACACAGTTGATCCAGCAGATTCCTCCCCTGAAACACTCTGGGAACAACTGAAAACTGCTATTGTAAAATCCTCTGTGGAAGTCTTGGGCTTTGCTAGAAAGAGGAACAAAGACTGGTTTGACGAAAACGACGTAGAGATCCAGGAACTTCTAGTAAAAAAAAGAGCCGCCCACCAGGCCCACCTAGCCCAGCCTTCCTGCCCTGTGAAGAAGTCTGCCTTCCGCCTCATCTGCAGCATCTCCAGCTCAAGCTTAGAGAGCTCCAAAACGAGTGGTGGTCCAGACTCGCACAGAGGACCCAGCTCTGCGCTGACAACGGTGACTACAGGGGCTTCTACGAAGCACTGAAAGCAGTGTATGGCCCTAGGCACCTGGTACAAAGTCCCCTGCGAAGTGCTGATGGACAGGCACTCCTCACAGATAATACCTCCATCTTGAACCGCTGGTCAGAATACTTTAGGACCTCTTCGGCGCTGAGCGCACTGTTCAAGAAACAGTCATCCTCCAAATCCCACACCTTCCACTAAAGGTTGAATTGAACGAACCGCCCACCGCCGAAGAGACCCTCACAGCCATCCACCAGCTCAAGAGTGGCAAAGCAGCAGGCATTGACGGAATCCCGCCAGAGATCTGGAAACATGGAGGCCCAGCACTGCACAACAAGCTTCACGACCTCTTTCTCTGCTGCTGGGAAAAAGGAACACTACCAAAGGATCTCCGTGATGCAGTCATCATCACCCTGTACAAGAACAAAGGAGAGAAGTCTGCCTGCTCTAATTATCGTGGAATTACCCTGCTGTCCATTGCCGGGAAAATTCTCGCAAGGTTGCTCCTGAATCGGCTGGTACCTGCCATCGCTGAAGACCACCTTCCAGAGGGCCAGTGTGGCTTCAGAGCCAACAGGAGTACCACCGACATGGTCTTTGTACTGAGACAGCTTCAGGAGAAGTGCCGCGAGCAGAACAAAGGGCTGTACGTAACGTTTGTCGACCTAACAAAAGCGTTTGACACTGTGAGCAGGCAAGGAATGTGGCAGATCCTGGAGCGACTAGGTTGTCCCCCAAAGTTCCTCAACATGATCGTCCAGCTCCACGAGGACCAGCAAGGCCAGGTCAGACTAAACAGTGACCTCTCAGAACCATTCCCCATTCGCAACGGCGTGAAGCAAGGCTGCATGCTGGCACCGACCCTCTTCACCATCTTCTTCAGCATGATGTTGAAGCAGGCCACAGTGGACCTCGACGATGACGACGCAGTGTACATCAGGTATCGTCTCGATGGCAGCCTGTTCAACCTCAGACAACTGCAGGCCCACACGAAAACCCTAGACCAACTGATTCATGAGCTGCTCTTCGCTGATGACGCTGCCCTCGTTGCACACACAGAGAAAGCCTTGCAGCGCATTACGTCCTGCTTCGCAGATGCTGCCCAGCTCTTTGGACTTGAGGTCAGTCTGAAAAAGACAGAGGTCCTTCATCAGCCGGCACCCAAGGAAGAGCATCGCCCTCCCCACATCACCATCGGCGAGTCCGAACTGAAGTCTGTACACCAGTTTACCTACCTTGGCTGCATCATCACGTCAGACGCCAAGCTGGACAAGGAGCTGGACAACAGGCTGGCAAAAGCGAACAGTGCTTTCGGGCGACTATTCAAGCGGGTGTGGCACAATCAACAGCTGAAAAAAGGCACCAAGATCAGCGTGTACAGAGCTGTCGTCCTCACCACCCTGCTGTACGGTTCCGAGTCCTGGGCCCTCTACCGCAGCCAACTACGACTCCTCGAACGCTTTCACCAGCGCTGCCTGCGTACCATACTCAGCATTCACTGGAGTGACTATGTCACCAACGTCGAGGTCCTTGAACAGGCGGAAACTGTGAGCATCGAGGCTTTGCTGCTGCGGACACAGCTTCGCTGGGCGGGGCACGTCTCCAGGATGGAGGATCATCGCCTACCCATGATCACTCTGTTCGGCGAGCTCGCCACTGGACACCGAGACAGAGGGGCACCAAAGAAGAGATACAAAGACGGTCTCAAGAAGTCACTTAGTGCCTGCCAAATCGACCACCGCCAGTGGTCTTCGCTTGCTGCGGACCGTGACACCTGGCGCTCCACCATTCACAAGGCAGCCGTCTCCTTTGAGGACTCTCGCAGAGCTAACCTTAAGGACAAGCAGCTCAGAAGAAAAAACAGAGTTGTCGTAACTCAGAACCCTGACCAGACCTTCCCCTGCAGCCACTGCGGTCGAACCTGCCTGTCCCGGATTGGCCTCCGCAGCCACGAAAATGCCTGCAGACGACGTGGGCAAGCCCTATAGAATCTTCGTTCGCGAAGTCAAGCCAAGAGAGAGAAAGGGCTCAGTCTCACACTGTACTATACCATTTACTAAATAAACAACTATTTCCGTCTGGGGCAGGCATAGATCCTCAAGCCGCCCGCTCATGCAAGAGCTAACGAGAATCATGCCTCTTGCCTGCCTCATGAATACATACTGGTCCTCACATTGAGGATGCTGCGCGAGATTATTCAGTAAACACCTGCCATTGTCTCAGTGTAGGACTGACATAAAATATGTCCAAATGGGGCTGCTAGGTTTCATGAGTATACATATACCTTACACACTTTATTTACGTCTATGACCCTCATTCGGCATAGGAATCGGGTCTACCCAATGTAATGCATGACACTCATCGTCTTGTTGACAGCAAGTTAAACAAGCCGTTCGGTCGGGCTGGCCGGGCGGGCCAGAATAGCGCGAGCACACATTCCATCGAATCAAAATGATTAGGCTTTTCGGAGTTTGAGTTAGAACTGGACTATTCAAACCACATTCTTCAAACTAAGGCCCAAGGATACTTTGTGGTAAGACCTTTCTAAACATACCAATTTGAGTGACCTCTCACAAAGTTAAAGTCACAGGGGATCAGGAAATAGGTCCAAAATAGCTATATTTTGACATCATTTATTTTTTCTCAAATACTATTCACAACTTGGTACACAGATACCTGATGGTAGACCTTTCTATACGTACTAATTTGGTTGATCCCTCGGAAAGGTCAAGGGTCACGAGCTCAGGAAATAGGTGAAAATAGCCATATTTTGAAAAAAAAGATGTTTTTTCTCAAATACTATTCACAACTTCAAACCCAAACTTGCTACAGAGATACCTGATGGTAAGACCTATCTATGCATACTAATTTGGATGACCCCTTGGAAAGGTCAAGGGTCACAAGAGGCTGGCAAATATGTGTAAAATGCTGATGATTTTTTATAAAATTGTAGGTATTCCCAAATTTTTGCCAATTTTTCAACCAAATTTGGTACAAAGATAGCTGATGATAAGACCTTCCTATGCATACTAATTTAGTCGACTCATCACAAAGGTCAAGGGTCACGGGGGGGTTGACAGATGTGTGAAAATGCTTACATTTTCAGAAAACATGGATTTTGCTGCTGCAGAAGCCAGCCCTTGTCACGACGGTTACACATATGTAAATCGGTCATACATGGCTTTGCCTTTCTTGTTTTTTTCCCCACTTAAACTGTGGGCCTTCTGCGGCCCCCAGACCCCCGCTTCAGGATTCAACTTATTTTTCTGTCTCATCCATGTATATGCTAAAGATGTCCCCATCTACTGATATTTATGTAGCAAACAATGTATTTGTTTCTGTATTATCGTAACCCTATACAGAATTTGTCACTAAAATCATTTGTTTTGTTTGATTTTGTTCAGTTGATTAAAATTGAACTGTTATCTTCTTCAGAATAAGACTAATCTCTCCCTGTACACATACTGACAGACACCATTTATGTTGACAGCCACATCAAAGAAGGACCCTATCCAGACTTTAGCAGGTAAGCTGAATCCTCATTCTAAGTGATTCTTGCAGTAGATTTTCACAAGTCGCTTACATGTATATGCCTAGTTTCTCATGCATCCAAAAGGTTATCCCATTTAGCCCCCATGACCTACAGGAGATGGACCAGCCATGATAATTCAAGGGTATTGCCAGATGAGCTTGGCACCTATTGGCACGAAGCTCATCTGGCACTACCCTTGAATTGTTATGGTTGATCCAGCTCCTGCAACTGGTATATGGTCATTACATGACACCTAAAAAAAAATTGGGAAATGCGGCCTTGGGTTTGAGTTGGTTAAAGCTCCTCTTGAAATGAGGATGAGAAGATGTCTCATATTTCCGTTTTTTTTATTGTATACAAATAAAAATGTGTATTGCCAGATGAGCTTGGCACCTATTGGCACGAAGCTCATCTGGCACTACCCTTGAATTGTTATGGTTGATCCAGCTCCTGCAACTGGTATATGGTCATTACATGACACCTTAAAAAAAATTGGGAAATGCGGCCTTCAGTTTGAGTGGGTTAAAGCTGCTCTTGAAATGAGGATGAGAAGATGTCTCATATTTCCGGTTTTTTTTATTGTATACAAATAAAAATGTGTGCTGGTTTTTCTTTTTACAAAAATGAGGGCAACAGATTATGCAGGGAAATAACCAAGAAAGTAAAAAAAAACATGCTTTTGTGCAAAGGGACAACAGCTTGAACGTTTCCACATGAGATCCCTGCACTCACTCATGGGCATCAAATGGCAAGACAAGGTGACAAACCTGGAAGTCCTGGATAATGCTGGCTTAGTGAATGTTGAAGACTTGATCTTAAAGACGCAACTTCGCTGGACAGGTTATGTCATACGCATGGATGATTCTCGCATGCCACGCCAACTCCTGTATGGTGCACTCTCAAAAGGCCACAGGAAGCAAGGACGGCCAAAGAAACGCTTCAAAGACTGCATAAAAGACAGCCTCAAGTAAAAGGAACTTGAAGCACAAGCACAAGACAGATCTGGCTGGCTCCAGGAAAGCCTACACGCTCTTTGAACACAATCGGCGCGAATGGATCACCAGTGCCAGAGCTCGCAGAAAGACAGCGTCGTCTCTCCCCACAGCTACGTTCCAGTGCCCCCATTGCCCTCGCAGGTGTGGCTCCAGGATTGGCTTGGCCAGCCACACCCGCACCCACAAATAGAAGTCATGCACAATGACGACATAATCGGTTTTCGATGGTCTACCCATTAGCGTGTCCATGTCACTCGTGCAGTCTATACGCGACAGTCACAAATAATTCGCTTCTCAGCATGTTAACTGTCCAACCAGTGAACACAATGTCGTCGTTGCCATCAGTTGACGTACGCCATTACACCAGTATGTGGATCAGTGGCATTGGAAACCTCAAACCAGGGCTTGGCCTTTGTGCTGACATTGTGCCACCAAAAAACGGTAGAAATACCTGTTAAGTAACATGACATAACATTGCATGACTTGCAGACCTGAGGAATTCTAGTGCTGTAGAAGTATGTATGTATGATCATTTGATTTAGTTTCTTCTATTCTTAGTTTATAATTTGTCTTGCCAGTAA
Source organism: Semisulcospira habei (assembly GCA_036245525.1). Classification (NCBI taxonomy): domain Eukaryota; kingdom Metazoa; phylum Mollusca; class Gastropoda; family Semisulcospiridae; genus Semisulcospira; species Semisulcospira habei. The sequence continues at coordinate 36,454,888 of BTPG01000005.1, forward strand.
GTACTGTCGGTAACATCACAATACACCGTGCATAAAGAAACAACACTTATCTCGTATAAAGTTCTGGTGGATGAGCAGCTACCCTGGGCTCCAGCAAAGTTCAGTGGTTGTTTGAGAGCAACACCAGTAGATTAGGTAGGTCCTGGGAGGCTTCACATGGCGAAATGTATCATATCACAGTGAGGAAGTCATTATTGTAGGGTCACAATGAAACAAAACTAGTTCTCTGAATGAAAGAGAGTCTCTTTTCGTGCAGCTGAAGCAATCTGTAGATAAATGGCCTTATTCCAGTCATATCCTGACACAGGTAGAAAACTTTACCATGCTTGTTTGACCACGGGTCACTGATCTACATCCTCATCTGCGTGGTAGAACGGACCAGACTATGTACATGGTGTATGAGCGGCCCAACTTCTCGCGTGTTACAACGGAAACGGCGACTGACTGACCAAACTGAGAGCGCGCTTATTAGGGCCCTAACCAGTGTGCATACACAATCCCTTGCATGTCTGGACTCGGAGGCTTGGGTAGCTAGCCTGCTTAAGAAATTGCGCAAGCTTTCGTCACTCAGTGGACAGTCCAGCGCGTGGCCAGCTACTGTGTATTGCAGGTGTTTCAGTGAGTTGAGCGCTAACCGTGCTAGTGCCTCAACCTCCTATCATGCTGTAACACATGTACACCAGCGTTCTCCGTGTGGTATAAACAGCATTTTAATCTTACGATAACATTTTAAAATAAACCATGCCCAAAAAGTCCCTTTTATATTAGAGCTGTCCTCGCTTATCAAGGGTCTCTGTTTTCTTTGTCCTGATATTGGTGTTGAAGCCTTGCAGATTTGCCAATGCCTTGGTAGAAGACATTTGTAAGGGGCACAGTACGTACACATTATTGGTCTGAAAAAGTTATTTGATATGACATAAGTTTAGTTTTTAAGTAATTTTAGATTTTACACAATTCTCTATGAGTATCACTATGGCTTCTAAACTTGAGAACAATGGTGACAAAAACTAGAATTTCATGGCACAAATTCAGCCCTGCTGTAATTTGTTTGGAGGCAGGTTGACGTTACCTACACATGATATACTGGCGACATGCACGCTCTTGTGTCGTTGTGTGTGTGTGACTGCAAGCGTGCACATGTGTGTTTGTTTGTGTGTGTGCGTGTGAGAGAAAGAGAGATAATTACATCATATCCAGAGTATTGCGTTAATGACTGCATGCTGATGAAGTTGCTGCTTTTATCAGAGCATGGAATTTTCCACCTTTTAGCGGATTTCCGCTGAACCAATGATGTGGTCCCACCGAAAAAAACTAAATCTCCGCTGAAGGTCATGTTACATATTCAAATGAGGTAGGTGAGGCAGTAAGAGGACCGGTGTTTTTAAAAATAACTTTTTGCCTTGTTTGAAAATTTGTAGTAGGGCTGAATGTTGGAATTTGCTGGAAATTTCTGGTTAGATAAGAGGAGACATGTTTGGTGCTTTGATTCATACCATCCTGAGCTTATCCAGTGGACAATTGTGGGCCTATGTTGAGTTGCCGCTGCCATGGTGATTTGAGGGGCAGGCTGATTTCAGCTGTGCTTGGGTGTGGGGTTGGGGAGGAATCGGGTTCATAGTGAAGAAATGAGACTGTCAATGCGCTGTTTGTGTTTTTTGTTGTTTTTTTGTATTTTGTGCATGGCGAATGTGCAGCTGGTAGGCGGTAGTGTTTTTTAGTGGATTGAAAAATTAGGGGATGACTGGGACTGACTAAGGCTAAGAGACTGGACAGTACAGAAACGGCACTGTGTTCCTTGGCCTGAAAAAAAGAAGTAGAATCTACCATCGTACATTGAGCTATCGTGAGCCTTCGAACATCCCAAATTGTGCAAAACCAGAAACCGGAAAAGCATTAGCTTTAGCCTGTGCGTTGCAGTATGGGTCTCATTCACAATGGCCACAAAGAAGTGTGTTGATCGGGGTGAAACTTAGGACAATTCTGGAGTGAAAAGTGCGTGGAAATGGAATAGTGCTAGTTTCACTCAGTCTAGTACCTTGAAATGTGAAGTCCTTTCAGTCACAAGTGAAGTCTGTCAAACCAATTTATTGGTTTGACAGACTGTTTTCTTGTGAGTGCCTACCCGGCACCGGCCTCCACGTGGCGTGGGTGGGTAGTCCTCTCAGTCCCTGACTGAGTGGGCTAGCAGACGGGTGCCATCTTTGTCCAGGATTAGGACTTGATGTCAGCAGATATGTTGTTCAGTCTTTTTCACTGGTCCGGTTTTTAAGGAGCTGTGCTAACCCAGGTCGTACCATGTTGGATTGGTCCTTAAAAATACTCGTGAGCTTTTGGTCCTTTGGATCCCAAGTGTTTGCCGTGCTTGGAGACCCGTGTCGGGGGAGAAGAGGATCCTGGTGGCTGAAGCACTCCACTTTGGCCTTGACTTCTGCCTAAACGGGAGGCTAGTCGTACTGGCCTAGTCAATCGGCTCTTGTCACGTTGAGCCCTATCCCACTGTTGACATGCGGGTTGCTATACGGAGCACCATGCTATAGCCTCTGCTGCTGATTAGGTGCTTTACGCCAGTATTCCCCTGCATTCAACGGTGTGATAGAAGGCAGTGGCTCAAACGGTTCAATCGGGCTTACCCCCTTGAGTATATCTTTCGGGCAGTCTCCATTGTGTGTCGGCTGGAGACCCGCCGACAGTTGCACTTTCCCTTGTTGGGCTCGGTGGCGGGCGGGGACCCCCGGGGGATGAATATCTCTACTAATATAATATGGATAAAACAAAAAAAAAAAAAACTAGCACAGAAATGGCACATAGCCACCGACATTGAACATGACAGTGATTCAGACTGTGAGGAAGCGACGCCTCAGGCGTCGGCCGTATGGCCTCGCTTCCTCATTGTCCATAGCAAGGTGAAGGAGAAACCAGTTACCAAGCTGCATCCTTTTCTGGTGGGGGAGACCGTCAGGAGCCGTGTTGGCAGGCCTGACGCCCAGCGCCTCAGGTCTGGTGACTTGCTGGTGGAGTGCCGTACTCGGGCACACTCCAGTGGGCTACTGGGGCTCTCTTCCATCGGAGACACTTCTGTGGAAGTCACACCCCACAAAACTATGAATTCGTCAAGAGGCGTAATCAAAGATCAAGCTTTGGCAGAACTGTCAGAAGATGAACTTGTAAGGAACCTTAAGTCTCAGGGGGTGACTTACGTCAGGCGCTTCGCTTCCAAGCGAGGTGGTGGGGAGATCCGTCTCCCTACCATCATCCTGACGTTTGGCACCCCCACCCCTCCTACTACCATCTGGGGAGGTTACTACTCCCTGAGAGTGAAAAAGTATGTCCCTCTTCCCCTCCGGTGCTTTAAGTGCCAAAAGTATGGCCATGGGCAGAAGACATGCCGTCAGGCAGAGGCTTCATGCGCCCGTTGCACTAGGCCCGGACACTCTGCTGAGTCCTGCACAGCCACCCCCCTGTGTGTGAATTGCCAGGGGGCGCATATGGCTTCGGATAAGAAATGCCCTCGTTGGATATCCGAGTGCAGGATTCAGCAGGTGCGTGTGGAGAAGGGGTTGTCTTTTCTGGATGCAAAAAAACTGGTTGAAGGCCCTGGTGCAGCTGCGGCTGCCCCAACCTCTAACACCTCTGTGTATACTTTTAGTGCAGCGGTGGCAGGCAAGCGCCCCACCAAAGACTTTTCATGTCAGACCCCAACTTCTTGGTTGGGGGCGGAGCCTCGGCTCATCTCGCCCATGGAGAGTAACCCTCCTCCGGTGGTGACAAGGAGCCAGGGAACGCAGAAGGCGGACACTGCCGGTCCGGTTGTGCTGCCTTCTGTTGCTCCTAAGCCTCAGCCCCCACCCAAACCTGTTAGTCAGTCAACTCCAAAGGCTTCTGGCTCTGGTCAGCCTTCTAAGGCCGCTAACTCTAGCGGCAGGAACGCTGCCCAGGACCAGAAGTCTAAGAAATCTATGGGACCGCTGTGCGCACGGGCCCAGAAGGGGAACACTGATGTCCCCCTTCAAAACAAATATGCTGCACTGGAGGAGCGGATGGAGGGAGTGGAAGTTGTCGTTGCTGATGCTGCGGCAGCTCCACCCTCTTCCTCTCCGAGGAACCAGAGGAGGCCCGGGAGCCGGCCCCCCTCTGTTTCTTCAACTCCTTCCAAGGTAAAGGAAAAAAGGGGGAAAAACTTCTTACCCCCAGATAAGACTTAATCATGGACTCTTTGCTTCAGTGGAATTGTCGTGGTTTTCAAGCTAACTTTGAGGAATTGCGTCTTTTAGTCAAGTTCTATAACCCCTCAGTAATATCTCTTCAGGAGACTTACCTGAAGACTTCTGACCCTGTGTCCTTTAATGGTTTTAATGTTATACATAAAGGCTCTGATTCGGAGAGGCACTCAGGTGAAGCGGCTCTTCTCATTAGTAGCCAAATTTTAAGTAGCCCCGTTAGCATCGACACCTGTCTTCAGGCTGTCGCAGCTCGGGTTACCTTAAAGAAGACCATAACCATAAATATGCAGTATTTACCTGCCACCATCACTGCGGGTCTGTAGCAATGATATTTTTAACTTAGTAGATCAACTGCCCCCTCACTTTATTCTCATGGGGGATTTTAACGGTCACGCTCACCTTTGGGGTAGTGACCACTATGATGGCAGAGGTCAGATGTTAGAAGATGTTTTTTCTCAACTTAACCTATGTGTCTTTAACGATGGCTCACCTACATACTCTAACTCAGGTTCTGGATCTAGTTCTGTTCTAGACCTCACTGTGTGTGATCCTTCTCTCATGCTGGACTTTGACTGGAAGATTCACGACGACCTGTGTGGTAGTGACCACTTCCCAGTAGTTCTGTCATCGGTCAGCTGTGAGGAGGATTCGCCGGTGGGGCGCTGGAATCTCAAGAAAGCTAACTGGCCTCTGTTCGCCTCCCTCTGTCAGTCTCGTCTTACAGAGGAGGTGGTCATGTCAGCTGAAGAACCTGTTTCTTGTTTTACTTCTATTTTGTTGGACGTAGCAGGTGAAACCATCCCTAGAACTTCCGCATCACTCCCTCGGAAGCCGAGAGTACCATGGTTCAATGAAGAGTTCTGCAAGGCCCAAACAATGCGCAAATCTGCTCAGCGACGTGCTTTTCGTAATCCGTCGCAAGCAAATATTTTAACATTTAAAAGACAGCGGGCAAAAGCCCGTTACATTTTTAAACGCGAACGCCGTGCTTCCTGGAGACGCTTCGTCTCATCTTTATCTTCTAGGACTCCATCCCAAAAGTCTGGAAGGCTGTTCGAAGAATTAGGGGCAGGGGTGGCTTGGCTTCTGTCGGCCATCTTAGAGATGGTGCCGGTTTGGTCACAGATAAAAAGGCTGTGGCCAATTTGCTTGCCTCCACCATTGCCCATAATTCTTCAACAGAACATTATTCACCTTTATTCCAGAGAGAGAAGGAGAAGCGAGAATCTTGTACTTGTGATTTTATATCGGATAACTCAGAAGACTATAATGCCCCTTTTACGTTTTCAGAATTGCAGCAAGCCATGCAGAAATGTACCGACTCTGCTGCTGGATTAGATACCATCCACTATCAGCTCCTAACACATCTGCCTGAAGATTCACTCCTTGTACTTCTCAAGGCCTTTAACCATATCTGGATAACCGGTTTTTTTTTCCGCCATCTTGGCGCCAGGCTGTAGTTGTGCCAATTCCCAAGCCGGGTAAGGATCCTTCCGACCCAGGCAACTACCGGCCAATAGCTTTGACATCATGTTTATGTAAAACTATGGAACGCGTGGTCAACGCCCGACTGGTGTGGCATCTTGAGTCACAGGGTCTCATCACAGACCTCCAGTGCGGTTTCTGGCGCTTCCGTAGTACAACTGACCATCTAGTTCGCTTTGAGTCTTTTATCCGAGATGCTTTTGTCAACAAGCAGCATGTCTATGCAATTTTCTTTGATCTTGAAAAGGCATATGACACTACCTGGATGCATGGTATAATGTCTGATTTGTCGGACATGGGTTTTAAAGGGCATCTGCCCGTTTTTATTCACAATTTTTTGTCCAACAGGTCGTTCCATGTCCGTGTGGGCTCCACCCTCTCCGACTCCTTTGAACAGGAGATGGGTGTCCCGCAGGGCAGTATTCTATCTCCTGTTTTATTTAGCATTAAAATAAATAACATTGTAAAGGCCGTCAAGGATGATTCTGAATGCTCTTTGTTTGTGGACGACTTTGCTTTGTGTGCATGAGGTCGAGGACTTGCGTCCCTTGAGAGGCGCTTGCAGCTGTGCATTGATCGCATCCAGGGGTGGGTGTCTCTCAATGGATTCAGGTTCTCGCCCTCCAAGACAGTCTGTGTGCATTTTACTAAACAGACGAAATTTTTTCCAGAACCTAGCCTGAGCATTGCTGGAGTGCCAATTAAGGTGGCCAAAGAGGCAAAGTTTTTGGGGGTCGTCTTTGACAAAAGATTGACCTTCTGCAACCATGTTAACTACCTTAGAACCTCTTGTCGGAAGGCCCTCGACATTCTTCGTGTCGTTGGTCGTACTGACTGGGGTGCAGACCGCATTGTCTTACTTCGACTGTACCGGGCCCTTGTTCGGTCCAAACTGGATTACGGCTCTGTGGTATATGGCTCGGCTTCAAAGTCTGTTCTACAGCGTCTGAACACAATTCACCATCAAGGTCTGCGCATATGTCTGGGGGCCTTCAGGACATCTCCAGTTCCTAGTCTGTATGCAGAGGCAGGGGAGCCTTCTCTCAGGCTCCGCCGCATCCGCCTCATGCTCAGCTACGTTCTGAAGCTGAAGGCCCATCCAGACAATCCTGCCTATGATTGTGTTTTTAACCCGTCGTTTGCAGAGATTTACGATGCCCATCCGGGAGCTGTCCGTCCACTTTCCTTCCGTGTCCGACCTCATCTGCAGGCGTCCGGAGTGGACCTGGACAAAGTTTCGGAATCTCTGCAACACGTCACTCCACCCTGGCTACTACCAGTTCCTGACATCTTGCTGGACTTGACCGCCCACAAGAAGGATTGTACTCCACCAGCCATATACCAACAGAGCCTCAATGAACTCCTTTCAATTTTTCCTGGCTATTGTCGCCTTTATACGGATGGGTCCAAGTCTGAGGATGGGAGAGTGGCTGCGGCTGCAGTGTCCTCTCGCCATCCTAAACGCCCATTTAAGCTCCGTCTCCCTGACCATTCCTCTGTATTTAGTGCAGAACTGCAGGCAATTCTGCTGGCACTCAAGCATGCCTATCAGTCTCGGGAAAGGAACTTCCTGATTCTGTCTGACTCTCTTTCTGCCCTGCAGGCCCTTCAGGGCGCGGGAACAGACCATCCACTGCTGGTGCAGATTAGAGAGCTCTACGCAGACTTGATAAAGGAATATTATGACATCATTTTTATTTGGGTCCCAGGCCATGTGGGCATCGAAGGCAACAGAATCGCAGATTCTGCTGCCAACAGTGCCCGCAGTGACCCTGTCCCTGACACACAGACTGTCTATAGTGATTTTAAACCTGTGATTAGTGCGTACATAGCCCGCGAGTGGCAGTCCGAGTGGGACAAAGAGGAAGGGAACAAGCTTCATGAAGCTCTTCCTAAGTTTCTGACAGTCTACCTTTCCGCTGCGGCAGCCGCCGTGAGGAGACTGTCCTTGCTCGGCTCCACATCGGGCACACGTATGTTATGCACTCTTACTTACTTAAACAGGATGAGCGTCCATGGTGTTTTGCCTGTGATGAGCAGTTTTCTGTTCGACACTTTTTGCTGTATTGTGCTGACCTAATTGACACCAGATATAAACACTTCACAGCAGACTCCTTGAAGGTTTTGTTCCGGGATGTTCCCCCAGACAAAAGCTTCAATTTTTTGAGAGAATGCAATATTTTTAACAAGATCTGAGCATTCATAGACTATGTGAATTTTTTTATTTGCCCTTTTTGAGAGTCTGTAGACGTTCCTTTTCAAGACATGTGCGACATTTTAGCCTGAGATTTTTAATCTATATTTACATCTTGTCTTAAGACCTTGCTTTTAGTCTGGCTGACCAGATTTTTACCCATCCCGCCGTGAGATGGCCTTAGTCGCCTGCTCGGCGTTAAACCCAAATAACTAACTAACTAATTTCTTGTGAGTGTAAGTTACTGAGGTAGAGTAATAGCCTGCTACTGCATACCTTTTATTTTTTAATTTGTCCTTTAATTTTGCATCACTCAGAAGTGCTTGGAAATTATGCAATATATTGTCAAAGGTCTGTTTTCACACGAGCTTTTATGTGGTTGTGTGTGAGTGTGTGTCTGAAACTAGTACAGTAGCATACACCGCTAGTTTTCTCAAAACAAACAGAAAGAAAACCTTCACATTTTTTCTTGATTTTAATGTTATCTGCAAGGAGAACCCTCAGAAAATGTCTTTAAAATGTTCATTTTTCGTTTTCAGCCGGGGGCCTTCGCCCTCCCTTAACCGCCCAGTGGGGCTTTGCCCCTGCACCCTAAAAAGGCCTAGGCGGCCCCTGGACCCCGGCCTATTTTCCTCTTTTTTTTTCTGGGCCAATTCCGTGCTCAGTTTTATATCACCATCACTTTCTGATTTTCTCCAGAAGTTCAGGTTTTTAATTTTTTTTCTGCAAAGAATGAATTTTTGTTTTCCTACTTATAGGAAGGACTTTGGTATGAGGCTTGTCAGAGCACGTTCAGTAGCATGCACATGACATCATGGGTGGATGGGCCTCAAGTTTTGGCAAGGATGTAACGAGATAAAATAACGTCACATCTAGATAATTATGCAAATCTTGCTGTAGAACTCACTTTTGGCACCAAGCGCCATGTCTGTGTGTGACAAGGACTGGTATTTGTGGATGGACAAGCTTGAAACTTTAGGATATTTTTCTTTTAAAAATTCTCTTGATGTTTTTTTCCCTCATTTTAAATAGTCAGCAACACAGGAAAGACAACAGCATCTAGAGTTTATTATCAAATAAACTCACTCATTCACTCTCTCACCAAAGCTAAAGAACAAGAGACCTTCCATAAATGACCATTCAACCACTCGTACATAAATAATTTAAACCACAAGTGAAACATGTCGGTTTCGGAGCTCATACAAAAAGGACTCTGAGGCAAGAAACGCGAGGGGGGGGGGGGGGGGGTGTGAGGACCAGAAAGAGGGGAACTCTGGCCGAGGCAAACCTGTTACATCTCCAGTTTAAAGCTTGCAAGAATAATACTTTTAATTAGAGAAAGTGCCATTTCACGAAAACCAGTTAATCCACGTTTGAGTGAAGGTCATTTTTGTCTACTGTATTGAAAATACACGCCTGAGAGCCGTCTTTCTGATTCAGGCCTGCCTGACCAGTAGAGGGTGTACCCAGCGCCAAGTTCTTGGAGGCTGCCTTCGTCCGAAAAACGTACTTCACTGAGCGCGGCGATGTCGATGTTTAACCTCCGCAATTCATGGGCAATGAGGGCGGAGCGACGTTTAGGGCGTCCGCTGTCTGCTTTGTCGAGCATGGTTCGGATGTTCCAGCATGCTACGTTGAGTCCGGTCGTGGTCGTCATGAGAGTGGATCCATTATTCTTTCTTGTTTTTTGACCGCAGGAGGAGATGCCCGTTGACCGCGGCTAGCCAACTGGGGTTGCGAGGGGACGAGCTTTGGTTAGGCCACCTTTTCTAGGCCCCTCTCCGTGTGGAGCAAGCAGTGCTGTCTCTAGAGAAGGCTGCTTGGTCGTTCAGGGTGTGCCGAGTGATGTTGTCATCCCCAGGTCAACATCAGGCGACCAATATCCTGAACCGCCTGCATGCAGGTTTGAGACTGCGGCTTCCAGTGACATCTTTCACCTGCCGTTTCGCCCCTCGCCCGTCGCTACAGGACTTGGAATGGTCAGTGTCATGGTCTGTGGACGTTTCCTAAAGCCTGCGTGGTGGAGCTTTTTGGTGGAGTGCAGTGTGCGCAGTACTGGCCCCACCCTTTAAACCCTTGGTTCGTCTGCCATGGCCTAGCAAGCTGGGACGATGGCATCGAGGTCCTCGGGTCGTAGGTTTTATATCAGACTGTCCTTGTCCTAGTCTCTGGCTCAAAAGCCTTCCCCGGAGACACGGGGGTTTTGATGTCAGGGGTTTCCTCCCTTAGCCTTTCCGCAGCCAAGCGGCCAGGCCTGCAAGGCAGCAGGGGACTCGTGGAGGGCGGGGTCGTCTAAGTCCCGTGCAGATGTGAACATCTACCCACTGCCCAGGCGTGGGTTTCATGGTCAAGACCTCCATTGCGACTAAGCTGGAAATCCTACCAACGGGTCACTCAGACCGCATCATGTCCATGCGCCTCCCACTGAGACACCAGCAACACGTCACCCTTCTCAGTGTGTACTCCCCAACCCTCCTGGCAGAGCCTGCTGAAAAGGACAAGTTTTACACTGACCTGCGCAGCCTCATACAGAGCACCCCTGCAGACAACAAAGTCATCATCCTTGGCGACTTCAACGCCAGAGTGGGCCAGGACTCTGAAGCCTGGAAAGGAGTCCTTGGCAAGCATGGCGTCGGGAACTGCAATGACAATGGCCGCCTACTGTTGGAGTTCTGTGCAGAGCAGCAACTGGTCATCACCAACACTACTTTTCAGCAAAAGGACAGTCGAAAGACCACCTGGATGCATCCTCGCTCCAAACACTGGCACCTCATCGACTATGTCCTAGTGCGTCAGAGGGACCGCAGTGACGTCCTCCTCACCAGAGTGATGCCCAGCGCAGAGTGCCACACTGACCACCGTCTTGTCCGCTGCAAACTCAGGCTCCACGTCAAGCCAAAACCCAAGAAATGGGGGCCCCCCAAGAAAAAGCCTGATGTTGCCAGCCTTCAGCGTGACGACGTGAAAGCTGCCTTTCAGACAGATTTACAGCGCAGGCTCAAAGACACAGCGGACCCAGCAGACTTCTCCCCTGAAACACTTTGGGAACAACTGAAAACTGCTATTGCAAAATCCTCTGCAGAAGTCCTGGGTTTCGCTAGAAAGAAGAACAAAGACTGGTTTGACGAGAACGTTGTAGAGATCCAGGAACACCTAGCAAAAAAAAGAGCCGCCCATCAGGCCCACCTAGCCCAGCCTTCCTGCCCTGTGAAGAAGTCTGCCTTCCGCCTCGTCTGCAGCAGTCTCCAGCGCAAGCTCAGAGATCTCCAGAATGAGTGGTGGACCAGACTTGCACAGAGGACCCAGCTTTGCGCTGACAATGGTGACTACAGGGGCTTCTACGAAGCACTGAAAGCAGTGTATGGCCCCAGACACCTGGTACAAAGTCCCCTGCGAAGCGCGAATGGCCAGGCACTCCTCACAGATAATACCTCCATCTTGAACCGCTGGTCGGAGTACTTTCAGAGCCTCTTCAGCGCTGAGCGCACTGTTCAAGAAGCAGTCGTCCTACAAATCCCACAACTCCCAGTAAAGGTTGAATTGGACGAACCGCCCACCGCTGAAGAGACCCTCACAGCCATCCACCAGCTCAAGAGTGGCAAAGCAGCAGGCATTGATGGAATACCACCAGAAATCTGGAAACATGGAGGCACAGCACTGCACAACAAGCTCCATGACCTCTTTCTCTGCTGCTGGGAGGAAGGAACACTACCAAAGGATCTCTGTGATGCTGTCGTTATCACCCTGTACAAGAACAAAGGCGAGAAGTCAGACTGTTCCAACTATCGGGGAATTACCCTGCTGTCCATTGCTGGGAAAATTCTTGCAAGGCTGCTCCTGAATCGGCTGGTACCTGCCATCGCTGAAGACCACCTCCCAGAGGGCCAGTGTGGCTTCAGAGCAAACAGGAGCACCACCGATACGGTCTTTGTGCTGAGACAGCTTCAGGAGAAGTGCCGCGAGCAGAACAAAGGGCTGTACGTAACGTTTGTCGACCTAACAAAAGCGTTCGACACTGTGAGCAGGCAAGGCATGTGGCAGATCCTTGAGCGACTTGGCTGTCCCCCAAAGTTCCTCACCATGATTGTCCAGCTACACGAGGACCAGCAAGGCCAGGTCAGACTCAACAATGTTCTCTCAGAACCATTCCCTATTCTCAACGGCGTAAAGCAGGGCTGCGTGCTGGCACCGACCCTCTTCACCATCTTTTTTAGCATGATGTTGAAGCAGGCCACAGTAGACCTCGATGATGACGATGCAGTGTACATCAGGTATCGTCTCGATGGCAGCCTGTTCAATCTCAGACGACTGCAGGCCCACACGAAAACCCTAGACCAACTGATTCGTGAGCTGCTTTTTGCTGATGATGCTGCCCTCATTGCACACACAGAGAGAGCCCTGCAGCGCATCACGTCCTGCTTCGCAGACGCTGCCCAGCTCTTTGGACTCGAGGTCAGTCTGAAAAAGACAGAGGTCCTCCATCAGCCGGCACCCAAGACAGTGTATCGCCCTCCTCACATCACCATTGGCGAGTCTGAACTAAAGTCAGTGCACCAGTTTACTTACCTTGGCTGCATTATCACGTTGGACGCCAAGCTGGACAGGGAGCTTGACAGCAGGCTGGCAAAAGCGAACAGCGCTTTCGGGCGACTTTTCAAGCGGGTGTGGCACAATCAACAGCTGAAAACAGGCACCAAGATCAGCGTGTACAGAGCTGTGGTCCTCACCACCCTGCTGTATGGTTCCGAGTCCTGGGCCCTCTACCGCAGCCAACTACGACTCCTCGAACGTTTCCACCAGCGCTGCCTGCGTACCATCCTGGGCATTCACTGGAGTGACTATGTCACCAACGTCGAGGTCCTTGAACAGGCTGAAACTGTGAGCATCGAGGCCTTGCTGCTGCGGACACAGCTCCGCTGGGCGGGGCATGTCTCCAGGATGGAGGATCATCGCCTACCAAAGATCACCCTGTTCGGCGAGCTTGCTACTGGACACCGTGACAGAGGGGCACCAAAGAAGAGATACAAAGACTGTCTCAAGAAGTCACTTAGTGCCTGCCAAATCGACCACCACCAGTGGTCCTCGCTTGCTGTGGACCGTGACACCTGGCGCTCCACCATTTACAAGGCAGCTGTCTCCTTTGAGGACTCTCGCAGAGCTAGCCTTAAGTACAAGCGGCTCAGGAGAAAAAAACAGAGATGCCGCAACTCAGAACCCTGGCCATACATTCCCCTGCAGCCACTGCGGTCGAACCTGCCTGTCCCGGATTGGCCTCCGCAGCCACGAACAAGCCTGCAGACGTCGTGGGCAACTCCTATAAAATCTTCGTTCCCGAAGTCAAGCCAAGATTGAAAATACAGCAGACTTTGAAATGGGGCTGATAGGAGCGCGTTCCGGAGAATGCATGTGATGTGCTGGGTGGGCGGCTCTGGCATTCTGGCAAAGAAATAACAAGATAAAAATGATGTCGCGCCTAGGTGTGCAAACCTCCTAGAGAACGTAGATTTGGCGCCAAAACGCCATGTGTATGTGACAGTGACTAGAGCTCGCATTTGTGGACAAGCTTGAAACTTTAGGATATGTTCCTTACGTGAATTCTCCCAAAGTAGTCTTTTTATTTTTTAATTAGTGTACACATTCACAAGAAAATGGCCGTTTAACAGTTCATCTGCATTTGAGTCCGTAATTTTTGTTATTCTTACTAGGTACTTTGCATACAGCTAGATTAAAGGGAGATATTGAATGAGTTTGTAATCCAGTGTTGTACCTCTTTGAATAATAATTAATTCATTTTTGCAAGTTTGGGTTCCATTATATACTCTCATCAAACAGTCAGCCATGGAAGAGGTATGTGCAACAAAACAGTGAGCCCTGGAAGAGGCTGCATTCCTTTTTGGATGAGTGACGTGAAATATCAATTTCATCACTGTGTACACGCATTGTGAGACTAGCATGCCATGACGTCAAGCTTATAGTGACGTCATTTTGCTGCTTGTGCTATTCTTCTTCAGAATTCCTGTTGCTACACGCGCCCATAGAGCGTACTAATGGCAGGAAGCACTGTGTGTCAGGAAGCACTGTGTGTCTGTCTTTATTTGTGTGCGCCGGATGTGTGTTGATCAGAGGTTGGCTTTGAGAGGAGGGAAATGGATCAGAAAGATAAGCTTACAAATATGAACAACTCTGAATGTTCCTAAATGAAAAACGCATGTGAGTTTCAAACAATACTTTGGGATGAAATCATCATTTTCTTTTATTCTTACTAGATATTTTGCGTAAAGCTAGATTAAAGGAAGACATTGAGTGAATGAGTTAGCCAGCATTGTACTCCTTCAACTTTTTTAGCAATAAAAGGTTGGTAAAAATATAGTCATATTTTGACCCTCAATTAAAAATTTTTTTTCTCAAATACTGTTTTCAACTTTAAATCTAAACTTGGTACAGAGAAACATGATGGTAATATCTTTTTATGCATACTGATTTTGATGACCCCTCTGAGAGTCAAGGGTCACAGGATGTAGAAAGATGTGTGCAAATGCCAATTTTGGGTAGAATTTTGGTTTTTATCAGAGTTTTTGCAAACTTTTCAGCTTTTAATTTACAGTCTGTATGCGAACGAACAGAGAGGGAAAGGGCCCAAAATTCTGACGAGTGTGGGTGCAAGTCAGTTATCATCAAGCTGTCGCGAGAGATATCTGGCACACATCAAACCCGGCGCTACTGTGTTTCCTCCCCTCCTTTTTGCTCCTGCTGCTCCCTGGCTGATCAAAGGCTTTTCATAATTTTGGCTCACTATCCGTGACTGACTGACTGAAAATCATATTTCCACTTGTAAACCATTAGTCAATAAAAACGTGAATTTTTCAGCGTAGCATTTTCCTTCCTAAATCTGCATTGTTTCATTTTATTTTGACACAATTTGGTAGAGAATGTTTTAAAAGGAGTGTCGTGTCTTAAGACAGTATGGTAATTTAACTGCATGGACAAAACGGTTGATAATAATTGTGACATGTTTAGTACAAAATCGTATGTGAACCTCTCACGGTAAGTTTTATTTTGCACGCGTAGTCAAGGAAAGGGGGAAAAAAAGGAAAGGGACTAACGGAACGGCTGGGTCTACATCCACTGTAATATAAACAATTCCGGCATTACCACGGGTGCTACTGGGTTCGTGGGGCCATGTGTCTTCAAGAGGTATCTGGTTACCTCTCCACAGCGCAAGCTCCGAGAGAGAACTGTTTAAATTTAGCACAAGGGTAGGTGATGATAAATCCTTTTTAATGCATATGAATTTAGTTGACCCCTTGCAAAGATCAAGGCTTGACAGATGTGTGACAACTGCATCCCTTTTGAGAAAGCTTATATTTCACTAGTACAAAAGTCTTCCCTTTACTTATGTTAAGACACTTGAACGCTTGCTCATGAATTTCAGTGACCGGTTGGAAAGGTTAAGGTCACAAAGTCAGACTTATTATGTTTATGTCATGCATGTGAGTCATAAGGCCTTTGCCTTTCTTGTTTCAGGAGTTATGATTATAAAACATCATTTACATCATTGTAAAGCCATGATGAAAAACACTGTCTACACTGTCAGTAGCAGTCTGTGTCTATTTGCCCCCATTTGGCCCTGTTCTGAGTGTGCATGCAGGGCTTCCATTTTAGTGCGTCTGTGCATCTCTGACACACCAAAACTCGAAATGACGTACTGAAAATGTTACAAAGGGGTAAGTAGCCGCGCTATAATTCAGCGCATCTGCGTCTGAGACGCACTATGCTTGCACCACTGTGCATGCCTTAACAGTGTCAATTGTTCTGTTTTTAGTGATGAGTTGGCTCACTTTGCCACGGCTGCGTTTAGATTTGACTGAATCCGGGGTCTTCGTGAGTGTAACTGGACGGGCAGCCTGTTAGTTTACGATCGGTGTCAGTATATTATCACAAAGTGCGCACTGCATGTTGAACGTGTTATTTACTGTGACGTCAGCCATTCATAGTATTTGCGTTGACTTCGATTTTGAGCAGTGTCAAGTTGTGGAAATGGTGCTCAACATCGCACACCAAAAGACATGTTAATTTCAGCCTGGTTCCGGATCGGTCGTATACACAAAGATACATGACACAGGTCTAGATTTTGTTTTCGAAACTCATTTTTGTGTGTATCATACGAGTACGTTTTCACTTTGGTAAGCCGGCCATGTGCTGCTCTCATCGATAGTGGACGAAACTTGACCACATGCCCTCACTTTGGTTGGGGGTTCTGTGGCTTTTCAGTCTTTTTTGTTGGTATTTATTTTTGTTTATACTGATTTAATGTGTTTCTGGGTGTCGTTTGTTATATCCTTATTTTCAAGTGTGTATGTTATTTCGCATTCTGTGGTTTGTTAGATGTTATTTAGGCATTGTTTTGCCGTTCATTGCGGTTTGCTTGGGTGTTTCTTTTTTCTTTTCTTTTTTCATTTTTTCATGGTAGATTATTCCAGCATTGTATTGTCGTTCACTGCGGGGTTTTTGTCGTTTCTTGGTGATAGATTATTCTGGCATTGTTTTGCTGCTGATTGCGTTGTTGGGAGAGGGTGGGATGTGTAGTTTTCTTTCCCCTACGGCTTGGATTGGTTTGTCCTGTGAAAGAACTGTGTCTTTGAAGACCTTGTGTGAACACATTATCACGTCTTTGTATCGAAACGGCCATGTTCCGTCGCTCTTGTTGCAATGGTGATTATTCTAGCATTGTCTTGCCGTTCGTTGCATTTGTTTGGAGGGGGTTTGGATGTGTAATGGATGTGTGGTTTGTCATGTTAAATAACTGTGTGTCTTTTGGAGACGTGTAAACAAATTTAAAGAAGAGAGAGAGCGAAATGAGTTTATATATTTTAAAAACATACAAATGATGCCGTTTTCCTAAATCAAATTTCTGACCCTTTATTTTGCGGAGATGGGGGTCTGTCTCTAAAATTTACAGCTGGGGGTCTACAGACCCTTCAAGCTGTTGTGAAAACAGAAGCCCTGGCATGTTCCTAAAGTTGGAAAATGCATCATATACAGTAGACTTTGTTGGGGCGGTCGGCGGTGCAGTAGTAAAGGTACCAATGGTAAAGGTGCAAGGTTTGATGCCTGGTTTAATGTATTAGACTTTTCTTCTCTAAAGTCACCATTAATTCGGGCAAACTGTTGGGGGGGGGGGGGTGTGCATGCTCTGTCTCTTCCTGCCCCTCCACTTTGATACTGGTTTCAGACAGCTTTATACATTTCAAATGCAAACGATCAAAATCTCAATAGCTTAGCTGACCCTTCACACCAAGTGAATGTCCTGTGCTTGTCCTGACTGCTTGTCTCTAGAGTGAATGCGTGGGTTTCATGTGAGTGCTTATGTTGGGTTCATTTTGCAGCACTTTAAGACGACTGACAAAATAGAGTGCCTACACAATGACCTATAATATTATTCATATTATGATAATTGTTATTATTTGGCCTAAACTACTGAAGACAGCTAGATTAACCACTGAATGGTATGATGTTTGTAGGCACACACTGACCATCCAGGTACCGGTGCAAAGTGAAATGTTCCCACAGCTGCCCTCAGAACTACGAGAAGGCAAGCTGGTCAAGATCTGTCCCGTCTTCTTCAACATCGGCATCAATGAGGAGGCAACCTATGCAGAAAAGTGAGTCACATTCTGCCCGGTCTGTTTGCTTTTTCTTTTACAGTGTGAAGAACTGACAGTGGCCATGCTTCTTTTTTCAGGAAATGAGAAAAGGTGGTCCAGGTTTGCTGTAATGAATGTATACAATGTTAACCCCACGGCCACATTTCCAAACTTTTTGAGGCGTTGTCTAATGCCAGTTGTAGGAGATGGATTGACCATGATAATTCAAGGGTAGTGCCAGATGAGCTTGGCACCTTCAAGTGCCAAGCTCATCTGGCACTAGCCTTGAATTATCATGATCAATCCATCTCCTGCTGCAGGGTCCCGGGGTTAAATGGGTTAACTAACAGCAGCCTTGTGAAAAGTGTATACTCCAAAGTTGGAGCAGGAGAGCGAAGGAAATAGCCAGGTCGTGGGTTCGAATCCCCGTCCCGGCCCCGGTAACTGGACTCGCAATCCAGGGGAAAAAGACGGGCTTGTTCAATAGCATGTCCTTTGAAAGGTCCTGGTAAATTAAAGTGACACAGTTGGAGTGCGCCTGAGTTGATCAGTGTTCAGGTCGTACGCCATAGGCAATAGATTTCCCTGTCCCCCATAACCTGCCCGTCAGGGCTGTCCATTATCACTTCGGTGCTGTAGACATTAAACCCCAAACTAACCAACCAACCCACCCAAGTCATGTCAGCTGCATGCAATGGCTTATGTTACTTATGGATGTTCATTGACTAACCCCTGCAGTAACTAACTCCTATTTCGGTCCCCATTGAACTATATATTATGTGATCGTAGAACCCCTGCAGTGTTTACGTGAGCTAATTTATGCCCATGCTGTCTTTCGCGTGCTCCGTGTGTCACCGCCATGATGACTGCATGTCACACGTTTAGTGTTTTATTGTCGGCTAAGTCTTGTGTCCCAATCATCGAAAATGGCGCAGCAATCCACTACATCGATTGTTTGTTTGTTTGTTAGTTTCAAGTGAGGATCTGAAGATCATAGACAAATGCATCTTTTACGATCTTTTACCAGAGCACATGAGGGTAGTGATACCCTGTTGCAATAGGCAGAAAGAGAAAGAAAGTTTCACAAGTCGCACATCGGTTCAGCTATCGTAACCTACTGGCGTTTAGAACAGAAACCGTCAACATGACTAAACATCGGATATAACAAATTGTTTGTGGACCCAAACATTTGTGTTGTTACATCGAAACATTTCGCGAAGTAAGTTGTGTGGTCGGGACCTCAGGAAAAGGTGCTATACATGTCTGGCTTTTGTTATATCCCACCTTGATATAGGCGAAGTTGACTGTATTATCTTTCACCAGTTTGTCTCAGCACTGAATAAATGCATCATATGTTGATCAAGTCAGTGTGGTGTTTACTTGAGCACAACGATCAGTGTGTGTGTGTGTGCTTGCATGTGTGTGTGTGTGAGAGAGAGAGAGAGAGACATATGACGCATAACATACTGTAGCAAATGGTCTATCATTACCGATGCGGATGGCATTTTGCATTTGTGACCATAGGTGTGTTTTACATAGTATTACAGTCAACAAACATTTTGATTTTCTCCCCTCATCTAGTATTTATGTTCTATTGTGTTTTCCGGTGGTAATCAGTTGGCAGGCTTCATGAATAGGGCTCGGGAAGTTCCCCGCGTTGCCTAGCAGCGTCGGCGCGTCAGCCGCCATCTTAAGAGGATACCATAGTCATGAGATAGAAGCGAAATAGTGTTTCAACACGTTTTTCTTTATTTTTCTTCCTCTTTGGAAACAATCACAAAACAGATTCTGGTGAGCGGTTTCCTACAGTGATGGCAAGACTTGCTGTTATTGCTTATAGTATGTCAGGACTTTTCTGACATTACAAAAACAGCCATTTCCCTATGAGCGCTTAGTCCCATATCCTCACAAGATGGCCGCCACGACTGGTGTGATGATGTCAGTTCCTGAGCCCTATATGTGTCTGTAGCTGTAAAGGCGGCACATGCACAGGGTCAATGTCCTGCCTTTTCACCGATGGTATTGTTCAAATCACCAGAGGTAACATGTGAGTTGTACTTTTACTGGGACACTTGCGTTGGCGCACGTACGCACTGAGACCCTGCAGAGAAGGGAGGGGGAGGGAGAGAGGGGCGAGCGAGCGGTCAATGACGTGCCGTCGTGTGTGATAGCCTTAGCCAGTCCAGCTGAACTCGTAAAATGCAGGGTACTTTTCGTGGTTTCTGGCACCGATACATGGACCGTGGACCATGTTCAGCAGGTGATCGGAAAACTAAGGTGAAATGTTTAGTGAATGTCATCCGTGCAACTTAAATGTGGCCAGTCAAAGCAGGAGACCATGCGGCAATCGAGTAACAGGGGTATGTTATGTTTTAACTCTCTCTCTTTCTCAGCGTGGTGTGTGTGACACGCATGCGCACACACACGCACGCACACGCACACACACACACAACTGAGCTGAAATTTTATTTTCTAAGGATGGAGATAGCAGACAGGCATGCCTTTGTCATGTCTGTCCTTAAAATAATCATGTCTGTCCTTCAATACATTTGAAAGATAGCCACAAAAAGTGATAAAATATTTTACAGAGAGAAAGAGAGAGAGAAAAATGAAATGAAACTTTTTTTCCCAAGGATAAATGGTTAGGAGAGAGTGAGAGTGAGTTTTATTTACATGAAATTACAAAACTAGAGTTTTATTTACATCCTGCAGCTCTCAAAGTGGCTCTTTCATCAAATATATGATTGATCAGTATTGATTTTACTTCACACCGTAGGCCATTTCTGAACAACCGAGATCGTCTTTTGCACAGCGTTTTCCCAACGTGCTAAGCAAAAGTGAGTCTATGTTCTGGGCCAGTGGTCGTGCGTCTGGTGTCTGTCATCCGGCGGCGTCTGTGGTAAACTTTAACGTTGGCATTTTCTCGGAGACTATTCAAGCTACAGTCTTCAAACATGGCCCATGGATACTTTGTGGCAAGACCTTTCTAAACATACCAATTTCAGTGACCTCTCACAAAGGTCAAGGTCACAGGGGATCAGGAAATAATATAAAAAATAGCTATTTTTGGACATAATTTATTTTTTCTCAAATACTATTCTTAACTTCAAACCCAAACTTGGTACAAAGATACCTGATGGTAAGACCTTTATATGCACACTAATTTGGTTGATCCCTCGGAAAGGTCAAGGGTCACAAGAGCTCAAGAAATAGGTCCAAAATCGCCATATTTTGACAAAAGATGTTATTTCTCAAATACTATTCACAACTTCAAACCCAAACTTGCTACAGAGATACCTGGTGGTAAGACCTATCTATGTATACTAATTTGGATGACCCCTCGGAAAGGTCAAGGGTCACAAGAGCTCAGGAAATAGGTTTTTTAAAAAATAGCCATATTTTGACAAGAAATGTTTTTTTTTTCAATTACTATTCACAACTCCAAACCCAAACTTGCTACAGAGATACCTGATAGTAAGACCTATCTATGCATACTAATTTAGATGACCCCTCGGAAAAAAGTCAAGGGGCACAAGCGGTGACAAATGTGTATAAAATGCCAATAATTGTAGTTATTATCAACATTTTTGCAAACTTTTCAATCAAATTTGGCACAAAGGTAGCTGATGTTAAGACCTTCCTATGTATCCTAATTTAGTTGACTCATCGCAAGGGTCACAGGGGTTTTACAGATGTGTGAAAACTGATTACATTTTGAGAAAACATGGATTTTGTTAGTGCAGAAACCATCCCTTTACTTATTGTCAGACATGTGTGGATCGGTCGATACACATGAGCCATAAGGGCTTTGCCTTTCTTGTTTCAGTTCTAAAGAGACTAAATTTCCCTAAGCTAACCACTTAATGTCATTTGTACAACCCACAGGAATGTTGACACATGTATTTAGTGTAGTGCAGACGCATCTCAGCAGCAGAATCCAGCCTGATGAATCAGACAGGCGATCGATCAAACTTTGCTCACTTAATTAAATCTTGCCAATTTCGGCAAACTATGACAGTTTGCGGTCAAATTTTTTACCTCTGCAAAGTGCTATAGGTGCGCCAATCTATTTGCAGCTAGCGAATGCTTAAAATGAACAATACGGGCTAATATTTTGTCTGATACAAGCATAAATTCCATTTCCATATTTCCATAGGTGGCCAAGACATTTCTTTCAAATCCGATGTAAAAAATCTGGGTGTATTCCTGGATTCAAGTTTATCGATGGAAAAACAGGTTAGCCATCTTTGCCGCACTGCCTACCTGGAGCTCCGCAGAATAGGCATGATCAGATGCTTTTTGACAGAAAAGGCTACTGCCCAGCTCGTATGCTCTCGCATTCTGTCCCGTCTAGATTACTGTAATTCCCTCCTTGCTGGTATCTCATCTGATCAACTCACTCGCATTCAGCGTATCCAGAATAATGCAGCCCGGTTAGTCCTTCGCAAAAAACGTACTGATCATGTCACACCACTGCTAAAGCATCTCCACTGGCTACATGTCAAACAGAGAATAGAGTACAAGCTGGCCACTTTGGCATACAAACACTATGACAATACGCTTCCTGCATATCTGTCTTCTTCCCTTGCCTCACACAATCCTAGTAGAAGTCTACGCTCAAGCTCACAAAAACTGCTTGTTTAGCCCAGAGTCAGCCTAAGAACTGCTGGTGCCCGTTCTTTCAGTTATCAGGCCCCTCACGTCTGGAACTCACTTCCACTGCATGTCCGTCTTTCCCCTACCCTGCTGACCTTCAAAACAAATTTGAAGACCCATCTTTTCCAGGTAGCATATCAAGATTAGCTTAGTCTGGATGTGCTGCCTGGAAATGTTGGTTGTTTCCCCATGTTGATAGGCTGTGTGTGTGTGTGTGTGTGTGTGTGTGTGTGTGTGTGTGTGTGTGTGTGTGTGTGTGTGTGTGTGTGTGTGTTTCGTGTTAGGAATGCGCCTACATGGTGTGAGCAGATGTTTATTTAAAGAGTGAGTGCGTTCTAATTTTTCTCCTTTTTAATATTTTTTTTGTGCTGTAAAGCGCTCCGAGCTTGCTGTTCGTGGGGAAGGGCGCTATATAAAAACTATGTATTATTATTATTATTATTATAAATTGCAGCCTAGTGGGTCATACAGGATGTAGTCCTTACTTCCGCTACATGCACTGGCATAGTCCTGTCTATATACCCTGGTGATCAAGCCCGCCATACCAATTGTGTTATACATGACAGAAATAATTTCAATGGTGCTGCAAAAGCCAATCAGAAACGCCGGCTCTTCTATGGTACTTTAGGAACAGAAATGAGCATCTTAAGTGTCACGGCAAACAAAATAAGCGCATGCACATATGCACACACACACACACTGCAGGCACGAGATCATACAATTCTGAAAAAGCCAAAACTTACAATGCACATGTCTCAATCTCTTAGCTAGCGTCTATCTGCAATGCTAGTGTGTTCGGTGAGCAAGAGCAGTAGTGTAGCATACCTCTCTTTAACTCATATCATACTGAGGCTAAAAGCTTCAAATTTGTACACTGCCATATGCAGGCTACATTATAGTACTTACAGATAAGGATATAGAACAATGGCTTTAGTTCAAAGGTGGTGACAGAATAGCTTGGCGCCTAGAGGCGCCAAGCTATTCTGGCACTACCCTTAAACTATTTTAGTCAAACTTATTTCACACACAATATTCCAAATGATAAGAATTTACTTCAACAGAGAACAATAGAGATTTCCAGACCACCTGCCCATTGCCTTAAGTTGGTCTTAATTAATTAACAAATTAAGGCCATTAACGCCCACACAGTTGTTTCTCTCAAAATAAATCAGACCCCATATAATCAGACTCATTAAAATAAACTAAGACATTTCAACCCCCCACCTAAATTAATAATTAGAAAATTACTCTCCATTGTCTCCCAACACCCCTGTCTATCTTAATACGCAGTTAACAACATTATATGTACCTACCAGGCTACGCGTCAACAAAAAGTAAATTAATAGGTTACCTTCAACTGACATGTAACTTCAAGGTTACTTTTACAAATTCTTATAGGTTAGTTAACATAAGTTCTTATAAGTGTCTTAAAATAAGAACTTGTAAGAACCTAAACTTAACAACTTATAAGTTCTTGACTCGTCATCAAGTTACTTGGATAGATTTGACAAGTTGCATGGACAACAAAATAACTTTTTTTTCTCAGTAATACTAATAGTCTGGCGGTGGAGCTGATGGCATTAAATAGACAGCGGTGTGTCATCTCTCTGTGAAGTGTATGGTAGAAATAATGAATGATTACCAAAACTTATCTTTACTTGCTTAGAGGACCTTGTAGTTTTTCCGTGGTCTCTTTTGCCCTTATCTTTTTTTCTTCTTCTAAAAAAGATGCCTTTGGTTCTTCAACATTTGACGGTTGACTACGCATCTTATTCTGAATTTCAGACTTCTGTTGTTTGCAGTTGGTCAAATCATCCTTCACTCTTAAAATAATCATCATCGATTTTATTGTCCTCTAAAGCTTTAGTGATAATAAGTTTCATACTACTCAGCTTTGCTCCAGCAAGAGTACTCAATGCTTCATGCTTTTGTAGCTTCTTATGAAATCGTTTGTTAAGGGCTTCCAAACCAAAGCATGCCAGACATATGGCAACACTAACGCCTTCAATAGCAATCCCAATTATACTCCCAATTCCCATTGCAAACAGAGCAATACCCCCAGCAGATAAACCAGCTAAAACCACATCCACAGCCATTGATGTGTTTTGTACAGAATTGAAAACTGTGCTATACCGTGTTTTACACCTTAAATATTTTGCCTTTTCACCTTCCAAATACTTCAATGTGTCTCTAATATTTATTAATCGGAATGAGTCCGCCTGTAATCTTTTGTCAGGCACAATCAGAGCAGGCGATAGTTGTGGATACAAGTTCACCATTTTTTTAATGACAAATATTTTTAAAATTTAATCAGCGATTACATTTTGCAACTCTTTATGGGTATACAATTTGCTAGTGTAATAGAACGAAACAAGATCTATGTGTTCCAAGTTGTCACGGCTCTGCTTCCGGGGCGCGAGCTATGAGTGCTACGATTTGAGACACACCCGACCCACACTAACACAAACCTAACACAAACACCAGAGGAAACAATGACGACGACATTTATTACATATAACCCTAACAATAATCAACTATTCTCACTCAACCCTAACCACGCACTCATGCATCACATTCACACTCACACACGTCCGAACTCCCCAACCTGAATAAGCATTATACACAATACAAAATAACAAAATTAATATATAATAAAACAAATATCCTAAATAAAATACAAAAGAAAACTGAGGTTGAAAAGCTTAAACCATAAGCCACCAGACCCCGACGGAAGCACAAGCCGTCAAGCGCTAACGCCAGTTAGACCAAAGCCTTTGCTTCCGCGAAGAGTCCCTTACAGCACGTGGCTCCTTAAGTAACACAGTATTTCAAATAGCACAATATCAAATATACGATGAACCAGATATGCTTACTAAAACACAAAGATCGAGGAAAATGAATATAGTTCGCAAGCTACTGAATCTTCCCAGCGGGAGCACGAACAACAATTTCGAATTAAATTAATGCTTTCGCAATCTAGACATTCACAGCACAAGGCTCCTTTAACTAACACGTTTTAGAATAAACAATATCACGTATACAAATGGAGCAAATATCCATAATTAAACATGACTAAACGTCAAGCAAACTCTGTATATTTCATGTCACCGGACCTTCTCGCCATAAGCACAACCGTTAAGCTCAGCTCAGCTCGGCGGTCTTGCTTCCATGATAAGGCCTTCCGTGACACAGGCTGCCTTTAAATAATACAATCTCTCAAAAACTTCCCGTCACTGTGACAAAGCTCCTCTCACAAGATTGTCACTACGAGGAGATGAAATAAATCTCACAACATTCTTTACGAGATTATGAACAAACAAAACTTTACTTAAATAGGTTAGAAATAATTAAATGGGATGACCCGACCTGACTAAACACGGGGCGTGCCGTGACACTCGCAACAGCACCCAGGTACGGCATTGTAGCCCAAGGCGGAGTGACACAGCCTTCACTCAGTACCACAGGATGGTGGCAGACTTAGCCGGATAGTTCTTTAGGCCGTTGGATTTGGACCATTGGATTAGGATGCACTAAAACACAGGTGCAAAAATACACATATAAATAACTAACAAAAGAAACAAAATAATCACATCACCCTTCCTGCAACTTTAATTGCCGTCTTTTATATGCCCTTCACCTCTCTTCCGCAACAATAATTCAACCTCAACAAAATACATATTTACACGTCACCACATGACTCACTTCCGAATTCACCCTCCGACGCTAAATACTACAAAATACAGATAACATTCACTTCTACATTCTATTCTTACACTTCCCCCCCCCCCCCCCCACCAATATACACTAACCAAAATATAATAACAGAACAAGCAAACACAAACAAACCCTCCAAGCAAATGGCCACTAGAGAATTGTTGTGTGTACTTACTGCCATCCGTGAAGATGCAGACAAACAAGGACAAGACAAGCCACAGCTCTTCTTCTCTCTCTCTCTCCTTCCTCGGACACCGGCTCCGGGACGACCAGAACCGTATCACAGGGCTGTTACACAAAGAACGACACAGCTGCTTGCGGCCTTCAGCAAATGGCGAACCACGCCTGAAAGACCACCCTAGGAGACTGCTGGAAAAACGACTGATTCGTTCGCAGTTGGAAAAGCGACTGACTAACAATTCCGTATCATACGTTTAGCAAAAAAGAGCTCAGTAAATCGAGCGGTGCAAATTCACGTGAAACATGTACCACCCGATGGCGTTTAGACTGAGCGATCACGTGTGTTATGCTGACCTCCAAACTCTCGCACGGCAGCAAATACTCGTGTACAGGCCAAATACCCCACCTAAACTACCCGTACGTCTGGTGACTATCTAAATCCTGTCAACCCTCTAACCTTACTCCCCTACAAAATCAGACGAAAAAAAACTGTGTCGTGAGACAGGTTTATGTAATTTAGAAAAACTAGAGTTGTTTTATCAACTGCTACCTTAACAGCTGTGTTACTACTCAGTACTTCTATATCTGTGCCTTTTCTAATAGCAGTAAAGACTTTTGCTGACTCTGTCACTGAACTATTCCACGTAAGTTTGATTCCCTGTGCAATATTTGCTTATTTAACACCCTCCAAAGGTCTCATGATAATTTAAAAAAAACTATTATTGCTTTTCTTCCTATGGTAAACACAACAGCCGGATCAGATCTACCCTTTCTATTTGTAAGAAGATACCTTCGTTTTTCATACTCTTGCAGTTTTATTTTATCTCTGCTATTGTTTTCTTCTGAATAGCTTGGAACAAGACTCACAAGCAACGGCCCAGAGTTAAGCACTTTTTTAAAATACTAAGTTTGCTTCATCAGTAATTACATAATTTTGATTTAGCGTTGCCTGATAAAGTTTTAAGTCCTTTCCATGCATCTGCTAAGCTACCTGATTCAAACTGTGACTCTACTTTTTCTTTATACTTTTTCTTAGCGTCTAAAATCTGCTTCCTCAATTTATTCTGTACTGCTTTCCTTTCTACTCTGTCTCCAGTCTGAAATGCAACTTTTTTCTCATTCAATGTGGCTTTGAGAGACTTTGAAATCCATGGTTTGTTGTTGGGATACAATTTCACTGTCTTAGATGGAATAATCATATCTTTACAAAAATTCACATAATCAGAAGTTACTTCAGTAGCTTCGTCTACACTAACACTAGAATCAAGACCACAGAAGAATTTGGTACATTATCACTTTTTTTTTTTTTTTTTACCAAATCCGAATTATAACTTGAAAACATGCTCCATGAAACTCAGATTTTCAAAGGCATGCTACACTATGAAAAATCACTGTCACAAGATGCTTGCAATGTTAGCCTAAATCACCAATCAGTTGATGATTTTCTAGTGTAAGTTGCATCTGCATAATTCGCCATAATATGAGACTGTGTGCCTGCTTGAACATAACACGTGTTGTAAATATTGTCAGCAGAAATCACTACTATAACACATTTTTTTAAATGGTTAATTATTAAAACTTATGTGTTTTTATGTAGAGTAGAGTATGTACTTTGTTTTTAATAATGAAGGGTTTGTGGGTCTTAAATGGAAAATCAAATGATCCAGTTTTGAAGATTTATACTTAGAATGAGAATGGTGTAAATGTTGAGTTATGTTCAAACAGTCTAGGCTCTCATTTATCTCCACTAATCTGTTGTATTTGCTGAAGACAACTGGTGTAGTGATTTGTATCAAGGTTTTGAAGAGGATGCATGGGTGATACATAAAAGAAACAATTTACAAGGTTTACAGTATGCGTCCAAATTTTGGGTGTAAATTGTTGTTCAAGCAGTCCAGCAAACTTTATAGAATATATATTATTTTCTTTTCACTTATTCTGCAATAAAACTATAGTAGGACTATACTTATTTAGACAAGCCTTTGATATGCCCCAAAATACCTAATTTTGTTCAGTTGAAATAATTTTATTATATTTTCTTCTGCGTGCTGGTGTGTAAATGTCATGTTCAAACCAGTATGCACATTATTCTTGTTGAAGGGTATATTTTGTTGTAAATCATATAGCAGATGATGCCAACACATAAAAATAGTTATGCATGTGCTGGTACACAACACATTTGATATTCTTAACAGAGGGCCAGTGTGGCTTCAGAGCAAACAGGAGCACCACCGATATGGTCTTTGTGCTGAGACAGCTTCAGGAGAAGTGCCGCGAGCAGAACAAAGGGCTGTGCGTAACGTTTGTCAACCTAACAAAAGCGTTCGACACTGTGAGCAGGCAAGGCATGTGGCAGATCCTGGAGCGACTTGGCTGTCCCCCAAAGTTTCTCAGCATGATTGTCCAGCTACACGAGGACCAGCAAGGCCAGGTCAGACTCAACAGTGACCTCTCAGAACCATTCCCTATTCTCAACGGCGTAAAGCAGGGCTGCGTGCTGGCACCGACCCTCTTCACCATCTTTTTTAGCATGATGTTGAAGCAGGCCACAGTGGACCTCGATGATGACGATGCAGTGTACATCAGGTGTCGTCTCGATGGCAGCCTGTTCAACCTCAGACGACTGCAGGCCCACACGAAAACCCTAGACCAACTGATTCGTGAGCTGCTTTTTGCTGATGACGCTGCCCTCGTTGCACACACAGAGAGAGCCCTGCAGCGCATCACGTCCTGCTTCGCAGACGCTGCCCAGCTCTTTGGACTCGAGGTCAGTCTGAAAAAGACAGAGGTCCTCCATCAGCCGGCACCCAAGACAGTGTATCGCCCTCCTCACATCACCATTGGCGAGTCTGAACCTAAAGTCAGTGCACCAGTTTACTTACCTTGGCTGCATTATCACGTCGGCCGCCAAGCTGGACAAGGAGCTTGACAGCAGGCTGGCAAAAGCGAACAGCGCTTTCGGGCGACTTTTCAAGCGGGTGTGGCACAATCAACAGCTGAAAACAGGCACCAAGATCAGCGTGTACAGAGCTGTGGTCCTCACCACCCTGCTGTATGGTTCCAAGTCCTGGGCCCTCTACCGCAGCCAACTACGACTCCTTGAACGCTTCCACCAGCGCTGCCTGCGCACCATCCTGGGCATTCACTGGAGTGACTATGTCACCAACGTCGAGGTCCTTGAACAGGCTGAAACTGTGAGCATCGAGGCTTTGCTGCTGCGGACACAGCTCCACTGGGCGGGGCATGTCTCCAGGATGGAGAATCATCGCCTACCAAAGATCACCCTGTTCAGCAAGCTTGCTACTGGACACCGTGACAGAGGGGCACCAAAGAAGAGATACAAAGACTGTCTCAAGAAGTCACTTAGTGCCTGCCAAATCGACCACCACCAGCGGTCTTCGCTTGCTGTGGACCATGACACCTGGCGCTCAACCATTTACAAGGCAGCTGTCTCCTTTGAGGACTCTCGCAGAGCTAGCCTTAAGGACAAGCGGCTCAGGAGAAAAAACAGAGATGCCGCAACTCAGAACCCTGGCCATACCTCCCCCTGCAGCCACTGTGGTCGAACCTGCCTGTCCCGGATTGGCCTCCGCAAACACGAACAAGCCTGCAGACGTCGTGGGCAACTCCTATAAAATCTTCGTTCGCGAAGTCAAGCCAAGAGAGAATTACATAAGGACTAATAAATTCAAACTTTATGTCCCAGACAAATGCAGGTGCAGAAACAGGTGCAGGAACAACTACCCACTTATTACCCACATGTTTTAAGATGTAGAGCGCATTATTTACAGGACTAGGTACGGTAAGGTCATGAAGCTGATTAAGTTTAGGATACATTTTTTCTGCGTCATCTTTCACATCATCAATTACCTTCCACTTGTACAATCCAAAGGAATCAAGTTCAAGACCATACACTTCTCCTATCTCTCCTTCTTTATCAAAACCCTGTACATTGGCCAAATCTTTTAACTCTATTACTGGACAGGCAACTGGTGTAATTCTTGGTTTTGGACCGCCACTCATTTTTATTCAACAAAAATAAAATTTATTTAATGTCTAAGACAACACAAAACTTATGCATCAGAACATGTTTACCATCCTGATTAGTTACAGATATACACAGTGATTCAAAGAAACTGGCACCCAATTTTTTAAACTGCAATTTAGAAAATCTAACAACTACGCTTTCGCAATAGGGAGCAGTTCCATCCGGCAAGCATCTTAACAAAGTTGAAGGTATACCATTGTGTACATTTTCAGTCATGTTTAGTTTTTTCAAATGAACATTGAATACAGTGTGTACTGACAAATGAACAGGATATCTTCCAGTTATTTTTTGTTTATTTGGCATCAACAGATTTTTTTTTTTTTCATCTAATGTCCAATCATCATCTGGATATGTTGGGCCCCCACCCGGGTCTGCCCTTGGGGACTTGGGTGGGGTTAGGTACTTTTTAGTTCTCAGGGTCACCCTGGTCAGCCCCACAGGGTGAGTTTTTCTCTCTATTCTGGGGCATGTGTTTCTGTCTACCCGAGGTCCATTCACCTGTATTTGCCTTTTTAAAACTCTCCCTACTGTCTGCACTGCCTGTAGCTCTTGATATTGGATGTGTGTTGCTAAATGGTCTTAGCTTTATTTAGGCCCCATGTGTTAGGTTTATTTAATGTATTTGACCGGCTGGCGACATACATTCAATGTTCTGTTTAGTTTGTTTTTTTTCACAAGCAGTGCAGGCACGTCCTGAGAAAGCCTTGTTGCTGTCGGGACGTTAAGCAATGTACAATCATCATGGATATGTTGGGGTTTTTTTCCTAAAAAACCCAAGTAACCTTATAAGTCTTCCTGATAATGAAAGCTGACTACCTTTCGGAAATTCAAATGTAACAAGTACATTAGCCGGATTTAAAGTTGCTTTAATTTTAAATTGATTTTGTAGCTATTCAGCTAAAGTACAAAAGTCATAATACCCAGATCATAAACCATCACCCATTCTAAAATTATCAACAGTTCCAGTTACATAATAATTTTTATCATGTGTTACATTAAACCACTTTACAGTGTAGAACATTTCATGGATAGCTGCAACCTTGTTACCATCACGATTATCAATCCCATTAGTTAAAATCACTGGTTTGCTTGTATCAAGATTTGTTAAGGTAATAAACATTTTTATTATCTCATCAAAAAGCACAATGGAATTTAAATCAGAAACAATC
The DNA here is from genome assembly GCA_036245525.1 of Semisulcospira habei. Classification (NCBI taxonomy): domain Eukaryota; kingdom Metazoa; phylum Mollusca; class Gastropoda; family Semisulcospiridae; genus Semisulcospira; species Semisulcospira habei. Next base: position 36,486,198 of record BTPG01000005.1, read on the forward strand.
GTTACTACAAATGCGTTTCAATTTATTGTGCATGCCAAGTATAATGTCGCACCTACTTATGACCAGAAAATAATTCAACTAAATCAGCTCGACATAGCTGTGTCTGAAGAGATTCCTTTCAAGTAAAAGTTCCAAATCCTTTTGATCAATACCTAAACCCATCAATTACAGATGATTCAACTGCAAGAAAGTAGCTCTCAAGCCCACTGCAGATGTTTCAAAACCAGCTTAACTTTGCTATACTATGCTCAACTACAGGCTGCGTGTTTCTTTTACAGGCCACTTGGTTCACTCAAACAAACTGATTAGGTCTGTGTATCTTTTTCACAAGTATTACCAGCTTAGAAGAATACTGAAAAAAATTAGTGTCCCACTACCCACTGATTCCAGTTTTGACCAGTATAATAACCCCATGGATATGAAAGCATTTAAACGCATCTTAATGAATTTAACATTAGCTCCAAGTATGACTTTACACAAAAGCTTGATGAGCACCAGGGCATGGGAACATTGTATTACACTATGAGTCACAGACAATACCCTCAAGATTACTGGCCTCCCTACTCTTCATTTTCATCAAAAGGTACAATAGAACAGAAACAGTCTGATGCGTGGACCACATTTGTCATAGACAGAAGTGACGGGTTTACACAAGCAGGAGTCGTACGCATTAATGAGTCTATCAGAAGGTATGTGTGGGGTTTACTAGGAGCACAATCTCAAACAAAATCAAATATCTTAAATGGGAGTGGCAAATTTAAAGCACAAAAACAATTTCTTGCAAACCTGGAATATGCTGTAAACCCAGCAGTTACTTACTTACTTACGCCTGTCACCCCTACCCGGGTATAGGCCGTCGATGAGAGACCTCCAGCAACTCCTGTCCTGTGCTTCTCCTTCGATTCTACTCCAGGTGGTTCCCAGTCTCTTGATGTCTGCTTGGAGGTCTCGACGCCAGGAGTTTCTCGGCCTACCTCTTTTCCTCTTTCCCTGGGGGTTCCATGACAATGCCTGCCTAGTGATACTGGAAGCTGCTTTCTCAGACTGTGACCGATCCATCCCCATCTTCTTCGCCCAATTTCATTCTCTGCTGTTATCTGCTCTGTTCTCTCCCAGAGTCTGACGTTGCTGATCTTCTCTGGCCAGTGGATTTTCAAAATTCTTCTAAGGCAACTGTTCATGAAGGTCTGTACTCTGTTGACTGTGGTTTTTGTCAATCTCCAAGTCTCTGCTCCATATAAGAGAACTGCTTTTACATTGGAGTTGAAAATCCGGACTTTGGTGTGTTGTGACAGCTCTCTGGAGCTCCACACTTTTTTCAACTGGAGAAAGGCTGCTCTTGGCTTTACCGATTCGTGCTCTGACATCTGCATCAGTGCCGCCTTTTTTGTCTATGATGCTCCCGAGATAGGTGAAGGACTCCACCTCCTCCAACGGGGTGCCAGCAAGCAAGACTGGTTCTTCCCTGGTTGCGTTCAGCCTCATTGTCTTTGTTTTCTGTTTGTGAATGGTGAGGGCCACTTGGGACGAGATGTCAGCAAGCCTCGTGGTCTTGTCCTGCATTTGTTGATGAGTGTGGGACAGTAATGCCAAGTCGTCTGCAAAATCGAGGTCATCAAGCTGTGTCCACAGTGTCCACTGTATTCCACTTCGTCTGTGCTCTGTGGTCATCTTCATGACCCAGTCTATGGCCAGTAGGAAGAGGAATGGAGACAGCAGACACCCCTGCCTGACACTGGTTCTGACCTGGAGCTCCCTGGTGAACTGCCCTTCGTGGATCACGCGACATGTCATGCCATCGTAGCTGCTCTTGATCAGGCGGACGAGCTTTGTGGGTACACCGTAGTGTCGTAGGAGTTTCCACAGAGTCTCTCGGTCCACACTGTCAAATGCTTTCTCATAATCCACAAAGTTGACGTACAGCGGGGAGCTCCACTCCAGAGACTGTTCCACGATGATGCGGAGAGTGGCGATCTGGTCTGTACATGATCGGTTCTTCCTGAATCCTGCTTGCTGGTCTCTCAGCTGGGGGTCAACGGAGCTCTTCATTCTCTCCAGGATGATCCTGTTGAAGACCTTTCCTGGTACTGACAGCAAGGTGATTCCTCTGTAGTTGGAACACTTGCTGAGGTCGCCTTTCTTGGGAAGCTTGATTAGGTACCCCTCCTTCCAGTCAGCTGGCATCACCTCCTCTTCCCAGATCTTTCCAAACAGTGGATACAGCATCTCCACTGTTGTCTCTAGGTCTGCTTTCAGAGACTCCGCTGGGATGCCATCTGGGCCTGCTGCTTTGCCGTTCTTCAAGAATGCCACTGCTCTTCTGATCTCTTCCCGGCTGGGTGTGTCACAGCTGATGGGTAGGTCGGTCTCTGCCGGCTGGATGTCTGTGGGGTCGGGTGGGCTTGGTCTGTTCAGTAACTCTTCAAAATACTCGGCCCATCTGTCGAGTTGGTCTGCTCTGTCTGCAATAGGTTTGCCTTCTTTGTCTTTTACTGGTCTTTCTGTATGGCCATACTTGCCTGACAATCTTCCGGTAATGTCGTAGAGCTGTTTCATGTTGCCGCTGCCTGCTGCCTTTTCTGCCTCTGCTGCCAGGCTGTCTGTGTAGGCCCTTTTGTCTGCCCTGATACTACTCTTCACCTCGCGGTTGGCTTCCGAGTATTCCCCCTGTGCCCTTACTTTGGCTGCTCTTGTGCGACTGTTGTTGACAGCTGCTTTCTTCTGCTTCCTCACTTCTATCTTCTTCAAGGTCTGTGCCGACAGCCAGTCCTTGTGATGGTGTTTCCTGAACCCTACAGTGTCTTTGCAGGTTGAGTTCAGCGCCTCTCTAACTGCCTTCCACTGCTGTACTGTGGTGACCGCCTCCTCTTCATTTACTAGCTCCTGTAGCGCTTGAAACCGGTTGGACAGCACCAGTTTAAACTCTTCTCTAAATCCAGTTTCTCTCAGGAGGCCTACATTATAGCGCTGTCTTCTTGTTGTCTCTGTGCGGCTTTTCTTTAGCTTGAGCTTCATTCTTAAGGTAAGCAGATGGTGGTCGGAGGCGACATCTGCTCCCCTCCTCACTCGAACATCTTGAAGGGATCTTCTAAATTTCTTGCTAATGCAGATATGGTCTATTTGGTTCTCTGTTGTATGGTCAGGTGAGACCCAAGTTGCTTTGTGTATTCTTCTGTGTGGGAAGATGCTGCCTCCAATGACAAGTCGGTTTAGAGCACAAAAGTCTACAAACCTCTCCCCGTTCTCACTCATCTCCGAACCTAATCCCTGTCTCCCCATCACCTCTTCGTATCCGGTGTTGTCCTCCCCTATATTGGCATTAAAATCGCCCATGACGATGGTGATGTCTCGCTCCGCACATTTGTCCAAGGCACTCTGGAGTCGGTCGTAGAACTCTTGTTTCTCTTCCTCATCACTGTCATTAGTGGGCGCATAACACTGGATGACGTTCAGCTTGAGCTTTTTCTTGGTTCTAAAGGCTGCTGTGATAATTCTTGGCCCAAGAGGTTCCCAGCCCATCAGCGCGCTCTGTGCCACTGGCGACAGCATGAATGCTATACCTTCTGTATGGGGGGCATTCTCCTCTTCATGACCTGAATACAGAATCATCTCCCCACTTAACAGCCTTTTCTGGCCAGACTGCGTCCATCTGGCTTCACTGATGGCTAGCAGGGAAAGGTTGTACTTTTGCATTTCCGCTGCTATCTGGGCGGCCTTGCCGCTCTGGTACATGGTCTTGATGTTCCATGTGCCCATGGTTGTATCCCTGGATAGAGAGAGGCAGCTCGGTCCTGTGGCTTCCGAAGACTTCCGGCTTTCACCACAGGACGTCATAAGTCTTCTGGTAGAAGAACCTTCCTCCTCCAGGAATGGAATTACTGTTAGTCTTTTCGTCGGCGTTTTTGTAGCTATTTCCTTTTTTGCAGGGTGGGGAAGCTACCCCCACGCCCAACCCCCTTAATAGGAGGACCAGGGGTTTTCTGTCGGGGTCACCTTCCCTTAGACCATGTTGGTTCACGGCACCTTATTTCATTCGGTGCACCCCTCTCACGAGGGACCCCCTATCCACCACCCAGGGGACGCGCCTCAACGCCTTATGGTCCCAGCGCGAGGAAACCCAGCAGTAGATCTCCCAAAAAGCATACAGCATTATCAAGACGTTCTGAGGTATGCCAGATCAAAAGTTGACTTTGTTGTTGGCATTGATTTATACATGTTGCCATCTGACCTTCAACTTCAAATCGGAACAATAACAAATTATAATAATGAAATAATTGTTGCAAAGGCTGATCAGAAATTAGGACTGTAAACTTGGGTCCAACAACTACACATTTACAGACACCGTCAACACTAACAACACCAGTTGCATCAGCACCCACACCAGCACCAACATCAGTTACACCAGCACCCGAACAGCCAGTAACACCAGCCCTGGCCCCAGCCACGGAACCAGCACAGCCAAACACACATGAGTCAGAGAGAACTGCATTGGTAATAGGCCTTACTGGTCTATGGATATTACTTCTTTACCCGTTTCATTAAATATCCTGCGATTAATCCTCCTACTGTCACCAGATAGACCCACACATGCTCTGCCATAAACCCGACTGCCTTCCCTGCTGTATTGATCAACCAACTGACAACACTCCCTATTATACCAGACAAAGCATCCATTGCTTTCACAGCCAATTTTTTTACGCAAGTCTGATATATGTGTCAATTGTTTCTTTACCCACAACTGTAGATCTTTTGGGTCAGTTGGGAAGCCGGAAGAGCTGGTGGTGGTGAACTACCACCACCACCATAGACAACCAACACTACAGTACTAATCATAAATCCAAGAGCAGTAATTAAACTTGCAATTGTAATACCCTGCTCTCTGAAAAGTGTTTTCAATCTCTCAGCTAATGTAGTGTTTTCATGAAGTATTTCTGAATAGTTTCTCTAATCCTGTTGACCTGTGTTTTCAGTTTTTCTTTCCCAATTTCAACTACTTATAGCCGTGCTGATCTTTCTATCTGCAAATCCTTTAATCTGTGTTGTATTCTTTCTTTTATTTCTGTCATAATTTTCTTCGTCTGCTTTATCTATTTTTTTTTAAATTATTTCTGTATGATTATCAAGCTCACCTAATTTTGCTACATTATTTACCAGTTCACCTCTGATTGTTTGCAGTGTTTTATCCAACCCCATTATCTCCCGCATGGATAAAGGAGAGTCATCTATTGTTTTCATAGCCTCATTTATAATTTATGTCCTTCTGTAAATGAGGTTTCTTGTATTACCTTGTCTGCTAACCACCCCCCCCCCCCCCCCCCACCCGGGTTTGCCCTGGGGGACTTGGGAGGGGTTAACTATTTTTTTACTTTTAGTTCCCAGGGTCACCCTGGTCAGCCCCACATGGTGGGTTTTCCTCTCTATTCTGGGGCATGTGTTTCTGTCTACCCTATTGTCCTTTTTTAAACTCCCCCTACTGTCTGCGCTCACTGTAGCTCTTGATATTGGCAAGGTTTGTGAATCCAACCGTATTTTTTCTTCTTCTTCATCTTCTTTTTGTGGGAATGTTCTGCCCGGATTAAAGTGGTCCACTATGCACTTCTTGGCTCATGTGCGATAGCAAAAGTAAGTCTGTGAAATAGACTTTGGTTTATTTAGCGTATTAGACTGGCTGGTGACATACATTTAATATTCTGTTTAGGCTTTTTTTCACAAGCAGTGCAGGCACGTCCTGAGAAAGTCTTGTTGCTGTCAGGACGCTAAGCAATGTACAACCAACCAACCACAACCAACCAACCCCCAATACCAAGGTACTTTGCCAACCCGGCGTTACCACCAACTTCACCTTTAATTGTACTTACAGCTAACTTAACAGGGTTGTTTTTATGGGTTAGATTTATTTTACCTCTGTCTGTATTTACAAATAAGTGACCATTGCTGTCAAGATCAAATGGATTAGGATCTAGAACGTCCGGGCGGTTACCAACACTATCATAAAGTGAGTTCACTTTGCTTTCTAAAAAATTGTGGTGTAAACTGAAAGTATTTCTTGTACCAACCATATCAGCTCTCATATAGTATGGTTCATCCGATCTTGTTAAATGGTGAACAGATGTAAGACGATTCAAAGCCTCAAACTATGGTGGGAATATATTGTATTTATGTCTGAATAAAAAGGTAATTTTGTCTTTAACACGACTGACAGTTTCGTAACACAACTGAGAGTCTCATAACACAACTGACAGTCATTTTGTCAGTCGTGTTGTGATTTACATATGGTTCAGTACATCACAATAAAGATAAAGAATATCTTCTTGTTTCACAGCTTGCAAGCTGTTCAGCTTAATATACATCTTCTTTAGGTGAAGCTTGCAATGTGACCATTAGAAAACACAGAATGAGCATACCCACAGCGCTTCGTTTAATAATAATAATAATAATAATAAAGAGCATTTATATCGCGCTGAATCCCCAGGAGCAGTGGGCTCTAAGCGCGTTACAAAAAAATGTATATATGGAGAATCTCACTACCTTTAAAAAAGTCTAATCTATGCACTTCTAATCTATGCACGCACATACAACTAAAACACACATAACAAAACCATATGTATGCAGACCAAACCAACATCACACACACGCACACACAATCTGTGGATTAATGGTACGCAAGCTGAAAGAAGTAGATTTTAAGTTGGGTCTTAAAGACGTTAATGTTTTCAGCATTCCGGAGGTGTAGGGGAAGTGAGTTCCAGACAACAGGGGCTTGATACTGGAATGTCCGGCAGCCAAACCACTTAGAGGAAAAGCTGGGGACACGGAAACGCTTCTCAGAGCAGGAACGAAGGGAACGGGAGGGCTGATAGATGTTGAGGAGGGATGAGAGGTATGGCGGTAGGGATCCATCAAAGCAGCGAAAAGCCAGGACCGCAATCTTGTACTCGACTCTAAACTGAATGGGTAGCCAGTGCAATTCCTGAAGTAGGGGGGTTACATGGTCCATTTTAGATTTGCCAAAAGCAAGTCTGGCAGCATTGTTGAGGACTGTCTGCAGACGAGAGAGTTCTTTCTGGGGGACACCTGCCAGGAGGGAGTTACAATAGTCTAAGCGGCTAAGGACAAGGGAGCAAATAAGTTGAACAGTAGCAGACCGGGTGATGAATGGTCTAATGGAGCTGATTCTTCGCAGCTGGAAGTTCGCTGTCCTGCACACATTAGTAATGTGATGGTGCATGGACATACTGCAGTCGAACTGAACTCCCAGATTACGCACAGACTGGCTAAAGGTTATTTCACTGTCGCCAACCACGAGGGAGGCCCCTGGTGGGACCTGACTAAGGGAGTGGTCAGAACCAGCGCAAAGTGATTCAGTCTTGCCGTCGTTCAGCTTCAGTTTGTTGCACAGCATCCATTTTTTCACAGAGGAAATACAAAGTTCAATCTCTTTCACAAGAGCAGGAAAATTAGATGGAGAAGCACCTTTGTGGAGCTGGGTGTCGTCGGCATACTTGTGAAATTCACAGGCATGTCGGGTGATGACGTCAGACAGGGATTGGGTGTAAAGGCTGAAAAGGACGGGCCCAAGGACGGATCCTTGGGGGACACCGAATCTCAGCATGAGGGGCTGCGACTCTGATTGATTGACAACAACCTTCTGAGTACGCCCACGCAGATACGAGGAAAACCAGCTAAGTGTTTTGCCAGAGATGCCATAGGCTGTGTTAAGTCTCTCTAGGAGTACAGTATGGTCAATCGTATCAAATGCCGCCGAGAGGTCAAGGAGGCAAAGAATGGAAACCAGCGTGTTGTCAGCATTGCACAGAAGGCTGTTTGTAACATGCAGGAGAGCAGTTTCTGTACTGTGCTGTTTTCTGTAAGCTGACTGAAACGTTTCTAGGAGGTTGTTGGAAATGAGATGGTTTTGAAGCTGAGACAGAACAATGCGTTCTAATAGCTTTGATAAGAAAGGGAGATTGGAGATGGGCCGATAGTTATTAAAACATTCTTTGTTGAGACCAGGTTTCTTCAGCAAAGGTGTCACAACTGCTTGTTTGAAATATTCAGGCACTACACCAGTCTGTAGTGACACATTCATGATTCTGGTGATGACTGGAATCAGGTCAGCTTTACATGATTTGAAAAGGCTAGCTGGAAGAGGATCCAGAGAGCAACACTTGAGAGGAGCATGTGCAATAATGTCACGAACAAAGTCCTCGGACACAGGCTGAAATTCTGCAAGTTGTGGACCGTGATAGCTGGTGATCTCAGGAGTATCGTCAGAAACATCCAGTTCACGCCGGATGTCCTCAATCTTTTTGTCAAAGAACTGACAGAAAGCGTCTGCGAGATCCGAAGCTGGTACAGTGGAGGGTAAGGAAATGTCCTTGCGTACCCCAAGGAGTTCATCAGACACACTGAACAAGGTTTTGGTGCTAGAGCAGGCCTGCAAGCGGGAACAGAAGTGCTGACGCTTGGCGTTTCGCTGGAGGGATTTTAGGTAATTGCGCTTCTGCACAAACAACTGTCGGTGAATGGTCAACTTGCTAGACCGCCAACACCGCTCAGACTGGCGGAGCTCTCTCTTAGTGTCCTTGACCTTGCCTGTCATCCAAGGAGCTGAGGGGCGGTCAGTGACGCGTCTGGATGTTAGAGGAGTGTGTGTGTCCAGGATATGCTGCAGCGACCTGTTGTAGTCCTCCAGTAAAACTGTGTCTGGTGAGGAATCTAACTCTGCAGCGGCAGCACACACGGACGTGCGGAATTGATTAAGATCCATGCCTTTTACATTGCGGGAAATAACCACGCGCTTGCGGGATTTGGGCTGGAAACAAAAAAGATCAAAGAAGATGGCACTGTGATCGGAAAGAGCGAGATCAGTGACATGGAATGACTGAAGCAGTTTGTCATCATCTCGTACAATAAGTAGGTCAAGCGTATGTCCGCATTTGTGAGTTGGTTGACTTATGAGTTGTTTGAAGTTGAAGTCGGTCAAGATCGTTTGAAGACGCCCAGCAGTGGTGTTAGACGGCACTTCAAAGTGTGTATTAAAGTCGCCAGTTATGACCTGGTTTTGTGATTGGTCATTGTATGAGGACAACAGGTCTGAGAAGTCATGCAGAAAAGAAGCGTCATTAGAGTTGTTTTTCCTGCTAGGTGGAGGGCGATAGAGACAGACACAAACAAATGAGGAGTTTTTGTGGGCAAACTTGGCTTCACACGCTTCAAAAGAGCTGAAACTGAGCTTCTGGAAGATAATGCATTCATCAAGACGCTTGGCAAAGACCACTGCTAAGCCGCCGCCGCGGCACCCAATGCGCGGAAAAGACATGGTCTTGTGTGTAGGTGGCGTCATATCAGCCAGCAGTGCCTCGTCGCCATGTTCTAACAACCAAGACTCTGTGATAAATGGTAACATGACTAACATCAGCTGTTAGTCGTATTACCATAGTTACTTATGGCTAAAAAAAACAAGCAAGGTTTGTAAATCCAACTGTATTTTTCTTCTTCTTCATCTTCTTTTTGTGGGAATGTTCTGCCCGGATTAAAGTGTCCACCATGCACTTCTTGGCTCATGTGCGATAGCAAAAGTAAGTCTGTGAAATGGGCCAGTGGTCGTCTGTCCGTTGTAAACTTTAACGATGGTATTTTCCATTCAAGACACAGACTTCAAACTTGGCCCAGGACAGACCTTTCTAAGTGTACCAATTTTAGTGACTTCTCTCAAAGGTCAGGGTCACAGGGGATCAGGAAATAATTCAAAACTAGCAATATTTGGACAAAAGACCTTTTTTTACTCGAATACTATTCACAACCCGAAGCCTAAACTTAGTACAATGACACCTGATGATAAGACCTTCCTATGCATACTAATTTTGGATGACCCATCAGAAAAATCAAGGTAAAAGAGATCAAGAAATAGGTATATCAATAGGTATGTGGATTCATATAAAAATGTTTCCAACAAATTTTGAATAAAGTGGTTGTCAGACTGACTTTCTGTCATCTCAAATTTCATTCAGATTTGAAAAGGGGGACCTATATAGGAGTTAGTTACTGTAGGGGTTAGTCAATGAACATCCATAAGTAGCATAATCCATTGCATGCAGCTGACATGACTTAGGTGTTCGTTGTTCCCACAAATGTTCGTGTTGATCAGCCTCATGTAAAATAGTCAACATTCCAGCCAGGGTATTTTAACAAAGCAAAACACATTCTGTCATAACAGACACTTTTCCTTTGCCTCTATCATACTTCTTTTTCCAGCATGTATCTTCATTTGACCTTTTAATGGAATTTCTTCACACCGTAGGCCATCTCGGCGCAAACCGCGACCATTCCTGCACATCATAGTCCCAACATCAGGCACCTTTTTTCAGCTCGAAAGAGACTAAAATTCCCTAATTTAAACACAGAATGCCACTTGTACTACCCGCAAGAATGTTGACAAGTGCATTTAGTGTAGTGTGGATGCTGTTTTGCAGCAGAATCTGTCCCAATGAATCGGACACGTTATCGATCAAATTTTGCACACCAAAAGGTCACCGATTTCTTCAGATTATGACAATTTCCCGCCAACTTTCGAAATTCTGCAAAGAGCTGCAGGTGTGCCAATCTGTTTGCAGCTAGCAGATGTTTGAAATGAACAACATCGACTTATATTTTGTCAGATACAAGCATAAATTGCAACCCAGTGGGTCTTTGTGGATGTAGTCCTGTCTCCATACCCTGACCTCGTGGAGCGCGATACAGCCGAGGCCGGTGACAATTATTTTGCGGTTCACCACCGTCTGCGGTGGGTCCGATTTTTTTTTTTTTGGGGGGGGGGGGGGGGTGATCCAAGGTACCCCCCCCCCACCGTATATATCCGGGATTGCAATATAACGATTCTCAATATATCGTCAGAGCTGTAAGTATTTTTTTTTTGTAGTGATATCTTTACAGGTGTCTGTCTAATTCAGTTACCCCCGAAAGTTATGACACCTTAAGGGATAAGTTCAGTTAAGCACTGTGGCACTTTGAGCCAATTTTCAATTGGGATAAAGCGCCTATTTAATGCACTGATTTATTTAATATGAAGCTACATGTTTTTCAGCAGACTTTCAAAGATAATAGTCTCCAATCCCTGCAGGTGTGTGTGTGTGTGTGGGGGGGGGGGGGGGGGGGTGTTGGACTCAATGACTATCATTTCTCCACGTTCTGCACAATCACAACTCCAATGACTGGTTGAAATGGTCGCTGGCAACAAAACGTAGACATGTATTTCAGCCAGCATGAAAAGCACAAAACAAGGCTTGGCTGTCCAGAAGGAGGAATCAGCCTCAAATCACTCATGGACGTTGTTCCATAAGAAGGTGTTATACACTGTGTTTTCTCAGCACAAAGGGCGTCATTCTTCAGATCACTCACTGGCAGATAGTGCAAGGAGTGGGTGCTGTTTGAGGTAAGCCAGTTTTGCAAGAGGACCATCTCGGGCAACAATTTGAGAGGCATCAAGATTCTGCATCACAACTCCTCTGCATATAACTGGAGACTTGTGTGAGAGTGTCTGTTGGTGGAGAACGTTCAGACTTTGCGTGCTGCCTACTTCACTGACCCCATGTAAATTTTGTTTCTCCCACTTGAAGAAATGTCTTGCAGGTTTACCAGTTACTCCATCAGAACCACCATATTGCAGCATCTGACACACATACTATTGACTTCAGACAGGCATTTCACAACTGTGTTGGTGTGTGGCAGTGTGAGGAGAGTTATCTGAAATATCTGAATAATTGAAATGGAATGAATTCTCTTGGACTCAAAATCAAACTCAGTCGTGACTGACAGCCCTTCACAAAAATGACGTTTTCTGAGGATAGTACATAGTGCAATCTGCCATTAGCTAAAAAAACTCTTCTTGTCAAACAACAGTAGGACAGATTTAAATCATGATAGTTCAGGGCTGCAGCCTCTGTGTGTGTGTGTGTGTGAGGAAAAATGCTAGTAAGGCACCACCCTTGAACAATCATGGTCGGTGTCTTTTGTCACTGTTATAGAAGTAAGAGGATTATAACTGTAGAAATCCATTGTATTTTAACTGTTTGGTGATCAGATTTGGAAGCACATTGCTTCAGGACCGCATCAACACAGAGAGTACGAGTCGTATGCACGCTTACTATGAGGAGATGGCGAGGCTGGTCCCTGACTCAGGTAAGTCTGTTATAATCTAGTACCGTGAAACCTGCTGTCAGTCACAGTTGCTGTTTTGTACAGTCAAACCTCCTGTCACTCACAGTTGCTGTTTATTCAAACCTCCTGTCACTCTCAATTGCTGTTTAGTACAGCCAAACCTGTTGTCACTCATACTTGCTGTTTAGTACAAACCTCCTGTCACTCACACTTGCTGTTTAGTACATCCAAACCTGTTGTCACTCACAATTGCTGTGTAGTACAGTCAAACCTGTTGTCACTCATACTTGCTGTTTAGTACAGTCAAACCTCCTGTCGCTCACAGTTGCTGTTTAGTACAGTCAAACCTCCTGTCCCCACTCACAATTGCTGTTTAGTACAGCCAAACCTGTTGTCATTCACAGATGAAATTTAGTACAGTCAAAGCTCCTGTCACTCACAATTGCTGTTTAGTACAGTCAAACCTCCTAGTGTCACTCATACTTGCTGTTTAGTACAGTCAGACCTGTGACTCACAATTGCTATTTAGTCTGTGACATGTTTACATGTGTGCTGGTAGGTGATTTTGGACCGTGAAGAACCTTTTGATCTTTTGTTACAGAAAACCTTTGATCTGTTATTGTTCGTTCATAATCATATGTTGCCATATTTTGCCATATTTAGATTATTTGATTGTTTGTCTTTCTATCTTCTGTTGGTGACTGATTTCTAGAGCATATGATTTTGCGACACTCTCTGCGACACAACAGCGTAGCTCATCATATAAGACTGCTTTCATTAAACACCTTGTTCTTTTCTCTGTAACTGCTGGTCTGTTGTGCAGCTAACTAAACAGCTGATTCTTAAAGTAGACATCAAAGGAACCTCAGTGTTTACACTAGTTTATCTTACTGCACCAGCAAAATCCTTTGATCATTACACGTTTGCTAATGTGTTTTTGATCTGTAATGTTTGTTGTATGTGTGACACTAAGTATCAGTTGTTTTAATACATAGATGATGCCAGTTACACCACATGTCCAAGTTCTACCTTATTGTCATACATGAAAGCAATCTCCCCAGTCACCACTTTTTCCAGATGACATAACTAACTACACATTTTCACCAAAAAAAAGCTTGATATGGACCAATACATGTAACTCTTGATGTCACACAGATTATACAACACATGCATCACCTTCCATCAATACTGTATTATTAAGAGAATACTGAAGAAACCCAGGATTGGTACCACTCTGTTTTCAGCATCATTAGTCTCATCATTATTACAAGATTAGTGGCATCAAATCATCCTTTTGAGGAAATTGAGGAGAATGCCATGAGACGTATTTCTAGGAGCACCAGTAGAACTGTCTTTTACTTAGCTACAGAACTACCAGATTAAAGTTTCATATTGATTAGAATATATGATCCAATGATTAGGTAGAGAAAACTAACATTGAACCAGCTTCTTCCAAATATGTTAAATCTCTAGGCTTGGGGCTGAAACAGACTAAAAGGTTTGTCAGAGTTGTTTGCTGACAGGTAGGTTTAGGGGTAAACATGTCAGTATGTTTCTTTTGCTGCTTAACTCTTTCACCACCAAATTTATATAGAAATACTTGTTCCTACCACCAAATTGTTTTTCAGCATTTCTTTTCATTGGCTTTGAAAAAAATGTTTACTTCATGAACATTCAAATTGTGTGGTGTGTTGTTGATATGTGCATTGTAAAAGTGCCCCAGCATGCGAAAGGTTATCGGGCCGAAGTTGGCAGCAGTTGGCCCGTGCACAGTTGTGCATGGGCCCACTGCCTCCAACTTTGTCCCAATGGCCTTTGCGTACTGGTGTGTGCGTGTGTGTGTGTAGACAAGCCTGGGGGTCCAGGGACTGTGGGTCACCTGATTAAGATGCTGCACACAAACGTGTCGGCCAAGAAGAGCAAGAACGTGGAGGTGCTGCATCTGGCAGCGGAGGTGAGGAATCCCAGTGAGCCATCAATTCATTCAGCCCTCGCACTACTGCAAGTGCAAGATATGGGCCACCATGACATCTCGGGGTTGAGGCAGAACAGCTTAGTCAGAGTCACAGTAGTCTCTGAACAGGTTTTAAAAAGTTGACCTATGATTTATTTTGCTGTGCACAACAAAAACAATACCCAGAAGGAAAAGGCCAGATTTCAGTATAAAGTTCAAATATGCTGACTTAATGTACGCCTGTGGTGTATCAGGTTTCAGAACTTTAGAGATTGGTCAAGTGGCAATGGATCATTGATGTACTGGGCTGAATATATCTGAGGCACATTCATTTCATAGAGAAACTTCTGAATGTTTCGACTGTATAGGTCAGCAAATGTGTGAAAAATGATAGTTTTTGATAGAATTGTAGTTTTTATCAAAGTTTTGCTACTGTAATTTGCTACCTAAATATTTGACCACATTTTACATGCTTATTTTCCAATTTTTCAGCTCTGGTTGAATATTTAGGAGTTTCAAAAATATTGATCGATCGAAACGGTAGCCTGGTCGAAACTTTAGGGTCACCTGGTTTAAACTTTAGGGCACTGGAGCCAGCATGACCAGGTCTAAATGAATTACAATTGTAGTCAAATTATGCTGTAAATAAAAAAGTACGCTTACCTAGATGCCATAGTCACCTATATCATACAGGCATGGGAATTGTCCGCGAAATTCCGCGAGAAAAAGAAATCGTCCGCGAAAAAAAAAAACATGTTTCTGCGAAAAAAACATTGTGGGTAGCAAAAGAAGGAAAGCACCGGTTTTATTCCGTCGGTGGCCTGCCTGAGTGCACGCTGCACTGAGAACTTAGGTGGGCAGACCCAAGGTGGCCCGCAAATTTCTCCCCCCCCCCCCTCCTCCCCTCCCCCCCCCCCTCACCTGGTTTAAACTTTAGGGCACTGGAGCCAGCATGACCAGGTCTAAATGAATTACAATTGTAGTCAAATTATGCTGTAAATAAAAAAGTACGCTTACCTAGATGCCATAGTCACCTATATCATACAGGCATGGGAATTGTCCGCGAAATTCCGCGAGAAAAAGAAATCGTCCGCGAAAAAAAAAAACACGTTTCTGCGAAAAAAACATTGTGGGTAGCAAAAGAAGGAAAGCACCGGTTTTATTCCGTCGGTGGCCTGCCTGAGTGCACGCTGCACTGAGAACTTAGGTGGGCAGACCCAAGGTGGCCCGCAAATTTCTCCCCCCCCCCCTCCCCTCCCCCCCCCCCTCACCTGGTTTAAACTTTAGGGCACTGGAGCCAGCATGACCAGGTCTAAATGAATTACAATTGTAGTCAAATTATGCTGTAAATAAAAAAGCACGCTTACCTAGATGCCTTAGTCACCTATATCATACAGGCATGGGAATTGTCCGCGAAATTCCGCAAGAGAAAGAAATCGTCCGCGAAAAAAACAAAACGTTTCTGCGAAAAAACATTGTGGGTAGCAAAAGAAGGAAAGCACCGGTTTTATTCCCTCGGTGGCCTGCCTGAGTGCGCGCTGCACTGAGAACTTAGGTGGGCAGACCCAAGGTGGCCTGCAAATTTCTTCCCCCCCCCCCCCCCCTCCCACTGTTTGATTTTTCGGCGCCCAGAAGTAAGCAAGGCTCGTCACCCCCCCACTGTTCCGATTTTCCGGCCCTCGCGGAAAGATGATCTGGCGTGGTGGAGGCCTTTTGTATCAGGTTGAAGGCCCCGTTTCAGATGATTTTTGCTTGGGCAATTTCCATGCCTGATCATAGCACCAGCGCCTTCTATATATGTATACAGCAGTTTAATCACTGTTAGTGTTATTTTTTCCTCTTGGAAACTCGCAACAGCAAAACACATGATCAAAGACGTGGACATTTTGATAAGGGAACTAACTCAAAGAGAATACCGATACATCGGTTATTTCTCTTGCAAATGTGTATCTTCAATGGCTCAGGTTGGCGGCAGTTCACGTGGAAACCCCTATGACCACCAAATCATGAATCAGAAAAGTTCACAGTGGTTATGTTATTTTTAAGTGTGATGACAGATGTGTGGGGAGGAGTCACAAAATTTCATTTTAAAAAAGACCGACCAGATTATGTCAATCAGTATCGATCTGGAGCGGGCAATCAATGAATTATAAGTAAGTTCAGTCACGGTCGAGAAACAACTGAGTGCCAGGACACCGAATGTGACAACTTAGCCTTTTGATCAGAGATCAGACACATTGGCACTGTGACACCTTGGCATCTGCAGTGCTGCCTTGAGTCATTTGTCATGGGAACATGCATGTACCAGGTACACACTGCAGAACCACTCGGAGTTATTCTATGCAATGAATAATGGACAGCTGTTATGTTTGTGATTAGCCAATCAAAAGCTGCCAAATCTACACAGTGTGCAGCCAGCGAGCGATGTTGCATTATTGTAGATGTAAACCCAGATACGGTTTCCAATGTATGTAAAGCAGGACTGAGGCCAACAAAATTTTAAGTATTTGCCGAGGTTCATGTGAATCTGTGTCTTTCGTGAAAGGCAGGGTGAGGCATGACTGCACTGCCGGCTGCGATCATCATACCAGTAGTCTCTCTTGCAACAGGCTTAACATCTCAAGCACTGATGCACTGGCAATAAATCATGACAATGTATGCCGGCCATTGGCTACATTTAAACCTATAAATAAGCAGTTCACATAACAGTAGACATGAAAGAAAACATGCCTATGGACACAAAAGTTTAACTGTTTGCCACTTCGACACAAAAGGCGCCTTTGCTAGAAAAAGTGATGTCTGTTGCCTCTTTCTCTTCTTCCATAGTTTCACTCAAAATGAGTGATTGTGAAAGTAGAGAAAGTGGCTGCACATTTAACTCATTCAGCCCCGACACATTACAGCAGAAGATGGATCGACCATGATAATTATGGGAACATGCGAGTACTTGCCATGGAGGTGTGAAGCACTGTTCTCGATTTGACCGAGAACTGGAGCAGGAACAGTTGTGTCAAATGAAGAAGAGGTCACGCATGCGCACTGGTTCACACTTTAGAGAGTTTGCACACTAATGTTATAATAAACCAATAATATAATTTAAACTCAGTGGGAGGGCTCTTGCTGTAAGACAAGGGGTGGGATTTGACACAACTGTTCCTGCTTCGGTTCTCGGTCAAATCGAGAACGGTGCTTCATGCTTCCATGGTAGGTGCTCGCATGTTCCCATAATTTAACCTCAAACTGGCGGAACAGTTGGTCAAATGAAGGTTTTAGAGAGGCGTTAGGGTGCAAACGAGTCGCCTGCTGCCTTGCAGGCCTGGCCGCTTGGCTGCGGAAAGGCTAAGGGAGGAAACCCCTGACATCAAAGCCCCCGTGTCTCCGGGGAAGGCTTTTGAGCCAGAGACTAGGACAAGGACAGTCTGATATAAAACCTACGACCCGAGGACCTCGATGCCATCGTCCCAGCTTGCTAGGCCATGGCAGATGAACCAAGGGTTTAAAGGGTGGGGCCAGTACTGCGCACACTGCACTCCACCAAAAAGCTCCACCGCGCAGGCTTTAGGAAACGTCCACGGACCATGACACTGACCATTCCAAGTCCTGTAGCGATGGGCGAGGGGCGAAACGGCAGGTGAAAGATGTCACTGGAAGCCGCAGTCTCAAACCTGCATACAGGCGGTTCAGGATATTGGTCGCCTGATGTTGACCTGGGGATGACAACATCACTCGGCACACCCTGAACGACCAAGCAGCCTTCTCTAGAGACAGCACTGCTTGCTCCACACGGAGAGGGGCCTAGAAAAGGTGGCCTAACCAAAGCTCGTCCCCTCGCAACCCCAGTTGGCTAGCCGCGGTCAACGGGCATCTTCTCATGCGGTCAAAAAACAAGAAAGAATAACGGATCCACTCTGATGACGACCACGACCGGACTCAACGTAGCATGCTGGAACATCCGAACCATGCTCGACAAAGCAGACAGCGGACGCCCCGAACGTCGCTCCGCCCTCATTGCCCATGAATTGCGGAGGTTAAACATTGACATCGCCGCGCTCAGCGAAGTACGCCTTCCGGACGAAGGCAGCCTCCAAGAACTTGGCGCTGGGTACACCCTCTACTGGTCAGGCAGGCCTGCATCAGAAAGACGGCTCTCAGGCGTGGGTTTCATGGTCAAGACCTCCATTGCGACTAAGCTGGAAAACCTACCAACGGGTCATTCAGACCGCATCATGTCCATGCGCCTCCCACTGAGACACCAGCAACACGTCACCCTTCTCAGTGTGTACTCCCCAACCCTCTTGGCAGAGCCTGCTGAAAAGGACAAGTTTTACACTGACCTGCGCAGCCTCATACAGAGCACCCCTGCAGACGACAAAGTCATCATCCTTGGCGACTTCAACGCCAGAGTGGGCCAGGACTCTGAAGCCTGGAAAGGAGTCCTCGGCAAGCATGGCGTGGGGAACTGCAATGACAATGGCCGCCTACTGTTGGAGTTCTGTGCAGAGCAGCAACTGGTCATCACCAACACTACTTTTCAGCAAAAGGACAGTCGAAAGACCACCTGGATGCATCCTCGCTCCAAGCACTGGCACCTTATCGACTATGTCCTAGTGCGTCAGAGGGACCGCAGTGACGTCCTCCTCACCAGAGTGATGCCCAGCGCAGAGTGCCACACTGACCACCGCCTTGTCCGCTGCAAACTCAGGCTCCACTTCAAGCCAAAACCCAAGAAATGGGGGCCCCCCAAGAAAAAGCTTGATGTTGCGAGCCTTCAGCGTGACGACGTGAAAGCTGCCTTTCAGACAGATTTACAGCGCAGGCTCAAAGACACAGCGGACCCAGCAGACTCCTCCCCTGAAACACTTTGGGAAGAACTGAAAACTGCTATTGCAAAATCCTCTGCAGAAGTCTTGGGTTTCGCTAGAAAGAAGAATAAAGACTGGTTTGACGAAAACGATGTAGAGATCCAGGAACACCTAGCAAAAAAAAGAGCCGCCCATCAGGCCCACCTAGCCCAGCCTTCCTGCCCTGTGAAGAAGTCTGCCTTCCGCCTCGTCTGCAGCAGTCTCCAGCGCAAGCTCAGAGATCTCCAGAATGAGTGGTGGACCAGACTTGCACAGAGGACCCAGCTTTGCGCAGACAATGGTGACTACAGGGGCTTCTACGAAGCATTGAAAGCAGTGTATGGCCCCAGGCACCTGGTACAAAGTCCCCTGCGAAGCGCGAATGGCCAGGCACTCCTCACAGATAATACCTCCATCTTGAACCGCTGGTCGGAATACTTTCAGAGCCTCTTCAGCGCTGAGCGCACTGTTCAAGAAGCAGTCGTCCTACAAATCCCACAGCTCCCAGTAAAAGTTGAATTGGACGAACCGCCCACCGCTGAAGAGACCCTCACAGCCATCCACCAGCTCAAGAGTGGCAAAGCAGCAGGCATTGATGGAATACCGCCAGAGATCTGGAAACATGGAGGCACAGCACTGCACAACAAGCTCCATGACCTCTTTCTCTGCTGCTGGGAGGAAGGAACACTACCAAAGGATCTCCGTGATGCAGTCGTTATCACCCTGTACAAGAACAAAGGTGAGAAGTCTGACTGTTCCAACTATCGGGGAATTACACTGCTGTCCATTGCTGGGAAAATCCTTGCAAGGCTGCTCCTGAATCGGCTGGTACCTGCCATCGCTGAAGACCAACTCCCAGAGGGCCAGTGTGGCTTCAGAGCAAACAGGAGCACCACCGATATGGTCTTTGTGCTGAGACAGCTACAGGAGAAGTGCCGCGAGCAGAACAAAGGGCTGTACGTAACGTTTGTCGACCTAACAAAAGCGTTCGACACTGTGAGCAGGCAAGGCATGTGGCAGATCCTGGAGCGACTTGGCTGTCCCCCAAAGTTCCTCAACATGATTGTCCAGCTACACGAGGACCAGCAAGGTCAGGTCAGACTCAACAATGACCTCTCAGAACCATTCCCCATTCTCAACGGCGTAAAGCAGGGCTGCGTGCTGGCACCGACCCTCTTCACCATCTTTTTTTAGCATGATGTTGAAGCAGGCCACAGTGGACCTCGATGATGACGATGCAGTGTACATCAGGTATCGTCTCGATGGCAGCCTGTTCAACCTCAGACGACTGCAGGCCCACACGAAAACCCTAGACCAACTGATCCGTGAGCTGCTTTTTGCTGATGATGCTGCCCTCGTTGCACACACAGAGAGAGCCCTGCAGCGCATCACGTCCTGCTTCGCAGACGCTGCCCAGCTCTTTGGACTCGAGGTCAGTCTGAAAAAGACAGAGGTCCTCCATCAGCCGGCACCCAAGACAGTGTATCGCCCTCCTCACATCACCATTGGCGAGTCTGAACTAAAGTCAGTGCACCAGTTTACTTACCTTGGCTGCATTATCACGTCGGACGCCAAGCTGGACAAGGAGCTTGACAGCAGGCTGGCAAAAGCGAACAGCGCTTTCGGGCGACTTTTCAAGCGGGTGTGGCACAATCAACAGCTGAAAACAGGCACCAAGATCAGCGTGTACAGAGCTGTGGTCCTCACCACCCTGCTGTATGGTTCCGAGTCCTGGGCCCTCTACCGCAGCCAACTACGACTCCTCGAACGCTTCCACCAGCGCTGCCTGCGTACCATCCTGGGCATTCACTGGAGTGACTATGTCACCAATGTCGAGGTCCTTGAACAGGCTGAAACCGTGTGCATCGAGGCTTTGCTGCTGCGGACACAGCTCCGCTGGGCGGGGCATGTCTCCAGGATGGAGGATCATCGCCTACCAAAGATCACCCTGTTCGGCGAGCTTGCTACTGGACACCGTGACAGAGGGGCACCAAAGAAGAGATACAAAGACTGTCTCAAGAAGTCACTTAGTGCCTGCCAAATCGACCACCACCAGTGGTCTTCGCTTGCTGTGGACCGTGACACCTGGCGCTCCACTATTTACAAGGCAGCTGTCTCCTTTGAGGACTCTCGCAGAGCTAGCCTTAAGGACAAGCGGCTCAGGAGAAAGAACAGAGATGCCGCAACTCAGAACTCTGGCCATACCTTCCCCTGCAGCCACTGCGGTCGAACCTGCCTGTCCCGGATTGGCCTCCGCAGCCACGAACAAGCCTGCAGACGTCGTGGGCAACTCCTATAAAATCTTCGTTCGCGAAGTCCAGCCAAGAGACTGTAGTACAGGTTTGGGGCTACATCTGAGTACTGTGTCGCTGTGCTCGTGCAGTGTGACTGCAAGGATTTGTCGACGGGCTTGTATTACAGTAATCATTCTGAAATCAGACTTCACGAACAGAGATTTTAAAACCTTTTTGAAGGGTGTTGAACGAATATTTTGGGTGCAGTTTGGGTGGTGGTCGAATATTTGAGGACATGGCATTTTTGGTTGGTGGTTGAATATTTAGGAGAGGTTTGTTTTGGTTGAAAAGTCCTGGAAAATGGGCTGTGGTCGAATATTTTGAGCGGCTGAATATTTAGGGTAATTACGGTAACTTTTCAGTCAGATTTGGCACAAAGGTAGCTGAGGATAAGACCTTTTTATGATTACTAACACAAAGGTCATTGGGGGTCCAGAAAAGGGTCAAAAGTAGACATTTTGACCAAAATAGCCATATTTTGACAAAAACTCTGTTTTCTCAAATACTATTTTCAACTTCAAACCCAAACTTGGTATCGAGATACCTGATGACAAGGCCTTTCTATGCATACTAATTTGGATGACCCCTCGCAAAGGTCAAGGGTCACAGAAGGTTGGCAAGTGTGAAAAATGCCAGTTTTTCACAGAATTGTAGTTTTTATCAAAGTTTTCCAAAATTTTCAATCAAACCTGGCATAGAGGTAGCTGATAATAACACCTTTCTATGCATGCTAATTTAGTCACCTCCTCCCAAAAGTCAAGGGTCACAGAGGGTTGACAAATTTGTGAAAAATGGATAAATTTTGAGAAAACTGGGATTTCCATGGTACTTAAGCCAACCCTTTACTTAATTTTAAGAAACTTGAACACTTGCTCATTTCAGTGACCTGTTGGAAAGGTCAAGGTCACACTTATGTGGATTGGTCAAATGTGAGCCATAAGGGTTTTGTCTTTCTTGTTTCTTATGTCCAAGGTAAATTTGCCTGGTGCTCTGATATATATTTTGGCATACTGATTTGATATAGAACATTTGCATTTAGTCTAAAGCACATGACCATTTATTTCTGTTATCTTGTTTTGTCACTGGAGTGGAAGTTCCCAGATCTGATGATGTTCATTACCCACCACTAGTCAGTTGTTGAAGTGGGTCCTGTGAAAGTGTAGCCTAATTTGTTCACTTCGAAATAAACCGTGCCATTTCTCTGATTACTAAATGACAAATGATGTCAGTGGAAATTAACCTTTCTTATGTTCCCAGAAATCGGTACGCATTTAAATTTATTTTTTTACATGACTGTCTTGTTCATAAAGTTATTTATAGTGAACGTCTAAAACATAATTACAATAACAATTAACCTTATCATATGAACAAATAAACAGTTTGTAATTAGGAAGACTTTGACCTGATGGAATTCCCGCGATGTCAGCTGTAGCAGCTACTTTGTTTGCTTGGCCATTTCTCTGCTTTAGTGAAGACATGCCATGGTTATTTGGAAGCGAACAAAGCAGGCTAGAGAACCCTCTACTAGCATTTTGGCCAGTCATTGGAGTCACGTGTTTCAAAGTTTTACAGACCTAGTCCTTCGACAGGCCTGCAAGGAGACTAGTGAAAGTGAAGAGCAGTACCCAGTTAACTTGGTGCTTTGGAACTGTCATGGTTGATCTACCTCCCATCCTAGTTGATGATGGGACGCATTGACTGGTGTGCACCCTGTAATTGTGTTTTCAGGTGTGTCGCAAGTTGGGTGGTGTGCGACTAACGGCGTGTAAAAGTGGCAAGGACCGCACATCTATGTCTGTCACTCTAGAGATGATCCAGATTTTGCAGCGCCATCACAATCTGGCTCCACATGTCTTCTGGCAGGCCCTCGACTGTGTACGCAGGTACAGTCAGCTTCCTCTCCATAAACTTATTCATCTTCTTATCCATATCCAAATCATGTGTTTCTCCTCTTAACACCCCTCCCCTTCTGGCCAAAAAAGTAAACCAGCCCAAACAAAGCAAGCCCATTCAATAGGCCTAACTCCTTCCCTTCTGTTTGTGGTAAGATACCAGATGTGGTGGATTGCCTTGTTTGGCTCTAGTCGGTTTCATCGATCTGAATGCACAATCTTGGACTAGTGTGTATCACTACATATACTATAAGCTGAGCATAAAAAGGTATGTGAAAATGTGTATTTCATACAGATAATTACTGATGTAATTGTGTTCTTTACTGAAGCAACAGCTAAAAATAGATTGACGTGGTGAGGGCTGTGCAGAGTAAACAAGTGTTATTACGCATGTGCGTTTGTCATGTATCCAGATGCTGTAGAAGTTCATTAGGTGTATCAACAAGACATTATAAACATAAATGGTGTTGAAATTTGTCTACAGGTTGCTCAGGTAGTAGCGAGTTCGACTCGTGTCCAAAAGATAAAAATTTGTTTGGACCTCTTTTTTTTGACTCACATGCGATAGCCTTCCAGCATCCGTGGTAAACTTTAACATTGACATTTTCTCTAAGAATATTTAAGCCTCAGACTTCAAACTTGGCCCAAGGACACTTTGGGCAAAAATTTATAAACATTCCAGTTCAATGACCTCTCTCAAAGGTCAAGGTCACAGGGCTCCAGAAAGGGGTAAAAAATAGTCATATTTTGACACAAATTGTTTCTCCTCAAATACTATTTTCAGCTTCAAACCCAAGCTTGGTACAGAGATACCTGATGGTAAGACCTTTCTATGCATACTAATTTGGATGACTCCTTGGAAAGTTCAAGGGTTACAGCGGAGGCTCATGAGGATCTACACCTCTTGCAGTTGCATACACCAGATACACCAGGCTGTAAGCAATGGCCCATTACACAGTGCATGGCAGGTTTAACGGATCATTTCTTTCAGAGCATTAGATTTTGAGAGACACTTTCAAATAAGGATGTCATTGATAAGCTGTCTGTGTTGATCTGTTGTAGCGTTGGCTGCCGACGAGAAAATGCGTACAAGAACACTGGCGTGAGAAAATATGCGTTCAACCGCTTCCAGATGCTGTATATTCCCAAGCTGTACCGAGCACCTGGGGGGACCTATGGCAATATCGTCACCTGAATGGTGAACTAGATCAAATGTAGCACCCTTTTTTCTTCTTTTGCGTGGAATACTCATTTGATGTTCTTAGTGATACCATAGATATATTGTAAACCATCATTTTGTCACCTAAAAGATTCATAGATGTGTTACACTCATAGATGTGTTCAGCAATGTATGTGTATTGTACCGTAATTACCCTAAATATTTGACTACTTTTTACATGCAGATTTTTTTTGAATTTTCAGCTCTGGTCGAATATTTAGGAGTTTTGAAAAAGTTGATTTTCTGTGGTTGAAATTTTGAGGCACTAATTTTACCTTGCACAGGCATGCCGATCGACCGGCCCGTTCGTGTTTTTATCTCGTTTGGGATGAATAACGGCTGTTACTCATCCCAAACGGAAGTACCCTTAAGGGAGGGTTCATGCAAGAACATGTTTAAATCAGATCCTGATATTGGTGGCTATGAGTGATGTGGCTATGTGATGATCACCTCTTGTTCTTACCGTTTTCTTGAAATATGCATATTCAAACGTTATCTGCAAAACATAGGCTATAAAATATCGCATCATGTGCCACCCTGCCCCTGTGGAAAATCAGTACAGCCGTGATGCTGTCTTCACCTTCCACCCCCGCCACCCACCCCCCACGAGTTCTTGGCACAGAAAGTGTACACGCGAACTGCCCAGCATCTCCTTGAATCATAGATTGTCATGTGCCTGTGTAAAATACAGGGTCTCATAGGAACTCTGTGTCTCACTGCCTCCATGTTACGTTAATGCTCCATTACCCGCTGTGTATAGGTGTAGGGGACTATGTGTTGCCCATCACAGTGAATCTAACCTAATTTTAAGATTTTCACTCTAAGCATTGTATAGAACTGTGCTATTCATAATCAGGACTGCGACTCGGTCAAGTTCTTCAGTTGTAAGAATGCAGTGATTACTTTGTGTATCCCCATCGATCACTACACACTAGCTTTGTGATGGCAAGTGCGACACATTACTCTTCAGTTTCCTGCGTCAAACACACTGTCGTGAAACAAAGCACATAGCCTTGGCTCTAATGCTGGCGGGCATCATATATCGGATAGGTGCCAAGACACATACATGTACTCAGTCTGCTCAGACAGAGATCTGTACTGTAGCTACACAGCAGATTGTTACCCTGATGCAGTGAAAAGCGATGGAAAGAAATCCATGTGTCCACGTGGGGTAACTGAGCATACAAATTTTCTATACGAATATTACAAAATATAGTAAAATTGTTGCCGCTAGGGTTTCATGTGAAAGAAAAACAGAAGATAGTGGTAGAAAACAAAATAGAGAGAAATTGAGTCAGCAAGTCATAAATTCTCATGAGCCCCCACACCTTGTGAGCGCATTTAAGCAACTGTGCCTCTTGCAAGATGTTAGGCGTTTTGATATGAGGATTTCCACATGGTGTCTACATAGAGACGTAGGTTATGTTATCATAAATACGCCAAATTTGCCTTCGCAGTTCTTCCTTCTTGTTCTTCTTGTAAACTCCGTGACTTTTTAAAACTTTTGTGTCGCAGATTTTTTTACCAGGCACATTTAGGGTGCGATTTTGTAGTCCTGGCTGAATATTTGCAGGTTTTTATTTTGCTGAAAAATCGTTGAATATTTAGGGCAGTCGAATATTTAGAATATGGTATATGTATTCTACAGCTCTGACTCAATATATCGCAATTCGTTATATCACGATCCTGGATATATTGTGGGAGGGACCTTTGATCCCGAAAAAAATCAGACCAACCGTGAAAAAAATCAGACCAACCGTGGATGCCAGTGATCACCAAAAATCTTTTGTCACCTGCCCAAAGCCCCCTTATGACACCTCTCCCTCATACCCACACACGCCTCCCTACACACTAAACTCCGAATGACCTCCTCCAGATTAAGACCACAGATGCAAATGACTAGGGCTGTAACTAGTGTAAGTGCAGAACTGATATGAAATGAAAGTCTGTTGTCACACTGCACTTCAGCGGTTAAGATGCTTAGCCTGGCGGGTGAGACTAGACTGATACTGAACCCTCAAGGACCTTCTCCACATGAAGAACACACATGCACAAAGGGCCCTGTGACAGTACAGTGAAAGCTGACAGTCTAGGTTTATCTCGGGTACCCGGGTGGAAGTTGTTCACTGTTGATGATGCAGGGTGGCGGTTAGACACTCGCTGGCTGCATCTGTCAAGTGATGGCCAGTCAAGCGAGGTGACTGCATTAGGTGTGTGACACCTCACAGCTAAACAAAAGTGATGCCTGTGCCAGTGTCAGAATCTATAGACATCACTTCCCAGGACTGCTCAGTGTATCACTGAAACCCTGATCATCCCCTTCATATCATAACACAGATGTAGATTTACTATTTGGGAGACTAATAACCTCTGTTGGTCCCTAACGCCTGCAGTGCCACATGAAGACGTCATGAGGACAGTAGTAAGGGTACTGCTGGTGTGTGTGACTGCCTCAGCCAAAAGGATCGTTTATGATGGCTCATGTTTAGTGGCCCATTAGCTTGTTGCCATGCTGATCACTCACTGCTACCCTTGAGCTGTCATGGTCAGTGTATGTGCTGGAATGAGTGTGCAGTGTTTTGAAAACTGTTGTGAATGTGTTTGACCTAGGAAGTGAAAGGACCATTAATTCGACTGGGTGGGTTTGAAGTGCTAGTGCTAATTTTGAAGGATACGGACTTCCAGCTCTCGCTGATTTGGGTTTGAAGTCCTCCAATCAACCGCTCTCCATGGTAGACTATATTAGGCTTATAACTGCCACGCAGCATATGTTGGTAGTGGTTCCCTTTTGTTTCTCCCATGCAACTTATGCCGCGCTACCCCCCCCCCCCCCCACCACCCCCACCCCACCCCAGCCAAACTCAGTACATCGAGGACTGATATATTGCGGTCCTATTTTATGGACCCCAGCAACCGCGATACATTGAGTCAAAGCTGTATATGTGTATTGTATCATAAGTCCAGTCTGTAGTCGGTTTAGCTGGGCTGTGGACCTGATTTTCAGCTTCTGGCTCCCATCATAGGCATTTTTCTATACCACTGTAATAGCAAATATTGTGAGCACCAATAGACTCAACAAGGGTTTTATGACAGATTTTGTTGATGTTTTTGTGGAGTTTGCCCAACAGTAGTGAAGTTTTGCAAATGTTTTCAGAAGTAACCCACTTTGTACTTAATGTTTTGAATAGATTGTATAAAGCAGGGCAGTCATGAACATGTCTTAACTGCAGTGCATGGAAAAAGGCGTAGATATATAAAAACAGCCCAGGTAATAGTGGACTGCACATTTTTCATGCTTGTTCTTTATTAACAAGATGAGGATTTCATCCCAAAGTCTACCATATTATTTGGAGCTCACATGCGTTTATCTTTTAGGAACATTCAGAGTTATTCACATTTTTAGACTTATAATGCTGATCCATTTCCCTCCTCTCTAAGCCAACCTCTGATCAACACGCGCGTCAGCGCACACAAATAAAGACGGACACACAGCGCTTCCCGCCATTAGTACACTCTGTGGGCTTGTGTAGCGACAGGAATCCATCTCCTAATCTAACCCACCCTCTGATCCACATACACTGGCACACAAAAATAAAGACGGACACACAGTGATTCCCACCATTTGTAAGCTCTGTGGTCTGGTGTATGGCTATTCTGAAGAAGAAGAATAGCACGACAAGCGAAATGTTCAAGCTTCACGTCATGGCATCATTAGTCCCAATACACTGTGTTCATAGTGACGACTCGATGTTATACGTATTAGAGGATCAAACTTTCTTGCTGATTTTCACACCTAGGGCTTACAGTCACAATTTGACCTAATCCTACCCCAGAGCTGGGACAAACAGCAGGCTTATGCAAACAATGTTTATGAAAAATCGTGCGGCAACAAGCTAATGGGCCACTAAACATGAGAAGATTTTTTTTTTTAATAAAAGAAAAATTAAAGTTATGTTAGCTGTTTTACAAATGACTGATTGTCTGATTTTCACACCTAGAGCATACAGATCACAATTGACCTAATCATACCCGACAACTGAGACAAACTGTAGGCTTATGTAAATACTGTATATGAAAAATCATGCAATTATTATATGAGAAGATTGTTTTTTGCTTAAAAAAATTTTCAATTGTTTTAAGATTAATCCCAAATAATTCATGAAATTAATCCCCAAAATGTGATTTTTTAAAAATTTAATTATTACTCAAGACGTTCTAGAGGTACAGTGTGGATTAATGAACTCATTCAATATCTCCCTTTTATCTAGCTGTATGCAAAATATCTAGTAAAAATTTAAAAAAATTACAGACTTCAGTGTGGATCAACCGGTTTTTGTGAAATGGCCATTTTCTCGCCAATGAGCATCTTGAAAAAAAAAATATAAAAAACTACCTCGAGATTATTCTTTTAGAGACAATATCATAAAATTTCAAGCTTGTCCGTCCTCAAACGCGGTCGCTGTCACACACACACATACGGCACTTTGGCACCAAAATTACGTTCTCTAGCAAGGTTTGCGTAGCTAGACATGACGTCAGTTTTATCTTGTTACTTCTTTGCCAGAATTTCTGCCCCGCATGCCAATAAAGTCATGTGCATGCTCCGGAATGCGCTCTGACCAGCCCCATTTCAAAGTCTACCATATTTTCAATATGTTAGACAAAAACTAGCCAAGTTTTCCTGGGGCTCAGAAAAGATATTAAAACTATTAAAACAATTATTTTTGTTTGGTCAAAATGTCATGAGGGTGCAGCCAAACCTCCCAATACAACAAAATGTCTCTTTACAAAGTATTTTAGGTCCATCAATGCTGATCAATATTTGTGATTACAGTGGAACAGAAAACTAATGCCCCTGAATAGTTTTAACCCATTTAGCTCCAACATTTTATAGCAGGAGATGGATCGACCAAGATAATTCAAGTGTAGTGCCGGATTAGCTTGGTGCCATCAGGCACAAAGCTAATCTGGCACTACCCTTGAATTATCTTGATCGATCCATCTTCTGCAGCTGGTACATAGTCACTGACACCTCCAAGATTTGGGAAATGCGGCCTTGGGACTAAAATCTCAAAAGCAGGTCCACTGCCATCCCAAACAGACTACAAGATAATTTAATTCATTCCTGACACTTCATCAGGAGATGAATGGACCATCATCGAGGGAGGGTAGTGCCTGATTAGGTGTCAAGCTAAGCTGGCACTACTCATAACTCACGCAGCTCACTTGAAATCATCCTTAATTCTCAGCCACTGTCACATCTTTTTAAGTCCCTTCTATTTATAGAAGAGACTTTTTAGGACGGGTCGCGGTGGGGCGAATTTAATAGCATGTCACATTATGTCAAAAGCAGGCTGGGCCCGCATGCATGTCACGCCATTATCCATGGTAATGAGCCATTTTGGTTAATGGTCACAAATCTTCCATTTAACGGAATGCATGACCCATTTTAGCAGCCTAATGATTCATTAAATGTAATGCTGCTGTACCCCAACATTAGCGATCCTAATGGGTAATTAGTGTGCGGTGGTGGTGAAAAGCCGGTAAGCTGCACGGGAATTTCGTGCTTGAGTGGTTATTCAGTTTTCGTTGGATGACTGCCGGAGGAAGAGAAAAGACAGTCCATAATATTCGTCATGGCTGCCCCAGTTCCTCTACAAACCCACACATTTAGTTCAGTAGGGAGTGCCACGCTAGCTTAGGGCGAGGTGAACTAGTTAAAGCTATCAGTTAAACTGTCTTGATACTGATACATTTTAGTCCGTTGCATGCATTGATCATCTTCATTTTCCTAAACATGTCTAGTGTCTACAGAAAGTTTATTTTCTTACCTTTTAAGTGTATGTCTTAAATACAACATACGTTCTGTACAGCTTAAACAACATGCTGTAAAAGACCGGCGTCATTCAGTAAAATGTATCCCGTTCGGTACACGGTCAACGCTGAGCGTGTACACACATAGCGTGCTCGAGTAAGTGACGAGAATAGCGAGACTATAGTTGCACAGCCGTAACAGATTGCGCTCAGCTCTGTGCTGCCAACCGGCGATATTAACAGAGACGACACGCTGCGCGGCTCCTTATCTTACGGCGCCACACGCACGCGCGCCTCAAAACTAAATGGGAGGCCTTGAACTGCGCATGCGCGAACTAGTCAAAGTGGAAGGGATTCCCTCCAGTCTAAAAATAAAGTAGCCCTTAACTAATGGTACGCTTTTTGGACAACGTGCATTCCAATTAGGGTCCGTACAAATGGTCCATTTACAAAAGACCCTTTAGTCCTAATGGGCCATTACTTTTAATGATGCAATGTGCATATGGCCCCTGGCGGCTAAACCTCTAACAATTGAAGTAAACAGATAAAAATTACGTCATGTCTGGTTATGCTAACCTCGCTGCTGAACGTACATTTGGCACGAAGCGCCGTATGTATATATGTGCGTATGTATGTAAACAAGAGAATCTCCGATATTTCTGTACACACAAGCTTGAAACTTGGCGAAATACTTTCTTAAGTGGGTGGCTAAGAGAGCCTCTGAGCATATTGTAATTGAATGTCTCATTGAAGACATAAACAACCGTTTATAGGAAGTCAGTTGACCCAGATCAGAGACCGTAATTTTTGTCATATTTACTTGAACCTTTGCATATAGCTAGTTTGGAGAAAGACATTGGATGAGTTCGTTAGCCAGCTTTGTATCCTTTTTACTTCTTTAGTAAAAATTAATTCTTTTCAGAAAAGAACTAAAACACTAAAAACCCTTTACATCTAGAAAAAGTCGGACAGTGGCAGTGACATAGAAGAGGCAACTCCGTCACCATGCAGACACCGACATAATACTCAAAATTTGACGTCATTCTCTCTCATGCGTGCGTCTCTCTCTCTCACACACAAACATGCGCGCATCTCCAGGAAGAATAGGTCCTCATGAGCCCTCCAGGCGCATGATGATCTATGCCTCTTGCAGATGTTTGGAGCGCACGCATGCCCACACACGCACATCGACGCGCTTTCAGAAGAGCATGCAGGTGACTTAGTATATCATGTAGCCAGGTAAAGTCAACCTGCTTTCACACAAATTATAACAAGACTGAAATTGTACCATGAAGTTCTAGTTGTGTCACCATTTTCTCAAGCCTATAAAGTGAAAGTGAAACTCATATCATGTAAAATATAAAATTACTTAAAAACTAAAACTTACGTCATGACAAATGACGTTTGACAAATCAATGACGTATGTCCTGCGCCCCTTATAGAACTTACTGACGCATTGGCAGATCTGCGAGACTTTTTCAATAGGAGATAATTCAACATCAGAATCAGGTCAAAGACAAAAGGTAGAGACCATTGACAGCGAGGGCAGCTCTCATATAGAAGGGATTTTGTGGGTTTTGGTTCATCCCATCTTGTTTCCTGTTGCATTTGTGTCCCTAAATGTAAATGCTATTCACAGATAGCTTT
Source organism: Semisulcospira habei (assembly GCA_036245525.1). Lineage (NCBI taxonomy): Eukaryota > Metazoa > Mollusca > Gastropoda > Semisulcospiridae > Semisulcospira > Semisulcospira habei. Next base: position 36,518,018 of record BTPG01000005.1, read on the forward strand.
GGTGGCATAATGTAAGCGACAGTAACCTAATCAGGAAGGAGCTGCTTGTTGTCAGAGTAAATATTGTTTGTGTTTGTGGTAGTGGTTCAGCATGGCAACCCTGTGAGGCAACCTGGCTGCTGCGTCTGCTTCGATGATTCTCCATGTAGACCCGTTTAACTTTTAAGAGCTAGGCTGTACTTCATGAAATAGCTAGCTTAGTGATACAGTCCAAAGTCCTTCTGGAAAAGAAGTTTTCGGGGAGTGAAATGTATGAGGCAAGCTCACAGGACAGGTTTGCACCACTTTGGAGTAGTCATTAACTCTTAAGTTCCTAGAACTAAATGACTGCCATTCTGTAGAATGGAAATTATTTAGTTCTAGGAGTTGAAGAGTTAACAAGTGCAGCAGAGGTTGATGGAAGGCAGGAGAGGGAATTGGCTGTGTACAGTTTGCTCGCAACTCATTAGCAGCTATAGTCCAGCTCGCTCTGACAACTGGTACACTGTGATTAGGACACTGTCCTTCTGCAGATGCTAGACTACATGTACCATCACTCACTGGAAAAGCATAAGGTGAATGAACTCGGATAGTTCCAAGAATAACTTGGCATTTCGAGGTGAAGCTGTTATGACACTACCTTTGAGCTGTCTTAATCATTGCACGTCTTGCACTGCAATGTAGTCTTAAGAGGATCACATCCAGATTTTAGCAGTTTGACCTTGAGGTTCTCGTGCCACTTCAACATGGCACTACCTGTGAACTATGTTGAGAAGTATCGAGAGGATTTCTCCAGAGTGTAGAATATTCTGTCCTAGATTAACCGATTTAAACACCACGGACACATTTCCCAAATTTTGTAGGTGTTACCTAGCAACTTTGTACCTGCTGGAGGAAATGGCTCGACCATGATAATTCAAGGTTAGTGACAGACGAGCTTGGCGCCTTCAGGCAGCAAGCTCATCAGGCACTACCCTTGAATTATCATGGTCAATCCATCTCCTGCTGTACGTCATTGGGGTTAAATGTGTGAACTGTTTTCTTATCAGACTGTTGTTGCGCATGGTATTTATACAGTTATTGTATGTTGCAACTGACTCTCAAATTAGTGTTGAAATGTATGTTTTAATACATATACATGTATTTCCAGAAGAAATCACTTTAAGATAAAAATGACTTGGTATGCGTACATGACAGAAGCTGTGAACTGCTTAGATGTTATGTGAGGAATGATCCATTAGACCATTCATCACCCGGTCCGCTACTGTTCAACTTATTTGCTCCCTTGTTCTTAGCCGCTTAGACTATTGTAACTCCCTCCTGGCAGGTGTCCCCCAGAAAGAACTCTCCCGTCTGCAGACAGTCCTCAACAATGCTGCCAGACTTGCTTTTGGCAAATCTAAAATAGACCATGTAACCCCCCTACTTCAGGAATTGCACTGGCTACCCATTCAGTTTAGTCGAGTACAAGATTGCGGTCCTGGCTTTTCGCTGCTTTGATGGATCCCTACCGCCATACCTCTCATCCCTCCTCAACATCTATCAGCCCTCCCGTTCCCTTCGTTCCTGCTCTGAGAAGCGTTTCCGTGTCCCCAGCTTTTCCTCTAAGCGGTTTGGCTGCCGGACATTCCAGTATCAAGCCCCTGTTGTCTGGAACTCACTTCCCCTACACCTCCGGAATGCTGAAAACATCGACGTCTTTAAGACCCAACTTAAAACCTACTTCTTTCAGCTTGCATACCATTAATCCACAGATTGTGTGTGCGTGTGTGTGATGATGGTTTGGTCTGCATACATATGGTTTTGTTATGTGTGTTTTAGTTGTATGTGCGTGCGTAGATTAGAAGTGCATAGATTAGACTTTTTTAAAGGTAGTGAGATTCTGCATATATACATTTTTTGTAACGTGCTTAGAGCCCACTTCTCCTGGGGATTCAGCGCGATATAAATGCTCTTTATTATTATTATCCAAAAATAATTAACCCATAAAGCCATGACATCCTATGACAGAATGTGAATTGACCATGATAGTTTAAGGATGGTGTCAGAATAGCTTGGCACCTGTAGGTGCCAAGCTATTCTGACACCACCTTTGAACTATCATGGTCGATCTATCTCCAGAACTGTGATGCAGTCCTCAAAGGATAATTTACAAAAATTGATAATTTCATCCTCGGGATGTAATGAGTTGAGAGATGATCAATAAAAACTAATACCATTGGTCAAATGTACTTGCTATTTTCATGTCTTGTGTTGGTACTGTTGAAACTCTGTTCAGCCATCTTGGCTATGTTCTAAAGCATTGCAGTGCTAGCAGTCCCAGGAATATGGATTCAAAGGGGTGTCAGCAAAAGGCATAGATAGATCATCATGAGCCCAGCAACTGCGGGGGCTCATGACGATCTATGCCTCTTCAGTTGGGTAAAGTTCACATTTCCTGGGCATTGCACGGGTTAATCATAAGCATTACAGTGCTCGGACATAGGCACGGATCCAGGTTCAGAATGGACAGTTTTTGTAAGGCCCTGGATGTGTGAATACTTCTGCTCTGCCAGCCTCTCTTACAGTTAGGGAACAACTAAAGTTGCATTGCAACTGATGGGTGAGGAAGAACACAAATATACCAAGCACCAAAAGTTATGGACCATCTCAATTTTAAGGTGTCAATTTTAAAACTTGCTCATATCTTCTAAACAATCTTTGTTTAGATAATAAATGAAAAGGGGAGACTGCCAGTGCTAATATTTTAGGAAGATTACAAAGTAAAGCACTGTCAGGGGAGAGAAGTGTGCATGATCGACCAGTGATCATAGATCTACTGTGGTCAAAGCACAAAAACAAATGATTAAAGTACAAATCAGGCACTTGGTTTTGCTGAATCAGAGGGTTTTCATGAGTTATGCCTCCTTGCCACTTGTCATTTTTGGTATCTGTATGGGGCAGGTTGCATAAAACATGTCTGACAGCTAATAACTGATCAGCTGATGCTAGTTTAAAGTATCATTACGCATAAATCTGAAGACGCATTTCAGCACCAATTGCGTTTGTTATGCCTTGTCGACACACATAATCAGACTTATTTATTTATTCTGCGCTTGCCATTAGCGCATCAGTCTGTTTGTATCTGTTTCTCGCACTGATAGCGTATTTCTAGAACAGAGTGGAGTCATCGTCAAGTTACTTGATATAAAGACATGTGCTGAACTGGATTGTCCTGCGACTAAATGAACCATATTAGTGTATCTTTGAACAGTTGCGGTAGTAGTGGGCCTTCAAGTCACTTTCAACATGACAAATTGAACTTCTGGACTGATGGTTACAGGTAGACTAAAATAATCACCATGAAACTGAAATGTGGCTGCCATCGCAAAACAAAGATGATGACAAACTGTTGATGTGCTTTCTGATTAAACCTTTGTAGCCACAACTTGCACGTGCAAGCTGTTTTTTTCCAAATTTGTGTATTTTTTTAGACCCAACTTTTTAACAGAAAATGCACCAGCAGCAATTTTGGGCTCATGTTACTTACTTACGCCTGTCACCCCTACCCGGGTATAGGCCGTCGACGAGAGACCTCCAGCAACTCCTGTCCTGTGCTTCTCCTTCGATTCTACTCCAGGTGGTTCCCAGTCTCTTGATGTCTGCTTGGAGGTCTCGACGCCAGGAGTTTCTCGGCCTACCTCTTTTCCTCTTTCCTTGGGGGTTCCATGACAATGCCTGCCTAGTGATACTGGAAGCTGGCTTTCTCAGACTGTGACCGATCCATCCCCATCTTCTTCGCCCAATTTCATTCTCTGCTGTTATCTGCTCTGTTCTCTCCCAGAGTCTGACGTTGCTGATCTTCTCTGGCCAGTGGATTTTCAAAATTCTTCTAAGGCAACTGTTCATGAAGGTCTGTACTCTGTTGACTGTGGTTTTTGTCAATCTCCAAGTCTCTGCTCCATATAGGAGAACTGCTTTTACATTGGAGTTGAAAATCCGGACTTTGGTGTGTTGTGACAGCTCTTTGGAACTCCACACTTTTTTCAACTGGAGAAAGGCTGCTCTGGCTTTAGCGATTCGTGCTCCGACATCTGCATCAGTGCCGCCTTTTTTGTCTATGATGCTCCCGAGATAGGTGAAGGACTCCACTTCCTCCAACGGGGTGCCAGCAAGCAAGACTGGTTCTTCCCTGGTTGCGTTCAGCCTCATTGTCTTTGTTTTCTGTTTGTGAATGGTGAGGCCCACTTGGGACAAGATGTCAGCAAGCCTGGTGGTCTTGTCCTGCATTTGTTGATGAGTGTGGGACAGTAATGCCAAGTCGTCTGCAAAATCGAGGTCGTCAAGCTGTGTCCACAGTGTCCACTGAATTCCACTTCGTCTGTGCTCTGTGGTCATCTTCATGACCCAGTCTATGGCCAGTAGGAAGAGGAACGGAGACAGCAGACACCCCTGCCTGACACCAGTTCTGACCTGGAGCTCCCTGGTGGATCACGCGACATGTCATGCCATCATAGCTGCTCTTGATCAGGCGGACGAGCTTTGTGGGTACACCGTAGTGTCGTAGGAGTTTCCACAGAGTCTCTCGGTCCACGCTGTCAAATGCTTTCTCATAATCCACAAAGTTGACGTACAGCGGGGAGCTCCACTCCAGAGACTGTTCCACGATGATGCGGAGAGTGGCGATCTGGTCTGTACATGATCGGTTCTTCCTGAATCCTGCTTGCTGGTCTCTCAGCTGGGGGTCAACGGAGCTCTTCATTCTCTCTAGGATGATCCTGTTGAAGACCTTTCCTGGTACTGACAGCAAGGTGATTCCTCTGTAGTTGGAACACTTGCTGAGGTCGCCTTTCTTGGGAAGCTTGATTAGGTACCCCTCCTTCCAGTCAGCCGGCATCACCTCCTCTTCCCAGATCTTTCCAAACAGTGGGTACAGCATCTCCACTGTTGTCTCTAGGTCTGCTTTCAGAGACTCCGCTGGGATGCCATCTGGCCCTGCTGCTTTGCCATTCTTCAAAAATGCCACTGCTCTTCTGATCTCTTCCCGGCTGGGTCTGTCACAGCTGATGGGTAGGTCGGTCTCTGCCGGCTGGATGTCTGGGGGGTCGGGTGGGCTAGGTCTGTTCAGTAACTCTTCAAAATACTCAGCCCATCTGTCGAGTTGGTCTGCTCTGTCTGCAATAGGCTTGCCTTCTTTGTCTTTTACTGGTCTTTCTGTATGGCCATACTTGCCCGACAATCTTCTGGTAATGTCGTAGAGCTGTTTCATGTTACCGCTGCCTGCTGCCTTTTCTGCCTCTGCTGCCAGGCTGTCTGTGTAGGCCCTCTTGTCTGCCCTGATACTCCTCTTCACCTCGCGGTTGGCTTCCGAGTATTCCTCCTGTGCCCTTGCTTTGGCTGCTCTCGTGCGACTGTTGTTGACAACTGCTTTCTTCTGCTTCCTCACTTCTATCTTCTTCAAGGTCTGTGCCGACAGCCAGTCCTTGTGATGGTGTTTCCTGAACCCTACAGTGTCTGCAGGTTGAGTTCAGCGCCTCTCTAACTGCCTTCCACTGCTGCTCTGTGGTGACTGCCTCTTCATTTACTAGCTCCTGTAGCGCTTGAAACCAGTTGGACAGCACCAGTTTGAACTCTTCTCTAACTCCAGTTTCTCTCAGGAGGCCTACATTATAGCGCTGTCTTCTTGTTGTCTCTGTGCGGCTTTTCTTTAGCTTGAGCTTCATTCTTAAGGTAAGCAGATGGTGGTCTGAGGCGACATCTGCTCCCCTCCTCACTCGAACATCTTGAAGGGATCTTCTAAATTTCTTGCTAATGCAGATATGGTCTATTTGGTTCTCTGTTGTATGGTCAGGTGAGACCCAAGTTGCTTTGTGTATTCTTCTGTGTGGGAAGATGATGCCTCCAATGACAAGTCGGTTTAGAGCACAAAAGTCTACAAACCTCTCCCCGTTCTCACTCATCTCCAAGCCTAGTCCCTGTCTCCCCATCACCTCTTCGTATCCGGTGTTGTCCTCCCCTATTTTGGTATTAAAATCGCCCATGACGATGGTGATGTCTCGCTCCGCACATTTGTCCAAGGCACTCTGGAGTCGGTCGTAGAACTCTTGTTTCTTCCTCGTCACTGTCATTAGTGGGCGCATAACACTGGATGACGTTCAGCTTGAACTTTTTCTTGGTTCTAAAGGCTGCTGTTATAATTCTTGGCCCAAGAGGTTCCCAGCCCATCAGCGCTCTCTGTGCCACTGGTGACAGCATGAATGCTACTCCTTCTGTATGGGGGGCATTCTCCTCTTCGTGACCTGAAGACAGAATCATCTCCCCACTTAACAGCCTTTTCTGGCCAGACTGCGTCCATCTGGCTTCACCGATACCTAGCAGGGAAAGGTTGTACTTTTGCATTTCCGCTGCTATCTGGGCGGCCTTGCCGCTCTGGTACATGGTCTTGACGTTCCATGTGCCCATGGTTGTATCCCTGGATAGAGAGAGGCGGCTCGGTCCTGTGGCTTCCGAAGACTTCCGGCTTTCACCACAGGACGTCATAAGTCTTCTAGTAGAAGAACCTTCCTCCTCCAGGAAAGGAATTACTGTTAGTCTTTTCGTCGGCGTTTTTGTAGCTATTTCCTTTTTTGCAGGGTGGGGAAGCTACCCCCACGCCCAACCCCCTTACTAGGAGGACCAGGGGTTTTCTGTCGGGGTCACCTTCCCTTAGACCATGTTGGTTCACGGCACCTTATTTCATTCGGTGCACCCCTCTCACGAGGGACCCCCTATCCACCACCCAGGGGACGCGCCTCAACGCCATATGGTCCCAGTGCGAGGTTGGGCTCATGTGCAATAGAAAAAGTGAGTCTATGTAATGGGCCATCCGTCACGTGTTGTCCGTGGTAAAATTTAATGTTGGCATTTTCTCCGAGACTAAACAAGCCACAGACCTCAAATTTGGCCCAAGGGTACTTTGTGGTAAAACCTTTCTAAACATACCAATTTCAGTGACCTGTCTCAAAGGTCAAGGTTACAAGGGGTCCAGAAAGGGGTCAAAAATTTCATTTTGAATAACGTCACAGATGAAATGAAAAGTGAAGGCTTTCCCATATGTCACGAACCAACGGACGGGAAATATTTTGTTATTTTCATACATTTTCCTGTATTTATTCCTTGTACGGGCAGGTTTCTTTTCAAACGAAATGTGTGCCGAGAGCACAGAATAATATTACAAACTTCCATGTGAGGAAAACTCTTTAATTACTTTCGGTTACCTACAAATTGTTTCTCCTCAAATGCTATTTTCAACTTCAAACTCAAACTTGGTACACAGATGCCTGATGGTAAGACCTTTCTATGCATACCAATTTGGATGACCCCTCAGAAAGTTCAAGGGTCACAAGTGGTGGAATCTGTGAAAAATGCCAGTTTTTGATAGAATTGTAGTTTTTATCAAAGTTTTGGCCAACTTTTCATTCATATTTGGCACAAAAGTAGCTGGATAGGACCTTTCTATGCATACTAATTTACTGGTCAAGGGTCATCCAGAAAGTGGTCAAAAGCAAGGCATAAAGATTAATATGTCTGCTGTCAAGAATGCTCACGATACACACAAATCAAAGATCTGTCTTGTGGGCTTCAGTAAAGATAGTGAAGCCTGATGCTTTTAATTCCTTTTTTACTCATTTTGAAACGCGCGATTTTTTTAATCTGCTGTAGCTGATCTGAGGCAGTCACTGACACATGATGGCTCTATTGTTATTGAGCAAGAGAGAGTTGAGAAGTGTTTGAAAATGATCAATGTAAATAAGAGTGCCGATCCTGATGGAATCTGTGGCAGGACGTTGAAGTTCTGTGCTGAACAGCTTAGTGGTGTTTTTCCAGCTCTCCCTAGATACCTGCTCTATTCCTTCTGCTTGGAAAACCTCAACGGTCATTCCACTTCCCAAGAAAGATAACCCAAAACAATTGAACGATTTCTGACCCGTTGCATTAACCTCCCTTAACATGAAAACGCTGGAAAAGATTGTCCGAGCTTTTGTTTTGTCAGTAAAATGGATCCCTTGCAGTTTGCGGCTTACCGGGCTGTGGTGCTATTCATTCTAGACAAACTGTACACTCATCTGGAGAGACCCGGTGCACATGCCAGGATCCTAGTCGCTGACTTTTCTTCTTTTAATACCATGCAACCACACCTGTTAGCCCATAGATTACAGTCTAATTTCAACCTTGACCCACAGCTTGTTTTGTGGATTACAGATTTCCTTATTGGCAGACCACAACATGTTTTGGATAATGGTCGCTTCTCTAGTACTGCTGTCACGTGCACCGGGTCCCCCCAGGGGTGCTGCTCGTCTTGCTCCTTTGCATCCTCTACACCGACGATTGCAGGAGTTGTCATGTTAATAATAATAATAATAATGAGTATTTATATAGCGCTTAATCTTACTCAAAAGCTCTAAGCGCTTTACAATCTGTACACAAAAATAAAAATACAATGACATATGCACATAACAAACAAAGCACAATGCCCGAACACACCACTTTTACAATAAACTAAACAACAATACATACATAATAATTTATATTCTAATTAACATTCAGTCTAAACAAGGAGGATTGCAGAACTACAACTAAGGCATCAAACACTGGCAGTTATTCAAAGTAAAGCTTGAAAAGGTGAGTTTTCAACGACCTCTTGAAGTCAGAGACAGACTCACTGTTTCTGACCTCAAGAGGAAGTGTATTCCATAACACTGGGGCTTGATAAACAAAAGTGCGCTGACCAAATGTTTTAGTTTGGACAGAAGGTACACACAACTTCCGTTTATCAGAAGAGGAGCGGAGCTCACGAGAGGGTGTATACACATGCAGCAAAGAGGACAAGTATTCTGGGCTGGTGCCTGAAAGGCAGTTAAAACAGATTGACATAACTTTGTATTGAATACGTGAGGACACAGGTAGCCAGTGAAGGGACTTCAAGATGGGTGTGACATGCTCAGTCTTACGGACTCTCACAACAAGCCGGGCTGCATTGTTCTGAATTTTTTGGAGGCGATCAATGAGATACTGAGGGCAGCCACAAAGCAAAGAGTTACAATAATCTAGCTTGGACAGCACAAATGCACAAACTAGTGTTTTAGTGGCTTCCACGGTCAGCAGGTGTCGAACTGAACTAATACGACGAAGTTCCAGATAAGCGGATCTACACACTGCACTGACATGCTGTGACATAGATAACTCGCTGTCAAGTGTAACACCCAGGTTTCTCACACTCGCAGAGAAGCCAATGAGTGTTCCATCCACAGACAATGATGACGGTAAAGGCAGGGACGAAGATAATCTTGGATTAGCTACCAACATTGCTTCAGTTTTGCCATCATTTAACATCAGTTTGTTGACAGATACATTGTTTTCAAATGACAGCGCTTTACTTTCCCTTCAGCAAGGGTCATCCGATGAACATGGACCCGCATTGGCTGACTTTTTTCAATGGTGCGATGACTCGTTTTTAGAGCTTAAACACCCTGGGTTAAAAAAAAATCCCCACAAATGCACATAAATGCAAATAATTCCGTCCATTTTTTACAATTACTTCAACAAGTGTTTATGACTGAATCATCTTCTTAGTCCCAATCAGTCTGCGTACCGTGCAGGTCATTCCACTGAAACTGCGCTTGCAAAAAATTCTGAATGACCTCCTCGAGGCTTTTGATGATGGCAAAGTATCTGTTCTCGCACTGTTAGACCTATCTGCTGCCTTTGATACGATTGACCATGACATTTTGCTACGTCTCTATTCTGTGTATGGCATTCATGAAACTGCTTTATCGTGGTTTAGATCATATCTGACAGACAGAACTCAGTGCATAGTTGTTAATGATAAACTATCCAGCCCATCCACCGTGCGCTTTGGCGTCCCACAAGGTTCAGTTCTTGGACCAGTCCTCTTTACCCTGTATGTTCAGCCACTGGCCAGTGTCTTTAACCGTTTCTCTATATCACATCATGCATTTGCAGATGATACTCAACTCCATGACTCATGTTCACCTGATCAGATTATGGACACAATCGAGAGCCTTCAGGAGTGTGTCTTGGATACTAAGATGTGGATGACTTCAAACAAATTACAGTTGAATGACGGAAAAACTGAGGCCATGATCATTGCTTCCCCGAGGTTGACGAAGACGCCGACACTCCCCCAGTCATTACAAATTTGTGGTGCCACTGTCCCCTTCTCCCCCCATGTAAAAAATCTGGGTGTCACACTTGATAGTAGCCCGTCCATGCGCCTTCATGTGAACGTTTGCAGATCCGCCTATACTGAACTGCAACGTATTGCTTCAGTCCGCCACTATCTGACACCTGAAGCAACTAAAGTACTTGTCTGCGCTTTTGTCTAAATTAGACTATTGCAATGCAAAGTTCTTTTGGCTGGCTGTTCCCAGTGTCTGATTGGCAAACTCCAGAAAATTCAAAACTCAGCTGCTAGGTTGATTCTTTTGAGTCCCTAGATCAAATCATATCACACCCCATCTGTCTGCCCTTCACTGGTTACCTGTAACAGCTAGGATTCAGTACAAAATTTCATGCATGACTCACATTTGTATTACCTGTTCCTGCCCACACTACCTTGCCTCTCTTCTCCAGCTGTATACGCCCTCAAGACAGAATTTGCGCTCCGCTGCCGACTCAAAGAGGAAGGGAACAAGCTTCATGAAGCTCTTCCTAAGTTGTCTGACAGTCTACCTTTCCGCTGCGGCAGCCGCCGTGAGGAGACTGTCTTTGCTCGGCTCCACATCGGGCACACATATGTTACGCACTCTTACTTACTTAAACAGGATGAGCGTCCATGGTGTTTTGCCTGTGATGAGCAGTTTTCTGTTCGACACTTTTTGCTGTATTGTGCTGACCTAATTGACACCAGATATAAACACTTCACAGCAGACTCCTTGAAGGTTTTGTTCCGGGATGTTCCCCCGGACAAAATCTTCAATTTTTTGAGAGAATGCAATATTTTTAACAAGATCTGAGCATTCATAGACTATGTGAATTTTTTTATTTGCCCTTTTTGAGAGTCTGTAGACGTTTCTTTTCCAGACATGTGCGACATTTTAGCCTGAGATTTTTAATCTATATTTACATCTTGTCTTAAGACCTTGCTTTTAGTCTGGCTGACCAGATTTTTACCCATCCTGCCGTGAGATGGCCTTAGTCGCCTGCTCGGCGTTAAACCCAAATAACTAACTAACCGCTGCCGACTCTCGAGTTTTACCTATCCCTCTTGTCCAAACAAAGTCGTTTGGTGAGAGGTCATTCAGATACCAAAGTCCAGTTGTTTGGAATGACCTCCCACGCGAACTGAGATACCTGGATTCGAGAGAGGCATTCAAGTGAGCCCTAAAGACCCATATTTTTTCTGTCAGCTACAAATGACTTTGTCACACACCTGTCATGTTAATGTCATCTCTATGTTAGAAGTAGTGTGTGTGTGAATGCCAGTATGAGTCCATAAGCGTAGCACTTTTAAATGGTGACTTTATAGCTTGTTTACAGAGTGTGTTGTATTTTGTTTTTTGTACTTTTTGTAAATTGCATTTTTGTAATTAGTTATTTTTGTACATTAGTTTTTGTTATGCACCTAGAGCTCGAATCTGAGGTTAGGCGCTACTCATTATTATTACTACTTTGTTAATGAAAGGTTTTTCTACCACCCCCTACATTTTGACTTTATTTTGTTGCTAAATAAAGGAATAAATAAACAACAAAGTTGTATGATTTACTGAAGCAGTCATAAAAACTGAGGGTCACTTGAGACCCACACCGTACACCAAAGTATATTTAGGAAAACGACTCTAATAAACGGCTATTTGAAAACCATGGGTCACTGGAGACCCATGATGTACAGCACGGTATATTTAGTGAAATGACTATTTGAGAACCTGGGATCTGATGTATGGACAGAGACTAGACAAGTCCCAGACTTCACCCTAGTCTGAGACTTGTTACGTAGGGACCAACTCATGCATACATTTCTGATACATGAACTGAGACTTATCATCAAGTTCGAGACTAGATATGGTTAGTCCGCGACTTGCGTCCGGTGCTATTTTTAACTTGGGGAAATCCAGTTCCAAATGCCACGGAGCATGCACGCTGGGAACAGTTTTCTCAGTGCACGTGTTTTGACAGCCAGTATCTTCTATCTTCACTCTGCCTGTAAACTGTACTTTTCACTCATTGCTTTTGATGACCTTGTGGTCGACTCGTCGCTTTGCTGCTACATCTGCCAGTTTTGTGTGTAGATTTAGGGTCAAGCTATACCACGGAACTTTGTTTAATTAATATAATTATGTACTTACTTTGCTGTTTAGATTTGATGGTTCTACTTCCTTTGCTCAAAAGACAGAGCTACAGAGTAGTTGAGGTAGGAGATTGCTCCCTTTATTTAATGATCTTGTGAAGAGATGTGATAAATTGTTAGTTTTTACTAGGGCAGAACCATAAGGCTGCAGCTCAGTCATTGTACTTATGGATAGTAGTCTGCGAGGGCAGTGTTGTGTTTAGGTGTTATCCTTCAGCCTAGTCATATTGCTGACATTTTGCATAGACTTGCTTTGCCATGATAGTGCCAGGATTGAGTGCCCTTTTATGATTTTTAATGGTGAGAAATGCAAGCCGGAGTTTGGCATCATAGACTGATCCTGGCCAATGAGCAGTGACTCTCAAGAACAGCAGATCTGCATCACAGACAACCTGCAAAGACACAGATATAGGCATGCATTATAAAAGTGATCAGGTCATACCACTTGTCACAGAAAATCAGTGCTGATCAATGTTCGATTGAGTGTTGGTTTGTTCCAAGTGGCCTCGCACACACGCTGATAAACACACAGAATGACAAACACACACACATACAGAATGACGCACGCACACACACATTGCAGATGTAACCTACTTGTCTTAGAGAAAGTATATAGGAGAATACAACCCCACCCATTTCAGAAACAATTGATTTATTTGATCCTTTCCGTAAATAAACAAACGCACTTGACCAAATACATTTAACAGCATTATCTGCCCAGTCAGGTCCCCCAACCCCTTGGAAACAAAAGGCTAGTTAAAATATCTTCCCGAGAAATACACGCCACCCACCCCCACACCCCACCACTCAATGCTGTCAGAGTTGGCCTTCTTGAGAATACTTCCTGTTCATACCACCATGGTAAACAATAGTCCTCTATGCCCAAATAGTGTGTGTGTGTGTGTCTCTCTCTCTCTCTCTCTCTCTCTGGTGTTTCTGAGAAATAGTGAATACGCAAAAACAAACTGCGTGTCGGAGGATAAATGCGCAGTCATCATGACGAGACAGGGCAGGTCAGTACGACGATGAAAAAACTTTCGACCCACTTCACGTCAATTTTATGCATAAAATTCGGAGCCCTCACGAGTTCTGCTCTGCATTGACCCGCTAGCGTGGCTTGCGGCAACTGTTCACAGTCAATAGCCACAACTTCCGCGTTCCTGCCCTGTTTTATGTGCATTGGTCAACATACACCAATGAAAGAGTTGTGACTGGTTACAACAACTGGGCCCAAACAAGCATTGCGTCAGCTTTTTCGGACATTGCGCTGTTGAACAATCGGCCTTTATGCTCAACCCTGTCGCGTGATGAAACCAAATCCCTGTTGCGTGCAGTTATTGTCGTCATAACCTGTAGGTAGAGACAGCTGTTGTGTAGTCATGTGAGTTTACAAGATTGCATCTCTTTCATAACCAGAAAGTTGGGCTTGAAAATTGGTTGTGAAACGGTTTCCTGTTTTCGCTCCAGTGGGTGACATTTCTGAACAATAGGTCTTTATGCTTAAGCTATTGCGTAGTCACTGTCGCGTGATGCATTTAAATTGAAAGACAAAACCCAATAACTCTAATCCCAGTGATAGACCTAAATGATTCAAGTTACTAGTACACCCCTCCCTGTTTTTACGAGTGTTTTTAGATCACTCGAGGTGAAAATTGGGAATGTTGAAATCGGTAGTGAAACTGTTACCTCAGTGAAACGACGCCTTTTATTTTCAGTTTAGTCCGTGTTTCAGCATAAGCGTGACGTGCCTACTAATACGTTCGGATTTTATAGTGATTTCGGTATTCAAAATGGGCTGTGAAGGATTAAAACCAAGCTAAGTGAATACTTTTAATATATGTGACTACTTAGCCTGCTCTCAGAAATGTTAAGTTGCGCATCATAAATCAGATACAAATATATATTGATTGCTTCAGATTTTTCAGTTTTTTTCTGAATTTGAATTGAGATTCCGTCACTACCGTTTTCGATAATACGGCCAGAACCATGAAGGAAATTATCCTCCGTAGAACGCAGATCTAGCCACAGTGCGTACTTGTCTGTCAGGTATTCACCGATTCTTACGTCATACAGATGCAGATCTTTGCACGCAATATTTGCTGATTTTTCTCTAAGTCTTCCCCCAGCAAAATACTTTGTGATCTCATCATAGTGCTGATATCCCATCATTCCAGACGCAAAAATTTGATTAGGTCGGTCCCCACCTGGGTCTGCCCTGGGGGACTTGGGTGGGGTTAGGTATTTTTTAGTTCCCAGGGTCACCCTGGTCAGCCCCACAGGGTGGGTTTTTCTCTCTATTCTGGGGCATGTGTTTCTGTCTACCCTTTGTCCATTCACCTGTATTTGCCTTTTAAAAATTCTCCCTACTGTCTGCACTGGCTGTAGCTCTTGATATTGGATGTGTGTTGCTAAATGGTCTTAGCTTTATTTAGGCCCCATGTGTTAGGTTTATTTAATGTATTTGACCGGCTGGCGACATACATTCAATGTTCTGTTTAGTATTTTTTTCACAAGCAGTGCAGGCACGTCCTGAGAAAGCCTTGTTGCTGTCGGGACGTTAAGCAATGTACAATCAATATGATTAGGTCGGCCTTCGATTGTGCAGGATAAATGTGTAATTTTCGGATTATAGAATTTTTCTGAATCTCCTTGGTAAGGACTTTTTGGTTCAACAAATAACATAAGAATGCCTTTCAGTGACCTAGCAGGCGTGTTTAGGTTTATATTCCAAATCTGGTCGCTCTTGTCTTTGGGTAATAAACTGTGTCTAATCACTCTGTCATAATAAATCGGAAGTCTTGACTGGTACTGATTTTGTATGAGTCTGGCTAGTTCAGTATGCGTGACAATCTCATATTCCAAGGAAATGTTAGAGATCTTGTATGATGCATTGAGATCCGTTGATTTGATAACTTTGGAGTAATCATTGAAGGTTAGTTCAAAACTCAGGCGGTCATTTAGTGCCCCTTGGTAATAAGGCGAATGTCCTGTTAGGATTTCAAATTCGAGTGGAATGCAAAACCTATTTCCATATGTTTCGGCCACAATAACGTCCTTTGCTTCTGTGGTTGTTTTGTCTGATGCATTTATTCGAATTTTCATAATGCTATCTGACTGTATGCCTTGATAAATACGATCCTCTCGTTCTGGTTGTGTAAGCCACAAATCCGTGTAGCAGTAGAACACATCAGCATCGTCAAGACTAAACACTTCCTGTCCTTCAAGTTTAACTTTAATATTCTTAATAATTGCTCTACCTAGATTGTTAACTAGTGTTCTTTTGTCATCTGTGTCCGATGAAAGTTCAATATTAAAAGCAAGACGAGCAGTACCAGGAACAATAACGTCACTGGGGCCTAGGTTTGGAAACTTGACAGTAAGAGTCTGGTTTTGGTCTATAGTACTAGGATTGTTTGTGATGACAATTGATTGTCTAACTGCTTTAACACCGAAAGGTTCACGTAGTTTTCTGTGTGGGTCTAACTTTGATCCGTAGGACTGTGTCATTTTTATTATGCACAAAAAAAAATTAAATTAATAAAACAATGGCAGTGGGAGGATTTAATCATGAAGATTTTGAAATGGATGACACGTATGATTTTGGTAATACAACAGATATGACAGATATGACTGGTACAAGAAATATTTACAGTTTACGTCACAAACTTTTAGAAACCAAAGTGAACTCATTTTATGATCATGTTGGTGGCCGCCCAGACAACATAGACCCTAACCAGTTTGAACTTGATGGCAAGGGTCATTTATATTTAAATACTGTTGACAAAGGAAAAGTACTATTGACTAACAAAAAAGACCCTAGTAGGTTTAGGGCTTTAAGTACAATAAAAAATGAAGGTGGTGTTAGTGCCTTGCGTCAACTTGGTATTGGTGGGTCTCCTGTCACGCCAAGACTGGTTAGTGTGCTTCAAGACACGCAAACAAAGTTACCAACAGGGCAAGAAATTGAAATGGCACCAGTAACAAGCCTACCAGAAATAGCAAACACAGTGATACAAGAAACCTCATTTACTGAAGGACAAATAAATGATGCTATGAAAACAATAGAAGATCCACCTTTGTCAATGCGGGAGATTATAGGGTTAGATAAATCACTGCAGACAATAAGAGGTGAGATGGTTAATAATCTTGCCAAACTGGGAGAGCTTGATAAACACATAGAACGTGAAAAAGAGAAACTGGCTACCGCAGACAATGGGAATCTTGACACAGAAATGAAAGAAAGAATCCAACACAGATTAAATGATTTGCAGATAGAAAGATCAGGAAGGTTAGAAGCGATTAGTATCGGGAGGGAAAAACTGAAAACACAGGTCAACAGGATTAGAGAAACTATTCAGAAAATACTTCACGAAGACACTACTCTGGCTGAGAGACTTAAAACACTTTTCAGAGAACAGGGTATCACAATTGCCAGTTTAATTACAGCTCTGGGGTTTATTATCAGTACAGTTGTGTTGGCTGTAACGGGTGGTGGTTCTCCACCTCCAGCACCACCAACCCCAGTCCCCACAGATCAAAAAGACTTACAGTCGTGGGTAAAGAAACAACTGTCACACATATCAGACTTGCTTAAGAAATTGGCTCTGAAAGCAGTAGACTCGTTGCCTGGCATTTTAGGCACGGTTGTCAGTTGGTTGATTAGTACAGCGGCAAAGGCAGTAGGGTTTATGGCAGAACATGTGTGGGTCTTTTTGGTGACAGTAGAAGGGTTAATAGTGGGTTATTTAATGAAACAGGTAAAGAAGTAATACCCCTAATCCAGTGAGACCTATTACCAATGCAGTTCTCTCTGACTCATGTGTGTCAAGGATTGGTGTTGGTGTTATCGTTATGGGTACCGGTGTCAAAGCTGGAGCTGTTACTGTCTGTACAGGTGATGATGTTACTGGTGCCGTGGGTGTTACCGTCTGTAATGATTTTAATGACTGAACATGTGTGGTTGTGGCCCCCAAGTTTACAGATTGATTGAGTCCTAATTTCTGACCAACACCTGCAACAACTATTTCATTATTATAATTTGTTATTGTCCCCATTTGAAGTTGAAGGTCTGATGGCAACATGTATAACCCAATACCAACTACAAAGTCAACTTTTGATCTAGCATATCTGAGAACGTCTTGGTAGCGTTGTATGCTTGATGGGAGATCAACTACTGAATTTACTGAATCTTCTAGATTAGCGAGAAACTGTTTTTGTGAATCGAACTTTCCACTTCCATTCAGAATATTAGATTTTGTTAATGATTGTGCACCTAGTATACACCAGACATATGTTCTGATAGACTCATTTACGCGCTCGACTCCCGCTTGAGTAAATCCGTCACTCCTGTCCAAGACAAATGTGGTCCAGGCGTTAGACTGTTTCTGTTCTATTGAGCCTAACCACACTTCAGATTTTGATGAGAATGAAGTGTAGGGAGGCCAGTAATCTTGAGGGTATTGTCTGTGACTCAAAGCATAATATAATGTACCAATGCCGTGGTGATCATCAAGTTTTTGTGTGAAGTCATACTTAGTGCTTATGTTAAATTCATTACAGATGCGTTCAAATGCTTTCATATCCATGGGGTTGTTAAACCTGTTAAAACTGGATTCAGTGGGTAGTGGTGTATGCAGTTCTGACAGAATACGTCTAAGCTGGTAATAAACATGAAAACGATACACAGACCTAATCAGTTTGTTTGAGTGATTCAAGTGATCTGTAAATGAAACACCACAGCCTGTAGTAGAACACAGTATAGCAAAGTTGAGTTGGTTTTGAAACATCTGTAGTGGACTTGAAGACCACTTTCTTGCAGTAGCATCGTCTGTTATTGGAGGGTTTAGGTAATGATCAAAAGGGTTGGGTACTTTGACTTGAAATAAATCTTGTTCGCTTACAGCTATGTCGAGTTGATTTAGTTGAATTATTTTCTGTTCATAAGTAGGGGCGACATTATATTTAGCATCTACATTAAATTGAAATGCGTTTGTAGTGGTAATGGTTGGTGATTTAAATTCCATCCTTTTTTTTATGTGATAATAAAAATGTTTATTACCTTAACAAATCTTGACACAAGCAAACCAGTGTGGTTAACTAATGGGATTGATAATCGTGATGGTAGCAAGGCTGTAGCTATCCATGAAATGTTCTACACAGTAAAGTGGTTTAATGTAACGGATGATGAAAATTATTCTGTAAGTGGAACTCTCGATGGTTTAGAAAAGGGTGATACTTTACGAGCCGGATATTATGACTTTTGTACTTTAGCTGAATGGCTTCAAAATGAATTTAAAATTAAAGCAACTTTAAACCCAGCTAATTTACTTGTTACAATTGATTTTCCGAAAAGTGGTCAGTTTTCTTTATCAATTAGTCTTTTATTATTACTTGGATTTTTTAAAACAATAACACATCTAGATGAAGATTGGTCACAATCAGTTGGTAGTCTACTATCACCAAAAAAACCAAGAATAACTGGCAGATATCCTGTTCATTTGTCAGTACACACAGTGCTAAATGTTCATTTGAAAGAACTGAACACAACTGAGAATGTACACAATGGAAAGCCTTCAACTTTGTTGAGATGCTTACCAACTGGAACTGCTCCGTATTGTGAAAGTGTAGTTGTTAGATTTCCTAATTTGCAGTTTAAGAAATTAGGTTCTAGTTTCTTTGAGTCACTGAGTATATCTGTAACTAATCAGAATGGTAAACCAGTTGTAATGCATGATTTTTATGTTGTTTTGGAAGTTAAATAATTTTATTTTTGTTTATAAAAATGAGTGGTCTTGGTCCAAAGCCGAGAATCATACCAGTTGCATGTCCAGTAACAGAGTTGAAAGATTTGGCTGACGTACAGGATTTTGAGAAGGAAGGGGAAATTGGAGAAATATATGGTTTTGAACTTGATTCAAATGGCATGTACAAGAGGAAAGTAATTGTTGACATGAAAGATGGTGAAAGACAGATTCCTAAACTTGGTCAGCTACGTGATGTTACTGTACCTACTCCACCTGTAAATAATGTGCCCTACAACTTAATACATGTAGGTAGTAAGTGGGTGGTTTCAACTGTACCGGCACCACCACCCACAATTGACTGGGACATAAAGATTGAATTTATTAGTCCTTATGTATACACTGATGATGAAGGCGCCTTAGTGTTTAGGAAGGTTGTTAATTCTGGGCCGCTTATTGTAAGCCTTGTTCCAAGTTTTGCCCTAGACAACAATAGCAGAGAAAAACTGAAAGTTGAAAATTATGAGAGACGGCGGTATCTTCTTACAACTAGAAAGGGTAGATCAGATACTTCTGTTGTGTTTATGCCAGCAAGCTTAGTCGTGGCTAGAGAAGTGACAATAGTATTTGAAATTATCATGAAATCTGTTGCTACTGCTAAAGAGGCTCAAATTGCACAAGGAATTAAACTTACATGGAATGAAACAGTAACAGAATCATCAAAGGTCTTTATTGCTATTACAAAAAATAATGATGTTATTAATGTTTCAAGCAGTATTCCCGCTGTCAAGGTGGTGGTTGACAAAACAACTTTTGTTCGTCTAACTTACATAAACCTTGAACACATTGATCTTGTTGCATTTTATTATGCCAGTAAATTGTATACTTTTGAAGAGTTGCAAAATGTAATTGCTGATTAAAAAAATATTTGTCATAAAAAATGGTGAACTTGTATCCACAAATACCACCTGAGCAGCTTGAGCCTATTGAGCGTGATAAAACATTAAAGGCAGATTCATTCCGTTTAATGAATATTACAGAAGCGTTGAAGTATTTGGAAGGAGAACAAGCAAAATACTCGAGGTGTAAACGCCGTTACAATACGGTTTTCAATTCTGTACACAACACATCAATGGCCATGGGGGTGGTTTCGGCCGGATTATCTGTAGGAGGTATAACTCTGTTTGCAACGGGGGTGGGAAGTGTCGTAGGAATTGCTGTTGAAGCTGTTGGCCTTGCCACAAGCCTGGCATGCTTTGGTATGGAAGCCATTAACAAAAAAATTTATACAAAGTTGCAAAAGCATGAAGCATTAAGTACGCTCGCAGCAGCTAAGCTGACGAGTATGAAACTTATTATTAGTAAGGCTTTAAATGATAATGAAATTGACAATAACGAATTTAAGAGAGTCCAGGATGATTTGGCTAACTATAAACAACAAAAGTCTGAAATACAGAATAAGATGCGTAGTCAGGCTGTAAATGTTGAAGAGCTAAAGAAATCTTTTTTAGAACAAGGAAAAAAGATAGGCGTAGAAGAAACTATGAAAAAAGTTCGAGAACTTACAAGCAAGTAACGATAGGTTTTGGTAATCCATTATTTTTGTCATACACTTCGCAAAGAGATGTCATGCCTGCTCATTTGACGCCATCAGCTCCACCACCAGATTATTACTAAAAAAAAGTTTTCTTATTGTCCTTGTAACTTGAGAAATCTGTCCGAGTGTCTTATGACTTGGGTTAAGAACTTATGATAACTAACATCAAAGTTACTTGTAAGTTGTAGGTAACTTTGAAATTAGTTATCAAGTAAGATCATAAGTTATTCACAGGCAAAGTTTTTTTTTTTTTTTTTCATTATGAAAATGAATCAAGACGAATTACTTCTTCTAAACGATATTAATGCTGTAGAGAACAAAGACTTAGACTTTAAAAAACAGCGTCTTTTGTCTGTTGTTGTTTCGGGGAAGTCAAAGGCTTATCTCGGAAAACAGTACATGACAGAAGATATTGAATCTCTAACCGCTGATGAACTAATCAAACTTCATTCTAAATATGAAAACCATATTGCTTCACTAATGACTCGTGATTTAAGCCGGTCTCTTGTCTGTCTATATACAAAAGCTGTAAGTCACTTCTTACCTGTAGACACTGACAGTCTATCACACGACCTTGAAAGCAATCCTATTGTTTCAAGTTCAATTGGCAAATTAGCATGTGTCATGTTTTACAAGTTTGGAAATTACCTTGCACCTGTGGTAACATTACTAGTTACTGGTAGCCATATTGATTTTTCAAAAATAAATTTTACTGCAGAAGAAAATGGACGAAACCCAGGCGACTCCACAACTGAACCCTGTTTTGACACAGGTTCAAACTGTGACGAAGACTAAAAGTCCAGGCAGGGTTGAGGCTGGAAAAAGATTAGCTGAATATAATAGGCAAAAAAAATTAAAGCTTAAGGCACAAACAGAAAAGACTCATGTAACTGATCCACCGTCAGGATCGTCAGGACCTGTGTCAGTACCGTCACACCTTCATGAAAGTGAGAGACAAACAACTAAGTCTGACCCTGACCCCGAACCTCAAACAACAAAATATGTAGTTGCCGGATTTGTTGTCGGATTTGGTTACGTAGGTTATCAATTATACAAAAAATACAAACCACAGACTCGTACAGTGACCAAAAAATCAGACACTCCAAAAACAAAACCAGAAGTCGCCACATTACCAGTAACACCCAAAGCCGTTGACCCATTTTTTATGCAGTAAATAAAAATATTATTTTAATTTTTCTTGCCTAAGAAATGAACGACTCAAAAAATTTAATGAACCTTGTGTATCACTCTGCCGTAATCAGCGGATTAGCAGTAGCTTATTCTATGCTGGGAAAAAGTCTACTCAAAATGAAATCAGCAGACCTCAGTAGACTCGATTTCGAAGACAGTGCTAAGCTAATTGTAGTTGTTACAGCGTCAATTGCGACAAAAGATTTTCTTGTCAAGCAGGGAATTATTCCCGAAAATGTTTCTATGTAAATAAAAATAATATGGCGACGATAGCTATTATGATAGGAGGTGCGATGGTTAACGCATTGGCATTTAGTGGCTCTAATTATCTCTTTTCAAAAATGGGTAGAGAAGAATCTGCAGAAGAATTAAAACGTCATAATGAAGCATCTGAAAAACTTGCTCAAGCCCAGCAAGATTATGAAAAGAATAGAATTGAGAAACTTGATTTCATCAATGAAAAACTCAGGCTTGAAGGTCACGCACAGCATACGTTTTCAAATACAGACGAAGCAATCAGGGAATATTTTCTTGTCACGGGTGAAGACATGTCTATCCCAAAACCAAAACTAAGTGACTATTACAAACCAAGCACACAACAAAGAAACGGGGAGATAATCTTTGTTCTAGTGGGAATGACATTTGTTTATTTTACAGGAGTTTTCATTGCTAGAAAAAATGGCAGCCGAAAATAAACTATCAAAAATATATTACTCTCCATCAGGCTATTGGAAAGGAGCAACAGCTATTGAAAAATTACATGCCGCTGTGGGCGGAGATATAACACTCAATCAAGTCAAGCAATGGTTACAGAGACAGGCAATTTGGCAGATATATCTTCCTGCTCCAAGAAAAATAACAAGACCCCATTTTGAAAACACTACCCCAAATGACACACACCAAATGGACCTCCTGTTCTTACCACATGACACAATAAGAAAGAAACGATACAAGTATGCACTGACTGTTGTAGACATTGCTTCAAGGTATAAAGACGCTGAACCCATATCTGACAAAACAGCCAGTACAGTTGCTACAGCATTAACAAAAATATATGGTCGAGGCCCTTTAAGATACCCCAGACTAGTGCAGGTTGATGACGGATCAGAATTCAAAGGTGCAGTTAATCAGTTATTTGCTAAGCATGGTGTACTGGTCAGAAGAGGCATTCCAGGTGTGCACAGATCACAGGCAATTGTAGAAAACTTTAACAAACAGTTGTCAGAGAGACTTTTCAGTTACCAGTATTCTAAGGAACTCATGCATGACACACGTAACACTGAGTGGGTTAAAAGATTACCACATGTGATAAAAGCAATGAATAATGAAGGACACCCTAAGCCTGCTGATGCTATTAAATTGAAAACAATTGCAGAGCCAAAAAAAGGGCCAACCCCACCTCCAGACACAAGTTTATTTACCAAACAGGTGAGATATTTATATCAACCAGGGGAAGCTGAAAATGACATAAGACGCAGGGCGACAGACCCCATCTGGTCAACATCTGTTCATAATATAAAAAAAATAATCCCTGGTCCAGACGCAACAATATATTATCTGTATGAGCCTGCGCTTCAGAGGGCATTTGTCAGAGAAGAATTACAGATTATTCCCCCAGACACGCATTTACGCATTTTTAATCATTTCATCAACTAACTCATTGATTAGTTTATCAACCAGTTCGTCAGCTATTTCTTCAGATAACTTGAGTCTGTAATGACCTGGTGCATAAGCTTTTTCCTTACTGAAAAACACTCGTTTCGTGTCCCCTACTGCTAGAGACTTCTTTTGTGTTTGAATCATTTCAATATTGTGTCTATTTGACCTCAGTGTTTTGTTTGGATAATCAGGCATCAGTTCTCCATCTAACACTTTCTTGTAATGTTCATGACGGATGTCTTTATTTTTTATTGCTGTTTTCTTGATACCTTTTGCTTTTGACTGACTACCCTTTTGGTGTAGTATAGAATACATTTTTGATCTCAGTCCAACATACTCAACTATAGGCACACCATTTAGTTCATCTTTAAACTTACCAGGCACTTTCTTGTTTTGTGTGCTAAACAGCGGGTGATCTTTAGGGTAATCAGATGTGTCATACATGTGTAACTCTGTTTTCATGTCTTCATAAAAGTCTTCAGTAGGCACGTCTATGATCATAGAGTCAGTGTCAGTGTATAGCAGACGACACTCAGGATACTTTGGTTTGAAGTAATCATAATAAAATTCAAGCATCAACAGTTTTGACAATTCAAGAATTGCCATACCAATGAATACTGGCTTGTCTAGTTTAACAATCTTTTTTTTGAGTGACACTGCATACAATGATGAATGAAACTCTTTGTACCCTGTGTACTGTGGCTTACCTGTAAGTTTAATTGCACCTGATTCAGTTGTGACCAGTCTCACATCTTTGCGGTGATGAGGATTTTCCATCGTCTTACCAAAACAGGCATTGTTCATAAGCTTAAAGAAGTCTTTGTCAAATGCAGTGTTGCCGTCTCTGGCACGCAATGTGGTGTTCTTCATTATGTAATCTTTCATGAAAGCACTCTGATCAAATTGAATACCTCTGTGAACTTTCTTTAGTACTAACCCATGTCTGATGTAAAACTGTAACAAGCGATAGTGACACACGTAATTGAATTTATCATTTAAATTTGGCACTAGTTTGGTGTCTTCTTTTTTTCCAGTCATACTCATTTTCTCAACAGCTAATGGATAATCATTGTGGTAATCATGTAGATGGTGTGGGTACTCCAGGTCTACTTCAAAGATCCAACCCTTTTCATCATTTTGACCTCGAGCCATAATATATTTTGTTAATTTTTTTATGCCATACTGTGACAAATCATACAAACAAAAGTTTTTTAATGGTAATAATTCACACATCGCGAATCCGTACAAATTGTTAGCGTCCACGTACGTAATAAATGACCTTGACATTGAGGGGTCAAAGTCGTCAAGATATTTATTATTTGCCTTGGCATAATTATTTGCTGCTAAACTAATGCCCCCCCTCAATCCGCGTTCCACCATTTCACCCATCGTACGATCAGACAACAGGTCTATAAATATCTTACTGGATTTCAAAAATGCATCCCATGTCATGCCAGGACTAGTGATGTAGCAAGCTGGGTCAAGACTGTAATGTAACAAACCCTTCTCACGGTAACTTTCAAATACATCTGCTAGCAAACAGACATCAGCCTTTCAAGTACTGGTCATGGTAGTCACCAATTGTCTGACATCCTAGTTTACCCCATGCATCAAGTGCGTGCTGGTAATCAGAGTCAGAAATACCTTTGCCAGTTAGTGTAGAATAAAATTTATCTTTTGGAGGCAGTCTCCTTTCTTCAAACACTACCCAGTCACTGATGTACTCATATGGATAAACACCTTTTTTAATCAAGTCTGGCTCAAAATATTTACTTGTTATTGGATACTCAGTCAGTCCTTCTGCTAGACTAGCCAACCCTAAAGACAGATGTTGCATAGAGTCATAAAATGATAATTTGTCTAACCTAAAAGTCAAGTATTTCTCAGTTGTCTGAGCAATACAACTTATGTTTCTGTAAGACTCATCCACAGCCTGCATGATAATGTGTGAATCATATCCCTTCAGATTGTGGAAAAAGATTGGTAACTTGTATGTCTTAGGATCTATTTTTAATAACAAGTTACAATTGTTATGTGCAGCACCTCTGTAACATCCAGTTATGTGATCATGGTCACGAACTTTATCACCCCCCAGAGGCTGTTCACAAATCCAACACGTCTCAGCTGTATCAAATTTTAGTTTGTCTTCTTCTGTCATCACTAAAGGCATCTGACATGTTGTGAGATAATGTACTACCTGACTATACAGATGTCTCATTTCTGTTAAAAACAGACATGCTGCATTTTCACCCCTGTAGATAACAGGTTCTGAATGAAGACCGTCTGACCTAACAATAATGTATCCAAAAGAACACACCACTTGGTCACTCAATTTTATAGTCTTTGGTAATGACTCTGGAACTGGACCCTCATATGGAACAACGAGTGATTCAAAATCTGCGTATACTACAAATGGCAGCTTTTGTTGATTAACATAGTTCTTGAAATAAACCTTGCTGCCAGGATCTGGATACCTAAGTATTGTTTGAATGTCATCAGCCGACCTACAGTGCTGGGTATGCTTATGTGCCACTTTTATACAGGAGAACCTTTGTAAGCATCTTTTACATATTTCCTGTTTGCCATTGTGTTTTGATACATGATTATGAATTAGTCGTGACATACTCCTAATAATTGTGTAGTGAAAGTTATCACCAGAGCTTATTAGTAACATATCAACATGTTTATCTTCTGGCTGCCCATAGGTTGGGGCAATTGGAGATACTCTAATTGGCTGTAACTTATTCTCAGATTGATTATCCCATACAAACACATTCACGGATATACCAGGATTTAGTTTTTCAAACAAGTCTATGTCCTCTATTTTAACAGGGAACTCAATGCCACTGAAGTTGAGTTCATTTATAAAATTGGTATAGTTAGATACACGTTCAGGTTTTGTTTTTACAAAATGCAGTTTGGCAAGCACACACCACATAAAACAGAAATTATCATTGTTCTGAATATTGACCACACCCTTTTTGTCTACAACCTCTTTTGGTAGTGGTATCCATGATTTGCCTAAAATAGGATGATATCTTGACTGCTTTAGTTGTAGTTCATGTACAAGGCCTTCATGCCAGCCAGACCCTTGCATTTCTGCTCTGTCAATTGCTTCATGGAAGTCTGGTAACAATCTTTCTCTAAACACTTTCTCTAGTTCTCTTCTCGAATTAACTGTGTGCTGCCTTGTCGAGATATACGTTACAATAACTTCACCAACATCTCTGACAAATTCTATTTTTGCAACAATCTGAATCTTTACACTATCAGAAAGAAGGTTATTTTGTATGACTAAAAAAGATCTTTCTATTGATTCATAGACATTGTAAATATTATATATAGGTAAGTCAGTTGTGTGAAACACGTTTCTTAATCTTTGACGGTTGTCTATCTTTTTTATTTGTCCGACAAAAAAATAAATAGAAAATTATATAATGAAAATGGCACTTTATTGACTGTAACTCCTACAAAACAGATTTGTTTACACACTGACTCAATCATCATTATTGTATGTGTAATACCATTTTATTAAATGTAATATCGTTAAAATATAAATTTATTTTATATAGTTCTTTTGCTAAATTACTACACAATTTAGTAAACCAACCATCGTAATATTCGTTAACAGTAAATGATTGTGTCTTAATATCAACAGTTATTTTTTTAATAAATGGATTATCAACACATAAAGTTATATTACCAGACATATACACTGTTGTTGGTAACATAAATAAATTACCAGGTGACTCTCTATTATTAAGCTGGCTTTCATATTTAACATCTTTAAAGCAATGTGTAATATCTATGATTTCACTAATAGGCCAATTTTGTCTGTCTGTCATTTTTAAAGACAAACCCAAAAGTATAAATTAATTCACTAACCCATACCCTGTAGGTTGATCTGTCTTTAAAATGAGCTTTAGATGCTTAGTTGATTTCAGTTTATTTTTTACATCATCCCGTTCTTGCTTATTTGGAATGACATCGTTCTCTCTGAGACAGTCTTCAAAGCTGTCACGGTCCTTACAGTAAAACAAACAGATAAACTTTAACTGTTCTCGAAAATCTTTCAGTACAGCATTATATTTCTGAGTGAGAATCCATACACTTATGTTTGCATGTCTGCCACTAAAGGCAAGTTCTGCCAGTGTGTTTCTCTTCTTGACAATGTCTTTCTCTGCAGAACAGTCATCAACAATAAACAACGTTGGCTGTCCTTCAAATTGTTTGTAAAAATATTGTAGGTAGTCATTCAGTTTTTTTTCAGGGTCTACTAAATAGATATTGCTGTCAGTCCAAATAAATAAACGGTTGTGATAAGCTTTGTTGTGTTTGATTGTTGGACAAAATATTACAATGTTTTCGAAATGATGAAGGTATCTTGTTTGTAAGAGGTTAAGAACAAATTCAGTCTTCCCACACGAAGTGGCGCCACAAAATAGGCCGCAATGTGAATCGTGCGTCATTAAGTCCATTTTAATACAAAATATAATTTTAATACAAGTAACCGTCTGCAATATGATTAAAACAAAACTTATCTTTTGGTTTACAAGATGTTTCTTAACAAAACACATAAATCCTTCCTAGCAAAACACATCTTGCATTCAACACATCATTTTCAAAATGACTACACAGACGACTGTAAAATCTTTCAGGCAAAACTAGCCTAACATAGTTCGTTCGTCCACAGCACCGAGGCCGTGATCATGACTGGCCCTGAGGCCCTGAGCGGGTTATGCCTTGGGTGGGACAGAGAAATCTATTGCCTCATGCACAGCAGATGCGAGATTGACGTGCGGGAGGCGTTGACTGAGTTACGGGTAGTAGGCTAGCATGAGGCATAGATTTTCATGCGAAGCCCTGCGACTCAGTGCAGCAGCTCATGAGAATTTATGCCTCATGCGCAGGCCGTGGTTAGTTCGGGTGTAATCATATGGACGGCCCTCAGTGACTGACGGGCGGGTTATGGGGGCCGCGCAGACGCGACTGAGATTGACGTGCCAATAGGAGGCAGCTTTGAGTTACGGGTGAGTAGGCTAGCATGAGTGCATGTGTCACAAGTCCTGTTAGGGCTGGCCTGCGCAGAAGTCAACACTAAATACCCTTTAGTCTACTCACAAGAAGGGCCTTATCTTAAAGCTTTCTCTGTTTTCCAACAGGTTGCAAACTCATTTTGGCTCTGTGTCTGTGAAGACTTCATGGTGTTTATACATAGAGTGGGTTTTTTCCCCCGCCCGCCCACAATCTTTAGTCAATGCTTGTTATGTTGTTATAAACACAGATCTAAATGAGTGAGGGGTAATGTATATAATTACTGAATTTATGACGGGGCTCTCTCTGTGTAAGAAAAAAAAATTGTGGGCATGTGGGGCCGCTGGCTATTTGAATATATGAAAGAAAACCATATAGTGAACACATAATTAAAAAAATTATACATTTCTTTTTGAATATTGTGTAGGGTCTGGTACATATTTAAAAAATTAAAAATTCCTGTATGATTATTGTGTTTGGTCTCGTACATATTGACTCAAGTCGGGTGAATACCAAGACAAGTTCGGTGCATAACGATCTTTCAGAACAGGTCCAATCATAACGCGCCTGAACGAAGGTGGCTGTTTACTAGTCTGAGGTTATGTATATATTTCCTGGAGCGCGCACTGTCGATTGTGTGGCCATGTCAATTGTATGGTGGACTGCGAAAGTAGGTCAGTTTGTTTAGAAGTGAATCGGCGCATTGTCGCCGTGTGCTGGTCTATTGTTTATTGTGACATTGTATGGATGAGTGCGGAGGGTGGTGACGTTTAAGGGGGGGGGGGGGGGGGGTGTATTACGCAGTTTGTTTAGCAGTGACTGAATCAGCGCACTGTTAATTGTGTGGCCCTGTGCTTGCCTATTGTTTATTGTATGGTGGAGTGCGGTGGGTGGTGACGTTTTAAGGGGAGGGGGGAGGTGTATTATGCAGTTTGTTAAGAGGGCATTATGTGGTGAATCAGATACATTCTTTGCACTGAGAATTGGGATAACGGGAGATTGGAAATTCTGAAAAGTAGCCTATGTAATTTACCCTGATTTAAAACTATCGATACGGTATTACTGACATAGGTGTCATTAGCGTAATTACGTATGTAATTTACCCTGATTTAGAAGTATCGATACGGTATTACTGACATAGGTGTTGCAGGGCTCACTAATATACTATTTTGTATGTGCAGAGAGAGAGAGAGAGAGAGACACACATACACTATTTGGGCATAGAAGACTATTGTTTACCATGGTGGTATAAACAGGAAGTATTCTCAGGAAGGCCAACTCTGACAGCATTGAGTGGTGGGGTGTGGGGGGTGGGTGGCGTGTATTTCTCGGGAAGATATTTTAACTAGCCTTTTGTTTCCAAGGGGTTGGGGGACCTGACTGGGCAGATAATGCTGTTAAATGTATTTGGTCAAGTGCGTTTGTTTATTTACGGAAAGGATTAAATAAATCAATTGTTTCTTAAATGGGTGGGGTTGTATTCTCCTATATTGTATCTCTGTCTTTACGACTGTCTTTATGATGGCTTACCTGGACATTGATGGAGTGGAAGGTTTTCCTGTTGACATACTCATGTTCTCGCTCGCTTGGGAGACCAGCTGGCGACATACATTCAATATTCTGTTTAGGTTTTTTTTTCACAAGCAGAGCAGGCACGTCCCAAGAAAGTCTTGTTGCTGTCGGGACGTTAAGCAATGTACAACAATCACTCGCTTGGGGCTTGAATGGCGATCTGTGTGCCGTCAATGCAAGCAAATACATTGGGGAAACCCTGCATGTTGAAGAATGCTGCAACTTTGCTTGCTTCAACCGCACGTTTGGTTGGCATTCTGATGACCTCGTGGGCATGCTGGAGGAAAGCGTCAGTCATGCGTATCATTGTCCGAACTGACCGTGCTTTGATCCACCCAGATTAAGTCTCCTACCGTGTTTTGAAACGTTCCAGTTGCGTAGAATCGAAGAGCCAAGAGCACTTGTAAACGGGCGTCAGTGAACTCTGTCGTTTGGCCATCTTTCACGGCATCTGTCAGCTCATAAATTTCACAGCACATGAAACGAAACTTTTTGTAAAGCTTCCTATCGTCAAACCCCTCCAGTGGGTGTCGATGGTCTCTAAATACTTTATTTCGGCGTAGATTTCGCTGAGTTAGGAACATCGTGTAGACAGCGGCTGCCATTTTGATTCGCTTATAGTCAGAGACTACAAGCTTTACACCTAGTAAATCGTAAATTTTGGCTGTTTAGTCCCCGAGATATTCTCAGACGGCCTAATGTCAGTTCATGCATTTCTTACTAAAATGTTAGTCCGAGGCTTATTAAGAGAGTCTCGGACTTAGGCTCTAGTGACTTAGGCTCTAGTCTCTATAAATACATCAGACCCCATGGGTCTCTGAAGACCCAGGATGTACTCAACATGATGTACAGGGCAGGTTAATGTGGGCAAGACATGACCTTATTGTTTTTTATTTTAGGAAGAATAGGCAGGATCACAGTAAGACTATATTACACATGATAAGGAAGTTGCCATTGTCCATTAGTATAAATACTTAAACACCATCTTCGATGATAAACTGAATTGGGATGACAATACTGAAACTGTTGTGAAGAAAGGCCAGTAGAGATTGTATTTTCTGAGAAAGCTTAACTCTTTCTCTGTTGACAGGACCATTTTAACTTTGTTTTACAAATCCTTAGAAAGCGTCCTGACTTTTTCGTTCGTTTGCTGGTTCCCAAATCTTGGTGCTTGGCCATCTCGGTTCAAAGATCATTGGAGAAGAACAGAGAAGTTTAGCCATGTTCTGTGATCATCAGATTGTAAGAAAAGCTACTTCCGTCCTGGCTAGTGATGTTCACATGCTGAAAGACCTCTTTGAATTGCTCCTTTCTGCTGCAGATTCAGGCAACCATCATGTAAAACTAACCACAGTAAACCGTCTTTTATCTCTGGTTGCTGTCCGACTCTTAAACAATTTGTAAATGTAAACAGCTATAAAAAGTATGATTTACAAAGCTGTGGGTATCGCTGGCCTTGATGGAAATTAATGCGTTTAGACGACGTGAAAAATATCTAATTACATTTATTTATATTTTATTTATTTTTAATGTTAATAATGTTGTTTATAATTATCCATGTATTTTAGCAGTTAGTCCATTCTTTTAATATTATAGTACTAAATTTATATGGTAATATAAGATATTAGTTTTTAGAATGTTTTAGTATAAGACTATATGCATTTGTTAAGTTTCATCTTTATAGAATTTAGAATGTTTTAGTATTGAATAATATTTATTGTTTTTTGTGTTTAGAGTCTTGATCTTGGACGTCCTACAGCTTTAGTATAATAATACATTATATACACATTTTATATTAGAATGTCTTCATATTAATTAATGTTTATTGAATGATTTTTATTTTTACTGTTCCCCCTGTCCACAAAACTTAACTGCCCTTGGAAGGCCCACTACCACCGTAACTGTTCAAAGATACACTTCTGTAAAATAAACGGTTGTGAAACAGAACACACAGGTCTAGCTATTGTTCATTTGGACACAGGAGAATCCAGTTCAGCACACATCATCTTAATATCAACCTGACAATGATTCCACTCCTTTCTATAAATACAGTGCTATCAGTACGAGAAACAGCTAAAAATATTTTAAAACGCTAACGGCTGCACAGAATAAATAAGTGCGATTACGCATGCGCTGTTGCTGCCGGTCCAAACTACAGTTAAAGTTCATTAGGTATGTTGACAAGACATAACAAACACAAATGGTGCAGAAACGTGTCCTTCGATTTATGCGTAATGATACTTAAGAGATAATTTTTTTGTTTGGAATTGAATTGAAAAATAGGATTTTCTCAAATACTGTTTTTAACTTCAAACCCAAACTTGGTATAGAGAGATACCTGATGATACAGCCTTTCTATGCATACTAATTTGGATGACCCCTCAGAAAGATCAAGGGTCACAGGAGGTTGGCAAGTGTGTGACAAATGCCAGTTTTTGGTAAAATTTTACTTTTTATCAAAGTTTTTGCAAACTTTTCAATCAAATTTGGCATGAAGGTAGCTGATGAGAACACCTTTCTATGCATACTAATTTAATCAAACCATCACAGAGGTCAGGGTCATGAAGGGTCGACAAATCTGTGAAAAATGCATACATTTTGAGAAAACGTGGATTTCGTTGGTACAAAAAGACAACCCTTATGGTTAGACACTTGAACACTTGCTCATTTCAGTGATCTGTTGGAAAGGTCATCGTCCTTTTAACTGGCCAAATGAATGGTTAGAAGTGTAAGGTATTTTTCTAAGCCCTAAGTAAACTGTTTACACTTCCAACTCGGGTTGAACCTAAGTAGAGTTGAACCGGGGTCGACACATCCACATGTACTATTTCTTGCAGCAAAGAAAGAGGTGATCAAACGACTCGTACAGCAAAGTTTGCAAAAAAGAGAAAGTTGTTCTTACAGATCATGACCTTTATAACAACGTTGATTAACAGCGCTCTTACTTCGTCAGTTCGGCAACCACTTATTTTATTATCAGAAGTGTTTGTTCTCTGCCACGGTCTAAACGTCTGCTGGAGGCAAATCGTGCAGCACTGAAAATTATGAGCACCTTCAGCCCAGACATGGATGAGAAGCCGTAGAAACATATTGTGTTCGCTATCGATGTGCACAATCGACCTCAAACTCTGTTGTGTCAATGGCACTGAAATTCCTGCCAGGGACGTCACATCCCCGATTTTTGGACAACATGCACAGCGAGGATGTGGAATGGAATGCGGTTTAGATCCAACCCTGGTTCAACCCTGCTTCAGACCAGGGTTGAACTCTACCCTGCTCCAACCCGGGTTGGGTTGAGTGTAACCGCTCCAACCTGGGTTGAACACGCATTCAGCCCAAGTTGATGTGCAAGTGTAAATGGCCTCAATGTTTGCATATTCACCTCAAATGTTTCATTGAAAACACCACACACATTGTTTTTCAGGCAATCTACAATTGCACTCTCAATATTCCATAAAGGAAAGAAGGGGTAAATGCACTTTCTTTCCTTTTTGCAAAAGCACCCCTGACGGATGGTTTCTGGGAAAATTTTAAATGATCAGTCACTTCATAAAAACCACATCCAGAAAATAAAGGTAAATCGTAAAAAAGTTGGGACCTTCCATAGGAAGTGCAGTTCACGGAGAAGCAGAAACATAACGATGTTTCCGACAACGTTGTCCACAGCAGCGACAAAGATAATGAAACATCAGCATCACTAGTACCGGTACATGCATCACACTTCACAGAGGCATTCAGAGGTTGCCGGATGTCCCATTGTGGTGTATAAAGTGCGCACACATCATCCATAGACTCCTACCTAAGTGTTACAAGCACACTGGTCTCCCTCCATCTAATGTCTCATGAATGGCCACTTGCCGTTACGGACACTTTTGGTTTGCACCGCTCATAGGTTCTACTGTACATGTTACCACAGGGCGTTGGCTCTGTGTGAATTCGTTTGGATGGGGTGGGGAATGCGCCCATGGGGTTAATGGGTTAAACTAATTAGAAAACTCTGTATAAAACAGCTGGTGTTCCTTCACTTTTGTTGATTAGTTCAAGAAGCAGCAATCCCCTGAAAGGCAGAAGATTTCACGTCCGATTGTTGCTCTATAAATGTGGTCCACACAATGCACTACAGACACAGATGTCTTTTGTTATTTTATATTTTTATAAGGTCCAAATAACAACAATGTACAACATAGGCCTATTAACATTTCCAATGATCCCAACTGTAATCCTTAAAACTTGTGATGATAGTTGAAGAACATTTCTGATATGAATGTACTGCCGTTGGCAACAAATCTGAAAACTTGCAGACACATAAGATTTTGTACCAGCACAGAAACAATGTTAAAAAAATTAAATGTTCAAGGTGTTTCTTAATTTTTTTCTTCCCAAGCTCAGCTCACGCCAAGAACAATCATTTGATGATTTTTTTTGCTTCCGGCTTTCTTTTTTTCATATGTGATCAATGAACTAACTTCGTCATTTACAAACGACAAAAAAAAAGGTTCGCCGAAACACCACCCCCCCCCCCCTCCCCAAGTGTAGATTATTATTGAATTGAAACTCTCATATATCATGAACAAATGTGGACAAAAAGAATGACTTAGTTAAAATCATGTTCCGGCACACGTTGAACAGCCAGCCATTGTTACTACAGGTGAGTTAGTAGCAAAACATGTAACAGAGATGAAGTTAACAATGAAGTCCCCTGAGAATGTCCTTTTTATCTCACAAATGAATATTTCATACGTTTTACAACACAAAGTACATAATATAAGCAACATGACTATATGACAAACATCAATTTTTCAAATTTTTGGGGTATAGATTGTAATATTTGTATACGTTTTAGTAAATGCACCTGCAGCAGATACTTCACTTTACAGCTGTGAAGTATTATGTTGCACAACTTCAGACTCTATTACTTACTATATGAAACACGACAGATGTTCTTATCAGTATCAACATCACCATGGCGTGCATGCAACCTCATAATTGACAATTGTTTATTATCTTGAAAAATGGAAAGAAAAAGGTTTTATTTCAGGCAGAATATGTGATCGGAGGCTTTCTTCACAAGGAGGCTTTCTTCTTAAGTATTTCCTATTGAGCTACAGGTTCAAGATTTCGCCACAAAAAGGAAAAAAAAAAAATCTAAGGAGGCAACCATATGAAAACATGATTATAAGCCAAAATGTCATGAGGTAGCATGTAAAAAAAACTATCAATCAGTAGTAGCTCAATACAGAAGAAGCCAAGTTGCTCACCCAAAAACAGCCAACTTCACATGTACAATGCGGTATAGACCGGACGTCTAAAAGAACTCAAATATAGCCCTTTGAGTGTTGGTAGCGGTTTTAGTCGCAATGATTCCTGCAGGAATCACTGCAACCAAAACAGCTACCAACACCCAAAGGGATAATATTCAGATACACCTAAACCACATCCGGACAGACCATGACCGTTCCAATGGCCGAGCCAAAATAGCTTGGCCCAGTTATTTTAGCCCCACCCTTTAACTAGGGTTCTAGATGTATCTCCTATAATATCATGTTATCATGCTGACTTTACAGCACAAATCCCAAATTTTAGATTTTGCAACAATGGTCCCTGAAAGAAATGCATAGCTGCTAACCCTCCCGATTTTTTTCGGGAATTTCCCTTTTTTTTTTTCAAGTCACGATTTTCCGTTTTTTTGGTACATTTTTCCCGATTTTCAGATTTTCAAGCTTCGTTTTAAAATTCGAGGCATTTTTGTGTACCGCTCGGGTTCAAGCGCCTGTAGTTGAGAGCCTGCCGCTATACTGTACCGCTAAGCTTTCGGGGACCCAGAGCCAGTCTTGATTACGCATGCATAGCAAATTTCCATCCATTCTGTGTTTGTTCCGGTTCCTTTGAATTTTCCCTGGTCTGGAGCACATGCTTAGCGATTTTCACAAATCATGCCTCCAAAGAAGCAGAAGTGGTTGGTGAAGTTCCATCCAGACTACAAGCTTCGACGAATGGAGAAAGGGCGAACACTTTGCCTTTCATAAAATGTGCCGGGCAGACATAAACATGCATCATGTATGAAGTGTCTCGGCAACTCCGGAATTTGGTTGCCTCAGGGTTGGCAGCTATGGAAATGTAGTCTATCTGCCGCAGCTAGGCGAGGGCAAGCAAGTCAGCAAACTCTGTGCAACACTTGCCAAACAACCGCTGCCAAATCCTTTTGTTCATATTTCCCCTTGTCCCAGTATGCAGCAATGTTAGTCTAGTTTCTTAACTTAACCCATTTAGCCCTACCCTAACGCACTACAGCAGATGAATCGACCACGATACTTCAAGGGTGGTACCAGATTTGCTTGGTGCCGCTGGGTGCAAAGCTAATCTGGCACTACCCTTGAAGTATCTTGGGTGATCTACCTCCTGCAACTGGTACATGGGCATAAAGTGACACCTCCAAAACGTGGGGAATGCGGCTTTGGGGTTACATGAAATAAAGTACTGTGCTAACCACCAGTGAACAAACCTATTTTCCAGTCTTTTGTACAGAAGATGTGACCAGACAAGCAGCTGGGGTTTACACAAGTGACATACTGTGTGATTCAGCTAATTCCATCTGATTCAGCTAAACCACAAGTGTGCCTTACTTACAATTCTTTGATGGTGGCAACTTTAACTGTGAGCAGTATGTGTATGCATCAAATAACAAGATTGTAAAGCATCAGTAACACATCAAATGCACACAATGTTTTGAAGCAACATTCCTTTCACAAATATCAACAACGCATGGACAAACCACCAATGTCATGCACCAACAAACCACTTGCACACAAAACGAACCTGTACTGATAGGGAACAGGATGAGGATGAAAGTACGAAGGCAGGTAAAGCACTGGTAAGGGACAGAACTGCACACTACAGACCAACAATAACACGATTAGGTGGCCTAAGCAAGTTACTGGAAGCAATATTCGCGGAATCCCCCAAAAGGAGATGTATCTGACAAATACTGAATTTCCCGCCCCTTCCATGCATGCGCATTTACACCTAGGCCGCCGAACTGGCTGACTTCTGTTATGCTGGACAACAAAACTGGCAACAGTCAAACCTGCCTTAGCATCCACCTTTGTTACATCTCTCGCGCCTCCATTGAATGGTGCATAAGCCTTTTTTTTCTTCAAGGTGAATTTGTTTGAGCTCTGTTCATCATGCCTGGAGTAGATTTGTGAATAAAATCTAAGCCGTTAAACTTAGCAAATACGAATAAATCAGACACCGTTCATATACACACACACACAATCTCTGTAACCCAACTTTAAGCCATGAGAAGACATCAGAGTTTGTTCTACTTATCCTTTATATAATGGCCACTGTTTATAACGGCCACTTTTTCTCAGTCCCTTTGGTGGCTGCTGTAAGACAGGTTTGACACAAAAGAACATTCACGCGAGTTGCTTTTCTGTTGTTTCGTTTGTTGGTTTTTTGTCGTCACATTGGTAAAACAAGTGGTTTCGCTCTACTTTAAGTGCAGTTTTGCATTCTGTGTTGTAACTGAGTGCGCAGATTTGTAACAATCAGCTTGACACCATTTTCATCATCCATAGAATCCAAATAAGCATCGGGGAAACAGTGCAGCACCCTTTCACAAAATCAAGACCTCCTGCAAACATACTCCACTGACAAATTGTCAAAATCAATATGGCTCCACATTCTGACATTTCAGTACCTTTCGCATGCAATGAAGTAGCATCAACTGCATGCACGGGAGTATTCAATAATCAGTACTTTTAGCACTAAATCAATGCAAAACAACTAATATCAGTTTGGGGCACTTTTAACATTATTTACTAATTCTGAGTCGGGGTAAAAACTTTTCTGGACTCGCCACTTCATTTTAGAAATAGAGTTAGGGGTAAAGGAATGTTATGCATATGCATCTCCTGGTGCCCTGCGCATTGCTGGCAACTACAAGCTACTGGTAAATACATAGCCCGTGATGTCAAAGGTCAGTCAGATCCCCGATGAAAAGACTTAATGGATAAGATGCTAGATAACTGCTGCTGTTGTACTTACATTATGATTATGCTCAGCTTTACTGTCTGACGTTTCCATTTGTTCTACTGCGTTTCCTAGCAGGATGTTATTTAATTATGCCAATTAGGCCATAAACCTTCAGGAGTAGAAAAAATGAAATTCACATATCCAAGTACTTTTTATTATCAAGTGTGTGAGAAATTGAGCTACAGAATGTTTGTAAGAACATTTTCTGTTGCCTGCAGATCTCCCCTACACTATTTTGCCTTTTACAGTCACCGTTCAGTTCAAACATGATTCATCACTGTATGTTTCCTGTCTATTCTGGCCTTACGAACTTCCTGAAGGCTTTTGCCTCTTACAAAGAAAATCTATGTAAATTAGTTGCCTTTCTATTGCCCTACTGCATCATACTTCTTTTGGCTGATCTGTAAGGTGAAAACACAAAAGTGCCATTTTCATGTTTGTATCTTTCAAGAGGTTGCAAGAGGAAAACAGCATAAAATTGTTTGTGGCCTGCCATCTTGTAGCCTCTATAGAGCTTGTTTCCATATAGCGGTGCGACAGTGATGCAAAAGCAGTGCTAACGACACAAATTGAGCACATCCAGATAAAAAAAAGGAGTGTTTCCATATGTGCGACAAGAGACAATCGCGGTGAGACAGCAGCACAACAAAATTTGATTGTCCCATCAAGTGATTCAACAGCGATTCAGCCACGATTTTGCTGTAAACGTAGTGTGGTTTTCAGTATGTGACAACAAATTACAACAAATGTAAACATCTCCTGTAGGGGTGTGATGCTGCCTGTTGTGCTGCTATATGGAAACACACAAGTGATTTTCCGCCTGCTGCCCAGCTACTTTTTTTGCCGTGTTGCTTACCATGCAGCCATCATGTAGCTACATGGAAACACAGCCATAGTCTTACAAACAGCAAGTAACTTTGATAGTCATAGCTCAAAAAGTAATGACCCAGTTCTAAAAGATTAAACAGCTATAGATCTCTTAAGGTCTTGTAAGCTCTTTAAAGTGAACTAGGTTACAGCCATGTTAGATGCATTTCAATTTTTGGTTAGCGGTTGCTACTGTGATACAGGCAAAATCACACAACTTCAACAACAGCAAACATTGACATTGTTTTAGATGAAGGAAAAAATGCAAGCAGGGCTAAAAGGCAACTTTTGGGGAGATGGAAATCATACGCCTTTGGACAACTTTAAAACCACTATATCTAGTTATTCTAAAGCCGGTCTTCTTCCACCGGTTTGTAAATGACTGCTTCGTCTTCCGATTTCCCCCCTCACGGGCCACTTGTTGGCATCACTATCGACAGATAGTCCCATATTTGATTTCCACAATAACTGCTTTAGAACAGAAAGACCCTGGTTTTTTTTCTGTTCTACTAACCTGCACAACAACAAAAAACCAACAGCACTTCCAGTAAACTTCAAAATGGATGATTGTGTTCTTCCACAGTGCAAGGCACACAAACACGGAGAGTATCAACAATACGAAGGAAATCTATATTGTAATGTTTGCCTCACCATCCTGTCTTTATTTACAGCTGTGTGATGGTGTAAACATTAGCCAAGTTTACATTCAGTTTACTGCACACATCCCCACCCCCCTCTAACCACCCCCCCCCCCCCCTTCCCCGCCCCAATTCCTTTCCGAATGTCCATAACTCTTGAAGATGTTGACGCATAGGGAGTGCAACATATCCAGTACCAGATGATGATGAGGGTGATCATGTGGAGAAGGCGGCCTCGTACTTGACAAGGCGGTGTTTGAGCTTGACATTCTCTTTGCGCAGCTTGTCCATCTCCTCTCGCAGCGTGCCGTTTTCTTTCTCTAGGTATGCAGCACGCATGGCAATCTGGTTCTCCTTGACTCGTCTTGCATCGCGGGACCGCTTGGCTGCGTAATTGTTTTTCTTGCGCCGTGCCCAGTACCTGTCATCCTTCAAATCATCCGGCACAAAAATCTGCAAAAACCACGAGGCAATGTCACCTTCAGCATAAAGATCCATACAACACATTCGGCACAAAGATCTGACAACGCATTAACCTCAGCCCAAAGTTTTGCACATCACATCCAGCATAAAGATCTGCACAACACATCACACTCGGCTCCAAGTCCTGCACAACACATCACACTCAGCACTGCACATCACACTCAGCACAAAGTACTGCACATCACACTCAGCACAAAGTCCTGCACAACACATCACCCTCGGCACAAAGTCCTGCGCATCACATCACAGTCAGCACAAAGTCCTGCATAAAACATCACCCTCAGCACAAAGTTCTGCACATCACACTCAACACAAAGTCCTGCACAACACATCACACTCAGCACAAAGTTCTGCACATCACACTCAGCACCAAGTCCTGCATAACACATCACCCTCAGCACAAAGTTCTGCACATCACACTCAGCACAAAGTCCTGCACAACACATCACACTTAGCACAAAGTTCTGAACATCACACTCAGCACAAAGTCCTGCACAACACATCACACTCAGCTCAAAGATCTGCAAAACATGTCACCCTCAGCACAAGGTTCAGCACATCATGCAGCACAAAGATCTGCAAAACACATTACATTTGGCAAAACATCTGCTCAAAACGTTACAATCAGCACAAAGATTTGCACAAGACAACAGGCAAACAGATGTACAATACAACTGACGTCACAGCACAAAGATTTGCTAAGACAACAGGCACACAGATGTACAATACAACTGACATCACAGCACAAAGATTTGCTAAGACAACAGGCACACAGATGTACAATACAACTGACGTCACAGCACAAAGATTTGCACAAGACAACAGGCACACAGATGTACAATACAACTGACGTCACAGCACAAAGATTTGCATAAGTCAACAGGCACAAAGATGTACTAGATTTGCATAAGACAACAGACTGACACAAAGATGTACAAAACAACTGGCAATCACACTCAGCACAAAGATTTGCGCAAGACAACAGATATAAAGATGAGCAATACTACCGGCAACGTTACATTAGACCAGGATTCCCACTTTAGTGTCTTCTTCACGCTTTGAAATAAAGATTATGTAAAAGAATTTGGGAGAAGTTATGCACTATAACGCAGCATGTCTGTATCATGTAGAGCTGCCTCTGCACCCCTGTGTATACCGTGTGCAGGTTCGACGTGCCACTATGACTACAGCCTATTTCGCTCTGTTCTCCATGCAGCACTGGAAATGCATTTTCCCATTTTGCAATGTAGATGTAATGCCAGTAGATATCGTACTGAGCTAACCATATCTTGAGAGTTTTTATTTGATGTAGAAATGATGCTTGTATGGTGGTATCCAATAAAGTCACTGCTTCAGACCTTTGCAGGTCCACAGCACAGTATGCTTTATTACGTCAGTTCTTGTGCACTGTTGGGAACGTTGTGTTTCACGCCTCAGATATAATGCAAAGCTGAAGACCATACAACTATGTGACCATAGATCAAACGAGCATCGACATTTTTTTATATTAAATCAAAATTATGCATGTGTGATGATGATGGAGCTACATCTTGCTCTAGATCTTTTACCACAATTTTAGAAAACTAAATAAAGCAACCAAAACATGAAACAAACACTGAAAGAAACTGCATGAAACCAGCTTTCCAATGACAGGGTCCCAATGCTCAAACTTCAAAATTTATGAAAATCTTGTGGTGTCCAGGGGCAACTCATAAGCCAGCGAGTCACGACAAATTCCACTCGTTTACACTCTTCATCAACAGTCTTCGTTCAGCCAGGCATTCTTTTCTACCATGTCCAAATGGGACAAGATATCTGGATATGCATAAGCAACTCCTGCCATCTGCTCTTGCAACCTTGAACAGCCAGTATATTAAAAAACAAGAATGTCAAAGCCCTAGGCACACAACCAATCTACATAACTCATGTGACTTTTGTGACCATGACCTTTCTGACAGGTCGCTGAAATAAGCAGGTGTTCAAGTGTCCTAAAGGCTTCCCTACACGGAGAAACGAAATGCACAAGAAACGAAACATTTTCATTGCATCGAGATGCCTTCTCCGCACACGTAGAAACGTGGTGAAAATTCATTTTGATTGGTACAGGGGAAGTAACTCTTCACTGACACATGCTCTGGTTTGTATCGGTGGATATCGGGTCATATTTCTGACTACGGACGCTTAAAAACTAAACATATAAGACGTGTGCCTTCACTTACACAATTAAAGTGAATTGCCGACCATATCGAATAACCGTAAGTGCTTTTGAATGCGTAAACAAGGCTGGTTCAAGTGAATCTATGATGCCGCCGTCTCGAAGCGATAGCTGCCATTGTGTAGGCGGCTTCGCAGAGCAGCCGATGAAAGTAGGGTTCAGAAAAACTGACCTAAAATCATATTTTGGTAGTACTTTAGTGATGATACTTGATAGATTTCATTTCGAAAACGATTTCTCCGCTTAAATCTTACAGAATCGTGCGTCACATCATGCAATTCTAGCCATAATAGACCTGAATCCACGGCATCGCTTTACCGTTGCTATCCTCAGTGTTTGGGCTTGAATGACGTCAGATTGGCAGCGGACGACGCTGATTGGGCAACGGTAGAAATGTTTCGCCGAAATATTTCGCAAAATAGAGACAAGTTCTATTTCG
The DNA here is from genome assembly GCA_036245525.1 of Semisulcospira habei. Lineage (NCBI taxonomy): Eukaryota > Metazoa > Mollusca > Gastropoda > Semisulcospiridae > Semisulcospira > Semisulcospira habei. The sequence goes on from BTPG01000005.1 coordinate 36,560,794, forward strand.
TGAAATGTGTTGTTTCGCATTTCGTGAAACGGTGAAATGTTGGAGAAATGTCTGAAATGCGGACATTTTGACAAAATGTTTCGTTTCGTTTCTCCGTCTGAGGAAGCCTTTACATACGGAAAGGGTTGGCTTATGTACCTGCAAAATCCATGGTTTCTCAGACTTTATGCACTTTTCACACATTTGTCAACCTCCCGTACCATCAGCTACCTTTCTGCCATTCCAGCTGACAAATTTTGCAAAAAGGCTAATTAAAAACTAATATTCTACAAGAGACATTTTTCACATCATTTGCCTTTTATTGTGACAGTTGACCTTTCTGAGATGCATCCAAATTAACATCAATTGTAAGGTTGACTTCTGGACAAAGTTTGGGATTTGTATTCAAGAAAAAAAATTCCCCCCCCCCCCCCCCAAATCAAATAAGAGGCTATTTTTTTTTTAAACCCATTTCCTGATCTCTTGTGACCCTTAACCTTTTAAGGGGTCATCCAAACGAGTATGTATAGGAAGGTCTTGCCATCAGGTACAAAGTTTGGACTTGAAGCTGTGAATTGTATTTGAGAACGTTTGTTAAACAAGAATGGCAAAGTCTTTATGGCTCATGTGTATTACCAATCCACACAATTTGTCTGACTTTTTTTTTTACCTTGACCTTTCCCATAGGTCACTGAAATAAGCAAGTGATCAAGTGTCTTAACATGAAGTCTTTGTACAAGCAAAATCCATGTTTTCCCAAACTCTACGCATTTTTCACAAATTTGTCAATCCTCCGTTACATTTGATCTTTGCAAGGGTTCAACTAATTTAATATGCATAGGAAGGTCTTATCATCAACTACCTTTGTGCCCAGTTTGATTTAAAAGCTTGCAAAAATGCCGATGAAAACTAAAATTCTACCCAAAAATTGACATTTTACGCATTTGCTGATCTCTTGTGACCCGCTGACCTTTCAATGGGTCATTTAAATTAGTAAGCATCAAAAGGCCTTACCATCAGGTATCTCTGTGCCAAATTTGGGCTTGAAGTTGAAAATAGTATTTGAGAAAAATCAACTTCTGTCCAAATACTGTTAATTTTGTCCTATTTCTGGCCCTTCCGTGACCTTGACCTTTGAGAAAGTTCAATGGAATTGATATGGTTGTGCTGAAGACTGTGGCCTGAATAGTGTCCAAGAAAATGCCAATGTTAAAGTTTACGACAGACGACTGGCCCAGAACACAGGCTCACTTTTGCTTTGCAAACATGAGCCAAAAATGGCTATTTAAACCCGACTATTTAGACCCATTTCCTGGTCTCTTATGACCCTTGACCTCCAAGATGGTTCATCCAAAATAGTATGCATAGGAAGGTCTTACCATCAGGTACATGTATATCAAGTTTAAAGTTGAAGTTGTGAATAGTATTTGAGAAAAAACAAATTTGGTCAAAATATGGCTATTCTAGACCTATTTCCTAATCCCCTGTGACCATGACCTTTGAGAGAAGTCACTTAGATTGGTATGCTAAGAAAGGTCTTGCCACAAAGTATCCTCTGGACTGAAGATTGAAGACTGTGGCTTGAATAGTCTGAGAAAATACCGTTAAAGTTAAGGCGGGATGCCGCCGGACAGACAACCAACCACTGGCCCAATAAATACTCACTTTTGCTATTGCACTTGAGCCCCAAAAGTGCAAATTCATTAATTAAATATTTTTATTTCTTCACACGGAAATGGCTTTATCCTCAAGGAAATGCAATCCAAATTTCTCTGAAAGCTGTGATTGTGAATTCACCGAGGACTGGAACCCCCGCAATAATGTCAAAGAATTGCTCAGCGCTAAAAATTATTACTTTGCATTACTTCCAGCACTTTTCAGAAGTGAACATATTTCTGCGTTTCCAAAAGCTCAGTTCAAAACTCTGGCACACCAGTGGTCTTAGGGAACGTGCTACACATCACTGAAACAACTCGTTACACACATCTCTAGTTAAACCAATCAAACATTAAACAAATATAAATAATACAAGTTACATAATAGAAAAACAAAATAGTTTGAAATATATTTTAAGTGAAAGTTATGCAACTCTGCCTCTCCAGCACAGGTGCCAGCCACCAATTCAATGAACTATTTGCCTACTACCGCCAGCAATATCCAATACCAGCTTACTCCCCTTGTAATACAGCTAGAGAAGTGTGCCGCCAAAGGTCAAATCCAAATACAGTACCTGTGCCCAGCTATTTTTTTGTGCTTCAGTTTTAATGGAAAGCGGCTGTTTGGCATGTGCATTTATCACCAGTCCCTCAAGGTTGGATTGCTTATACTGGCGACTTGTCAAGCAGCATTTTCAATCGCTGCATGTTTGCAGCAGGATGGCAGACGGACATGATTCTTAGCAGGAATTTCTTGAAATTTCTTGGGAGGTAGGCTGATGATATGGGATTTGCTGTTTTTTCTTTAGAAGCAGTGAGCAGAACCAGTGAACTCATTTCCTACTGCGCACGTACAGTTCTATTCTGGCCGCCCGTGAACGTGCGCTCGTTTTCGATGGTACTTTCGCTTCTATTAATGCTATGGGCTGTAGTGATCTCTCTTGCCGGAAATAGGCAAGGTAGGTCACTGCCAACATCCTGCCTCGTAGTTTGACAGTTTGTTTGCGAAGCTTTCGTGGATTTTAGAGTTGTTTTGAGACGGAGAATGTGTTAAAACGAAATATACCTCAACCCTCAAAGCAAAGATGAGTCTTCTAACAGTGAGTGCGAGTCCGACGATGAATTCATGCCTGCAGAGCGACCAGAAAGCAATGAAAACTCCTCTGCAAGTTCTGATGAAAGCATGGATGTTACTTTTGAAGTTTTCTCAGAGATCAAGTACTTTCAGAGATTCTAATACACGAGGTAGAAGCAGAAGGGGGCGTGGTCGCACATTTTTGTTCATTTCTTAAAATAAACAACAAACAAACCCCTTTAGACAACAGCCACACAAACAATTACTACCAAACTAAAGAACAAACATCATACGCCTCCACAAAACAATTAAAATCAGTACATAAATTGTTTTTTTATGATTATTTGTGTGACACCACTCGTTTTTGGCAGTAAATCTCCAGATTTACTTAGACACAGGAATAGGTTGAAGCATAACTTACTTGGTACGAAATGAGTTAATAATAAGCACCTTGAATTTCTCATAAAAGCGCCCAAAACAGTTTTCCCACATTTCCTTGGCCTAGGAGTACAACACAATTCTAAATCTGTGAACCTCTTCCTAAAGTGTCCAACAGTCTACCTCATCGCTGTGGCAGCCACCGCGAGGAGACCGTCCTTGTTCGTCTTCACACTGGCCATACTTATATCACACACTCCTTCGTTTTGAAAGGGAGAGAACCCCTGCCCCACCCCACCTCCCCTGCCCCCCCCCCTCCCCCAGCACACCCCCACCCCACCCCCCCATGCTTCACCTGCGACGAGCAGTTTTCGGTGAAGTACTTCTTGACATGTGCTGACCCAATCCAATTAAGGGGGAAACAGCAGACTCTTTGAAGGTTTTGTGTTGGGACATTCCCACGAACAAAATCTTCAGCATTCTAAAGAAAGCCAATTTGTTTTAAAAAATTTAAGTTTCTGTAGTCTATGTAAGTTTGACTGTTCTTATGAACTTCCAAATTCTGTAGACATGTACAATTGACCTGTGTGACCTTTTAGCTAATATTACTTTTCATCACGTTTTAAGACCTTTTTCTTATCTGGCCGACCCTTTTACCCTTCCCACCATGAGATGGTTTTAGTCACCTGCTCGGGGTTAAACCCCAAATACCTAACTCAAAACGGGTCTAAAAGTCAAAAAGTAGTGCAGTGCCTGGACGTTTTAAAAGAGTTTAAGTGAAGATTTTCGCTTCTAACTTTAGAAGTGATCAGCTGTTCTAAATGCACTAAAACTATTTTCAAATGAATGGCTGGCATTGTGCATCAGCCGCTTCATCACAATCGACATCAGCAAAGAGAAATCATTCTCCTCAGAAACTTCCACATCATTCAGAATGACAGTATTGAAAGACATTTCCTGCGCCTCCGCTGGTAGCTTACAAATGTGACACAAACCTACTCGATCATCTTGTTCACAGTTCACTTCGCGCATCCAACACCTTACCACCTGGCACACACCCTTGTCAGCAACCACACTGCAAGCATGTCCATACATCAACACATCCCCTATCATCACCGGGCCCCTGTCATCTTTCACTGTCCACCAATCATTCACATGCCAGTCAACAGATATCGTCTATGTCATCTCATGTTCTCACTGCCCAAAGATGCTGTATGTGAGGGAGACATACCATACACTCCCCGAACGCTGCGAGGAGCATGTTGTTCGATCAGCCTCGGATACAACCCCCAGGTTGGACGTCATTTTAACGAACCTCCTCATAGCCTCACACATACGCATCCTTTGGCAAAATACATCCAACTTCATCTGCCGCAAAATGCCAAAATCCTTTTCGCGGACATGCTTGGCACTTACCATCCGCGCGGCTTGAACATTTGCCCCTAGGGATGTATGCTTGGGTTGATGGGTGGTTGGTGCCAAACTTGACCTCACTGCTGATACTTGACGCTACCGTGTATACTTGATGCTACCATTGCACCGATTAGTGTGTGTGCGTATCTATGTGTATGCATGTATGGGAGCGGCAGCAGGCATGAGAGAATGCAAATGTATGCAGTGACGTGAATTCAAGATTCAAGAGATTCAAGATGACTTTATTGTTGCTGTGATAGAAAATCATACACAGCAAAAATTGTCTTGCCACCGCAAGTGCTGCTCACATTCACTCACTCGCTCATTCCACAAATTACAATAAGAGAGCTACGCCAAGGCATCTAATGGCCAGCGCCAGTGGCCTCATCTTGACCCGAACCTCCCTAACAAAAACAGAATGCTAAGACAGCCCTAAGTCTCCTGAACACACTAGTATATGCGCTTTTGTTAAGTTCCTACTTGACACAAAAACTAATTACCGTCGAAGGGGAAATGATCTCCGATCTAGGCAACATAAAACAACGGTCAAAGCTGCATCTGGAGGCCCGTCGCTATAGTACAGCGCGGGTGTTCAGAGGGCACCGCTCCGACAAAGTCTGTCAACATCATTTATAACACATGTCATGATGGCAACAGTCACGAGTCATTATAATGAAATAAAAACCAGCACCCCCACACACAGTCATTTTCACTGGCAAGCCGCTTGTTGGGAAATATCTGTCAACTGCGAAGGTCGGCGGGCCAGGCAGTACATGATGCATAAACATGGCCACCATGATGGTAGTAAAGCTCGCTGGTAAATGATTCTCTGTGTGTTTCCACGCTCTTCTGTGGAGTCGGTCAGAATGATGAAAAATCTGGCAGTGCGTTAGTCTGTGAATAATGTAGGATGGAGACCAGAATAGCATGTTTCGTAATTCCACAGTTCATCTGCACGTTCTTCTTTGAATACATAGGCTGGCACGAAACGAGTCCAAATTCCGACTATTGTACAAGATTAAAATGATGTTCTAGTTGGTACACCACAGCTATCACATAAAGTTGTCGAAAAAAATACATCATTGTAACCTCAGAACTTAATGGCACAACACTGCCTACCTGGAAAATAATAATTGATTGATTGTACATTGCTTAACATCCCGTCAGCAACAAGGCTTTCTCAGGACGTGCCTGCACTGCTTGTGAAAAAAACCAACTAAACAGTCTCCAAACTCGAGTTTGCACTGCCGTGAACCTAAAGGGAGCATGAGCATCGCGCTATTCTACGGCTGTTCTACGCCGCAGTGCCGGGACGGTCGTCCAATCGCACGTGTTGACAGCCATGGGCGTTTTGTTTTGGGTTCGGTGGTCGCGATTTTATCCCGGCTGCGTAAACATAGCAGCATAGAGGCAACACTAGCCACCAAGATACATACAGTACATTTAGCTTCTCACAAGCCCCCGCACTCTTGATCTATGCCTCTTGGGGAGTTTTTGTCTTTGGTTATGGGCGTACATTGCTAGGCAGTGAATGCCATCCGTCTGATGTAAAAACAAGAATATATTTATCCTCGTGAAAGTATGTGGTAACGGTGGAATGAATGTTTCTTGATAGCTTCATTTGTCTCTGTGCACATCAGACGGAACAGAGAACCTTCTGCCATACCATCTGACGGCAGTTCCGATGAAAGCGGCCTTTGAGGCTGGCTAAAGCCTTGTACTGACCCCAGCCCTCAGCCAAATAATAGTCCTATCCAAGCCCATTAATTTTTAGTATATATTTTTAATTTGTAGCCTGGCTTTTAAATTTCTGCCCGTATATGTGCCTCAGCAGATCCAAGTATATTCCGTAGTGAACCCGAATCTGTCTTTAACAGAATGATAGAGGGCGGGAAAGTGTGTTCATTTATATGGTCAGTGATGTACGGATACTGAAAAACAAAAGAAACGGCTGAAACTCACTGCAAACCACAATAGCGCATCTTCCTCCCTTTCCCCCACTCAGCCTGGAAATTAAAATTGTGTGAACTGAAAAAGCAAAACTTATGCACAGATTCTCATGGGTCACGGTCCTGTAACTTGCGTGGCAGACGCTTGTGGATCTATGCCTTTTCTCATCTGTAGAAAGGACCACTATCACACTGTCCGAGATACACTCAATGATATAAACACCTCCTGCCTGGAATAAACATAGATCCTCATGACGCCCGCAGATACGAAAGCTCATGAGAATCCTGACTCTTGCCTGCCTCTATCATTATGCTGGTCCTTACATACAAGAAGCTGCGCGAGCTGATTCAGTGACTGCCTTCCATAGTGTATTAGACGCGATGACAGCAATTATAAACAAACCGCTCGGCTGAAAAATGGGGACCGAAACCGAGAAGAGCGCGCGCTCACATTCCATCGAATCAAAATGATTAGGCTTTTCGGAGTCTGAGTTAAAACTGTATACAGAACATTGAATGTATGTCGCCAGCTGGTCAAATACGTTAAATAAACCTAACACATGGGGCCTAAATAAAGCTAAGACCATTTAGCAACACACATTCAATATCAAGAGCTACAGGCAGCGCAGACAGTAGGGAGGGTTTTAAAAAGGCAAATACAGGTGAATGGACCTCCGGTAGACAGAAACACATGCCCCAGAATAGAGAGGAAAACCCACCCTGTGGGGCTGACCAGGGTGACCCTGGCAACTAAAAAGTAGTTAACCCCACCCAAGTCCCCCAGGGCAGACCCAGGTGGGGGGGGGGGGGGGGGAGGGGGAATAATAATAATAGGAGTCGCTTCAAAGCACAGTTGGCGGATTTTGCCGGAGCGGCCGGCCATGACAGGCCTTAGTACACAGTGGGCCTACCCTGCAGTCCCATCTGTTAAAATGCCTTAGTGTTAGTCTGTCCCAGCCATCCCCTAATTTTTCAATCTTCAATCCCCTAAACAACACTACCGCCCACTTGCTGCACATTTGAAATGCACAAAATAAAAAAATAAATAAATAACCACATCACCCATCTCATTTCCTGGCTATCAACATTATTCTGTACCAACCCTACATCCAAGCACAACCAAAACTGGTACACACCTCAAATCACCATCCGCTTGGCAACTCAAACTAGGCCAAAAAGAGTCCGCTGGTTCAGCCAAGACGGGTATTAATCAAACCACCAAACATGTCTCTTCTCATCTATCAAGAGATTTTAAGTAAATTCCAACATACTGTCTCTGTACAAAATGCCAAAGAAGGTAGAAGATTTTTTTAAAAAACACCGGTCCTCTTACTGCCTCACCTACCTCATTTGAATATATAACGTGACCTGTAAAGATGGTGCATGGCCGCCATCTTGCCCCACTTGGAAATGTGTGTAGACGTATATTTTGCGTTACGTGTTTTGTGCATGCGTCTTTGCGCCATTGTTTTTTTTTTTAATGTCATTCTAAATTTTCTTTATACAGGACGTCTTACATTTATGTTCTCTTACCAGTCGTGTAGTAAAATGACAAACCGCAGATTTATAGTTCAAGATCAACATGTTCCTCATGGTAGGTTCTCTTTTAGGGTGCATGGAAATTTGGCTCTGGGTGGTGGCATGGAATGTATGCCCTTGCAGACACCACAGTAAAATGTGGTTGTCTTTGCAGGTAGGCAGAAATTCCTGCCTCCTCCAGTATCGCCGATGGTGTGCTGAGGAGGTCGCCAAGACCGAAACAGCTGTCCACACCGGCTAAATATCTGGACCCCCCTCGGGGGGACCTAGATTTAAATTTCCATGCACTGAGTGGCTGGAACAGTGGGATATGTGATACGCCCCCCTTCGGGGGGGGCTTCCATATGCATTGCTTTCAGTCACTTTTTTTAGCGCCCCCTCTCTTTCCTATCTCTTTTTTTTTTTTTTTTTGGTGTGCTTTGGCCACAGTAGATCTATGATCACTGGTCGATCATGCACATTTCTCTCCCCTGACAGTGCTATAATCTACTTTACTTTGTAACCTTCCTAAAATATTAGCACTGGCAGTCTCCCCTTTTCTTTTCTTTTATGTTCCTCAATGTTTTAGTATTTAATACAATACTACTTTCTTAATCCTTCATGGGGGAATTCACTGTCTGCCCGTACAACACATGACATCATCATTCACTCATTCAATTAATTAAATAAACTATAATTCTCAGTTAAAGAAATGAACTGTAACAGACATACCAATACCTTTGTAACACTCCTGACATCAGAAACACGGTTTATGCCCCATGTGCTTCTGGTGTCAGCAATATTGCAATAATCTACTGAATGGGCTAGGACTAAAGAACTAAAGAATGTTGACAGAAACTATCTACTGTTGAAAAGGTTAACAGCCTGAGGGACAAAAGAGTTGGCATAACATGATGTACTACTTTTGGGTACTCGGAGTCTGCCACTTCATTCAATACGTCTGTCAAATTCATACCTAAATGGATGTGTTTTGTAATCAAGAATGTCAGCCAGTTTGTTTGTAATCTGTCTGTTGCACAGTGTACTCTATCAAACACGCTGCTCGCTTTCCTGATTACTTTGTTAAGACCATCATGATCTCTTTTACATCAGTCTAAATGTTAGAACGCTAACAATACTGGAGCAGTAAAACATCTGTAAAAGCTGAGTGCTTACATTAAATGACCTGGAGCCAGCTGCGTGAGTGAGCTTAGTCCTGCACCAGCCAGTAAGCAAGGTGTGCCACTATAGCATCGCACCTTGCTTGGTGACTGGCGCAGGACTAAGCTTGCTCATGCAACTAGCCCCCGTTGTCAAAAAGAACACCTAAATACTTATAAATATGACTCTACATGCTCAACTTCTGTTCCCTTGATGACAACAGGATCAAGATGACGTTTCTTTTTCTAAAATTAATGACCACCTCTCTTGTTTTGCCAACATGCAATTCAAGATAGTTTCTATCCACCACTCTACAAAGTCGTTGATCTCATGTCATCAGTGTCTGTCATCCTCATCTGTAATCTGCCCTGTCAGTGCCCCGTTGTCAGTGTATTTGTCCATGACACAATCTGCTGTGTACAGAAAAAACAAAAAGTCCCCTGTGGTGCACCAGTGTTGTTAAAAAACACATCTGAGATTAGTTATGAACTAACTCTGAAATATTGTGTTAGAGAGAGATAGTCCAAAACCCAAAAAATGGTAGAGGCATTCAATTTTCATGTTCATGTAACTAGTTTGTAAGCGAATGTGTGTGGCTGAATGGTGTTAAAAGCAGATGAAAAATCATAGAACATCAGTCGAATGGAGGCTCCTGGTTTTTCTAAATGAGAGTAGATGTTGTTTACAACATGCAAAATGTCATCAACACTTCTTTGCCTTCTGTAAGCAAACTGAAAGGGATCCATAAAATCAGAAGCTTGTATTTGAAAATGTGAAAGAACGGCCCTCTCAAAAACCTTCACGACACACGAGGCAAGAGCAACTGGTGGTAAATCATTCAGCACAGATACACTTTGCTTTTTTTTTGGCACAGGGACAATACAAGAGGTCTTCAAATGAACAGGGGACTACACCCTGGGAAAGTGACGTTAAAAATATAGCATAGAATTCTGTACAGTTGTTCAGCGCATAATTTTAACATTTGGTCTCACACCATGTGGCCATCTAAATTCCCAGAACTTAGCCCCACCGTACTTACATACTTACACCTATCACCCCTCCTAGGGTATAGGCCGTCGATGAGAGACCTCCAGCGACCTCTGTCCTGTGCTTCTCCTTCAATTTTACTCCAGGTGGTCCCCAGTCTCTTGATATCTGCTTGGAGGTCTCGACGCCAGGTGTTTCTCGGCCTGCCTCTTTTCCTCTTTCCTTGGGGGTTCCATGAAAATGCCTGCCTAGTGATACTGGAAACTGGCTTTCTCAGACTGTGACCAATCCATCCGCATCTCCTTCGCCCTATTTCATTCTCTGCTGTTATCTGCTGTGTTCTCTCCCAGTCTGATGTTGCCGATCTTTTCTGGCCAGTGGATTTTCAAGATTCTTCTAAAACAACCGTTCATGAAGGTCTGTACTCTGTTGACTGGTTTTTGTCAACCTCCAAGTCTCTGCTCCATATAGGAGAACTGCTTTATGTTTAAGTTGAAAATCCGGACTTTGGTGTGTTGTGACAGCTCTCTGGAACTCCACACCGATTCGTGTTCTGACATCTTCATCAGTGCCACCCTTTTTATCGATGATGCTCCTGAGATAGGTGAACGACTCCACCTCCTCCAACGGTGTGCCAGTAAGCAAGACTGGTTCTTCCTTGGTTGCGTTCAGCCTCATTGTCTTCGTTTTCTGCTTGTGGATGGTGAGGCCCACTTGGGACGAGATGTCAGCAAGCCTCATGGTCTTGTCCTGCATTTGTTGATGAGTGTGGGACAGTAAAGCCAAGTCATCTGCAAAATCGAGGTCATCAAGCTGTGTCCACTGTATTCCGCCTCTTCTCTGCTCGGTGGTCTTCTTCATGACCCAGTCCATGGCCAGTAGGAAGAGGAACAGAGACAGCAAACACTCCTGTCTGACACCGGTTCTGACCTGGAGCTCCCTGGTGAACTGCCCTTCGTGGATCACGCGACATGTCATGACATCATAGCTGCTCTTGATCAGGCAGACGAGCTTTGTGGTTACACCATAATGTCGTAGGAGTTTCCACAAAGTCTCTCTGTCCACGCTGTCAAATGCTTTCTCGTAATCCCCAAAGTTGACGTACAGCGGGGAGCTCCACTCCAGCGACTGTTCCACAATGATGCTGAGTGGCGATCTGGTCTGTACATGATCGGTTTTTCCTGAATCCTGCTTGCTGGTTTCTCACCTCTTCATGTCCGGAATACAGAATCATCTCCCCACTTGTCAGCCTTTTCTGACCAGACTGCGTCCATCTGGCTTCACTGATACCTAGCAGGGCAAGGTTGTACTTTTGCATTTCCGCTGCTATCTGGGCAGCCTTCCCGCTCTGGCACATGGTCTTGACATTCCATGTGCCCATGATTGTGTCCCTGGATAGAGAGAGGTGGCTCAGTCCTGCGGCTTTTGAAGACTTCCGGCTTTCACCACACGATGTCATAAATCTTCTGGTAAAAGAGCCTTCCTCGTCCAGGAAAGGAATTGCTGTTGGATCTCTTCGTTGGCGTTTCTGTAGCCATTTCTTTATTTGCAGGGTGGGGAAGCTACCCTCACACCCAACCCCCTTACTAGGAGGACCAGGGGTTTTCTGACGGGGTCTCCTTCCCTTAGACCATGTTGGTTCACGGCACCTTATTTCATTCAGTGCACCCCCCTCTCACGAGGGACCCCCTATCCACCACCCAGGGGACGCACCTCAACGCTTATGTACATGAAATGAAAAAATACTCCACAGCATTTATATATATATATATATATATATATATATATATATATATATATATATATATATATATATATATATATATATATATATGGTCAAGAGTACGACTGGGTGTCCAAAGAGTGTGACATGGGTCTCTGATTTTGAACTTAAACATATGAGCATCATTTTGCATGATTGTGATGTGTTTAGTCATAAGTAACATGCCCCCCAAAAAGAATTTCCCCATGAGCAGTCGTTTGGGTGTAATTGGCGAAAAACCGTTATGGTTTGTACATAACATTTACACCGTCACACATTTATAAAACACATTTTCTAGCTTTCTCAAAGTAGATTCATGCTGTATAAAATTATCATGTTGTTCTTTCCTTACTAGGCTATGCTTAAACTTCAGAGAACGTATAATGCAGACCTGTTTACCCCCTGGGTGCAGTCAGTGTACTTTCAACTGCCTAATTGTGTACTTTGGACCTCAAATGTGTATTTATTCACAAGCCAGTGAGTTGTCAGTTTCTCCAAAATGTGTATTTTTGTGTATAAACGTGTACATGTATGTGTACCTCAAAGCAAAATTGTGTACTTTAATACGCCAAATGTGTATGGTAAACAGGTCTGTATAATGGGGTGAATAGATACACAATGGCGCAACACTGAAATTGTTTGAACATAACTTTACACTCAGCTATACATTGATAAGTCACCCTAGCAAAGTAATGCTTAGAATCATTCTCAACCGCCTCAAAACTTTCGCCGAGGAACTGCTGGCAGAAGAACAGGCTGGCTTCAGAGTTGGAAGAAGCACTGTAGAGCAGATTTTCAACTGCCGCGTCCTGATCGAGAAACATCTGCATCATCAGCGCGAACTCTACCACAACTTCATTGATTTCAGGAAAGCATTTGATCGCGTCTGGCACGACGGACTCTGGCAAGTCATGAGATCGTTCAACATAGAGGAGGGACTGATCCAAATGATAGAAGCGCTTTACAAGAACGCCTGCAGCGCGGTTCTACTTAACAATCAGTCAGGCGAGTTCTTCAGGACGACGATCGGTGTCCGTCAAGGATGCCTGCTCTCTCCTGTCCTTTTCAACATATTCCTGGAGAAGATCATGCAGGAAACCCTCCACGACCACCATACTTCAATCTCTATTGGTGGCAGATCCCTGTGCAATCTTCGATTCGCAGACGACATTGACCTCATGGCAGGCAGCAATAGTGAGCTCCAAAACCTGACAGACAAACTTTCAACTAGCGCAGGGTCTTATGGCATGGAGATCAGTACGGATAAAAGCAAAGTGATGATCAACACCACAAGCGACAGCAGCAGCAACATTCACATGAACGGCCAGAAGCTAGAAGAGGTCAATAGCTTCAAGTACTTGGGAGCCACCCTGTCCAAAGACGGTAGTTGCATAGCAGAGATCCGTATCAGGATAGGTACAGCAACATCCGCAATGGCCAGGCTGGACAGGATATGGCGAAGTAACTCCATCAGCTTCACCATCAAGTACAGGCTTTACAAGTCCCTCGTAGTGTCTATTCTACTCTACGGCTGTGAGACTTGGACACTGCTTGCAGACTCAGAAAAGAAAATCCAGGCCTTTGAGAACAAGTGCCTGAGGAAGTTGCTCCGCATCTCGTACCGCGAGCACAAGACCAACGAATATGTACGGAGCATCGTCACTTCCCTGGTGGGCCCACATGAACCCCTTCTGGCAACCGTGAAACAGCGCAAGCTTGCTTGGTTTGGCCACGTGACCCGACACAACACCTTGTCCAAGACTATCCTCCAAGGCACTCTCGAAGGAAGTCGTCGGCGAGGTCGTCGGAGAAAGAGTTGGGTCGCAAACATAACACATCTGCATGTCACACTATTTTTCACTGTCTAATAAAATGAACATGCTGACACTGTTTCATTGTAGTTTTGATATTAACCTTTGACCTTAAGCCCCCCCCCCCCCCCCCCCCCCCCCCCACAACTTCAATAACCGAAAAGTGCCTCTTTTGTTTACGCATTTATAAAACTAACGCCCTAAACCCTTTCAAGGTCAAGGTCACAGCTCAAGGTCGAAGATCAGACTCATGACTACTTGTAAACTCATGACTACTTGTAAGACAAAAAAATAAATCAACAAACACACTAACCATAGCTCACAGTGCAGGTAAACAGGGTGTTGCAAAGCAAAATATGCAAAAACGCCTATAAAACTGCAATCGCAGCGATTTTTGGGCAAAATTTGAAATTTTTCATGATTTTCTCAGTTTTCCAAATGCAAAAGTCCAAACTGAATGATATGGTTACATTAAACCAGTTTCTGATCTATGTCACATATGGCATGTGGTGCCCTGATAGGTCCCGGTACACAGTGCTGTTTCCGTACTGTACAGTCTCTTAGCCATAGTCAGTCCCAGGCATCCCCTAATATTTCAATCCCCTAAAAAACACTACTGCCCACCAGCTGCACATTTGCCATGCACAAAATAACAATAAAAACAGCACATTGACGGTCTCATTTCTTGGCTATGAAGCCGATTCCTTACCAACCCCACACCCAAGCACAGCTGAAATCAGCGTGCCCCTCAAATCACTACCTCAACGGCAACTCAACATAGGCCCACAATTGTCCACTGGATAAGCTCAGGATGGTATGAATCAAAGCACCAAACATGTCTCCTCTCATGTAACCAGAAATTTCCAGCAAATTCTAACATTCAGCCCTACTACAACATTTCAAACAAGGCAAAAATTATTTTTAAAAACACTGGTCCTCTTACTGCCTGAACTGGACAAATTTGACTATGTAATGTGACCAGTAGCGGCATTTTTTAAAAAATGGCTGACGTAATACTATTTACCGAAAAACGGAAGAAGCAACTCGTCTTTAAACAGAAATGTACCCAACAAAAAAAAAAAAACCCAACAGATTTGCCGAATTTCGTACTTTTGTTGGATTTGGCGTACTGGCGTACTTGCCGGTAAAAATCGTAAAATTACGCCCAAAAATCTTAGGGTAGACAGGACTGTACAATTGTGACCTTTGTGACAGTAAGTAAAGGGTGGCTTCTGCACCAGTAAAATCTATGTTTTCTCAAAATTTAATCAGTTTTCACACATCTGTCAACCCCCCCGTGAACCCCTAACCTTTGCGATGAGTCAACTAAATTAGTATACATAGGAAGGTCTCATCATCATCAGCTACCTTTGTGCCAAATTTTATTGAAAAGTTACAAAACTGTTGATAATAAATACAATTCAAAAAAGGCATTTTACTCACATCTGACAACCTCTTGTGACCCTTGACCTTTCCAAGGGCTTATCCAAATTAGTATGCATAGATAGAACTTATCAGGTATCTCTGCAGCAAGTTTGGGTTTGAAGTTGTGAATAGTATTTTGAAAAAAAAATCTTTTGTCAGAATATGGCCATTTTTACCCATTTTTTGAGCTCTTGTGACCTTGACCTTTCCGAGGGATCAACTAAATTAGTATACATAGAAAGGTCTTCCATGAGGTATCTTTGTACCAAGTTTGGGTCTGAAGTAGTCAATAGTATTTTAGAAAAAATAAATTCTGTCAAAATATGGCTATTTTTAACCTATTCCCTGATCCCCCGTGATCTTGACCTTTGTGAGAGGTTACTCAAATTGGTATGTTTAGAAAGGTCTTGCCATAAAGTAGCCTTGGGCCAAGCTCGAAGACTGTGGCTTTAAGAGTATCTGAGAAAATGCCAATGTTAAAGCTTACCACGGATGACGGCGGGTGGACGGACGACAGAGACGATGACGACTGTAACAGAACATAGGCTCACTTTGCTTCACACGTGAGCCAAAAATCACGGTACCAGTCAGCACTTAGCCAGTATGAAAACAGGCAGTTTGCTTGTTCATATTCAATGAGTTTGCACTGTTTAGATATACTTTCAAACTGTGAAAATATCGAAGTATCGAAGTCACCAAATTCTGTGGTAGATCATAAAGAAAGCAAAGATGCGTATCTGCATGGAATAGAATTAACTTGTTCATCTGCATCAGTTTGCTTTTAATCCAGAAAATAGCTCTTGATTCTCGTAACTGACGCACAAATATGACTCGTGTTCAGAGCGTAGTGTAAATTTAACTGTAAAACTGCTCTGTGTATGAAGAGCAAAGTCTTTTGTATCTGTGCATATATATATACAGAGATGTTCCCCCCCCCCCCCCCCCCCCCAAAAAAAAAAAAAAAAAAAAAAATTGGGATTAATGAGCTATGCCATAAAGAGAAATCTTGGGTTAACAAAAAAGTAATGCTTTCTGTCGTTGGTCTTGTGCTCGCGGTACGAGATGCGGAGCAACTTCCTCAGGCACTTGTTCTCAAAGGCCTGGATTTTCTTTTCTGAGTCTGCAAGCAGTGTCCAAGTCTCACAGCCGTAGAGTAAAATAGACACTACGAGGGACTTGTAAAGCCTGTACTTGATGGTGAAGCTGATGGAGTTACTTCGCCATATCCTGTCCAGCCTGGCCATTGCGGATGTTGCTGTACCTATCCTGATACGGATCTCTGCTATGCAACTACCGTCTTTGGACAGGCTGGCTCCCAAGTACTTGAAGCTATTGACCTCTTCTAGCTTCTGGCCGTTCATGTGAATGTTGCTGCTGCTGTCGCTTGTGGTGTTGATCATCACTTTGCTTTTATCCGTACTGATCTCCATGCCATAAGACCCTGCGCTACTTGAAAGTTTGTCTGTCAGGTTTTGGAGCTCACTATTGCTGCCTGCCATGAGGTCAATGTCGTCTGCGAATCGAAGATTGTCAGCACATTTAATCATTCTCAAACGCAATCTCATTCCATAAGTTCTTACAAAGCCTTGCAGTTTTTATTTTCACTCGAAATGATACAAATGAAAAAGAAAAAAATCACTGTGTTATACTAATTAGTCACTGTGCTTTATCACTGACACTGTCCTACACTCAGCAGTGCTGGAGGTGGCCATTTGGTCTCTGGCCTTCAATTCCTTGTAGTAAGCACTTTTGAATCTGTCCAGTTGTTCATTAGAATACTGTCGTTCACCAAAACTGCCAGGCCAGGACTTGAGCAGAAGAAGGCTCTCTAACATTTTGGCACCCAATAAAAATAAATAAATAAACATACCTTTTGCGATTCGCAAGTCATGAAATAATCTTGAATGTCTTTGTCAAAGCATCAGCAGTGGTCAGTGTAAGTTCAACTCCGCAATAATTTCACACAAAGTAACTTCAGCAACAATGACGTTTTTCTGCAAAGGCATCTTCAGTCTTATCAGAGAAAGCGCGTCTACTTGCAATCATAAATCCGGTGATTGGAACTGATTTTGATTTTGCAGAGCATTTCCCATCTTCTTCCTTGTGACTCTTGGTTTTGATATGTATTGTGCAGTCATATGAACCACCATGAGCACAGCGGAAGTACCTAGAGCAAATTTTACAAAAAACGAAGTTCTTGCCTTTTGTCGCCGGGCCAAGGAAAGGCCACATTTCAGAGTACGATGATCGATATATTTGTTTGACAATAGGGGCCTTTTTTTCACAACTGGAGCGGCATCCTTGTCCACTGATTCGGACTGAGAGTCTTTGAAATCGGTCGTACAAGATCTTTTCATTACACTGGTTGTTGTAACACACTGGTTGTGGAAACAGTTTTGCGTCAAAAGAAAAATAAAAAAAGTTAAAGGATCCGGAAATAATGGAAGCGATGAGAGAAAATGTGCCGCGAAAAATGTTGGATTTGGTCATGGACCCGGTTATGTTTCGAAGTAGGAAGTGGATTGGAATCAGATTAAAAAAATCATACGTTTTATTTCTTATAATCGTAATAATGAGAAAAAAATCGTAGTGGCGTAATCTATGCCAATAAGCGTAAGAAATTACTCCAAAATCGTAAGGGTAAACATCTCTGCATATATAATCAAATGCATTTGAGTTTATACTTTTTCTGGAAGCATTTTTACAGGTGATCGAAAGCCTGTTTAGCAAGTGCCGGCTCAAATAGTCCTATCATTCACCAGCCAGCTATGTTAAGCAGCTATCCGAGTCAACGGTGTGAAGTGCCAAGTTTGAGTCTGATGTTGAATATAATATTTGAGAACAAAAATTTAGTCAAAGTATGGCTATTTACAACCTTTTTCTTGACCTCCAGTGACCTTGACCTTTGAAAGGTCATTGAAATTGGTATGTTTAGACAAGTCTTGTCATAATGTACTCTTGGGCAAAGTTTTAATATGGATGATGGTGGACGGACGCTGGATGCATGACCAATGGCCCAGCAAATAAACTCACTTTTACTATCACATGTGAGCAGTAACAAGATGAGGCTTTAATCCCAAAGTCTACCGTATTGTTTGGAACTCAGATATGTTTATCTTTTAGGAACATTCAGAGTTGTTCAAATTTTTAGGCTTACAATGCTGATCCATTTCCCTCCTCTCTAAGCCAACCTCTGATCAACACACGTCGGCGCAAACAAATAAAAACGGACACACAGCGCTTCCCGCCATTAGTACGCTCTGTGGGCTAGTGTAGCGACAGGAATCCATCTCCTTCTAATCTAACCCACCCTCTGATCCACACATACTGGCACACATAAATAAAAACGAATACACAGCGATTCCCGCCATTTGTAAGCTCCGTGGTCTAGCATAGCATAGCTATTCTGAAGATGAATAATAGCACAAGCAGCGAAATGACGTCACTTCAAGCTTCACGTCATGGCATCATTAGTCCTACGACGCTGTGTCCATAGTGATGACTCAGTATTATGCGTCACTCATCGCAGTACTAACTTTTGACACATCAGAGGATCAACTGTGCAATTTTCTTGCTGATTTTTATCACAGATGCCCCAACACCACACAAATACTGTAACAATACTTGGAGTCAGTACTTTGCTATTTTATTCAGTAACTTTCATTGAAGTTTCGAGTAAATCAAGCAATTGTAACAACAGCAGTACGTTAGAATGTTCACCCACCCCTCCTTTGAAAAGTCACACAAGACTGGTCCAGTCAGTAGCGAGTGTACACACCATTTGCAGCCAAGCATTCAATGCAGCGTTGACGCATTGAGTTCACCAGGGTTCGGAGAACATGTTGTGCGATCGCTTCCCACTCTTGATGCAGGAACTGAGTCATCTGGGGGACGCCTTGAGGTAAGGGTGGGGAGAGGTTGCCGACTACACGTTGCCCCAGCACGTCCCACAGGTGCTCGATGGGAGCCAGATCAGGTGAACTCCACTCCATCAAGTTCATTTTGCTGTATTTTGCACGTTGGTGTAGGACTGATTTATTTAGGTCTGTTGTGTCATTGGCTGCTGACTTTTTACAGCAGTGCCACAGTATTTTCGGTATTGTGGTGCGAGTGTACATGAGACATCCTGTGTGCATTGCTCGTCTGACTAGTGCTTCGAGGCACATGACTTCTGCCTCTTTAGCTTTTGTACCTGAATATCAGGTATCCCGGACACATTTCAGAATTTATCTCCATGTGCCTATACATAGTGCTGACAGACTTACCTCCCCTGCCATGCAGCGGGATTGTTCAGCCGTGACTGTGTAGAGTGTGAGGAGGGGATTAGTCCCGCCAAGTGACCGCTGCGTTTTATTTACTGGTCGCAGTTCGGTTGGCCCATCCAGGAACTCTTTTTCATCAAACTTTTCACTTATTTCCTTTTAGCTTTTGCCGAAAAGTGTACTTGATTGATTTGAACATTCCTCTTGTATAATCTGTGCTCAAAGAAGATTTTTCAATTTACATTTGTGTGTGCAACCAGAATATTCTCTCACGTTCATGGCATATGATCGCCATCTACACACTGGGCACTTAACCTTTTAACTACCATACTGCCCGGTTCCGCCTGTGACATATATCACTCCATGTACGACCGTACCGCCCCGTTCCACCCATACATACCTACTTTCAGTTTCCACTCAGTTCTGGTTCATTTCGCACCCATTCCAACTTTTAACAGAGTCAATGCATTGTGGAATACGCCTACTTCCGTTTCCGCTACATGTGGGGTGCTTTTTGAGTTTGTTTTGAATTAAAAGTTAGGTTTTTTTCAAGACCGTTTTGCTTACAACGTGACTTGAGCATGGAGTGTGAATGCGACCCTGAATTTACAGCATAATTGGACGATATTTGTTCAAGTTCTGTCAGAGAAGATGACTCTGAATCGGACTTCAGCTTCAGTTCAGTGCACATTGAAGATCTTACCAATATTGAGTCCAATATCAACGATGACGAAGAGCTACCTACCTGTGTAATGCGGAAGATGACTGACCTGTGTAGTACTGGCCACGTGATGGTCTACACCTATGTTGAGTTTCTTTGACAATCAAAAATATTTTTCTCATATTTTCTTCAGATGGAATTACTTCAAAAACTTTAAAACTGAATACAGTTCTGAAACCTACCTGACTTAACAAACCCAAACTCTTTCATCTGTTCCGTGTCACAGAATCGTGCAACTCTAATATCAGTGATGAGGCCATTCCTATCCAGGACTTTACTGTCTTGCGCCGCCATGCCGATTACCCGGGTCAGACGGGTATTGCAGTATACATTCACAGTTCGATCAGCGGTATTACCCGCAGGCGTAAAGACCTGGAGTCATAGACGGTTTAATGTGTTTGGGTTGAGCTGAGGGCAAACAAATCCAGCCCCGTGCTGATCGGATTCCTGTACAGAAACCCAGCATCAGTGTTTCAATGGTTTGATGAGTTTTCCACTATGATGGATAAAGTGAGAAAATCAAGCTCTGAGATGATGATTCTGGGTGATTTTAATATCAATATGTTTTTTAGTAATCCTGCTTGGGAGTGCATCATCTCAATGTTTGGGTTAAAACAACTGGTTAGCACAGCAACCTGTGTTAGTCATACTTCCTCCACTCTAATTGACCATATATACACTACCTGTAAGGGAGTAGATGTGCCCCAGGTAGGGATTAGCGATCATTACCTGGTGTGCTGCTGCTGGACCTTAAAAGCGGATAATTCTTTCCACGAGCATCAGCACACAACCATTAGATATACTCATATAGAACACTTTAGTAGGGGTGTATTTTTATACGATTTAAGTAATAAGTCATTCGATACTGTCTACCACCATAGTGATCCTAACGAGGCTTTCTCTGAATGGTACAGATTGTTTCTTGGTGATCTTGACAGACATGCCCCATTCAGAGAGAAACGTGTCAAAAATCCCCAGCTGCACGCCTGGTTGAATAACAAAATCAAGGGTGCCATGCAGATCCGAGATGAATATAAAAGAAATAAAGATTTTGCAGCCTTTTGAAAACAAATAAATTATGTAAAGTCCCTAGTGAGAAAGGCTCAGAGGTCTCTCTTTCACGACTTATGAATGGCAAAAAGGCTATAATCTGTTTCGCGTGCGCTGAACGCTTTCACGAGGTCCAAAAATACTGCTCAGTGTACAAACATTCCAGCTGATATATTTAATCAGCATTTTCTTTCTGCCGCCAGTACACTACTCCAGACCACATCTCCCGATCAGCCATCTGTGGTGTCAGAACAATTGAAAAGGTTCTGTAATAAAAGGTTGACTCCCGATACGTCATTTCATATTCCATTATTAACGGTTCATGACGTGGGAAAATCTATCTCCGCACTAAAAAATAAACGTACGTCTGGCCATGATGGTATTAGCAGCACTGTTCTCAAATTGGCTCTGCCGTATTTCATAGAATCGTTAACATACGTTTACAACCTTTGCATACAGCAAGGTAACTTTCCTTCCAGCTTAACAAAAGACCTCACTGACCCAAATAAGTTTAGACCTATTTCCCTGCTATCAACTTTGTCTAAACCGATTGAAAGGCTCATCCACACGCATTTGCAGCATTATCGCGAAAAACACAAACTCATTCATTCACTGCAATCGGGCTTTCGTTTAAAGCACTCTTGTCACACAGCACCAACACATTTAGTTGATAGATGGCTGACCGCGACTGGGGCTGTCTTTTTGGACCTCTCAAAACCTTGCTGTCTATCAGTTAAGTGCTGGCACCCTTGTGTTCCTTACCTCATACCTGCACGGGCGCACATAAAATGTCCATGTGAAGGGGCAAACTCATGTGAGGGGGTGATAGCGCAAGGAGTACCACAAGGATCTATCCTTGGCCCATTATTGTTTTCTCTCTATATCAACGATCTTCCACTACATATATCTGACCCCAGTGTAACCTGAAGTGTCTTTGCAGACGACCGAACTCTTGACGTTTCATCATCAGATATATATTGTATAACTAAATCTCTTCAGAGTAGTTTGAATGATGTTTCACAGTGGTGTCAAAATAACTCCATGGTACCGAATCCTTCCAAAATTAAATGTATGCTGATTACCTCCACACAATAGACGACAAGCTGTGCTGGCAGAATCATATGTTTGTAAAACAATATCTAAAAATGTATACCCACTTTCTAAACTGAGATTTTTCACTGATGAATCCACCAGAAAACATTTCTATTATGCTCATATTCAGCCACATTTAGATTATGCCTCTACTATCTGGGACGGGAGTAGTGATGCTAACTTTAAAAGACTCAACTCGCTCCACAGAAGGGTCAATAAATTAATTGTTGACAGACCCACAGAAAGCACTAGTACAGATGACAAATTCAATTTGCTAGCTCTTACCTCTTCACAAACTTTTTATCTATAATAAACTGGTATTCAAGCGCAAAATCACCCTCACAGAATCTCCTACTTATCTCACAAATTTATTCCGTTTTGCCCATAGGTCCAGCTGAACACCAGGAAACAATAGGCTAGTACCATTGCCCCACTTGGATACTTACAAGTCATCTTTGTCCTATTCTGGGGCCAAATTATGGAATTCTGTTCCGGCAGATATTAGAGCACTCACAAACCAGATAGGTGAGGCTAGCGCTGGCAGAATTGTACAACAAACCAAGGGGAATTACTCAGCGCTGGACAACAGTTAGATCCCCTGCGCCCGCCTATCAGGCACCCAATCGCCAGCCCACAGAGAAATACGCAGGTATAGAATAAAACGATCATTTGCATCTTCAAATAAGATGCATCAGGTCTCTTATATAACCCATGTCTTTCTCTGGAACTTAGGAAGTAGGCAGGGGAAACATACATACACAAACACGAAGGTGCATTACTATATTATGTGGTCGGGTAAATACCCTGTATTCCCACAGTAGATGCACAGAACATTACACAACAATGTAACGATACAAATTTGCCTCGAGTTATACTGAGATACTCACAAACCAGATAGGTGAGGCTAGCGCTGGCAGAATTGTACAACAAACGCAGCTGAACTCGAGGCAAATTTGTATCGTTACATTGTTGTGTAATGTTCTGTGCATCTACTGTGGGAATACAGGGTATTTACCCGACCACATAATATAGTAATGCACCTTCGTGTTTGTGTATGTACGTTTCCCCTGCCTACTTCCTAAGTTCCGGAGAAAGACATGGGTTATATAAGAGACCTGATGCATCTTATTTGAAGATGCAAATGATCGTCTTATTCTATACCTGCGTATTTCTCTGTGGGCTGGCGATTGGGTGCCTGATAGGCGGGGGCAGGGGATCTAACTGTTGTCCTCCTCCTCCTTGTCCAGCGCCGAGTAATTCCCCTTGGTTTGTTGTAGATATTAGAGCAGCGCCATCGGTTAGAACATTTAAAACCCAGCTGCTGAAGTATCTCAGGAATACTTGAAATGCTATAAAGAGTAAACCACGTGACTATGGCTTTTCGTTTCTGAAGTTGGTGTAGTAAACTTTCAATACGTACATAGTGTAGACTTATTATTCTTGTACGTGCCCATTCTCTTATTTATTACCGTGAAATTTCTTGTAAATACCCGATGCACATATGTATACATGCAAACACTGATTTCTGTTTACATTTTTTTATTTTGTAAATGTATTATTACTTTGTACTTTTCCCCACCCGGGTCTGCCCTGAAGACTTGGATGGGGTTAACTACTTTTTCCTTTTTTCTCCAGGCATCGTGTGTGTGTGTGTGTGTGTGTGTGTGTGTGTGTGTGTGTGTGTGTGTGTGTGTGTGTGTGTGTGTGTGTGTGTGTGTGTGTGTGCGCAAGGACATGATTGAAAACAGGTCTATGTACCTAATCATTTATCCTTGAGAAATAATGTTTCATTTCATTTCATCCTCATGATGCCCCGTTGCTCAAGGTACTCATCCACCACACGGGCACGATGAGATCGAGCGTTGTCGTCCTGCAGAACAGCATTGTCGTCTATGGCTTGGAGCGCTGGCTTGATAAGGGGCTGCACAATCTCGTCCCGATAGTGCAGTCCAGTCAGAGTGCCTCGGATGACGTGGAGGAGGGTCCTGCCTTCCCTGCTGAAGCCTGCCCAGACCATGACTGAGCCTCCTCCGTAGCGATCCACCTCTTGGACGCATCCATCTGTGAATCGCTCGCCCTGGCATCTCCAGACCCTCACCCTGCCGTCGTTAAAGGACACAGTGAACTGCGACTCATCAGTAAACAGAACCGTCCACTGGAGTCTGTTCCACCTCACGTTGACGACACCAGGCAACCCAGGCTCTGCGATGAGCTGGAGTGAGGGGTATTCTCACTGCTGCTCTGCATGAAGCCAGGCCAATTTCGTGCAGACGTCGGCAGACTGTGCTTCTGCTGACGTTAACATTTGCAGCTTGCATCGGTTGACATCGCAGAGTGGTTGACGTGACAGTTTGGTCGCGCAGAGCTGCCACACAGAGGTATCTGTCCTCTCTTCTGCTGGTGCAGCGCGGGCGTCCTGAGCAGGGTCCTTGTTCTGCCCTTCCAGTTTCTTGGAATTGTGCCCCCAGCCTCTGGATCACTGAATGGGACACCCCAATACATGTCCCCCCCCCCCCCCCCCTTTCCACCCGGAAATTCCATCCTGCAGCCATGCTGGCGCCCGGCTTTGATCTAATGGCGTTAGGCTATGTCATGGTGGCATGGTTAGGAAAGTGACAATTATGCCCCTACTGTACCGGTATTTGTAGCGAAACAGAAGTGCTGAGTGTTCACGGCTGACCCCTTTAACATGTGCATCACGACTTTACTGAGTTTTTCCACCTGCCTGCCTTTGGTACGCTTGCTAATATCGCACAGCTTTTCACAAAAACTGACGATGTTTCACAAGCATTTGACCATTCGTGGAAATTGATGAATTGTCGTCTATTGTTACCTGTTCAGTGAACTGTCTAAATTCAACTTTTAACCCATTTGGATCGAAAGAAATTGTATTTTATTAGCGTACTTGCTGCGATAAACAATGACACAAAAAAGTGGGGTGGCCCTTAAGTTTTGACCATTAGTATACCCCCACCCGGGTCTGCCCTGGGGGACCTGGGTGGGGTTAGGTACTTTTTAGTTCCCAGGGTCACCCTGGTCAGCCCCACAGGGTGAGTTTTTCTCTCTATTCTGGGGCATGTGTTTCTGTCTACCCTTTGTCCATTCACCTGTATTTGCCTTTTTAAAACTCTCCCTACTGTCTGCACTGCCTGTAGCTCTTGATATTGGATGTGTGTTGCTAAATGGTCTTAGCTTTATTTAGGCCCCGTGTTAGGTTTATTTAACGTATTTGACCGGATGGCGACATACATTCAATGTTCTGTTTTTTTGGGTTTTTTTCACAAGCAGTGCAGGCACGTCCTGAGAAAGCCTTGTTGCTGTCGGGACGTTAAGCAATGTACAATCATTGACCATTAGTATAGTATAGTATAAACACTGTTTATGAAAATCATGCGGGTATTAATGAGAAGATAGTTTTTTTTCGTAAAAGAAAAATTAAAGTTTTGTTAGCTGTTTTACAAAAAACTCTAAAAAAAGTGGTGCAGAAAATTGTCTGATTTTCACACCTTGGGCATACAGGTCACAATTCACCCAATCATACCCGACATCCAAGACAAACTGTAGGCTTATGTAAATACCATCTATGAAAAATCATGCGATTATTAATGTGAAGATTTTTTTTCTTAAAAAACATTCAATTGTTTTAAGATTAACCCATATAATTCACTAAATTAATAGCAAAAACGTGAAAATATATTTTTTTTTAAAATTTAATTATCACTCGAAGATTTCTAGAGGTACAATGTTGGTTAACGAACTCATTCAGTATCTCCCTTTTATCTAGCTATATGCAAAATATCTAGTAAAATTAAGAAAAATTACGGACTCCAGTGTGGATCAACCGGTTTTTGTGAAACGGCCATTTTCTCGCCAATGAGCATCTTAATCAAAAAAAGGTCTCAAGATTATTCTTTTTAGGGACAATATACAATTTCAAGCTTGTCCATCCTCAAACGCGGGCTCTAGCCAATGTCACATACACACACACATATGGCGCTTTGGCGCCAAAAAGACGTTCTCTAGCAAGGTTTGCGTAGCTAGATGCGACGTCATTTTTATCTTGTTACTTCTTTGCCAGAATTTCTGCCCCGCATGCCAAAATCGTCATGTGCATACTCCAGAATGTGCTCCAACCAGCCCCATTTCAAAGTCTACCATATTTTCAATATGGTAGACAAAAATGGATAGACATAGCAACACCAATATTCATTAATAATGATCACTCAGATTGTAGCACCCTCAGGTGACAGCATTTTCAGAGACTGACTCATGTCTATTACCATTCAAAAACATTCTTTAAAACATTTAACACTTGCATCATTTTAAATCATTCATTACAACACACAGAATACTCAAAGTAAGACATCACGAGAGCAAAATCAGTACACCACTACAGAATTACCATATGAAATGAACTATTGGTGTTGGATGTTATCAGTGCAACAAGAAATTATATATACAAACCTTTCTGGATTTTTTAATCATAGGCTGCGGCTTCAGTTCATCCTCTGAGAAATGACAAGTGGTTGGATCAAAAATGTTTTGACCTGTCACAAAAAGAGAAACTATATAAACTAAAAGAAGATTGATTGTATTGATTGTACATTGTTTAACGTCCCGACAGCAACAAGACTTTCTCAGGACGTGCCGGCACTGCTTGTGAAAAAAAAAACTAAACAGAATATTGAATGTATGTCGCCAGCCGGTCCAATACGTTAAATAAACCTACGACATTGGGCCTAAATAAAGCTAAGACCATTTAGCAACACACATCCAATATCAAGAGCCACAGGCAGCGCAGACAGTAGGGAGAGTATTAGAAAGGCAAATACAGGTGAATGGACCAAGGGTAGACAGAAACACATGCCCCAGAATAGAAGGGAAACCCACCCTGTGGGGCTGACCAGGGTGACCCTGGGAACAAAAAAGTAGTTAACCCCACCCAAGTCCCCCAGGGCAGACCCGGGTGGGGGACTAAAAGAAGAATGGCAAAACCCTTCAGGCTCACGTACAAGAGCAATCCACATAACTGATCTGATCTGTGTGACCGTGACCCTTTCCGACAGGTCAATGAAATGAGCAAATGTTCAACTGTTCTAGCATAAGTAAAGAATTAGCATCTGTACCTGCAAAATCCATGTTTTTTTCAAAATTTATGCATTTCTCACACATTTGTTACCTCCTATAACCCTTGACCTTTCCACGCAGTTGACCAAATTAGTATTAGGTAGGCCTATGCGCCGGTTAAGGCAGGGAAAAGCAGGTAGACGCATCTATAATCATCCCACTTCTCACACAATTTTTCCTCACAAAACACTTAATGTTTCATGAAAGTTACATAAAATAAAAGTGTACTCTTTCCTGAATTCTGTATCTTTAGTTTTGTAATGTGATAAAAATTAATGGTTTTTAAAAATCCGAGAATGTACCTCACTTTCGCATGGGAATATGCGTTTGGCACCTCGCATACCCATTCCATCACAAAATCGACAAATGGCTATCTACCTTTCTCTTCAAACTTGGTGCTGTAGTTGCATCATAGCTATTAATAGTACATCCACACCAAAGGAAAAACTACTCCGATTCTAACCATGGAAAGGACAACAACAACAAAAAAAGTTTCTTTTTGTATTTGACGAGTAAAAAATACCAGAAATGTAAAAGTTAACTCTTTTATATATCAACATACATTTTTGCCCCAAGAGCCACTAAAAAGAACAATTTCTGCTCTTTTAAAGTGTACAATCAGTTATCGAGTAGCTTTGTGCTACAACGCCAGGATCTCATTTGCATACAACCACATGCAGTCGTGAGCTGAGCTGGAGGACATTCAAACTTTTGTGCACAAGTTGGAACTTCTATGGGATGTTTACGAGACCTTCTGGGTCTGCTCAGACTGCATGATTGTTAATGTTATTATTCAAAATATGTCTGTGTACCAAAGTTTGCACCACTGAACCTTTTTTTTTTTTTTAAGATATGGGGGGGGGGGGGGGGGGGGGGGTGTTTGCAATTTCTTGGATTTTTCCTGTTTTACCAGTCACACACAGGTGTTTTAGGTCAGTATTAACACTGCATAGCTGCAAACTACAGATTAGTGATTGTATAGTGTCTTTTTAGCCAAGCTTGTATCGGGTCTAGTTTAAATATTTTCATGAAGAATCAATAATACTGCAGATGTTGCTGATCAACTCGCCATACTGAATCTGATGACTGTGTGATATCAGTATACTGGAGGTGGCAGGCTATTGCACAGAAGAGCTCAAGTACTTTAGGATATTGTGCAATACTGTTCAACTAATCTTGACAAGATAGTGATACAGTAGAACCTCCTTTGAATGGTCACTGATTTATACAGTCACCTGCTGTTTCCGGTCACTTTCACGATTTACAGACAATGTTTACTCTATAAAGTACCTTGATTCTATGGCCACCTGCCGAAAGTGGCCAACAGTCAGCATATCGGCGCCCAAAAAGGCAAAGATACCTTAAATTTACAGCTACGGCCAGATTGGTGCGGTAAAGCCGTCACACGCAATGGGTCTGTAACTGCTCGCTCAACACCTAGCCAACAGCTACACACTCCGATAAAGCCCAGACGTTGTGTCATTACGCAATAACGGATGTGCCATCGGCTCACCAGCTGTGTTTGGGGTCCATAACAAAGGTCTACCCATCCGTGTCCACATATCTTCTTCATGTCGGTTTAGTGTGCGGTCACGTAATCTTCCGATGTGACCAAAGTTTGATTGCTCTTTCGCCCTGGGCACCAGCTTGGCAGAAACTCTCACGCCCACCTGCAGATGGAAGGGGTTCATGAGAACTGAGTGCTAAACACGCATGTCTCTAACACAGGTCTCCAAATCCATCTCAGCATTCGTACACTATACAGTGTGTTGTATAAAAGTGCTGAGATCAACTTGTAGTCCAGTGGACAGACATTCTGTCTCGTGCCTCCACAGCCGACTGTAGGGGCTCATGAGAATCTAGTGTGTACATGCGCCGACGGGTGTCTTTGTGTTTGTAATTTTCGGAGACTGATGCATATCCAGAACATTCACTTCTTCAGGAGATCTATGAATCCACGGCTAGTCAAGAAATCTGCATGGAGGAAGTCAACCGGCTAATGAGCATCCGACACCTTACTACCACCCCTTATCACCCCATGTGTAATGGGCTAGTTGAAAAGTTTAATGGAACTTTAAAGGCTATGTTGAAGAAACTGTGTGCTGAGCAGCCAAGGTTGTGGCATAGATACATCAATGCCTTGCTCTTCGCATACCGTGAAGTTCCTCAGGATTCGACAGGGTTTTCACCTTTTGAATTACTGTACGGTAGGACTGTGAGGGGGCCCATGCACATCCTGAAGGATCTGTGGACCAAGGATATCGACGCACTGAGGTGAAAATCAGCTACCAGTATGTCTTCGACCTGAGAGAGAAGCTGGAAGATACCCTAAGGATGGCTCAAGAAGAACTACGGAAGGCGCAGAACAAGGGAAAGCATTACTATGATCGTAAGGCAAAACCTCGACGATTCCAGCCAGGTGACCAAGTGTTGGTTCTTCTTCCTACCGACAACAACAAACTTCTGATGCAGTGGAAGGGACCATACGTTGTCGACACGGTGGTTGGCATCAACGACTACAGAGTCAAGGTCAACAATAAGGTGAAAACTTACCATGCTAATTTGCTGAAGTATATTGCGAGAGGTCGTCAAGACAAGACACAAATGGCCGCATCAGTGCGTCTTGCTGATGACGAAAGACTAGACGACGATTGATTGATTGATTGATTACTTACTTACTTACGCCTGTCACCCCTACCCGGGTATAGGCCGTCGACGAGAGACCTCCAGCAACTCCTGTCCTGTGCTTCTCCTTCGATTCTACTCCAGGTGGTTCCCAGTCTCTTGATGTCTGCTTGGAGGTCTCGACGCCAGGAGTTTCTCGGCCTACCTCTTTTCCTCTTTCCCTGGGGGTTCCATGACAATGCCTGCCTAGTGATACTGGAAGCTGGCTTTCTCAGACTGTGACCGATCCATCCCCATCTTCTTCGCCCAATTTCATTCTCTGCTGTTATCTGCTCTGTTCTCTCCCAGAGTCTGACGTTGCTGATCTTCTCTGGCCAGTGGATTTTCAAAATTCTTCTAAGGCAACTGTTCATGAAGGTCTGTACTCTGTTGACTGTGGTTTTTGTCAATCTCCATGTCTCTGCTCCATATAGGAGAACTGCTTTTACATTGGAGTTGAAAATCCGGATTTTGGTGTGTTGTGACAGCTCTCTGGAACTCCACACTTTTTTCAACTGGAGAAAGGCTGCTCTGGCTTTACCGATTCGTGCTCTGACATCTGCATCAGTGCCGCCTTTTTTGTCTATGATGCTCCCGAGATAGGTGAAGGACTCCACCTCCTCCAACGGGGTGCCAGCAAGCAAGACTGGTTCTTACCTGGTTGCGTTCAGCCTCATTGTCTTTGTTTTCTGTTTGTGAATGGTGAGGCCCACTTGGGACGAGATGTCAGCAAGCCTCGTGGTCTTGTCCTGCATTTGTTGATGAGTGTGGGACAGTAATGCCAAGTCGTCTGCAAAATCGAGGTCGTCAAGCTGTGTCCACAGTGTCCACTGTATTCCACTTTGTCTGTGCTCTGTGGTCATCTTCATGACCCAGTCTATGGCCAGTAGGAAGAGGAACGGAGACAGCAGACACCCCTGCCTGACACCAGTTCTGACCTGGAGCTCTCTGGTGAACTGCCCTTCGTGGATCACGCGACATGTCATGCCATCATAGCTGCTCTTGATCAGGCGGACGAGCTTTGTGGGTACACCGTAGTGTCGTAGGAGTTTCCACAGAGTCTCTCGGTCCATGCTGTCAAATGCTTTCTCATAATCCACAAAGTTGACGTACAGCGGGGAGCTCCACTCCAGAGACTGTTCCACGATGATGCGGAGAGTGGCGATCTGGTCTGTACATGATCGGTTCTTCCTGAATCCTGCTTGCTGGTCTCTCAGCTGGGGGTCAACGGAGCTCTTCATTCTCTCTAGGATGATCCTGTTGAAGACCTTTCCTGGTACTGACAGCAAGGTGATTCCTCTGTAGTTGGAACACTTGCTGAGGTCGCCTTTCTTGGGAAGCTTGATTAGGTACCCCTCCTTCCAGTCAGCTGGCATCACCTCCTCTTCCCAGATCTTTCCAAACAGTGGGTACAGCATCTCAACTGTTGTCTCTAGGTCTGCTTTCAGAGACTCCGCTGGGATGCCATCTGGCCCTGCTGCTTTGCCATTCTTCAAAAATGCCACTGCTTTTCTGATCTCTTCCCGGCTGGGTCTGTCACAGCTGATGAGTAGGTCGGTCTCTGCCGGCTGGATGTCGGGGGGGTTGGGTGGGCTAGGTCTGTTCAGTAACTCTTCAAAATACTCGGCCCATCTGTCGAGTTGGTCTGCTCTGTCTGCAATAGGCTTGCCTTCTTTGTCTTTTACTGGTCTTTCTGTATGGCCATACTTACCCGACAATCTTCTGGTAATGTCGTAGAGCTGTTTCATGTTGCCGCTGCCTGCTGCCTTTTCTGCCTCTGCTGCCAGGCTGTCTGTGTAGGCCCTCTTGTCTGCCCTGATACTCCTCTTCACCTCACGGTTGGCTTCCGAGTATTCCCCCTGTGCCCTTACTTTGGCTGCTCTCGTGCGACTGTTGTTGACCGCTGCTTTCTTCTGCTTCCTCGCTTCTATCTTCTTCAAGGTCTGTGCCGACAGCCAGTCCTTGTGGTGGTGTTTCCTGAACCCTACAGTGTCTTTGCAGGTTGAGTTCAGCGCCTCTCTAACTGCCTTCCACTGCTGTTCTGTGGTGACCGCCTCCTCTTCATTTACTAGCTCCTGTAGCGCTTGAAACCGGTTGGACAGCACCAGTTTGAACTCTTCTCTAAGTCCAGTTTCTCTCAGGAGGCCTACATTATAGCGCTGTCTTCTTGTTGTCTCTGTGCGGCTTTTCTTTAGCTTGAGCTTCATTCTTAAGGTAAGCAGATGGTGGTCTGAGGCGACATCTGCTCCCCTCCTCACTCGAACATCTTGAAGGGATCTTCTAAATTTCTTGCTAATGCAGATATGGTCTATTTGGTTCTCTGTTGTATGGTCAGGTGAGACCCAAGTTGCTTTGTGTATTCTTCTGTGTGGGAAGATGCTGCCTCCAATGACAAGTCGGTTTAGAGCACAAAAGTCTACAAACCTCTCCCCGTTCTCACTCATCTCCGAGCCTAGTCCCTGTCTCCCCATCACCTCTTCGTATCCGGTGTTGTCCTCCCCTATTTTGGCATTAAAATCGCCCATGACGATGGTGATGTCTCGCTCCGCACATTTGTCCACGGCACTCTGGAGTCGGTCGTAGAACTCTTGTTTCTCTTCCTCGTCACTGTCATTGGTGGGCGCATAACACTGGATGACGTTCAGCTTGAGCTTTTTCTTGGTTCTAAAGGCTGCTGTTATAATTCTTGGCCCAAGAGGTTCCCAGCCCATCAGCGCTCTCTGTGCCACTGGTGACAGCATGAGTGCTACTCCTTCTGTATGGGGGGCATTCTCCTCTTCATGACCTGAATACAGAACCATCTCCCCACTTAACAGCCTTTTCTGGCCAGACTGCGTCCATCTGGCTTCACTGATGCCTAGCAGGGAAAGGTTGTACTTTTGCATTTCCGCTGCTATCTGGGCGGCCTTGCCGCTCTGGTACATGGTCTTGACGTTCCATGTGCCCATGGTTGTATCCCTGGATAGAGAGAGGCGGCTCGGTCCTGTGGCTTCCGAAGACTTCCGGCTTTCACCACAGGACGTCATAAGTCTTCTAGTAGAAGAACCTTCCTCCTCCAGGAAAGGAATTACTGTTAGTCTTTTCGTCGGCGTTTTTGTAGCTATTTCCTTTTTTGCAGGGTGGGGAAGCTACCCCCACGCCCAACCCCCTTACTAGGAGGACCAGGGGTTTTCTGTCGGGGTCACCTTCCCTTAGACCATGTTGGTTCACGGCACCTTATTTCATTCGGTGCACCCCTCTCACGAGGGACCCCCTATCCACCACCCAGGGGACGCGCCTCAACGCCGTATGGTCCCAGCGCGAGGGATTGATTGATTGTACATTGCTTAACGTCCCGACAGCAACAAGGCTTTCTCAGGACGTGCCTGCACTGCTTGTGAAAAAAAAAAAAAAAACCAGAACATTGAATGTATGTCGCCAGCCGGTCAAATACGTTAAATAAACCTAACACATGGGGCTAAATAAAGCTAAGACCATTTAGCAACACACATCCAATATCAAGAGCTACAGGCAGTGCAGACAGTAGGGAGAGTTTTAAAAAGGCAAATACAGGTGAATGGACCTCGGATAGACAGAAACACATGCCCCAGAATAGAGAGAACAACTCACCCTGTGGGGCTGACCAGGGTGACCCTGGGAACTAAAAATTACCTAACCCCACCCAAGTCCCCCAGGGCAGACCCGGGTGGGGGGACTAGACGACGAGAACTTGTTTGACCTTAATGAACTGTGAACTGTAACTTATGATTTGGTGATGTTCCTGAAACTAACTTTGACATTATTTTTAGTTTAACTTAAAGATTCGCAGAACTTTGGAGCAGATTACCCCAGCCGAGCAGTTTAAATGAACATTTCTGTGTCCAGAACTTTTGTATGAAACATTTCGATGCTCAGGACTGTTTACAGGAACTGTGAGACGTTCCTTTTTTTATTTTGATTTTTGATGTGTAGTTATATTTATTTAGGGTTTTGTGTAGGTTTACACAGCCACAACCGTATTTTTGAATTTGAGAAGAAATTTTTGTGAAATTTCATTCTTAAGAGGGGGGGTAATGTTACGATTGTGGTTGTGTTGTCCTGTGAGAGCGTACATGTGTTATTCGTAGGTAATGATATGTTGTTTATTTGAGCTATCACGGTTATGATTTTGTACTTTTTTTTTAGTAATTTTCTCTTTTGTTCGTGAGTAGAGCCGATTTCGTTTTGTTAAGTTTAGTCCGGAACGTTGTAGACAGGTCGCACTGTCTGGTGGCCTCGTAAGTGTCACGTCGGTTAGTTGACATCTGACATCGCTACATTTTCGCTACTTTTCCTGTGCGCGTGTAGTGAGCAGTTTTTGTTTTGTTTGGTGAATGTTCTCGTACCCTTTTGAGCTATCATAGATAGGGATACCATACTTTTATGTGTCTTTATTATACGTTAGAATTTAGAGCTGAAGTGAGCAGCCGTGTTTTTGTAGCCTGATATATTGTTTCTGGAAAATTCATGTTAATGAGTTTCGGCTGCGCGTTTCGTTCTGGTTGTTTGAGTTCATGATTTCCGTAGAAGATTCTAGATTTTGATAGTGTATATAAGGAGGAACCTCTGGCAACCGTGAAACGGCGCAAGCTTGCTTGGTTTGGCCACGTGACCCGACACAACACCTTGTCCAAGACTATCCTCCAAGGCACTCTCGAAGGAAGTCGTCGGCGAGGTCGTCAGAGAAAGAGTTGGGTCGCAAACATAAAAGAATGGACCGAACTCGAGATGTCAGACTTGCTTGCCACCGCCCAAAATAGAACTCAGTGGAGAGCACTGTCTGTTGCTGCTGCCTTTCAGTCCCCCCAACGCCCAGTTCGGGCAAGGGACTGATGATGATGATGATGATGATGATATAAGGAGGGCGCTGGGAAAGCCCGTTAGTACATCGTCTTGCTTTGTCAGTTGTAGAGATATGCAGTTTATTGCGAGAGACGCTGTGTATGAGAAACTTTGAGTCGTAGTGTGGACATAGCAAAAGAGACTTTGTATTCAGTAGTTTGTGCTTTATGATTGATTGATTGTACATTGCTTAACGTCCCGACAGCAACAAGGCTTTCTCAGGACGTGCCTGCACTGCTTGTGAAAAAAAAACTAAACAGAACATTGAATGTATGTCGCCAGCCGGTCAAATACGTTAAATAAACCTAACACATGGGGCCTAAATAAAGCTAAGACCATTTAGCAACACACATCCAATATCAAGAGCTACAGGCAGTGCAGACAGTAGGGAGGGTTTTAAAAAGGCAAATACAGGTGAATGGACCTCGGGTAGACAGAAACACATGCCCCGGAAAAAGAGGAAAACCCACCCTGTGGGGCTGACCAGGGTGACCCTGGGAACTAAAAAGTACCTAACCCCACCCAAGTCCCCCAGGGCAGACCCAGGTGGGGGAGTAGTTTGTGCATTTGAAAGCATTATTGTGTGGATATCGCATCGCTGAATTAAATATTGTTGGAACTGTTACTCCAGTTTTGTCTACATCCTTAAGCCACGGTTGACGGATTGCAGCTGAATGAGGTCTATTTAAAAGAACTCTACGTGCGTGTGTCTGGTGTGTTTATCATACTTCGACTACAACTCCACCACGTAACATGGTACGATAAATTTGTTGACAAAGATGAAATGAGGGCTGAAATCAGTGTGCTGAAAACGGACAGTCACACAGTGGTTGTTTTTACTGCATCATCACTAAAGACCGATTGCACTTCAGGGAATAATAAACACACCGACTTACACAGAAAACTACGTATTTATTATGAGTACAGTCTCAGAACTTAGATTGAAAATGCATTTGAATAATCACGCCCAAAAGATGCGTCAGTTGGACGTTAGGTAGGTTTTAATTTCGACCATGCTTACTAATTTTCTGTTTACACACTTTGCCGTGCAAAAAAGGCCATGGTGTCTCCTATAATGGTCAGACTTAAGCAGCAAAATTTTATTTTTTAAAAATCAAAGCATCATTTGTGAGCCGTTTCTGATTTGTTCATATTGTTGTAAGAAATGAGGTAGGGCGATTCATCAAATTTACTAAAATATCTGTATGAAAATCCAGGAAACAATTGCACTTATAAAAATGACTGGGTTGGCCACATGTAACTTCCGGTCACTGCAGTGGTAGAAGGAAAAGCATGTGGACTGATTGATGGAGAAGTTGTGTTGTAACGTGCTCCTAATGTTTGATATCAAAATAACGTTCAACAAATTTAGAACTTCAATGTATGCAACACCGAGACGTACACAGGACGAATTATCCTGCGATATTTTTTAGTTATAATTACTGTTTGAGCGAGATATCCTCATGTTGAAAGCATATGGTTTGCTACAGAACAATAAAAGCACACTTGCTTCAAAGAAATGTTTACAACACAGGTTAGTGCTGTAAACCTAACGTACAGCTGCTAGAACAATATGACATATCTAACTCAGCTATTACAACAAATCACACCAATAATACTAACATTTTTCATGTGATTATTGATTTAATTCAGGGAGTGTTTGAGTCGGTCTCGACTGCCATGTCAAATGTATTTCAATACACTGGAACTCCATACGCATAGTACAATTGTGTGTTGTAATACCTAACATACATCCACTTGTCATTTTCAAAGCAGGTTTTCTCAAAGAATATGAAAGTAACTATCTTCTGCTTTTGAGAAATCTTCAATACTATTATGACATTCATTAAAAATAAAATGCACTTAATGCGATAGTGGAACAAACTTCATTTTCCAGCACCACTGTCCATTATTTTGAGCACACATTTTAGCGCTTGGTCATATGTAAACCATTCCTGTGGACTATTAGAAGCCGAGATATGACATTCTTGTCACCATGCCCGTTAGGGTTATACAAGGATGCCGTTTTTATCTTTTGCAAACTTGCATGAATAGTGATGTTATTAGTGTCATAATGTTAACTTGTATTAATTAAAATTTTATCGTTAAATTAAAATGCTGTTTATGCCACAAGGAGAATGCTGGTGTACATGTGTTATGGCATAGTACGAGGTTGAGGCACTGGCATGGTTAGCGCCGAACTCACTGAAACACCTGCAATACACAGTAGCCGGCCGCGCGCTGGACTGTCATGTCCACTGAGCGACGAGAACTTAAGCCACGCCAGCAGCTGGGACCATGCGCACTTGTTAGGGCCCTAAGTGGCCCTCTCAGTTGGTCAGTCGCTCTGATAAATCACGGGAGAAGCTGGTCCGCTCACAGACCAGTACATAGCCTTGGTCCGCTGTACCACGCAGATGACAATGTTGATCACTGACCGCGATCAAACAGCAAACAGCTCAGTTACATGCAATTTTCTACCCACCACCTCCCCACCACCACCTTGTATTTACTGAAGTCCCCTCGCCACGACCCCTGCTCCCCGTCTGTAGGTTATTGCATCGTATACAGGGTAGTCAAGTCGCGTGCGTAGTATGACATTGCATGAACAGGGTGTTGCATTTACAGCTTGTCTTGCTATGACATATTTATAAAATTGATGTTTATGGGACCTAACTAACACTGCCTTAGGATGTCCACAGAGTCAGGTGAAAGAATAACACAATGCAACATTAGGTATTTTCACACCTACCACAACGTAACAGACTTTTGCTGCAGCGTGCAGCTGTTCGTGTGTATTGGCTCCCACAAGTCGAAGTACAATACACATAGTTCAAGTATTAGGTGCACAGAGTCAGGTGGAATGAGGGTAACATGACGCAACATTAGGTTTCGCCCACTACAGCGTGGGCGTTGTGAACGTCCATCTGCAATATTCAGATGTCGAAATATGAATTTTTCTCTAAAAAGTATTTTTGGGAAAAATACTTACCGATGACATTACTATCAGGAAATGCCTCTTAGCAAGCATAATTTCAGCCAAAATTTGGTTGTGTACCTATAGGGCAGGGGAGGCAACCTAGGGGCGTGTATCGTGACCCAGTACCCCGAGTAGCCCCCATCCGGTCACGCGCTTAGCGCGCCAATTTGTTCGCTTAGCTGACTAGCGGCAAGCGGGGCAGGTGGGAGGGTCCTTCGAGTAATGTCATTGGTAAGTATTTTTCAAAAAAATACATTTTAGAGAAAAATTCATTTCTTTCCTCAAAATACATTAACGATGATATTACTATCAGGAAGAATAGCAAATAGGAGGTGGGTGCCGCGTAACACACCCCTAACCCCTGAATACTGCCGAGACCCGCCCGCCCTGGGGCAACCTCCCGACAATTTTAGCTAAGAGCTACCTACGGCACCTGGGTGCCGGGAGGGAGTGTTGCACCGCGGCGATGTCTCCCACCAGCGTTCATTCTCCCGTTGGCCGGAGCGGTCCCTCAGGTAGAACTGGTCGAAGGACGACTCTGCTCGCCAGTCGATGGCCACCACGTCGTCTTTGACGGCGCAGCATGGCCAAAGGCAAGGCATGCGGTCCTGGCTCTAACCTTGTGCCCCTGATGTTCAACCGCTTGGCAGTGTCAGGGGGGAGGTTCTGGTAGGCGGAGTGTATAACCCATCGGTGCCAGGAGGAATTCGTCTGGGCCGAGATGAGATGTCAGTTCTACCTGGGACAGAGGGAGAATAGGCAGGAGCGTCTCCTGCGTACCGGCTTGGTCATAAGGCTCTCACCGGGTCTTGCTGTCTGGTCTCTCGGGCCAGGCTTGGCTCCCGCAACGGCCGAAGATGATCACCTGTGGGGCGGCCAACGGCGACCGGGTCGTGGCCAGGCAGGCCGGCTCGGTCAGCAGGTGCACGGAGCTATCTTTCTGAACTGCAAGCAGGCTGGGCATGTGGAGAGCACATGCAGTGTGCTGACCCTGGAGGCAGTGGTGAGGGCTAGGAGAAGGCAAGTCTTCCGGGTCACGTCAGCCAACCTCGCAAAGGGGAGCAGTTCGAAGCGGTCCGAGTTGAGCCACGTCAGCACCCAGGATAGGTCCCATCGCGGTATCAGCGAGCGGAGGGCAGGTCGCTGGTGGCCAAAGGGTGCCATCAGGTCGGCTAGGTCTTCGCAGCCACCAGGGTCCAGCTGGCCCAAATGGCGGTACGTGTCGGTGATCATGGCCAGGTACCCTCTGATGGCGATCAGAGCCAAGTGCTCCTCGGCGAGAGCCAGAGGAAGAACTCGGCCAGATGGGGGTTAGTCAGATTTGTGGATGAAGGTGTCAGTCATCGCACCAAAACCACAGGACTCGCCACCTTCCCTCGTAGACTCGTAGGGTCGAGGGTCTGCGGGCTGTAGCGATAGCTCCCACTGCTGCACTTGAGAAGCCTTTAGCGGTGAGGGAGAGCTGCACAATCGTCAGGCGTGGAGGAGGAGACGCTCGGGGCACGGGTGGTACAGCGCTTGCCGTGGTTGCATGTGCATCGTCCGTGGGGTGGGGAGCCGCAGAGGAGGGCCCGTGGCGAGGTTCAGGAGGTAAGTGGTCCAAGACTTGGTCCAGCAGAATGGAGCCACCAGGAACCGGACCGCGTAGCCACCCTTGAGTTTGAGCAGGACCTTGGGGATAAGCAATATAGGCGGGAAGGCGTACGCGACGAGGCCGTCCC
This sequence comes from Semisulcospira habei, assembly GCA_036245525.1. Taxonomy (NCBI): domain Eukaryota; kingdom Metazoa; phylum Mollusca; class Gastropoda; family Semisulcospiridae; genus Semisulcospira; species Semisulcospira habei. Next base: position 36,600,384 of record BTPG01000005.1, read on the forward strand.
AAGGAATGGAGAGGGCGTCGACTGCCCCGACTAGCAGGTCTGGAATGGGGGAGACGAAGGGTAGCTGGCGATTCCACTTCGTCACGAAGAGGTCGAACATGGGGGTCTCCCACGCTGCACAGATCATCCGAGGGATGTCCGGACGGAGTGCCCACTCGGTGTGTAGAAGCCGTCCACGACGTGAGAGGGAGTCGGCCAGGACCTCAGGCGGACCGGGATGCATCTCGCTTGAAGGGAGATGCTGCGGTCTTCGCACCACCAGAGAACTGAGTAGAGGAGGATGCAGCAGGCAGGGGAGCGCGTCCCGCCCTGCTACTTGTTGCAGGTGACGGTGGAGTTGTCCAACTAGGTTCGCCCACATCTGTATCCGTAGCTCGGAAGGCTCACCTCGTTGAAGTCGGTGCGAAATCCATCCCCTGGTGAACGAAGCGGCAGGACGACGCGAGGTACGACTTGCCCATGATGACCAGGAAGCCGAGCCGGTCAAGCAGATCCAGCAGCTCATCTCCGTCCTTCGCCAAGGAGGCCTCCGACTGGTACCCACAGGTGCCTACCCCTCTTAGACCATTTTGTGTAATGGGCTGCTTTAAAATGTGTATTTTGTGTTAAAACATTTGGTCAGCGCACTTTTGTTTATCAAGCCCCAGTGTTATGGAATACACTTCCTCTTGAGGTCAGAAACAGTGAGTCTGTCTCTGACTTCAAGAGGTCGTTGAAAACTCACCTCTTCAAGCTTTACTTTGAATAACTGCCAGTGTTTGATGCCTTAGTTGTAGTTCTGCAATCCTCCTTGTTTATACTGAATGTTAATTAGAATATAAATTATTATGTATGTATTGTTGTTTAGTTTATTGTAAAAGTGGTGTGTTCGGGCATTGTGCTTTGTTTGTTATGTGCATATGTCATTGTATTTTTTATTTTTGTGTACAGATTGTAAAGCGCTTAGAGCTTTTGAGTAAGATTAAGCGCTATATAAATACTCATTATTATTATTATTATTATTAATCATTTCAGCTCAATACGCAACGAAAAAAATACACCACAGCAAAGAAATTAAAAATAAAGACATTTATCCATACTGTTAGTTATTTTATTCACACAATATCAGGTATTGCTGTAGCAAGTTTTTTTTTTTTTTTTTTTTGGGGGGGGGTAAAAATATGGTCATTTTAGACATATTTCTTGAGCTCTTGTGACCCCTCGAATTTTCCGAGGGATCAACGAAATTAGTGTTCATATAAAGGTCTTTTCATCAGGTATCTTTGTACCAAGTTTGGGTTTGAAGTTGTGAATAGTATTTGAGAACATGTCCCAAAATAGCTATTTTTGATATATATTTCCTGATCCTCTGTGACCTTGACCTTTGTGAGAAACTGTCACTAAAACTGGCATGTTTAGAAAGGTCTTGCCACAAAGTATCCTTGGGCCAAGTTTGAAGACTGTAGCTTCAATATTCTCGGAGAAAATGCCAAAGTTAAAGTCTCAGAACATACTCACTTTTACTTCGCACGTGAGCCAAAAATGTCTTTCGTGCATGACAGGTAGCTGTTATTAACATGCATCAGTAAAAAGGGGATCTGTTACTGCGACACATTAGTGTCCATGCATTTCCAGTATGCCGATACATTGTAAGTCTCCTACCTGGTCGCCAGATGTCAATGTTTACACCTGCCACTGTATGGTATATCCACAGTCTAGACAACATGTAATAAGCGGCATTGAACGATGTTGTGTCTCATACACGATCGGCTGAAAGTATCAGTGTTGTAAAGACAATGCATGTACTATACGTGTGACCAATGTGTGTCAAGTGTCCACAGTCACCTACAGGTGCACCAAGGTGTAGCATCAGAGAAACGGAATATCAATTAGAACCTCCAAATTCAGCTTCAGAATCAAGCCGTACGTCATTGCCGTTGTCAGTGCCTCAACCGTCGATCGCTCCAGCTGACACTGCCAACACGTGGTTATGCTGCCACGCGGTAGGTCGGCACACGTGTCCCAATACATCAAAGCTATCTGCTTTTGAAACCATGTCTCCAAACACAAAATATTATCACTCCAAATATCTACACATTCACTCGCCATTTTGACAGTAATGCGTATGCTAGCACTGCCACTGCAAAGCTGACTGCATACCACGTACAAACTGAAGTACGCACGCACTGTCAGGACCCTGTAATGTAAACATGATGTGTCAGTGCGACGGGCGAGGTCACCACACGCGCGGCGAGGCTCGCGTATCACCGGGTGCGCGATATAAAACACCTAGCGGTTTTCTGGGCTGCACGGTATACGAGACCACCAATCATTACAGCAGTTTGCCGGGCCGAACGGGTTAACGAAAATGTGCTTTATGTCAGCTTTGGGATGTACTACTGCCTTGGCCTTGTGCCCAATGGATTCCAAATGTCTTTGAATATCATACTTTTGTACGCGCCACTGTGAGCAACACCAAAGTCCTTTCTGCACATGTTGCATGCATTTGTAGCAGAGGAGCCTCCTGCTATCGCTAGTTACTACCCGCGAGTCAGACTTCGGTGTTTCAGTGCACGCTTGGCGCGCTGTGTGCGAGTATTCTTGCTGCCTTGGCTAGTCAGTGTCTAGCGGACTACACGCCAAAGCTCAGTGACATATTCTCTGGTTCCAGAGGCTGGGGAGCCTATATAAAGCGGCTGATCTTCAGTCCACAAAAAAAGGCCCCCGCCCCCACCCCCTCCCCTCACGTAAATTGCGTATTTTGGAGGAGCTAGTCGTATTCGCGTAACTTGAGCCGAAAATGCGTAAAATTACGAGCCAGCGCGTAAGGTAGGCACCTCTGGGTACCGCACGAGACGATCGTCCAGGAAGTTCACAGTGGGGCACGAGGAAGTCCGTCTGGTCCTGGCGACAATGGCGTCCAATGCGGAAGCACCCCGAGGGCTGAGGTTGAGGCCGAAGGGTAGCGGCCGAAACTGGTAGACCACACTACCGAAGGCGAAGCGCCAGTAACGTTTGGGGGCAAGGAGCATGGGGACATGAAGATACGCATCCGCCCAGTCTAGTAGACGGCCATGTCCACAGTCGAACTGCGGGCCGCAGGGCTCATGCGGCCTCCATGCGGAAGGACGGGGCAAAGATGAACTTGTTCAGCACGAAGAGGTGGCTGACAGGGCGCCACTTGTCCACCGGGCTTGGGGACCAGGAAGAGGCGGCTGTAGAAGGTTGGGGAGTCGCGACGCGTCACCACCTCTGTGGCGGCCTCTGAAGCAAAGCGGCGACCTCGCTGCGAATGGCGTCGGCTCTGAGCTGGTCCGTCGGAACCGAGGTCCTCAGGGGGCGCAGGGGGAAGGAGACCGAAGGGGAACAGAAGTCCCTCATAGACGGCGGAAATCCGAAGAGGAGCAATCCGCCGAGCGGTGCCTGTCGGAGCTGCATCTTTAACTCGGTCAGGAGGTCGCAGAGCGTAGAAGGCATCCCGACGCATCAGATCACCATACCGGCTGCGCCATGACATTGACGGAGGAGTGGAACTCCGTGCGGTCGACGGAGACGCCGGAGCCAGGATGTCCCCCAACGGCGGCGAGAGTGTAGGGAGCCGAGCATCCTCGACGTGTCGAAGAATAGCTTGCGTGACCATGTCCAGTAGTCCTGCTGAGACAAGGACATTGCGCAAGAATGTAGCTGTCCAGTCCCCGCCGGGGAGAGGGGAGGGGCGACGCTTTCCCCCTGAGCGCAGGGGGGGGGGGGGGGGGGGAAGAAGGTGTGTAGTCCTCCGGGTGAAAACACACAGTGAAGAGCCACGACGCCTCGTCCAGGAGTCAGAGAGTTCCCAACCTATGGCCTATTACTTGCAAAATACATGGAAGCAAAATATACAACCACTATCCTCAGATCAAAAACAGGCCACAGGCGTATAGTACGATCTGGACCCCCCGTTAAATTGCAAAATTTGCATGGTGGTGGCCTGCAGATTTTAAAGCAGTATAGGTAAGCAATCAATCACAAGATATATACATCTGTATAGAAAAATATCTGAAAATACCAACACACATATATACACATATGTACGGGGCGGGATCAGCCCAGAAAGAAGGCCTAGTGTGTCGTTGGGCGTCCAGGCCGCGGGACACATCCCCGGGCGTGGACGCCTGTCCCGAGGCAAACAGGGTCGGGCACGGGTGTACGCTTGGAAGTCCCTTCATCCTGCGTCTAGCTAGCAGCCAAGTCAAAGTGAGAGGCTGAAAAGGCGGGGGGGGGGGGGGGGGGGGGGGGGGGGGGGGGGGGGGGCCAAGCTCGTTAGGCCCGACTCAAGATCTCTACTGGCGAGCGTGTGCACGCTGGTCCAGCAGTCTCGTCCGGCCGAGGGTGCTCGTCACTGACCTAGGGGTGGGAACTGTACCTGTGTGTCGAACCTGGTCCGAGGGATCAGATGGCCGTCCTCCAGTAGCCGGGTCGGGAGGGAAGTGGAGCGAGAAACTCGCTGTAGGCCAGGCTCAGAATGAAAATTCTCATTAATTACTGAGCGGGCGCCCAATCCATCCATGTCCTAGGATAGGTAAACCATCCTGTGGGCCCAGCTCATCGTTCTTTCTTATTGGCGAGCGGGCGCACCCCTGTCCAGCAGTCTCATCCGGCCTAAGGTATTTGTCACCTGGAGCAGAACGTCATACAACTGTGCTGGACTTGTTCCGAGGCCTGTCCCAAGAGCGTGCATGCCAGGCTCGAAGTACTTCTTATCTGTCGACTGGGGCACGCCTGGTCGAAGACGAACGTCCAGACCGGCGGGGCGATGTGCGCCGCGGCGAGCAAGGTAACGGCCCATGCTCCAGGTGATGTGCCGAGGAAGGGCAAAAGCGGGGGCAGCGTCAGCCCTGCGGCAGGCCTAGTGCTTCTGGCCAAGGGTACTTGGCACTGACTTTTGGGCGGAACGCCATACATCTGTGCTGGACTTGTTCCAAGGCCGTGGAGGCCTGTCCCATGAGCATGCACGCGGTCGGGGCACGGGTGTTCATCCTGAATTCCATCGCCATGTACCTTCTCCCACCGGGAGGGCAGATGGGACGAGCGAGATCGCTGTGGGCCAGGCTAGATAGTTCTTCCCTACCTGACGAGCAGGAGCCCCCTGGTCCAGCAGATTCTTCTGGCCGAGGGTACTTGTCCCGTGAGCACGAAGGAGGTCGTGCATGGGTGTCCGCCCTGAATTTCCATCACCATGTACCCTCTCCCACTGGGAGGGCAAATGGGACAAGAGAGTTTGCTGTGGGCCCGGCTCATTAACACTTCCTCTATCTGAACTTCCATCGCCATGTACCCTCTCCCATTGGGAGGGCAGATGGGATGAGCGCGTACGCTGTGGGCCAGGTTCGTTAGTTCTTCCTCTACGTGAACTTTCCATCGCCATGAACCCTCTCCCGCTTGTAGGGCAGATGGGATGAGCGAGTCTGCTGTGGACCAGGCTCGTTAGCTGTTTCTCTGACGAGTGGGTGTCCGCTGGTCCAGCAGAATCTTCCGGCCGAGGGTACTTGGCACTGACCTTGGGGCGGGATGCCGTAGAGCTGTGCTGGACTTGTCCCAAAGGAACGCCTGGGGTAGCCATCCGAGTGTCCACGACCGGGGAATTGTGGCTTATCGCCTCCGGGGAGGCGTTGGTGGGGGCAGTAGTGGGTGCCGGACGTTCACGGCGATAGAAGCCCCAAAGCTGAGACCACTCTTTTCCCGCCAGGGGGCGTAGACCACGCAAGGGTGAGTGGAGGCACAGCCGGAGCCGGGTAAGCGCATGGCAAGAATAGTCACTCGGCCATTGGAAGTCCCCACAGCGCATGTAGGCGCGGACTTGAAAACTGCAAACACAGTCAACAGTGAGAGGCAGGCGAGCGTGGCTCTCCGGGGCCACGCAACGAGCGTACGCAAGCGAAGGCGAATTTCATACATGCTTGGAATGCCACGGCCAGTGCCGTCGCCCTACCCCCTCTACCCCGCGCGCTGGTCGCGGGCAACAACCGAGGTTTTACCTTGCCATGTCAGGGAAGCCGGAGCCCGACCAAAGGCCATAGGGGACCAACCATGTCACAGAGGAGAAGCTCCACAGCACCAACCGGTAGGGGCCGCACCAACGAAGGCAACACCAAGGTAGTTCGTGAACACAGTAATCCAAGGGAAGCACTGAACACGGTAATCAAGGTCAAAGTCCCTATCACCACAAGTCCAGCATAAGCCCACACAGTACACCAGCGAAGGTAACACCAAGCTAGCAAAGCGAACTCGTAATCCCAGGCTAGCACAGTGAACACTGTAACAACAAGTCCAAGGTCACAGGACGACCGGTCACACCATACACAGCCAAGGCGCAGTAGAGTAAGTACACAACCATCCACGACAAGCTAAGAGAACAAACTGGTGCGCTAAGCGCGTGGCCGGATGGGTAGGGACAGGGGGGGGGGGGGGGGGGGTCAGCTAGTCAGCTAAGCGAACAAATTGGCGCGCTAAGCGCGTGACCGGATGGGGGCTACTCGGGGTACTGGGTCACGATACACGCCCCTAGGTTGCCTCCCCTGCCCTATAGGTACACAACCATAGGCATTTCCTCATAGTAATGTCATCAGAATGTATTTTGAGGAAAGAATGCTATCTGCTAAGACTGACAGAGCACACCACGCAAGAGGTTTGAACCTATGGGCATGTTTTCGTTTAGGCTTTCATCCTGGCAGTAGCATGTCTACGTTTCTATCTGCATATTCGTGTTCAGCATGATTTACTTGTCTGCGTTTTTATCTGCATACTCGTGTTCCAGTCTATAACTCAACGGATACAGAGATTACTCCGAACTGAGGTAGTCGCTACAGCTCCAAAAACACATGGCCCCACGAGCTCCTTAGCATCCGCGTTATCGCGGAATTGTTTATATTACAGCGTACGGCAGACGCAGCCGTCCCGTTTCTCACTTTCCTTTTTTGTCCCTTGTCTCCTCGACTGCGTGCGCAAAATAAGGTGAACTTGTGTGAAATCATTGAAAATTCACATCAACTTCATTTAAAAACAAATGAACTCTAGAATTTTTTAGTGCATGTACGGGTTAGCACATTTTTGGGGGAAACAATAGGCGCACAGGCCTCTTTTCGTGTTTGTCCTTGCTAAACAACAACATTCTTAGAGAGAGAAAGAGAGATGAAATGAAACTATTAAGAGAGAAAAAAAAAACAACAGCCTAGTGATAATAAAGTGTAAAAAATGGTTATAACTAAATAGTGTATACACGGTATAAGTGAAGACACAGTTGTACGTACTATCCGTGAACTGAAAAACTCGAAAAGCTTTTGGTCAGGCATGGAGCCGCAGGAGCCAAAAGGAGGGGAGGAAATACGGTCGCAGCGGGTTTGATATGTGCCAGATATCTCTCACGACAGCTTGATGATAACTGACTCGCACCCACACTTGCCGGAATTCAGGGACCTTTTTTCTCTGTCCGTTGAGTTATAGACTGTGTTCAGTATGATTTCATTTGCATGTGTATGTTTCTATCTGTCCACTTCCTTTCGTCCCATGCAGTTAAATGTTTTATCATCTCCAGGCGAGAGGTTTGAACTAATTAAGCTATGGGCATGTTTTCGTTTAAGCCTTCATATTGTCAGCAGCATGTCTAGTTTCTAGCTGCATGTTCGTGTTTCAGCACGATCTGCATGCCTACGTTTTTTAATCGGCATATTCATGTTTCAGCATGATTTGCATGTCTGCGTTTCTTAAAAATTTATTGATAGTTTAAAATGCTGTTTATGCCGCACGAAGAACCATTGTGTGTGTATTACTTGAGCTAAGGATGTAGATCTGTGCCACAAGTAGTATAGGGTCCATGCCACTAGAATAGCCTGCAATCCACACAGATCATACTGGACTTGTCAATTATGCAATTCTGCAGGCATTAAGGCCATGCAGCTGGACACTAGGGTCTGGTCGATTATGCTATATTACAAGGCTTGAAGGCTACTCAGCTGGACAAAAGGAACTGAGTAGACTTCCATCTACAACAAGGGACAGCGCGCATTCGTGATACAGCTGACCATCTAGGAGAGGGATAGTGAGGCTGTCGTTAAATGCTGAGAGTACTAGTCTGCCTTTCTGTCTGCATACTCGTGTTCAGCATGATTGCATGTGTATGTTTCTATCTGTCCAATTCCTTTCGTCCAGTACAGTTAAACGTTTTATCATCTCCAGGCGTGTTGGCATGTCTATCACGATTTCTCGCTGCATGTATTTTCGAGTTCAACTTGTATTTTGGATAGACATAATTTTATGCGTTTTGAATGTGTATACCTTGGCAGCCCGTCTCTGAGCTTGCCAAGTGCGCGACAATATGTCTATGAGCTTGCCTTGGTATTTGTGGTGTTGTCATAGACTATAGTTTGTGGGCATGGCATGTTGTTGGCAGGTCAAAAGGTCAGAGCCCTGCGTTTGACCAGTTAGCATTGTCTGCATGTTTGTACACCCTGGCAGCGTGTCTCCGAGCTTGCCAAGCGCGAGGCAGCGTGTCTCAGAGCTCATCTTGGTATATGTTGTGTTTGTTTTGTGAGCATGGCATGTTGTTGCCTCGTCAAAAGGTCAGAGCTCTGCGTTTGATCAAGTAGCATTGTCCGCATGTATGTTACTTGGCAGCATCTCGAGCTTGCCAGCGCAACAGTGTCTCATGCCCTGTAACTGTGGTGTTAGTAGTTGTTGGTTGGTCACAAGGTCGGAGCCCTGCGTTTGACCAGGCAGCAGTGTCCGCATGTTTTGTAACTTTGGCAGCGTGTCTCGAGCTTGCCTCTGTAACTGTGGTGTTAGTTGTTTTGTGAGCATGACATGTTGTTGTTTTGGTCGTCAGGTCAGAGCCCTGCGTCTGACCAGGAAGCAGTGTCCGCATGTCGTTACTTTGGCAGAGTGCTCAGAGCTGCCAGGCGGCAGCAGGTCTCAGAGCCTGCCTTCGTAACATGTTTTGGATGTCACTGTGCATGTGTGTTTAGTATTATTGTACACACGTAATTCGGTTGCCACCACTACCCCAACCACCACCCTCACTTTGATAAAGAACCTGATGTCGAGTTACAGTTAAGTTACACTGACCGACGTAATGTGATGGTAATTTTCTCTTTGTTGGTGTACTACTAGTGTCGTTTCTGAAGATTAGCATATGTTATTTAATTTATTTTCCTTTAGCTGAACCGTCCCAATGTACATTTACACTTGTGTAGCATTATCAATTGCTTATTGTCACTTTTACAGTTCTGTCTATGTACTTATATATTTAAACTGTTACATTTGCGGATGCCATTTGTGTTTCTTCAATGCATGCTTGTATGATTCCTATGCCTGTATTTTTGTTATATATTTATCATTCAAACGCCTTCAATGCGAGCAATTGCGATTGAGAAATAGACTGTAATCACCGATACAATATTTTAAGAACTAAACAAGGTCAAGGAGTTTCAAATTCCTTTAGTCAATATCCATGTTAACAGAGGTATTTACGAACATTCTGCATTGACCATATCTTGACATGAACCGCAGTTTACGTGTAAGGATAATTGGAACCATCTGTCACTGCATGTGACCGCTATGGGGGGACCGCTGTCCCGTGATAGGTATGCCCTCTGTCACCGCGTGTGACCGCTATGGGGGTGGGACCGCTGTCCCGTGATTAGTCCCTCCGTTACCAAGTGTGAACGCCATGGGATTGGGACCTCCGTTTCCCAGATAGGTTTACACTTTGCACACTGTCAACGCATGTAACCACTATGTGGATGGGATCGTTGTTCCTTAATAGAAATACCGTTGCAAATTAACGACGCTCAGTCCGAATGAGTCTGAAACTCGGTCAAGTACTGCAGTTGTTACAGTTTTATTTTTATTTGCTGTATTACTTATCACTCTGCATTATTGGTACCGGTTTCAGGCCACTTTATAAATTTCAAATACAGGCATTCAAAATTTCCGAAACCTCAGTAGCTGAGCTGACCCTTCGCACCACGTGAATGTCATGTGTCTGTCTTGCACTGCGTTTGTCTTCAGAGTGAATGCGTGTGTCACATGAGCGTGCGTGTTGGGTTCAGTTCGCGAGCCCATTCGCTAAATTGGGAAAAAGCGCTTATATAATAACCATTATTATTATACTTTGTTTAATAGTCAAGTTTAAATGCATCATATATGAATTGTGTTGTACGACATTATTGATTGTAAAGACGGATCTTGACTTGACCCACCTTCCACCCCAGCAGCCCCCGTAAAATAAATACGTGGAAGAAACCTGGCATCAGAGTTTTTACGCCGAGTGCTTTGGTTTTCTCTGACTTAGGAAATGTAGTGCCGCAAACTTTTCTTAAGGTGCCACGCATATTTGTCAGGTTATTATAATATCAATTGATGTACACATACATTCTCTGGTGGGTCGCATAAACATATAATTGCATACAATCATACTGAACGATTTTCATTACCATGCCTTTAAATTACTGTTATTACTGTACATATTTTGTTAATTACTCATTATTATGTATACATGTTCTGTGATTCCTTTGCCCTTGTTCATTATTCTGGGGCGCGTTCTCTGTTAACTGTAGTGGTATAGGGGCATTTTCACCCACCAAAAACACTTAGACTTTGCTTGACTCTAAAACATTCTTCATGGATTCCATATCTGCTGTAACGTGACCGCCATGAGATGGCTTTACTTGCCCGCCTGGGGTTTAAACCTAAATAACCATCAACTAATGTGATCTGAACGTGCCCCCTTGTGCCCAGACCTATTGTTGACAGATGTGTGCATGTATACTAACTATTGATTGGATACACTGATTGATATGGTTGCTGACACAATATGATATTGATGTGCTGTATTGGGGCGGTCCGTGGCGCAGTGGTTAAGGCGCCTGCCACCAATGCTAAAGGTGCGAGGTTCGATTCCGGGTTCCGGCGTCGGATTTTTCTCCTCTAGTGTGTGTCACCGTTAATTCGGGCGGACCGTCGCGGGTTCTTTCTCCGGGTACTCCGGCTCTTCCTCCCCCTCCACTTTGGTATCAGTTTCAGCCAACTTAATAAAATTTCAAATACAAAACGATTTGCAAATACCGTCACTTCAGTAGCTCGCTTGAGCTTGCCCTTAGCACCACGTGAATGTTCTGTGTTTACGTACAGTGTGTGAGTAAATGCGTGTGATTCACGTGAGCGTGCTTGTTGGGGTCAGTTCGCGGCTACATTCTGCGCATCGAGTTATATTATAAATATGAGAAATACGCCATATAAATGCTATGTATTATTAGATAAATTTAAATAGAAAAATGACAACGGTGTTTTCAGTTTGAAGTGTGGTATAAACTGACACCTCAGGAAGATAATAAGCAAACTCTGTGTAGTATAGACCAACCCGGGTTTTTTTTGTTTGTTTGGCTACGCCTCTTTAGTCGGGGCCCAGAAAGAATGCAACGTGTGCTTCACGGAAAGAGCGTGAGTGTAGTCTGCTAGCATAGTAAAGCGTGATTTTTTTACCAATTTTAGGATGGCATATCTTCTAAAGTATACGATTATTGGAGCTATAAAATAATCAGTACAAACTAGTTATTGGGTTTAATCAGTACAGCAAGCGGGGATATTGTCAGTCAAGATTATGTAGTTATTCAACCCCAACTTAGCATTTTATGACATACACAAATCGTCTCATTTTGGCCAAATCAAGTTGTGATTTTTTAATAAAATATAATATGTAGAGCTGTGAAATTTTGCACGACCACACATTTTTCTGCGCTCTTTCCGATGAATGCTCATATACCTACATGTGAGCATATCCTGCTACCGAGTCTCTAAAATAAATTATCGTGCATGCAGTCATCAGTACACCTTTGTGAAGTCTGTCTAAAAACGTCTCTCTTTTTCCCCTGAAAACTTCTGCTAGAACTAGTCTGTTTACATAAATAAAGCGTCTCTCACTCTCACAGCCACACGGGGTCAGCGTAAAGCAACAAAAGCTTCACACATAGCTGACGGATCTAATCTACAATTCAATTTAGAACGAATGCGTCACACACAACTGACAACACTCATCTACAAAGTACAATCCAAGTTAACAGACCAAATTTAAGTCAAGTCAGTCTGTAATTACTATGCTGGAACACAGAAAAGTAGAAATTTTACTTTCAAACATGTAGTGATTTGATTCTCTCAGGGTTCAGTTGACCATGTGGCCGACCGCAAGCTTTTCTGTCATGTCTGCCGGTCATGATAAAGGCTTTGGGAATGGAAACATTCTTCACCAGAATGGATTGGGGTATCAAGAATCTGATTTACACTCCCCATAACAACACTGCTTTCCAATACCGCCGAAATTGGCTAAAATAATGGAAACACCGATTCTCTTCCATGCACCGCAAGCATAAACATCCACTGTCATGCCGTACCTTCTGCTTGGCAGTCAGAAGCACATGGTCTACAGCGCTTTGATTGGTCGAGAGGCTAAGTCTGAATGACATTTCACCCATAAAATGGGTTAGTCTATTATGAGTATCCTCGCGCTGGGACCATATGGCGTTGAGGCACGTCCCCTGGGTGGTGGATAGGGGGTCCCTCGTGAGAGGGGTGCACCGAATGAAATAAGGTGCCGTGAACCAACATGGTCTAAGGGAAGGTGACCCCGACAGAAAACCCCTGGTCCTAGTAAGGGGGTTGGGCGTGGGGGTAGCTTCCCCACCCTGCAAAAAAGGAAATAGCTACAAAAACGCAGACGAAAAGACAAACAGCAATTCCTTTCCTGGAGGAGGAAGGTTCTTCTACCAGAAGACTTATGACGTCCTGTGGTGAAAGCCGGAAGTCTTCGGAAGCCATAGGACCGAGCCGCCTCTCTCTATCCAGGGATACAACCATGGGCACATGGAACGTCAAGACCATGTACCAGAGCGGCAAGGCCGCCCAGATAGCAGCGGAAATGCAAAAGTACAACCTTTCCCTGCTAGGTATCAGTGAAGCCAGATGGACGCAGTCTGGCCAGAAAAGGCTGTTAAGTGGGGAGATGATTCTGTCTTCAGGTCATGAAGAGGAGAATGCCCCCCATACAGAAGGTGTAGCATTCATGCTGTCACCAGTGGCACAGAGAGCGCTGATGGGCTGGGAACCTCTTGGGCCAAGAATTATCACAGCAGCCTTTAGAACCAAGAAAAAGCTCAAGCTGAACGTCATCCAGTGTTATGCGCCCACTAATGACAGGGACGAGGAAGAGAAACAAGAGTTCTACGACCGACTCCAGTGCCTTGGACAAATGTGCGGAGCGAGACATCACCATCGTCATGGGCGATTTTAATGCCAAAATAGGGGAGGACAACACCGGATACGAAGAGGTGATGGGGAGACAGGGACTAGGCTTGGAGATGAGTGAGAACGGGGAGAGGTTTGTAGACTTTTGTGCTCTAAACTGACTTGTCATTGGAGGCAGCATCTTCCCACACAGAAGAATACACAAAGCAACTTGGGTCTCACCCGACCATACAACAGAGAACCAAATAGACCATATCTGCATTAGCAAGAAATTTAGAAGATCCCTTCAAGATGTTCGAGTGAGGAGGGGAGCAGATGTCACCTCAGACCACCATCTGCTTGCCTTAAGAATGAAGCTCAAGCTAAAGAAAAGCTGCACAGAGACAACAAGAAGACAGAGCTATAATGTAGGCCTCCTGAGAGAAACTGGAGTTAGAGAAGAGTTCAAACTGGTGCTGTCCAACCGGTTTCAAGCGCTACAGGAGCTAGTAAATGAAGAGGAGGAGGTCACCACAGAGCAGCAGTGGAAGGCAGTTAGAGAGGCGCTGAACTCAACCTGCAAAGACACTGTAGGGTTCAGGAAACGCTATCACAAGGACTGGCTGTCGGCACAGACCTTGAAGAAGATAGAAGTGAGGAAGCAGAAGAAAGCAGTTGTCAACAACAGTCACGCGAGAGCAGCCAAAGTAAGGGCACAGGGGGAATACTGGGAAGCCAACCGCGAGGTGAAGAGGAGTATCAGGGCAGACAAGAGGGCCTACACAGACAGCCTGGCAGCAGAGGCAGAAAAAGCAGCAGGCAGCGGCAACATGAAACAGCTCTACGACATTACCAGAAGATTGTCAGGCAAGTATGGCCATACAGAAAGACCAGTAAAAGACAAAGAAGGCAAGCCTATTGCAGACAGAGCAGACCAACTCGACAGATGGGCCGAGTATTTTGAAGAGTTACTGAACAGACCTAGCCCACCCGACCCCCCAGACATCCAGCCGGCAGAGACCGACCTACCCATCAGCTGTGACAGACCCAGCCGGGAAGAGATCAGAAGAGCAGTGGCATTTTTGAAGAACGGCAAAGCAGCAGGCCCAGATGGGATCCCAGCGGAGTCTCTGAAAGCAGACCTAGAGGCAACAGTGGAGATGCTGTACCCACTGTTTGGAAAGATCTGGGAAGAGGAGGTGATGCCAGCTGACTGGAAGGAGGGGTACCTAATCAAGCTTCCCAAGAAAGGCGACCTCAGCAAGTGTTCCAACTACAGAGGAATCACCTTGCTGTCAGTACCAGGAAAGGTCTTCAACAGGATCATCCTGGAGAGAATGAAGAGCTCCGTTGACCCCCAGCCGAGAGACCAGCAAGCAGGATTTAGGAAGAACCGATCATGTACAGACCAGATCGCCACTCTCCGCATCATCGTGGAACAGTCTCTGGAGTGGAGCTCCCCACTGTACGTCAACTTTGTGGATTATGAGAAAGCATTTGACAGTGTGGACCGAGAGACTCTGTGGAAACTCCTACGACACTACGGTGTACCCACAAAGCTCGTCCGCCTGATCAAGAGCAGCTACGATGGCATGACATGTCACGTGATCCACGAAGGGCAGTTCACCAGGGAGCTCCAGGTCAGAACTGGTGTCAGGCAGGGGTGTCTGCTGTCTCCGTTCCTCTTCCTACAGGCCATAGACTGGGTCATGAAGATGACCACAGAGCACAGACGAAGTGGAATACAGTGGACACTGTGGACACAGCTTGATGACCTCGATTTTGCAAACGACTTGGCATTACTGTCCCACACTCATCAACAAATGCAGGACAAGACCACGAGGCTTGCTGACATCTCGTCCCAAGTGGGCCTCACCATTCACAAACAGAAAACAAAGACAATGAGGCTGAACGCAACCAGAGAAGAACCAGTCTTGCTTGCTGGCACCCCGTTGGAGGAGGTGGAGTCCTTCACCTATCTCGGGAGCATCATAGACAAAAAAGGCGGCACTGATGCAGATGTCAGAGCACGAATCGGTAAAGCCAGAGCAGCCTTTCTCCAGTTGAAAAAAGTGTGGAGTTCCAGAGAGCTGTCACAACACACCAAAGTCCGGATTTTCAACTCCAATGTAAAAGCAGTTCTCCTATATGGAGCAGAGACTTGGAGATTGACAAAAACCACAGTCAACAGAGTACAGACCTTCATGAACATTTGCCTTAGAAGAATTTTGAAAATCAACTGGCCAGAGAAGATCAGCAACGTCAGACTCTGGGAGAGAACAGAGCAGATAACAGCAGAGAATGAAATTGGGCGAAGAAGATGGGGATGGATCGGTCACAGTCTGAGAAAGCCAGCTTCCAGTATCACTAGGCAGGCATTGTCATGGAACCCCCAGGGAAAGAGGAAAAGAGGTAGGCCGAGAAACTCCTGGCGTCGAGACCTCCAAGCAGACATCAAGAGACTGGGAACCACCTGGAGTAGAATCGAAGGAGAAGCACAGGACAGGAGTCGCTGGAGGTCTCTCGTCGACGGCCTATACCCGGGTAGGGGTGACAGGCGTAAGTAAGTAAGTATTATGAGTATACAAGAGATTAGTTTGTCGGATGATTACTTGAGTAATGCTAGGGAAATCATATGCCCATTTGCATAGTACCGCAAGTCATTTTACATGTTTTTTGTCAACTTTGAGGTCACAACAAAAAGCAACATGTAGCAATTATTTGTCTTCATTAGTATGTTTGCATGTATAGTAAACTATGTGAAAATATATAACCAGTAGTTGCAAGTAGTCATTAGTTATTTGGACACAAACTTAGTCTTTATCTTAGATGCCATATTTCCTCAGCCGAGCTAAAATTTTAAATCTTCACATCTCGCAAACCGTTAAAGACACAGCTATGAAATTTTGCACCTATTTAAATAACATTTTGCATAATATGTGCATACCATTTTAGCCCCAACATTTATATTTCAAATTTTGGCTGGACCCACCTATTAGTATGCATAGAAAGGTTTTATCATCAGCTACCTTTCTGCCAAATTTGGCTGAAATGTTCGCAAAAATGCTAATAAAAATTAAAAAAACTCTACAAAAAGTAGACATTTTTCATAGGCAGTTTTGTCTTTGCCAAATACTTAGCACAGTCAGCCTCAAAGTTCCAAATATTTTCCTTTTTTACAGCATTTTATGACAGTCAGCAATGCTGTCGAAGATGTAATGTTGAAAAATAAAGACGTTTTACAGTACATACAAGCTCAGGAGATAAATCGACTAGGATTGTCCGACACCACCCTACAGTATAACTATCATGACCAATCTCTTTCCCATGTGCCATGTCCTGGCTGAATGAATGAGACAATTCTCTCTCTTTCACAATCTTCATACTCTATCATTCTTGACAAAACCATGCTATTAATTTCAAACATTAAAAAATCCAGACCAAAAAGTTGACTGCCAAGCATGCAAAATGCAATGAAAATCCCAAGAAAAAAAGAACACTCTTTAAAAGGACAATCACAACACAATCTGTTCAATTTTTTAATTTAGACATTTTTTCAAACTGGAAATACAGGCGTGAAAACAATTTACTACTTATCTTTGTTTTGCCAGAACAGCTGCAACTGGCTAATTGACAAATTGCTCTTCTGGCAAATATATGTGGCAAATTCTTTTTTGGTCAGTAAATCCATTTCAAACATGTAATATGCACCATAAGTTAAGGACCATTTGAATAAACTTACACAACATAAAAACCATGCTACCAATAAATCTGAAATTCACACCCAATGTAGTTATAGTATTGCACATTTGTATATCAAAATTTTATGTTGCTGACTAAAAAGGTGTAATTTTGATGTTTGCAGAGTGGCATGTGCAAATTTAAAAATCGCAAATTCAGACATTCTTAAAAAGTGTTGTCCTCGGCTGAATCAATTAAATTGTGAGACTGAGAGCTGGTCCTTTTGTCAAGCTTCATTTATGCCCAGAGATGACTGCAAATGCCAATTTCTTATTCTCCTCCCCCCCCCCCCCCACCCCCCCACCCCCAAATTACACTTCCTTGGGACAGACATGTTCTCTTGTTTTTTGTCCATAGTGCAAGTATCACTTTCAGCTAGCCTTTTTTACTTTACATTCAGAAGACATGATACAGACGCCACTGTGCTATGGGTAGATCCAGGATTCATTTTTGATTAATGTCTGACTGTTCTGGTGCCCTGTCCATCTTAACTCATATCATACTGGGGCTAAAAGCATCAAATTTGTATACTGCCATATGCAAGCTACATTATAGTACTTACAGATAAGGATATAGACCAATGGCTTCAAGAGTGGTACCAGAATAGCTAGAGGCATCAAACTATTCTGGCACTACCCTTGAACTATTTTAGTCAAACTTATGTCACACACTGGTGTATTCCGAATGATAAGGGTTAAGTGGCAGATTGCATATTCTATGCAGTTTTCTGGAGCTGCGTCTGCTTCAGGACAGACACCTGGCCAGCATAAGTGAAGGTGATGACCATGCAGATGTCTTTTCATAATCTGTGCTCTGTTGCTAATGATAACCATTGCTTGGCCATGCTCTCTGATCCAAGTTACGCTCTCCATTTGGTACAAGATGTCATCTGACAAAGTTTCAAGCACAGGCTCTATTGTGTACCCTCATCAGAGCACCTTTATTGTCAACAGGGTGATTTTATTTTTGGATGGGTATGGCCAATTGTCTCTCTGTCATGTAAACACCGCTCTTTATAAGAGTGATGAGTATGTGCTTTCTACACACCAATGGTCAGTCTTACATGAGCAGTTGGCCATATTGACCAATCAGTGCTGTAGTGACCATGGCAATGGATCAAGTTTGACGCATTAGCAAGTGGGTCTAGATTTCTTTCTGCTACCCAAACCTGAGAAGTGATCAACTAAACCAGTAAGATTGTTTGGTCAATTTAGCTGACTTGAGCAAGTTGTGGCTTTTTTAAAGCGACACCTTAAAATTGAGGTGGTATATATAACTTTTTGTGCATAGTATAGCAAGATACACCAAAGGAAAAGTGCATACCAGAGACAAATGCCCATATTCTTATGCACCTGCATACACACCCTTTATACTTCCACTACATGATAAACTTCAATACACCAGATTGACACTAACTACACTATAAGGCAGTGAAATGGGAGCGGTGTAAAATAGTGAAGTGAATGACATACCTGGGATGGAAGAAAGAGCAATGTCTTGCTCTGTGATGCTGAACTCAACCTGCACTGGCAGCGGGCTCACTGGTGGAGTCGACCCTGTTGACACATTACCCGGAGACACTGACCGAGGCAGATCTGCATACACACACCAACACACACCGTATCAGATTTTAAAGCAACCTGCTCCACCCAAGGCAATAAAGGGTTAACAGTTTGCAATTTGAATTTCCTTAATAAATGTTCTTAGTGTGTCTTAAAATAAACAATAAATAATGCTGCACAAAAGGGCTAAATTATAATGTTATATAGAGAACTTATACATTACTTTATGCATAATCTTTGTAACTGTAAGGATGCTCAGCTGCATTCATGGGTACATGTACATTCAACACCAGATTCCTAAACAAACCTCCACTACGTACACAGAATTAATGTAGGGGCTTTTATTACACAGCATGATATTAACCCATTTAGCTGTGGCGCACTACAGCATTAGATGGGTCGACCATAATTCAACAAATTTCAAGGGTAGTGCCAGATTACCTTGGCGCCTGTCAGCGCCATGCTAATCTGGCACAGCCCTTGAATTATCATTGTCAATTCATCTCCTGCAACTGGTGCATAGTCATTAGATGACGCCTCCAAAGTTTGGGAAATACCGCCGTCGGGCTGAATGAGTTAACAAAGCTACAGATACATTTCCTGATATCTTGTGACCCTTGACCTTTCTGAGGGGTCATCCAAATTAGTATGCATAGAAAGGTCTTACCATCAGGTATCTCTGTACCAAGTTTAGGTTTGAAGTTGTTTTTGTCAAAATATGGCTATTTCGATCTATTTCCTGATCCCCTGTGACCCTGACCTTCAAGAGAGGTCGTCAAATTGGTACAGCTGTTACCTTTAGATCCGAGAGGCTCCTCCACGGTTTCCACCTTGGGGACAATGAGCAGCTTAGGGCTGATGATGACAGCAGAGGCCACAGGAGACAGAGGCATGGTGGTTGTGGTAGTAGCATTAGAGCCCTGCAGGCTGCGGGGACTCTGGGGTGGAGTGCTGTTCTGGCTGGCAGGCAGTGACTGCTGGGGGGAGGTGTTAATGGAGTTTGATGACTGCTCAAGACCCTGGGGGTCGACCACTGGAATGCCATTCTCACAGAGGAATTCGTCCAGGTCCATGTACTCCAGGTTGAAGTCACCGATGTCATAAGTCTTGTCCCACAGATGGGGACCCAGAAAAGCCGACCCAAAGTCCACATCGTGTCCACCACCAAGTTTCTTCTCCTTCAGATTATTACCTGCAATCAACAGCCTCAATTGTCAAGAAAAATGTTTATGCACAATACAATCTTATCTGGAACCACTGAATATGATCAACTCTCAAAAGGTCATACACCCCCCACCCCCCACAAGGTTTATGCTGCCAGAACTTTCCCAAACAAAGCCAAGATGATTGAAGTTGAAATGACTTGAATAAAGAATCCTTACATAAAGGTTGTTGTTTCTATGTGTTGTTTATAATACATGTATTACTATTAGTATTAGAAATATTTATTTATTACAAATGCTGCGTTATTCACCAAGAAAACAGCTTTACACTGAACACATAGTTCACAATCACTACTACTGATAAATCATAAAATGAAATGAAATGAAATGAAACTTTATTTCTCAACGGATAAAGTAATAAAAGAAATGACGAGCATGGCAAAGCCCTTACGGTTCACATAATGACTGATCCAAAACTTTGATAAAAACTAAAATAATACACAACAAAAAAATAGGCATTTCTGACACCTGTGTTGACCTCTTGTGACCCTTGACCTTTTTGAGGTGTCAACCAAATTAGTATGCATAGAAAGGTATAAAGTGTGGGTTTAAAGTTGAAAATAGTATTTGAGAAAAAAAGAAACAACTGTAAAAATATGGCTATAATTTTTAGTATAATAATATACATTTATATAGTGCTTAACCTCCGAATAAATGGTACTCTAACTCTAAGCGCTATCTCTCTCTCTTTTTTTTTTTTTTTTACCTATTTCTGGACCACTTGTGATGACTGACCTTTGAAACTGTAATGTTCAGGAAGGTCTTGGGCCAAGTTTGAAAACTGTGGCTTTGAACTGAAGACTGTGTAGTCTCCGAGAAAATGCCAATGTTAAAGTTTACCACAGACACTGGACGGATGACTATTGGCCCATTACATAACATAGAATCACTTTTGCTTGCTATCGCACGAGAGCCAAAAAGGAGACACTTTTTATGTAAGACGTTTTCTAAGCAAATCATATATAACAAAATGTGATATTGCGTATTTCTAAAGCTTAGGTCTCAGTGGCCGATGGACACAAAACGTATGCAAAAAGGACACAGCGGACGAGCAAAATTTCGGGGGTAGCTCCATCCGGTTTCATCCGCTCCAAAAATGGACAAAATTGGCGAACATTTGCGAAAACAGAACGGAAAATAACGGAAGTGGGTAGTATGTGGCGGGGATGCTAAACGGATGTTCATAGGATGCCTAGAGGATGAAAGTGGATGACAGCTCCGAAGGGGTAACCGGGGATAATGGCGAAGCAGACGCATAGCGGAAAGAGCGGATGCATAGTGGATGAAGCGGATGCATCACGTACGCCTAACGGAAACAAAGGGGATGCCGCGCGGATGAATATCAGATACAAACCGTTCACTGCGCATGCGGGGGGTATGAATTGCGTCAGCTCCGTGGTTATAAAAGAATGCAACACGCACGCAGTCAGCATACAGCGGAAAGACGTGCTGGCGGCTACATCGATATATTTTATCAAAACCATGGTGCGTCAGTCAGGTAAGAAACAGAAGTCCTTGCCTACTCGTTCAAGCCCTGGCAAGGTGAAAAAGGCCAGAACCAGAACCCCACCCCCTGACACTGACTCTGATGGTGAAGCTGCTGCTGCTGTGGTGGACCAGCCCCAAAGCCTTCAAGTCCCTCAAAGTCCTGCTGCTGAAGGTCCTTTTGTTCAAGAACCTGAAGGCCCTGATGCTCAAGCCCGAGAAGGCTCTGAACAAGGCACTGAAGGCCCTGATGTTCAAGCCCATGAAGGCCCCGCTGAAGCCCCTGAACAAGCTCCAGTGAGAGGGATGAAAAGGCAAGGGAAGAAGAAGGGAGAGAGGAAACAGTACACTGTTTCCGAAGAGCATGAGGACGATATGCTGGAATGGCTGAGGGAGAATGAGTACCTTTGGAGAAAGGGCCACAGACTGTATCGGGACACCAAGAAGAAACAGGCAGCTTGGAGAGACAAGGCAGAGAGCCTGGGGTACACTGCAGAAGTACTTCAAGGATGGTGGAAGCACATGCACTCCTGGGTATGGGAAGCTACACCTCAAGAAATCTGGACAGGCCGCCGGCAAGCTCACTGACCGGGAGAAGTACGTCATGGCCAAATGCAGTTTCCTGGAGGGTGAGATCCGCCACCGAGGAGCAGCCCCGCTGAGACCCCTCTCCCTCAGCCAGCCCACAGACAGCCAGGCATCTTCAAGCCAGGCGCCACCTGCCCTGTCCGGACTGGTGTCTTCAGAGGGCCCCCCAGCAGAGACCCCCTCGACAGTTGAAGATGCTGTAGAGGCTGACGCCCTGCTCTCACAAATGGAGGAACAAGCGGCAGCCACCATAGGCCAA
Source organism: Semisulcospira habei (assembly GCA_036245525.1). Taxonomy (NCBI): domain Eukaryota; kingdom Metazoa; phylum Mollusca; class Gastropoda; family Semisulcospiridae; genus Semisulcospira; species Semisulcospira habei. The sequence continues at coordinate 36,622,469 of BTPG01000005.1, forward strand.
GCAACCCACACCTCCGGCTCCAGCACCAGCTCCAGAGGATGCGGGCAGAGAGGCAGACTGGAGGGCCAGGACGACAGTGTGCTGCTGGAGATCAGGGACACAACGAAGACCAGCACAGAACTTCTCTCTCAACTGGTCGACTTAGACAGGGCATCCTCGACCCGGAAGCCCTTTATCACCTACGTAAGCCAGACCCTGAGGGACCTGCCCGAGGCCAAACACCAGATGATGAAGAAGAACATCACAGCACTTCTCCATAACCCTCAAGGCTCTACTCAAGCTCGTCCTCTCCAGTCCTGGTCTGCACCCCAGGTGACGTCACAGCCCTTCCACGGCTTTCAACAGCCTCTCACCTACCATGGCTACGACTACCAGCACTTCCCACAGCAGAACCAGAACTACCCAGTCCAGGCCCATGTTCTTCGGACGCCACAGACGCCACTCCGCACCCAGCTGCAGACCAGACAGCCCCAACACACTCATCCCAACCCTTCCTCCAGCCCAGAGCCAAGTCCATCAACGGGACTAACAGCAGTATTGGGTCTTACATCTAAAATCCTTGATGAAGGGTCGCTCAACCTCACGGGACTGAGTCAACTCTCGGAGACCAACTTTGGCGTCCTGACCACACCACCACCTGCTGTACCCTCGAGGACAAGCACCCCACTGCCGCGTCAGACCAGTACTCAAGCCACAGCCACAGCCCAAGATGACACAGCTCTGGAAGTGGTCGCTGCCTTCCTTCAACAGACTGAGATGTAAACACTTGCAGAGACTGATGTTGAGTTGTGATTGTGAACACATGTTGTGAACACTTGGGAGCATGATGCTAACTCTAATGGTTTGTATACTGATTGTAGCTGTTTATGAATATATATATATATGTTTTATCTGGTAGGGCCCTACGGTATAATAAACAGCATTGTTTACATTTAAAAATGTTTTGTTTAGTGCTGGTACACACTTTGAAAGAATACAATAAACATTGTTTAAGGCATAATAAACAGCACTGTTCACTTTTATAAATGTTTTGTTTACTTAATAAAGTGTTGGTACACACGTTAAAAGAATACGAAGGTTAAGGCATAATAAACAGCATTGTTTACCTTTAGAAATGTTTTGTTTACTTAATAAAGTGTTGGTACAAAAATGTTTCAGACTTTGCATGCCCAACAATGTCGGTGGACCATAAAATGCAAAGAATGTTTGCTTTAATAGTCACCTGTCTCTGTTGTCAGTTCTAAATGTAATCATTGTTCCAAGATTAAATTTAATACAATGACATTCATTTATATAAAGATAAAATGATGTTATTGCAATAAACGTTAACGATAACTAATTTGAGTTCAAATTAACGTTACGCACATTAAAGTTTACCTCAAAGTTTCAAGAAAAAAAATCACTGGTACATTTATGTAGCCAAAGATTGTAATGGCTTTTTTGGAGGTACATCGTAACATATCTATATGGCCCCATCTCTATATGTCTCCAAGTGGCCCACTATGCTTTCGACGTCATTTCTACGTCTTCCCGCAGTGGGACACTGCAGACTGAGAAATTAAGTCTTGGGAGGAAAAAAAAGATCTTGTCATGAAAGAAGAACCCCTGGCTACCTAAATAGCTCCCGTGGTTCCAGGAGGGGCCCTTAATTTTACAGTCCGCAGTGCCCCAGTGCTGGAAAGACATAGGAATGACGTAAAGAGCATGGTGGAACACTTGGGGACATACAGAGACGGGGACATATAGACATGTCTCCTTTTTTGTTACCTTATTTATTAAAACAATTGAGTCATATGTTATCTATAAATAATTGGGCACAGTGAGTTGTGACCAACAGTGTAACCATAGCAGCATGCGATGGTCCACCAACACAGTCTGGCATGGGATCAGTTGGCCACAGTTTGCTCTTTATATTTGATTATTTTTTATTGATGGGCAAAGAGGGCCCTTTCCACAAGGGATGCTGTACTTTATTATTATTTGGGAAAAAGACTTTTGGGCTTGGGGAAATGCCGGCTTGCAGTGCAACCATACTGGGACTGGATAGTACACCATCCCAGCTGCCACACATATTCATATCAAGAGCAATTTATTCAGTAATCAACACATTTTAAATTAAAGCAAAGCTGTTTATTAATTTATCCATTGTAGCAACCCACAATATACATCTAATAAAAATAAACAGCTAAAAGTATACAACAACATAGTAATGCAGTGTTCTTTAATGGCACAATCTCTATCTCATCAGTCTTATGCAACAGTCTCAAGGCAGTATCCATTCTAATCATCTATCATCCTCTCTTGCCACTCCACTGATCCAGCTGGGGAGTTGCACCAGTGCCTCAGGAGGTTGCGCTGCTTCTTCCCTTCACGTGAAGCTCTGTTGGGGCCTTGTACATCCACAGTGTCCATCAGGTTACGTCCTTGCCTCCATTCACCAGGCTCCATGTCCCCGTTCCCTTGTTGACGGTCGACAAGTCTGTTCTGCAACACTGGGTATCGGGTGTGCATGAGATTGTGCAGGATGCAGCAAGCTTCCACGATTCTCCTCACAGTCTCTGTGTCATGCTGCATGGTGGTGAGAAGTATCTGGAACCTGTTGGCCAGGATGCCAAAGGCGTTCTCCACCACCCATCTTGCCCTGGACAGCCTGTAGTTGAAGATCCTCTCTTCACGGGTGAGGTGTCTTGAACTGTACGGCTTCATGAGGTAGGTTCTGAGGGCGAACGCGTCATCACCAACTATGAAGTAGGGCACATCTTGTGTGTCATTGGGAAGGGGGTCTGGGCCTGGAAACCCCATGATGAGGTCGCGTTCCAGCCCATCCTTGAGGTCACTTGCGTTGTATATCTGGGCATCTGAAGCTGACCCGTTGCCTGAAGCATCGATGTAGATGAACTTGTAGTCAGCATCAACCATGGCAAAGAGGATGATGCTAAAGAAGCCCTTATAGTTGTAATAGGTGGACCCTGAGTTGGCTGGTGCTTTGCAGGCCACGTGCTTCCCATCTATCTATGGCTCCAACGGTGTGGGGAAAATTCCACCTCAGATACCAATCTTCTGCAAGTTGTCTCCAGCCTTGTTCAGTGGTGGGGCACCCGAGGAGCTCGTCCGCGTATTCTTCAATGATGGCCTGTACAACTTCTCTGACGACATTGCTGATGCTGTTGTGTGGCACCCTCCATGCATACTGCATGTTTCTGTATGTGGTTCCAGAGGCTAGGTGCCGCAGAGTCAGTGCCACCTTCAGTCCAGGGTCCAGGTTGGGACGGAAGTTGATGCTTGGCTTGGTCAACCTGGGTCTCTACAAGTTCGTCAAACATGGCTGGTGGCATCCTCATGAAGTGATGGAATGCACGAGGGTCTTCATTCCTCAACTCCACCATCAACTGGTGATACAGTCCAAACTCCATTCTTCTCTCGATCCATCCTCGGACCCACACAGCTTTTTGACGTCTTCTTCTTCTCCTTCTGTCTAAAACTTGATACAGTCTGAACAGGTTGTGGTTCTGCTGTTGAATGAGCGCAGCTATCAGATGGACTCTTTGATCATCCATGGTGGAGAACAATTGATGATGCTGAAGACCAAGACTGAGGGTGATGAGGTCTGTACACCACAGCTGCTCGACCCATACTGAGATCCAGATGATTTTCTCCTCCATTTTATACAAAATATCGGGAGTCCGCAAATTGTCCTTCTACATACTCTGGACATCCTAAATATACGAAATACATCCCAGATACAAACGTTGTGTCTGTTTACGAGATGCATACGCTTGAACATCCTTTCTATTTCTGTGCTACTAACAATGTATAGACGTTCCATGTACCTTATCTTTCCTTTCTCTTTCCGTTTTCACCTGCAGCGGATGCAAGTTGCGAGGATCCCCAGAGGATGCAGAGAGGATACAGCGGACGTTTAACGGATGTTTACGAACATAGTATGTTTGCTGCTCGTATGTGTCGCGGATTTACATCGTACGTTCATCCGTTTTAAAAGTTTTGTGCAGCTCAAAACATTTTGCGCGGATGAAATCACAGTGGACGGATGCTCAATGGATAGAGCGTATGAAACACGAATGCAATGAGTACACAACGGATGCATAGCGGTTTCCAATGGATGGCAAGATTATTTTTACGTTTTACATCCTCTTTGCATCCGCAAGTGCACTGTGACCGGGGGTTAAGTACTTCTGATTCAATTTTGAAAAATGTGGTGTCACGCATTGTGAGGTCATTTCTGTGAACCATGCTTCTCTGTATCAGAGAGCAATAGAGACAACTTGCGCCAAAATGAAGCACGCAACTGGATCACGTCATGAAAAAAAATACAGTCGACTTAAAAGTTGACTTTAACTTGAAATTTTCTTTTGTTTGATTTATCTGTCGTTCAACTTAACCAGTGTATGTAGGAGAGTTCCTATGGCATTAGAAAACCTTTGTCACGTTTGCACTGAGGAGAGCAGAAGTCTTTCAATCATTTCATTACATTTAGGCTTCAAAGCTGTTAGCTTCTTTGTAAGCTGTTTGTTACTAACAGTGTTCTAAAGCCTCTTTGTTGAGCAGACTTTTTAGGATGGGATGCGGCGAAGCAGTTAGTTATTTGGGTTTAACGCCGAGCAGGCAACTAAGGCCATCCCACGGTGGACGCGGCAAAGCATTTTCAGTAGCACGCACAACTGATGTCATAGGTGACAGTGAAGTGACAAGAGAAAAATTACATCATGTCTAGTTATGCAAACCTCATTGCAGAACATCTTTTGGGTGCAAGCGCTGTAGGTGCACGTGTTCATGTGTGTGTGCATATGTATGTAAACACGAAAATCTCCAAAGTCAGCGTATTCGCTCTTGGTGAATATGAATCAAACAGTCTGAGAATGGGAGTGGCTTGGTCTGTCTAAAAATGACAGTATATGAACACTCCACTTCTAGTTCTACCAGTATTCTATAAGTATAACAAGGGGAAAGACAAAGTACTACAGTTGCATTCCCAAGGGAAAAATAAATTGTGCAATAAATTATGTGGCACCTTTAATGAAAAGATCCTCAGGATCGGAGCAGGGTACGAGGTCACAAAATGTCATCAAAGAATATTCTGGAGGCCACTCTGAATACATGGTCCTGGCTCAGAAATAGTGTGGAGAATTTGTGACACTCAAAATCAAAAATTGAATTCCATATTTAAAGGTACAGACTTGGCAAATCTGAGCCAAGGCCATATAAAATGGCCACCTAGCTCATACTGCTAAAGTGGTTCATTAAGTTGTATTGGAATTCTTATAAATTTGAAGCAGGGGAAATTTGTTTCAATCTGGGAAAGTTATAAACAATTTTAAATGATTTAATACCAGTCTTCCAGTCAGAAATGGGTTTTCAACATTCAAACTGAGGGTATATTTAGCTCTCTCTCTCTCTCTGCTTCTGGGTTGAAATGGTGATTGGCTAACCTAATTTATAAACCTATATTTTCATGCTGTCATGTTTTCTAATGTACACTTTTATTCGCAGTGTTCGTCATGTTCTATGTTCTCTATTATCACTAAACTATTTTAACAAATGCATTGCCTTGGCTTGACATTGTGTTCTGTTGTAAACACAAAAAAAATAATTTTTCTAATGTTGAGTGTTAAACAAGTCCTCTTGCCTTTAAATGTCAACGCTAACGGTAATACAATATTTAAGAGTAATACCACGTCTGTAACTATGGCAATCAACGAGGCTGTGGTCACCACAGACCGACGTATACACCAGCAATCCAGCAATAATGGTCAATTGGTTGACCGTGGCAGGGAAATAAGAAGAAGAAGAGAAGAGAAGAGCGGTAGCCTGTGTCGGTTCCAAGCATGGCCTTGACCTGCACACTAGTCACGTTGCAACCAGCGTGAGACGGGCGACGGAGGCCTGCCACCCGACTTGATAGAGTGTAGAGAAAGCCTGATTAGCATCAGGCCTTTTCTCTCATCGCATTGCTCGACAACACGAAACAAGCATACAGACATATATACATATATATCTACTAAGTAAATACACACATCATAGTCCAAGATTATTTTTACAGACCGAACAAAGTGTTGCATTTCTAGCAAGTTTATCGGGAAAATCTGCGCGACTAGATCTGTAGGCTAAAGATCATCTACAGAAGTAAACATTCAAGTGGTAGATCAAGCCTAGTCGGCAAAACAGTACCAACCTTGGTTGAATGACGGTGGACGCTGTAAATCCGGGTTTTCAAGGAGTGCCTTTAGTGTCATTCCCCCATAACAATTCGAATTTGTTGCCATTTTTCACGTGTAAATGTGCTGTTCTCTTCCCCGATCACAACCTTTCCCCGTGTGGTGTAGCTCTTGCAAATAGCAACCGCAATATAAACCAATGAGAGCGTAGAAAAAGGTCACATGCCTCGTCACATGATTGGAGCTCGATTTGCTGACCTCGAATTTGCTTTTAAAGGTCCACCTGCCGCCGAAACTGTTCAAAGATACACTTCTGTAACACACGGTTACGAAACGCTGCACACAGGTCTAGATATGGCTCATTTAGACACAGGACCATTCAGTTCAGCACACGTCGTTTTGATATAAAGTAAAAATGAAAAGAAAAGGGGAGACTGCCAGTGCTAATATTTTAGGAAGGTTACAAAGTAAAGTAGATTATAGCACTGTCAGGGGAGAGAAATGTGCATGATCGACCAGTGATCATAGATCTACTGTGGCCAAAGCACAAAAAAAAAAGATAGGAAAGAGAGGGGGCGCTAAAAAAGTGACTGAAAGCAATGCATATGGAAGCCCCCCCCGAAGGGGGGCGTATCACATATCCCACTGTTCCAGCCACTCAGTGCATGGAAATTTAAATCTAGGTCCCCCCGAGGGGGGTCCAGATATTTAGCCGGTGTGGACAGCTGTTTCGGTCTTGGCGACCTCCTCAGCACACCATCGGCGATACTGGAGGAGGCAGGAATTTCTGCCTACCCGCAAAGACAACCACATTTTACTGTGGTGTCTGCAAGGGCATACATTCCATGCCACCACCTAGAGCCAAATTTCCATGCACCCTAAAAGAGAACCTACCAAAAGGGGGGAAGGGGTTGCAGTCGATATTGTAGTAGTAAATGAAAAGAAAAGGGGAGACTGCCAGTGCTAATATTTTAGGAAGGTTACAAAGTAAAGTAGATTATAGCACTGTCAGGGGAGAGAAATGTGCATGATCGACCAGTGATCATAGATCTACTGTGGCCAAAGCACAAAAAAAAAAAGATAGGAAAGAGAGGGGGCGCTAAAAAAGTGACTGAAAGCAATGCATATGGAAGCATGGTGGTGGCATGGAATGTATGCCCTTGCAGACACCACAGTAAAATGTGGTTGTCTTTGCGGGTAGGCAGAAATTCCTGCCTCCTCCAGTATCGCCGATGGTGTGCTGAGGAGGTCGCCAAGACCGAAACAGCTGTCCACACCGGCTAAATATCTGGACCCCCCTCGGGGGGACCTAGATTTAAATTTCCATGCACTGAGTGGCTGGAACAGTGGGATATGTGATACGCCCCCCTTCGGGGGGGCTTCCATATGCATTGCTTTCAGTCACTTTTTTAGCGCCCCCTCTCTTTCCTATCTTTTTTTTTTTGTGTGCTTTGGCCACAGTAGATCTATGATCACTGGTCGATCGTGCACATTTCTCTCCCCTGACAGTGCTATAATCTACTTTACTTTGTAACCTTCCTAAAATATTAGCACTGGCAGTCTCCCCTTTTCTTTTCATTTACTACTACAATATCGACTGCAACCCCTTCCCCCCTTTTGGTAGGTTCTCTTTTAGGGTGCATGGAAATTTGGCTCTAGGTGGTGGCATGGAATGTATGCCCTTGCAGACACCACAGTAAAATGTGGTTGTCTTTGCGGGTAGGCAGAAATTCCTGCCTCCTCCAGTATCGCCGATGGTGTGCTGAGGAGGTCGCCAAGACCGAAACAGCTGTCCACACCGGCTAAATATCTGGACCCCCCTCGGGGGGACCTAGATTTAAATTTCCATGCACTGAGTGGCTGGAACAGTGGGATATGTGATACGCCCCCCTTCGGGGGGGGGGGGGGGGGCTTCCATATGCATTGCTTTCAGTCACTTTTTTAGCGCCCCCTCTCTTTCCTATCTTTTTTTTTTGTGTGCTTTGGCCACAGTAGATCTATGATCACTGGTCGATCATGCACATTTCTCTCCCCTGACAGTGCTATAATCTACTTTACTTTGTAACCTTCCTAAAGTAAAAATGATTTGGCAATGACTCATCTCAATCTTTCTATAAATACAACGTTTGCATTACGAGAAACAGCTAAAAATAGATTGACACGCTAAAGGCTGGGCAGAATATATAAGTGCGATTACGCGTGTGCTTTTGCTGCGTGTCCCAACTGCTGTTAAAGTTCATTAGGTAGTAGTAGTAGTAGTAGTACTGAGTAGTAGTAGTAGTTAAGTAGTATTGTCAGGGTGAGGACAAAATAGGCCTTGAGGCCTTTGCAAAAATTCTTTCTTTAATTACTTTATGGGTCTGCTATGCATGCAAATTTTCCTATAAATCATTCATCATAGGAATAGAAAATCTCTTTAAATTTTGGTAATTCGTCCAGCTGGTTTTTAAAAGAATTTATATTAGGTGCTTTTTTAATGAAACTGGTAACTCATTCCAAACAATGAAAACTCTGTTAGAAAAACAAAACTTCCGCAGGTTAGTGTTGCAGCGCTGTACAAAGATTTTCCCTTCAGAGTTTCGCATTCTGTCACAAAATGGTGCTGCAAAAAAGTCGTTCCAATTTAGGTCGTCGATGCCATTATACATTTTAAAAACTTGGATTAAGTCTCCACGTATTCTACGTCCACGTAAGGAGTGTAGTTCAAAGTATTTGAGTCTGTCTAAATAAGTCATATTTCTACATTCTTTGACCAGCTTTGTTGCTCGTCTCTGTGCCCTTTCGAGTGCAACTGATTGTCTCTTTAAACCTGGGTACCATACAGTGTTTGCATATTCTAAATGTGGTCTGACTAGTGATTTATACAGTTTACTAAAAATGTCCTTGTCGAAATAATTAAAGCTCTCTTAACTACTCCAACCATTTTGTTGGCCTTCTTCCGATACAGTTCTGAATACGGGTCAAAACAACACCTAAGTCTCTTTCCTCCTCACAAGACACCACCTTTTAAATGTCGCTGTTAACTTTCATCAAGTAATCATGTTCAGGATTGTTCCTTCCAGCATGCAAGACCTTGTATTTCTCTACATTAAAATGCAAAGTCCCATGTGTCGGACCACTCTTGCAAGTGATCCAAATCATGCTGCAACACGTCTTTATTGCTCGATTCATTATAGATTTTAGTATCGTCTTCGAATATTTTGCACATGTTATTAACACAGTCTGGCAAGTCATTTATAAATATCGTAAATAATATAGGTCCTAAGATGCTTCCTTGAGGTATACCACTCTTACTTACTTACTTACTTACGCCTGTCACCCCTCCCAGTCGATGAGAGACCTCCAGCGACTCCTGTCCTGTGCTTCTCCTTCGATTTTACTCCAGGTGGTTCCCAGTCTCTTGATGTCTGCTTGGAGGTCTCGACGCCAGGTGCTTCTCGGCCTGCCTCTTTTCCTCTTTCCCTGGGGGTTCCATGACAGTGCCTGCCTAGTGATACAGAGTCTGACGTTGCTGATCTTCTCTGGCCAGTGGATTTTCAAGATTCTTCTAAGGCAACTGTTTATGAAGATCTGTACTCTGTTGACTGTGGTTTTTGTCAACCTCCAAGTCTCTGCTCCATATAGGAGAACTGCTTTTACGTTGGAGTTGAAAATCCGGACTTTGGTGTGTTGAGACAGCTTTCTGGAACTCCACACTTTTTCAACTGGAGAAAGGCTGCTCTTGCTTTACCGATTCGTGCTCTGAGATGAAGGACTCCATCTACTCCAACGGGGTGCCAGCAAGCAAGACTGGTTCTTCCCTGGTTGCGTTCAGCCTCATTGTCTTTGTTTTATGTTTGTGGATGGTGAGGCCCACCTGGGATGAGATGTCAGCAAGCCTCGTGGTCTTGTCCTGCATTTGTTGATGAGTGTGGGGCAGTAAAGCCAAGTCGTCTGCATAATCGAGGTCGTCAAGCTGTGTCCACAGTGTCCACTGTATTCCGCTTCTTCTCTGCTCAGTGGTCCTCTTCATGACCCAGTCTATGGCCAGTAGGAAGAGGAACGGAGACAGCAAACATCCCTGCCTGACGCCGGTTCTGACCTGGAGCTCCCTGGTAAACTGCCCTTCGTGGATCAGCGACATGTCATGCCATCGTAGCTGCTCTTGATCAGGCAGACGAGCTTTGTGGGTACACCGTAGTGTCGTAGGAGTTTCCACAAAGTCCCTCGGGCCACGCTGTCAAAAGCTTTCTTGTAATCCACAAAGTTGACATACAGTGGGGAGCTCCACTCCAGAGACTGTTCCACGATGATGCGGAGACTGGCGATGATTCTGTTGAAGACCTTTCCTGGTACTGACGGCAAGGTGATTCCTCTGTAGTTGGAACACTTACTGAGGTCTCCTTTCTTTGGAAGCTTGATTAGGTACCCCTCCTTCCAGTCAGCCGGCATCACCTCCTCTTCCCAGATCTTTCAAACAGTGGGTACAGCAGCTGTACTGTTGTCTCTAGGTCTGCTTTCACAGACTCCACTGGGATGCCATCTGGCCGTGCTGCTTTGCCGTTCTTCAAAAATGCCACTGCTTTTCTGATCTCTTCCCATCTAGGTCTGTCACAGCTGATGGGTAGGTCAGTCTCTGCTGGCTGGATGTCTGGGGGGGTCGGGTGGGGTGGGTCTGTTCAGTAACTCTTCAAAATACTCGGCCCATCTGTCGAGTTGGTCTGCTCTGTCTGCAATAGGCTTGCCTTCTTTGTCTTTTACAGGTCTTTCTGTATGGCAATACTTACCCGACAATCTTCTGGTAATGTCGTAGAGCCGTTTCATGTTGCAGCTGCCTGCTGCCTCTGCTGCCAGGCTGTCTGTGTAGGCCCTCTTGTCTGCCCTGAAACTCCTCTTCACCTCGCGGTTGGCTTCCGAGTATTCCTCCTGTGCCCTTGCTTTGGCTGCTCTCGTGTGACTGTTGTTGTCAACTGCTTTCTTCTGCTTCCTCACTTCTATCTTCTTCAAGGTCTGTGCCGACAGCCAGTCCTTGTGATGGTGTTTCCTGAACCCTACAGTGTCTTTGCAGGTTGAGTTCAGCGCCTCTCTAACTGCCTTCCACTGCTGCTCTGTGGTGACTGCCATACAGAAAGACCAGTAAAAGACAAAGACGGCAAGCCTATTGCAGATAGAGCAGACCAACTCGAAAGATGGGCCGAGTATTTTGAAGAGTTACTGAATAGACCCAGCCCACCCAACCCCCTAGACATCCAGCCAGCAGAGACCGACCTACCCATCAGCTGTGACAGACCCAGCCGGGAAGAGATCAGAAGAGCAGTGGCATTTTTGAAGAACGGCAAAGCAGCAGGACCAGATGGCATAAAAGCGGAGTCTCTGAAAGCAGACCTAGAGACAACAGTAGAAATGCTGTACCCACTGTTTGGAAAGATCTGGGAAGAGGAGGTGATGCTGGCTGACTGGAAGAAGGGGTACCTAATCAAGCTTCCCAAGAAGGGCGACCTCAGCAAGTGTTCCAACTACAGAGGAATCACCTTGCTGTCAGTACCAGGAAAGGTCTTCAACAGGATCATCCTGGAGAGAATGAAGAGCTCCGTTGACCCCCAGCTGAGAGACCAGCAAGCAGGATTCAGGAAAAACCAATCATGTACAGACCAGATCACCACTCTCCGCATCATCGTGGAACAGTCTCTGGAGTGGAGCTCCCCGCTGTACGTCAACTTTGTGGATTACGAGAAAGCATTTGACAGCGTGGACCGAGAGTCTCTGTGGAAACTCCTACGAAACTGCGGTGTACCCACAAAGGCTCGTCCGCCTGATCAAGAGCAGCTACGATGGCATGACATGTCACGTGATCCACGAAGGGTAATTCACCAGGGAGCTCCAGGTCAGAACCGGTGTCAGACAGGGGTGTTTGCTGTCTCCGTTCCTCTTCCTACTGGCCATAGACTGGGTCAAGAAGAGGACCACAGAGCACAGATGAAGTGGAATACAGTGGACACAGCTTGACGACCTCGATTTTGCAGACGACTTGGCTTTACTGTCCCACACTCATCAACAAATGCAGGACAAGACCACGAGGCTTGCTGACATCTCGTCCCAAGTGGGCCTCACCATCCACAAACATAAAACAAAGACAATGAGGCTGAACGCAACCAGGGAAGAACCAGTCTTGCTTGCTGGCACCCCATTGGAGGAGGTGGAGTCCTTCACCTATCTCGGGAGCATCATAGACAAAAAAGGCGGCACTGATGCAGATGTCAGAGCACGAATCGGTAAAGCCAGAGCAGCCTTTCTCCAGTTGAAAAAAGTGTGGAGTTCCAGAGAGCTGTCACAACACACCAAAGTCCGGATTTACAACTCCAACGTAAAAGCAGTTCTCCTATATGGAGCAGAGACTTGGAGATTGACAAAAACCACAGTCAACAGAGTACAGATCTTCACAAACAGTTGCCTTAGAAGAATTTTGAAAATCCACTGGCCAGAGAAGATCAGCAACGTCAGACTCTGGGAGAGAACAGAGCAGATAACAGCAGAGAATGAAATTGGGTGAAGAAGATGGGGATGGATTGGTCACAGTCTGAGAAAGCCAGCTTCCAGTATCACTAGGCAGGCATTGTCATGGAACCCCCAGGGAAAGAGGAAAAGAGGCAGGCCGAGAAACATCTGGCGGCGAGACCTCCAAGCAGACATCAAGAGACTGGGAACCACCTGGAGTAAAATCGAAGGAGAAGCACAGGACAGGAGTCGCTGGAGGTCTCTCGTCGATGGCCTATACCCGGGGAGGGGTGACAGGCGTAAGTAAGTAAGTAAGTAAGTAAGCTACATGATTATATTGAATTTGTCACTGTCAATAAAGTGATATTACACATACGGCATGAGCAGCGTCAGAAAAATCAACATTGTTGGTAATAATATTTTTCTATTTATTATTTTGTCGGACAAATAAAAATGACAGACAATGCACAAAGCCCTCAAAGCCCTCCAAGCTTACAAAACGTGTTTCACACAACAGACTTGCCTATATCTAATAGTTACAATGTTTATGAATCGATAGAAAATTCTTTTTGTGTCATACGAAATAATCTTCTTTCAGGTAGTGTAAAGATTCAGGTTGTTGCTAAAATATAATTTAACAGGGTAGATGGTGAAGTGATTGTATCGTATATATCAACAAGACAACACACAGTTAATGCAAGAAGGAAATTGGAAAACGTGTTTAGAGAAAGACTGTTGCCTGACTTCTTAGAAGCAATTGACAGAGCTAGAATGAAGGGGTCTGGTTGGCACAAAGGTCATGTACATGAACTACAGCTGAGGCAGTCAAGATATCATCCTATTTTAGGCAAATCATGGTTGCCACTGCCAACAGAGGTTGCAAACAAAAGGGCTGTCATCAATATTCAGAACAAAGATAATTTCTGTTTTATGTGGTGTGTGCTTGCTAAACTACACTTTGTAAAAACAAAACCTGATCGTGTATCTAACTACACCAAATTTGTAAACGAACTCAACTTCAGTGGTATAGATTTCCCTGTAAAGGTAGAGGACATAGACTTGTTTGAAGAACTAAATCCTGGCATATCTGTGAATGTGTATGTGTGAGATAATGAGTCTCTTTACAAGTTACAGCCAATTAGAGTATCACCACTTGCTCCAACCTACGGACAGCCAGAAGATAAGCATGTTGACATGTTATTAATAAGCCATGGTGATGACTTTCACTACACAATTATTAGGAGTATGTCACGTCTAATTCATGATCATGTATCAAAACACAATGGCAAACAGGAATTTTATAAGAGATGTTTACAAAGGTTTTCCTCCATTAAAGTAGCACATAATCATGTCCAGCACTGTAGGTCAGTTGATGACATTCAAACAGTACTTAGGTAGCCAGATCCTGGTAGTCAGGTATATTTAAAAAAAAACACTATGATAAACAGCAAAAGCTGCCGTTTGTAGTGTATGCTGATTTTGAATCACTGGTTGTACCATATGATGGTTCTGTTCCAGAATCATTACCAAAGACTGTAAAATTGAGTGACCAAGTGGTGTGTTCTTTTGGATACATTCTTGTTAGGTCAGACGGTGAGCATACAGAACCTGTCATCTACAAGGGGGAAAATGCAGCAGCTGAGTTTTTAACTGAAATGAGACAACTACATAGTAGTGTAGTACAATATCTGGAAAAGTGTCAGATGCCTTTAATGATGGCAGAAGAAGACAAACTAAATTTTGATACAGCGGAGACATGTTGGATATGTGAACAACCTCTAGGAGGTGATAAAGTTCGTGATCATGACCACATAACTGAACGTTACAGAGGTGCTGCACATGGTGCATGTAACTTGAAATTAAAAATAGATCCTAAGACATACAAACTACCAATCTTTTCCCACAATCTCAAAGGGTATGATTCACACATTATCATGTGTGCTGTAGATGAGTCTTACAAAAAAATTAGTTGTATTGCCCAGACAACTGAAAAATACTTGTCTTTTAGGCTGGACAATAAATTAGTGTTTTATGACTCAATGCAACATTTGTCTTTAGGGCTTGCTAGTCTGGCAGAAGGACTGACATCGTTTCCAAAAACAAGTAAATATTTTGAGCCAGAGTTGATCAAGAAAGGAGTCTACCCCTATGAGTACATTGATCACTGGGTTGTGTTTGAAGAAAGGAGTTTGCCACCAAAAGAGGCATTTTATTCAACACTAAATGGAAAAGGTATTTCTGACTCTGAATACCAGCACGCTCACGATGCATGGGATAAACTAGGGTGTGAAACGATTGGCGACTACTATGACCGGTACTTGAAAGCTGACGTTTGTTTGCTAGCAGACGTATTTCAAAGTTATCGTGAAAAGGGTCTATTGCACTACAGTCTTGACCCAGCTTGCTACATAACTAGTCTTGGCATGACATGGGATGCATTTTTAAAATCCAGTAAGATATATATAGACCTGCTGTATGATCGCATGATGGGTGAAATGGTGGAATGTGGATTGAGGGGAGGCATTAGTATAGCCGCAAACAACTATGCCAAAGCCAACAACAAATATATTGACGACTTTGACTTTGACCCCTCAAGGCCAAGGTCATTCATTACGTATGTGGACGCTAACAATTTGTACGGATTTCCGATGTGTGAGTTATTGCCCTTGAAAACTTTTGTCTGCATGATTTGTCACAGTGTGATATAACAGAGTTAACAAACTGTATTATGACTCATGACCGCAATGATGCAAAAGGTTGGATCTTTGAAGTCGTCCTGGAGTACCCACACCATCTACATGATTACCACAATGATTATCCATTGGTTGTTGAAAAATGTCTTTGATGGGGAAAAAAGAAGACACTAAACTTGTGCCAAATTTGAATGGCAAATTCAATTACGTTTGTCACCATTGCTTACTGCAGTTTTACATCAGACATGGGTTAGTACTAAAAAAGTTCACAGAGGCATAAGCTTTGATCAGTATGCTTTTATGAAAGATTACATAATGAAAAACACAACCCTGCATGCAAGAGATGGCAACACTGCATTTGACAAAGACTTCTTTAAGCTTATGAACAATGCCTGTTTTGGCAAGACGATGGAAAATCCTCATCACCGCAAAGATGTGAGACTGGTCACAACTGAATCAGGGGCAATTAAACTTACAGGCAAGCCACAATACACAGGGTATAAAGAGTTTCATCCATCATTGTATGCAGTGACACTCAAAAAAAAGATTCTTAAACTGGACAAGCTAGTATTCATTGGTATGGCAATACTTGAGTATCAAAATTATTAATGCTTGAATTTTACAAGATTACTTTAAACCAAAGTATCCTGAGTGTCGACTGTTATACACTGACACTGATTCTATGATCATAGACGTGCCTACTGAAGACTTTTATGAAGACATGAAAACAGAGTTGCATATGTATGACACGTCTGATTATCCTAAGGACCACCCACTGTAATATAATGGGTAGACCATCAAAACCGATGATGTCGTCATTGTGCATGACTTCTATTTGTGGGTGCGGTTGTGGCTGGCCAAGCCGTTTGACTGGACAACTCCTACCATTCCATCATGGAAGAGGCGGATGATGTTGGTGAACTTCCTGGGGCAGCTGAGCTTTGCGATGATGACCCAAAGCGCTTCTCTGTTCACGGTGTCGAATGCTTTGGTCAGATCTATGAAGACAGCGTAGAGGTCCATGTGCTGCTCAATGCATTTCTCCTGGACCTGTCTCACAGAGAAGACCATGTCAACTGTGCTGCGGGCGGGTCTGAAGCCACACTGAGCCTCTGGGAGTGCTTCCTCAGATACAGAGCTGATCAGGCGGTTGAGGATGACTCTCGCGAGGATCTTGCCAGCAATGGACAAGAGTGAGATCCCTTGGTAATTGGCACAGTCTGCTTTGCTGCCATTGTTCTTGAACAGGGAGACGATTGTAGCATCTCTAAATTCCTGTGGCATGTTCTCCTCTGCCCAGATGCATGTTAGAATGTGGAGGAAGGCATCAAGGGTCTCAGGTCCAGCTGCTTTGAAGAGCTCTGCGGGGATGCCATCCATGCCTGCAGTCTTGCCAGAGCTAGTCTGGTTGATCACTTTCTTGACCTCGTCCAGGGTAGGCGGGAGGTCAAGGTCATCCAGTGTCGGCTTCTGGGGAATCATGTCCAGGGCCGCGGGGTCGACAGTGGAAGGCATGTTCAACAGATTTGAGAAGTGTTCTCTTCAGCGCTCAGTGATGCTGCCTTTGTCCTTTAGCAAGATGAAGCCGTCGGAAGAAAAGAAAGGGGTTGTGCTGGGTCTGGCAGGGCCATAGACAGCTTTCATAGCGCTGAAAAACTCCTTGGAGTTGTTGGATTCAGCAAAGTGTTGAAGTTCTTTTGCCTTGCTGTCCCACCAGGTGTCCTGCATGTTGTGGAGCTCTCTCTGGGCTTTTCTCTGGAGGTGTTTCAAGCGGTCTTTCTTGGACAAGGAGTTGATGTCGTTCTGCCACTCGATGAAGGCACTGCGCTTTTGCTCCAGTAGCTTGTTGATCTCTTCATTGTTCTCATCAAACCAATCCTGGTGTACCCTCTGCTTGGGTCTAAGCACGTCTTTGGCAGACTCCGCCACCATCCCCTTGAACTGGTCCCACATTTCAGTTGGGCTGCCAGTCAACGGTCCATGGGCAGTTAGCAGGTCATCAAGGTGGGACTGAAAGTTTCCCTTGACGTCAGGGCGCTTAAGCTTGGCCAGGTTGAATGAAGGTCGGGTGAGCTTCGGCCTCTTCCTGTGTGCTGGTGCAGGTTGAGGACAGACCGCACCAGCCGATGGTCGGTCCAGCACTCGGCTCCTCTCATGGCTCTGGTGATTCTGACATCACGAGTATCCCGCTGGCGGACAATGACATAGTCTATGAGATGCCACTGCTTGGACCTGGGATGCATCCATGTTGTCTTGTACTTACTAGCCAGCCTGAAGAGGGTGTTGGTGATGGCGAGTCCATTCTCATCGCACAACGTCAGCAACAGCAGGCCATTGGTGTTCATCTTGCCCAGTCCGTGTGGGCCCATCACTCCTTCCCAGCAGTCACATTCGCGGCCAACTCGAGCATTGAAGTCATCAAGCACGATGAGTTTGTCACTTGCAGGAGTGGACTTCAGGAGGAAGTCGAGGCTCTCACAGAACGCCTCCTTGTCGTCATCGGCGCTGGTGAGTGTCGGAGCATAGGCGCTGATGATAGAGACATGTCGGGTGTGAGAGATGGGGAAACGGAGCTTCATCACTCGTTCGCTGATGCCTGTGGGAAGAGAAGGCAGCTGTCGGAGGAGCGTGGTGCGGATGGCGAAGCCAACCCCGTGTATCCTGTCCTCGTTCTCAGCTTTGCCCTTCCAGAAAAAGGTGTACCCACCCTCAGGTTCACAGATTGAGCCTTCGTCAGCAAATCCGGTTTCATTAAGAGCCGCAATGTCGATCTGATATCTCGCCAGCTCTCTGGCTATGAGGGCTGTTCTTCTGTGCGGTCTCTTCATCTGATCTCTGTCTAACAGGGTTCGTACATTCCACGTAGCGAGAATAACTGAGTTTCTTTCTTTGTTTTTCTTTTCGACCGCATAAAAGGGTTAAACCGCCAGCTGCGGTAAGCTGACCGGTTTGTGTGTAGGGCAGGCAATGTTTGGAACACCTTTTCTAGTTCCCTCCCTTACTAGGGTGAGCAGTGCTGTCCTGAAGAGGGCTGTTCAGTCGCTTGGGATGCTGCCGAACTTCCCTGCTGCCCCTGGTACAGGAAAGAGCGACCATGGTCCACAGGCCGCCTATGTGCAGGCTCGGAGCTACGACTCCCAGTAGTAACCTCTACCTGTCGGTTCGCCCGTTCCCCATCGCCACAGGGCTTTTGGAGAAGGCAGAAGAAAAAAAGAAGATGAAGAAGCAGATTTGGTGAAGTTGAAGATCCATGCACAAAACCTGCGCGTGAAGGAGATTTTGGTGGAGAAACTGTTGCGCTGGAGCAACCCCACCCTCTCGGCCGCAGAAATCAGAGGCCAGTGGCACGATGAGATGTTACAACTGATAACTTCCTTGGCTGCAGTGGATGGCCATGTCTTCTTCTGTGCTCTGACATGCCCTATGCACTCTTGGCCATTGAACCCTTGATTGAGTTTCCTCCGCCCAGTCGGCTGGTGACAGACGTTGCATGCTAGGACGAGCAAGTCCTGCCTCACCAAGGGTTTGAGACCCTTGGTTTCCCCTCTCTTGGTTTAGCCAGTCAGTCGAAGCTGTTGCCTGTGGTGTGGCCACTGTGCATGCTGCAGCTACGTGGAGCCACAAGTGAGAGCTGAGTGTCAAAGTGGGGACTTATACTGGTGGACTACTCTCTAACCTTGACAGACGACTTGTCCCCCTATTATAGGTGAAACCCCCTCCTTGAATACTCCAGACCACCTGCTGTATAGCACACAAAACAAGAAAGTGCCTGGCAAGTTTAAAGATGAACTAAATGGTGTGCCGATAGTTGAGTATGTTGAACTGAGATCAAAAATGTATTCTGTACTACACCAGAAAGGCAGTCAGTCCAAAGGCAAAGGAGAGAGAGACAATAGGAGACCCGTAAGACAATGAATTCAATAATGCCGCATCAGTCATTAAATTACATCATTTTTAATATTAAAATTTTTGACCCCATTACGCCCCCCGTTATTACCCAATCAACCCTTTGATTTTTAAAAAGTGACAAGCATGACTGATGCGGCCTCATTGATCTGATTATCTTACGGGTCTCCTATTGTCTCTCTCTATAACTATTGTCTCTGTCAACACCTAATGACCTTAATAATTAACTAATTATGGTCATTAACTTCCACACGGTCGTTTCTCTCAAATCAAACCAAAACCTGATAGTGCACTCTGTAATAAACTAATGACATTTTACACACACCCCTGTGAGAGTTGATTTTCTCAAGTAGAACTTTATACTTATTAACAAGTTACAACTAACTTTTAGGAACCTGTAGAGGTAACCTTTAAGTTAGTTATCATAAGAACTAATTAATTACTTATCATAAGAACTTATTAATTACTTACTGTAAGTTCTTATAAGTTCTTACAACAACTTGACTTAAGTCACAACTTACTCGGTCAGATTTGTCAAGATACAAGGACAATAAAAAACTTTTTTTTCTCAATAATACTCTGGTGGTGGTGCTGATGGGGCTAAACAATCAGGCACAAGTGGTGTAAATGACGTGTCATCTCTCTGCGAAGCATATGACAAAAATATTGATTGATTACCAAATCTGATTTTTATTTGCTTAAAAGATTGTGTAGTTTTTCTGTGGTTTCCTGAACTCCAATCTGTTTTCCCATCTCTAAAAAACTAGCTTTTAGTTCTTCAACATTCACGGGAGATTGACTACGCATTTTATTCTGAATTTCAGACTTCTGTTTCTTGTGATTATTCAAATCATCCCGGACTCTCTTAAATTCATCGTCATCAATACAATTATCATTTAATGCCTTACTGATAATAAGTTTCATACTGCTCAGCTTTGCACCAGCCAGCGTACTCAATGCTTCATGTTTCTGTAATTTCGTATGAAATCTTTTGTTTAGGGCTTCCAAACCAAAGCATGCCAGGCATGTAGCAACGCTAACACCCTCAACTGCAATTCCTATTAAACTTCCAATTCCTGTGGCAAACAGAACAATACCCCCCACAGAACAACCAGCTGAAACTGCACCAACAGCCATAGAAGTGTTTTGAACAGAATTAAAAACTGCTTGATATCTCCTTTTACACCTAGTGTACCTTGCCTCTTCACTTTCCAAATATTTAATTGCTTCTGTAATATTATTTAATCTGAATGCGTCTCCCTGTAATGTTTTATCGGGTGCAATTGGTACAGCTGTCGCATGCGGATCAGGCGCAAGCGTTGTTTTAGTCGTCACAATTGATTCAGTCGGCTCAAGCGTCGGTAGTATTGGATAGAATTTAACCATCTTTTTATTGACAAATATTTTTTATTTAATCAGCAATTACATTTTGTAACTCGTCAAAAGTATACAATTTGCTGGCATAATAAAATGAAACAAGATCAATGTGTTCAAGGTTTATGTAACTTAGAAAAACAAAAGTTGTTTTGTCGACTAATATCTTGACAGCTGGAACACTACTCGAAACTTCAAAAACATCTACATTTTTTTTAATAGCGATAAAGACCTTTGTTGATTCTGATACTGTTTCATCCCATGTAAGTTTTATTCCCTGTGCAATATTTGCCTCTTTCACAGAAGTTACAGATCTCATGATAATTTCAAATACTATTGTCGCTTCTCTTGCAATTCTAAAGTTTGATGGTGCAAACACAACAGAAGTATCAGATCTGCCCTTCCTATTTGTAAGAAGATACCTCCGTTTCTCATAATTTTCAACTTTCAGTTTATCTCTGCTATTGTTGTCTGGGGCAAAGCTTGGAACAAGGCTTACAATCAGCGGCCCAGAGTTAACAACTTTCCTAAACACTAAGACACCTTCATCCGTGTATACATAAGGACTAATAAATTCAAACTTTATGTCCCAGTCAATTGTGGGTGCTGGCGTAAGCGCAGGCAGCACAGGTGAAATTACCCACTTATTACCTACATGTATTAAGTTGTAAGGCACGTTATTTACTGGAACTGGTACAGTAACATCACGCAGCTGACCAAGTTTAGGAATCTGTTTTTCACCGTCTTTCATGTTGACAATTACTTTCCTCTTGTACATACCAGTCAAATCAAGTTCAAAACCATATATTTCTCCCGATTTCCCCTTCCTTCTCAAAATCTTGTACGTCTGCCAAATCTTTCAACTCTGCTACTGGACATGCAAATGGTATGATTCTCGGCTTTGGACCACCACTCATTTTTATAAACAAAAATAAAATTATTTAATTTCCAACACAACACTAAAATCATGCATTACAACTGGTTTGTTATCCTGATTAGTTACAGATATACACAGTGACTCAAAGAAACTAGAACCTAATTTCTTAAACTGCAAATTAGGAAATCTAACAACTACACTTTCACAATAGGGAGCAGTTCCAGCTGGCACACATCTCAACAAAGTCGAAGGGTTTCCATTATGTACATTCTCAGTTGTGTTTAGTTCTTTCAAATGCACATTAAATACTGTGTGTACTGCCAAATAAACAGGACATCTGCCAGTTATTTTTTTGTTTTTTGGGTGCAATTAGACCATCTGACTGTTTCCAATCTTTATCATCTGGAAATTTTAAAAATGTGCAATAAAAACCAAGTAAATATACAAGAGCATTTGATAAGAAAAATGACTATCTTTTGGAAATTCTAATGTAACAAGTAGGTTAGCTGGATTTAAAGTTGCTTTAATTTTAAATTTACTTTGAAACCATTCAGCTATAGTACAAAAGTCATAATACCCAGCTGGTAAAGTTTCAGTCATGTCATAAAAAAATACTTTATAACTTGTATTATCTGTTACATTAAACCATTTTACTGTGTAGAACATTTCATGGATAGCTACAGCCTTGCTACCATCCCAATTATCAATCCCATTAGTTAACCACACTGGTTTGCTTGTGTCAAGATTTGTTAAGGTAATAAACATTTTTATTATCTCATATAAAAAGAAGGATGGAATTTAAATCACCAACAAGCGTTACTACAAACACATTTCAATTTAACGTCAATGCCAAATACAATGTTGCACCTACTTATGAACAGAAAATAATTCAACTAAATCAGCTTGATATAGCTGTAAACGAACAAGATTTATTTCAAGTGAAAGTACCCAACCCCTTTGACCATTACTTAAACCCTCCAATTACAGACGATGCTACTGCAAGAAAGTGGTCCTCAAGTCCACTACAGATGTTTCAAAACCAACTCAACTTTGCTATACTGTGTTCAACTACAGGCTGTGGTGTTTCATTTACAGACCACTTGAATCACTCAAACAAACTTATTAGATCTGTCTACCGTTTCCACACGTACTACCAGCTTAGACGTATACTGTCAGAACTGCATACACCAGTACCAACTGAATCTAGTTTCAACAGGTTTAACAACCCCATGGATATGAAAGCATTTGAACGCATATGTAATGAATTTAACATAAGCACTAAGTATGACTTTACACAAAAACTTGATGATCACAACGGCATGGGTACATTATATTATGCTATGAGTCACAGACAATATCCACAAGATTACTACCCTGGTTACATTTCATTCTCATCAAAATCACAAGTTGGTTAGGATCAATAGAACAGAAACAGTCCAATGCCTGGACAACATTTATTTTAGACAAGAGTGACGGGTTTACTCAAGCAGGAGTCGAGCGCGTAAATGAGTCTATCAGAACATATGTCTGGTGTATATTAGGAGCACAATCACTAACAAAATCAAATATTTTAAACGGGAGTGGCAAATTTGAAGCACAAAAACAATTTCTTGCTAAACTTGAAGATTCAATTAATTCAGTGGTTGATCTCCCATCAAGCATACAGCGCTACCAGGACGTTCTCAGATATGCGAGATCAAAAGTTGATTTTGTAGTTGGCATCGGGTTATACATGTTGCCATCTGACCTTCAACTCCAAATGGGGACAATCACAAATTATAATAATGAAATCATTGTTGCTGGTCATGATCAAAAATTAGGACTCAATCAATCTGTAAACTTGGGTGCCACAACCACACATGTTCAGACGTTAAAATCATTACAGACGGTAACACCCCCGGCCCCGGCCCCAACACCAGCACCCATACAACCAGTACAGTCAGCCCCGGATCCAACACCAACCCTTGACACACATGTCTGAGAGAACTGCATTGGTAATAGGTCTAACGGGGTTAGGGGTTTTACTTCTTTATCTGTTTCATTAAATAACCCACCATTAACCCTCCTACTGTCACCAAAAAGACCCACACATGCTCTGCCATAAACCCTACTACCTTCGCTGCAGTACTAATCATCCAACTGACAACAGTGCCTATTATACCAGGTAATGAATCCATTGCTTTCAGAGCCAATTTCTTAAGCAAGTCTGATATGTGAGACAGTTGTTTCTTTACCCATGACTGTAAATCTTTTGGGTCTGTTGGAGGTGCAGGTGGACCTGGCGGTGCTGGACCCCCACCACCGCTTGCGCCACCAACCCCGGAGACAGCTAACACAACAGTACTGATAATAAACCCAAGAGCTGTAATTAAACTCACAATTGTGATACCCTGTTCTCTGAAAAGTGTTTTCAATCTCTCAGCCAGAGTAATGTCTTCGTGAAGTATTTTCTGAATAGTTTCTCTAATCCTGTTGACTTGTGTTTTCAGTTTTTGTCTTCCAACACTAATTGTTTCTAACTGCCCTGATCTTTCTATCTGCAAATCATTTAATCTGTGTTGGATTCTTTCTTTCATTTCAGTGTCAAGATTCCCATTGTCTGCGGTAGCCAGTTTCTCTTTTTCACGTTCTATGTGTTTATCAAGCTCACAAAGTTTGGCAACATTATTTACCATCTCACCTCTTATTGACTGCAGTGATTTATCCAAGCCCATAATCTCCCGCATTGACAAAGGTGGATCATCTATTGTTTTCATAGCATCATTTATCATGGGGTGTAGAGTGTTCATGGAGAAGTAGTACCTTTGACTTTTCAGCCAGCAGCGCCTCTTGGGGCAGGCGGGAGCACTGGTCTTCACATGGCACTCAACTCTCACAGCTGGCTCCAGGTCCTTTACCTAGCCACACCCCGGTAACCGCTTCTGCTGGCGGGCGAAACGTTGTGAGGGGCTGACGCGTCTCTCAGTCAGTTGAAATACTTGGAGAGGAGACGGGCGCCGCCAAGTTCGCCTAAGCCCATTGAAAGGACTGATGGACAAGCAACAGAATAAGAATAACATGCCGGATCGGTCGGGGCCTGGATCACCAACGACCGCGCACCCCATTGGAGGTCTCCAGGGTGGGGGCGACAAGTGTGTTACTGGAACCAAACCCACCATCAAGCTGCCCACGCAAGGAATAACTATCGGAACTTGGAACGTTCGCACACTCTACCAGTGCGGCAAAGTGAAGGAACTCACCCACGAGTTAAAGCGCTATCGCTGGGACATTGTAGGACTTGCAGAAGTTCGATGGACAGGCTTCGGAGAAACAACAACAGATGAAGGCCATAAAATCTGGTTCAGCGGAAAAGAAACCAAGCACGAACATGGCGTAGCTTTTATCGTACGGAAAGAGGTGGCTGGAACTGTCATCAGCTGCACCCCCGTGTCAAGCAGACTAATCTCCATCCGCATCTCCGCCCGACCGCACAACATCACTATCATACAAGTATACGCTCCAACAGCAGATCATGATGATGAGGAATTAGAAGAATTTTACGAACAACTGGACAACATCATCAAGAAAACACCTAAGAAAGACATTCTGACTGTCCTCGGTGACTGGAATGCAAAGATCTGCCCTGACGTTTACCAACAATGGGCAGGAACAGCTGGCAAGTTTGGCCTTGGAGAAACAAACGACAGAGGCCTGCGACTTTTAGAGTTCGCACAGAGTCACCGTCTTACCGTTGCTAATACCCTCCATCCACACAAGAAGTCAAGAACAGTGACATGGCAATCACCAGGAGGCCTGGTCCATAACCAGATTGACTTCATCTTGCTGCCTCGACGAGCGTTAACAAAGCACAAACGAGGTCCTTTCCTGGCGCTGATATTGGCAGCGACCACAACCTCGTCCTTACTAGCCTCAAGTTGAAGCTGGCATTGAAACGAGACAGCAAGAGCCCTCGCATCCGATTCGACCTCCAGAAGCTAAAAGACCCGGAAGTAGAAGAGCTCTTCCAAGCCCAGGTGGGAGGCAGATTTGCAGCCTTGGCTACTTTGGACTGGGACGTAGACACCCTTGCTGGAAATATAAAAGAGGTGTTACTTTCTACAGCAGAAGAAGTGCTGGGGAAGCAGAGGAAGCGCAAACAGCCCTGGGTCACCGATGACATCCTTGATCTCTGTGATGAGAGGAGAGCCTGGAAGAAAAAGAGAGGCCAAGACCTCACATCAGCAAACAAGTACAGACTTGTCAACAAGAAGATCAGGAAGAGGATGAAAGAAGCCAAAGAAGATTGGATTGAAGACCAGTGTCGTAGCGTGGAAGAGGGCATGGCAAACGGCAACAGCAAGAAGGCTTATGAAACGCTAAGGACCCTCACCAAGACTCAACAGCGAACAGCCACAGTCATCGAAGACAGCAGCGGCCAACTCCTTACGGAAAACACTGCTGTACTAAACAGATGGACTGAGTACTGCCGAGACTTGTATAACTACAAGGCTAAGCCAGACACCAGCATCCTCCAAAACAACCAGGCTGGGGCCAGGAAGGCCGAAGACCTGCCAGTGTTAGCTGAAGAGGTGGAAACAGCCGTACACGGCCTGAAGGGAGGAAAGTCTCCAGGTGTAGACAACGTACCTGCTGAACTGTTGAAACATGGAGGAGAAGTAACAACAAAGGTCCTCACTACACTCTGTCAAAAGATCTGGGAGCAAAAGAAATGGCCAGTAGAATGGACACAGTCTCTAGTGATCCCGCTCCCCAAGAAAGGAAACCTGAAACAGTGCCAGAACTACAGAACTATCAGTCTGATAAGTCACCCTAGCAAAGTAATGCTTAGAATCATTCTCAACCGCCTCAAAACTTTCGCCGAGGAACTGCTGGCAGAAGAACAGGCTGGCTTCAGAGTTGGAAGAAGCACTGTAGAGCAGATTTTCAACTGCCGCGTCCTGATCGAGAAACATCTGCAGCATCAGCGCGAACTCTACCACAACTTCATTGATTTCAGGAAAGCATTTGATCGCGTCTGGCACGACGGACTCTGGCAAGTCATGAGATCGTTCAACATAGAGGAGGGGCTGATCCAAATGATAGAAGCGCTTTACAAGAACGCCTGCAGCGCGGTTCTACTTAACAATCAGTCAGGCGAGTTCTTCAGGACAACGATCGGTGTCCGTCAAGGATGCCTGCTCTCTCCTGTCCTTTTCAACATATTCCTGGAGAAGATCATGCAGGAAACCCTCCACAACCACCATACTTCAATCTCTATTGGTGGCAGATCCCTGTGCAATCTTCGATTCGCAGACGACATTGACCTCATGGCAAGCAGCAATAGTGAGCTTCAAAACCTGACAGACAAACTTTCAAGTAGCGCAGGGTCTTATGGTATGGAGATCAGTACGGATAAAAGCAAAGTGATGATCAACACCACAAGCGACAGCAGCAGCAACATTCACATGAACGGCCAGAAGCTAGAAGAGGTCAATAGCTTCAAGTACTTGGGAGCCACCCTGTCCAAAGACGGTAGTTGCATAGCAGAGATCCGTATCAGGATAGGTACAGCAACATCCGCAATGGCCAGGCTGGACAGGATATGGCGAAGTAACTCCATCAGCTTCACCATCAAGTACAGGCTTTACAAGTCCCTCGTAGTGTCTATTCTACTCTACGGCTGTGAGACTTGGACGCTGCTTGCAGACTCAGAAAAGAAAATCCAGGCCTTTGAGAACAAGTGCCTGAGGAAGTTGCTCCACATCTCGTACCGCGAGCACAAGACCAACGAATATGTACGGAGCATCGTCACTTCCCTGGTGGGCCCACATGAACCCCTTCTGGCAACCGTGAAATGGCGCAAGCTTGCTTGGTTTGGCCACGTGACCCGACACAACACCTTGTCCAAGACTATCCTCCAAGGCACTCTCGAAGGAAGTCGTCGGCGAGGTCGTCAGAGAAAGAGTTGGGTCGCAAACATAAAAGAATGGACCGAACTCGAGATGCCAGACTTGCTTGCCACCGCCCAAAATAGAACTCAGTGGAGAGCACTGTCTGTTGCTGCTGCCTTTCAGTCCCCCCAACGCCCAGTTCGGGCAAGGGACTGATGATGATGATGATAATCTCCCGCATTGACAAAGGTGGATCATCTATTGTTTTCATAGCATCATTTATTTGTCCTTCAGTAAATGAAGTTTCTTGTATTGCTGTGTTTGCTATTTCTGGTAGGCTTGTTACTGGTGCCATTTCAATTTGTTGCCCTGTTGGTAACTTTGTTTGCGTGTTGTGAAGCGCACTAACAAGTCTAGGCGTGACAGAAGACCCACCAATACAAAGTTGACGCAAGGCGCCAACACCACCTTCATTTTTGATTGTACTTAAAGCCCTAAACTTACCAGGGTCTTTTTTATTAGTCAATAGTACTTTTCCTTTGTCAACAGTATTTAAATATAAATGACCCTTGCCATCAAGTTCAAACTGATTAGGATCTATGTGTCTGGGCGGCCACAAACATGATCATAAAACGAGTTCACTTTGGTTTCTAAAAGTTCATGACGTAAACTGTAAGTATTTCTTGTACCAGTCATTCCAGTCATATCTGACATATCTGTTGTATTACCAAAATCATTCATGTCATCCATTTCAAAATCCTCATGATTAAATCCTCCCACGGCCATTGTTTTATTAATTTAATATTTTTTATTGTGCATAATAAAAATGACACAGACTTACGGATCAAAGTTAGACCCATACAGAAAACTACATGAGCCTCTTGGTGTTAAGGGCATTAGACAATCAATCGTCATCACAAACAATCCAAGTACCATAGACCAGAATCAATCACTTACAGTCAAGTTTCCAAACTTCCAAATTTAATATTGAACTATCATCAGACACAGATGTAAACAGAACACTAGTTAACAATCTTGGCAGAGCAATTGTTAGAACTATTAAAGTAAAACTTGAAGGACAGGAAGTGTTTAGTCTTGACGATGCTGATGTGTTCTACTGTTACAAAGATCTTTGGCTCACAAGAGAAGAATGAGAGGATCGTATTTACCAAGGCATACAGACAGATAATATTACCAAACTTCGAATCGATGCCGGAGACAAATCAACCACAGCAGTCAAGGACGTTATAATGGCCGAAACATATGGAACCAGATTTTACATTCCACTTGAGTTTGAAATCCTAACAGCACATTTGCCTTATTACCTGAACACGTATCTAACTACTTTTAATTTGTAAATGAACTCAACTTCAGTGGCATTGAGTTCCCTGTTGAAATAGAGGACATAGACTTGTTTGAAAAACTAAATCCTGGTATATCTGTAAATGTGTTTGTGTGGGATAATGAGTCTGTTGATAAGTTACAACCCATTAGAGTATCACCACTTGCTCCAACATATGGACAGTCAGAAGATAAACATGTTGACATGTTATTAATTGGCCCTGCCGGCGATGACAATAACTTCCACTACACAGTTATCAGAAATATGTCACGTCTAATTCATGGACATACAACAAAACACAATGGCAATCAGGAAGTGTGTAAGAAATGTTTACAAAGATTTTCTTCTATTGCAGTGGCACACAAACATGTTTTACATTGTAGGTCAGCTGATGACATACAAACTGTACTTAAGTATCCAGATCCTGGTAGTCAAGTGTGTTTTAAGAACTATGGGAATCAGCAAAAGCTGCCGTTTGTAGTGTATGCTGATTTTGAATCACTGGTTGTTCCGTATGAAGGTCCTGTTCCAGAATCATTACCAAAGACTATAAAGTTGAGTGACCAAGTGGTGTGTTCTTTCGGATATATTATTGTTAGGTCAGACGGACAGCATTCAGAACCTGTTATCTACAGGGGAGAAAATGCGGCATGTCTGTTTTTAACAGAAATGAGACATCTGTATAGTCAGGTAGTACAATATCTCACAACATGTCAGATGCCTTTGGTGATGACAGAAGAAGACAAACTGAAATTTGATACAGCTGTGACGTGTTGGATTTGTGAACAACCCCTCCAGGGTGATAAAGTTCGTGACCATGATCACATAACTGGACGTTACAGAGGTGCTGCACATAACAATTTTAACTTATTATTAAAAACAGATCCTAAGACATATAAGTTACCAATCTTTTTCCACAATCTCAAAGGGTATGATTCACACATTATCATGCAGGCTGTGGACGAGTCTTACAAAAACATTAATTGT
Organism: Semisulcospira habei; assembly: GCA_036245525.1. Lineage (NCBI taxonomy): Eukaryota > Metazoa > Mollusca > Gastropoda > Semisulcospiridae > Semisulcospira > Semisulcospira habei. Next base: position 36,652,165 of record BTPG01000005.1, read on the forward strand.
ATTGCCCAGACAACTGAGAAATACTTGACCTTTAGGTTAGACAAATTAGCATTTTATGACTCTATGCAACATTTATCTTTAGGTCTTGCTAGTTTGGCAGAAGGACTGACTGAGTATCCAATAACAAGTAAATATTTTGAGCCAGACTTGATTAAGAAAGGTGTTTATCCGTACGAGTACATCAGTGAGTGGGTTGTGTTTGAAGAAAGGAGACTGCCACCAAAAGAGAAATTTTATTCCACACTTAATGGTAAAGGTATTTCTGACTCTGATTACCAGCATGCACTTGATGCATGGGGTAAACTGGGGTGTGAAACGATTGGTGATTACCATGACCAGTACTTGAAAGCTGATGTTTGCTTGCTAGCAGACGTATTTGAAAGTTATCGTGAAAAGGGTTTGTTACACTACAGTTTTGACCCTGCTTGCTACATAACTAGTCCTGGCATGACATGGGATGCATTTTTGAAATCCAGTAAGATATCTATAGACCTGTTGTCTGATCGTACGATGGGTGAAATGGTGGAACGTGGATTGAGGGGAGGCATTAGTATTGCAGCGAACAATTATGCCAAAGCCAACAATAAATATCTGGGTTTGACCCCTCAAGGTCAAGGTCATTCATTACGTACTTGGACGCTAATAACCTTTATGGATTTGCAATGTGTGAGTTATTGCCCTTGAAGAAAAACTTTTGTCTGTATGATTTGTCACAGTATGACATAACACAGTTAACAAACTATATTATGAATCTTGACCGAAACGACGCGAAGGGTTGGATCTTTGAAGTAGGCCTGGAGTACCCACACCATCTACATGATTACCACAATGATTATCCTTTGGCTGTTGAGAAAATGAGTATGACAGGGAAAAAAGAAGACACTAAACTTGTGCCAAATCTGAATGACAAATTCAATTACGTTTGTCACCATTGCTTACTGCAGTTTTACATCAGACATGGGTTAGTACTAAAAAAGTTCACAGAGGCATAAGCTTTGATCAGTATGCTTTTATGAAAGATTACATAATGAAAAACACAACCCTGCATGCAAGAGATGGCAACACTGCATTTGACAAAGACTTCTTTAAGCTTATGAACAATGCCTGTTTTGGCAAGACGATGGAAAATCCTCATCACCGCAAAGATGTGAGACTTGTCACAACTGAATCGGGTGCAATTAAACTTACAGGTAAGCCACAGTACACGGGGTACAAAGAGTTTCATTCATCATTGTATGCAGTGTCACTCAAAAAAAAAAGATTGTCAAACTGGACAAGCCAGTATTCATTGGTATGGCAATTCTTGAGTTGTCAAAATTGTTGATGCTTGAATTTTATTATGATTACTTCAAACCAAAGTATCCTGAGTGTCGTCTGCTATACACTGACACTGACTCTATGATCATTGATGTGTGTACTGAAGACTTTTATGAAGACATGAAAACAGAACTACACATGTACGACACGTCTGATTATCCTAAAGACCATCCGCTGTTTAGCACACAAAATAAGAAAGTGCCTGGTAAGTTTAAGGATGAACTTAATGGTGTGCCAATAGTTGAGTACGTTGCACTGAGATCAAAAATGTATTCTATACTGCACCAAAAAGGTAGTCGGTCAAAAGCCAAAGGAATTTAAAAAATCAGCAATAAAAAATAAAGACATTCGTCATGAACATTATAAGGAAGTGTTAGACGGTGCATTAATGCCTGATTATCCAAACAAGTCACTGAGATCAAACAAACATAATCTTGAAATGATTCAAACACATAAGAAGTCACTTGCAGTTTGGGACACAAAACGTGTATTTCACAGTAAAGAAAAAGCTTATGCACCAGGTCATTACAGGCTCAAGTTATCTGAAGAAATAGTTGATGAACTGGTTGATGAATTAATTGATGAGTTAGTTACTGAAATGAGTAATGGTGTCTGGGGGAATAATTTGTAATTCTTCTCTTACAAATGCCCTCTGGGGTGCAGGCTCGTACAGGTAATATATTGTTGCGTCAGGACTGGGGACTATTTTTTTTATATTGTTTACAGACGTTGACCAGATGGGGTCAGTTGCTCTGCGCTTTACGTCGTTCTCGGCCTCCCCTGGTTGATATAAATATCTCACCTGTTTAGTAAATAAACTTGTGACGGGTGCTGGGGTTGGTCCTGTTTTTGGCTCTGTAATTGATTTCAATTTAATAGCATCAACAGGCTTTACATGACCTTCATTGTTCATTGCTTTTATCACATGTGGTAATCTCTTTACCCACTCAGTGTTCCGGGTGTCATGCATGAGTTCCTTTGAATACTGGTAGCTGAAAAGTCTCTCTGATAACTGTTTGTTAAAGTTCTCTACAATTGCCTGTGATCTGTGTACGCCTGGAATGCCTCGTCTAACCAGTACACCATGCTTCGCAAATAACTGGTTAACAGCACCTTTGAATTCTGATCCGTCATCAACTTGAACAAGTCTAGGGAATTTTAAAGGACCTCGACTATATATTTTTGTTAATGCTGTAGCAACTGTGGTAGCAGTTTTGTCAGATATGGGTTCAGCATCCTTGTATCTTGAAGCTATATCAACTACAGTTAATGCGTATTTGTATCGTTTCTTTCTTATTGTGTCATGTGGAAGAAACAGAAGGTCCATTTGATGTGTCATTTGGGGTAGTGTTTTCAAAATGGGGTCTAGATATTTTTCTTGGCACAGGGAGATATATTTGCCATATTGCTTGTCTCTGTAACCATTGTTTGACTTGATTGAGTGTTATATCTCCACCCACAGCGGCATGTAATTTCTGAATAGCAGTTGCTCCTTTCCAATACCCTGATGGGGAGTAATATATTTTTGATAGTTTATTTTCTACGTTCATTTTTTTCTAGCAATATAAAGACCAGTAAGAAATACAAATGTCATTGCCACTAGAACAAAGATTATCTCCCCGTTTCTCTGTTCTGTACTCGGTTTGAAATAGACACTTAGTTTAGGTTTCGGGATAGACATGTCTTCACCTGTGACTAAAAAATACTTACAAATTGCGTCGTCTGTATTTGAAAACGTATGTTGTGCGTGACCTTCTAGACGGAGTTTTTCATTGATGAAATCAAGTTTTTCAATTCTATTCTTTTCATAATCTTGTTGTGCTTGAGAAAGTTTCTCTGATGCCTCATTGTGATGCTTCATTTCTTCTGCAGATTCCTCTCTGCCTACTTTTGAAAAGAGATAATTTGAGCCGCTGAATGCCAGGGCATTGACCATCGCACCTCCAATTATTACTGCTAAAGTCGCCATATTTATTTTATTTACATAGAAACATTTTCGGGAATAATTCCCTGCTTGACAAGAAAATCTTTTGTCGTAATCGACGCTGTAACAACTACAATTAGCTTTGCACTGTCTTCGAAATCTAATCTACTCAGGTCTGCTGATTTCATTTTGAGTAGACTTTTTCCCAGCATAGAGTAAGCTATTGCTAGTCCACTTATCATGGCAGAGTGATAGACAAGGTTCATCAAGTTCTTTGTGTCGCTCATTTTCTAAGGCAATAAAAATTAAAGTAATATTTTATTCACTCCATATAAAATGGGTCGACAACTTTGGGTATTGTTGGTAATGTGGAGACTTCTGTTTTTGTTTTTGGAGTGTCTGATTTTTTGGACACTGTACGAGTTTGTGGTTTGTATTTTTTGTATAATTGGTAAGCTACGTAACCAAATCCGACAACAAATCCAGCAACTATATATTTTATTGTTTGAGGTTCGGGGTCAGGGTTAGACTTAGTTGTTTGTCTCTCACTTTGATGAGGGTGTGATAGTAGTGACTGTGTGGGTACTGACACTGGTCCTGATGGTCCTGATGGTGCTGACGGTCCTGACGGTGGGTCAGTTACATGAGCCTTTTCTGTTTGCGCTTGAAGCTGTAATTTTTTTTTGCCTGTTATATTCGACTAATCTTTTTCCAGCCTCAACCCTGCCTGGACTTTTAGCCTTAGTCACCATTGGTACCTGTGTCAAAACAGGGTCGGGGTTCGGTTGTGGAGTCATCTGGGTTTCGTCCATTTTCTTCTGCAGTAAAATTTATTTTTGAAAAATCAATATGACTTCTAGTAACAAGCAATGTTACGACAGGAGCAAGATAATTGCCAAACTTGTAAAACATGATGCATGCTAATTTACCAATTGAACTTGAAACAATAGGATTGCTTTCAAGGTCGTGTGATAGGCTGTCACTATCCACAGGTAGAAAGTGACTCACTGCATTTGTGTATAGGCATACAAGAGATCGACTCAAATCACGAGTCATTAGTGAAGCAATGTGGTTTTCATATTTCGCATGAAGTTTAAATAGTTCATCAGAGGTGAGAGATTCAATATCCTCTGTCATGTATTGTTTTCCGAGATAAGCCTTTGACTTCCCCGAAACAACTACAGACAAAAGACGCTGTTTTTTCGAATCTAAGTCTTTGTTTTCTACAGCATTGATATCATTTAGAAAAAGTAATTCGTCTTGGTTCATTTATATTGTAATTAAAAAATTTAAAACAAAAAAAATATTGTATGTAATTTTGTTTTTTGTTATCAAGCAAAATCATGTTTTTCTAGGAAGTTACACTCAACAGTAATTTTATACGTTTACACCACTCAGCAATATTGTCAGTAACGTTTTACGTTTACACCGTGTTACCGCTTCTATGTGAGCTGGATGGATTTAGATTCAAACCACAGATGCACTCACTCAGTGGTAAAACACACTATTTATTTCCTGCTCATGGGACATAATCACTGGAGAGACAACCACTATACAGAAGTTGTCTCCCATAGACTATTATATGACATACCCCAAGGATTGCCTTAACAGGCTTACAATGACATGCGTCACAGATTTAAGAAACAACCCCACCTCTCTGACTCGTGTGAGGCTTGTGTGTGTGTGTAATAATAAATCCAAGAAAATTTTATTTTTTTTAACTATTTATGAGAAAAATAAATTATTAAAAAAACGAGAAAAAAATTGATAAAAGGGCTGCTTGGTGACCTTGCACCTGCTTTCACAGGAATCGATGTAACCCGGGTTAACTCATGCGTTATTGACCCCCTATGGAGAGGGTTAACCCTGGTGGGTAGCACATTCACCTTTTCCTGTGAAAGCCCTGTAGTGTAGAGTGTCGACTGGACGCCGCGATCGGGAAACGAACCCCGGCACAGTGAATTCAGTTTGATCAATACTAAACATCACTAAACCAGAAGTATCCTCTCGGCCACTTCGCAGTCCCAAAGAAACTTAGGTTATTTACGTATTTATGTTTGGCTGTTGACTGAAATCCTGAAAAAGCAGTGCTCATGAGAATCTAACTAAGATAAAATCTTAAGAATCTAAACCTACAAAGAAAGAGGCTCCTGAGAATCTAAGTCTTTTGCAAAAATAATCCCTGGTTTTTACCTCCTCAAAGGGAGGAAGTCGGATGTGTCTGAGTCAGGTGCTTCTTGTCTATAGCTTTGCTCGGCTATACAAAGGCCACTATGCTGGTTACAGTGTGTGTTAACTGCGAGCCATGTTGTTTACTGTGTTCTTCCTGTATATGTGTCCTCTGTGTGTATATGTGTGTGTGTGTGTGTGTGTGTGTGTGTGTGTGTGTGTGTGTATTCATGTCTGTGTGTGTGTGTTTGTGTGTGTGTGTGTCTGTGTGTGTGTGTGTGTGGGGGGGGGGGGGTTGAGGATCTGTTGTATATGTACTTTGTCTGTATAAAGCAAGGTATGATTTTCTGAGGAATGCGTCTCTTTTCAGCTTGAAAGCTTTTAAGAAATTGCAGAGGTAACCTACACGTTGTAAGTAGCCAATTTTCCAGTTTTTCAGAAACATCCACAAATGCATGACTTGTTGACAAGACGGATGTATTAAGCTGACACCTCTCAGCTATAAGCGTGCTGCATTTGAAAAGATATGTCCCCCACCTGAAATTGAATAGGGCATTCAACTGTGACATGTGGTGTGTGGCGTTAAGGGCAGAGATTTACTAGTGTTTGTCAGTTGTCATAAGCACAGACCTAAAACAGCAAGGGTAAAAGACGTATATTCACTGACTTTATGAAGGGCCTCTCTCTGTGTGAGGAGCTCATAGGGGATTATGTGGGCGAGTGTTTTCCCATTCACTGTTCAAAACCAATTAGCATTTTGTGGGGGACACGATATCGATAATGAAAAATAAGACATACCTTGGCGTGTTTAGACATAACATGGTGTTTTTTCATGAATACCATGTTAGTCTGATGAATATCGAACTGCTTGAAAAGTTTTGAAATCTTTCTCTGAACCTAAAGGCGACATTATAAATAAATTACCTAACAGGTTCAGTCATGACGTGAAAAATGTTTGCAGTTAAACCCTGTCAACTTACTCATAAAGAGAGATAGTGAGTAACATTATGTGGAAAGAGAGAGAGCTATTGTGTGTGTCGGGGTATTCACGTGTGTCTGTACGTGTATGTGTGTGTGTGTATGTGTGCATGTCAGTGTGTGTACGTGTGTGTACGTGTGTGTACGTGTTAGTGTGTGTGTGTGTGTCAGTGTGTGTACGTGTTAATGTGTGTGTGTATTTGTAATGTGATGTTGTTAGTGTGTGTCAATGTGTGTGTGTGTGTGTGTGTGTGTGTGTGTGTGTGTGTGTGTGTGTGTGTGTGTGTACGTATTTGTGTATCAGGTGTACTCATCAAACAAACAGAACCATAGAATGTACCAGTAACTCAATGTTAAACAAGCCTCTCAAACCTACTCATAATGAGAAATCAAACACTACAAATAACTGAAAATGTTGTACAACGGGGCTCATGTGACTCTATTTACTCAGTACAAGCCTTTATGTTGGTGAAGCCTTATTCACACATGGCCAATTTAAAGAGTTTGCACTAAGCCGCACTTGCCTGCTGTACAAATTTCTAAAGATCTTTTCAAGCGTGGCATGTGTATGGGCGTGGTGAAAACATGTCCTTCACCCTGTCTGCACTAAAAAGGGTTTGTCTTATCATGCGTGAACTGGAATGTTATGTGTGGGAGAGAGCTTGTGAGTTTTTCACAAATCGACTCTGACAGTATTGACAAACAATAAAGAGTAATTTACTAATTATTGGGGTGTGTAAAATGTCATTAGACTATTTCTACAGAGTGCACTAACAGGATTTTGGTTCGATTTGAGAGAAACGACCGTGTGGATGTTAATGACCGTAATTAGTTAATTAATTAAGGTCAACTTAAGACAATGGAAAAGCTTCAGGATTTTCTAAGAGAAAGAAAGAATGAGAGAATTGAAGTATTATTAACACTATAATTGAGTTAACCCCTTAATTATTAATATGTGGAGGTACATAAAATTGTGACTGTTTAAAAAAGCAATGATTTAGGGGGTAACTTCCAATGGTATTTACTCTGTGTGGGGAACATGGGTAAAGAGGGTTCAAAAACTTATAATTAAGGGGTTAACTCAGTCATTATGTTAATGATTCTTCAGTCCTCTCATTCTTCTTTCTCTAAAGGAATAAAAATAAAGCGATAAAAATTAAAGACATCCATCATGAACACTACAAGCAAGTTTAGATGGAGAACTAATGCCTGATTATCCAAACAAGACACTGAGGTCAAACAGACACAATCTAGAAATGATCGAAACACATAAGAAATCACTTGCAGTAGGAGACACAAAACGAGTGTTTCACGCTAAGGAAAAGGCTTATACACCTGGTCATTACGTGATCAAGTTATCTGAAGAAATAGCAGAGAGAGACAATAGGAGACCCGTAAGACAATGAATTCAATAAAGCCACATCAGTCATTAAATTACGTCATTTTTAATAATAAAATTTTTGACCCCATTACGCCCCCATTATTACCCAATCAACCCTTTGATTTAAAAAAACTGACGAGCATGACTGATGTGGCTTTATTGATCTAATTATCTTACGGGTCTCCTATTGTCTCTCTCTATAACTATTGACTCTGACAATACCTAATCATTTACCTGATCAAGTGATGCCAAGTGAAACTTAATACTTATTAACAAGTTGCAACTAACTTTTAGGAACCTGCAGAGGTAACCTTTAAGTGTGTTGCCATAAGAACTTATTAATTACTTACCCTAAGTTCTTACAAGTACTTACCCTAAGTTCTTACAACAACTTGACTTAAGTCACAACTTACTCGGTCAGATTTGTCAAGATACAAGGACAATAAAAAAACTTTTTTTTCTCAGTAGTACTCTGGCGGTGGTGCAGATGGGGCTAAACAATCAGGCACAAGTGGTGTAAATGACGTGTCATCTCTCTGCGAAGCATATGACAAAAATATTGATTGATTACCAAATCTGATTTTTATTTGTTTAAAAGATTGTGTAGTTTTTCTGTGGTTTCCTGAACACCCATCTGTTTTCCCATCTCTAAAAAACTGGCTTTTAGCTCTTCAACATTTACAGGAGATTGACTACGCATTTTATTTTGTATTTCAGATTTCTGTTTTTTGTAATTATTTAAATCATCCTGGACTCTCTTAAATTCTTCGCCATCAATAAAATTATCATTCAATGCCTTACTGATAATAAGTTTCATACTTCTCAGCTTTGCACCAGCAAGCGTACTCAATGCTTCATGTTTTTGTAATTTCATGTGAAATCTCTTGTTCAAGGCCTCCAAACCAAAGCAAGCCAGGCATGTAGCAACGCTAACACCCTCAACTGCTGTTCCAGCCAAACTTCCAATTCCCGTGGCAAACAGAACAATACCTCCTACAGAACATCCAGCTGAAACTGCACCAATAGCCATAGAAGTGTTTTGAACAGAATTAAAAATGGTCTTATACCGTCTCTTACATCTGCAGTACCTCGCCTCTTCACTTTCCAAATATTTAATTGCTTCTGTAATATTCATTAAACGAAATGCATCTGCCTGTAATGTTTTATCTGATGCAATTGGCACAGCTGTCACCTGTGGATCAGGCGCAAGCGTTGTTTTAGTCGTCGCAATTGATTCAGTTGGCTCAAGCGTCGGTAGTATTGGATAAAATTTTACCATATTTTTTTATTGACAAATATTTTTTTTATTTAATCATCAATTACATTTTGCAACTCTTCAAAAGTATACAAATTGCTAGCATAATAAAATGCAACAAGATCAATGTGTTCAAGGTTTATGTAACTTAAACGAACAAAAGTTAGTTTATCAACAATTATCTTGACAGCCGGAACACTGCTCGAAACATTAATAACATCAACATTTTTTGTAATAGCAATAAAAACCTTTGTTGATTCTGATAATGTTTCATCCCATGTAAGTTTTATTCCCTGTGCAATATTTGCCTCTTTCGCAGAAGCTATAGATCGCAAGATAATTTCAAATACTATTGTTGCTTCTCTTGCAATCAGAAAGTTTACTGGTGCAAACACAACCTTCGCATCAGACCTGCCCTTCCTGTGTGTAAGAAGATACCTCCGTTTCTCATAATTTTCAACTTTCAGTTTATCTCTGCTATTGTTGTCTGGGGCAAAACTTGGAACAAGGCTTACAATAAGCGGCCCAGAGTTAACAACCTTCCTAAACACTAAGGCGCCTTCATCATCAGTGTATACATAAGGACTAATAAATTCAATCTTTATGTCCCAGTCAATTGTTGGTGCTGGTGCCGGCACAGGTGAAACCACCCACTTATTTCCCACATGTATTAAGTTGTAAGGCGCATTATTTACAGGTGGAGTAGGTACAGTAACATCACGAAGCTGACCAAGTTTAGGAATCTGTCTTTCACCGTCTTTCATGTCAACAATTACTTTCCTCTTGTACATGCCATTTGAATCAAGTTCAAAACCATATATTTCTCCAACATCCCCTTCCTTCTCAAAATCCTGTACGTCTGCCAAATCTTTCAATTCTGTTACTGGACATGCAACTGGTATGATTCTCGGCTTTGGACCACCACTCATTTTTTATAAACAAAAATAAAATTATTTAATTTCCAACACAACACTAAAATCATGCATAACAACTGGTTTGTCATCCTGATTAGTTACAGATATACTCAGTGACTCAAAGAAACTAGAACCTAATTTCTTAAACTGTGCAGGAAATCTAACAACCACACTTTCGCAATAAGGAGCAGTTCCAGCTGGCACACATCTCAACAAAGTTGAAGGCTTTCCATTGTGTACATTTTCAGTCGTGTTTAGTTCTTTCAAATGCACATTAAATACTGTGTGTACTGCCAAATAAACAGGGCATCTGCCAGTTATGTTTTGTTTTTTGGGTGCAAATAGTCTTAAATCTGTCAGTTTCCAATCTTCATCATCTGAAAGTATAAATGTGCAATAAAAACCAAGTAAAGTTACAAGAGCATTTGATAAAGAAAAATGACTATCTTTTGGAAATTCTAATGTAACAAGTAGGTTAGCTGGATTTAAAGTTGCTTTAATTTTAAAATTACTTTGAAACCATTCAGCTATAGTACAAAAGTCATAATACCCAGCTGGTAAAGTTTCAGTCATATCATAAAAAACTACTTTATAATCTGTATCATTTGTAACATTAAACCACTTTACTGTGTAGAACAGTTCATGGATAGCTACAGCCTTGCTACCATCACGATTATCAATCCCATTAGTTAACCACACTGGTTTGCTTGTGTCAAGATTTGTTAATGTGATAAACATTTTTATTATCTCATAAAAAAAGAAACATGGAATTTAAATCACCAACCATTACCACAACGAACGCATTTCAATTTAATGTGGATGCTAAATACAATGTTGCACCTACTTATGAACAGAAAATAATTCAACTAAATCAGCTTGACATAGCTGTAAGCGAACAAGATCTATTCCAAGTCAAAGTACCAAATCCGTTTGACCATTACCTAAACCCTCCAATAACAGATGACTCTACTGCAAGAAAGTGGTCTTCAAGTCCACTACAGATGTTTCAAAACCAACTCAACTTTGCCATACTATGTTCAACTACAGGCTGTGGTGTTTCATTCACAGACCACTTAAATCACTCAAACAAACTGATTACGTCTGTCTACCGTTTCCATGTTTATTACCAGCTTAGACATATACTGTCAGAACTTCATACACCACTACCAACTGAATCCAGTTTCAACAGGTTTAATAACCCCATGGATATGAAAGTGTTTGAACGCATCTGTAATGAATTTAACATAAGCACTAAGTATGACTTTACACAAAAACTTGATGATCACAATGGTATGGGTACATTGTATTATGCTATGAGTCACAGACAATACCCTCAAGATTATTACCCTGGTTACACTTCATTCTCATCAAAATCACAAGTCTGGTTAGGATCAATTGAACAGAAACAGTCAAACGCCTGGACCACATTTGTCTTAGATAAATCTGACGGGTTTACTCAAGCAGGAGTCGAGCGCGCCAATGAGTCTATCAGAACATATGTTTGGTGTTTACTAGGAGCACAATCACTAACAAAATCGAACATTTTAAATGGAAGTGGTAAATTTGAAGCACAAAAACAGTTTCTTGCAAATCTTGAAGATTCAATTAATTCAACAGTCGATCTCCCATCAAGCATACAGCGTTACCAAGACGTACTCAGATATGCCAGATCAAAAGTTGACTTTGTAGTCGGCTTCGGGTTATACATGTTACCATCTGACCTTCAACTCCAAATGGGTACAATAACAAATTATAATAATGAAATCATTGTTGCAGGTGTTGGTCAAAAACTCGGACTCAATCAATCTGTAAACTTGGGAGCAACAACCACACATGTTCAGTCATTAAAATCATTACAGACGGTAACACCCCCAGCCCCGGCCCCGGCCCCAACACCGGCACTCATACAACCAGTACAGTCAACCCCTGACACACATGAGTCAGAAAGAACTGCATTGGTAATAGGATTAACAGGATTAGGGGTATTACTTCTTTATCTGTTTCATTAAATAACGCACAATCAACCCTCCTACTGTAACCAAAAAGACCCATACATGCTCTGCCATAAACCCAACTACCTTTGCTGCTGTAGTAATCAGCCAACTGACAACTGTGCCAATTATGCCAGGCAAAGCATCCATTGCTTTCACAGCCAATTTTTTAAGTAGATCTGAAATATGAGACAGTTGTTTCTTTACCCATGACTGTAAATCTTTTGGGTCTGTTGGAGTCGGGGGGCCAGGGGTTGGTGGTGCTGGACCCGGGGTTGGACCCCCACCACCACCAGCACCGGAGACAGCCAACACAACAGTACTGATAATAAACCCAAGAGCAGTAATTAAACTAGCAATTGTAATACCCTGCTCTCTGAAAAGTGTTTTAAGTCTCTCAGCCAGAGTAGTGTCTTCGTGAAGTATTTTCTGAATAGTTTCTCTTATTCTGTTAACTTGTGATTTTAGTTTTTGTCTTCCAATACTAATCACTTCTAACCGTCCTGATCTTTCTACCTGCAAATCATTTAATCTGTGTTGGATTCTTTCTTTCATTTCTGTGTCAAGATTCCCATTGTCTGCGGTAGCCAGTTTCTCTTTTTCACGTTCTATGTGTTTATCAAGCTCACCCAGTTTGGCAACATTGTTTACCATCTCACCTCTTATTGTCTGCAGTGATTTATCCAACCCTATAATCTCTCTCATTGACAAAGGTGGATCATCTATTGTTTTCAAAGCGTCATTTATTTGACCTTCAGTAAATGAGGTTTCTTGTATCACTGTGTTTGCTATTTCTGGTAGGCTTGTTACAGGTGCCATTTCAATTTGTTGCCCTGTTGGCAACTTTGTTTGCGTGTCGTGAAGAACACTAGCCAGTCTTGGCGTGACAGGAGACCCTCCAATACCAAGTTGACGCAAGGCACTAACACCACCTTCACTTTTTATTGTACTTAAAGCCCTAAACCTACTAGGGTCTTTTTTGTTAGTCAATAGTACTTTTCCTTTGTCAACAGTATTTAAATATAAATGACCCTTGCCATCAAGTTCAAACTGATTAGGGTCTATGTTGTCTGGGCGGCCACCAACATGATCATAAAATGAGTTCACTTTGGTTTCTAAAAGTTCGTGACATAAACTGTAAATATTTCCTGTACCAGTTATATCTGCCATATCTGTCATATCTGTTGTATTACCAAAATCATACGTGTCATCCATTTCAAAATCTTCATGATTAAATCCTCCCGCGGCCATTGTTTTATTAATTTATTATTTTTTATTGTGCATAATAAAAATGACACAGTATTACGGATCAAAGTTAGACCCATACAGAAAACTACGTGAGCCTCTGGGTGTTAAGGGCATTAGACAATCAATCGTCATCACAAACAATCTAAGTACCATAGACCAGAACCAAACACTTACAGTCAAGTTTCCAAACCTAGGACCCAGTGACGTTATTGTTCCTGGCACTGCATGCCTAGCATTTAATATTGAACTATCATCAGACGCAGATGTAAACAGAACACTGGTTGACAATCTTGGCAGAGCAATTGTTAGAACTATTAAAGTAAAACTTGAAGGACAGGAAGTGTTTAGTCTTGACGACTCAGATGTATTCTACTGTTACAAAGATCTTTGGCTCACAAGAGAAGAACGAGAAGACCGTGTTTACCAAGGCATACAGTCTGATAATGTTGGTAAACTTCGAATCAATGCAGCAGATAAGGTAACTACTGGGGTAGCCAAGGACGTTATAATGGCTGAAACATATGGAACCAGATTTTACATTCCACTTGAGTTTGAAATCCTAACAGCACATTTGCCTTATTATCAAGGGGCACTGAATGACCGTCTGAGCTTTGAACTAACTTTCAATGACTACTCCAAAGTTATAAAATCATCTGCCACAGATGCAACATATAAGATCTCTAACATTTCTTTGGAATATGAAATTGTCACACACACTGAACTAGCTAGACTCATTCAAAATCAATACCAGTCAAGACTTCCAATTTATTATGACAGGGTGATTAGACATAGTTTAATATCCAAAGACAAGAGTGACCCAATGTGGAATATAAACTTGAACACGCCAGCTAGGTCACTTAAAGGTATTCTTATGTTGTTTGTTGAACCGGTGAGTCCATACAAAAGAGATTCAGAAAAATTCTACAATCCAAAGATTACACATTTGTCCTGTACAATTGAAGGCCGCCCTAATCAAGTGTATGCTTCAGGTTTGTTACCTTATCAACACTATGATGAGATCACAAAGTATTTTGCGGGTGGAAGGATTAGAGATAAACCAGCAAACATTGCGTGCAAAGATCTACATCTGTATGACGTAAGGATTGGTCAATACCTTACAAACAAATATGCACTTTGGTTAGACCTTCGTAGTACAGATGATGATTACCTTCATGGGTCAAGTCGAACTGTTGAGAACGGCAGTGATGGAATAACAATCCAGATACATAAAAAGGTTGAAAAAGCCGAAGCCATAAATATATATTTGTACCTGATATATGACGCACAACTCAATATACAAGACAGTAGACTGAGTGGACACATATATTAAAATTATATTGTGTATTAAAATGAACCGGAGCTTGATGACCCTTGACCCACACTGTGGATTGTTTTGTGGCGCCACAGGGTGTGGGAAAACTGAATTTGTTCTTAACCTTTTACAAACAAGATACATACACCACTTTGAAAACATTGTAATATTCTGTCCTACAATCAAACACAACAAAGCTTATCACAACTGTTTATTCATTTGGACTGACAGTAACATTTACTTAGTTGACCCTGAAAAGAAACTGAATGACTACCTACAATATTTTTACAAGCAATTTGAAGGACAGTCAACATTGTTTATTGTTGATGACTGCTCTGCAGAAAAAGACATTGTCAAAAAGAGAAACACTCTAGCAGAACTTGCTTTCAGTGGCAGACACGCAAACGTCAGTGTATGGATTCTCACTCAGAAATATAATGCTGTACTGAAAGATTTTCGAGAGCAGTTAAAGTTTATCTGTTTGTTTTACTGTAAGGATCGTGACAGCTTTGAAGACTGTCTCAGAGAGAACGATGTCATACCAAATAAGCATGAACGGGATGATGAAAAAAATAAACTGAAATCAACTAAGCATCTAAAGCTCATTTTAAAGACAGATCAGCCCACAGGGTATGGGTTAGTAAATTAATTTTTGTTTTTTAAAAATAACAATATAAATGAACCCTGATGAAATTCTTCTATTGAATGATATCAATGCTGTAGAGAACAAAGACTTAGACTCAAAAAAACAGCGTCTTTTGTCTGTGATTGTCTCAGGCAAATCAAAGACTTATCTTGGTAAACAATACATGACAGAGGATATTGAATCTCTTACCTCTGATGAACTAATCAAGCTTCATTTAAAATATCAGAACCACATTGCTTCACTAATGACACGTGATTTAAGTCGATCTCTTGTATGTCTATACACAAAAGCAGTGAGTCACTTTCTACCTGTGGATAGTGACAGTCTTTCACACGACCTTGAAAGTAATCCTATTGTTTCAAGTTCAACTGGCAAATTAGCATGCGTCATGTTTTACAAGTTTGGAAATTATCTTGCTCCTGTGGTAACCTTACTTGTTACTGGGAGTCATATTGATTTTTCGAAAATAAATTTTACTGCAGAAGAAAATGGACGAGACCCAGACGACTCCACAACTGAACCCCGACCCTGTTTTGACACAGGTTCAAACTGTGACTAAGGCTAAAAGTCCAGGCCGCATTGATGCAGGAAAAAGATTAGCCGAATGGAACAAGCAGAAAAAATTACAGCTTCAAACACAAACAGAAAAGACTCATGTAACTGATCCACCGTCAACAGCACCACTGTCACTACCATCAGGATCAACACACCCTCATCAAAGTGAGAGACAAACAACTAAGTCTGACCCTGACCCCGACCCTCAAACAACAAAATATATAGTTGCTGGATTTGTTGTCGGATTTGGTTATTTAGGTTATCAATTATACAAAAAATACAAACCACAGACTCGTACAGTGACCAAAAAGTCAGACACTCCAAAAACAAAACCAGAAGTCGCCACATTACCAGTAACATCCAAAGCCGTTGACCCATTTTATATGCAGTAAATAAAAATATTATTTTATTTTTTCTTGCCTAAGAAATGAACGACTCAAAGAATTTAATGAACCTTGTGTATCACTCTGCCGTAATCAGTGGATTAGCAGTAGCTTATTCTATGCTAGGAAAAAGTCTACTCAAAATGAAATCAGCAGACCTGAGTAGATTAGATTTCGAAGACAGCGCTAAGCTAATTGTAGTTGTCACAGCGTCGATTGCGACAAAAGATTTTCTTGTCAAGCAGGGAATTATTCCAGAAAATGTTTCTATGTAAATAAAAATAATATGGCGACGATAGCTATTATGATTGGTGGGGCAGTTGTTAACGCCCTCGCATTCAGTGGCTCTAATTATCTCTTTCCAAAAATGGGTAGAGAGGAATCTGCAGAAGAAATGAAACGTCACAATGAAGCATCTGAGAAACTTGCTCAAGCTCAACAGGATTATGAGAAGCAAAGAATTGAGAAACTTGATTTCATCAATGAAAAACTCAGGCTTGAAGGCCACGCACAACATATGTTTTCAAATACAGACGAAGCAATCCGTGAATACTATCTTGTCACAGGTGAAGACATGTCTATCCCGAAACCAAAACTAAGTGACTATTACAAACCAAGCACACAACAAAGAAATGGAGAGATAATTTTTGTTCTAGTGGGAATGACATTTGTTTATTTTACTGGAGTTTTCATTGCTAGAAAAAATGGCAGCCGAAAATAAACTATCAAAAATATATTACTCTCCATCAGGGTATTGGAAAGGAGCAACAGCTATTCAGAAATTACATGCCGCTGTGGGCGGAGATATAACACTCAATCAAGTCAAACAATGGTTACAGAGACAAGCAATTTGGCAGATATATTTTCCTGCTCCAAGAAAGATAACAAGACCCCATTTTGAGAACACATCACCAAATGACACACACCAAATGGACCTCCTGTTCCTACCACATGACACAATAAGAAAGAAACGATACAAGTATGCATTAACTGTTGTAGACATTGCTTCAAGGTACAAAGACGCTGAACCCATATCTGACAAAACAGCTACCACTGTTGCTACAGCATTATCAAAAATATATAGTCGAGGCCCTTTAAGATACCCCAGACTAGTGCAGGTTGATGATGGATCTGAATTTAAGGGCGCAGTTAATCAGTTATTTGCGAAGCATGGCGTACTGGTCAGACGAGGCATTCCAGGTGTACACAAATCACAGGCAATTGTAGAGAACTTTAACAAACAGTTATCAGAAAGACTTTTCAGTTACCAGTATTCTAAGGAACTCATGCATGACACCCGTAACACGGAGTGGGTAAAGAGATTACCACATGTGATAAAAGCAATGAATAATGAAGGACACCCTAAGCCTGCTGATGCTATTAAATTGAAATCAATTACAGAGCCAAAAACAGGACCAACCCCAACCCCAGCACCAGACACAAGCTTGTTTACTAAACAGGTGAGATATTTATATCAGCCAGGGGAGGCTGAGAACGATGACAGATGCAGGGCAACAGACCCCATCTGGTCAACGTCTGTACACAATATAAAAAAAATAGTCCCCGGTCCTGACGGTCCTGGTGCAACAATATATTATCTGTATGACCCTGCACCCCAGAGGGCATTTGTCAGAGAAGAATTACAGATTATTCCCCCAGACACCGTTACTCATTTCAGTAACTAACTCATCGATTAATTCATCAACCAGTTCATCAGCTATGTCTTCAGATAACTTGAGCCTGTAATGTCCAGGTGCATAAGCTTTTTCCTTAGTGTGAAAAACACGTTTCGTGTCTCCAACTGCAAGTGACTTCTTATGTGTTTGAATTATTTCAAGATTATGTTTGTTTGATCTCAGTGACTTGTTTGGATAATCAGGCATTAATGCACCATCTAACACTTGCTTGTAATGTTCATGACGGATGTCTTTATTTTTTATTGCTGTTTTTTTAATTCCTTTGGCTTTTGACTGACTTCCCTTTTGGTGCAGTATAGAATACATTTTTGATCTCAGTCCAACATACTCAACTATTGGCACACCATTTAGTTCATCCTTAAACTTACCAGGCACTTTTTTGTTTTGTGTGCTAAACAGTGGATGGTCTTTAGGATAATCAGACGTGTCATACATGTGTAACTCTGTTTTCATGTCTTCATAAAAGTCTTCAGTACACACATCAATGATCATAGAGTCAGTGTCAGTGTATAACAGACGACACTCAGGATACTTCGGTTTGAAGTAATCATAATAAAATTCAAGCATCAACAGTTTTGACAACTCAAGTATTGCCATACCAATGAATACTGGCTTGTCCAGTTTGACAATCTTTTTTTTGAGTGACACTGCATACAATGATGAATGAAATTCTTTGTACCCTGTGTACTGTGGCTTGCCTGTAAGTTTAATTGCACCTGATTCAGTTGTGACCAGTCTCACATCTTTTCTGTGATGAGGATTTTCCATTGTCTTGCCAAAACAGGCATTGTTCATAAGCTTAAAGAAGTCTTTGTCAAATGCAGTGTTGCCGTCTCTGGCACGGAGGGTTGTGTTCTTCATTATGTAATCTTTCATGAAAGCACTCTGATCAAATTGAATTCCTCTGTGAACTTTCTTTAGTACTAACCCGTGTCTGATGTAAAACTGCAACAAGCGATAGTGACAAACGTAATTGAATTTGTCATTTAAATTTGGTACAAGTTTGGTGTCTTCTTTTTTCCCTGACATACTCATTTTCTCAACAGCCAACGGATAATCATTGTGGTAATCATGTAGATGGTGTGGATACTCCAGGTCTACTTCAAAGATCCAACCCTTCGGATCGTTTTGGTCAAGATTCATAATATTGTTAGTTAACCCTGAGTCTGTTATGTCATACTGTGACAAATCATACAGACAAAAGTTTTTCAAGGGCAATAACTCACACATCGCGAACCCATAAAGGTTATTAGCGTCAAGGTACGTAATGAATGACCTTGACCTTGAGGGGTCAAAGTCAAGGTCATCAAGATATTTATTGTTGGCTCTGGCGTAGTTATTTGCTGCAATACTAATGCCTCCTCTCAATCCACGTTCCACCATTTCACCCATCGTCCGATCAGACAACAGGTCTATAGATATCTTACTGGATTTCAAAAATGCATCCCATGTCATGCCAGGACTAGTTATGTAGCAAGCTGGGTCAAGACTGTAGTGTAACAAACCTTTCTCACGGTAACTTTCAAATACGTCTGCTAGCAAACAAACGTCTGCTTTCAAGTACTGGTCATGGTAGTCACCAATCGTCTGACACCCTAACTTCCCCCACGCATCAAGTGCATGCTGGTATTCAGAGTCAGAAATACCTTTTCCAGTTAGTGTAGAATAAAATTTCTCTTTTGGTGGCAGTCTTGTTTCCTCAAACACAACCCAGTGATCAATGTACTCATACGGATAGACACCTTTCTTAACCAAGTCTGGTTCAAAATATTTACTCGTTATTGGATACTCAGTCAGTCCTTCTGCTAGACTAGCCAACCCTAAAGACAAATGTTGCATAGAGTCATAAAATGCTAATTTGTCTAACCTAAAAGTCAAGTACTTTTCAGTTGTCTGGGCAATACAACTAATGTTTTTGTACGACTCATCTACAGCCTGCATGATGATGTGTGAATCATATCCTTTGAGATTGTGGAAAAAGATAGGCAGTTTGTATGTCTTGGGATCTGTTTTTAATAACAAGTTACAATTGTTATGTGCAGCACCTCTGTAATGTCCAGTTATGTGATCGTGGTCACGAACTTTATCACCCTGGAGGGGTTGTTCACAAATCCAACACGTCTCAACTGTATCAAATTTTAGTTTGTCTTCTTCTGTCATCACCAAAGGCATCTGACATGTTGTGAGATACTGTACTACCTGACTATACAGATGTCTCATTTCTGTTAAAAACAGACATGCTGCATTTTCACCCCTGAAGATAACAGGCTCTGAATGAAGACCGTCTGACCTAACAAGAATGTATCCAAAAGAACACACCACTTGGTCACTTAGTTTTATAGTCTTTGGTAATGATTCTGGAACAGGACCTTCATATTGAACAACTAATGATTCAAAATCTGCATACACTACAAACGGCAACTTTTGCTGATTCCCATAGTTCTTAAAATACACTTGACTACCAGGATCTGGATACTTAAGTACAGTTTGTATGTCATCAGGTGACCTACAGTGTAAAACGTGTTTGTGTGCCACTGAAATAGAGGAGAATCGTTGTAAACATTTTTTACACACTTCCTGTTTGCCATTGTGTTTTGTTGTATGCCCATGAATTAGACGTGACATATTTTGATAATTGTGTAGTGAAAGTTATCATTATCACCGGCAGGGCCGATTAGCAACATATCAACATGTCTATCTTCTGACTGCCCATAGGTTGGTGCAATTGGGGACACTCTAATTGGTTGTAACTTGTTCTCAGATTCATTATCCCACACAAACACATTCACGGATATACCAGGATTTAGTTTTTCAAACAAGTCTATGTCCTCTATTTTAACAGGGAACTCAATGCCACTGAAGTTGAGTTCGTTTACAAATTTGGTGTAGTTTGATACACGTTCTGGTTTTGATTTTACAAAGTGTAGTTTAGCAAGCACACACCACATAAAACAATAGTTGTCATTGTTCTGTATATTAACAACAGCCTTTTTGTTTGCAGCCTCTGTTGGCAGTGGCAACCATGATTTACCTAGTATAGGATGATACCTTGACTGCTTTAATTGTAGTTCATGCACATGCCCTTCGTGCCAGCCAGACCCCTTCATTTTTGCACTGTCAATTGCTTGTAGAAAGTCAGGTAATAGTCTGTCTCTAAACACGTTCTCCAATTCTCTTCTTGTGTTAACTGTGTGTTGTCTTGTTGATATATACGATACAATCAATTCATCGTCCATTCTAGTAAATTCTATTTTTGCAACAATTTGAATTTTAACACTGCCTGTAAGAAGATTATCTTGTATGACAGAAAAAGAGTTTTCTATTGATTCATAGACATTGTTAGTATTGGATATAGGCAAGTTTGTTGTGTGAAACACGTTTCTTAAACCTGATGGGCCAGGGCTTTGTGAATTGTCCGTCATTTTTATTTGTCCGACAAAATAATAAAATAAAAAATATATTACCATTGTCACACCATATGTAATACTGTATTATCTGTAGTTATGATAAACAAGTCAACTACTTTCCTGGTGTTTGTCTTGAAGTCTTGTCCTGCAGGTGTAATATTACTTTATTGAACGTAACACTTTCAATATAACAATGTAGTTTTCTTAATTGATCAAATATGTCATTACACAATACCTCAAACCAACGCAAGTGGCCACTGTTAGCATTATAAACTTTAAAAGCATTTGTCTTAAGATCAACAGTCTCATAATCATAACGTGGTAATCCATCTGAATATTCCAAAGTAACATTATATGTCGTGTATATCCTTATTGACGGTGTTGAGAGTTTAAAGCTGGGTCCAAACACACGTGTTTTTAAGTCATAAAAACACTTAACATCTTTGAAGCATTCTGTAACATCAAACACTTGGATTTGTCCATCTGTCATTTTTATTAGACAAACAAAAGAATAATTGTTATCAAGCAAAATCATGTTTTCTAGGAAATTACACTGAATAGTAATTTTATATGTTTGCACCACTCCAGCAAATGTAGTCAATAGTTTTTGAGTTTACCCCAGACAAGACTTGCCCTGTACTATAATCTCTCTCAGTGGGCTTATTAATATCAAGCTTTACAGATTTCAATTGTGGTGTCATGTACAATAACCCTGTCCCTTAAAAGCAAACATGCCTGCCACAGTATTGGCGATTATTGGCTTTGCAGTAAATTATAAATCACACCCTGGCCAAGTGAGAGCCAAATGAAACATCAGACGTAACATACTGGGTACCACACACGGCCTGTGCCGCACCACATACAGCCCGAGATAAGTTTTCAAAAGCCTGGATACACAGTTACAGGCAAGTAAAATAAAAATGGAACACTTACCTTTGAGCCAAGGCGGGGGAGCTGTTTCGACTTAATTAGTCTCATCAGAAAGGTCATCAACCCTTGACAGCTCAAAGAAGATGAAAAATTTTTAGTGGTCACCTATTTTGTACCAAAGACCACATGTCAAAGCCAAACAGGTGTATTGCTCTCGGATGTGGTTTGTGTGTGTCTGTGTGCTGAGCTGTTGGTACATCCCTAGGAAAAACACTCGAACATGGCACTCCCGGGCTGCGTTGTGTAAACGCATACCATTGTGAAAGTGAATTTCCAACACACCACACTAAGATAAAAATATTCTGTGGTGTGTAAAATTTGATGGTATGTACAAAAGCCGAGAGCAATGTAGCCGCTTAAATTTCCGTTCTCAATAAGCGGCCTAGCACTGTGAAACTACTCCGTTGTATTCATTGGATGCATCTCTATTTCACTTTTTCTCTGTGCCATAGGAGCATGCATTTCTTTGACTGATGTGCTAATTTCTAATATTTGCATTTCTGAAAAGATTACCCTTGCATTATTTTCATTCATCTGTATATCCTTCTCAATAGATTTCTCCTTTTCCACTTCTTTGGTAATATCTCTCATAATCTTTTTTTCTTTCTACAAATGCAGCATACTTTTTTTGCACGTCTGGAAACACCTCAATATTACGTTCATACTTTACAAGCAAATCCACAAATTTTGTTTCATAATTCATATGTTCTGTATAATCCTTTTTCAGCTTCTGTATTTTCTCTTTCTGTAGTTCCAATTTTTGTACATATTGTTTATTTTTCATTTCAAGAGCACTATGCCACTTACGGAGAGTCGCTTGTCGCCTCACAGCGTTTTCACCAAAATCCATATTCATGTTTGGTGGCGCGTTGCTGTGGGCTGGGTTATATACGAAAGACTGACAATAAAGCTCATTCTGGTTTGAACCAGTTCCAGGCTTAACAGTCATGAAAGCTTAAAGTTTACCTGCCTCTAACAAAACCTGTTTTGCTCAAGACATAACATATGTTGTTTATTAACAAGGGTCGGTTGGCACTCACTTGGCAGTGGGCTTAAAATGCCATATGAATAGATTGCAGTGTCATGCAGTGCCTCACCCCACTGGCAACTGAAAATCAACATGATACAGTGTATAGAAACCGGGCTCACAAAACTTGCTCGGCCAGTCTGGTCGGGTAGCGTTAAGACTAGTCAGGTTGTTCCTAATTTAGATATGCATAACATTTTGGAAAGACCAAGATCGATTTTAGGATCAGGCATGAGCGGATAGGACTGATTGTTGCCGGTTAGTGTTAAAATGACCGAATGTGTTATAATTTATTCATTGGACCATTTACCGGTTGAGATGTATGATGTAAGCTCTGTAAACCGGTAAGTTGTGTATGCGTGTCTGTGTTGTTTGGGTGTTAGTGAGTGTGTGTGTGTGTGTGTGTGTGTGTGTGTGTGTGTGTGTGTGTGTGTGTGTGTGTGTGTGTGTGTGTTTTAAAAGTTCCACTTGGTCCCGACCTGACCAGGGTGCTTGTTGCGCAGATAAAGCGAGTAGCAACAGACGGTGTGTGCGTACATAGAAACGCAAAGGCTTTTGTCCACGTATGGGTTGATTCAAAGCGTCGTGTACATGAATGCACTTAGATTTGTGTAGTCAAGTCAATTGAAATCTGACTGCATAGAATTCTAAAGATATGTTATGAACAGAAATTATACATATACCAGTAATGTGTGTACACAGTGAGAGTTATGCGTCTGTTAGTTCCCCAGAAATCAAAAATGTTGTGAAACGGAGCTCATGTAAATCTGTGAATCTAGACCTCAATGTACAGTGGTAGACCAGATTTAAAAGTCCTGTGATAAAAAGTGTTATCTGTGTCGTTTTACATCAGTGACACAGTCAATAAAATAGCATTTGTCATAACAAGCCATTATGCTGGGGAAAAGCCTCACGCAAGGCTGTCCCCTACCCGCATTAAACCTGTCAAGCCGATGAAAAGAAGTGGGGACAGTGTACTGAATTGTATGCATAACCGACTACTGTATACATAGTAAAAGGGTAAGCTAACTGGTAGAGAAAATCGTGTTCCTCGGAAATCGACTCTGACAGGGGTGTGCGTAAAATGTCATTAGTTTATTTATTTGAGTGCACTATCAGGATTTTGGTTTGATTTGAGAGAAACAACCATGTGGAAGTTAATGACCGTAATTAGTTAATTAATTAAGGTCATTAGGTGTTTACAAAGACAATAGTTATAGAGAAAGACAATAAGAGAGAACTAATGTATCAAATTTCAATAAGGCCGCACTAATTATGGTCGCCACGTTTTCAAAAATCAACAGGGTTGATTTAGTGATAATGGGGGGTCATGGCGGATCATCTCAATAAAGGCGAGATTTAATGATGGGTGTGGCCTTATTGAAATTTGATTCTTAGTCCTCTCTTATTGTCTTTCTCTAATAGCCGATGAACTGATTGATGAACTGATTAACGAAATGGTTAAAAATGAGTAACAGTGTCTGGGGGAATAATCTGTAATTCTTCTGAGACAAATACCCTCTGTGGGGCAGGCTCATATAGATAATAAATTGATGGATTGCCGGGGACTATTTTTTTAATATTGTGACCAGACATAGACCAAATTGGATCAGTTGCTCTGTGTCTGATGTCCTTTTCTGCCTCACCAGGTTGATATATTATAGATATCTCACCTGTTTTGTAATCAAGCTTGTGTCTGGCGCTAGCGGCGGTGTTTTTTGTTGTTTTGGCTCTGTCATTAGAGAGAGAGATAATGACATTTTAAAAGCAGCATTAACATAATCACTGAGTTAACCCCCTAATTATTGCTTTAACCTTCATCATCTATCTACCCCGCACAAAGTGTGCACGCGACGCCGCCCGTTGTCGGGTGCTAGCGGGTTATTGATTTTTGAGAAACACTTTTCCACACTGCAAAGCATTACCTGGCTGCATGGCAGAAAATTAATCATCACGTGGTACTGCTCTATACAGGCACCCGATAACACAGCTAACTTTTCTAGTATAAACTCTAGTTGAGCACCAAAAAAAAAATCAGATGCCTGTAGCCACCCGACTGCAATACAATCTTTGCTGTTCAAAATAATGATTAATGATTATTGCTGGGGCTTTTAATGTCTGGCGTAATAGCCTATCAATAACTCATTATGGGCAAAGCACCCGAATAACACCTTTCAGTACACGTGAACAAAAAGAGCCAAGTGTAACTTTTGTATCCCTGGTATCTGGCGACCTTGTACTGAGTATATAACAAACATAAGGTTTTACAAGAGGCTAAGATCCTCAGGAGCCCATACCCCCGGCCCCCAGCACCCAGCCCCCTAACAATAACTACACTTTCCTCTTTTGACGACAAGACATGCGTTGTGAAAGAGTTGGGCGGGTAGCTTATTTCTGAAAAACACTGTTCATCAGAAAAATCAATTGATGGTGATATGCAATATATACAGGCACCCAATAACACACTTACAAACCGATACTATTTTTTCAGTAATGGCTCTAGTTGCACAAAGAAATCAGATGCCTGTGTTTAGTCACAGACGAGAGGCATTAAAGAGCTAATGCAGGGTGCCAATCAATATGGGTAATGCACTGCCCGGTGTTTTAATCAATCACTTTAGACAGCCCCTCAGTGTTGCAGGCCAGACTGCCTAATGGACATGTCAAACAATAACTCGCAAAGCACCCAAATAACACATTCCAGTGGAATAAACATACACACAAACACACAAACACACACACAAACACACACACGCACACACAAACACACACACAAACACACACACACACACACACACACACACACATACAACTACCCGGTATGGCAGTGCTGCATAACGCACACTTTAAGAAATTCTAAGTGACACGACTTTTCCTCAGAAATCATGGCGTGACTCACTGCTGACATACACTGGCCTAAACAGGACATCAAATAGCACACACATCTATACTGACTTTTAAATCAGTCTCTCTCTCTCTCTGTGTGAGGTGGCTATGAGACATGTATGCGTCATTTATGTTACCTTCAGTACCTAGGAAATGAGACAACAGCAACGACAATCAATAGTCAACACTTGTCCCATATGTCATTAATTTTATTCATAAATTCGGAGTCCTCATGAGTTCGGCACTGTATTGGGTTGTATGCCGTGGCTTGTGGCAAATGATCACAGACAAGTCTCTCAACCTACTGGCAAAGAGACTTAAAGAGAACAGTACACCTGTGCTGAAAAGGTGATACCTGTCTTGTTTATACCAGTGTACAGTCAACACATCGATGAAAGAGTTGTGACTGGTTTCTAAGGAATTGAATTAATGTCCATATTCCCCGACACTCTAACGGGCTTAAACCAGTTTACCTCCCCATTGCGTCAGCTTTTTCAGACATTGCATCAGTCTAATTTTATCGGCTCAAATATTTGATCCAATCGGTGCCGAGAACTTTCCCAAATATAACCCAGAGCACAGCAAAGAGTCACCAAATATGACACAACCATTTGGAGTAAATGCAATTTTGCGTGGTGGTAATCTTCGTAAGCGGCTTAATGATTGTAACAAAAATGGCAGGCATCTCGAAAATGAATTAAGACTCCTGGAAAATAAAGAACGGGAGTTTAAAAGAGATTTAACTGATATTGAAAATGAGATGGCAGCATCTACAGCTTTTTTGATAAAGTACCAGGATGAAAAAAATGAGGTGGCGTTTGCAAAAGAGCTTGTATATCATAGCAAACTTGAAAACAAAATAGAAAAAATTAAAGTTCATATCAGTAGATTGGATCAAAAGATACGTCATCAAAAGAGTTCTATAGAGCTGATTGGAAAAAGTCCAAAGCTCTTGATGAAGAAATAACACAAATTAATGGGAGCCCCTCAATTCAAAATGTGGTTGCATATATGAATGAAATGAGAACAAAGCTGCAACAGCAAGATAAACCAATGTATACATCAGAGTAGTTTTACAGTGTTAAGTCACATATGAAGAATCGAAATATAAGTGGCTTACAATGCTCTCGGGACTTTGTGCTTACCATCAATTTTGACACATCACATCATATCATATATAGCGTGATGTGTCGAGGAATCACATGCATGTGGTATAAGTTTTGATACTTAGTCCGGGAGTGCCCCGTGCGTCTGTTTTTCCTCAGATAGAATGTACCAACAGCTCAGCACACAGACACACACGAAACAACACCCGAGAGCAATACATGTTTGGATTAAAGTTGTGGTCTTTGGTACAAAGTAGGTGACCACGGAAAATTTTCATCCACAATGGGCTGTCAAAGGTTGATGACCTTTCTGATGAGACTAATTAAGTCGAAACAGCCCCTCATCACAAGGTAAGTGATTTTTTATTTTACTTATTATTATTATTTTTCACTATAAAATGAATTCTGACGAATTGTTATTACTGAATGATATTGGTGCTTTAGAAAACAAAGACTTGGACTCTAAAAACAGCGGCTTCTCTCTGTGATTGTTTCAGGGAAGTCCAAAGCTTATCTAGGCAAACAGTACATGACAGATGATATAGAATCTCTCTCAGCCGATGATTTAATAATAAAATAATAATAAAGGTAATTTGTATAGCGCCTAATCACCAAGGTGCTCTAGGCGCTTTACAATCACAGTAATGAAACAGTGAAGCAGAATACACAAACAAGCACATACAACAAAAAATATACATTAAATTACAAGGGCAAAAACTCACACCACACACTCACACACACACACACACACACACACACACACACACACACACACACACACACACACACACACACACACACACACGCATGATGAGCCGGCAGACAAAATGGTCTTTACGTATATGCAACAGAGAAAAGGTGTGTTTTAAGCTTGGATTTGAAAATGGAAAGAGATGATGAGTGACGCACATCAGCTGGGAGAGCGTTCCATGTAATGGGACCAAAATACGAAAATGCACGATGACCTTGAGTGACCTTATTACGTCTAGGGATACGGAAAACACGAGTGTCTGAAGCAGAGCGTAGTGAGCGGGACAGTGTATACAGCTGGACAAGATCAGACAAGTAAGGAGGGGCAGAACCAGAGATGATGTTGAAACAAATAACACAGACTTTATACTGAATTCTGTATGAAACTGGCAGCCAGTGCAAATTAGCTAGTAGAGGCATAATGTGTTCACGTTTCGGTACACGAAAAATCAGACGTGCAGCACAGTTCATGACTCTCTGGATTTGGTCAAGAAGATTTTGCGGAACACCGGACAAAAGAGAATTGCAATAGCCTATTCGGGACAGCACAAGGGAGGTAACAAGTGTTTTGGTAACTTCAACAGTCAGCAGATGTCGAACAGTGCTGATCCTTCTGAGTTCAATGAAGGCAAGCTGGCAAACTTTCTTCACTTGTTCCTTCATTGTCAGCCTGTTGTCAAAATTGACACCCAAGTTACGGGCCGAGCTAGAAAAGGAGATGGCACTCTCGCCCACCATCATTGACTCAGGTAGATCAGCACTGCACGTAGAGGAGCACATCATTCGGAGGGACTCAGTTTTGTCACTGTTCAGCTGGAGCTTGTTCTGTGTGGTCCACTTCTGAACATCACAAATACAAGCCTCCAAAGACTGCACCATTTGATCGACATGTTCACGAAGGGAGTGTTTGTACAATTCTGTATCATCTGCATATAAATGATAAGAAACTAAGTGACGCTCAATGACATGCGACAGGGGCTGTGTATACAAAGTAAAGAGAACAGGCCCCAAGACCGACCCCTGTGGAACGCCACAAAGCAGCTCAACAGGGTGGGACTCAAATCCTGCCACTGAAACCATCTGCAAGCGACCAACAAAGTAGGATTGGAAAAATTTCAGTGCTGTGCTTTGAATGCCAAACACATCACGAAGGCGGGCAAGTAAAATGTCATGGTCAATGGTATCAAACGCTGCGCTCAGATCGAGCAGAGTCAGAACAGAGATTAGATCTTCATCGCTAGCACCAAGTAGGTCATTCACAACACGCAGCAATGCTGTCTCCGTGCTATGACCAGACCTATATGCTGACTGGAACACATGCCACAGACCATTATTCTTGATATGGTCTAGCAGCTGCGTGAGCACTATCTTTTCCAGAAGCTTTGAAAGAAAAGGTAGGTTGGATACGGGTCTGTAGTTGTTCAAACTGTTGGGATCAAGTGAAGCTTTCTTTAAGAGCGGCTTAACAATTGCAGTTTTGAAACAGGTAGGTACAGTGCCGTGCAAGAGGGACTCATTTACAATAGCTGTAACAACTGGTACAATTGCATCTTTACATTCAAAAAGAAGGGACGAAGGCACAGGGTCTAGCTCACAGGTTTTGAGAGACATCTTACTCATGGTGTCTAGCACTACCTTTTCAGTCACTGGACTGAAGCATGCAAGAGGAGTGCCAGCAAAACACTTAGATTCAAATGAGCAAGATGTATCAGCATCATCACATTTGTCAATGTTGTCACGTATTGTTCTGACTTTGGAACAGAAAAAGCGAGAAAACAGTTCTGGGAGGTCACGGATTGGGTGTGTGCTGGGCAGTTGAACAGATTTGGTCTTACCCAAGAGTCCATTAGTCACACGGAAAAGTTCTTTGCAAGTACTTGCTGCAGCAACTTTTGCGCAGATGAAAGCAGTCTTGGCATTGGTGGTCAAGCGAGTGATTTTATGCTTCAAACCATTCATTTAAATAAACTACATTCAAAATATGATAATCACATCACTTCACTAATAACTTGTGATTTGAGTCGGTCTCTGATCACCTTTTATACAAAGGGTGTTAATCACTTTTTTGAAGTAGACACTGACAGCCTAAGTTGTGATTTAAATTCAAATCCAATAGTAACAAGTTCAATTGGCAAATTAGCATGCCTTATGTATTACAAATTTGGTAATTATCTCGCTCCTGTGGTAACCTTGCTTGTCACTGGGAGTCATATTGATTTTTCAAAATTAAATTTTCTAAGAAAAGAAAATGATGGACCAAACAGACGAGACCCAGAGGACTCCACAACAGAACCCTGTTTTGACGCAGGTTCAAACGATCACTAAACAGAAAAGTCCAGGAAGGGTAGAGGCAGGAAAAAGATTAGCCGAATATAACAGACAAAAAAAGTTAGAGCTTAAGGTGTTAACAGAAAAGGCTCATGTAACTGACCCGCCATCAGGACCATCAATAACATCAGCCCCAGCACCATCAGGACCAACACATTTACCCCCTCATCAAAGCGAAAGACCTTCAAATGAGTCTAAACCCCAATCATCAAAATATATAGTTGCTGGATTTTTTTGTTGGATTTGTTTTCTCAGGTTACCAATTATACAAAAAATACAAACCACAGACTCGAACAGGGTCCAAAAAATTAAACACTCCAAAAACAGAACCAGTAGTCTCCACATTACCAGTAATGCCAAAACCTGCTGACCCATTTTACATGCAGTAATAAAAATATTATTAAATTTTTATTGCCTAAGAAAATGAGCAAAACAAAAAACTTAATGAACCTTGTCTATCACTCTGCCATAATCAGTGGACTAGCAGTTGCTTTCTCTATGCTTGGGAAAAGTCTACTCAAAATGAAATCGGCAGACTTGAGTAGATTAGATTTCGAAGACAGTGCTAAGTTAATTGCTGTTGTCACAGCGTCAATTGCCACAAAAGACTTTCTTGTCAAGCAGGGAATTATTCCCGAAAATATATCTATGTAAATAAAAATAATATGGCGACACTAGCTGTTATTGTTGGAGGTGCTGTTGTCAACGCCCTGGCATTTAGTGGCTCAAACTATCTTTTTTCAAAAATGGGTAGAGAGGAATCTTCTCTTGAGATGAAGCATCACAATGAGGCATCAGAAAAACTGGCACAAGCGCAACAAGAGTATGAAAAACAAAGAATTGAAAAACTTGATTTTGTCAATGAAAAGCTTAGACTAGAAGGTCACGCACAGCATACATTTTCTAATGTCAATGACGCAATCAGGGAATATTTTCTTGTCACTGGTGAAGACATGACCATCCCAAAACCAAAACTTAGTGACTACTATCAACCAAGTCCAGAACAAAGAAATGGAGAAATAATATTTGTTCTAGTGGGAATGACATTTGTTTATTTTACTGGAGTTTTATTGCTAGAAAAAAATGACAGCCGAAAATAAACTATCAAAAATATATTACTCCCCAATTGGCTACTTGAAAGGAAAAACTGCATTAGAAAAATTACATGCGGCTGTGGGTAATGATGTAACACTTGAACAAATAAAACAGTGGCTACAAAGACAGGCAATATGGCAAATATATCTCCCTGCTCCAAGAAAAATATCAAGACCTCATTTTGAAAACACTATACCAAATGACACCCATCAAATGGACCTCCTGTTTCTACCCCATGACACAATAAGAAAAAACGATACAAATACGCACTAACTGTTGTCGACATAGCTTCAAGGTACAAGGACGCCGAACCCATAACTGACAAGAATGCTATTACTGTAGCCACTGCATTATCAAAAATATATAGCCGAGGCCCTTTAAAAGTCCCCAGACTTGTGCAGGTCGATGATGGATCTGAATTTAAAGGTGCAGTTAATCAATTATTTGCAAAGCATAGCGTGCTAGTGTGGCGAGGCATTCCAGGTGTACACAGATCACAGGCAATTGTTGAGAACTTTAACAAGCAATTATCAGAAAGACTTTTCAGTTACCAGTATTCTAAGGAACTCATGCATGACACAAGTAACACTGAGTGGGTAAAAAGATTACCATCTGTAATAAAAGCAATGAATAATGAAGGTCATGTAAAACCCACAGATGCTATTAAATTAAAAACAATTACAGAGCCAAAAACAAAAACACCCCCAGCACCTGACACAAGTTTATTTACAAAGCAGGTGAGATATTTATATCAACCTGGTGAGGCCGAGAATGACGTCAGACGCAGAGCAACTGATCCAATATGGTCCAAGTCTGTACACAATATAAAAAAAAAAGTCCCAGAAACCCACCGATTTATTACCTGTATGAACCAGCCCCTCAGAGGGCATTTGTCAGAGAAGAATTACAGATTATTCCCCCAGACACTGTTACTCATTTCAGTAACTAACTCGTCAATCAGTTCATCACAAATGTCTTCAAATAACTTAAGTCTGTAATGTCCAGGTGCATAAACCTTCTCCTTACTATGAAACACTCGTTTTGTGTCTCCTACTGCCAGTGACTTCTTATGCGTTTGGATCATTTCAAGATTATGTCTATTTGATCTCAGTGACTTGTTTGGATAATCAGGTATTAATGCACCATCTAACACTTGCTTATAATGTTCATGACGGATGTCTTTATTTTTTATTGCTGTTTTTTTTTTTTATTTCTTTGGCTTTTGACTTCTCTTTTGGTGCAGTATAGAATACATTTTTGATCTAAGTCCAACGTACTCGACTATCGGCACACCATTCAGTTCATCTTTAAACTTACCAGGCACGTTCTTGTTTTTTGTGCTATACAGTGGATGGTCTTTTGGATAGTCAGACGTGTCATAAATGTGTAGTTCTGTTTTCATGTCTTTATAAAAGTCTTCAGTACACACGTCTATAATCATAGAGTCAGTGTCAGTGTATAGCAGTCGACACTCAGGATACTTTGGTTTGAAGTAATCATAATAAAATTCAAGCATCAATAATTTTGACAACTCAAAAAATGCCATACCAATAAATACTGGCTTGTCCAGTTTAACAATCTTTTTTTTGAGTGACACTGCATATAATGATGAATGAAACTCTTTATACCCTGTGTACTGTGGCTTGCCTGTAAGTTTAATTGCACCCGATTCAGTTGTTACTAATCTCACATCTTTGCGGTGATGAGGATTTTCCATAGTCTTGCCAAAACAGGCATTGTTCATAAGTTTAAAGAAGTCTTTGTCAAATGCAGTGTTGCCATTTCTCGCACACAATGCTGTGTTCTTCATTATGTAATCTTTCATAAAAGCACTTTGATCAAATTGAATGCCTCTGTGAACTTTCTTTAGTACTAATCCATGTCTGATGTAAAACTGCAGTAAGCGATAATGACATACGTAATTGAATTTGTCATTCAGATTTGGCACAAGTTTAGTGTCTTCTTATTTCCCCGTCATACTCATTTTCTCAACAGCTAATGGATAATCATTGTGGTAATCATGTAGATGGTGCGGGTACTCTAGGTCGACTTCAAAGATCCAACCCTTTGCGTCGTTCTGGTCATGATTCATAATATAGTTTGATAACTGTGTTATGTCATACTGTGACAAATCATACAGACAAAAGTTTTTCAAGGGCAATAATTCACACATTGCGAATCCATACAAATTGTTCGCGTCTACATACGTAATGAATGACATTGACCCTGAGGGGTCAAAGTCTGGGGCGTCCAGATATTTATTATTTGCTCTGGCATAATTGTTTGCTGCAATACTTATGCCGCCTCTCAATCCACGTTCCACCATTTCACCCATCGTATGATCAGACAGCAGGTCTATAAATATCTTACTGGATTTTAAAAATGCATCCCAAGTCATAATAATAATAATAATAATAATAATAATAAGCGCATTAAATAGGCGCTTTATCCCAATTGAAAATTGGCTCAAAACGCCGCCGCGAACTGAACCCAACAAGCACGCTCACGTGAATCACGCGCATTCACTCACACACTGTACATAAACACAGAACATGCCAGGATAGTTATGTAACAGGCAGGGTCAAGACTGTAGTGCAACAAACCCTTTTCACGGTAACTTTCAAAGACGTCTGCTAGCAAACAAACATCGGCTTTCAAGTACTGGTCATGGTAGTCACCAATCGTTTGGCACCCTAGTTTATCCCATGCATCAAGAGCGTGTTGGTAGACAGAGTCAGAAATGCCTTTACCATTAAGTGTGGAATAAACTTTCTCTTTTGGAGGCAGTCTCCTTTCCTCAAACACAACCCAGTCACTGATGTACTCGTACGGATACACACCTTTCTTAATTAAGTCTGGCTCAAAATATTTACTTGTTATTGGAAACGATGTCAGTCCATCTGCCAGACTGGCAAGACCTAAAGACAAATGTTGCATGGAGTCATAAAACATTAATCTGTTGTCCAATCTAAACGTCAAATATTTTTCAGTTGTCTGTGCAATGCAACAAATATTTTTGTAAGACTCATCCACAGCACGCATGACAATGTGTGAATCATACCCCTTTAGATTGTGAAAAAAGATTGGCAGTTTATATGTCTTAGGATCTGTTTTTAATAATAAGTTACACTTGTTATGTGCAGCACCTCTGTAGCGTCCAGTTATGTGATCATGGTCACAAACTTTATCACCCTGTAGGTGTTGTTCACAAATCCAACACGTCTCCACTGCATCAAAATTTAGTTTATCTTCTTCTGTCATCATTACAGGCATCTGATTGTTTTCCTGATATTGTACTACCTGACTATACAGTTGTCTCATTTCTGTTAAAAACAGACATGCTGCATTTTCCCCCTGTAAATAACAGGCTCTGTATGTTGTCCGTCTGATATAACAAGAATATAACCAAAAGAACACACTACTTGGTCACTCAATTTTACTGTCTTTGGTAATGATTCTGGAACAGGACCATCATATGGAACTACCAGTGATTCAAAATCAGCATACACTACAAATGGTAGTTTTTGCTGATTCCCATAGTTCTTAAAATCTACTTGACTACCAGGCTCTGGATACTTAAGTACTGTTTGTATGTCATCAGCTGACCTACAGTGCAAAACGTGTTTGTGTGCCAACTTTATGGAGGAAAACCTTTGTAAACATCTCTAACACACTTCCTGTTTCCCATCATGTTTTGTTGTATGACTATGAATTAGACGTGACATACTCCTGATAATTGTGTAGTGATCACCAATTAATAACATGTCAACATGCTTATCTTCTGGTTGTCCGTAGGTTGGAGCAAGTGGTGATACTCTAATGGGTTGTAACTTGTTATCAGACTCATTATCCCACACAAACACATTTACAGATATACCAGGATTTAATTGTTCAAACAAGTCTATGTCTTCTGTTTTAACAGGGAAATCAGTACCACTAAAGTTGAGTTCATTTACAAATTTGGTGTAGTTAGATACGCGATCAGGTCTTGTTTTTACAAAGTGTAGTTTAGCAAGCACAGACCACATAAAACAATAGGGGTCATTGTTTTGTATATTGATGACAGCCTTTTTGTTTGCAACCTCTGTTGGCAGTGGTATCCATTATTTACCTAATATAGGATGATACCTTGACTGTTTTAATTGTAGTTCATGTACATGACCTTCGTGCCAACCAGACCCCTTCATTTTTGCTTTGTCAATTGCTTCAAGAAAGTCAGGCAATAGTCTGTCTCTAAACACATTTTCCAATTCCCTTCTTGTATTAATGGTGTGTTGTCTTGTCGATATATACGATACAATCACTTCACCGTCTACTCTAGTAAATTCTATTTTTGCAACAACCTGAATCTTTACACTGCCTGAAAGAAGATTATCTTGTATGACAGAAAAAGAGTTTTCTATGGATTCATAAACATTGTTCATCATCATCATCATCATCAGTCCCTTGCCCGAACTGGGCGTTGGGGGGACTGAAAGGCAGCAGCAACAGACAGTGCTCTCCACTGAGTTCTATTTTGGGCGGTGGCAAGCAAGTCTGGCATCTCGAGTTCGGTCCATTCTTTTATGTTTGCGACCCAACTCTTTCTCTGACGACCTCGCCGACGACTTCCTTCGAGAGTGCCTTGGAGGATAGTCTTGGACAAGGTGTTGTGTCGGGTCACGTGGCCAAACCAAGCAAGCTTGCGCCGTTTCACGGTTGCCAGAAGAGGTTCATGTGGGCCCACCAGGGAGGTGACGATGCTCCGTACATATTCGTTGGTTTTGTGCTCGCGGTACGAGATGCGGAGCAACTTCCTCAGGCACTTGTTCTCAAAGGCCTGGATTTTCTTTTCTGAGTCTGCAAGCAGTGTCCAAGTCTCACAGCCGTAGAGTAGAATAGACACTACGAGGGACTTGTAAAGCCTGTACTTGATGGTGAAGCTGATGGAGTTACTTCGCCATATCCTGTCCAGCCTGGCAATTGCGGATGTTGCTGTACCTATCCTGATACGGATCTCTGCTACGCAACTACCGTCTTTGGACAGGGTGGCTCCCAAGTACTTGAAGCTATTGACCTCTTCTAGCTTCTGGCCGTTCATGTGAATGTTGCTGCTGCTGTCGCTTGTGGTGTTGATCATCACTTTGCTTTTATCCGTACTGATCTCCATGCCATAAGACCCTGCGCTACTTGAAAGTTTGTCTGTCAGGTTTTGGAGCTCACTATTGCTGCCTGCCATGAGGTCAATATCGTCTGCGAATCGAAGATTGCACAGGGATCTGCCACCAATAGAGATTGAAGTATGGTGGTCGTGGAGGGTTTCCTGCATGATCTTCTCCAGGAATATGTTGAAAAGGACAGGAGAGAGCAGGCATCCTTGACGGACACCGATCGTCGTCCTGAAGAACTCGCCTGACTGATTGTTAAGTAGAACCGCGCTGCAGGCGTTCTTGTAAAGCGCTTCTATCATTTGGATCAGTCCCTCCTCTATGTTGAACGATCTCATGACTTGCCAGAGTCCGTCGTGCCAGACGCGATCAAATGCTTTCCTGAAATCAATGAAGTTGTGGTAGAGTTCGCGCTGATGCTGCAGATGTTTCTCGATCAGGACGCGGCAGTTGAAAATCTGCTCTACAGTGCTTCTTCCAACTCTGAAGCCAGCCTGTTCTTCTGCCAGCAGTTCCTCGGCGAAAGTTTTGAGGCGGTTGAGAATGATTCTAAGCATTACTTTGCTAGGGTGACTTCCGATGACATCCTCGATCTCTGTGATGAGAGGAGAGCCTGGAAGAAAAAGAGAGGCCAAGACCTCACATCAGCAAACAAGTACAGACTTGTCAACAAGAAGATCAGGAAGAGGATGAAAGAAGCCAAAGAAGATTGGATTGAAGACCAGTGTTGTAGCGTGGAAGAGGGCATGGCAAACGGCAACAGCAAGAAGGCTTATGAAACGCTAAGGACCCTCACCAAGACTCAACAGCGAACAGCCACAGTCATCGAAGACAGCAGCGGCCAACTCCTTACGGAAAACACTGCTGTACTAAACAGATGGACTGAGTACTGCCGAGACTTGTATAACTACAAGGCTGAGCCAGACACCAGCATCCTCCAAAACAACCAGGCTGGGGCCAGGAAGGCTGAAGACCTGCCAGTGTTAGCTGAAGAGGTGGAAGCAGCCGTACGCAGCCTGAAGGGAGGTAAGTCTCCAGGTGTAGACAACATACCTGCTGAACTGTTGAAACATGGAGGAGAAGTAACAACGAAGGTCCTCACTACACTCTGTCAAAAGATCTGGGAGCAAAAGAAATGGCCAGTAGAATGGACACAGTCTCTAGTGATCCCGCTCCCCAAGAAAGGAAACATGAAACAGTGCCAGAACTACAGAACTATCAGTCTGATAAGTCACCCTAGCAAACATTGTTACTATTAGATATAGGCAAGTCTGTTGTGTGAAACACGTTTGATGGGCTTTGAGCATTGTCCATCATTTTTATTTGTCCGACAAAATAATAATAGAAAAAATTACACCTTATGTAATACCACTTTATTAACTGTAACACTGTTAATATAAACATTTACTTATGTAATTGTTGAAATATGTGTTCACAAAGTATCTCAAACCAGCCCTGGCGGTTGTTTAATACTCTTAAGGTGGGTGTCCTAAAATCAACTGTTAAACACTCCACATCTGGATGCTCATCAACATAATCCAAAGTCATATTATATGACAAATATATTGCTGATGGCACTGAGACGTTTATGTCAGGCTGTTTGGAAGGTGTTCTTATCTCTTCAAACTGCACAACATCTTTGAAGCAGTGTGTGATGTCAATAGTTTGTCCGTCTGTCATTTTTATTGGACAAAACAAAAGTATAAATTAATTTACTAATCCATACCCTGTGGGCTGATCTGTCTTTAAAATAAGCTTTAGATGCTTAGTCAATTTCAGTTTATTTTTCACATCATGTCGTTCATGTTTATTTGGTATGACGTCATTCTCTCTGAGACAGTCTTCAAAGCTGTCACGATCCTTACAGTAAAACAAACAGATAAACTTTAACTGTTCTCGAAAATCTTTCAGTACAGCATTATATTTTTTAGTGAGAATCCATACACTTATGTTTGCGTGTCTGCCACTAAAGCCAGTTCTGCTAGAGTGTTTCTTTTCTTGACAATGTCTTTTTCTGCTGAGCAGTCATCGACAATAAACAAGGTTGACTGTCTTTCAAATTGCTTGTAAAAATACAGCAGGTAGTCATTCAGTTTTTTCTCAGGGTCAACTAAGTAGATGTTGCTGTCAGTCCAAATGAATAAACGGTTGTGACAAGCTTTATTGTGTTTATTGTAGGACAAAATATCACAATGTTTTCGAAATGGTATATGTATCTTGTTTGCAAGACATCAAGTACAAATTCAGTTTTCCCACACCCTGTAGCACCACAAAACAAACCACAGTGTGGGTCGAGTGTCATCAAGTTCATTTTAATACTAATTATAATTTAATACAAGTGTCCACTTAGTCTGCTTTCAGAAATATTGAGTTGTGCGTCATAAATCAGATACAAATATATGTTTATGGCTCCTCCTGTTTCAGTCTTTTTTTGTATCTGAATTGTAATTCCGTCACTGCCGTTTTCAACAGTACATCCTGACCCATGCAGGTAATCATCATCTTTACTGCGTAGGTCTAACCACAGTGCATACTTATTTGTCAGGTATTGACCAATTCTTACATCATACAGATGTAAATCTTTACACGCCATGTTTGCTGGTTTTTCTCTAAGTCTTCCACCTGCCCATTTTGTAATCTCGTCATAGTGTTGGTAAGGATGCATTCCAGAAGCATAGACTTGATTAGGACGTCCCTCAGTCGTACAGGATAAATGTGTAATCTTTGGATTGTAGAATTTTTCTGAATCCCGTTGAAATGGATTTTTTGGTTCAATAAACAACATCAGTATACCTTTCAGTGACCTGGCAGGTGTGTTAAGGGTTTATGTTCCACATTGTATCAGCTCTGTCTTTGGGTATTGTACTGTGTCTTATCACGCA
Organism: Semisulcospira habei; assembly: GCA_036245525.1. Taxonomy (NCBI): domain Eukaryota; kingdom Metazoa; phylum Mollusca; class Gastropoda; family Semisulcospiridae; genus Semisulcospira; species Semisulcospira habei. The sequence continues at coordinate 36,691,493 of BTPG01000005.1, forward strand.
GTCATAATAAATTGGAAGTCTTAACTGATATTGATTTTGTATGAGTCTGGCAAGTTCAGTGTGTGTGACAATTTCATATTCCAAAGAAATGTTTGAGATATTGTATGTTGCGTCTGGGTCAGTTATTTTGATAACTTTTGCAGTCATTAAAAGTTAGTTCAAAACTCAGACGGTCATTCAGTGCTCCTTGGTAATAAGGCAAGTGTGTTGTGAGGATTTCAAATTCAAGTGGAATGTAAAATCTATTTCCATATGTTTCTGCTAATATAACGTCCTCAATTGCTGATGTTGATTTGTCTCCGGCATCGATTCTAAGTTTAGCAACATTAGCAGACTGTATGCCTTGGTAAACACGATCTTCTCTTTCTTCTCGTGTAAGCCAAATGTCTTTGTAACAGTAAAACACATCAGCATCATCAAGACTAAACACTTCCTGTCCTTCAAGTTTTACTTTGATGGTCTTAACAATTGCTCTGCCAAGATTGTCAACCAGTGTTCTGTTTGCATCTGATTCTGATGAAAGTTCAATATTAAATGCTAGGCATGCAGTGCCAGGAACAATAACATGATTGGGACCCAGGTTTGGAAACTTGACTGTAAGGGTTTGGTTCTGGTCTATAGTACTAGGATTGTTTGTGATGACAATTGATTGCCTAATGCCCTTAACACCAAGAGGCTCACGTAGTTTTCTGTACGGGTCTAACTTTGATCCGTAGGACTGTGTCATTTTATTCTCTCTTGGCTTGACTTCGCGAACGAAGATTTTATAGGAGTTGCCCACTATGTCTGCAGGCTTGTTCGTGGCTGCGGAGGCCAATCCGAGACAGGCAGGTTCGACCGCTGTGGCTGCAGGGGGAGGTATGGCCAGGGTTCTGAGTTGCGGCATCTCTGTTTTTTCTCCTGAGCCGCTTGTCCTTAAGGCTAGCTCTGCGAGATTCCTCAAAGGAGACAGCTGCCTTGTAAGTGGTGGAGCGCCAGGTGTCACGGTCCACAGCAAGCGAAGACCACTGGTGGTGGTCGATTTGGCAGGCACTAAGTGACTTCTTGAGACAGTCTTTGTATCTCTTCTTTGGTGCCCCTCTGTCACGGTGTCCAGTAGCAAGCTCGCCGAACAGGGTGATCTTTGGTAGGCGATGATCCTCCATCCTGGAGACATGCCCCACCCAGCGGAGCTGTGTCCGCAGCAGCAAAGCCTCGATGCTCACAGTTTCAGCCTGTTCAAGGACCTCGACGTTGGTGACATAGTCACTCCAGTGAATGCCCAGGATGGTGCGCAGGCAGCGCTGGTGGAAGCGTTCGAGGAGTCGTAGTTGGCTGCGGTAGAGGGCCCAGGACTCGGAACCATACAGCAGGGTAGTGAGGACCACAGCTCTGTACACGCTGATCTTGGTGCCTGTTTTCAGCTGTTGATTGTGCCACACCCACTTGAAAAGTCGCCCGAAAGCGCTGTTCGCTTTTGCCAGCCTGCTGTCAAGCTCCTTGTCCAGCTTGGCGTCCGATGTGATAATGCAGCCAAGGTAAGTAAACTGGTGCACTGACTTTAGTTCAGACTCGCCAATGATGATGTGAGGAGGGCGATACACTGTCTTGGGTGCCGGCTGATGGAGGACCTCTGTCTTTTTCAGACTGACCTCGAGTCCAAAGAGCTGGGCAGTGTCTGCAAAGCAGGACGTGATGCGCTGCAGGGCTCTCTCTGTGTGTGCAACGAAGGCAGCGTCATCAGCAAAAAGCAGCTCACGAATCAGTTGGTCTAGGGTTTTCGTGTGGGCCTGCAGTCGTCTGAGGTTGAACAGGCTGCCATCGAGACGATACCTGATGTACACTGCATCGTCATCATCGAGGTCCACTGTGGCCTGCTTCAACATCATGCTAAAAAAGATGGTGAAGAGGGTCAGTGCCAGCACGCAGCCCTGCTTTACACCGTTGAGAATAGGGAATGGTTCTGAGAGGTCATTGTTGAGTCTGACCTGGCCTTACTGGTCCTCGTGTAGCTGGACAATCATGCTGAGGAACTTTGGGGGACAGCCAAGTCGCTCCAGGATCTGCCACATGCCTTGCCTGCTCACAGTGTCGAACGCTTTTGTTAGGTCGACAAACGTTACGTACAGCCCTTTGTTCTGCTCGCGGCACTTCTCCTGAAGCTGTCTCAGCACAAAGACCGTATCGGTGGTGCTCCTGTTTGCTCTGAAGCCACACTGGCCCTCTGGGAGGTGGTCTTCAGCGATGGCAGGTATCAGCCGATTCAGGAGCAGCCTTGCAAGAATTTTCCCAGCAATGGACAGCAGGGTGATTCCCCGATAGTTGGAACAGTCAGACTTCTCGCCTTTGTTCTTGTACAGGGTGATAACGACAGCATCACGGAGATCCTTTGGTAGTGTTCCTTCCTCCCAGCAGTAGAGAAAGAGGTCATGGAACTTGTTGTGCAGTGCTGTGCCTCCATGTTTCCAGATCTCTGGCGGTATTCCATCAATGCCTGCTGCTTTGCCACTCTTGAGCTGGTGGATAGCTGTGAGGGTCTCTTCAGCAGTGGGCGGTTCGTCCAATTCAACCTTTACTGGGAGTTGTGGGATTTGTAGGATGACTGCTTCTTGAACAGTGCGCTCAGCGCTGAAGAGGCTCTGAAAGTACTCCGACAAGCGGTTCAAGATGGAGGTATTATCTGTGAGGAGTGCCTGGCCATTCGCGCTTCACAGGGGACTTTGTACCAGGTGCCTGGGGCCATACACTGCTTTCAGTGCTTCGTAGAAGCCCCTGTAGTCACCATTGTCAGCGCAAAGCTGGGTCCTCTGTGTAAGTCTGGTCCACCACTCATTCTGGAGATCTCTGAGCTTGCGCTGGAGACTGCTGCAGACAAGGCGAAAGGCAGACTTTTTCACAGGGCAGGAAGGCTGGGCTAGGTGGGCCTGATGGGCGGCTCTTTTTTTTTTTTTTGCTAGGTGTTCCTGGATCTCAACATCGTTTTCGTCAAACCAGTCTTTGTTCTTCTTTCTAGCAAAACCCAAGACCTCTGCAGAGGATTTTGCAATAGCAGTTTTCAGTTGTTCCCAGAGTGTTTCAGGGGAGGAGTCTGCTGGGTCCTCTGTGTCTTTGAGCCTGCGCTGTAAATCTGTCTGAAAGGCAGCTTTCACATCGTCACGCTGAAGGCTGGCAACATCAAGCTTTTTCTTGGGGGGCCCCCATTTCTTGGGTTTTGGCTTGACGTGGAGCCTGAGTTTGCAGCGGACAAGGCGGTGGTCAGTGTGGCACTCTGCGCTGGGCATCACTCTGGTGAGGAGGACATCACTGCGGTCCCTCTGACGCACTAGGACATAGTCGATAAGATGCCAGTGTTTGGAGCGAGGATGCATCCAGGTGGTTTTTCGACTGTCCTTTTGCTGAAAAGTAGTGTTGGTGATGACCAGTTGCTGCTCTGCACAGAACTCCAACAGTAGGCGGCCATTGTCATTGCAGTTCCCGACGCCATGCTTGCCGAGGACTCCTTTCCAGGCTTCAGAGTCCTGGCCCACTCTGGCGTTGAAGTCGCCAAGGATGATGACTTTGTCGTCTGCAGGGGTGCTCTGTATGAGGCTGCGCAGGTCAGTGTAAAACTTGTCCTTTTCAGCAGGCTCTGCCAGGAGGGTTGGGGAGTACGCGCTGAGAAGGGTGACGTGTTGCTGGTGTCTCAGTGGGAGGCGCATGGACATGATGCGGTCTGAGTGACCCGTAGGTAGGTTTTCCAGCTTAGTCGCAATGGAGGTCTTGACCATGAAACCCACGCCTGAGAGCCATCTTTCTGATTCAGGCCTGCCTGACCAGTAGAGGGTGTACCCAGCACCAAGTTCTTGGAGGATGCCTTCGTCCAGAAGGCGTACTTCACTGAGCGCGGCGATGTCGATGTTTAACCTCCGCAATTCATGGGCAATGAGGGCGGAGCGACGTTCAGGGTGTCCGCTGTCTGCTTTGTCGAGCATGGTTCGGATGTTCCAGCATGCTACGTTGAGTCCGGTCGTTGTCGTCATGAGAGTGGATCCGTTATTCTTTCTTGTTTTTGGACCGCAGGAGAAGATGCCCGTTGACCGCGGCTAGCCAACTGGGGTTGCGAGGGGACGAGCTTTGGTTAGGCCACCTTTTCTAGGCCCCTCTCCATGTGGAGCAAGCAGTGCTGTCCCTAGAGAAGGCTGCTTGGTCGTTCAGGGTGTGCCGAGTGATGTTGTCATCCCCAGGTCAACATCAGGCGACCAATATCCTGAACCGCCTGCATGCAGGTTTGAGACTGCGGCTTCCAGTGACATCTTTCACCTGCCGTTTTGCCCCTCGCCCGTCGCTACAGGATTTGGAATGGTCAGTGTCATGGTCCGTGGTCGTTTCCTAAGCCTGCGCGGTGGAGCTTTTTTGGTGGAGTGCAGTGTGCGCAGTACTGGCCCCACCCTTTAAACCCTTGGTTCATCTGCCATGGCCTAGCAAGCTGGGACGATGGCATCAAGGTCCTCGGGTCGTAGGTTTTATATCAGACTGTCCTTGTCCTAGTCTCTGGCTCAAAAGCCTTCCCCGGAGACACGGGGGCTTTGATGTCAGGGGTTTCCTCCCTTAGCCTTTCCGCAGCCAAGCGGCCAGGCCTGCAAGGCAGCAGGGGACTCGTGGAGGGCGGGGTCGTCTATGTCCCGTGCAGATGTGAACATCTGCCCACTGCCCATGTCATTTATTATGCAAAAATCAAATATTAAATTAATAAAACAATGGCAGCAGGAGGATTTAATCATGAAGATATTGAAATGGATGTCATGGATGACTATGATACCAGTGCTAGTGCAACAGATATGACTGGAATGGGAACTAGTAGTATGTATCATCATTCATTCATTCATTCAATCCTCTCTGCGCCGTCTGGTGCTTGAGGCGACGGCAAGGGAGCGCCACTTTTGTCTGTCAGCTGCTATTTTGGGTGCTGTTTGCAGAGTAAGGCCTCTGTTCTTGAGCTCTCGCTCCACGGTTCGGCGCCACGTCTCCTTTGGTCGCCCACGGTTTCTCTTCCCCTGTGGTGTCCATCTCAGTGCCACCCTTGGTAATAAGTCGGGTGACATTCTGCAAACGTGGCCTAGCCATCTCCGTGTGGCGATGGTTTCAGCGATGCTGTCTGCGCCTGCTCTCTTCCGTAGTTCCTCGTTTGTAATCATGTTTGGCCAGAAGACCTTCATGATCCGTCGCAGGCACTTGTTCTGGAAGACTTCCAGCTTGCGTTCCGTAGCAGTAGTGGATTTCCAGCACTCTGACCCATAGAGAAGGACACTCAGCACGTTACTCTTAAAAATACGAAGCTTGGTGTGGATGCTCAGGTTTGTGGTCCTCCAGATGGGTTTCAGCATTGCGAAGGCTTGGTTGGCTTTTCTGATTCTTGTGGTGATCTCCCTTGTGCAGTCTCCATCTGTGGTAACCTTGCTGCCCAGGTACATGAACTCGTCCACCTCTTGCAGAGGTTGGTCATTGATGGTGATTGGGTCGCCCACTATGGTGTTCTTCCTCATGACTTGAGTCTTCCTAATGTTGACCCCGAGACCTATGGAGCTTGCTGACTGTGTCAACTGTTGTGTCTTCTGTTGCATGTCCTGGTTTCTGCTTGCCAGCAGCCCGATATCATCGGCGTAGTCGAGGTCATCCAGCATTGAGGTCAGCGTCCACTGAATTCCCTGCCTCCTTCCCTCTGTGGTGCGGCGCATGATCCAATCAATTGCCATTGAGAAGAGGATCGGCGAAAGAATACATCCTTGTTTCACTCCGGTTTCCACCTTAAACGGTTCGGTGAGCTGGTTGTTGTGGACGACTCTGCACTCAAAATTCTTGTACAGGGACCTGATGACGTTGACAAGTTTCTGGGGAATTCCATAGTATCGCAGGATTTTCCAAAGGGAGTCTCGATGCAGACTGTCGAAGGCCTTCTCAAAGTCCACAAAGACCACATATTGGGATCCATTCCATTCGTTAGACTGTTCAAGGATCTGTCTCAGGACGAAAATATGGTCAATGCAGGACTTGCCTTTCCTAAAGCCTGCCTGCTCCTGGCGAAGGATGCCATCCACTGCTGTCGTAATGCGTTCAAAGAGAATGCGGCTGAAGATCTTGCTGGTGAGGGATAGTAAGGTGATGCCTCGCCAGTTGTTACAGTTCCCCAGGTCTCCTTTCTTCGGAAGTTTGACGATGGTGCCGGTCTTCCAATCGCTCGGCGCTTCTTCAGTGTCCCAGATCTTTTGAAAAATCTGACAAAGAAGCTGCGGCGTTACCGTATTTTCTACTTTCAGCATCTTGGGGCACACTCCGTCATCGCCAGGTGCCTTCCCGTTCTTCAGCTTTTGAATGGCCTGCTTGACTTCCGCAATAGTAATGTTGCCGAGGTTAATGTCCAGGTCCTCCTCCGCTTTAGGAATGTCAGTGAGGGTTGGTGGGTCTGAGCGGTTCAGGATGGACTCGAAGTGTTGCTTCCATCTCTTCAGCTTCTCTTCCTCTACTGTGACATGAGTTCCATCTTCAGCTCTCACTGGAAGGTCGTGGTACTGTCCGTAATCGCCCTTCAGCTTCTTGGTGTTCTGGTATACTGTCTTCATGTCTCTCTGTTTTGCAGCTGCCTCCGCTTCTTCTGCCAGCCTTTCTGTGTGCATTCTCTTGTCTCTTCTCGCTGATGTCTTCACCGCTTGATCTTTCTCTCTGTATTCTCTTGATATTCTTTCCTTCAGTCTTGGTGATTTGGTGTCCAAAAGTTTCTTCTTGATCTGTCTTCTCTCTTCTATGCGAGCCCACGTGTCTTCTGAGATCCACTCTGTCTTCCTGCTCTTTCTGTATCCTGAAACTTCCCCTCCTGTTTCCTTCATGGCTCTGTTGAAATCTTCAATAGTCAGCGCTGTCTCATCTTCCAAAACACTAAATCTATTCCTGAGGGCCAACCTAAACTCTTCTTTCACTTTTGGGTCTTTCAACTTGGCCACGTCGTAGCGCTGATTTCTGGTGTCTCCTATCTTTACTTTCCTAAGCTTCAATGTCACCTTCCCCACCGGAAGACTATGGTCGCTGCCAATGTCAGCATGTCGCATCACTCGCACATCCTGCAGAGAGTGCCTCCAGCGACCGTTAATGATGATGTGGTCGATCTGGTTCTGGGTCTTGCCATCTGGTGATTTCCATGTGAGTTTGTGGATCTCCCTATGCGCAAACAGGGTCCCTCCTATGACTAAGTCATTTTCCTCGCAGAAATTGACCAGCCTCTCCCCGTTGTCGTTGATCACACCCGCTCCATGTCGTCCCATGGTCCTCTCTCTGTCTTCATTGTCGCAGCCGACCTTAGCATTGAAGTCACCGATCAGCATCAGCACGTCATGTCGAGGGATGTCTTCCAAAACAGCTTGGAGGGCGTCGTAGAATGCATCCTTATCCTCTTCTTCCGAGTCGTCTATCGGTGAGTAGCCCACAACAATAGACAGCTTTGCATATTTGGAATTCATCCTGACGTACAGCAGGCGCTCGTTCACAGGTTTCCACTGTAGGACGGTGTTGGCCTTGCTCTTATTGATGATGACAGCAACTCCTTCTTGGTGTTCGTTGTCTGTTCTTCCAGACCAGATGATGACTTCTCCGGAGCTCAACCTCTGTTTGCCAGCACCAGTCCATCTTGCTTCTGTTACTCCCATGAGGGTTAGTTTGTAGCGGTTCAGTTCACTTACTGCTTGCGCCAGCTTTCCAGTCTGGTAGAGCGTTCGCACATTCCAGCATCCAATTCTGATCCATCGTTTTGGCGTCAGGAGTTCCGCTATCGGGGTGGAGACGTCCTTGCGGCTTTGGTCCCCATCCATCATAAGTCCAGTTTCCTGGTCTGCTTCGCTCCCAGCGCCGGTTGTCGCTTTTTCCCTTGTTGTCGTTTCCGTAGCAAGTTTCTTTTTACAGGGTGGAGTCGCTAGCCCCACGCCTAACCCTCCTCCTTTATCCTGACTTGGGACAGGCAGTTAAGCCCCCAAAGGGGCCTCCCTGGTGGAGTTGTAGTATGTATCACGAACTGTTAAAAGACAAAGTAAACTCATTTTATGACAGTGTTGGTGTCCGCCCAGATGTACTAGATCCTAATCAGTTTGAATATGATAAAGGACACTTATTTGTAAATACAGACAGAGGAAAAGTATATCTAACACATAAAAACAACCCTGCTAAGTTTAGAGCTTTAAGTACAATAAAAACTGATGTAGGTGGTGAGGCAGCACTGCAGCGTTACCTTGGTGTTGGTTCTAGTAAGAAGTTAACCCCTAGACTTGCTAGTGCACTCCATGACACGCAAACAAGATTACCAACAGGACAAGAAATTGAGATGACAGAAATAACAAGACTACCAGAAATAGCAAACACGGTAATACAAGAAACCTCATTTACTGATGAAGTAATGAAAACAATAGAAGACCCTCCTTTGTCAATGCGGGAGATTATGAGTTTGGATAAATCACTGCAGACAATCAGATGTGTAAATAATGTAGCCAAACTGGGTGAGCTTGATAATCAAATAGAAAAAGAAAAAGAAAAATTAGCAACTGCAGATGAGGAGAATCTTGACACAGAAATAAAACAAAGAATACAACACAGATTAAATGATTTGCAGTTAGAAAGACCAGGAAGGTTAGAAGCGATTAGTATTGGAAGAGAAAAACTGAAAACACAGGTCAACAGGATTAGAGAAACTATTCAGAAAATACTTCACGAAGACACAAAATTGGCTGAGAGATTGAAAACACTTTTCAGAGAACAGGGCATCACAATTGCGAGTTTAATTACTGCTCTTGGATTTATTATCAGTACTGTTGTGTTGGGTCCAGCACCTCAGACCCCACCGGTTCCGTCAGACCCAAAAGATTTACAGTCATGGGTAAAAAAACAATTAACACACATATCAGACTTGCTTAAGAAATTGGCTCTGAAAGCAATGGATGCATTGCCTGGCATTATAGGCACAGTTGTCAGTTGGTTTATCAGTACAGCAGCAAAGGTAGTGGGGTTTATGGCAGAGCATGTGTTTATATTTTTGGTAACAGTAGGAGAGTTAATGGTGGGCTATTTAATGAAACAGGTAAAGAAGTAATATACCTAATCCAGTGAGGCCTATTACCAATGCAGTTCTCTCTGACTCATGTGTTTTTGATGACGGTGCTGGTGCTGGTGCTGGGGCTGGTGCCGGTGCAGGTGTGGGTGCCGGGGCTGGGGCTGTTGCTGACATTACTGGCGTTACTGCCTGTACGGGTGGTGATGTTACTGGTGCTGGCATTATTAATGGTTTTATTGACTGTAAATGTGTGCCAGGGTTCACAGATTGATTGAGTCCTAATTTCTGACCACGACCTGCAACAATTATTTCATTATTATAATTTGTTATTGTCCCCATTTGTAATTGAAGGTCAGATGGTAGCATGTATAACCCGATGCCAACTACAAAGTCAGCTTTTGATCTGGCATATCTGAGAACGTCTTGATAGCATTGTATGCTTGATGGGAGATCTACTGTTGAATTAATTGAATCTTCTAGGTTTGCGAGAAACTGTTTTTGTGCTTCAAATTTGCCACTCCCATTTAAAATGTTTGATTTTGTTAATGATTGTTCTGTTTGACTCATTTACGCGCTCGACTCCCGCTTGAGTAAACCCGTCACTTTTGTCTAAAATAAATGTGGTCCAGGCATTAGACTGCTTCTGTTCTATTGATCCTAACCAGACTTGTGATTTTGATGAGAATGAATTGTAACCAGGGTAGTAATTTTGTGGGTATTGTCTGTGACTCATAGCATAATACAATGTACCCATGCCATTGTGATCATCAAGTTTTTGTGCAAAGTCATACTTAGGACTGATGTTAAACTCATAACAAATGCGTTCAAATGCTTTCATATCCATGGGGTTGTTATACCTGTTGAAACTGGATTCAGTGGGTAGTGGTGTATGCAGTTCTGACAGTATTCTTCTTAATTGGTAATACGTGTGGAAAAGGTAGACAGACCTAATCAGTTTGTTTGAGTGATTCAAATGGTCTGTAAATGAAACACCGCACCCTGTAGTAGAACAGAGTATAGCAAAGTTAAGTTGGTTTTGAAACATCTGTAATGGTCTTGAAGACCACTTTCTTGCAGTAGCATCATCTGTTATTGGAGGGTTTAGGTAATGGTCAAAGGGGTTGGGTACTTTGACTTGAAATAGATCTTGTTCTGTCATGGCTATATCGAGTTGATTTAGTTGAATTATTTTCTGTTCATAAGTTTGTGTGACATTGTACTTGGCATCTACATTAAATTGAAATGTGTTTACAGTGACATTTGTTGGTGATTTAAATTCCATCATGTTCTTTTTATATGAGATAATAAAAATTTTATCACATTAACAAATCTTGACACAAGCAAACCAGTGTGGTTAACTAATGGGATTGATAATAGAGATGGTAGCAAGGCTGTAGCTATCCATGAAATGTTTTACACTGTAAAGTGGTTTAATGTAACAGATGATAATTATTTTGTATATGGAACTCTTGATGGTGGAAAGAAGAGTGATGCTTTATGATCTGGTTATTATGACTTTTGTACTTTAGCTGAATGGTTTCAAAATGAATTTAAAATTAAAGCAACTATATCAAGCTAACCTACTTGTTACATTGGAATTTCCGAAAGATAGTCAGTATTCATTATCAGATAGGCTTGTAAGACTACTAGGTTTTTTAGGCCAAGTAATAATACATCCAGATGAGGATAGGTCATTATCAGACGAAGGTCTATTGAAACCAAATAAGCAAAAAGTAATTGGAAGATATCCTGTTCATTTGTCAGTACACACAGTATTTAATGTTCATTTAAATGAACTAAACACAACTGAAAATGTTCACAATGGAAAGCCTTCAGCTTTGTTGAGATGCTTTCCGCCTGGAACTGCTCCTTATTGTGAAAGTGTGGTTGTTAGATTTCCTAATTTACAGTTTAAGAAATTAGGTTCTAGTTTCTTTGAATCATTGTGTATATCTGTAACTAATCAAGATGACAAACCAGTTCTGATGCATGATTTTAGTGTTGTGTTAGAAGTTAAATAATTTTATTTTGGTTATAAAAATGAGTGGTGGTCCAAAGCCGAGAATTATACCAGTTGCCTGTCCATCAATAGAGTTCAAAGATTTGGCTGATGTGCAAGATTTTGATAAAGAAGGTGAGGTAGGAGAGGTGTATGGCCTTGAACTTGTTTCCATTGGATTGTGTAAGCGTAAAGTAATCGATGACATGAAAGACGGAACAGACAGACCTATTCCTAAACTTGGTCAGCTGCGTGATGTCACTGTACCTGTTCCAATAAATAACGTGCCTTACAACTTAATACATGTGGGTAATAAGTGGGTAGTTTCACCTGTGCCTACACAGCCACCGCTTGCGCCAACAATTGACTGGGACATAAAGTTGGAATTTATTAGTCCTTATGTATACACTGATGATGAAGGTGCCTTAGTGTTCAGAAAAGTTGTTAACTCTGGACCTTTTATTGTAAGCCTTGTTCCAAGTTTTGCACAAGACAATTATAGCAGAGATAAACTGAAAGTACAAGAGTGCGAAAAACGATGGTATTTTCTTACGCATAGAAAGGGAAGATCAGATGCAAAGGTCGTGTTTGCACCATTAAACTTTCCCATCGCAAGAGAAGTGACAATAGTATTTGAAATTATTATGAGATCTGTATCTTCTGCCAAAGAGGCAGATATTGCGCAGGGAATCAAACTTACGTGGGATGACTCATTGACAGAGGCAACAAAAGTTTTTATTGCTATTAGAAAATGTTTTGATGTTTTTGAGGTTTCGAGCAGTATTCCAGCTGCCAAGATATTGGTCGACAAAATAACTTTTGTTTTTCTAAGTTTCATAAAACTAGAACACATTGATCTTGTTTTGTTTTATTATGCCAGCAAATTGTATACTTTTGACAAGTTGCAAAATGTAATCACTGATTAAATAAAAAAATATTTGTCAATAAAAAATGGTGAGATTGTATCCGCAGCTACCCACAACTGATACTGTGTCGATTGAGACAATTGCATCAGATAAAACATTACAGGCAGACGCATTCCGATCAATAAATATTACAGATGCAATTAAATATTTGGAGGGAAAAGAAGCAAAATACTCCAGGTGTAAGATGATGATGAAACTTTATTTTTCAACGGTAAAAAGTTTTGACAGAAAACAAATCGTCATTTTACAAACTTGCCGTTGCTAACATCTACAGGATAAAAAAGAAGGGAAACTATAAAATATATATGTACATACAAAACCCAATAGCATCATTATATACAGAAAAAATAATAATACTCATCACACACACATGCACACACGCACGCACGCGTGCCGCTCACACATACACCCACACGCACAAACAAACACGAGCACACACACACACATGTGCACACACATATAAAAACCATCTGTATGAAATACGTGAGGTACAGAAAATACAGTACCTGAGAAACGTACTAAGTCTGACTCATCAGGTAATCAAAAAGTTTTGTTTTAAAACTTCCTGGTGAGGTAATAGTTTTCAAATGTGCAGGGATGAAATTCCAAGCAAACGGACCAGAGAATGACATACTAGTTTTAAAAAGGTCAATTCTTGGCAGTGGTAGGGGTAAGGTATTGTTTCTTGAGGTCCGTTCACGTTCTTGGTGAGATATAAATTTATTGGTTAGATACTGGGGTGTCATATTATTCAGTATCTTATGCATATAGACGCATTTGTTTAATGTAAGTTGCTGACGCAGACCGAGAATGTTTAAATATCTAAATTTGTCTGTGGTAGGGATGGGGCGTCTATCTATCATTTTTACAGCTCTTTTGTATATGGAGTTTAATCTCTTCATGTGGACATCACTACAGCCGTCCCACACTGTGGAGACATAATCAACATGGGACTTTATATGAGCATGAAAAAACAATTTACGGGTATTTGTATCCGTTACATGTCTAAGCTGGGACAATAAGAAAGTGTTTTTAGCAATGGTCTTACAAACAGCATTTATATGGGTCTCCCAGCACAGTTGATCATCAACATGTATTCCTAAGAATTTACGCTCAGTGACTTGTTCAACAGGTTCAGCGTTTAATTGTAATTGTAATGGCTGTAGTCGGCGTTGATGTTTTTGCCGCGTGGCGATTAAGATACTCTTTGTTTTTGCTGGGTGAAGAACCATATGGTTCTGTCTACACCAGTCAGATACCTCATTGAGACTGCATTGTAAACTATGGCTAATGTCCATCGTTTTTTTGCCAGAAACATGAAGACTCGTATCGTCAGCAAATAGATTACAATTAACGTCAGAATTAGTGATATGCAACAGTAGATCATTAATAAATAGTATGAATAGAAGAGAGCCCAAAATAGATCCCTGGGGGATGCCGTATTTTACATTTCCTTGCTTAGAGTATCTTCCATGGGCGTACACCATTTGTTTTCTATCTTCGAGATATGATCGGAAGAATGCTATAGCGGATGCGTCCAAGTGATAAACTGTTAGCTTATTTAGGAGAATGTCATGGTCCATAAGGTCAAACGCCTTTTTAAGGTCTAAGAAAACTGCTCCTGACATCAGGCTTTTATTGATTGATTCCAGCCAGCTGTCTACAATATGTGTCAGTGCTGACTGACAAGAATGTTTTGGTCTAAAACCAGACTGGTGAATATTAAGTAATTTACCTTTTTCCAGAAAATCAAGGAGATGTTTTTGAATGTGCTTTTCAAGGGGTTTTGACAAAGCTGACAGAAGGGAGATTGGATGATAGTTATTAATATCTTCAAGATCTTTTGATTTAGGGATTGGGATTACCTTTGCTTCTTTAAGAATGGTTGGAAATGTACTTTGCTTTATGCAGAGGTTGAAAATATATGTTAGTGATTCTACTGTATATGGTAATGAGATTTTTAGGGTTTCATTATCAATACCATCAATGCCAGCAGACTTTTTGTTGGGCATGCTAGAAATATATCTGCCGACTTCCGCAACTGTAATATCAGGGATGGTGAAAGTATTTGATATAGTTGTTTTTTTAAAGTGTTCTCTGAGAGAACTCGGCACTTCATACGGTTTACTGTTATTTGCAGCTGACAATGCTAATATTTTGGCTGTCATTAAGAAATGGTTATTTAATATATCAGCTGACATATGAGATGGGATTTCGGGTGCTGATTTACCCTTTGTTATGACGTTCAGAGCTTTCCAAACAGATGCCGTGTCCTTTTTGTCTCGAATCATTTGTTGGAAAAAAGACTTCTTAGATGCTCTAACTAAATATTTGACACGATTGCGTTGTTTTTGTATTCTTCGTACTTTTGCTCTTTTTTCAGTTTGTCTCTAAATGACATGGCCTGCTTGATATCCGCTGTTAACCACGGTGGTATGGTGGAATGTTTAACTCATTTTTCATGTATTGGCGCATGTTTATTGAGTACACTGAGACGGTATAAGACCATTTTTAATTCTGTTCAAAACACATCTATGGCTGTGGGTGCAATTTCAGCTGGATTATCTGTAGGGGGTATTGTTTTTATATCAACTGGAATTGGTAGTTTAATTGGAGTCGGCCTTGAAGGTGCTAGCATTGCCACAGGACTGGCATGCTTTGGTTTAGAAGGCCTTAACAAGAGATTTCACACAAAATTACAAAAACATGAAGCATTGAGTACTCTTGCTGGTGCAAAACTGAGTAGTATAAAACTTATTATCAGTAAGGCATTGGAGGACAATTTTATTGATGATATTGAATTTAAGAGAGTGCAGGATGATTTAAATAATTACAAACAACTGAAAAATGAAATACAAAATAAGATGCGTAGTCAATCTCCTGTAAATGTTGAAGAACTGAAGGCTAGTTTTTTAGTGGAAGGAAAAAAAGATAGGGGTGAAAGAGACCACAGAAAAGCTTCAAGGACTTTTAGGGAAATAAAAATCAGTTTTTGTAATCAGTCAATATTTTTGTCATACACTTCACAGAGAGATGACACACCGCCTGTCTATTTGACGCCCATGGCGCCGCCAGAATATTTTTGAAAAAATAACAGTTTTTGTCTTTGTATCTTGTCAAATCTGACTCAGTATCTTGTGACTGGAGACAAGTTTTTGTAAATAATTAATAAGTTCTTATGGTAAGTAATTAATAAGTTCTTATTGTAAGTAACTTTAAAGAACCTGCAGAGGTAACCTTTAAGTTACCTACAACTTGTAAGTAAGTACAAAGTTCCAATTGGCTCCAGTGTTGAAAGGTGTTATTCGGGTGCTTTGCAAGTTATTGATTGACACTTCCATTAGGCAGACTGGTCTGCAGCCCTTTGCCCATAACGAGTTATTGATAGGCTATTACGCCAGACATTAAAAGCCCCAGCAATAATCATTAATCATTATTTTGAACAGCAGACATTGTATTGCAGTCGGGTGGCTACAGGCATCTGATTTTTTTTGGTGCTCAACTAGAGTTCATACTAGAAAAGTTAGCTGTGTTATCGGGTGCCTGTATAGAGCAGTACTGCGTGATGATTAATTTTTTGCCATGCAGCCAGGTAATGCTTTGCAGTGCGGAATAGTGTTTCTCAAAAATCAATAACCCGCTAGCACCCGACAATGGGCGGCGTCGCGTGCACACTTTGTGCGGGGTAGATAGATGATGAAGGTTAAAGCAATAATTAGGGGGTTAACTCAGTGATTATGTTAATGCTGCTTTTAAAATGTCATTATCTCTCTCTCTGTCAATGTTTTCAATTTAATAGCATCGGCGGGTTTAAAATGACCCTCGTTATTCATTGCTTTTATCACAGATGGTAATCTCTTAACCCACTCACTGTTATGTGCATCATGCATAAGTTCCTTAGAATACTGTTAACTAAAAAGTCTCTCTGATAATTGTTTGTTAAAATTTTCGACAATTGCCTGTGATCTGTGCACGCCCGGTATCCCGGGTCTAATGAGCACTCCATGCTTTGCAAATAATTGATTAACTGCTCCTTTAAACTCAGATCCATCATCGACTTGAACAAACCTGGGTAATTTTAAAGGGCCTCTTTTAAAGATAATTGATAACGCTGTCGCTACAGTTGTGGTGTTTTTGTCAGTTATGGCTTCGGCATCCTTGTACCTTGAAGCAATGTCAACTACAGTTAGTGCATACTTGTAACGCTTCTTTTTTATTGTATCGTGCAATAAGAACAGGAGGTCCATTTGATGCGTGTCATTGGGCATAGTGTTTACAAAATGAGGTCTTGATATTTTTCTTGGAGCAGGAAGATATATTTGCCAAATTACCTGTTTTTGTAGCCACAGTTTTATTTGATCGAGTGTGACATCGCCACCACAGCTGCATGTAATTTCTCTATTGCAGTCTTTCCTTTCCAGTAGCTAACAGGAGAGTAATATATTTTTGATAGTTTAGTACCGGTGTCTGTCATTTTTTCTAGCAATAAAAACTCCTGTAAAATAAACAAATGTCATTCCCACTAGAACAAAGATTATCTCCCCATTTATTTGTTGTGTGCTTGATTGGTAGTAATCACTAAGTTTTGGCTGTGGGGTGGACATGTCTTCACCAGTAACAAGAAAATATTCTCTGATTGTGTCATTGACATTAGAAAATGTATGCTGCGCATGACCTTCTAGCATGAGTTTTTCATTGATGAAATCAAGTTTCTCTATTCATTGCTTCTCATACACCTGCTCTGCCTGTGCTAATTTCTCTGATGCCTCATTGAGATGTCTCATTTCTTCTGCAGATTCCTCTCTACTCACTTTTGAAAAGAGATAATTTGACCTGCTAAATGCCAATGCGTTGAGAACAGCCCCTCCCACGATAACAGCTAAAGTTGCCATATTTTTTTTATTTACATAGAAACATTTTCAGGAATAATTCCTTGCTTGATGAGAAAGTCTTTTGTAGCAATTGATGCTGTTACAACAGCTACTAGCTTAGCCATATCTTCGAAGTCTAATCTACTCAAGTCTGCCGAGGAGACTTTTTAACAGCATAGAATAAGCAACGGCTAGCCTGCTTATTATGGCAGAGTGATAGACAAGGTTCATTATGTTCTTTGTGTTGCTCATTTTCTAATGCAATAAAAATTAAAGTAATAAATTTAATCACTGCATAAAAAATGGATCGAAGGGTTTTAACATTGCTGGTAATGTGGCAACTTCTGGTTTTATTTTTGGAGTGTCTAATGTTTGTGACACTGTTCGAGTGTGTGTTTTGTATTTTTTGTATAATTGGTAACATACGTAACCAAATCCAACAACAAATCCGCCAACTATATATTTTGTTATTTTGGGTTTAGACTGATGGATGGCAGGTTTAGTTGATAATCTCTCACTTTGTTGAGGGTGTGGCGGGGGTGAGGGTGTTAGTGGCATGGTTGTTGGGGTCGGGGCCGGGGTTGTTGGTGGCAGGCCAGTTACATGATCCTTTTGTGCTAAGGCCTGAAGCTGTATTTTTTTTTTGTCTGTTATATTCAGCTAATCTTTTTCCCACCTCAATTCTGTCAGGGCTTTTAGCCTTAGTCACAGTTTGAACCTGCATCAGGGCAAGGTCGGGGCTTGGTTGTGGGATCATCAGGGTGTCATCCGTTCGGTCCATTTGGTTCATTTTTTTTCTTATTTTCGAAAAATCAATATGACTCCCAGTAACAAGCAAAGTTACCATAGGTGCAAGGTAATTACCAAACTTGTAATACATAACGCATGCTAATTTGCCTATTAAACTTGAAACAATAGGTTTGCCTTCGAGATCGCTACTTAGTCACTTTTTCCCAGTGGATACTGAAAGTCTAACAGCCTTTGTATAAAGAGACATGAAAGACTGACTCAGATCATGAGTCTTAGTGAGGAGATGTGATTTTTATATTTAGAGTGCAATTTAATAATTTCTTCTCCGCTAAGGGATTCAATATCATCTGTGGAATAACATTTTCCGAGATAAGCTTTCATTTTCCAGAAACAATTACTGAAGTAAACGTTCCCATTTTGAGCTTATGTCTTTAATCTCTAATAAGCTGATTTCACTCACCAGAAGAAGTTCGTCCTGATTCATTTTATAATATAATTTTTTAAAATAAAACAAATTCTACGTGCCTTATGTTTTGACTGTTTCTGACAACCCATTTTGGATGAACAATTTCCGTGATCATCTATCTATCTATCTATCTATCTATCTGTCTGTCTGTCTGTCTGTCTGTCTGTCTGTCTGTCTATCTGTCTATCTATCTATCTATCTATATCCCGTAGTCTTGCCGACCGTTGGGGCACCACTGATGACTTGGCAACCAGCTCCCTCCATTCCTCTCTGTTCTCTGCCATTCTTAGTGTATCACCCAGCCTCAGTCCTGTCCACTCTGAGATATTGTCCTCCCATCTTTTCCTCTGTCTTCCTCTCCTTCGTCCTCCTTGCACAGTGCCTTGCAGGATTGTTTTGGCAAGCCCTGCTGAACGTGTGACATGCCCATACCACTTCAGTTTGTGTTTTCTCACAATGGCTAATAAGTCTTCATAGGGCCCGATGGCTTGCCTGATTCTGCTTCCCACTTCCTCGTTTGTGATGTGATCTCTGTATGAGATGCCAAGCAGCCTTCGAAAACATCTCATTTCAGTGGCTTGTATCCTCCTTTCAAGGTCAGCTGTGAGGGTCCATGACTCGCAGGCATACAAGAACACAGAGATGACTAAGAAGCACATCAGTCTGATCTTGGAGCAGAGTGTGATGTTTCTGTCCTTCCATATGGTCTTCAATCTTGTCAGTGCTGTTGTTGTCTGCACAATCCTGGACAGTATTTCTTGTTTTGATCCCTCATCTGTCACAATGGCTCCTAGGTATTTGAATTTCTTAACTGTTTCCAGTTTTTGGCCTCCAACCATGATTTCAGTGCCAATGCCACTGGCGTTATTGGTCATCATTTTGGTCTTCTCTGCACTGATTTCCATCCCATATGCAATGGCTGTACTATCCAGCTTTTCCATCAGCTGAGCTAGCTCCTTCTCTGTTCCTGCAAGACCATCAATGTCGTCCGCAAAGAGCAAGTTCGTGATTGTTCTGCCTCCAATACTGACAGTTCCATCATGATCTTTCAGAGCGTCCGTCATGATTCTTTCCAGGAAGAGGTTGAAAAGAGTAGGTGAGAGCAAGCAGCCTTGTCTGACTCCAACTGTAGTCCTAAACCAGTTTCCTATTTTGCCGTTGAAGCAGACTGCGCTAGTGGCCTTGTTGTAAAGGTTTGCTATGACTTTGATCAGGTTGGCATTGATGTTGTATAGCTTCATGGTGGACCAAAGGGCTGCATGCCACACCCTGTCAAACGCTTTCTTAAAATCCACAAAGACATGATAGAGGTCCTGCTGGTGCTGGAGGTATCTCTCACATAGAACTCTCAGGTTGAAGATCTGCTCAGTTGTGCTGCGCCCTGGTCTGAAGCCTGCCTGTTCCTCAGCTATGATTTCCTCTGCCTGTGGCTTCAGCCTGTTCAGTAGGATCTTTAACATGACTTTGCTTGGGTGGATATAAGACTGATCGTGCGATAGTTCTGGCATTGATGTAAGTTGCCTTTTTTGGGGAGAGTTATTATAAGTGATTGGGTCCATGGTGTGGGCCAATCCCCTGACTGCCAGATCTTATTGTCGATTGTTAGTAAGGCACTTATCGTGTCTTCTCCCCCTTCTTGGACTAGCTCTGCAGGGATGTTGTCTGCTCCTGCTGCCTTCCCTTTTTTCAGCGACTTCACTGCAGCCTCTACTTCTTCTCGGAGGATGGGATAGTTGCCATTGTTGGTCACGGGTGGGTTGACAAGTATGCCTGGGTCCCCTGCAGCTTGGTGGTTGTACAAATCTGAGCAGTACTCTGTCCATCTCTTCAGTATGTCTTGGTCTTCCGTAAGACAGTTCCCTTCACTATCTTGAATGATTGAGGAGCGTCCTTGTTTTACACTGGTAAGGTCTTTCACCAGCTGGTATGCTTTTTTGCTATTATTTTTGTTCAGATTTTCTTCTACGTGTTTACACTGATCTTCAATCCACTTATTCTTTGCCTTTTTCATGCTTTTCTTGATATCCTGGTTAATTTCCCTGTATTGTTTAGCTCCTTCTACCTCTGATTTCTTTTTCTTTAATTCTCGACGCTTGTCACATAGAACAAAGATGTCAGCTGTAACCCAAGGTTTCTTTGCTTGTCGGTGTTTGCCAAGGATCTCACTGGCTGTTTGGGTTACAACAGTGTTAAATGTGTCAATCAGTGTGACCACGTCCGTGTCTTCTGCACCTAGAAGTAGCAGTGGTGCGAATTTTCCTCCTATCTTTGCCTGAAAGGCTTCCGCTACCTCTGGGTCTTTCAGCTTCTCGAGGTCAAACTTGATTCTGGTGGGACCAGGCTTGTTGACCTTCTTTAGGCGAAGTTGGAAGGTCATCATCACTAAGTCATGGTCGCTTCCAATGTCTGCTCCTGGAAAACTTCTTGTCTTGGCAATGTTCACACTGGTTTGGAAGCGTCTCTTCACCATGATGTAGTCAATTTGGTTATGGTGCTCTCCGTTCGGGCTGTGCCATGTCCACCTTCTGGATGCTTTGTGCGGGCCAAACGTGTTCATCAGCTTTAGATCATTTGAACTGGCAAATTCCAGGAGCCTTAAGCCTCTGTCGTTGGTCTCTGCATTACAGTAGCGTCCGCATGTGCCTTTCCAGTTCCTAGCAGCATCCTCTCCTATTTTGGCATTTCAGTCTCCCTGCACCACAAGAATGTCTTTCTTGGGGGTCTGGTCCAGAACTTCTTGCAGTTGGTCATAGAAGTCTTCTATTTCCTCATCGCCATAGTCTGTTGTTGGGGCATAAACTTGTACAATGGTGATATTAAATGGGGTTGCCCTCAAGCGTATGGTGATAAGCCTACTGGAGACTGGCCGACAACTCATGACGGTGTTCACGATGTCTTTGTGGACGAGAAATCGTGTTCGTGTTTGTCTTCTCTGCCACTGTAGTACAGTTTGTGGTTTTCCTGGGTTGATGTTTCCCCAAGGTTCTTCCATCGTACTTCGCAAAGTCCTAGGATGGTCCAATGGTATCTGTTCATTTCATGTGTCAGTTCCTCTACCTTTCCAGGCGTTCTTAATGTTCTGACGTTCCAAGTGCCAATGCTGATGTTGTTTCTGGCACGGAGTTTTGATGGTGATGGTGCACCAGTAACACACTTAACACCTCTGCCCTGGCGCAAGACAGAAGGCGCGGTTCTTGTTCCGGGCGATGACCGATCCGGTATGGATTGAGGTAAGGTTGTCATTGCATGTAGTGTGTCTTGGGCAAAAGAACCTGGCGGAGCCCATCCCTCTCCAGGCTGTTAACCACAACCGAAACTCCACATAACTTGTGGCTCGCCTTGGTCCTGGACACGTGGCCGATGAGACCCTCATGGGACTCTTTCGCCCTGAGTGGTGACTTCATCAAGGAAGTTCATACACCCAATCACGTACCGTGTCAGCACCCTAGCCTTTGGTTATCCAAAACCTAACCTGCAAGGCAGCAGGGAGGGCAGGGTCGTCTATGTCCCGTGCAGATATGAACATCTGCCCACTGCCTTGGTGGTCATCTACATTGCACCAAAACCACATATCAAAATCCAAACGTGTTAGCTTTCAAGCACGTTGCTGTGAGCTGGGTTATATTAAAAAAAAGACAGTCCATAAAATTATCCCCCAGGCACGCTACAATCTGGTTTAAACCAGTTGCTTCAAAAGTGATCAGGCATTAACAGACAACCCCCACATCAAAGAGGGGTCTTACTCAAAAGAAGGCAGTTTACCTGTCTCCAACAAAACCTGTTTTTGGTCAAGACGTAATGTATGTAGTTTATTATCAAGTGCCGGCTGACACTCACTTGGCAGTGGGCTTGAATTGTCTTACAAATCAATTGTGGTGTCATGTGCAGTAATCCTGTTCCTCCTTGTTAAAGGAAACATACCTGACACAGTACATGCTATTCATGCCGATTATTGGCTTTGCACCCAAATAATTGATTTATAACTCACTCAGCACCCTGGCCAAGTGAGAGCCAAGTGGAACTTCATACGTTACTTACAGGTTGCAATGCCATGTGTGGCAGGTGTGGTAATACCATATGTGGCAATACCATATGCGCCAATGCCATATGCGGCATACGCGGCATGTGCGGCAATGGCATATGTGGCATATACGGTATGTGCGGCAATGCCATACATGACATACGTGGCATGTGCTACATACGCGGCATATGCAGCATACGTGACATGTGCGGCATACACGGCATGTGCGGCAAGATCATACGTGACATGTGCGGCAAGACCATATGCGGTATGTGCGGCAAGACCATACGCGGCATGTGCAGCAAGACCATATGCGGCATATGCGACACGTGCAGTGAGATCATACACGGCATGTACGGCAAGACCATACACGACATGTATGGTATACACGGCATGTGCGGCAAGACCATATGAGGCATATGCGGCATGTGTGGCATGTGTGGCAAGACCATACGCAGCATGTGTGGCAAGACCATACATGGCAATGCCATACACGGCACACGTAGCACACCCCATAGAGGAAAAAAGATGCAGTCAAACCCCCCACACAACAGAACCTGTTCGACCAAACTTGAGTAAGAGCTAAAATAAAATAGACTCGCCAGGGTTTTTTTCTCATCAATTATGCATAAAGTTTTGGAAAGTCGCAGATCACACCACAGTCTCAGGCATGACCAGATAGGACTGTTCATTGCCGGTTAGTGTAAAATTTCCTGGTTAGGGGTGTTGGTTGCCAAATGACTCGATGTTTACCAGTTAGGGGGTTGGTTGCCAGTTGAGCTGTTATAATTTATGCATGGTGCTTTTTACCGGTTGTGATGTTATTATGTCAGCTCTGTCTCTATCATGTGGGTGAGTTGTGTAGGCAGTGTGTGTGTGTTAGTGTGTGTGTGTGTGTTAGTGTGTGTGTGTGTGTTAGTGTGTGTGTGAGTGTGTTAGTGTGTGTGTGTGTTAGTGTGTGTGTGTGTTAGTGTGTGTGTTAGTGTGTGTGTGTGTGTGTGTGTTAGTTTGTATGTGTGTGTGTGTTAGTGTGTTAGTGTTAGTGTGTGTGTTTGTGTGTGTTAGTGTATGTGTTAGTGTGTGTGTATTAGTGTGTGTGTTAGTGTGTGTGTGTGTGTGTGTGGAGGGAGGGAGGGGGGTGGCAAGCAGATGAAACGCAATGGAAGCCTGATGCAATGGAAGTCCGTAATGGGTGTCGGGTGTCAAGTTTAGCATATGAGGTGGCAAAGATTATTTGCACAACTAGAGTAATTTTGGGGAAAAAAGTTAGTATCCTATCCAGCTATTTGTAAGTTTGTTATCGGGTGTCTGTATATAGTGCAGTATGACAGCTGATTTAGGTGCACTGACTTTAGTACGTGTCAACCCCCCCCCCTTCCCCCCCCCCCGGTCAGTCTGGAGCGCACACAAATATCTTTAAAAATAGACCTGATGACAAACTTATCGCTGAATATCGATCATGGTCATTTTATTTTTAAATCATAAGGTGTTTTGTCATCTGGTGCTTAGTCATCTCAGTGTTCTTGTATTCCTGCGAGTCATGGACCCTCACAGCAGACCTAGAAAGGAGGCTACAAGCCACTGAAATGAGATGTTTTCGAAGGCTGCTTGGCATCTCATACAGAGATCATAGGAAGTGGGAAGCAGAATCAGGCAAGCCATCGGGCCCTATGAAGACTTATTAGCCATTGTGAGAAAACGCAAACTGAAGTGGTATGGGCATGTCACGCGTTCAGCAGGGCTTGCCAAAACAATCCTGCAAGGCACTGTGCAAGGAGGGCGAAGGAGAGGAAGACAGAGGAAAAGATGGGAGGACAATATCTCAGAGTGGACAGGACTGAAGCTGGGCGATACACTGAGAATGGCAGAGAACAGAGAGGAATGGAGGGAGCTGGTTGTTAAGTCATCAGTGGTGCCCCAACGGTCGGCAAGACTACGGGATATAGATAGAAGGTGTTTTGTGATGGCGGGCCGGTGGCGGGTCAAGAATAGGTCATTGCTAAAATTGCCGTAATTTTGAGATCGATTAAAAAAAAAAAAAAAAAAAAAAAATATATATATATATATATATATATATATATATATATATATATATATATATATATATATATATATATAAATTTGTATTCTCCTATTGTTTATCTCTAATCCACTGCGCCACAGCGTGCGCGCCAGCGTCTATGCTAAGCTCCAGACAAAATCTTGTATTTTGTCTTGAGCTTAATATAGGCGCTGGCGCGCACGTGGTGGCGCAGTGGATTTGCATTACTAGTAGTCAAAACTACTATCATCGGACCGTTATGGACCTCACTGGTGCGCGGCATTTTCAGCCCGAATGATAGAAAAAAAATTGCCGCAGCGCGGTTCAGCTGGGTCCCACAAGCTTTCCTGTAACTATGCAAGGAAATGGCGAAGTGCGATACTGTTTGTGCGTATACATTTCTCTGAAATGGTCAGGCATTGCATTGGGGTACATGCAATCGGGACGAAAGCTACCCTGAAATCATCAAAGAAAAGCTTCATGCTTTTTTCCCCCTCCCAAAACCAACGCAATGGCTGAATAAAACTGAACTTGCTGTAGACCGCAAACTGATAATCTCAACATCGGGATACTACCCCCTCATAGAGGACAAGAGCAAACGCCGCAGAGCTGTTTGTATGCGGTAAATGTCATTTTCTAGATTGTTCTGAAAATGGTTACAATTCGCTTGTGGAAGTGGTACATAATTCAGCAATCGAGTTACCACGGCCGGAACATACTGTAGGCCTACAATAATGTGCAAGCACTCGCTATCAGGCACTGATCTGGACGTGTGTGTGATTTTAAATATGGAATTAAGTCTCCAGAAACACCATAACCAAAGGTTTATGCTCTTACGTTTCTTCAGTTTGCACTGTCTAACTTATTGTAACACGACAAGCACAAATAGACACATCACTCCTACAGTAACACATTTCTGATCAGATCACTCCCACAGTAACACATTTCATCAGATCTATTTATGATGAGCATACATCACTACTTCATGCAACGTTTTTCTTCTCAGCATTTTTGGGATGGCGAACCCAGTGAGTTGCACCCCTATCCAATTCCAGCAGACGAGTCATCTGCCTACAAATCCAGACAGCTCACAAAAGGGGGCAGTACAGATTCTGTAAAATCTTCGCAGGAAGATCAAGTCTTGCAACACACTTGACACTGTAGCTGGCAAGTGTGGGGCAGCAGAACAACGAGGCAAGTATATCTTTGTCTATATATGCTGACAATAAAAGCAGAGGTGCATACCTAACATTTCGCTTACACTCTGTGATGACATTTCATTTTCCAAGTAAGGCTTTCATTGTTCTTTGTAGAAAGCTGACACAGTGTGAAACAGTGATGCTATGAATGGAATGTCTGGTGTGATTTGCGATACATTTACATCCCTTTGGGTAAAAACAATAACCTGTGATATTTAGCTGGCTTTGCACCTGCGTGTGGTAGGAATATGATTTCTTCAGTCCCACGCTGGTGTTGTCAGCTAATTTCACACAAAATCCTGGTAACTGACATGCCTCGAGTATGGTGTAATTTTCTGGATGTGGGTGGGCATTTGACTTTGATTATGCCTGTCTGGCCACTGTCGCACACTTTGAGCTGCTCCTAGAAATAGAATGTGGATTAACCACAATGCTGCGCTTTTGCAGGTGTGTTTCTCTTGGCAGTGTCATCATGTCGTTTACATAAAATGTGGCTGCAGCTGAAAAGATTCTGTCAAGACATTTGTCAGAAACGTTTGCTTTTCTATTTAGATCTACGTGGAAGTTTCATGTTGCTATTTTTTTTGTTTTTCTTTTTCCCCTCTACCCAGTGATTAGAACTGGTCAGTTCTGTTCTTGAGAATAGAAAAACTTGATTTTATCAATAAAAAAACTCAGGCTGGAAGGTCACGCACAGCATACGTTTTCAAATGTTAAAGATGCTATCAAAGAAATACTAAATTGTTACTGGCGAAAACATATCCACCCCGCAACCTAAGCTTAGCCATTACTATCAACCCAGTCAGGAACAAAGAAATGGAGAAATAATATTCGTTTTAGTATGTATGACATTCACTTATCATAGTTTACATGAGTTTTTATTGCTAAAAAAAATGGCAAGCACCGGCGTTGACGCCAGGGCCGGAGCTAAACTATCAAAAATACAGTGGAGTCCAGTTAACATGTATACGCTTTACACGAATTTCTGGTTAACACGAAACGTTTTTGAATTCCCGGCTGAGAGCCCTCTTGTTCTTTATTAAATTTCATGGTTAGCACAAAATGCTTAACACGAAATTCCTGCTTAACACGGCGAAGATGATTTTGTTTCCCCAACAGAACAGTTTATATTACTTTCACCTGTTTAACACAAACATCCATCCAAGGAC
The DNA here is from genome assembly GCA_036245525.1 of Semisulcospira habei. Lineage (NCBI taxonomy): Eukaryota > Metazoa > Mollusca > Gastropoda > Semisulcospiridae > Semisulcospira > Semisulcospira habei. The sequence continues at coordinate 36,717,978 of BTPG01000005.1, forward strand.
AGTTCCGTCCTCCATGTAACATCGCACGCGGAAGCTTTGTTTACAGAAGTACCCGCGAGCTCAGTGACGTAATAGCTAATACGCCTGAACGACCACATCTGTGTTAACTGTCAGACCTCGGTCGGATCTGCATCGCCGATGGCCAAGGCCATCTATTTTCAAGCACTAATGCTCAACACGCGTGCTCACGTGTATTGGTACACAAGTGACGGAGGATGCTGATGGACACACGTCCGCCGCAGGTTCCGTATGGCACAATAGAGAGAGAGAGAACATGTGGGGTCCCCATCCCACCCATCTAATAAACGAAAGATTTATTTGAATAGCTCGGTAATTAGACAAACAAACTCCAACAATTACCACCATTTCTTTTATTGTCTAGCCATATTAGTTCTATTCCGGAATAATTCAAGCTACGTTTTTTGATCAGCTGTCAACCCGTGATTATTAAGACAGATCCCCCACCCCACCTAAATTATTAATGCAGTCATTGACTTCTTTAAACAAAGGCGAATTAATGCTGACACAGCCTTACCTTCTCCAATGCATTGTCTCACCGCGCACACACAACACAACTCACACAGCTGTTACCTACACATAACACACAAGGCTAGTCAGGCCACCCGACCCCTCGGATTGTCTGTGTCATTGACCTCAGTCAGGTCTTTTAACAGGGTAGGTTGCAACTTCCAATACAGTTAAACCTGTCTTCGTTTAGACAGGCACACTCAAATATTCGGCATACATGGCACGTGCAGCACGCACGGCATGCGCGGCACATGCGACATACACGGCATACACAGCATACGCGGCACACGCAGCATACGCGGCACACGCAGCATACACGGTACACGCAACACACGCGGCCTAAGCAGCACGTGCAGCACACGCGGTATATGTGGCACACGCGGCATACATGGCATACGCGGCATACGCAGCACACGCGACACACATGGCATACGCGGCATATACGGCACACGCAGCATACGCGGTACACATGGTACACATGAGACACGCAGCACACGCGGTGCAAGCGGCACACTTGACATTTATTTTTATGAAAAAATGTATATTTTAGTCAAAAAATTAAAACATAATTTAATGAAGCAAGGGAAGTAACTTCTTTATCTTTCCAAAATTTTCACAAATTACTTCCCTTGTATAAACCTATACTCAACAAAGGGAAGTAATCTGAAATTTTTTACTGAACAGGCGTGATTCCTTCCCTTGCTGTTACTGAACAAAGGGAAATAATCTGAAATTATTTCTTATGTTGATACTGAACAGGGGAAATTCTCTCCCTTGGTGCCACTACTGTCTATGTTACTTTTTAGATGTTTCTAAGTAAATTACAAGTACTTTATAAGGTAATTTATAAACCTGCAAGTAACTTTGTAAGTACCTTTGAAGTTAGTTGGCATAAGTTCTTATAAGTGACTTAAAACAAGTTCTTACAAGTGTCTTAACATAAGTTCTTATAAATTCTTGACCCAAGTCAACAAGATACTCAGACAGATTTCCCCAAGTTACAAGGACAATAATTAAAAAAAAAAATTCTCAGTAATACTCTGGTGGTGGAGCGGATGGCGTCAAATAACCATGTGTGAAAGGCACGACATCTCTTTGCAAAGAGTATGACAAAATTAATGAACAATTAATAAAACTGATCTTTACTTGCTTAAAAGTCCTAGAACTTTTTTCATTGTTTCTTCTACCCCTACCTTTTTCCCTTGTTCTAAAAAGAAGCCTTTAGTTCTTCAACATTCACGGGTTGACTATGCATCTCTCTCTCTTTCTCTGGCCTCACATACACGCATTTACATTTGCTCGCTTCTGCGTGCGCTTACACACACTCTTGTCTCTCGTGTTCAGTTTCTCTCCGAGTCTCTCTCTTATGATTTTTTTCGTTGACGTCATTTTTACTTTTTCCGCACTTTTGTTCTTCCTTTCCTTTTCTGTTATTTTACGTCACCTCCTTCAGTTGCCACATTCCTTCTGCGAATGAAGATAAGTAGCGGCTAATCTCTCTGTTTGTTTGTTTGTCTATTTTGACAAAGGGTATGTACCCGAAATATTAATAAATTGTGTTGTACCCATCTTTTCTAAGCGTGTTTCTTTCTCCGTTGGGTACTTCTTTGCATTTTACACGCTTGGCAGTCACCTTTTTGGTCTGGATTGCTTATTGACCGGTAGTTGCCCGGGTCGGAAGTATCCTTACCCGGCTTGGGGATTGGCACAACTACAGCCTGGCGCCAGGATGGCGGAAAATAACCGGTTATCCAGATATGGTTAAAGGCCTTGAGAAGTACAAGGAGTGAATCCTCAGGCAGATGTGTTAGGAGCTGATAGTGGATGGTATCTAATCCAGCAGCAGAGTCAGTACATTTCTGCATGGCTTGCTGTAATTCTGAAAACGTAAAAGGGGCATTATAGGCTTCCGAGTTATCCGATATAAAATCACAAGTACAAGATTCTCGCTTCTCCTTCTCTCTCTGGAAGAAGGGTGAATAATGCTCTGTTGAAGAATTATGGGCAATGGTGGAGGCAAGCAAACTGGCCACAGACTTTTTATCTGTGACCAAACTGGCACCATCTCTAAGATGGCCGACAGAAGCCGAGCCACCTCTGCCCCTAATTCTTCGAACAGCCTTCCAGACTTTTTGGGACGGAGTCCTAGAAGATAAAGATGAGACGAAGCGTCTCCAGGAAGCACGGCGTTCGCGTTTAAAAATGTAACGGGCTTTCGCCCGCCCTCTTTTAAATGTTAAAATATTCGCTTGCGAAGGATTATGAAAAGCACGTCGCTGAGCAGATTTGCGCATTTTTTGGGCCTTGCGACACTCTTCATTGAACCATGGTACTCTCGGCTTCCGAGGGAGTGATGTGGAAGTTCTAGGGATGGTTTCACCTGCTACGTCCAACAAAATAGAAGTAAAACAGGAAACAGGTTCTTCAGCTGACATGACCACCTCCTCTGTAAGACGAGACTGACAGAGGGAGGCGAACAGAGGCCAGGTAGCTTTCTTGAGATTCCAGCGGCGAATCCTCCTCACAGCTGACCGATGACAGGACTACTAGGAAGTGGTCACTGCCACACAGGTCGTCGTGAACCTTCCAGTCAAAGTCCAGCATGAGAGAAGGATCACACACAGTGAGGTCTAGAATAGAACTAGATCCTGAACCGTTAGCTGAACACACCGCGCCCAGCTGTGGTACCTCCCCGACTGGGACTGCAAAACTGGCCATGTGAGTGGGCTGCTCCGCCCCCTCCACCATACCAGGACTGTTAGGACATTGATGAGCCAGATGGCCGTACCTCTGACAGGTGAAACACTGAGTCCCTGAACTACTGTTAGGACACTCGCGACTAAAATGACCGTATGCATGACACGCAAAACACTGGGTGTCCGAATTCGCAATACGACCAGATGTTTCTCCTCGTGCGTACAGATCGCTACCGCCAATGCCGTTACCTCGATCACCGCGTCGGAAACGCAAAGTACCTCTCCCGTTAACCAGCTGGGCTCCACGTAAGGTATTGATGCCCCGGTAACCCCCAGTCGTGTTAGCAGCGACCAACCCGACTGGCGGTTTCTCGGTCCTACGCGCGAGGTTTTGCGTAGGATGCGCCATCCGCCGAAAAGCCTCCGCGTTCTGTACTAACTCGTCCGTAGTCTTGAGGTTACGCTCCCTCAAGAATACCGCTAGATCCTTAGAAATGCTACCAAAGAGCTGTTCAGCCAACATGAGATCGAACAATGCCTCGTACGTGTGGTCGATCTTTGACAGTTCGACCCAACGTACGAGCAAATGGGACAATCGTTTGCCAAACGACACAAACGATTCCCCTGTCTCTGGCCGACAAGCTCTCAAGCGTTCTCTAAAACCCTCCGCATTACACTGAAACTGCTGTAAGAGACACTCCTTCAAAGTCTCGTAATCTATGTTCCCCGAAACGTTCAAGCTATGGTAAAGACTCAAGGCCTGACCCTCTAGCACAGACGAAAGCAAAACGGGACAGTTGGCAGAAGGCCAACTCAACGCCTGCGCATGAGACTCGAAACGACACAAAAAAGCGTCAATAGAGTCCACGGACTCTTTAAACATCGGCAGTCTAGGAAAATTCCGTATGCCCCGGCCTACTGAATCACTATCAGCTGTTCTAGACCCCGTATCCCGCGCTAACTGTAGTTGTACCTCCCTATCTTTCTCTTCTTTCTCTCTCTGGTACTCTAATTCTCTCTCTCTTAACGCATGTTCCCTCTCGTCCTTCTCTCTCTGAAACGCTAGAGACTTCTCGTCTTTCTCTCTCTGAAACGCTCTCTCTTCTCTCTGTACTTCTAATTCCTTCTCCTTTAAGACCCTCTCTTTCTCTTCTCGCTCTCTCTGAGCTTCTAACTCTTTCTCCTTTAAGACTCTTTCTTTCTCTTCTCGCTTTCTCTGAGCTTCTAACTCCTTCTCCTTTAAGACTCTTTCTTTCTCTCTCTCTCTCTCTCTCTCTCTCTCTCTCTCTCTCTCTCTCTCTCTCTCTCTCTGAATACAAAACACAGCGTAATCGCGTAAAATCAATGGTTTTAGAAGCAAGAAAATCTCTCTTCAGTAAGGTAGTTAAGCAAAGTAAAGACTCCTCCACTGTATGGCGTGCCATAAATTTAGTAACCAAAGGTACAAATAAAAGTAGTGCGTCTTTACCACCCCACCTCACTGCAAACAGTTTTAACGACCATTTTGTCTCTGTGGCGGAATCACAAATGCCACTGGGAAATAACTCACATGAGTATATTTGTCCAGACAAATTACTAGACTACTGTAACCAGAAAAATAAAAACAACGAACCTTTCATCATACCGCCTATAGCGGTTCATGAAGTGGGCAGATTAATTACCTCGATGGAAAATAAAAAGTCATCCGGGCCTGATGAGATCAGCTCAAAAATACTCAAGACATCTCTTCCATATATCGTTGAGAGTCTCACGTACATCTACAATCTCTGTATAAAACAAAACTGTTTTCCGGATGTATTTAAAGATGCAAAAGTAATCCCACTACCAAAATCAAAAGATCTAAGTGAAATTAATAATTTTCGTCCCATTTCATTACTACCAGTTTTGTCAAAGCCTTTAGAGAGGCATATTCATAAACATCTATCTAAATATTTAGAAAACCGAAATCTTATCCATCCATTGCAGTCAGGTTTCAGACCAAACCATTCCTGCCATACTGCGCTGATTAGGATGACAGACACCTGGTTAGCATCTATCAATGAATCCAAACTAACAGGTGTAGTCTTTTTAGACTTCCGTAAAGCTTTTGATTTAGTAAACTATGATATATTGATAAAGAAAATTTCGTTGTACACCAACAGCGCTGCCACGTTCTTCAAATCCTACTTGGATGACAGAAGACAAAAAGTCCTTCTTAATGGTACATATTCTAATCACCGCTTAGTCAAGCATGGCGTGCCCCAGGGCTCTATTTTAGGCCCTCTTTTATTTTGTTTGTTCATTAACGACCTTCCGCTCACAATTAACGATCATAATGTTTTATGCGATATGTTCGCGGATGATGCTGCAATACACATGCCCGACGAGGATTTATCTATTATTGATACACGCCTACAAAGCGCACTACAAGACATTGACAGCTGGTGTAGTAACAACTCCATGATCCTAAACCCAGCGAAGACTGAATGTATGGTATTAAGTACCCGTCAAAAGCACCAGCTAGGCTCTCTCTCACTCAGCTTGTCTCTTCAAGGAAAACCCATCAGTCAAGTAACAGAACATCGTCTTCTCGGTGTTACTGTAGATAACCAGTTTAAATGGCAGTGTCATATTACTAACATATGCAACATAATATCAAAGAAACTTTACATTTTAGCCAAATTAAAATATATCACTGATGTAGAAACACGTAAACTGTTCTTTAACGCCCACATCAGGTCACATATCGACTATGCTTCTACAGTGTGGGATGGAGCAAGCGAGGTCCACTTGAAGAGACTGAACGCTCTTCGTCGTAGAGCCGCAAAACTTATCCTACCTGATCCTAACTCAACTACCGATAATAAACTGAAAACCTTGGAGATTCTTCCCCTGAAAAATCACTTAATGTACAATAAGGGAATAATTATGTTCAAAACATTGAATAGCAAAATGCCTGATTATATTAAGAAAATATTTTCCTTTCCATCACCAACGTACTCAAGATCAAGGCAATTCATTATTGTACCACGACCTAGAATCGATCTCTACAAGACAAGTTTAGCGTTCTCAGGCCATAGCCTGTGGAACAATTTGCCTAGGAAAGTTACAACAGCAACAACCCTTTCTTATTTTAGAGCCAGTATTTTCAATTACCTCACGTCATTATCTTAATACTTTCACTGCGACCCTATAATACTCAGTGTGTGCGTGTGCGTGTGTGTGTGTGTGTGTGTGTGTGTGTGTGTGTGTGCGCGCGCACGTTTTTGTTGTTGTTGTTGTTGCTGGTTTTGTTTTGTTTTTATATCATTTATTCTTCTTCTTCTTTTTTTTTCTATTTCTTTTTTCTCATATAATATTTTCACACTTTGTGCATTATTTGTAGATTAGCAACGGCAAGTTCGAAAAATGGTTGTGCCAGCCAAAACTTTCACCGTTGTAAAATAAAGAATCATTGTCATTGTCATTGTCATTGTCATTGTCTCTCTCTGTACTTCTAACTCTTTCTCCTTTAGGACTTTCTGAACTTCTAGCTCCTCTTTCTTAAGCACTCTTTCTCTCTCTTCTCTCTCTCTCTGAGCTTCTAACTCTTTCTCCTTTAAGGCTTTCTGAACTTCTAACTCCTCTTTCTTAAGTACTCTTTCTTCTCTCTCCCTCTGTGCTTCCCTTTCTCTCGCCCTATCCTCCCTATCCTTACACTTCTCCACATAGTCAAAAAGCTTCTCATCCCTAAGTCCTAACCTTTCACCCTGTTTAATGTGCGCCTCTACCGGGTCCGACTCCATATTTACCAGAACTTCCAAAATCTCCAAAAACGTAAAGAATACAAATCAACGGCAAAACGTAAAAGAATATTCACTACAATATCAACTACCCACGCTCATATCAACCCTTACCCCACAATCGCCACCCACTAGCGCCCGCACTACTCTAAAATACCGCTAAAACAGGGTCACCACTGTAACGCACGCAGACTTGCCCACAGTCGTACGCACAGACTCTCACGCAACAGACGCATACACCGCCACTGACTCAGACGGGCGCATTTATGCGGTAAAACAAACACACGGGCTCCCTTTCTAAAGTGACTTTTATACAATATACAAGAAAGAAAGGCTTAAATGACTATCAACTATATACACTCCTCTGCTAACATCCGAACATCACACACACAATTCACAATATCTCGCCAGGCTAGGTGTTAGTTCTCAGTCTCCAACCTGTTTGATGTTATTGCCTGGTTACGTTGGTCCTTCTCACGTCTAGGCGTGCAAGTCCGTTGTATGCTCTTTCCTGTCGTCCTGTCTGTAACACGGACGTCCTTGTACTCGCACCGTAGCGCAGTTCTCGCTGTGATCCGGGTATCTTGGTCCCGATCAGACTCACTCTGAGTGAAGAGCTATAGGGATGACCTCACGTTAGGTCCCACCTGTGACTGACGTCTCGGCGTCCATCGTTCCAGTCTTTACAAGCACTCTAAACACAACAACAAGGATCCAAACGTAATGCTTGCTAAACACACAACATATTGGATCAATGAGAAACGTCACGTAACCTGGCTGATACAAATAACTCACACGTTCATTCACACACACACACGTGCTTCATAAACTGTCTACTTCCGTAACACCCCCATATCTGTCACTATCTTGAAACAGACTATAGCCTAACACTCTTGCTATACAATACTCTATACACTGGAAAAGACTATGCTTAACCATCCATGTACTACCTTCATAGCGACTTAAGCATACACACCTTACATTCCTTTAGTCATCCATCTCGGTAAACAACTGTATACAAAAACACCGGTTACTTCACTGAATTCTAAACCAACATAACTGAACCAAACAGGCCAACACTATACAAGCAAATTACTCTTAGCAACGCATACTGTCTTTAACTAAGCAACTATCAATACCACATATTATATAGAAACATACCTGAAATCTAGGCTTCAGAGTCTTGGAATGCGGGCTAAGGTATCTCGCATAACGTCTGTCCAGAATGACAGTCAAGCCCCGCACTAATATATTACTGCTCTGACAGACACAGCTTTTGCCTAGAACTCACTAAACAGAACTCACTAAAACTCCGTGCTAACCATGTCTTACAGATTTCACGTGGAGCCTCATGCCACCCGGACTATCGGCACAAACAAACCGTTAACAAAAACCGTACCGTACTAACCCTAATGTATGAGCACTATGCACGAGCATAGAGCTTCATCACACTCACGAGTATTTTTAAGGACCAATCCAACATGGTAGGACCTGGGTTAGCACAGCCCCTTAAAAATCGGACCAGTGAAAAAGACTGAACAACATATCTGCTGACATCAAGTCTTAATCCTGGACAAAGATGGCACCCCTCTGCTAGCCCACTCAGTCAGTGGCCTCAGTGGGTTAAGAGATTACCATCTGTAATAAAAGCAATGAATAATGAAGGTCACCCCAAACCTGCTGATGCAATTAAATTAAAAACATTGCCGCCGGCATCAGGGCCGACAGGCCTGTGGTTAAAAACACTGCCAGACACAAGCTTGTTTACGAAACAGTTGAGATATCTATATCAACCCTGCGAGGCAGAAAATGACGTAAGACGCAGGGCAACTGATCCAATATGGTCCACATCTGTTCACAATATTAAAAAAAAAGAAAGTTCCCGGCAACCCATCGATTTATTATCTACATGAACCTGCCCCTCAAAGGGCATTTGTCAGAGAAGAATTACAGATTATTGCCCCGGACACTGTTACTCATTTTTAACCATTTCATCTATCAGCTCATCAATCAGTTCATCGGCTATTTCTTCAGATAACTTAAGCCTGTAATGCCCAGGCGCATAAGCCTTCTCTTTACCATGAAACACATGTTTTGTGTCCCCTACTGCAAGTGACTTTTTATCATTTCAAGATTATCTTTGTTTGATCTCAGTGACTTGTTTGGATAATCAGGCTAAAACTTGCTTGTAGTGTTCATGACGAATATATTTATATTTTATCGCTGTTTTATATGCCTTTTCCTTTGGACTGACTGCCCTTCTGGTGCAGTATGGAATACATTTTTTTACCTCTGTCCAACGTACTCAACTATAGGCACTACATTTAGTTCATCTTTAAACTTCCCAGGCACTTTTTTGTTTTGTGTGCTGTACAGCGGGTGATCCTTAAGATAATCAGACGTGTCATATATATAATATGCAGCTCTGTCTTCATGTCTTCATAAAAGTCTTCAGTAGGCACATCTATGATCATAGAGTCAGTGTCAGTGTATAACAGCCAACAGTCAGGATACTTTGGTTTAAAATAATCATAGTAAAATTCAAGCTTTGATAACTCAAGTATTGCCATACCAATGAATACTGGCTTATCCAGTTTAACAATCTTTTTTTTTTTTTGAGTGTCACTGCATACAATGATGGATGAAACTCTTTATACCCTGTGTATTGTGGCTTATCTGTAAGTTTAATTGTGCCTGATTCAGTTGTCTTACAGAAACAGGCATTGTTCATAAGCTTAAAGAAGTCTTTATCAAATGTGGTGTTACCATCCCTTGCACGCAGGGTTGTGTTCTTCATTATGTAATCTTTCATGAAAGCACACTGGTCAAATTCAATACCCCTGTGAACTTTCTTTAGTACTAACCCATGTCTGGTGTAAAACTGCAGTAAGCGATAGTGACAAACGTAATTGAATTTATCATTCAAATTTGGCACAAGTTTAGTGCCTTCTTTTTTTTCCCCGTCAAAGACATTTTTTCAACAGCTAATGGATAATCATTATGGTAATCATGTAGATGGTGCGGGTACTCCAGGTCAACTTAAAAAATCCATCCTTTCTTGTCATTCCGATCATGAGTCATAATACAGTTTGTTAAGTATGTTATATCACACTGTGACAAATGATGCAGACAAAAGTTTTTCAAGGGCAAGAACTCGGTCATTGCAAATCCGTAAAGGTTATTGGTGTCAAGGCACATAATGTATGACCTTGACCTTGAGGAGTCAAGGTCATCAAGATATTTGTTGTTTGCTTTGGCATAATTGTTTGCGGCTATACTTATACCACCTCTCAAACCGCATTCCACAATGTCAACCATCATGCGATCAGACAGCAGGTCTATCTGTATCTTACTAGATTTTAAAAATGCATCTCATGTCATGCCAGGACTAGTTATGTAGCTAGCCTGGTCAAGACCGTAGTGCAACAGACTCTTTTCACAATAACTTTCAAATATGTCTGCTAGCAAGCAAACTTCAGCTTTCAAGTACTGATCATGGTAGTCACCAATTGTTTGACACCCTAGTTTACCTCCTACATCGAGAGCATGCTGGTATTCAGAGTCAGAAATTCCTTTACCATTTAGTGTAGAATAAAATGCCTCTTTTGGAGGCAGACTTCTTTCCTCAAACACAACCCAGTGTTCAATGTACTCGTAGAGGTAGACTCCTTTTTTTGATCAACTCTGGCTCAAAATATTTACTTGTTATTGGAAACTCAGTCTGACCTTCTGCCAAACAGACTAGCAAGCCCTAAAGACAAATGTTGCATTGAGTCATAAAACACCAATTTGTTGTCTAGCCTAAAAGTCAAGTACTTCTCAGTGGTCTGGGCAATACAACTAATGTTTTTGTAAGACTCATCTTCAGCACGCATGATAATGTGTGAATCATATCCTTTTAGACTGTGGGAAAAGATAGGCAGTTTATATGTCTTGGGATCTATTTTAGTTTTAAGTTACAACTGTCACTTGCAGCACCTCTGTAAAGCCCAGTTATATATGGTCATGGTCGCGAACTTTATTGCCCCCTAGGAGTTGTTCACAAATCCAACACATCTCTGCTGTATCAAAATTCAGCTTATCTTTTTCTGCCATCATCAAGGGCGTCTGACAGTTTTCCAGATACTGTACTACGCTACTGTGCAGTTGTCTTATTTCTGTTAAAAACTCAGCTGCTGCATTTTCACCCCTGTATATAACAGGTTCTGTATGCTCACCATCTGACCTAACAAGAATGTATCCGAAAGAACACACCACTTGGTCACTTAATTTTACAGTCTTTGGTAATGATTCTGGAACATGACCCACATATGGTACAACCAGTGATTCAAAATCAGCATACACTACAAACGACAGCTTTTGCTGATTACCATAGTTCTTAAAATATACCTGACTACCAGGATCTGGATACCCAAGTATTGTTTGAATGTCATCAGCCGACCTACAGTGCTGGACATGTTTATGTGCTACTTCAATAGAGAAAAAACGTTTGTAAACAATTCTTACAAAATTCCTGTTTTCCATTATGTTTTGTTGTATGATCGTGAATTAGACGTGACATACTCCTGATAATTGTGTAGTGAAAGTTATCTCCATTGCCAGAGCTTATTAATAACATGTCAACATGCTTATCTTCTGACTGTCCGTAGGTGGGGGTAAGTGGTGATGCTCTAATTGGTTGTAACTTATTAGAAGAGTCATTATCCCATACATACACATTTACAGAAATACCAGGATTTAGTTCTTCAAACAAGTCTTGGTCCTCTACCTTAACAGGGAATTGTATGCCATTGAAGTTGAGTTCATTTACAAATTTGGTATAGTTAGATACATGCTCAGGTTTTGTTTTTATAAAGTGCATACACACCACATAAAACAACTGTGATCATTGTTATGAATATTGACGACAGCCATTTTGTTTGCAACCTCAGTTAGTAGTGGCAACCATGATTTGCTTAAAATAGGATGATACCTTGACTGCCTCAGTTGTAGTTCATGTACATATCCTTCATACCAACCAGACCACTTCATTTTTGTTCTGTCGATTGCTTCGAGTAAGTCAGGCAACATTGTTTCTAAACACCTTCTCCAGTTCTCCTTTTGATTTAACTGTGTGTTGTCTTGTCGAGATATATGATACAATCACTTCACCATCTACTTTGTTAAATTCTATTTAGCAACAACCTGAATTTTTACACTACCAGCAAGAAGATTATCTTGTATGACAGAAAAAGAGTTCTCTATCGATCCATAGACATTGTAAGTGTTTGATATAGGCAAGTTTGTTGTGCGAAACAGGTTTTGTAAGCTTTGCGAACTTGGAGGGCTTTGTGATCTCGAGTTGTCCGTCATTTTTATTTGTCAGAAAAATAATAAATAGAAAAATATTATTGCTTGCCCTGTATTTTATTAACTGTAACACATTCAACATGAACAGTCAGTTTACATAGTTGTTTAAATATGTTATAACACAGTGTCGCAAACCAGTCACAGTTGGTATCTATCTATATCCCGTAGTCTTGCCGACCGTTGGGGCACCACTGATGACTTCGCAACCAGCTCCCTCCATTCCTCTCTGTTCTCTGCAATTTTTAGCGTATTGCCCAGCCGCAGTCCTGTCCACTCTGAGATATTGTCCTCCCATCTTTTCCTCTGTCTTCCTCTCCTTCGTCCTCCTTGCACAGTGCCTTGCAGGATTGTTTTGGCAAGCCCTGCTGAATGCGCAACATGCCCATACCACTTCAGTTTGCGTTTTTTCATAATGGCTAATAGGTCTTCATAGGGCCCGATGGCTTGCCTGATTCTGCTTCCCACTTCCTCGTTCGTGATGTGATCTCTGTATGAAATGCCAAGCAACCTTCGAAAACATCTCATTTCAGTGGCTTGTATCCTTAACTTGGTATCATTAACTTTTAAGGAATGTGTCCTAAAATCAACAGTCATGCACTCCAAAACTGGAATCTCATCAACAAATTCCAAACTCGCATTATATGCCATGTGTATCTCCGCTGGTGCTGAGAGGCTTATGTCAGGTTGTTTGGGAGATGTTATCAAGTCATAAAAGTGCCCATCTAATACAGTACTCAAGTGCCCCAGACTGAGTTTAAGTCCGCATCCCTTTTGTGGTCTAGGGAAGGGGCTGGAGATTGCTGTGGGGAGTAAACAATAAGTCTACTCTAGTCTCGCTTGTGCATAAAATCCGTGTTTATTTCAGTGCCTCGCGTTGTGTTCAAAAGTCAAAGTTACCTGCGCAATGGACTGACCACAGTATCCAGAAAACCCTATTTTGACTGGATTTGGTGTTTGTTGTTATCGTTCCTACTGAGTTACCAATGCGCGCTCGCATGATCAGTCAAACTGTCATACATGCAGGGACGTACACACAAACTTCTCGCACTTACACACACACAGTCTCAGTCTTGCTCTCACTGAGCACCATAAAATAGAAGTAAGGTTCCAAGATTTATTTATACCAGGAAGGCATTCATGATGAAACAAACAACATGATCAAAATTAGTCAAACCAATACAAGTCCTTAATAACCTTAAACTCCTATAGGCATAATACCTATACCTTCGATTACGACACCTAGCTCCTAGACCTAGCACCTATAACATTGAATACCATCCTAGCAAACCTAGCTCCTAGGCCTAACACCTATACGCACTTACCAATAAAACCTACGCACTGTCCTAACGCATCCTAAACCCTATTTAGGTCAACTAGAACTAAACCAAAACACTACTGTCCCTATAGCCTAGGGCCGGGGTGGTTCGAGATGATCATTATTCACAACCGTCTCGTGGGGTAGGGCTGGGGTGGCTAGAGGTGATCATTATTCACAACTGCCTTGTGGGGTAGGGCCGGGAAGTGTGAGAGATGATTATTCACAACCGCTCATGGGGGGGGGGGGGAGGGAGAGAGGGACTGGAGTGTGAGAGATCATTATTTACAACCGCTCACAGGGGGAGAGAGACTGGAGTGTGAGAGATCATTATTCACAACCGCTCACAGGGGGAAAGGGACTGGAGTGTAAGAGATCATTATTCACAACCGCTCACAGGGGGAAGGAAAGGGAGGGTGATCAATCTGCACAACTACCACCGAGACTGATTGATTAGTTCTGGGTTTAACGTCAACAGCACCGAAGTGATAATGAACGGCCCTGACGGGTGGGTTATGGGGGAAAGGGAAATCTATTGCCTATGGAGTACGACCTGAACACTGATCAATTCAGGCGCTTCAACTGTGCCACTTTGATTTACCAGGACCTTTCAACAGACATGCTATTGAACAAATCTGCCTTTTCCCCCTGGATTGCGAGTCCAGCTACCGGGGCCGGGAGGGGAATTCGAATCCATGACCCGGCGATTCCCTTCGCTCTCCTGCTCCAACGCTTAACCACCGAGACTGAGAATCGGCCGCTTTATATAGGCTCCCAGCCTCTGAAACCGGAAACTACGTCACTGAGCTTCGCGAGTAGTGCGCTACACACCAACTAGCTAAATCAGCAAAAATTCTCGCTCACATTGCGCCAAGCGCGCACTGAACTACTGAACTCTGACTCACGGGTTGTAACTAGCGATAGCATTAGCAGAGGGCTCCTCTGCTACAATATCAATGGTTTGTCCATCTGTAATTTTTATGACCAAAACAAAAGTATAAATTAATTTACTAATCCACACCCATTGGGCTGATCTGTCTTTAAAATAAGCTTTAGATGCTTAGTAGATTTCAGTTTGTTTTCACATCGTCTCATTCAAGTTTGTTGGGTATGACATTGTTCTCTCTGAGGCAGTCTTCAAAGCTGTCACGATCCTTACAGTAAAACAAAGAGATAAACTTTAGTTGCTCTCGGAAATCTTTTAGCACAGCATTATATTTTTGAGTGAGAATCCAGACACTGATGTTTGTGTGTCTGCCACTAAAGGCAAGTTCTGCCAATGTGTTTCTCTTTTTGACAATGTCTTTCTCTGCAGAGCAATCATCAACAATAAACAAAGTTGGCTGCCCTTCAGATTGCTTGTAAAAATACTGCAGGTAGTCATTCAGTTTTTTCTCAGGGTCAACTAAATAAATGTTGTGATCGGTCCAAATAAATAAACGGTTGTGATAAGCTTTGTTGTATTTGATAGTAGGACAGAATATCACAATGTTTTCAAAATGGTGGATATATCTTGTTTGTAAGAGGTCAAGAACAAATTCAGTTTTCCCACATCCTGTGGCACCACAAAATAAACCACAGTGTTGGTCGAGTGTGAGCAAGTTAATTTTAAAACAGAATATAATTTTAATACACGTGACCACTTAGTCTGCTTTCTTGGATATTTAGTTGAGCATCATAAATCAGATACAAATATATATTTATTGCTCCAGCAGTTTCACTCTTTTTTTGTATCTGGATTGTGATTCCGTCACTGCCGTTTTCGACAGTATGATCTGACCCGTGTAGGTAGTCGTCATCTGTACTGTGTAGGTCTAGCCAGAGTGAGTACTTGTTTGTTAGGTATTGGCCGGTTCTTATGTCATACAGATGTAGATCTTTGCATGCCATATTTGCTGGGTTTTCTCTAAGTCTTCCACCCGCAAAATATTTTGTGATCTCATCATAGTGTTGATATTGTAGCATACCTGGTGCATACACTTGATTAGGACACCCTTCAATAGTGCAGGATAAATGTGTAATCATTGGATTGTAAAATTTTTCTGACTCTCTTTGGAATGGACTTCCTGGTTCAACGAACAACATAAGAATGCCTTTCAGTGATCTAGCAGGCGTGTTCAGGTTGATGTTCCACATTGGATTGCTTTTGTCTTTGTGCATTAAACTGTGTCTTATCACACGTTCATAATAAATTGGAAGTCTTGACTGGTACTGATTTTGAATGAGAGTAGCTAGATGAGCATGTGTGACAATTTCATATTCCAAGAAAATGTTTGACACCTTTTATGTTGCATTGAGATCAGATGACTTGATAACTTTGGAGAAGTCATTAAAGGTTAGTTCAAAATGGTCATTCAGTGCTCCTTGATAATATGGCAAATGCGCTGTTAGGATTTCAAATTCAAGTGGAATGTAAAATCTACTTCCATATGTTTCTGCCAATATAACATCCTTCACAGCTGTTGTTGATTTATCACCTGCAGAGAATGAGAATATGAGAGCCCCAGCCCACCCCTCCCCCAAACAATATATTTATTCTAATTAACACGGTAATTAAGCAAGCCCACGTCAACAAAGACACCCAATACCTTTATTACCTAGCCATTTTAGTTCCACTCCAGAAATCATTCAATCTACGTTTGGGGGAGGGGTAGGCTGGGGCTCTCATATTCTCATTCTCAGAATAATTAATTCTAGAATGAGAATATAAGATTTGAAAACCAATCAAATCGATAAATGCCACATCGATCAACTAATTATTGTAATCAACTAGCCATTTAGACAAACCCAACGCCACCCAATACACCCAATAACTTTATTACCTAGCCATTTTAGTTCCACTCCAGAAATCATTCAAAGCAACGATTTTTGATCAGCTACCAACCCGCGATTATTAAGCCAGATCCCCCACCCAACCTAAATTATTAATGCTGTCATTGACTTCTTTAAACAAAATTATTATATTACGTTTTAAAATGAACCAAGACGAATTACTTCTTCTAAGCGATATCTGTGCTGTAGAGAACAAAGACTTAGACTCAAAAAAACAGCGTCTTCTCTCTGTAGTTGTGTCCGGCAAATCAAAAGCTTTTTTTGGTAAACAATACATGACAGAAGACATAGAATCCCTTACTGCTGATGAGCTAATTAAACTACATTCTAAATATGAAAATCACATTGCTTCACTAATGACACGTGATTTGAGTCGATCTCTTGTCTGCCTATATACAAAAGCTATAAGTCACTTCCTACCTGTTGATAGTGAAAACCTTTCACACGACCTTGAAAGTAATCCCATAGTTTCAAGTTCAATAGGTAAATTAGCATGCCTTATGTTTTACAAGTTTGGGAATTACCTTGCGCCTGCTGTAACCTTACTTGTTACTAGTAGTCATATTGATTTTTCTAAAATAAATTTTAAATTAGAAGAAAATGGACGAGACGACTCCACAACAGAGCCATGTCTTGACACAGGTTCAAACAGTGACTAAGACTAAAAGCCCAGGTAGAATAGAGGCTGGAAAAAGATTAGCTGAATATAACAGACAAAAGAAATTACAGCTTCAAGCATTAACAGAAAAGACTGACACACCATCAACAGCACCAGCGTCACTACCGTCACACCCCCCACAAAGTGAGAGACAAACAACTAAACCTGAAACAACAAAATATATAGTTGCTGGATTTGTTGTCGGATTTGGTTACGTAGGTTACCAATTATATAAAAAATACAAACCAAACACTCAAACAGTGTCCAAAAAATCAAACACTCCAAAAAAAAAGAAGAAGTAGTCGCCACATTACCAGCAGTGCCAAAACCTTTGGACCCATTTTACATGCAGTAAATAAATTTATTATTTTAATTTTTATGGTATAAGAAAATGAGCGACACAAAGAACTTAATGAACCTTGTCTATCACTCTGCTGTAATAAGTGGACTAGCAGTAGCATATTCTATGTTGGGAAAAAGTCTTCTCAAAATGAAATCAGCAGACCTTAGTAAATTAGACTTTGAAGACAGTGCTAAGCTAGTAGTTCTTATAACAGCATCGATTGCAACAAAAGATTTTCTTGTCAAGCAAGGAATTATTCCAGAAAATATTTCTATGTAAATAAAAATATGGCAACAATAGCTGTCATGATTGGTGGTGCAGTTATTAACGCATTAGCTTTTAGTGGATCAAACTATTTCTTTTCAAAAGTGAGTAAAGAACAATCAGCAGAAGAAATGAAGCGTCACAATGAGGCATCTGAAAAACTAGCTCAAGCTCAACAAGATTATGAGAAGCAAAGAATTGAGAAACTTGATTTTATTAATGAAAAACTAAAACTTGAGGGTCACGCACAGCATACATTTTCAAACGTCGATGACGCGATCAAAGAATACTATCTTGTTACTGGTGAAGACATATCTATTCCACAACCAAAACTTAGTGACTACTACCAGCCAAGCCCAGAACAAAGAAATGGAGAAATAATATTTGTTCTAGTAGGAATGACATTAGTATATTTTACAGGAGTTTATATTGCTAGAAATGAACGTCATCCAGTGTTATGCGCCCACCAATGACAGTGACGAGGAAGAGAAACAAGAGTTCTACGACCAACTCCAGAGTGCCGTGGACAAATGTGCGGAGCGAGACATCACCATCGTCATGGGCGATTTTAATGCCAAAATAGGGGAGGACAACACCGGATACGAAGAGGTGATGGGGAGACAGGGACTAGGCTCGGAGATGAGTGAGAACGGGGAGAGGTTTGTAGACTTTTGTGCTCTAAACCGACTTGTCATTGGAGGCAGCATCTTCCCACACAGAAGAATACACAAAGCAACTTGGGTCTCACCTGACCATACAACAGAGAACCAAATAGACCATATCTGCATTAGCAAGAAATTCAGAAGATCCCTTCAAGATGTTCGAGTGAGGAGGGGAGCAGATGTCGCCTCAGACCACCATCTGCTTACCTTAAGAATGAAGCTCAAGCTAAAGAAAAGCCGCACAGAGACAACAAGAAGACAGCGCTATAATGTAGGCCTCCTGAGAGAAACTGGAGTTAGAAAAGAGTTCAAACTGGTGCTGTCCAACCGGTTTCAAGCGCTACAGGAGCTAGTAAATGAAGAGGAGGCGGTCACCACAGAGCAGCAGTGGAAGGCAGTTAGAGAGGCGCTGAACTCAACCTGCAAAGACACTGTAGGGTTCAGGAAACACCACCACAAGGACTGGCTGTCGGCACAGACCTTGAAGAAGATAGAAGCGAGGAAGCAGAAGAAAGCAGCGGTCAACAACAGTCGCACGAGAGCATCCAAAGTAAGGGCACAGGGGGAATACTCGGAAGCCAACCGCGAGGTGAAGAGGAGTATCAGGGCAGACAAGAGGGCCTACACAGACAGCCTGGCAGCAGAGGCAGAAAAGGCAGCAGGCAGCGGCAACATGAAACAGCTCTACGACATTACCAGAAGATTGTCGGGTAAGTATGGCCATACAGAAAGACCAGTAAAAGACAAAGAAGGCAAGCCTATTGCAGACAGAGCAGACCAACTCGACAGATGGGCCGAGTATTTTGAAGAGTTACTGAACAGACCTAGCCCACCCGACCCCCCCGACATCCAGCCGGCAGAGACTGACCTACCCATCAGCTGTGACAGACCCAGCCGGGAAGAGATCAGAAAAGCAGTGGCATTTTTGAAGAATGGCAAAGCAGCAGGGCCAGATGGCATCCCAGCGGAGTCTCTGAAAGCAGACCTAGAGACAACAGTTGAGATGCTGTACCCACTGTTTGGAAAGATCTGGGAAGAGGAGGAGATGCCAGCTGACTGGAAGGAGGGGTACCTAATCAAGCTTCCCAAGAAAGGCGACCTCAGCAAGTGTTCCAACTACAGAGGAATCACCTTGCTGTCAGTACCAGGAAAGGTCTTCAACAGGATCATCCTAGAGAGAATGAAGAGCTCCGTTGACACCCAGCTGAGAGACCAGCAAGCAGGATTCAGGAAGAACCGATCATGTACAGACCAGATCGCCACTCTCCGCATCATCGTGGAACAGTCTCTGGAGTGGAGCTCCCCGCTGTACGTCAACTTTGTGGATTATGAGAAAGCATTTGACAGCGTGGACCGAGAGACTCTGTGGAAACTCCTACGACACTACGGTGTACCCACAAAGCTCGTCCGCCTGATCAAGAGCAGCTATGATGGCATGACATGTCGTGTGATCCACGAAGGGCAGTTCACCAGAGAGCTCCAGGTCAGAACTGGTGTCAGGCAGGGGTGTCTGCTGTCTCCGTTCCTCTTCCTACTGGCCATAGACTGGGTCATGAAGATGACCACAGAGCACAGACGAAGTGGAATACAGTGGACACTGTGGACACAGCTTGACGACCTCGATTTTGCAGACGACTTGGCATTACTGTCCCACACTCATCAACAAATGCAGGACAAGACCACGAGGCATGCTGACATCTCGTCCCAAGTGGGCCTCACCATTCACAAACAGAAAACAAAGACAATGAGGCTGAACGCAACCAGGGAAGAACCAGTCTTGCTTGCTGGCACCCCGTTGGAGGAGGTGGAGTCCTTCACCTATCTCGGGAGCATCATAGACAAAAAAGGCGGCACTGATGCAGATGTCAGAGCACGAATCGGTAAAGCCAGAGCAGCCTTTCTCCAGTTGAAAAAAGTGTGGAGTTCCAGAGAGCTGTCACAACACACCAAAGTCCGGATTTTCAACTCCAATGTAAAAGCAGTTCTCCTATATGGAGCAGAGACATGGAGATTGACAAAAACCACAGTCAACAGAGTACAGACCTTCATGAACAGTTGCCTTAGAAGAATTTTGAAAATCCACTGGCCAGAGAAGATCAGCAACGTCAGACTCTGGGAGAGAACAGAGCAGATAACAGCAGAGAATGAAATTGGGCGAAGAAGATGGGGATGGATCGGTCACAGTCTGAGAAAGCCAGCTTCCAGTATCACTAGGCAGGCATTGTCATGGAACCCCCAGGGAAAGAGGAAAAGAGGTAGGCCGAGAAACTCCTGGCGTCGAGACCTCCAAGCAGACATCAAGAGACTGGGAACCACCTGGAGTAGAATCGAAGGAGAAGCACAGGACAGGAGTTGCTGGAGGTCTCTCGTCGACGGCCTATACCCGGGTAGGGGTGACAGGCGTAAGTAAGTAAGTATATTGCTAGAAAAAATGGCAGACGCTAAACTATCAAAAATATATTACTCTCCAATTGGCTACTGGAAAGGGAATACTGCAGTAAAAAAATTACATGCTGCTGTGGGTGGAGATGTCAACCAAATAAAACAGTGGCTTAAAAAACAGGCAATTTGGCAAATATATCTTCCTGCTCCAAGAAAAATAACAAGGCCTCATTTTGAAAACACTATCCCTAATGACACACACCAAATGGACCTCCTGTTTCTTCCGCATGACACAATAAGAAAGAAACGATACAAGTATGCATTAACTGTTGTTGACATAGCTTCAAGGTATAAGGATGCAGAACCCATAACTGACAAAAAAGCTGTAACAGTGGCCACTGCATTATCAAAAATATATAGTCGAGGTCCTTTAAAATACCCTAGGCTTGTGCAGGTTGATGATGGGAGTGAATTTAAAGGCGCTGTTAATCAGTTATTTGCAAAGCATGGAGTGCTAGTGCGGCGAGGCATACCGGGCTTGCATAGATCACAGGCTATTGTAGAAAATTTCAATAAACAATTATCAGAGAGACTTTTTAGCTATCAGTATTCTAAGGAACTCATGCATGACACACGTAACACTGAGTGGGTTAAAAGATTACCGTCTGTGATAAAAGCAATGAATAATGATGGTCACCCTAAACCTGTTGATGCTATTAAATTGAAAACAATACCGTCAGAAATAAAAATAACAACAACACCTCCAGACACTAACTTATTTACAAAACAGGTGAGATATTTGTATCAACCTGGTGAGGCTGAAAATGACGTTAGACGTAGGGCAACTGATCCAATTTGGTCTACATCTGTTCATAATATAATAAAAATAGTTCCTTCAGCTAATGCAACAATATATTATCTGTATGAGCCTGCACCCCAGAGGGCATTTGTTAGAGAAGAATTACAGATTATTCCCACAGACACTGTTACTCATTTTTAACAATTTCAATTCATCAATTAGTTCATCAAACAGTTCATCAGCTATTTCTTCAGATAACTTGAGCCTGTAATGACCTGGTGCATAAGCTTTTTCCTTAGTGTGAAACACTCTTTTTGTATCCCCAACTGCTAGAGACTTTTTATATGTTTGAATCATTTCAATATTATGTTTGTTTGATCTTAGTGTCTTGTTTGGATAATCAGGCATTAATGCACCATCTAACACTTGCTTGTAATGTTCATGACGAATGTCTTTATTTTTTATCGCTGTTTTTTTGATACCTTTGGCTTTCGACTGACTACCCTTTTGGTGCTGTATAGAATACATTTTTGATCTCAGTCCAACGTACTCAACTATAGGTACACCATTTAGTTCGTCTTTAAACTTACCAGGCACTTTCTTGTTTTGTGTGCTAAACAATGGATGATCCTTAGGGTAGTCAGACGTGTCATACATGTGTAACTATGTTTTCATGTCTTCATAAAAGTCTTCAGTACACACATCAATGATCATAGAGTCAGTGTCAGTGTATAACAAACGGCAGTCAGGATACTTTAATTTGAAGTAATCATAGTAGAATTCAAGCATTAATAATTTTGACAACTCAAGAATAGCCATACCTATAAATACTGGCTTGTCCAGTTTAACAATCTTTTTTTTGAGTGACACTGCATACAATGATGAATGAAACTCTTTGTACCCTGTGTACTGAGGCTTACCTGTAAGTTTAATAGCACCTGATTCAGTTGTGACCAGTCTAACATCTTTTCTGTGATGAGGATTTTCCATAGTCTTACCAAAACAGGCATTGTTCATAAGCTTAAAGAAGTCTTTGTCAAATGCAGTGTTACCTTCTCTCGCACGCAATGTTGTATTCTTCATTATGTAATCTTTCATAAAAGCACTTTGGTCAAATTGAATTCCTCTATGAACTTTTTTTAGTACTAAACCATGTCTGATGTAAAACTGCAACAAGCGATAGTGGCAAACGTAATTAAATTTGTCATTTAAATTTGGTACAAGTTTGGTGTCTTCTTTTTTCCCCGTTAAACTCATTTTTTCAACTGCTAATGGATAATCATTATGGTAATCATGTAAATGGTGTGGATACTCCAAATCTACTTCAAAGATCCAACCCTTTTCATCATTTTGACCTCGATCCATAATATATTTTGTTAATTTTTTTATGCCATACTGTGACAAATCATACAAACAAAAGTTTTTTAATGGCAACAATTCACACATTGCAAATCCATACAAATTATTAGCATCCAAGTATGTAATAAATGACATTGGCTTTGAGGGGTCAAAGTCGTCAAGATATTTATTATTTGCCTTGCCATAATTGTTTGCTGCTAGACTAATACCACCTCTCAATCCACGTTCCACCATTTCACCCATCGTACGATCAGACAACAGGTCTATAGATATCTTACTGGATTTCAAAAATGCATCCCATGTCATGCCAGGACTAGTTATGTAACAAGCAGGGTCAAGCTTGTAGTGTAACAAACCCTTTTCACGGTAACTTTCAAATACGTCTGCTAGCAAACAGACATCAGCCTTTAAGTACTGATCGTGGTAATCACCAATAGTTTCACACCCTAGTTTTTTCCACGCATCAAGTGCATGCTGGTATTCAGAGTCAGAAATACCGTTACCAGTTAGTGTAGAATAAAATTTCTCTTTTGGAGGCAGTCTCCTTTCCTCAAAAACTACCCAGTCACTGATGTACTCATATGGATAAACACCTTTTTTAATCAAGTCCGGCTCAAAATATTTACTTGTTATTGGATACTCACTCAGTCCTTCTGCCAGACTAGCAAGACCTAAAGACAAATGTTGCATGGAGTCATAAAATGCTAATTTATCTAATCTAAAAGTCAAGTACTTCTCAGTTGTCTGGGCAATGCAACTTATGTTTTTGTACGACTCATCTACAGCCTGCATGATGATGTGTGAATCATATCCTTTGAGATTGTGAAAAAAGATTGGTAACTTATATGTCTTAGGATCTATTTTTAATAACAAGTTACAATTGCTATGTGCAGCGCCTCTGTAACGTCCAGTTATGTGATCGTGGTCACGAACTTTATCACCCTGGAGGGGTTGTTCACAAATCCAACACATCTCAGCTGTATCAAATTTCAGTTTGTCTTCTTCTGTCATCACCAAAGGCATCTGACATGTTGTGAGATATTGTACTACCTGACTATACAAATGTCTCATTTCTGTTAAAAACAGACATGCTGCATTTTCACCCCTGTAGATAACAGGTTCTGAATGAAGACCGTCTGACCTAACAAGAATGTATCCAAAAGAACACACCACTTGGTCACTTAGTTTTATAGTCTTTGGTAATGACTCTGGAACTGGACCCTCATATGGAACAACGAGTGATTCAAAATCTGCATACACTACAAACGGCAGCTTTTGCTGATTCCCATAGTTCTTAAAATACACTTGACTACCAGGATCTGGATACTTAAGTACAGTTTGTATGTCATCAGCTGATCTGCAGTGTAAAACGTGTTTGTGCGCTACGTTTATGGAGGAAAACCTCTGTAAACATCTTTTACAAACTTCCTGTTTCCCATTGTGTTTCGTTGTATGTGAATAAATTAGACATGACATATTCCTGATAATTGTGTAGTGGAAGTTATTGTCATCTCCAATTAGCAACATGTCAACATGTTTATCTTCTGGCTGCCCATAGGTTGGGGCAATTGGAGATACTCTAATTGGCTGTAACTTATTCTCAGATTCATTATCCCATATATACACGTTTACAGATATACCAGGATTTAGTTTTTCAAACAGATCTATATCCTCTATTTTAACAGGGAACTCAATGCCACTGAAGTTGAGTTCATTTACAAATTTGGTGTAGTTAGATACACGATCAGGTTTTACTTTTACAAAATGAAGTTTAGCAAGCACACACCACATAAAACATAAATTATCATTGTTTTGAATATTGACTACAGCCTTTTTGTTTGCAACCTCAGTTGGAAGTGGTATCCAAGATCTACCTAAAATAGGATGATATCTTGACTGCTTCAGTTGTAGTTCATGTACAAGGCCTTCATGCCAGCCAGACCCTTGCATTTCTGCTCTGTCAATTGCTTCATGGAAGTCTGGTAACAATCTTTATCTAAACACTTTCTCTAGTTCTCTTCTCGAATTAACTGTGTGCTGCCTTGTCGAGATATACGTTACAATAACTTCACCAACATCTCTGGCAAATTCTATTTTTGCAACAATCTGAATCTTTACACTATCAGAAAGAAGGTTATTTTGTATGACTAAAAAAGATCTTTCTATTGATTCATAGACATTGTAAATATTAGATATAGGTAAGTCAGTTGTGTGAAACACGTTTCTTAATCTTTGATGGTTGTCCATCTTTTTTATTTGTCCGACAAAAAAATAAATAGAAAATTATATAGTGTAAAATGGCACTTTATTGACTAAAAACCTATATAATAGACAAAATTAATTACCAACTAATAAGCCACTTTGACGATATGTCTTCTGTTGTATCATGTTCAATCTTTTGCAAATGTAATATTGTTTTATTAACAGTAATAAATTTAACATTTTCTTTTTTTATTTGATAGTATATTTGTAAACACATAATCTTAAACCAGTCAGATTCAGCATCATAAACTAAAAAATCATTTGTCCTATTATTATAACATGGAAAATTATTAGAATATCCAAGATAAAAACTATATGTCATGTATATTTTCATTGGTGTTGGAAGTGATGAAAAAGGGCGTCTAACTTGTGTTTTTAAGTCACTAATAAGCATAAAACCCCTGAAACTCGATGTAATATCCATGAATTTACCAATAGGCCAATTTTGATTCTCTTGTCCGTCCGTCATTTTTATAGACAAACCCAAAAGATAAATTAATTTACTAACCCATACCCAGTGGGCTGATCTGTCTTTAAAATGAGCTTTAGATGCTTAGTTGATTTCAGTTTATTTTTTACACAGTCTCGTTCATGTTTATTTGGTATAACATCGTTTTCTCTGAGACAGTCTTCAAAGCTGTCACGATCCTTACAGTAAAACAAACAGATAAACTTTAACTGTTCTCGAAAATCTTTTAGTACAGCATTATATTTCTGAGTGAGAATCCAAACACTGATGTTTGCGTGTCTACCACTGAAGGCAAGTTCTGCTAAAGTATTTCTCTTTTTGACAATGTCTTTCTCTGCAGAGCAATCATCGACAATAAACAATGTTGGCTGTCCTTCAAATTGCTTGTAAAAATATTGTAGGTATTCATTCAGTTTCTTTTCAGGGTCAATTAAGTAAATGTTATGATCAGTCCAAATAAAAAAACGGTTGTGATAAGCTTTGTTGTGTTTGATTGTAGGACAAAATATTACAATGTTTTCAAAGTGGTGGATGTATCTTGTTTGTAAGAGGTTAAGTACAAATTCAGTTTTCCCACACCCTGTCGCACCACAAAATAAGCCACAGTGTGGATCGAGTGTCATTAAGTTCATTTTAATACACAATATAATTTTAATATATGTGTCCACTCAGTCTGCTTTCTGCAATATTGAGTTGTGCATCATATATCAGGTACAAATATATGTTTATGGCTGCAGCAGTTTCAACCTTCTTTTGTATCTGAATTGTTATTCCATCACTACCGTTCTCGACAGTACGTCCTGACCCATGAAGATAATCGTCATCTGTACTACGAAGGTCTAGCCACAGTGCATACTTGTTTGTAAGGTATTGTCCGATCCTAACATCATACAGATGTAGATCTTTGCACGCAATGTTTGCTGGTTTATCTCTAATCCTTCCACCCGCAAAATACTTTGTGATCTCATCGTAGTGTTGATAAGGTAACATTCCAGACGCGTACACTTGATTAGGGCGTCCTTCGATTGTGCAGGACAAATGTGTAATCTTAGGATTGTAGAATTTTTCTGAATCCCGTTTGTATGGAGCCGCTGGTTCAACAAACAACATAAGAATACCTTTCAATGACCTGGCAGGTGTGTTCAAGTTTATGTTCCACATTGGGTCGCTTTTGTCTTTGGGTATTAAACTATGTCTAATCACCCTGTCATAATAAATTGGTAGTCTTGACTGATACTGATTTTGTATGAGTCTGGCTAGTTCAGTGTGTGTGACAATTTCATATTCCAAGGAAATGTTAGAGATCTTATATGTTGCACTAAGATCAGATGATTTAATAACTTTGGAGTAGTCATTGAAGGTTAGTTCAAAACTCAGACGGTCATTCAGTGCTCCTTGATAATAAGGCAGTTGAGCTGTGAGGATTTCAAACTCAAGTGGAATGTAGAATCTGGATCCATATGTTTCGGCCATTATAACATCCATGGCTGTATTAGTTACTTTATCTCCGGCGTCGATTCGAAGTTTACCAACATTATCTGGCTGTATGCCTTGGTAAATACGGTCTTCTCCTTCTTCTCTTGTTAGCCAAAGGTCTTTGTAACAGTAGAATACATCTGAGTCATCAAGACTAAACACTTCCTGTCCTTCAAGTTTTACTTTAATAGTTTTAACAATTGCTCTGCCAAGATTGTTAACTAGTGTTCTGTTCACGTCTGCGTCTGATGATAGTTCAATATTAAAAGCAAGGCGTGCAGTGCCAGGAACAATAACGTCACTGGGTCCTAGGTTTGGAAACTTGACTGTAAGTGTTTGGTTCTGGTCTATTGTACTAGGATTGTTTGTGATGACTATCGATTGTCGAATGCCCTTAACACCCAGAGGCTCACGTAGTTTTCTGTATGGGTCTAACTTTGATCCGTAAGACTGTGTCATTTTTATTAGGCACAATAAAAAATAATAAATTAATAAAACAATGGCAGCAGGAGGATTTAATCATGAAGAGTTTAAAATGGATGACATGAATGTCTCAGATACCAGTATCACAGATATGACTGGAATGGTAACTACTTCTCCTTTGTATCATGAACTGTTAAAAGACAAAGTAAACTCATTTTATGACAGTGTTGGAGCGCGCCCAGATGTAATAGATCCTAATCAGTTTGAATATGATAAAGGACATTTATTTGTAAATACAGACAGAGGGAAAATATATCTAACACATAAAAATAATCCTTCTAAGTTTAGGGCTTTAAGTACAATTAAAGGTGAAGTCGGTGGTAACTCTGGGTTGGCAAGATACCTTGGTATTGGAGGGTCTCCTGTTCCCCCAAGACTTGTTAGTGTGCTTCACGACACGCAAACAAAGTTGCCAACAGGGCAACAAATTGAAATGGCACCAGTAACAAGCCTACCAGAAATAGCAAACACAGTGATACAAGAAACCTCATTTACTGAAGGACAAATAAATGACGCTTTGAAAACAAAAAATGATCCACCTTTGTCAATGCGGGAGATTATAAGCTTCGATAAATCACTGCAGACGATAAGAGGTGAGATGGTAAACAATGTAGCCAAACTGGGTGAGCTTGACAAACACATAGAACGAGAAAAAGAGAAACTGGCTACCGCAGACAATGGAAATCTTGACACAGAAATGAAAGAAAGAATTCAACACAGATTAAATGATTTGTATATAGAAAGATCAGCGAGGTTAGAAGCGATTAGTATTGGGAGGGAAAAACTGAAAACACAAGTCAACAGGATTAGAGAAACTATTCAAAAAATACTTAATGAAGACACTACTCTGTCTGAGAGACTTAAAACACTTTTCAGAGAACAGGGTATCACAATTGCTAGTTTAATTACAGCTCTTGGATTTATTATTAGTACTGTTGTGTTGGCTGTCTCTGGGGGTGGTTCTCCACCTCCAGCACCACCAACCCCAGTCCCCACAGATCCAAAAGACTTACAGTCGTGGGTAAAGAAACAACTGTCTCACATATCAGACTTGCTTAAGATTGATTGATTGATTGTACATTGCTTAACGTCCCGACAGCAACAAGGCTTTCTCAGGACGTGCCTGCACTGCTTGTGAAAAAAAACTAAACAGAAAATTGAATGTATGTCGCCAGCCGGTCAAATACGTTAAATAAACCAACAACATGGGGCCTAAATAAAGCTAAGACCATCTAGCAACACACATCCAATATCAAGAGCTACAGGCAGTGCAGACAGTAGGGAGAGTTTTAAAAAGGCAAATACAGGTGAATGGACTAAGGGTAGACAGAAACGCATGCCCCAGAATAGAGAGAAAACCCACCCTGTGGGGCTGACCAGGGTGACCCTGGGAACTAAAAAATACCTAACCCCACCCAAGTCCCCCAGGGCAGACCCGGGTGGGGGCACTTGCTTAAGAAATTGGCTGTGAAAGCAATGGACGCTTTGCCTTGCATTATAGGCACTGTTGTCAGTTGGATGATTAGTACAGCGGCAAAGGCAGTAGGGTTTATGGCAGAACATGTGTGGGTCTTTTTGGTGACAGTAGGAGGATTGATAGTGGGTTATTTAATGAAACAGGTAAAGAAGTAATACCCCTAATCCAGTGAGACCTATTACCAATGCTGTTCTCTCTGACTCATGGGTGTTTGATGACGGTGCTGGTGCTGGTGATGGTGATGGTGCCGGGGCTGGGGCTGTTATTGACATTACTGGTGTTACCAGGGCTGCCTGTACGGGTGGTGATGTTACTGGTGCTGGCATTATTATTGACTGTAAATGTGTGTTTACTGATTGGTTGAGTCCTAATTTCTGATCACGACCAGCGACAATGATTTCATTATTATAATTTGTTATTGTCCCCATTTGGAGTTGAAGGTCAGATGGTAGCATGTATAACCCAATACCAACTACAAAGTCAACTTTTGATCTAGCATATCTGAGAACGTCTTGGTAACGTTGTATGCTTGATGGTAGATCGACTGTTGAGTTGATTGAATCTTCTAGATTAGCAAGAAACTGTTTTTGTGCTTCAAATTTACCACTCCCGTTCATACATTCAATGTTCTGTTTATTTTTTATTTTTTCACAAGCAGTGCAGGCACGTCCTGAGAAAGCCTTGTTGCTGTCGGGACGTTAAGCAATGTACAATCAATCAATCAATTTAAAATATTCGATTTTGTTAGTGATTGTGCTCCTAGTAAACACCAGACATATGTTCTGATTGACTCATTTACGCGCTCGACTCCCGCTTGAGTAAACCCGTCAGATTTATCTAAGACAAATGTGGTCCAGGCATTAGACTGTTTCTGTTCTATTGATCCTAACCAGACTTGTGATTTTGATGAGAATGAAGTGTAACCAGGGTAATAATCTTGAGGGTATTGTCTGTGACTCATAGCATAATACAATGTTCCCATGCCTTTGTGATCATCAAGTTTTTGTGTAAAGTCATACTTTGTACTGATGTTAAATTCATTACAGATCCGTTCAAATGCTTTCAAATCCATGGGATTGTTAAACCTGTTGAAACTGGATTCAGTGGGTAATGGTGTATGCAGTTCTGACAGTATTCTTCTAAGCTGGTAATAAACATGAAAACGATAGACAGACTTAATCAGTTTGTTTGGGTGATTCAAATGGTCTGTAAAAGAAACGCCACAGCCTGTAGTTGAGCATAGTATAGCAAAGTTAAGTTGGTTTTGAAACATCTGTAGTGGGCTTGAAGACCACTTTCTTGCAGTTGAGTCATCTGTTATTGGAGGGTTTAGGTAATGCTCATAAGGATTTGGCACTTTCACTTGAAATAAATCTCCTTCAGACAAAGCTATATCAAGCTGATTTAGTTGAATTATTTTCTGGTCATAAGTTGGTGCAACATTATACTTGGCATCCACATTAAATTGGTATGCATTTACAGTATTAATTGTTGGTGATTTAAATTCCATTGTGCTTTTTTTATGTGATAATAAAAATGTTTATAACCTTAACAAATCTTGACACGAGCAAACCAGTGTGGTTAACTAATGGGATTGATAATCGTGATGGTAGCAAGGCTGTAGCTATCCATGAAATGTTTTATACAGTAAAGTGGTTTAATGTAACGGATGATGAAAATTATTCTGTAAGTGGAACTCTTGATGGTATTGAGAAGGGTGATACTTTATGAGCTGGGTATTATGACTTTTGTACTTTAGCTGAATGGCTTCAAAATGAATTTAAAATTAAAGCAACTTTAAACCCAGCTAATTTACTTGTTACAATTGAATTTCCAAAAAGTGGTCAGTTTTCTTTATCAATTAGTCTTTTATTATTACTTGGATTTTTAGGTAAAAAAATAACACATCCAGATGAAGATTGGTCACAATCAGTTGGTAGTCTACTATCACCAAAAAAACCAAGAATAACTGGCAGATATCCTGTTCATTTGTCAGTACACACAGTGCTAAATGTTCATTTGAAAGAACTGAACACTACTGAAAATGTACACAATGGAAAGCCTTCAACTTTGTTAAGATGCTTGCCGACTGGAACTGCCCCATATTGTGAAAGTGTGGTTGCTAGATTTCCTAATTCTCAGTTTAAAAAATTAGGTTCTAGTTTCTTTGAGTCACTGAGTATATCTGTAACTAATCAGGATGACAAACCAGTTCTTATGCATGATTTTAGTGTTGTGTTAGAAATTAAATAATTTTATTTTTGTTTATAAAAAAATGAGTGGTCTTGGTCCAAAGCCTAGAATCATACCAGTTGCGTGTCCAGTAACAGAATTGAAAGATTTGGCAGATGTACAAGATTTTGAGAAGGAAGGGGAAATTGGAGAAATATATGGTTTTGAACTTGATTCAAATGGCATGTACAAGAGGAAAGTAATTGTTGACATGAAAGATGGTGAAAAACAGATTCCTAAACTTGGTCAGCTTCGTGATGTTACTGTACCTACTCCACCTGTAAATAATGCGCCTTACAACTTAATACATGTGGGAAATAAGTGGGTGGTTTCACCTGTGCCTGCACCACCTCCAACAATTGACTGGGACATAAAGATTGAATTTATTAGTCCTTATGTATACACTGATGATGAAGGCGCCTTAGTGTTTAGGAAAGTTGTTAATTCTGGGCCGCTTATTGTAAGTCTTGTTCCAAGTTTTGCCCCAGACAACAATAGCAGAGAAAAACTGAAAGTTGAAAATTATGAGAGACGGAGATATCTTCTTACAACTAGAAAGGGTAGATCAGATACTTCTGTTGTGTTTATGCCAGCAAGCTTAGTCGTGGCTAGAGAAGCGACAATAGTATTTGAAATTATCATGAAATCTGTTGCTACTGCTAAAGAGGCTCAAATTGCACAAGGAATTAAACTTACATGGAATGAAACAGTAACAGAATCATCAAAGGTCTTTATTGCCATTACAAAAAATAATGATGTTATTAATGTTTCAAGCAGTATTCCCACTGTCAAGGTGGTGGTTGACAAAACAACTTTTGTTCGTCTAACTTACATAAACCTCGAACACATTGATCTTGTTGCATTTTATTATGCCAGTAAATTGTATACTTTTGAAGAGTTGCAAAATGTAATTGCTGATTAAAAAAAAAAAATATTTGTCATAAAAAATGGTGAACTTGTATCCACAAATACCACCTGAGCAGCTTGAGCCTATTGAACGTGATAAAACATTAAAGGCAGATTCATTCCGTTTAATGAATATTACAGAAGCGTTGAAGTATTTGGAAGAAGAACAAGCAAAATACTCGAGGTGTAAACGCCGTTACAATACGGTTTTCAATTCTGTACACAACACATCAATGGCCATGGGGGTGGTTTCGGCCGGATTATCTGTAGGAGGTATAACTCTGTTTGCAACAGGGGTGGGAAGTGTTATAGGAATTGCTGTTGAAGGTATTGGTCTTGTCACAAGTCTAGCATGCTTTGGTATGGAAGCCCTTAACAAAAAATTTTATACTAAGTTGCAGAAGCATGAAGCATTAAGTACGCTCGCAGCAGCTAAGCTGACGAGTATGAAACTTATTATTAGTAAGGCTTTGGAAAATAATGAACTTGACGATAACGAATTTAAAAGAGTCCAGGATGATTTGGCCAACTATAAACAACAAAAGTCTGAAATACAGAATAAGATGCGTAGTCAGGCTGTAAATGTTGAAGAGCTAAAGAAATCTTTTTTAGAACAAGGAAAAAAGATAGGCGTAGAAGAAACTATGAAAAAAGTTCGAGA
Source organism: Semisulcospira habei (assembly GCA_036245525.1). Classification (NCBI taxonomy): domain Eukaryota; kingdom Metazoa; phylum Mollusca; class Gastropoda; family Semisulcospiridae; genus Semisulcospira; species Semisulcospira habei. Next base: position 36,750,892 of record BTPG01000005.1, read on the forward strand.
ACTTACAAGCAAGTAACGATAGGTTTTGGTAATCCATTATTTTTGTCATACACTTCGCAAAGAGATGTCATGCCTTTCACCCCTGCCTACCTAACACCATCTGCCCCTCCACCAGACTAAAAAAAAAAAAAAGATTTTACGTTGTCCTTGTAACTTGGGTAATCTGTCCGAGTAAGTTGTTGACTTGGTTCAATAACTTACAAGATCTTATGATTAGGTTCTTGTAAGAACTTGTTTTAAGTCACTTATCAGAACTTGCACCAACTAACTTCAAAGTTACCTGTAAAGTTAGTTAGCGGTTGTAGGTGACTTTGGAAATTTGTTAACAAGTGTCTGTAGGTAACTTAAATTTGTATCAAGTGTATATAAGAATGTTTTGTGTGTGTGTGTGTGGTTATTAAACTGTGTTTTGGGGTATTGACGTAGAGTCAATGGTATAAATGTTCTTGAAATTATCATATCTCTAACACTAACTATATATACACACATGCATAAATACACGCACAGACACACAAACACTCGCACACATACATACACGCATGCACATGCACTCACACACTGACAGACACACGCATACATACATGCACTCACACAATGACAAACACACACAAACACTCGCATGCATACATACATGCACTCACACACTGACAGACAAACACACTCATACACACATACATACATACGCGCATGCACACGCACATACAAACACTCACACATGCACTCACACACTGACAGACACATGCATACACACACACACAAACGCATACACGCATGCACGCACTCACACACTGACATACACACGCACGCACTCACACACAGACAGACACAAAATCTTTATTCAGTGAATATTGTAGACTCCAGTCCGCAGAAAACTTCACCGCATTTCAGTTGTATGACACGATATAGACGCGGCGTACTTAGTCACGTTACTAAGTCCCTATGTCAGTGTTAAAAACCGCGCTGACAGCGTTAGCGGCAAGGGTGTCATTAGAAGATTAAATACTTTGTATTAAGAGTCATTTAACTCTGTGTTCTGTCTATGTTTTTGCTTGCTACAGAGCTACAGGTCGCTAAATCAACTTCCGCATTGCAGCTAGTGACATATTTGTCTGCACGCTGTACTCAAATGAAACTGTCTGCACGCCGCGCGCCAGCGATGTTTGCTACGTAAAATCTATTTTAAAACCGCGCTGACGGCGTTAGCGGCAAGGATGTCATTAGAAGATTAAATACTTTGTATTAAGAGTCATTTAACTCTGTGTTCTGTCTCTGTCCTCACTGTACTCAACTGAATGACACTGTCTGCAGTCCGCGCTGACGGCGTTAGCGGCAAGGGTGTCATTAGAAGACTGAAGACTTTATGATAAGAGTCATTTAACTCTGTGTTCTGTCTATGTCCTCAACTGAATGACACTGTCCGCAGTCCGCGCTGACGGCGTTAACGGCAAGGGGAGTAAACAGAATATTAAATACTTTGTATTAAGAGTCATTTAACTCTGTCTCATTTCTTAGTTGTTTACAAACCAACCGTTACTCAACAGATTTAACGTGTTCCGTGTAGACGGGCTTACCACAGACCTTAACATGTCAGACTCGTTATTATCACCTATGTAAAGTCAGTTTCACTTACATGAGCCGCGGCAAAAACACCTCACACTTGGTCCATAACATTTAGGATGAGACAAACAAACAAACATACAAACATGAGCTTCTGATGCGACTTGCTGATTGGTGTTTGACACACATCAGACAAAATCTCACTCCGTCCATTTTATAACCTGTCCGTTGATTTTCTCACTCTCAGTCTTAAAGCCACTTTACGTGTACCATGTCCAATGATTTTCTCACTCTCAGACTTACAGCCTTTTTGTGGTATGTCCTGTGATTTCTCACTCAGACGTACAGCCTTTTCATTTTTTTTTTTTTTTATTTTGCGGCCTGCTCGGTGATTTCTCACTCTCAGACTTACAGCCTTTTTATGGCATGTTCTGTGATTTCTCACTCTCAGACGTACAGCCTTTTTATGGCATGTTCTGTGATTTCTCACTCTCAGACGTACAGCCTTTTTATGGCATGTTCTGTGATTTCTCACTCTCAGACGTACAGCCTTTTCATTTTTTCTTGTTTGCGGCCTGCTCGGTGATATATCACTCTCACGGACTTATAGTTACACGTTTTTATTTTCCTTGTTAGTGCGGCCTGCTCGGTGATAGATCACACGGACTTAAGTCAGTTAACAAAACAGAAGTGATAAAATGTCTCAGATGTGATTCAAACAGGGTCGTTAAGACGCATTAGAACCTTTGTACAAACAAACAAACAAACAAAGTCATGGACCAGCGTTAGGTGTTTTCCAAAAATCGGCTATTTCCGGGACTTTTAACATTTCTTTAATTTGCTTTTGCAAACCATACACCTTCCGAAAAGGCAGTGCCAGAAAATGAAATTTTGGATACCTACGTAACAGCTTGGCTAAATCACGTAACTGACGAGAATAAGACTCTGAAATTCCGACGTGTAATTTTAGCCAATCTTTCCAGTTCAGTTTAGTTTCTTTTCGAATCTTTTGTCGTTTGTGAATTTTAAATCCTTCAATAAGCCACTCACCATAGTAAATAAAAGCTGACATGCTTTTTTCTTCATTACGTCGAAGTATTTTGTAGCCGTCCTCTAAATTTTGTTTTAAGTTATCTAAATTAAATGTAGACAAATCACACTCATCTACTTTAAGACACTCAATTTTTTCGTCATGAAAAAGATTTTGTTTTAAAAACAAATCAAGTTCTTTTGGTTCTTTACTAGCCTTTTGTTTCTTAGAACTAGTGTTTAGTATATCAGCCAAATTTCCCACTGGTTTTTCCGGTTTTTCTAACCAAAATTCCGGAGCTTTGGTCAAAACGGAATTAATGTAAGTAGCCATTTTTTCATGGTATTCACCATGTGATTGTAAGATCAACACCTCTTCCTGAGTCCAATTCATTTTTATAATGAGTGAATGTTAGTCAGCGTAGGCAAATTAAACTAAACCGATCTGGTTAACACTAGCGCACTGTAGACTTCTTGTTTCTAAATATTACAAGTTTAACAGACAAATTACCGTCAAACTACCAGTCATTTGTAACTTACGTTAGTCAGCGTTCAATTAACAGTCACTTACCGCTCACCACGTAGGATATTTTACAAGATTTAGTGCTATCACCGGATAAGTTAGTCCATCACTCTGAGAACACAACCGCACTTCTTCACGCCCTACGAACGTTTCAACGACGCAATACTTGATCACGAGACTAGGGTCACGAGTTGACACGCGGCGTTGTTATTGGCAACATTGACGTCACTTACTTTTGGGTTGGGTGTTGTGGAAATTATGCCTAACGGGAATTCCCACAATGGCGCAAGTAGTCATTTCCCGAAAACGGCTGATAGTAGTCAATGGCAGCATTAATAATTTAGGTTAGGTGGGGGATCTGGCTTAATAATCACAGGTTGGTAGCTGATCAAAAAACGTAGCTTGAATGATTTCTGGAGTGGAACTAAAATGGCTAGGCGATTAAGGTATTGGGTGTATTGGGTGGCGTTGGGTTTGTCTAAATGGCTAGTTGATTACAATAATTAGTTGATCGATGTGGCATTTATCGATTTGATTGGTTTTCAAATCTTATATTCTCATTCTAGAATTAATTATTCTGAGAATGAGAATATGAGAGCCCCAGCCTACCCCTCCCCCAAACGTAGCTTGAATGATTTCTGGAGTGGAACTAAAATGGCTAGGTAATAAAGGTATTGGGTGTCTTTGTTGACGTGGGCTTGCTTAATTACCGTGTTAATTAGAATAAATATATTGTTTGGGGGAGGGGTGGGCTGGGGCTCTCATATTCTCATTCTCTCCTGCAACGATTCTGAGTTTGCCAACATTATGAGACTGTATGCCTTGATAAACACAGTCTTCTCGTTCTTCCCTAATGAACCACAGATCTTTGTAGCAGTAGAACACATCAGCATCATAGAGACTAAACACTTCTTGGCCTTCAAATTTAACTTTAATAGTTCTAATAATTGCTCTGCCTAGGTTGTCAACTAGTGTTCTGTTTGTGTCTGATTCTGATAAAAGTTCGATATTAAATACAAGGCGTGCAGTACCAGGAACAATAACGTCACTGGGACCTAGGTTTGGAAACTTGACAGTAAGAGTTTGGTTTTGATCTATGGTACTAGGATTGTTTGTGATAACAATTGATTGTCTAATACCCTTAACACCTAGAGGTTCACGTAGTTTTCTGTATGGGTCTAACTTCGATCCGTAGGACAATGTCATTTTATTATGCAAAAATAAAAAATAAATTAATAAAAACAATGGCAGAGGGAGGATTTGATCATGTTATTGAAATGGATAACATGTATGACTTTAATAATACAACAGATATGACTGGTAGAGGAAATACTTCTAGTATGTATCACGCACTTTTAGAAGACAAAATAAACTCATTTTATGATAAAGTTGGTGCCCGCCCAGACATTATAGATCCTAATCAGTTTGAATATGATAAAGGACACTTATTTGTAAATACAGACAGAGGTAAAATAAATCTAACCCATAAAAACAACCCTGCTAAGTTTAGAGCTTTAAGTACAATTAAAGGTGAAATCAGTGGTAACGCAGGGTTGGCAAGGTTATTTGTTATTTGGGTTTAACGCCGAGCAGGTGACTAAGGCCATCTCACGGCGGGATGGGTAAAAATCTGGTCAGCCAGACTAAAAGCAAGGTCTTAAGACAAGATGTAAATATAGCTTAAAAATGTCAGGCTAAAATGTCGCACATGTCTTTAAAAGAAACGTATACAGACTCTCAAAAAGGGCAAATTAAAAAAAAAATTCACATAGTCTGTGAATGCTCAGATCTTGTTAAAAATATTGCGTTCTCTCAAGAAATTGAAGATTTTGTCCGGGCGAACATCCCGGAACAAAATCTTCAAGGAGTCTGCTGTGAAGTGTTTATATCTCATGTCAATTAGATCAGCACAATACAGCAAAAAGTGTCGAACAGAAAACTGCTCATCACAGGCAAAACACCATGGACGCTCATCCTGTTTAAGTAAGTAAGAATGCGTAACATACATGTGCCCGAAGTGGAGCCCAGTAAGGACAGTCTCCTCATGGCGGCTGCCGCAGCGGAAAGGTAGACTGTCGGACACCATAGAAAGAGCTTCATGAAGCTTGTTCCCTTCCTCTTTGTCCCACTCGGACTGCCACTCGTACCTTGGTATTGGGGGCATAAGCTGTACCCCGGTACCACCTCAACTTGTTAGTGCACTTTATGATGTGCAACCAAAGTTGCCAAAGGGACAAGAAATTGAAAGGGCAGAAGTAAAAAGCCTGCCAGAAATAACAGACAAGGTAATACAAGAAACTCATTTACAGAAGGGCAAATAAATGAGGCTATAAAAACAATAGATGACTCTCCTTTGTCTATGCGGGAGATAATGGGGTTGAATAAAACACTGCAAACAATCAGAGGTGAACTGGTGAATAATGTAGCCAAACTAGGTGAACTTGATAATCAAATAGAAATGGAAAAAAAAAATCTAGATAAAGCAGACGAAGAAAATTATGACACACACACACACAAAAAAAAGAATACAACACAGATTAAAAGATGTGCAGATAGAAAGATCAGCATGATTAGAAGTAGTTGAAATTGGGAAAGAAAAACTGAAAACACAGGGCAACAGGATTAGAGAAACTATTCAGAAACTATTTCACGAAGACACAACTTTGGCTGTTATTATCAGTACTGTTGTATTAGCTGTCTCTAGTGGTGGTGGCAGTAGTTCAACGCCTCCAGCTCCACCGGCCCCACCGCCAAACCCAAAAGACTTACAGTCGAGGGTAAAGAAACAACTAACACATAAGAAATAACTTGCTTAAGAAATTGGCTGTGAAAGCAATGGATGCTCTGCCTGGCATAATAGGGAGTGTTGTCAGTTGATGATCAGTACAGCAGGGAAGGTAGTCGGGTTTATGGTGGAGCATGTGTGGGTCTTTCTGGTGACAGTAGGAGGATTAATCGCAGGAAATTTAATGAAACAGATAAAGAAGTAATATCCCTAGCCCAGTTATGATGAAACTCTATGCTCACGCATAGGGTTCACACAGTAGGTTTAATACGGTACAGTTTTGTTAGCAGTTTGTTTGTGACAATATTCCGTGAGGCACGAGACCACGTGGAATCTTTAAGGAACGTTTGGCACGGGGAGTTTTAGTGAGTGTAGGCGAGAACTCAGTCTGTCAGAGGGGGAAATAAGTTAGTACGGGGCTTTAATGTCAGTGAAAACAGACGTGTGTGAAATACCATAGCCCGTATTCCAAGACTCTGAAACCTAGAATTCAGGTATGTTTCTATACGTATTATTGATGGTTACTGTGTTTAAGATAGTATGCGTTAATAGGAGTTAATTCAGTGTGTAGTGTTGATTGGTTTGGTTCAGTTATGTTGGTTTGGAAGTTATTGAGGTAACCGGTGGTTCGTATATATTTATCTACCGAGATGGATAACTAAGGAATGTGAGGTGTGTATGCCTATGTCGTTATGGGGGTAGTACGTGGTTAAGTATAGTCTTTTCCAGCGTATGGGATAATGTATAGCGAGTGTTAGGTTATAGTCTGGTTCAAGGTAGTGACAGAGATATGGGGGTGTTACGAAAGTAGTCGGGTTATGAAGCACGTGTGTGTGTGTAATGAGCGTGTGAGTTATTTGTATCAGCCAGGTTACGTAATGTATCTGATATTATCCAATATGTGTTTGTGTTTAGCAAGAGTTACGTTTTAGGACTTTGTTACTGTTCAGAGTGCTTGTCGGAGGTTGGAGCGACGGACGCTGAGACATCAGTCACCAGGGACCTAATGCGAGGTCATCTCTCCATCTCTTCACTCAGGGAGTGAACGACCGGTGCCGAGACACCCGGGTCACAGCGAGGGCTGCGCTATACGATACGAGCTACGCGGACGTGCATGGTATGAGAGACGGGACGACGCGGGAGTGTACGAGAAAGGACTTGCACGCCTAGATGTGAAAAGGACTGAACGTAACCGGGCGAGAACACCAAACAGGTTGGAGTGTGAGATACTACTACCTAGCCTGGCTGTGATATTGTGTATGTGTATATATGTGATGTTGAGATGCTGGTAGTGGGGAAGGTGTGGTGTAAATAGTGTGATAATCTTTTTGAGCATTCTTCTATTATTTGTGTATAAAAGTCTTTGTTAGAAAGAAAGCCTGCGAGTTGTGTTTTACCGCATGAATGCGCCCATCTGAGTCAGTGGCGGTGTAGGCGTCTGTTGTGCGAGAGTCTGTACGTGCGACTGGGGGCCAGTCTGTGTGCATTACACCAGTAAAGCCTATTACCAATGCAGTTCTCTCTGACTCATGTGTGTTTGGCTGTGCCGGTTCCGGGTTGGTTGGTTGTACATTGCTTAACGTTCCGACAGCAACAAGACATTCTCAGGACGTTCCTGCACTGCTTGTGGAAAAAAAAACTAAACAAAATACTCAATGTTTGTCGCCAGCTGGTCTAATATGCTAAAGAAACCTAACACCATTTAGCAACAAACATCCAATATCAAGAGCTACAGGCAGCGTAGACAGTAGGGAGAGTTTAAAAAAGGAAAATACAGGTGAATGGACCAAGGGTAGACAGAAACACATGCCCCAGAATAGAGGGGAAAACCCACCCTGTGGGGCTGACCAGGGGGACCCTGGGAACTAAAAACTAGTTAACCCCACCCAAGTACCCCAGAGCAGACCTGGGTGGGGGCCGGTTCCGGGGCTGGGGCTGGTGTAACTGGCACTGTTGAAAGTGGTGTTATTAATAGTTGAACCGCTTGCACTGATGTCTGTAAATGTGTGGTTGTTGGACCCAAGTTTAATGTTTGATTGAGTCCTATTTTCTGATCAGCCTTTGCAATAATTATTTAATTATTATAATTTGTTATTGTTCTGATTTAAAGTTGAAGGTCAGATGGTAACATGTCTAAGTCAATGCCAACTAAAAAGTCAACTTTTGATCTGGCATACCTCAGAACGTCTTGATAGCACTGTATGCTTTTTGGGAGATCTACTACTGAATTAATAGCATCTTCCAGGTTTGCAAGAAAATTTTTTGTGCTTCAAATTTGCCAGTTCCGTTTAAGATATTTGGTTTTGTTTGAGATTGTGCTCCTAGTAAACCCCACACATAGGTTCTGATAGACTCATTAATGCGTATGACTCCTGCTTGAGTAAACCCGTCACTTCTGTCTAAGACAAATGTGGTCCAGGTATCAGACTGTTTCTGTTCTATTGAGCCTAACCAAATTGTACTTTTTGATGAAAATGAAGAGTAGGGAGGCCAGTAATCTTGAGGGTATTGTCTGCGACTCATAGCATAATACAGTGTTCCCATGCTCTGGTGATCATCAAGCTTTTGTGTAAAGTCATACTTGGAGCTAATGTTAACTTCATTACAGATGCGTTCAAACACTTTCATATCCATGGGGTTATTATACCGGTCAAAACTGGAATCAGCGGGTAGTGGACACTAAATTCTTTCAGTATTCTTCTAAGCTGGTAATATGTGTGGAAAAGATACACAGACCTAATCAGTTTGTTTGAGTGAACCAAGTGGTTTGTAAAAAAAACAACACCACAGCCTGTAGTATAGCAAAGTGAAGATGGTTTTGAAACATCTGTAGTGGGCTTGAGAGCCACTTTCTTGCAGTTGAATCATCTGTAATTGGTGGGTTCAGGTATTGATCAAAAGGATTTGGTACTTTTACTTGAAAGGAATCTCCTTCAGACACAGCAATGTCGAGCTGATTTAGCTGAATTATTTTATGGTCATAGGTAGGTGCGACATTGTACTTGGCATCCACGTTAAATTGAAACGTGATTATACTGCTTGGGCTATTGAATGCTGGTGATAGAAATTCTATTGTGCTTTTTTAAATGCTAATAAAAATGGGCAGGGCACGTCTCCAGGATGGAGGATCATCGCCTACCCAAGATCACCCTGTTCGGGGAGCTCGCCACTGGACACCGAGACAGAGGGGCACCTAAGAAGAGATACAAAGACGGTCTCAAGAAGTCATGTAGTGCCTGCCAAATCGACCACCACTAGTTGGTCTTTGCTTGCTGCGGACCGCGACACCTGGTGCTCCACCATTTACAAGGCAGCCATCTCCTTTGAGGACTCTCACAGAGCTAGCCTTAAGGACAAGCGGCTCAGGAGAAAAAACAGAGATGTCGAAACTCAGAACCCTGGCCAGAACTTCCCCTGCAGCCACTGCGGTCTAACCTGCCTGTCCCGGATTGGCCTCCACAGCCACGAACATGCCTGCAGACGTCGTGGGCAAACCCTATAAAATCTTCGTTCGTGAAGTCAAGCCAAGAGAGAAGAGAAAAATGTTTATTACTTAACAAATCTTGATACAAGCAAACCAGTGATTCTAACTAATGGGATTGATAATCATGATGGTAACAAGGTTGTAGCTATCCATGAAATGTTCTACACTGTAAAGTGGTTTAATGTAACAGATGATAAAAGTTATTATGTAACTGGAACTGTTGATAATTTTAGAATGGGTGATGGTTTACGATCTGGGTATTATGACTTTTGTTCTTTAGCTGAATGGCTACAAAATGAATTTAAAATTAAAGCAACTTTAAATCCGGCTAACTTACTTGCTAGATTTGAATTTCCGAAAGGTAGTCAGCTTTCATTATCAGGTAGACTTATAAGGTTACTAGGTTTTTTTAGGCAAAAAAACAACATCTCCAAATGATGATTGGACATTAGAAGAAAAATCTGTTGACGCCAAATAAACAAAAAATAACTGGAAGATATCCTGTTCATTTGTCAGTACACACAGTATTCAATGTTCATTTGAAAGAACTGAACATGACTGAAAATGTACACAATGGTATACCTTCAACTTTGTTAAGATGCTTGCCAACTGGAACTGCTCCTTATTGCGAAAGTGTAGTTGTCAGATTTCCTAATTTGCAGTTTAACAAATTAGGTTCTAGTTTCTTTGAATCACTGTGTTTATCTATAACTAATCAGGATGGTAAACCAGTTCTAATGCATGATTTTAGTGTTGTCTTTGAAGTTAAATAAATTTTATTTTTGTTGAATAAAAATGAGTGCTGGTCTAAAACCGAGAATTACACCAGTTGCCTGTCCAGTAATAGAGTTAAAAGATTTGGCTGATGTGCAGAATTTTGATTTTTTTAAAAAAGGAGAGTTAGGAGAAGTGTATGGAGAGATAGAACAATAGAGATCCCAAAGAATCAAATTTCAATAATGCCACACCCATCTATAAATCTCGCTTTTATCGATCATAAACTCGTTGATCCGCCATGACCCACCATTATCGCTGAATCAACCCTGTTAATTTGAAAAAAACAGCAACCATGATTAGTGCGGCATTATTGAAATTTGATTATTTGGGATCTCTATTGTTCTATCTCTATACTATTGTCTCTGTGAACACCTAATCATGCACTGTTAATTAAAAAATAAAAAATAAAACGACCATGACCTGACAGCACCGTTACCTCTAGTGTGTTTACACTAAACAAACAAGGAAGTTTAATTTAACTGTAGAGTAAAACCCTCAGTATCTGGCTGCCTTGTACTGAGTATATGGGGTTTTACAGAGACTATGATCCTCACGAGCCCAAATTCTTATAAGCTGTCACAGTCAGATCCTCAAGAGCCTCAGACCCCAGGCTTAACCCCTGATTACAAGTATTAGTCCACTTTTCTGTTAGCTCTCTCTTAGGGAGTAGGCTGATGGGTCTTGTTTAATATTATTTTACTGCTGTCATTTCTAATGGCTATGTTTCGCCTGACTGAGTACGTGTGACCAGGAGATTTGTCACCTGCGTTTGGCTGCTTGTATCTTTACATATATACAAACACATACCCACATACCCACAGACGAACACATACACACACACACACACGCACACACACACACACACACATACACACACACAAACAAACAAACACCACAAACACAGCATACACAACTTACCTGTTTACAGAGCTGATGTCATATCTCAACCGGTAAATAGTCCCGTGCATACATTATAATAAAACCATCCGGTAAAATTAACACTAACTGGCAAGAATTAGTCCAATCCGGTCATGCCTGAGGCTAAAAAACATCTCAGTCTTTCCAAAATGTTATGCATAACTAAATGAGGAAACAACCTGACGAGTCTTACCCGACCAGACTGGTCGAGCAAGTTTTGTGAGCTCGGTTTCTGTGCACTGTATCATGTTGTGTGTTGTTGATTTTCAGTTGCCAGTGGGGTGGGTCACTGCACATGACATCGCAATTGATTCATAAGACATTTTAAGTCTACTGTCAAGTGAGTGCCAACTGGCACTTGATAATAAACAACATGTGTTATGTCTTGACTGAAACTATATTCATAATATCACAATGGTGACCCTTAGGTATGGACGTTTCCCGATTGTGTACTTTTCCGCGACCCCATTTCTGATGACGTAGTACGCTGGAGGGCAAAGCGGTGTGGAGACTCTACACGAATGTTCAGCAGAGTGGGGGCTGTAGCAAAAACAATGTCCAAACCTGGAGTTAAACCATCTGAAAAGTATATAGATACTCTAGATTCAGTATCTAGAAACCGTTATGAGATGAAATTGCGAGCAGTTGGCGGGTTAGATCCCTACGAAAACTGTCAGTGGAGTGACGATGTCGGACTTCTACCTCCGGTTGCTCAAGATGACATTTCAGAATATTTGGTTCATCGCACCAGCTACTACACAAGAAAAGCCTTCAAAGCAAACAAACAGCTTGGAGCACACAATCAACACACAGCCGGCCGATAAAAAAACAGGCCATTTCATCGGATAGTGTGCGATGTGATACACTTTTTTACAAACGGTCCGCTGACGAAGAGGAGTACCGGCAATTTAAAGCAAAACTTCCTCGAAACACACATGAACTAGACATAAAAATTCAGACTGACTTGTGTCGCTCGAGTGTGTATGGCCGGTCGATAAAAAAACAGGCCATTTCATCGGATAGTGTGTGATGTGATACACTTTTTTACAAACCATGGTTTCACTGTTTTGTCCGTGATCTTCTTTCGATTGATTTGGGCGATCCAAAGCCTTTTCCTCTTGGCTGTCAACTCGCGTATTTTGGAGCCCTTATTGAATATAACTGTCGGAATTCTATGGTAAGAGATCCCAAGATCCCTAGTACTTCGTTTTGAACAATGCTTGACACAGCAATCGTTCGTCATGGTGAGAAAATGCGAATAAATAGGCTTACGTGACACGCTTTCAACCTTGCTAGAGTGGTGGAAATTGCATCACCCGCCAGCTTGCCCTCCAGGGGCGGCAACGCACAAAGTGATGACGTAGATCGGGATAGGTCGATGCCAATAGGTTTTAAACAGGGAGATTGAATAAAAGTGAAGACAAACACGTAACACATTTAACTGTTTTAAGTTACTCTTGTCTCAGCTAGTTAGAGTGCCAAGGATCTCTTAATCTGTGAAGCATGCCATTCATAAACCCACTGTGAGACGATAATAGCCCTTATAGGACAGGCAAGTCTTGTCTGGGGTAAACTCTAAAAGTTACTGACTATATAGTTGAGTGGTGGTAAATGTATGAAGTTACTGTTAATGTACTTTCTAAAAAAACCATGATTTTGCTTGATAACAAATTTCAAAATTACCTGCAATTTTGTTTTTTGTTTTTCTTTTTAAAATAACATTATAAATGAATCAAGACAAATTACTTCTTCTAAACAATATCAGCGCTGTAGAAAACAAAGACTTAGACTAAAAAAAACAGCGTCTTCTCTCTGTAATTGTTTCTGGAAAGTCAAAAGCCTATCTCGGGAAACAATACATTACAGAAGATATTGAATCCCTCATGGCTGACGAACTAATTAAACTACATTCGAAATATGAAAATCACATCGCTTCACTAATGACTCATGATTTAAGTCGATCACTTGTCTGTCTATACACAAAAGCAGTGAGTCACTTTCTACCTGTAGACACTGACAGTCTATCACACGACCTTGAAAGCAACCCTATTGTTTCAAGTTCAATCGGCAAATTAGCATGCATCATGTTTTACAAGCTTGGGAATTATCTTGCACCTGTGGTAACTTTACTTGTCACTGGGAGCCATATTGATTTTTCAAAATTAAATTTTACTGCAGAAGAAAATGGACGAAACCCAGACAACTCCACCATTGAACCCTGTCTTGACGCAGGTTCAAACGGTGACTAAGACTAAAAGTCCAGGAAGGGTAGAGGCTGGAAAAAGATTAGCCGAATATAACAGACAAAAAAAAATTACAGCTTCAAGCACAAACAGAAAAGGCTCAAGTAACTGACCCGCCGTCAGCACCATCAGGACCAGTGTCAATACCAGCACCGCCAACACTGTCAGGACCATCACATCCTCATCAAAGTGAAAGACTATCAACTAAGTCTAACCCTGAACCCGAAACAACAAAATATATAGTTGCTGGATTTGTTGTCGGATTTGGTTACGTAAGTTACCAATTATACAAAAAATACAAACCACAGACTCGATCAGTGTCTAAAACTTAAGACACTCCAAAAACAAAACCAGAAGTCGCCACATTACCAGTAGCATCGAAACCTGTCGACCCATTTCTTATGCAGTGATTAATTTTTTATTTTAATTTTTATTGCCTTAGAAAATGAGCGACACAAAGAACTTGATGAACCTTGTCTATCACTCTGCAGTAATCAGTGGGCTAGCAGTAGCTTACTCTATGCTTGGAAAAAGTCTACTCAAAATGAAATCGGTAGACCTCAGTAGATTGGATTTCGAAGACAGTGCTAAGCTAATTGTAGTTGTCACAGCATCAATTGCGACAAAAGACTTTCTTGTCAAGCAGGGAATTATTCCCAAAAATGTTTCTATGTAAATAAAAGTATGGCTACAATAGCTATTATGATTGGGGGCACCATGGTTAACGCTCTGGCATTCAGTGGTTCAAATTATCTCTTTTCAAAAATGGGAAGAGAAGAGAGTGCAGAAGAAATGAGACGACACAATGAGGCATCTGAAAAACTTGCTCAAGCCCAGCAGGATTATGAGAAGCAAAGAATTGAGAAACTTGATTTCATCAATGAAAAACTGAGGCTTGAAGGCCACGCACAGCATACGTTTTCTAATACAGACGACGCAATCCGTGAATACTATCTCATCACGGGTAATGACATGTCTATCCCAAAACCGAAACTAAGTGACAAACCAAGTACAAAACAAAGAAACGGAGAGATAATCTTTGTTCTAGTGGGAATGACATTTGTATATTTCACAGGAGTTTATATTGCTAGAAGAAATGAACGTCGAAAATAAACTATCAAAAATATATTACTCCCCAATTGGGTACTGGAAAGGACAAACCGCTATTCAGAAATTACACGCGACCGTAGGCGGTGATGTAACACTCAATCAAATAAAACAATGGTTACAAAAACAGGCTATTTGGCAGATATATTTACCTGCACCAAGAAAAATAACAAGACCTCATTTTGAAAACACAACACCAAATGACACATATCAAATGGATCTATTGTTTCTGCCCCATGATACAATAAGAAAGAAACGATACAAGTACACATTAACAGTCGTAGACATTGCTTCAAGGTACAAAGACACCGAGCCCATATCTGACAAAACTGCTACCTCAGTTGCTACAGCATTAACAAAATATATAGTCGAGGTCCTTTAAGATACCCTAGACTTGTGCAAGTTGATGACAGATCTGAATTTAAGTGTGCAGTTAATCAGTTATTTGCGAAGCATGGCGTACTAGTGCGGCGTGGCATTCCAGGCGTGTACAGATCACAGGCCATAGTTGAAAATTTCAACAAGCAATTATCAGAGAGACTTTTCAGCTACCAGTATTCTAAGGAACTCATGCATGATGCACGTAACACTGAGTGGGTAAAAAGATTACCACATGTGATAAAAGCAATGAATAATGAAGGACACTCAAAGCCTGTTGACGCTATTAAATTGAAAACAATTACAGAGCCAAAAACAGGACCAACCCCAGCACCTGACACAAGTTTATTTACTAAACAGGTGAGATATTTATATCAACCAGGTGAGGCCGAAAATGACGTGAAGCGCAGTGCAACTGACCCCATATGGTCCACGTCCGTACACAATATAAAAAAAAATAATTCCCAGCGCTGACGCGTCAATATATTATTTATATGAACCAGCACCGCAGAGGGCATTTGTCAGAGAAGAATTACAGATTATTCCCCCAGACACTGTTACTCATTTCAACAACTAATTCATCAATTAGTTCATTGACCAGTTCATCAGCTATGTCTTCAGATAACTTGAGTCTGTAATGACCAGGTGCATAAGCTTTTTCCTTACTGAAAAACACACGTTTCGTGTCCCCAACTGCAAGTGACTTTTTATGTGTTTGGATCATTTCAATATTGTGTCTATTTGATCTCAGTGACTTGTTTGGATAATCAGGCATTAATACCACATCTAATACTTCCTTATAATGTTCATGACGAATGTCTTTATTTTTAATCGCTGTTTTTTAAAATTCCTTTGGCTTTCGACTGACTACCCTTCTGATGCAGTATAGAATACATTTTTTATCTATGTCCAACGTACTCAACTATCGGCACACCATTCAGTTCATCCTTAAACTTTCCAGGCACTTTCTTGTTTTGTGTGCTGTACAATTGATGGTCTTTTGGGTAGTCAGGCGTGTCATCCATGTGTAGTTCTGTTTCCATGTCTTTATAAAAGTCTTCAGTAGGCACATCAATGATCATAGAGTCAGTGTCAGTGTATAGCAGATGACACTCAGGATACTTTGGTTTGAAGTAATCATAATAAAATTCAAGCATCAACAGTTTTGATAACTCAAGAATTGCCATACCAATGAATACTGGCTTGTCCAGTTTAACAATCTTTTTTTTGAGTGACACTGCATACAATGATGAATGAAACTCTTTGTACCCTGTAAGTTTAATTGCACCCAATTCAGTTGTGACTAATCTCACATCTTTGCGGTGATGAGGATTTTTCCATCGTCTTGCCAAAACAGGAATTGTTCATAAGCTTAAAGAAGTCTTTGTCAAATGCAGTGTTGCCGTCTCTGCCACGCAATGTTGTGTTTTTCATTATGTAATCTTTCATAAAAGCACTCTGATCAAATTGAATGCCTCTGTGAACTTTCTTTAGTACTAACCCGTGTCTAATGTAAAACTGCAACAAGTGATAATGACAAACATAATTGAATTTTTCATTCAGATTCGGCACAAGTTTAGTGTCTTCTTTTTCCCCCGTCATACTCATTTTCTCAACAGCTAAGGGATAATCATTGTGGTAATCGTGTAGATGGTGTGGGTACTCCAGGTCTACTTCAAAGATCCAACCCTTTGCATCATTTTGGTCAAGATTCATAATATTGTTTATTTTGTTATGTCATACTGTGACAAATCATACAGACAAACGTTTTTCAAGGGTAATAACTCACACATCGCATATCCATACAAATTGTTAGCATCCAATAATAATAATAATAATAATAATAATAAGCGCATTAAATAGGCGCTTTATCCCAATTGAAAATCGGCTCAATGCGCCGCCGCGAACTGAACCCAACAAGCACGCTCATGTGAATCACGCGCATTCACTCACACACTGTACATAAACACAGAACATTCACGTGGTGCTAAGGGCAAGCTCAAGCGAGCTACTATAGTTTTTGGAAATTCAAAATCGTTTGTATTTGAAATTTGATTAAGTGGACTGAAACTGATACCAAAGTGGAGGGGGAGGAAGAGCCGGAGTACCCAGAGAAAGAACCCCCGACGGTCCACCCGAATTAACGGTGACACTTATTAGAGGAGAAAAATCCGACGCCGGAACCCGTAATCGAACCTCGCACCTTTAGCATTGGTGGCAGGCGCCTTAACCACTGCGCCACAGACCGCCCCGTATGTAATGAATGACCTTGACCTTGAGGGGTCAAACCCAAGGTCGGGGCCGTCCAGATATTTGGTGTTGGCCTTTGCATAGTTGTTTGCAGCTATACTAATACCACCCCTCAATCCACGTTCCACCATTTCACCCATCGTACTATCAGACAACAGGTCTATAGATATCTTACTGGATTTTAAAAATGCATCCCATGTCATGCCAGGACTAGTTATGTAGCAAGCAGGGTCAAGACTGTAGTGTAACAAACCCTTTTCACGGTAACTTTCAAATACGTCTGCTAGCAAACAAATGTCAGCTTTCAAGTACTGATCATGATAGTCACCAATAGTCTGACACCCTAATTTATCCCACTCATCAAGTGCATGTTGGTATTCAGAGTCAGAAATACCTTCACCATTAAGTGTAGAATAAAATTTCTCTTTTGGAGGTAGTCTCCTTTCCTCAAACACAACCCACTCACTGATGTACTCGTACGGATACACACTTTTTTGATTAAGTCTGGCTCAAAATATTTACTCGTTATTGGATACTCAGTCAGTCCTTCTGCCAAACTAGCAAGCCCTAAAGACAAATGTTGCATAGAGTCATAAAAAAACTAATTTGTCCAACCTAAAGGTCAAGTATTTCTCAGTTGTCTGAGCTATACAATTTATGTTTCTGTAAGACTCATCTACAGCACGCATGATAATGTGTGAATCATAACCTTTGAGATTATGAAAAAAGATTGGTAACTTATATGTCTTAGGATCTGTTTTTAATAACAAGTTACACTTGTTATGTGCAGCACCTCTGTAGCGCCCAGTTATGTGATCATGGTCATGAACTTTATCACCTCCTAAAGGTTGTTCACAAATCCAACACATCACAGCTGTATTAACAATTCATTTTGTCTTTTTCTGTCATCACCAAAGACATCTGACATGTTGTGAGATACTGTACTACCTGACTATACAGTCTCATTTTTGTTAAAAACAGACATGCTGCATTTTCCCCTCTGTAGATAACAGGTTCTGAATGCACACCGTCTGACTTAACAATAATGTATCCGAAAGAATACACCACTTGGTCATTCAACTTTATAGTCTTTGGTAATGAATCTGGAACAGGACCTTCATACGGAACAACCAGTGATTCAAAATCAGCATACACTACAAACGGCAGCTTTTGCTGATTCCCATAGTTCTTAAAACACACTTGACTACCAGGATCTGGATACTTAAGTACTGTTTGTATGTCATCAGCTGACCTACAATGTAAAACATGTTTGTGTGCTACTTTAATAGAGGAGAACCTTTGTAAACATCTTTTACACACTTCCTGTTTGCCATTGTGTTTTGATACATGATTATGAATTAGACGTGACATACTCCTGATAATTGTGCAGTGAAAGTTATCATCATCACCGATTAATAACATGTCAACATGCTTATCTTCTGACTGTCCATAGGTTGGAGCAGGTGGTGATACTCTAATGGGTTGTAACTTGTCAACAGACTCATTATCCATACAAACACATTTACAGATATGCCAGGATTTAGTTTTTCAAACAAGTCTATGTCTTCTATTTTAACAGGGAAATCTATATCACTGAAGTAGAGTTCATTTACAAATTTGGTGTAGATAGATGCACACTCGGGTTTTGATTTTACATAGTGTAGTTTAGCAAGCACACACCACATGAAAGAATAGTGGTCATTGTTTTGAATATTAACAACAGCCTTCTTGTTTGCAACCTCTGTTGACAGTGGTATCCATGATTTACCTAATATAGGATGATATCTTGACTGTTTTAGTTGTAGTTCATGTACATGACCTTCATGCCAACCAGACCCCTTCATTTTTTGCACTGTCAATTGCTTGGAGAAAGTCAGGCAACAGTCTGTCTCTAAACACGTTCTCCAATTCTCTTCTTTTATTAACTGTGTGTTGTCTTGTTGATATATACGAAACAATCACTTCACCGTCTACTCTAGTAAATTCTATTTTAGCAACAACCTGAATCTTCACACTGCCTGAAAGAAGATTATCTTGTACGACAGAAAACGAGTTTTCTATCGATTCATAGACATTGTTACTATTAGATATAGGCAAGTCTGTTGTGTGAAACACGTTTCTTAAGCCAGATGATCCTGATGAGCTTTCTGTATTGTCTGTCATTTTTATTTGTCCGACAAAATAATAAATAAAAAATATTAACGTTGACTATGCTGGCGCTGCATGTGCAATACCACTTTATTAACTGTAACACTGTTAATATAAACATTTAGTTTGCGCAGTTGTTTCAATATGTTATAATAAAGTTCTTCTAACCAGAGCAAGCGGTCACTATCATTAACATTAAAGGTAGGTGTCTTTAAATCAACTGTCATGCACTCCACATCTGGAAGCTCATCAACATAATTTAAAAAAAAAAACACTATATGTTGCATATATCTCCACTGGTGCTGAAAAGCTTATGTGTGACTGTTTGGGTGATGATATTAAGTCGGTAAAGTGCTCAACATCTTTGAAGCAGTGTGAGATATCAATCACTTGCATGATTTGTCCGTCTGTCATTTTTATTGGACAAACAAATGTATAAATTAATTCACTAACCCATACCCTGTAGGCTGATCTGTCTTTAAGATAAGCTTTAGATGCTTAGTTGATTTCAGTTATTTTTTACATCATCCCGTTCATGTTTATTTGGTATGACATCATTCTCTCTGAGACAGTCTTCAAAGCTGTCACAATCCTTACAGTAAAACAAACAGATAAACTTTAACTGTTCTCGAAAATCTTTCAGTACAGCATTATATTTTTGAGTGAGAATCCATACACTTACATTTGCGTGTCTGCCACTTAAGGTAAGTTCTGCTAAAGTGTTTGTCTTCTTGACAATGTCTTTCTCTGCTGAGCAGTCATCAACAATGAACAAAGTAGGCTGTCCTTCAAATTGCTTGTAAAAATACTGTAGGTAGTCATTCAGTTTTTTCTCAGGGTCAACTAAATAGATGTTGCTGTCAGTCCAAATGAATAAACGGTTGTGATAAACTTTGTTCTGTTTTATTGTAGGACAAAATATTACTATGTTTTCAAAATGATGAATGTATCTTATTTGTAAGAGGTTAAGTACAAATTCAGTTTTTCCACACCCGGTGGCCCCACAAAACAATCCACAGTGGGGGTCAAGGGTCATTAAGTTCATTTTAATACAGAATATAATTTTAATACAGTGACCACTTAGTCTGCACTCTGCAATATTGAGTTGTGCATCATATATCAGATACAAATATATGTTTATTGCTTCGGCTTTTTCTGTCTTTTTTTGTATCTGAATTGTAATCCCGTCACTACCATTTTCGACAGTTCGACCTGACCCATGAAGGTAGTCATCGTCTGTACTACGTAGGTCTAACCAAAGTGCATACTTGTTTGTAAGGTATTGTCCGATCCTAACGTCATACAGATGTAGATCTTTACACGCAATGTTTGCTGGTTTATCTCTAATCCTTCCACCCGCAAAATACTTTGTGATCTCGTCATAGTGTTGGTAAGGCAGCATTCCAGAAGCGTACACTTGATTAAGGCGGCCTTCGATTGTACAAGACAAATGTGTAATCTTTGGATTGTAGAATTTTTCTGAATCCCGTTTGTATGGAGCCGCCGGTTCAACAAACAACATGAGAGTACCTTTCAGTGATCTGGCAGGTGTGTTCAAGTTTATATTCCACATCAGGTCGCTCTTGTCTTTATGCATTAAACTATGTCTAATCACCCTGTCATAATAAATTGGAAGTCTTGACTGGTACTGAGTTTGAATGAGTCTAGCTAGTTCAGTTTGTGTGACAATTTCGTATTCCAAAGAAATGTTAGAGATCTTATATGTTGCATTGAGATCAGATGATTTTATAATTTTGGAGTAGTCATTGAAGGTTAGTTCAAAACTCAGACGGGTCATTCAGTGCTTCTTGGTAATAAGGCAAATGTGCTGTTAGGATTTCAAACTCAAGTGGAATGTAGAATCTGGTTCCATATGTTTCAGCTAAAATAACGTCTTTGGCTGCTGATGTTGATTTATCTGATGCGTCGATTCTAAGTTTGGTAATATTATCTGTCTGTATGCCTTGATAAATACGATCTTCTCGTTCTTCTCGTGTGAGCCAAAGATCTTTGTAACAGTAAAACACATCAGCATCGTCAAGACTAAACACTTCCTGTCCTTCAAGTTTTACCTTAATAGTTCTAATAATTGCTCTGCCAAGATTGTTAACTAGTGTTCTGTTTACGTCTGTGTCTGATGATAGTTCAATATTAAATGCAAGGTGTGCAGTACCTGGAACAATAACGTCACTGGGGCCTAGGTTTGGAAACTTGACTGTAAGTGTTTGGTTCTGGTCTATGGTACTTGGATTATTTGTGATGACGATTGATTGCCTAATGCCCTTAACACCAAGAGGTTCATGTAGTTTTCTATATGGGTTTAACTTTGATCCGTAAGATGATGTCGTTTTATTATGCACAATAAAAAATATTAAATTAATAAAAACAATGGCCACGGGAGGATTTAATCATGAAGATATTGAAATGGATGACATGTATGATTTTGGTAATACAACAGATATGACAGATATGACAGATATGACTGGTACAAGAAATACTTACAGTTTACGTATTGAACTTTTAGAAACCAAAGTGAACTCGTTTTATGGTCATGTTGGTGATCGCCCAGACAACATAGATCCTAATCAGTTTGAACTTGATGGCAAGGGTCATTTATATTTAAATACTGTTGACAAAGGAAAAGTACTATTGACTAACAAAAAAGACCCTGTTAAGTTTAGGGCTTTAAGTACAATCAAAAATGAAGGTGGTGTTGGTGCCTTGCGTCAACTTGGTATTGGAGGGTCTCCTGTCACGCCGCTTGCGCCTCGACTTGTTACTGCTCTTCACAACACACAAACAAAGTTACCAACAGGACAAGAAATTGAAATGGCAGCAGTAACAAGACTGCCAGAAATAGCAAACAATGTAGAACAAGAAACCTCATTTACTGATGAAGTAATGAAAACAATAGAAGACTCTCCTTTACCCGTGCGAGATTTAATGGGGTTAAATAAATCACTGCAGTCAATAAGAGGTGAGATGGTGAATAATGTAGCCAAACTGGGTGAGCTTGATAAACACATAGAACGTGAAAAAGAGAAACTGGCTACAGCAGACAATGGGAATCTTGACACAGAAATGAAAGAAAGAATCCAGCACAGATTAAATGATTTGCAGATAGAAAGATCAGGAAGGTTAGAAGTGATTAGTATTGGAAGAGAAAAACTAAAAACACAGGTCAACAGGATTAGAGAAACTATTCAGAAAATACTTCACGAAGACACAACTCTGGCTGAGAGACTTAAAACACTTTTCAGAGAACAGGGTATCACAATTGCTAGTTTAATTACTGCTCTTAGATTTATTATCAGTACTGTTGTATTGGCTGTCTCTGGACCCGGGGTTGGTGGCAGTGGTTCTCTTACACCAAGTCCACCAGGTCCACCAACCCCGGCTCCAACAGACCCAAAAGATTTACAGTCATGGGTAAAAAAATAATTATCACACATATCAGACTTGCTGAAGAAATTGGCTGTGAAAGCAATGGACGCATTGCTAGGTATAATTGGCACAGTTGTTAGTTGGATTATTAGTACAGCAGCAAAGGTAGTAGGATTTATGGCAGAAAATCTATGGGTCTTTTTTGGTTACAGTAGGAGGATTAATCACTGGGTATTTAATGAAACAGGGAAAGAAGTAATATTCCCAGTCCGGTGAGTCCTATTACCAATGCAGTTCTCTCTGACTCATGAGTGCCAGGGGTTGGTGATGGTGAGTCAGGTGTAGGGGCCGGGACTGTTACTGTCTGTACGGGTGATGACGTTACTGGTGCTGGTGTCATTAATGGTTTTAATAACTGTTGGTGTGTGGTTGTTGCCCCCAAGTTCACAGATTGGTTGGGACCGAGTTTTTGATCACACCCTGCAACAATTATTTCATTATTATAATTTGTTATTGTCCCCATTTGGAGTTGAAGGTCAGACGGTAACATGTATAACCCGATGCCAACTACAAAGTCAACTTTTGATCTCGCATATCCGAGTACGTCTTGATAGCACTGTATGCTTGATGGGAGATCAACCACTGAATTTATTGAGTCTTCTAGATTTGCGAGAAACTGTTTTTGAGATTCGAACTTTCCACTTCCATTCAAAATGTTTGATTTTGTTAGCGACTGTGCTCCTAGTAAACACCATACATATGTTCTGATAGACTCATTTACGCGCTCGACTCCTGCTTGAGTAAATCCGTCACTACGGTCTAAAATAAATATGATCCAGGCATTAGACTGTTTCTGTTCAATGGAACCTAACCAGACTTGTGATTTTGATGAAAATGAAGTGTAACCTGGGTAGTGATCTTGCGGGTATTGTCTGTGACTCATAGCATAATACAATGTACCCATACCATTGTGATCATCAAGAGAGAGAGACAATAAGAGAGAACTAAGAATCAAATTTCAATAAGGCCGCACCCATCATTAAATCTCGCCTTTATTGAGATGATCCGCCATGACCCCCCATTAATCACTAAATCAACCCTGTTGATTTTTGAAAACGTGGCGACCATAATTAGTGCGGCCTTATTGAAATTTGATACATTAGTTCTCTCTTATTGTCTCTCTCTATAACTATTGTCTCTGTAAACACCTTAATTAATTACTAATTACGGTCATTAACTTCCACATGGCCGTTTCTCTCAAATCAAACCAAAATCCTGGTAGCGCACTCTGTAATAAACTAATGTCATTTTACACACGCCAATAATTAGAAAATTACTCTCTATTGTGAAGGACTCCACCTCCTCCAACGGGGTGCCAGCAAGCAAGACTGGTTCTTCCCTGGTTGCGTTCAGCCTCATTGTCTTTGTTTTCTGTTTGTGGATGGTGAGGCCCACTTGGTACGAGATGTCAGCAAGCCTCGTGGTCTTGTCCTGCATTTGTTGATGAGTGTGGGACAGTAATGCCAAGTCGTCTGCAAAATCGAGGTCGTCAAGCTGTGTCCACAGCGTCCACTGTATTCTACTTCGTCTGTGCTCTGTGGTCCTCTTCATGACCCAGTCTATGGCCAGTAGGAAGAGGAACGGAGACAGCAGACACCCCTGCCTGACACGGGTTCTGACCTGGAGCTCCCTGGTGAACTGACCTTCGTGGATCACGCGACATGTCATGCCATCATAACGGCTCTTGATCAGATGGACGAGCTTTGTCGGTACACTGTAGTGTCATAGGAGTTTCCACAGAGTCTCTCGGTCCACGCTGTCAAATGCTTTCTCGTAATCCACAAAGTTGACGTACAGCGGGGAGCTCCACTCCAGAGACTGTTCCACGATGATGCGGAGAGTGGCGATCTGGTCTGTACATGATCAGTTTTTCCTGAATCCTGCTTGCTGGTCTCTCAGCTGGGGGTCAACGGAGCTCTTCATTCTCTCCAGGATGATCCTGTTGAAGACCTTTCCTGGTACTGACCGCAAGGTGATTCCTCTGTAGTTGGAACACTTGCTGAGGTTGCCTTTCTTGGGAAGCTTGATTAGGTACCCCTCCTTCCAGTCAGCCGGCATCACCTCCTCTTCCCAGATCTTTCCAAACAGTGGGTACAGCATCTCTACTGTTGTCTCTAGGTCTGCTTTCAGAGACTCCGCTGGGATGCCATATGGCCCTGCTGCTTTGCCGTTCTTCAAAAATGCCACTGCTCTTCTGATCTCTTCCCGGCTTTGTCTGTCACAGCTGATGGGTAGGTCGGTCTCTGCTGGCTGGATGTCTGGGGGGTCGGGTGGGCTGGGTCTGTTTAGTAACTCTTCAAAATACTCTGCCCATCTGTCGATTTGGTCTGCTCTGTCTGCAATAGGCTTGCCTTCTTTGTCTTTTACTGGTCTTTCTGTATGGCCATACTTGCCCCACAATCTTCTGGTAATGTCGTAGAGCTGTTTCATGTTGCCGCTGCCTGCTGCCTTTTCTGCCTCTGCTGCCAGGCTGTCTGTGTAGGCCCTCTTGTCTGCCCTGATACTCCTCTTCACCTCGCGGTTGGCTTCCGAGTATTCCTCCTGTGCCTTTGCTTTGGCTGCTCTCGTGCGACTGTTGTTGACAACTGCTTTCTTCTGCTTCCTCACTTCTATCTTCTTCAAGATCTGTGCCGACAGCCAGTCCTTGTGATGTTGTTTCCTGAACCCTACAGTGCAGATGTTCACATCTGCACGGGACATAGACGACCCCGGCCCCCACGAGTCCCCTGCTGCCTTGCAGGCCTGGCCGCTTGGCTGCGGAAAGGCTAAGGGAGGAAACCCCTGACATCAAAGCCCCCGTGTCTCCGGGGAAGGCTTTTGAGCCAGAGACTAAGACAAGGACAGTCTGATATAAAACCTACGACCCGAGGACCTCGATGCCACCGTCCCAGCTTGCTAGGCCATGGCAAACGAACCAAGGGTTTAAAGGGTGGGGCCAGTACTGCGCACACTGCACTCCACCAAAAAGCTCCACCGCGCAGGCTTTAGGAAACGCCCACGGACTATGACACTGAACTTTCCAAGTCCTGTAGCGATGGGCAAGGGGCAAAACGGCAGGTGAAAGATGTCACTGGAAGCCGCAGTCTCAAACCTGCATGCAGGCGGTTCAGGATATTGGTCGCCTGATGTTGACCTGGGGATGACAACGTCACTCGGCACACCCTGAACGACCAAGCAGCCTTCTCTAGGGACAGCACTGCTTGCTCCACACGGAGAGGGGCCTAGAAAAGGTGGCCTAACCAAAGCTCATCCCCTCGTAACCCCAGTTGGCTAGCTGCGGTCAACGGGCATCTTCTCATGCGGTCAGAAAACAAGAAAAAACAATGGATCCACTCTCATGACGACCACGACCGGACTCAACGTAGCATGCTGGAACATCCGAACCATGCTCGACACAGCAGATAGCGGACGCCCTGAACGTCGCTCCGCCCTCATTGCCCATGAATTGCGGAGGTTAAACATCGACATCGCCGCGCTCAGCGAAGTACGCCTTCCGGAGGAAGGCAGCCTCCAAGAACTTGGCGCTGGCTACACCCTCTACTGGTCAGGCAGGCCTGCATCAGAAAGACGGCTCTTAGGCGTGGGCTTCATGGTGAAGACCCCCATTGCGACTAAGTTGAAAAACCTACCAACGGGTCACTCCGACCGCATCATGTCCATGCGCCTCCCACTGAGACACCAGCAATACGTCACCCTTCTCAGTGTGTACTCCCCAACCCTCCTGGCAGAGCCTGCAGAAAAAGACAAGTTCTACTCTGACCTGCGCAGCCTCCTGCAGAGCACCCCTGCAGACGACAAAGTCATCATCCTTGGCGACTTCAACGCCAGAGTGGGCCAAGACTCTGAAGCCTGGAAAGGAGTCCTCGGCAAGCATGGCGTTGGGAACTGCAATGACAATGGTCGCCTACTGTTGGAGCTCTGTGCAGAGCAGCAACTTGTCATCACCAACACTACTTTCCAGCAAAAGGACAGTCGAAAGACCACCTGGATGCATCCTCGCTCCAAGCACTGGCACCTTATCGACTATGTCCTAGTGCGTCAGAGGGACCGCAGTGACGTCCTCCTCACCAGAGTGATGCCCAGCGCAGAGTGCCACACTGACCACCGCCTTGTTCGCTGCAAACTCAGGCTCCGCCTCAAGCTGAAACCCAAGAAAGGGGGCCCTCCCAAGAAAAAGCTTGATGTTGTCAGCCTTCAGCGTGACGACAAGAAAGCTGCCCTTCAGGCCGATTTACAGCGCATGCTCAAAGACACAGTTGATCCAGCAGACTCCTCTCCTGAAACACTCTGGGAACAACTGAAAACTGCTATTGTAAAATCCTCTGTGGAAGTCTTGGGCTTTGCTAGAAAGAGGAACAAAGACTGGTTTGACGAAAACGACGTAGAGATCCAGGAACTTCTAGCAAAAAAAAGAGCCGCCCACCAGGCCCACCTAGCCAAGCCTTCCTGCCCTGTGAAGAAGTCTGCCTTCCGCCTCATCTGCAGCAGTCTCCAGCTCAAGCTTAGAGAGCTCCAGAACGAGTGGTGGTCCAGACTCGCACAGAGGACCCAGCTCTGCGCTGACAACGGTGACTACAGGGGCTTCTACGAAGCACTGAAAGCAGTGTATGGCCCTAGGCACCTGGTACAAAGTCCCCTGCGAAGCGCTGATGGACAGGCACTCCTCACAGATAATACCTCCATCTTGAACCGCTGGTCGGAATACTTTCAGGACCTCTTCGGCGCTGAACGCACTGTTCAAGAAACAGTCATCCTCCAAATCCCACACCTTCCACTAAAGGTTGAATTGGACGAACCGCCCACTGCCGAAGAGACCCTCACAGCCATCCACCAGCTCAAGAGTGGCAAAGCAGCAGGCATTGACGGAATCCCGCCAGAGATCTGGAAACATGGAGGCCCAGCACTGCACAACAAGCTCCACGACCTCTTTCTCTGCTGCTGGGAAAAAGGAACACTACCAAAGGATCTCCGTGATGCAGTCATCATCACCCTGTACAAGAACAAAGGAGAGAAGTCTGCCTGCTCTAATTATCGTGGAATTACCCTGCTGTCCATTGCCGGAAAAATTCTCGCAAGGTTGCTCCTGAATCGGCTGGTACCTGCCATCGCTGAAGACCACCTCCCAGAGGGCCAGTGTGGCTTCAGAGCCAACAGGAGTACCACCGACATGGTCTTTGTGCTGAGACAGCTTCAGGAGAAGTGCCGCGAGCAGAACAAAGGGCTGTACGTAACGTTTGTCGACCTAACAAAAGCGTTTGACACTGCGAGCAGGCAAGGTATGTGGCAGATCCTGGAGCGACTAGGTTGTCCCCCAAAGTTCCTCAACATGATCGTCCAGCTCCACGAGGACCAGCAAGGCCAGGTCAGACTAAACAGTAACCTCTCAGAACCATTCCCCATTCGCAATGGCGTGAAGCAAGGCTGCGTGCTGGCACCGACCCTCTTCACCATCTTCTTCAGCATGATGTTGAAGCAGGCCACAGTGGACCTCGACGATGACGACGCAGTGTACATCAGGTATCGTCTTGATGGCAGCCTGTTCAACCTCAGACGACTGCAGGCCCACACGAAAACCCTAGACCAACTGATTCGTGAGCTGCTCTTCGCTGATGACGCTGCCCTCGTTGCACACACAGAGAGAGCCTTGCAGCGCATTACGTCCTGCTTCGCAGATGCTGCCCAGCTCTTTGGACTTGAGGTTAGTCTGAAAAAGACAGAGGTCCTTCATCAGCCGGCACCCAAGGAAGAGCATCGCCCTCCCCACATCACCATCGGCGAGTCCGAACTGAAGTCTGTACACCAGTTTACCTACCTTGGCTGCATCATCACGTCAGACGCCAAGCTGGACAAGGAGCTGGACAACAGGCTGGCAAAAGCGAACAGTGCTTTCGGGCGACTATTCAAGCGGGTGTGGCACAATAAACAGCTGAAAAAAGGCACCAAGATCAGCGTGTACAGAGCTGTCGTCCTCACCACCCTGCTGTACGGTTCCGAGTCCTGGGCCCTCTACCGCAGCCAACTACGACTCCTCGAACGCTTTCACCAGCGCTGCCTGCGTACCATCCTCAGCATTCACTGGAGTGACTATGTCACCAACGTCGAGGTCCTTGAACAGGCGGAAACTGTGAGCATCGAGGCTTTGCTGCTGCGGACACAGCTTCGCTGGGCGGGGCACGTCTCCAGGATGGAGGATCATCGCCTACCCAAGATCACTCTGTTCGGCGAGCTCGCCACTGGACACCGAGACAGAGGGGCACCAAAGAAGAGATACAAAGACGGTCTCAAGAAGTCGCTTAGTGCCTGCCAAATCAACCACCGCCAGTGGTCTTCGCTTGCTGCGTACCGTGACACCTGGCGCTCCACCATTCACAAGGCAGCCGTCTCCTTTGAGGACTCTCGCAGAGCTAACCTTAAGGACAAGCGGCTTAGAAGAAAAAACAGAGTTGACGTAACTCAGAACCCTGACCAGACCTTCCCCTGCAGCCACTGCGGTCGAACCTGCCTGTCCCGGATTGGCCTCCGCAGCCACGAAAATGCCTGCAGACAACGTGGGCAAGCCCTATAGAATCTTCGTTCGCGAAGTCAAGCCAAGAGAGAGACTCTCTATTGTCTCTCAATACTGCCAGAGTCGATTTCCGAACTCACATGCTCTGTCCCGCACATAACATTTCAGTTCACGCATGACAAGACTCAATGACAAGCCCTCTTTCAATGAGGTGAGGACATGCTTTCAGGGCGCCCATTTACAGGCCGCATTTGAAAAGACCTTTAGAAATTGTACACCGGCCCGGTGTAACTGAATAGGGCTTCACCAACATAAAGGCTTGTTTTGAGTAAATAGAGTCACATGAGCCCCATTCTACAACATTTTCAGTTATTTGTAGTGTTTGATTTCTCATTATGAGTAGGTTTGAGAGGCTTGTTTAACACTGAGTTACTGGTACATGTTAAGGTTCTGTTTGCATGGCTGAGTATGCCTGATACACAAATACACACATACATACACACTGACACACTAAAACAACACCAAGTTGCACACACACATACAGACACACACACGCAAACACACACACACACACACACAAACACATGAATAAACATACCCGTACACACACACTAACACACACACATATATGACACCCGACGTCAAAAACACAAGGTTTGTAAGTACGGCCTCACACCAGTGCAATATTATTTTAAGATTTTTATTCCGGGGTGTATACTGTCTTATACATGTCTGACGCGAGCCATTGAAACCCACCAGCCCGTGAGAGGATAATAACTTTTATTCAATTTCACGCCCTGTTGGGTTAGACGGTATACATGACTGTAAACTTTTAAGCTGAAAAGAGACGCACCTCAGAAAATCATACCTTGCTTTATACAGACACCCGACTGAGTACATATACAACAGATCCTCAAGACCCCCCCCCCCCCAACACAGACACACACACACACACACACACACTCACACACACACATGTACAGACATGTGAATACCCCGACACATACAATAGCTCTCTCTCTCTTTCCACATAATTTTACTCACTATCTCTCTTTATGAGTAAGTTGACAGGGTTTAACTGCAAACATTTTTCACGTCATGACTGTACCTCTAAGGTAATTTACATATCGCCTTTAGTTCAGAGAAGGTCTTCAAAACCTTTTCACGTTTCCAAAACTTTTTTCAAGCAGTTCGATATTCATCGCACTAACAGGGTATTCATGGGAAAACACCATGGTATGTCTAAGCACGCCAAGGTATGTCTTATTTTTCATTATCGATATGGAGTCCCCCACAAAATGCTAATTGGTTTTGAACAGTGAATGGGAAAACACTCACCCGCATAATCCCCTATGAGCTCTTCACACAGAGAGAGGCCCGGCATAAAGACAGTAATCATACACCTTTACCCCGTTCTGTTTTATGTCTGTGCTTATGACAACTGACAAACACTAGTAAACCCACCTGTGACTGAGACTTGAGAGCCCTCATCCAAATCACTCAAGTACACAATCCACGCTAGTTAGCCTCAGGCTTTTAGAAAAAAGCCATTTGAAGTCTATCTATACCATTATTTTTGAGTCAATACCCTAAAAACACGGCTATTAGCGAGTGTGTGCATGCACTTGTAAAAACATTTAAGCAGGTGTTAAAGTGACAAAAGTAATTACAAAATAATGTATAATTTGGTTTTGTTGAAAAATAAATCACTCATTGTTTTAACAAAATCAAATAACAACATCTTTATTCTATTATCTATTGTAATTATTTGCACATTTTGTTATTTACTTTTGACAAAATATGTACTTTAGTCAAGAATTAAAGCATAATTTAATAGAGCAAGGGAAGAAATTTTTTTTGTCTTGCTGAAATTTTTACAAAATTACTTCCCTTGTATAAACCTGTACTCAAACAAAGGAAAATGTAATCTGCAAAATTTTGTTATTGAACAGGGGTGATTCCTTCCTTTTCTGGTGCTCAAGTCATGGGTAAAATTAACAAGTTACTGTCTATGTTACTGTCTAGATGTTTCATTTGGCTCTCACTTGACCAGGGTGTGATTTATAATTTACTGCAAAGCCAATAATCACCAATACTGTGTCAGATATGTTTGCTTTAAAGGACAGGGTTATTGTACATGACACCACAATTGAAATCTGTGAATCATGATATTAATAAGCCCACTGAGAGAGATAATATAGTATAGGGCAAGTCTTGTCTGGGGTAAACTCAAAAACTATTGGCAATATTGCTGGAGTGGTGCAAACGTAAAAAGTTACTGTTCAGTGTAATTTCCTAGAAAACATGATTTTGCTTGATAACAATTTATTCTTTTGTTTGTCTAATAAAAATGACAGATGGACAAATCATACAAGTGCTTGATATCTCACACTGCTTCAAAGATGTTATGCACTTTACTGACCTAATAACATCACCCAAACAGACTAACATAAGCCTTTCAGCACCATCAGAAATATATGCTACATACAGTGTGACTTTGGATTATATTGATGAGCATCCAGGTGTGGAGCGCATGACAGATGATTTAAAGACACCTACTTTTAAAGTTGATGATACCAACTATGGTTGGTTAGGGGAAGTTTGTTATAGCATATTTAAACAACTACGCAAACTAAATGTTTATATTGACAGTGTTACAGTTAATAAAGTGGTATTACACAAGGTGAGCCAGCGGTAATATTTTTTCATTTATTATTTTGTCGGACAAATAAAAATGACGGACAATGTTCAAAACCCTGGCTCATCAGGCGCGTCAAGTTTAAGAAACGTGTTTCACACAACAAACTTGCCTATATCTAATACTAACAACGTCTATGAATCAATAGAAAACTCTTTTTTTGTAATACAACAAAATCTTCTTACAGGTAGTGTGAAGATTCAGATTGTTGCAAAAATAGAATTTACTAGAGTGGATGGTGAAGTGATTGTATCGTACATATCAACAAGACAACACACAGTTAACACAAGAAGAGAATTAGAGAACGTGTTTAGAGACAGACTATTACCTGATTTCCTCCAAGCAATTGACAGTGCAAAAATGAAAGGATCTGGTTGGCACGAAGGACATGTACATGAACTACAACTAAAGCAGTCAAGGTATCATCCTATATTAGGTAAATCATGGTTGCCACTGCCAACAGAGGTTGCAAACAAAAAGGCTGTTGTTAATATTCAGAACAATGACAACTATTGTTTCATGTGGTGTGTGCTTGCTAAACTACACTTTATAAAGTCAAAACCTGAACGTGTTTCTAACTACACTAAATTTGTAAATGAACTCAACTTCAGTGGCATTGAGTTCCCTGTTAAAATAGAAGACATAGATTTGTTTGAAAAATTAAATCCTGGTATATCTGTAAATGTGTTTGTGTGGGATAATGAATCTGAGAACAAGTTACAACCAATTAGAGTATCACCTCTGGCTCCAACATATGGTCAGTCAGAAGATAAGCATGTTGACATGTTGCTAATCGGCCCTGCCGGTGATAACGTTCACTACACAATTATCAGAAATATGTCACGTCTAATTCATGGACATACAACAAAACACAATGGCAAACAGGAAGTTTGTAAAAAATGTTTACAAAGATTCTCCTCTATTTCAGTAGCGCACAAACACATCCTACATTGTAGATCAGCTGATGACATACAAACTGTACTTAAGTATCCAGATACTGGTAGTCAAGTATATTTTAAGAATTATGGGAATCAACAAAAGCTGCCGTTTGTAGTGTACGCAGATTTTGAATCACTAGTTGTTCCATATGAAGGTCCTGTTCCAGAGTCATTACCAAAGACTATAAAACTAAGTGACCAAGTGGTGTGTTCTTTTGGATACATTATTGTTAGGTCAGACGGTCAGCATTCAAAACCTGTTATCTACAGGGGAGAAAATGCAGCATGTCTGTTTTTAACAGAAATGAGACATCTGTATAGTCAGGTAGTACAGTATCTCACAACATGTCAGATGCCTTTGGTGATGACAGAAGAAGACAAACTGAAATTTGATACAGCTGAGATGTGTTGGGTTTGTGATCATCCCCTCCAGGGTGATAAAGTTCATGACCATGATCACATAACAGGGCGTTACAGAGGTGCTGCACATAACAATTGTAACTTGTTATTAAAAACAGATCCTAAGACATACAAACTGCCAATCTTTTTCCACAATCTCAAAGGATATGATTCACATATTATCATGCAGGCTGTGGATGAATCTTACAAAAAAATTAGTTGCATTGCCCAGACAACTGAGAAGTACTTGACTTTTAGATTGGACAACAAATTAGCATTTTATGACTCCATGCAACATTTGTCTTTAGGTCTTGCTAGTTTGACAGAAGGACTGACTGAGTATCCAATAACGAGTAAATATTTTGAACCAGACTTAATAATAATAATAATAATAATGAGTATTTATATAGCGCTTAATCTTACTCAAAAGCTCTAAGCGCTTTACAATCTGTACACAAAAATAAAAATACAATGACATATGCACATAACAAACAAAGCACAATGCCCGAACACACCACTTTTACAATAAACTAAACAACAATACATACATAATAATTTATATTCTAATTAACATTCAGTCTAAACAAGGAGGATTGCAGAACTACAACTAAGGCATCAAACACTGGCAGTTATTCAAAGTAAAGATTGAAGAGGTGAGTTTTCAACGACCTCTTGAAGTCAGAGACAGACTCACTGTTTCTGACCTCAAGAGGAAGTGTATTCCATAACACTGGGGCTTGATAAACAAAAGTGCGCTGACCAAATGTTTTAGTTTGGACAGAAGGTACACACAACTTCCGTTTATCAGAAGAGGAGCGGAGCTCACGAGAGGGTGTATACACATGCAGCAAAGAGGACAAGTATTCTGGGCTGGTGCCTGAAAGGCAGTTAAAACAGATTGACATAACTTTGTATTGAATACGTGAGGACACAGGTAGCCAGTGAAGGGACTTCAAGATGGGTGTGACATGCTCAGTCTTACGGACTCTCACAACAAGCTGGGCTGCATTGTTCTGAATTTTTTGGAGGCGATCAATGAGATACTTGATTAAGAAAGGTGTTTATCCATACGAGTACATTGATCACTGGGTTGTGTTTGAGGAAACAAGACTGCCACCAAAAGAGAAATTTTATTCCACACTAACTGGTAAAGGTATTTCTGACTCTGAATATCAACACGCACTTGATGTGTGGGATAAGTTAGGATGTCAGACAATTGGTGACTACCACGACCAGTACTTGAAAGCAGACGTTTGTTTGCTAGCAGACGTATTTGAAAGTTACCGTGAAAAGGGGTTGTTACACTACAAGTTTGACCCGGCTTGTTACATAACTAGTCCTGGCATGACATGGGATACATTTTTGAAATCCAGTAAGATATCTATAGACCTGTTGTCTGATCGTACGATGGGTGAAATGGTGGAACGTGGATTGAGGGGTGGGATTAGTATTGCAGCGAACAATTATGCCAAGGCCAAGAACAAATATCTGGACGGACAAAAGATAGTGGTAGAAAACCCTTTAAAATAGAAACAAATAACGACTTTTCGGATCAAAGATCCTTCCTCAGGTGACATGGAAACAAACGTAGAACAGAAAAGAACACCAGAAAGAAAAGACGTCATCCTGTATAGAGAGAATTTAGAATGACGTAAAAAAAAAAAAAAAAAAAAAAAAAAAAAAAAAAAAAAAAAAAAACCCACACACACACACACATAATGACGCAAATACACATGCACAAAACACGTAGCACAAAACTTATGTCTATATACATACACGTCACTGCATACATTCGCATTCACTCGTGCCTACTGCAGCTCACGCACATGCACACACACACACACACACACACACACACACACACACACACACACACACACACACACACACACACATACACACACACTCAAAGGTAGCATCCAGTATCAACAGTGAGGTCAAGCCTGGCACCAACTACCCATCAGGCCGAGCATACATCCCTAGGGGCGAATGTTCAAGCCGTGCGGATGGTAAGTGCCAAGCCTGTCCGCAGCTTGAACATTCGCCCCTAGGGATGTATGCTCGGCCTGATGGGTAGTTGGTGCCAGGCTTGACCTCACTGTTGATACTGGATGCTACCTTTGAGTGTGTGTGTATGTGTGTGTGTGTGTGTGTGTGTGTGTGTGTGTGTGTGTGTGTGTGTGTGTGCATGTGCGTGAGCTGCAGTAGGCACGAGTGAATGCGAATGTATGCAGTGACGTGTATGTATATAGACGTAAGTTTTGTGCTACGTGTTTTGTGCATGTGTATTTGCGTCATTATGTGTGTGTGTGTGTGGTTTTTTTTTTTTTTTTTACGTCATTCTAAATTCTCTCTATACAGGATGACGTCTTTTCTTTCTGGTGTTCTTTTCTGTTCTACGTTTGTTTCCATGTCAC
This sequence comes from Semisulcospira habei, assembly GCA_036245525.1. Lineage (NCBI taxonomy): Eukaryota > Metazoa > Mollusca > Gastropoda > Semisulcospiridae > Semisulcospira > Semisulcospira habei. The sequence continues at coordinate 36,786,492 of BTPG01000005.1, forward strand.
CTGAGGAAGGATCTTTGATCCGAAACATCGTTATTTGTTTCTATTTTAAAGGGTTTTCTACCACTATCTTCTGTTTTTCTTTCACGTGAAACCCTAGCGGCAACAGTTTTACTACATCTGGACGGACATGGTGACCTTGGGTTTGACCCCTCGAGGTCAAGGTCATTCATTACCTATGTAGACGTTAACAATTTGTATGGCTGGGCAATGTGTGAGTTATTGCCCTTGAAAAACTTTTATCTTTATGATTTGTCACAGTACGACGTAACAGAGTCAGGGTTAACTAACAATATTATGAATCTTGACCGAAACGACGTGAAGGGTTGGATCTTTGAAGTCGACCTGGAGTATCCACACCACCTACACGATTACCATAATGATTATCCATTAGCTGTTGAGAAAATGAGTATGTCAGGGAAAAAAGAAGACACCAAACTTGTACCGAATCTGAATGACAAATTCAATTACGTTTGTCACTATCGATTGCTGCAGTTTTACATCAGACACGGGTTAGTACTAAAGAAAGTTCACAGAGGCATTCAATTTGATCAGAGTGCTTTCATGAAAGATTATATAATGAAGAACACAACATTGCGTGCAAGGGACGGCAACACTGCATTTGACAAAGACTTCTTTAAGCTTATGAACAATGCCTGTTTTGGCAAGACAATGGAAAATCCTCATCACCGCAAAGATGTGAGACTGGTCACAACTGAATTGGGTGCAATTAAACTTACAGGTAAGCCGCAGTACACAGGGTACAAAGAGTTTCATTCATCATTGTATGCAGTGTCACTCAAAAAAAAAGATTGTTAAGCTGGACAAGCCAGTATTCATTGGTATGGCAATTCTTGAGTTGTCAAAACTGTTGATGCTTGAATTTTATTATGATTACTTCAAACCAAAATATCCTGACTGTCGTCTGCTATACACTGACACTGACTCTATGATCATTGATGTGTGTACTGAAGACTTTTATGAAGACATGAAAACAGAGTTACACATGTATGACACGTCTGACTACCCTAAGGATCATCCACTGTTTAGCACACAAAATAAGAAAGTGCCTGGGAAGTTTAAAGATGAACTAAATGGTGTGCCAATAGTTGAGTATGTTGGACTGAGATCCAAAATGTATTCTATACTGCATCAGAAAGGCAGTCAGTCCAAAGCCAAAGGAATTAAAAAAACAGCGATAAAAAATAAAGACATTCGTCATGAACATTACAAGCAAGTGTTAGACGGTGCATTAATGCCTGATTATCCAAACAAGTCACTGAGATCAAACAAACATAATCTTGAAATGATTCAAACACACAAAAAGTCACTTGCAGTTGGAGACACGAAACGAGTGTTTCACAGTAAGGAAAAGGCTTATGCACCTGGTCATTACAGGCTCAAGTTATCTGAAGACATAGCTGATGAACTGGTTGATGAATTAATTAATGAGTTAGTTACTGAAATGAGTAACGGTGTCTGGGGGAATAATCTGTAATTCTTCTCTGACAAATGCCCTCTGGGGCGCAGGGTCATACAGATAATATATTGTTGCGTCAGCACCAGGAATTATTTTTTTTATATTGTGTACAGACGTTGACCAGATGGGGTCTGTTGCCCTGCGCTTCACGTCGTTCTCAGCCTCCCCTGTTGATATAAATATCTCACCTGTTTAGTAAATAAACTTGTGTCTGGTGCGGGGGTTGGGGTTGGTCCTGTTTTTGGTTCTGTAATTGTTTTCAATTTAATAGCATCAGCAGGCTTAGGATGACCTTCATTGTTCATTGCTTTTATCACATGTGGTAATCTCTTAACCCATTCAGTGTTACGTGTGTCATGCATGAGTTCCTTAGAATACTGGTAACTGAAAAGTCTTTCTGATAACTGTTTGTTAAAGTTCTCTACAATTGCCTGTGATCTGTGTACACCTGGAATGCCTCGTCTGACCAGTACACCATGCTTCGCAAATAACTGATTAACAGCACCTTTGAATTCTGATCCGTCATCAACTTGCACTAGTCTGGGGTATCTTAAAGGGCCACGACTATATATTTTTGATAATGCTGTAGCAACTGTTGTAGCTGTTTTGTCAGATATGGGTTCAGCATCTTTATATCTTGAAGCAATGTCTACAACAGTCAAAGCGTACTTGTATCGTTTCTTTCTTATTGTGTCATGTGGTAGGAACAAAAGGTCCATTTGATGCGTGTCATTTGGTGTTGTGTTTTCAAAATGGGGTCTAGATATCTTTCTTGGAGCAGGAAGATATATCTGCCAAATTGCCTGTCTCTGTAACCATTGTTTGACTTGATTGAGTGTTATATCTCCGCCCACAGCGGCATGTAATTTCTGAATAGCTGTTGCTCCTTTCCAGTACCCTGATGGGGAGTAATATATTTTTGATAGTTTATTTTCGGCTGTCATTTCTTCTAGCAATATAAAGTCCTGTAAAATAAACAAATGTCATTCCCACTAGAACAAAGATTATCTCCCCGTTTCTTTGTTCTGTACTTGGTTTGTAATAGTCACTTAGTTTTGGTTTAGGGATAGACATGTCTTCACCCGTGACAAGAAAATATTCCCTGATTGCTTCGTCTGTATTTGAAAACGTATGTTGTGCGTGACCTTCTAGCCTCAGTTTTTCATTGATGAAATCAAGTTTCTCAATTCTTTGTTTTTCATACGCCTGTTCTGCCTGTGCTAATTTTTCTGACGCTTCATTATGATGCTTCATTTCTTCTGCAGATTCCTCTCTACCCATTTTTGAAAAGAGGTAGTTTGAGCCACTAAATGCCAAGGCGTTGACCATCGCGCCTCCAATCATAATAGCTATCGTCGCCATATTTATTTTATTTACATAGAAACATTTTCAGGAATAATTCCTTGCTTGACAAGAAAGTCTTTTGTCGCAATCGACGCTGTGACAACTACAATTAGCTTAGCGCTGTCTTCAAAGTCTAATCTACTCAGGTCTGCTGATTTCATTTTGAGTAGACTTTTTCCTAGCATAGAATAAGCTACTGCTAATCCACTGATTACGGCAGAGTGATACACAAGGTTTATTATGTTCTTTGTGTCATTTATTTTCTAATACAAGAAAAATTAAAATAATATTTTTATTTACTGCATATAAAATGGGTCAAGGGCTTTGGGTGTTACTGGTAATGTGGCGACTTCTGGTTTTGTTTTTGGAGTGTCTGATTTTTTGGTCACTGTACGAGTCTGTGGTTTGTATTTTTTGTATAATTGATAACCTACGTAACCAAATCCGACAACAAATCCGGCAATTATATATTTTGTTGATTGAGGTTCAGGGACAGGGTCAGACTTAGTTGTTTGTCTCTCACTTTGATGAGGGTGTGTTGATCCTGATGGTAGTGACACAGGTCCTGACGGTCCTGACGGTGGATCAGTTACATGAGTCTTTTCTGTTTGTGCTTGAAGCTGTAATTTATTTTGCTTGTTCCATTCGGCTAATCTTTTTCCTGCATCAACCCTGCCTGGACTTTTAGCCTTAGTCACAGTTTGAACCTGTGTCAAAACAGGGTCGGGGTTCAGTTGTGGAGTCGTCTGGATTTCGTCCATTTTCTTCTGCAGTAAAATTTATTTTAGAAAAATCAATATGACTTCCGGTAACAAGTAATGTTACGACAGTTGCAAGGTAATTTCCAAACTTGTAAAACATGACGCATGCTAATTTGCCAATTGAACTTGAAACAATAGGATTGCTTTCAAGGTCGTGTGATAAACTGTCACTATCCACAGGTAGAAAGTGACTCACTGCTTTTGTGTATAGGCATACAAGAGAACGGCTTAAATCACGTGTCATTAGTGAAGCGATGTGGTTTTCATATTTTGAATGAAGCTTGATTAGCTCGTCAGCCATAAGAGATTCAATATCCTCTGTCATGTATTGTTTCCAGAGATAAGTCTTTGATTTGCCTGAGACAATTACAGACAAAAGACGCTGTTTCTTAGAGTCTAAGTCTTTGTTCTCTACAGCATTGATATCATTCAATAGAAGGATTTCATCAGGGTTCATTTATATTGTTTATTTTAAAAAAACAAAACAAAAAAAAAAATTAATTTACTAACCCATACCCTGTGGGCTGATCTGTCTTTAAAATGAGCTTTAGATGCTTAGTTGATTTCAGTTTATTTTTCACATCATCACGTTCATGTTTATTTGGTATGACATCATTTTCTCTGAGACAGTCTTCAAAGCTGTCACGATCCTTGCAGTAAAACAAACAGATAAACTTTAACTGTTCTCGAAAATCTTTCAGTACAGCATTATATTTCTGAGTGAGAATCCATACACTTACATTTGTGTGTCTGCCACTGAAAGCAAGTTCTGCTAGAGTGTTTCTCTTTTTGACAATGTCTTTCTCTGCAGAGCAGTCATCAACAATAAACAATGTTGGCTGTCCTTCAAATTGCTTGTAAAAATATTGTAGGTAGTTATTCAGTTTTTTCTCAGGGTCAACTAAGTATATGTTGTTGTCAGTCCAAATGAATAAACGATTGTGATAAGCTTTGTTGTGTTTGATTGTAGGACAAAATATTACAATGTTTTCAAAGTGGTGTATGTATCTTGTTTGTAAAAGGTTAAGAACAAATTCAGTTTTCCCACACCCTGTGGCACCACAAAACAAACCACAGTGTGGGTCAAGGGTCATCAAGCTCCGGTTCATTTTAATACACAATATAATTTTAATACATGTGTCCACTTAGTCTACTGTCTTGTATATTGAGTTGTGCGTCATATATCAGGTAAAATATATATTTATGGCTTCGGCTTTTTCAACCTTCTTTTGTATCTGAATTGTAATTCCATCACTGCCATTCTCAACAGTTCGATCTGACCCATGAATTGATTGATTGATTGTACATTGCTTAACGTCCCAACAGCAACAAGGCTTTCTCAGGACGTGCCTGCACTGCTTTTGAAAAAAAATTAAACAGAACATTGAATGTATGTCGCCAGCCGGTCAAATACGTTAAATAAACCTAACACATGGGGCCTAAATAAAGCTAAGACCATTTAGCACCACACATCCAACATCAAGAGCTACAGGCAGTGCAGACAGTAGGGAGAGTTTTTAAAAGGCAAATACAGGTGAATGGACAAAGGGTAGACAGAAACACATGCCCCAGAGAGAAAAAAACCCACCCTGTGGGGCTGACCAGGGTGACCCTGGGAACTAAAAAATACCTAACCCCACCAAAGTCCCCCAGGGCATACCCGGGTGGGGTCTGACCCATGAAGGTAGTCATCGTCCGTACTACGAAGGTCTAACCAAAGTGCATATTTGTTTGTAAGGTATTGACCGATCCTTACGTCATACATATGTAAATCTTTACACACAATGTTTGCAGGTTTATCTCTAATCCTTCCACCCGCAAAAAACTTTGTGATCTCATCGTAGTGTTGATAAGGTAACAAACCTGAAGCATACACTTGATTAGGACGGCCTTCGATTGTACAAGACAAATGTGTAATCTTAGGATTGTAGAATTTTTCTGAATCCCTTTTGTATGGACTCACCGGTTCAACAAACAACATAAGAATACCTTTCAGTGACCTGGCAGGTGTGTTCAAGTTTATATTCCACATTGGGTCACTCTTGTCTTTGGGTATTAAACTATGTCTAATCACACGGTCATAATAAATCGGCAGTCTTGACTGGTACTGATTTTGAACGAGTCTGGCTAGTTCAGTAGGTGTAACAATTTCATATTCCAAAGAAATGTTAGAGATCTTATATGTTGCATCTGTGGCAGATGATTTTATAACTTTGGAGTAGTCATTGAAAGTTAGTTCAAAGCTCAGACGGTCATTCAGTGCTCCTTGGTAATACGGCAAATGTGCTGTGAGGATTTCAAACTCAAGTGGTATGTAAAATCTGGTTCCATATGTTTCGGCCATTATAACGTCCTTGGCGACCCCAGTAGTTACCTTATCTGCTGCATTGATTCGAAGTTTACCAACATTATCAGACTGTATGCCTTGGTAAACACGGTCTTCTCGTTCTTCTCTTGTGAGCCACAAATCTTTGTAACAGTAGAACACATCTGAGTCGTCAAGACTAAACACTTCCTGTCCTTCAAGTTTAACTTTAATAGTTCTAACAATTGCTCTGCCAAGATTGTCAACCAGTGTTCTGTTTACATCTGCATATGATGATAGTTCAATATTAAATGCTAGGCGTGCAGTGCCAGGAACAATAACGTCACTGGGGCCTAGGTTTGGAAACTTGACTGTAAGAGTTTGGTTCTGGTCTATGGTACTTGGATTGTTTGTGATGACGATTGATTGTCTTATGCCCTTAACACCCAGAGGCTCACGTAGTTTTCTGTATGGGTCTAACTTTGATCCGTAAGACTGTGTCATTTTTATTATGCACAATAAAAAATAATAAATTAATAAAACAATGGCCGCGGGAGGATTTAATCATGAAGATTTTGAAATGGATGACACGTATGACTTTGGTAATACAACAGATATGACAGATATGACAGATATGACTGGTACAAGAAATATTTACAGTTTACGTCACGAACTTTTAGAAACCAAAGTGAACTCATTTTATGATCATGTTGGTGACCGCCCAGACAACGTAGATCCTAATCAGTTTGAACTTGATGGCAAGGGTCATTTATATTTAAATACTGTTGACAAAGGAAAAGTACTATTGACTTACAAAAAAGACCCTAGTAGGTTTAGGGCTTTAAGTACAATAAAAAATGAAGGTGGTGTTGGTGCCTTGCGTCAACTTGGTATTGGAGGGTCTCCTGTCACGCCGCTTGCGCCTAGACTGGCTAGTGCCCTCCATGACACGCAAACAAAGTTGCCAACAGGGCAACAAATTGAAATGGCACCTGTAACAAGCCTACCACAAATAGCAAACACAGTGATACAAGAAACCTCATTTACTGAAGGACAAATAAATGACGCTTTAAAAAGAATAGATGATCAACCTTTGTCAATGAGAGAGATTATAGGGTTGGATAAATCACTGCAGACAATAAGAGGTGAGATGGTAAATAATGTTGCCAAACTGGGTGAGCTTGATAAACACATAGAACGTGAAAAAGAAAAACTGGCTACCGCAGACACAGAAATGAAAGAAAGAATCCAACACAGATTAAATGATTTGCAGATAGAAAGATCAGGGCGATTAGAAACAATTAGTATTGGAAGACAAAAACTGAAATCACAGGTCAACAGAATTAGAGAAACTATTCAAAAAATACTTCACGAAGACACTACTCTGGCTGAGAGACTAAAAACACTTTTCAGAGAACAGGGTATTACAATTGCTAGTTTAATTACTGCTCTTGGATTTATTATCAGTACTGTTGTGTTAGCTGTCTCCGGTGCTGGTGGACCCGGTGGTTCTCCACCTCCAGCACCACCAACCCTGGGCCCCCCGACTCCAACAGACCCAAAAGATTTACAGTCATGGGTAAAGAAACAACTGTCTCACATATCAGACTTGCTTAAAAAAATTGGCTCTGAAAGCAATGGACGCTTTGCCTGGTATTATAGGCACAGTTGTCAGTTGGATGATTAGTACAGCGGCAAAGGCAGTAGGGTTTATGGCAGAGCATGTGTGGGTATTTTTGGTTACAGTAGGAGGGTTGATGGTGGGTTATTTAATGAAACAGATAAAGAAGTAAAACCCCTAACCCTGTTAGACCTATTACCAATGCAGTTCTTTCTGACTCATGTGTGTCAGGGGTTGACTGTACTGGTTGTATGAGTGCCGGTGTTGGGGCCAGGGTCGGGGCCGGGGCTGGGGGTGTTACCGTCTGTAATGATTTTAATGACTGTACATGAGTGGTTGTTGCTCCCAAGTTTACAGATTGATTAAGACCGAGTTTTGGACCAACACCTGCAACAATGATTTCATTATCATAATTTGTTATTGTACCCATTTGGAGTTGAAGGTCAGATGGTAACATGTATAACCCGAAGCCTACTACAAAGTCAACTTTTGATCTGGCATATCTGAGTACATCTTGGTAGCATTGTATGCTAGATGGGAGATCGACTGTTGAATTAATTGAATCTTCAAGATTTGCAAGAAATTGTTTTTGTGCTTCAAATTTGCCACTTCCATTCAAAATATTTGATTTTGTTAGTGATTGTGCTCCTAGTATACACCAGACATATGTTCTGATAGACTCATTGACGCGCTCGACTCCTGCTTGAGTAAACCCGTCAGTTTTATCTAAAATAAATGTGGTCCAGGCGTTAGACTGTCTCTGTTCAATTGATCCTAACCAGACTTGTGATTTAGATGAGAATGAAGTGTACCCAGGGTAATAATCTTGAGGGTATTGTCTGTGACTCATAGCATAATACAATGTGCCCATACCATTGTGATCATCAAGTTTTTGTGTAAAGTCATACTTTGTACCGGGGCTGATGTTAAATTCATTACGGATGCGTTCAAACGCTTTCATATCCATGGGGTTGTTAAACCTGTTGAAACTGGATTCAGTGGGTAGTGGTGTATGAAATTCTGACAGTATACGTCTAAGCTGGTAATAAACATGGAAACGGTAGACAGATCTAGTAAGTTTGTTTGAATGATTCAAATGGTCTGTAAATGAAACACCACAGCCTGTAGTTGAACATAGTATGGCAAAGTTGAGTTGGTTTTGAAACATCTGTAGTGGACTTGAGGACCACTTTCTTGCAGTAGAGTCGTCTGTTATTGGAGGGTTTAGGTAATGATCAAATGGATTTGGTACTTTGACTTGAAATAGATCTTGTTCACTTACAGCTATGTCAAGCTGGTTTAGTTGTATTATTTTCTGTTCATAAGTAGGTGCAACATTATATTTGGCATTCACATTAAATTGAAATGCGTTTGTAGTGGTAATGGTTGGTGATTTAAATTCCATCCTTTTTTATAAGAGATAATAAAAATGTTTATTACCTTAACAAATCTCGACACTAGCAAACCAGTGTGGTTAACTAATGGGATTGATAATCGAGATGGTAGCAAGGCTGTAGCTATCCATGAAATGTTCTACACAGTAAAATGGTTTAATGTAACAGATGATATAAATTATAAAGTAGTTTTTTTATGATATGACTGAAACTTTACCAGCTGGGTATTATGACTTTTGTACTATAGCTGAATGGTTTCAAAGTAATTTAAAAATTAAAGCAACTTTAAATCCAGCTAACCTACTTGTTACATTAGAATTTCCAAAAGATAGCCATTTTTCTTTATCAAATGCTCTTATAACTTTACTTGGTTTTTATTGCACATTTATATTTTCAGATGATGAAGATTGGAAACTGACAGATTTAAAACTATTTGCACCCAAAAAACAAAAAATAACTGGTAGATGCCCTGTTTATTTGGCAGTACACACAGTATTTAATGTTTATTTGAAAGAACTAAACACGACTGAAAATGTACACAATGGAAAGCCTTCAACTTTGTTGAGATGTGTGCCAGCTGGAACTGCTCCTTATTGTGAAAGTGTGGTTGTTAGATTTCCTGCGCAGTTTAAGAAATTAGGTTCTAGTTTCTTTGAGTCACTGAGTATATCTGTAACTAATCAGGATGACAAACCAGTTGTTATGCATGATTTTAGTGTTGTGTTGGAAATTAAATAATTTTATTTTTGTTTATAAAAAATGAGTGGTGGTCCAAAGCCGAGAATCATACCAGTTGCATGTCCAGTAACAGAGTTGAAAGATTTGGCTGATGTACAGGATTTTGAGAAGGAGGGGGATGTTGGAGAAATATATGGTTTTGAACTTGATTCAAATGGCATGTACAAGAGGAAAGTAATTGTTGACATGAAAGACGGTGAAAGACAGATTCCTAAACTTGGTCAGCTTCGTGATGTTACTGTACCTACTCCACCTGTAAATAATGCGCCTTACAACTTAATACATGTGGGTAGTAAGTGGGTTGTTTCACCTGTACCACCTGCACCTACGCCAGCACCCACAATTGACTGGGACATAAAGTTGGAATTTATTAGTCCTTATGTATACACTGATGATGAAGGCGCCTTAGTGTTTAGGAAGGTTGTTAATTCTGGGCCACTGATTGTAAGCCTTGTTCCAAGCTTTGCCCCAGACAACAATAGCAGAGATAAACTGAAAGTTGAAAATTATGAGAGACGACGGTATCTTCTTACAACTAGAAAGGGTAGATCAGATACTTCTGTTGTGTTTATGCCAGCAAGCTTAGTCGTAGCTAGAGAAGCGACAATAGTATTTGAAATTATCATGAAATCTGTAACTTCTGCAAAAGAGGCAAATATTGCACAGGGAATAAAACTTACATGGGATGAAACAGTATCAGAATCATCAAAGGTCTTTATTGCTATTACAAAAAATGTAGATGTTATTAATGTTTCGAGCAGTATTCCCGCTGTCAAGGTGGTGGTCGACAAAACAACTTTTGTTCGTCTAAGTTACATAAACCTTGAACACATTGATCTTGTTGCATTTTATTATGCTAGCAAATTGTATACTTTTGAAGAGTTGCAAAATGTAATTGATGATTAAATAAAAAATATTTGTCAATAAAAAAATATGGTAAATTTTATCCAATACTACCAACGCTTGAGCCGACTGAATCAATTGCGACGACTAAAACAACGCTTGCGCCTGATCCGCATGCAACAGCTGTTCCAATTGCATCAGATAAAACATTACAGGCAGACGCATTTCGTTTAATTCATTAAATATCTGGAAAGTGAAGAGGCGAGGTACTCCAGATGTAAGAGACGGTATAAGTCAGTATTTAATTCTGTTCAAAACACTTCTATGGCTATTGGTGGAGTTTCAGCTGGATGTTCTGTGGGGGGTATTGTTCTGTTTGCCACGGGAATTGGAAGTTTGGCTGGAATAGCAGTTGAGGGTGTTAGCGTTGCTATATGCCTGGCTTGCTTTGGTTTGGAGGCCTTAAACAAGAGGTTTCACACGAAATTACAGAAACATGAAGCATTGAGTACGCTTGCTGGTGCAAAGCTGAGCAGTATGAAACTTATTATCAGTAAGGCATTGAATGATAATTTTATTGATGATGAAGAATTTAAGCGAGTCCAGGATGATTTAAATAATTACAAAAAACAGAAATCTGAAATACAAAATAAAATGCGTAGTCAATCTCCTGTGAATGTTGAAGAGCTAAAAGCCAGTTTTTTAGAGATGGGAAAACAGATCGGTGTTCAGGAAACCACAGAAAAACTACACAATCTTTTAAACAAATAAAAATCAGATTTGGTAATCAATCAATATTTTTGTCATATGCTTCGCAGAGAGATGACACGTCATTTACACCACTTGTACCTGATTGTTTAGCCCCATCAGCACCACCGCCAGAGTACTACTGAGAAAAAAAAGTTTTTTTATTGTCCTTGTATCTTGTCAAATCTGTCTCAGTATCTTGGGACTTGAGTCAAGTTGTTGTAAGAACTTAGGGTAAGTACTTGTAAGAACTTAGGGTAAGTAATTAATAAGTTCTTATGGCAACACACTTAAAGGTTACCTCTGCAGGTTCCTAAAAGTTAGTTGCAACTTGTTAATAAGTATTAAGTTTCACTTGGCATCACTTGATCAGGTAAATGATTAGGTATTGACAGAGACAATAGTTATAGAGATTGATTGATTGATTGTACATTGCTTAACGTCCCGACAGCAACAAGGCTTTCTCAGGACGTGCCTGCACTGCTTGTGAAAAAAAAACTAAACAGAACATTGAATGTATGTCGCCAGCCGGTCAAATACATTAAATAAACCTAACACATGGGGCCTAAATAAAGCTAAGACCATTTAGCAACACACATCCAATATCAAGAGCTACAGGCAGTGCAGACAGTAGGGAAAGTTTTAAAAAGGCAAATACAGGTGAATGGACAAAGGGTAGACAGAAACACATGCCCCAGAATAGAGAGAAAAACCCACCCTGTGGGGCTGACCAGGGTGACCCTGGGAACTAAAAAATACCTAACCCCACCCAAGTCCCCCAGGGCAGACCCGGGTGGGGGAGTTATAGAGACAATAGGAGACCCGTAAGATAATTAGATCAATAAAGCCACATCAGTCATGCTCGTCAGTTTTTTAAAATCAAAGGGTTGATTGGGTAATAACGGGGGCGTAATGGGGTCAAAAATTTTATTATTAAAAATGACGTAATTTAATGACTGATGTGGCTTTATTGAATTCATTGTCTTTCGGGTCTCCTATTGTCTCTCTCTTCAAGTTTTTGTGTAAAGTCATACCTGGGGCTTTTGTTAAATTCATTACATATGCGTTCAAATGCTTTCATATCCATGGGGTTGTTATACCTGTTGAAACTGGATTCAGTGGGTAGTGGGGTATGCAGTTCTGAAAGTATTCTTCTAAGCTGGTAATACGTGTGAAAACGATACACAGATCTAATCAGTTTGTTTGAGTGATTCAAGTGTCTGTAAATGAAACACCGCAGCCTGTAGTTGAACATAGTATGGCAAAGTTAAGTTGATTTTGGAACATCTGTAGTGGACTTGAGGACCACTTTCTTGCAGTAGCATCGTCTGTAATTGGAGGGTTTATGTAATGATCAAAGGGGTTGGGTACTTTCACTTGAAATAAATCTTGTTCAGACACAGCTATGTCAAGCTGATTTAGTTGTATTATTTTCTGTTCATAAGTAGGTGCAACATTGTACTTAGTATCCACGTTAAATTGAAATGCATTTGTAGTGACGCTTGTTGGCGATTTAAATTCCATTCTTCTTTTTTATGAGATAATAAAAATGTTTATTAGCTTAACAAATCTTGACACAAGCAAACCAGTGTGGTTAACTAATGGGATTGATAATCGGGATGGTAGCAAGGCTGTAGCTATCCATGAAATGTTGTACACTGTAAAATGGTTTAATGTAACAGATGATGGTGAATATTCTGTACATGGAACTATAGGTCGTACAAGTTGGGGCGCTAATCACTTACAGCCTGGGTATTACGACTTTTGTACTATAGCTGAATTTTTACAAGATATGTATAAAATTAAAGCAACTTTAAATCCGGCTAACTTGCTTGTTACATTGGAATTTCCAAAAGATAGCTTATATTAACAGACAAACTTTTAATACTACTTGGTTTTTTAACAAAATTTGATCTTGGTATTTTAGCTGTTTCTGGTGATGAAGATTGGATATTAGAAAGAGGATTAAAATAAAGCCCAAAAAATAAAAAATAATTGGAAGATATCCTGTTCATTTGGCAGTACACACAGTGCTAAATGTTTATTTGAAAGAACTGAACACGTCTGAGAATGTACACAATGGAAAGCCTTCAACTTTGTTGAGAAGCTTACCAACTGGAACTGCTCCCTATTGTGAAAGTGTTGCTGTTTTAGATTTCCTAATTTACAGTTTAAGAAATTAGGTTCCAATTTCTTCGAGTCACTGTGTATATCTGTAACTAATCAAGATGATAAACCAGTTGTGATGCATGATTTTAGTGTTGTGTTAGAAGTTAAATAATGTTATTTTTGTTTATAAAAATGAGTGCTGGTCCAAAGTTGAGAATCATACCAGTCGCATGTCCTGTAACAGAGTTGAAAGATTTGGCTGATGTTCAGGATTTTGAGAAAGAGGGAGAGGTGGGGGAGGTGTATGGTTTTGAACTTAATTCTTTTGGTATGTACAAGAGAAAAGTAATAGATGACATGAAGGATGGAACAGAGAGACCGATTCCTAAACATGGTCAGCTGTGTGATGTTACTGTACCTGTTCCACCTGTAAATAATGTGCCCTACAACTTAATACATGTGCCTAATAAGTGGGTGGTTTCACTTGTGCCGCCTGCACCTATGCCACCACCAACAATTGACTGCGACATAAAGTTGGAATTTATTAGTCCTTATGTATATACTGATGATGAAGGCGGCTTAGTGTTCAGAAAAGTTGTTAACTCTGGACCTTTGATTGTAAGTCTTGTTCCAAGCTTTGCCCCAGACAACAATAGCAGAGATAAACTGAAGGTGCAAGAGCATGAGAGACGACGGTATTTTCTTACACATAGAAAAAATAGAACAGATGCAAAAATTGTGTTTGTACCAGCAAACTTTACCATTGCAAGAGAAGCGACAATAGTATTTGAAATTATCATGAGATCTGTTTCTTCTGCGAAAGAGGCAAATATTGCACAGGGAATAAAGCTTACATGGGATGACACATTGACAGAACCATCAAAAGTTTTTATTGCTATTACAAAAAATGTAGATATTTTTTAGGTTTCGAGCAGTGTTCCAGCTGTCAAGATATTAGTCGATAAAATAACTTTTGTTTTTCTAAATTTTATAAAACTAGAACACATTGATCTTGTTTCGTTTTATTACCCCAGCAAATTGCATACTTTTGACGAGTTGCAAAATGTAATTGTTGATTAAATAAAAATATTTGTGAATAAAAAAATGATAAACTTCTATCCGCAACTACCGACGACAGAGACTGTGTCGTCGTTTGTGCCTGAGCCGCATGTGCCAATTGCATCAGATAAAACATTACAGGCAGACACATTTCGTTTAATAAATATTACAGAAGCAATTAAATATTTTGAAAGTGAGGAAGCAAAATACTCATGGTGTAAAAGATGGTATAAGACAGTTTTCAATTCTGTTCAAAACACATCTATGGCTGTGGGTGCTGTTTCAGCTGGATGTTCTGTGGGGGGTATTGTATTTTTTGCCACAGGAATCGGAAGTTTAATTGAAATTGCAATTGAGGGTGTTAGCGTTGCTACATGCCTGGCATGCTTTGGTTTGGAAGCCATAAACAAAAGATTTCATACAAAGTTGCAGAAACATGAAGCTTTGAGTACTCTGGCTGGTGCAAAACTCAGTAGTATGAAACTTATTATAAGTAAGGCCTTGGACGATAATTGTATTGATGATATTGAATTTAAAAGAGTGCAGGATGATTTAAACAATTACAAGAAACAAAAATCCGAAATTCTGAATAAAATGCGTAGTCAATCTCCTGTAAATGTTGAACTAAAGGCTAGTTTTTTAGCAGAAGGAAAAAAGATAGGGGTTCAGGAAACCACGGAAAAATTACAAATCTTTTAAGCAAATAAAAATTAGATTTGGTAATCAATCAATATTTTTGTCATATGCTTCGCAGAGAGATGACACGTCATTTACACCACTTGTGTCTGATTATTTAGCCCCATCCACTCCACCACCAGAGTATTATTGAGAAAAAAAAAAGTTTTTTTTATTGTCCTTGTATCTTGTCAAGTCTGTCTCAGTATCTTCGGACTGGCGTCAAGTTCTTCTAAGAACTTGTAAGAACTTAGGGTAAGTAATTAATAGGTTCTTATGTTAAGAAATTATTAAGTTCTTAGGACAAATAACTTAAAGATTACCTCTGCAGGTTCTTAAAAATTAGTTGCAACTTGTTAGTAATGTATAAAGTTCTACTTGGAATCACTTAGGTAAATGTTTAGGTGTTGTCAGAGACAATAGTTATAGAGATAGAACAATAGAGATTCCAAATAATCAAATTTCAATAATGCCACACTAATCATGGTCGCCATTTTTTCAAATTAACAGGGTTGATTCGGCGATAATGGGGGGTCATGGTGGGTCAACGAGTTTATGATCGATAAAAGCGAGATTTATAGATGGGTGTGGCATTATTGAAATTTGATTCTCTGGGATCTCTATTGTTCTATCTCTGTATGGTCTTAAACTTGATTCCTTTGGGTTGTACAAGTAAAAGGTAATTGATGATGTGAAAGATGACACAGAAAAAAGGTATCCTAAACTTAATCAGTTTCGTGATGTTACTGCACCAAGTCCTGTAAATAATGCGCTCTACATCTTACAACATGTGGGTAATAAGTGGGTAGTTGTTCCTGCACCTGTTTCTGCACCTGCAATTGTCTGGGACATAAAGTTTCAATTTATTAGCCCTTATGTAATTACTGATGAAGCAAACTTAGTATTTAAAAAAGTGCTTAACTCTGGGCCATTGCTTGTGAGTTTTGTTCTGAGCTGTTCCAAAGAAAACAATAGCAGAGATAAAATAAAACTGCAGGAGTATGAAAAACGAAGGTATCTTTTTACAAATAGAAAGGGTAGATCTGATCAGGTTGTGTTTGTACCAGCAAACTTTACCATAGCAAGAGAAGCAATAATAGTTTTTGAAATTATAATGAGACCTTTGGAGGGTGCCAAAGAAGCAGATGTTGCACAGGGAATCAAACTCATGTGGGATAGTTCAGTAACAGAGTCAGCAAAACTCTTTATTGCTATTAGAAAAGGCACAGATATAGAAGTATTGAGTAGTAACCCAGCTGTTAAGGTAGTAGTCGATAAAACAACTCTAGTTTTTCTAAATTACATAAACCTGGAACACAGATCTTGTTTAGTTCTATTAAGCTAGCAAATTGTATACCCCTGAAGAGTTGCAAAATGTAATCGCTGATTAAATAAAAAATATTTGTCATAAAAAAATTGTGAACTTGTATTTGCAACTATCGCCTGCTCCGACTGTGCCGCTTGCGCCAGACAAAAGATTACAGGCAGACTCATTCCGTTTAATAAATATTACAGATGCGATAAAGTATTGTGAAGATGAAGAGGCAAAATACTGAAGTGTAAAAGATGGTATAGCACAGTTTTTAATTCTGTACAAAACACATCAATGGCTGTGGGTGTGGTTTCTGCTGGTTTATCTGCTGGTGGTATTGCTCTGTTTGCAATGGGAATTGGGAGTATAATTGGGATCGCTATTGAAGGAATTAGCGTTGCCACATGCCTGGCATGCTTTGGTTTGGAAGCCCTTAACAAAAGATTTCATAAGAAGTTGCAGAAGCATGAAGCATTGAATACTCTTGCTGGAGCAAAGCTGAGTAGTATGAAACTTATTATCAGTAAAGCATTAGAGGACAATAAAATCGATGATGATGAGTTTAATTAGTTAGTTATTGGGGTTTAACGCCGAGCAGGTGACTAAGGCCATCTCACGGTGGATGATGAGTTTAAGAGAGTGCAGGATGATTTGACCAATTACAAACAACAGAAGACTGAAATTTAAAACAAGATGTCTAGTCAACCCACGAATGTTGAAGAACTAAAGGCATCTTTTTTAGAAGAAGGGAAAAAAGATAGGGGTAAAAGAGACCAAAAAATAAACTACAAAGTCTTCTAAGCAAGCAAAGATACATTTTGTAGTAAAACTGTTGCCGCTAGGGTTTCATGTGAAAGAAAAACAGAAGATAGTGGTAGAAAACCCTTTAAAATAGAAACAAAGAACAACATTTCGGATCAAAGATCCTACTTCAGGTGACATGGAAACAAACGTAGAACAGAAAAGAACATGATAGAAAGAAAAGACGTCATCCTGTATAGAGAGAATTTAGAATGACGTTAAAAAAAAAAAAAAAAAAAAAAGCACATAATGACGCAAATACACATGCACAAAACATGTAGCACAAAACTTACATCTATATACATACGCGTCACTGCATACCTTCACATTCACTCGTGCCTGCTGCTGCTCATGTACACGCACACGCACACACACACACACACACACACACACACACACACACACACACACACACACACAACGGTAGCATCCAGTATCAACAGGGAGGTTAAGTCTGGCACCAACTACCCATCAGGCCGAGCATACATCCCTAGGGGCAAATGTTCAAGCCGCGTGGATGTTAAGTGCTATGCCTGTCCGCGAAAAAGGATTCTGTCATTTTATGGCGGATGAAGTGGGATGTATTTTGCCAAAGGATGCATATGCTGAAATGTGTGAGGCTATGAGGAGGTTGGTTGAAATGACGTTCAACCTGGTTGTTGTATCACGTATCATCCTCACAACATCCCCATCAGAAACATTCTCATCAGAAACTTCCACATCATTCAGAATGACAGTATTGAAAAACATATTTCCTGAGCCTCCGCTGGTCACTTACAAATGTGACACTAACCTACGCGATCATCTTGTTCACAGTTCACTTCATGCATCTAACATCTTACCACCTGGCACACACCCTTGTCAGCAACCACACTGTAAAGCATGTCCGTACATCAACACATCCCCCGTCATCACTGGACCCTTGTCATCATTCAATGTCCACCAATCATTCACATGCCAGTCATCGTATATTGTCTATGTCATCTCATGTTCTCACTGCCCAAAGATGTTGTATGTGGGGGAGACACTCCCCGAACGTTGTGAGGAGTATGTTCGTTCGATCCGCCTCGGATACAACAACCAGGTTGGACGTCATTTCAATGAACCTCCTCATAGCCTCACACATTTCAGCATACGCATCCTTTGGCAAAATACATCCCACTTTTTCCGCCTCAAAATGACAGAATACTTTTTTGCGGACAGGCTTGGCTCTTACCATCCGCATGGCTTGAACATTTGCCCCTAGGGATGTATGCACAGCCTGATAGGTAGTTGGTGCCAGACTTGACCTCAGTGTTGATACTGGATGCTACTGTTGAGTGTGTGTGTGTGTGTGTGTGTGTGTGTGTGTGTGTGTGTGTGTGTGTGTGTGTGTGTGTGTGTGTGTGTGTGTGTGTGTGCATGTACGTGAGCAGCAGCAGGCACGAGTGAATGCGAATGTATGCAGTGACGTGTATGTATGTAGGTGCAAGTTTTGTGCTACGTTTGTTGTGCATGTGTATTTGCATCATTATGTGTGTGTGTGTGTGTGTGTGTGTGTGTGTGTGTGTGTGTGTGTGTGTGTTTTACGTCATTCTAAATTCTCTCTATACAGGATGAAGTCTTTTCTTTCTATCGTGTTCTTTTCTGTTCTACGTTTGTTTCCATGTCACCTGAAGAAGGATCTTTGATCCGAAATGTCCTTCCTTGTTTCTATTTTACAGGGTTTTCTACCACTATCTTCTGTTTTTCTTTCAAAGATAAGTTTTGGCAACTGTTCATTATTTTTTATCATACACTTCACAGAGAGATGACACGCCTGTCTATTTAACGCCATCAGCTCCACAGCCAGACTATTACTAAGAAAAAAGTTATTTTGTTGTCTATGTAACTTGTCAAATCTGTCCGAGTAATTTGTTGACTTGAGTCAAGAACTTACAAGTTATTATGTTTAGATTCTTACACGTTCTTATTTTAAGCCAGCCCCACCTGGGTCTGCCCTGGGGGGCTTGGGTGGGTTAACTATTTTTTAGTTCCCAGGGTCACCCTGGTCAGTCCCACAGGGTGGGTTTTCCTCTCTATTCTGGGGCATGTGTTTCTGTCTACCTTTGTCCATTCACCTGTATTTTTCTATTTTAAATTCTCCCTACTGTCTGCGTTGTCTGTAGCTCTTGATATTGGATGTGTGTTGCTAAATGGTCTTAGCCTTATTTAGGCCCCGAGTCATAGGTTTATTTAACGTATTGGACCGGCTGTCGACACACATTCAATATTCTGTTTATTTTTATTTTTTCGCAAGCAGTGCAGGCACATCATGAGAAAGCCTTGTTGCTGTCAGGACGTTAGGCAATGTACAATCAATCAATCATTTTAAGCCAGTTATAAGAACTTATGTCAACTAACCTATAAGAACTTGTAAAAGTAACTTTGAAGTTACTTGTCAGTTGATTTAATTTACTTCTTGTTGGCGCGTAGCCTGGTAGGTACATATCATGTTGTTAACTGTGTTTTATTTAAAATGAACCATGTGTTATTATGATAGGCGGAGGTGTAGGTGGGAGACAATGGTGAGTAATTCTCCAATTATTAATTTAGGTGGGGGTTTGAAACGTCTTTAGTTTATTTTACCGAGTGCACTATATGGGGTCTGATTTATTTTGACAGAAACGACCATGCGAGCGTTAATGACCTTAATTAGTTAACTAATAAGACCAACTTAAGACAATGGGCAGGTGGTTAAGAAATCTCTATTGTTCTATCTCTGGGTACACTCGCTACTGACTGGACCAGTCTTGTGTGACTTTTCAAATGAGGGGTGGGTGAACATTCTAAGGTACTGCTGTTGTTACAATTGCTCGAGTTACTCAAAACTCAAATGAAATTGTTACTGAATAAAATAGAATAGTACTGACTCCAAGTATTGTTACATTATTTGTGTGGTGTTGTCAGTGCATCTGCGATAAAAAGTGGCCCTTAAGTTTTGACCATTAGTATACTTTTCTACCTATTTTTAGTGATGATATATCCACTTTGTGGCCAGGTGTTTGTTTTTATGATTTTGAACTGAAATGTCAGGCAGCGATGTGAAGTGATCCGCTTTGGTTACCAAAACTTGTTCCTTACGCCAGTTCACCTTCTGAAATGCAATAAGTATTTATAACACAAAAGGCAAAGCCTTTATGGCTCATGTGTATGGCGAATCCACGTAATAAGTGTGACCTTTGTGACCTTGACCTTTCCAACAGGTCACTGAAATGAACACGTGTTCAAGTGTCTAAACATAAGTAAAGGGAAGGCTTTTGTACCAGCGCAATTCGCATTTTCTCAAAATGTATGAATTTTTCACAAATTTGTCTATCCTCTGTGATCCTTGACCTCTGTGAGGGGTCAACTAAATTAGTATGCATAGAAAGGTGTTATCATCAACTACCTTTATGCCAAATGTTATTGAAAAGTTGTCCAAAACTTTGATAAAAACTACAATTGTATCAAAAACTGACATTTTTCACACATGACAACCTCCTGTGACCCTTGAACTTTCCAAGGGGTCATCCAAATTAGTATCGCTGTACCAAGTTTGGGTTTGAAGTTGAAAATAGTATTTGAGGAGAAACAACTTGTGTCAAAATATGGCTATTTTGTACCCCATTCTTGACCCCCCTGTGGCCTTGACCTTTGAGAGAGGTCACTGAAATTGGTATGTTTAGAAAGGTTTTACCACAAAGTACCCTTGGACCAAGTTTGAAGTCTGAGGCTTGAATAGTCTCCCAGAAAATGACAACGTTAAAGTTTACCACAGATGACAGACGGTGGATGGCACATTACATAGACTCACTTTTGCTATCACATGTGAGCCAAAAACAAAATCACACTAAATATATTTGTACATTTGACATGAACGAACATTTCGGAAGTTGTGGAAAGATAAGACCCATTTTCTTCACCAATGCATTTGAGTGGTTTCTCTACATGCTGTACGCATTACCCCTGTTCACTTCAGACAAAACTTGTGGACTCAAATGCGGGTCAACCAACTTTATACAAATGGTCATTTTTCTCTCTACTGATGCAACCAATATCAATATGCTCAGAGGCTCACTTAAACATGGTTTTAAAGAAAGCAAGTCCTAAAGTTTCAAGCTTGTATGTTCACACAAATGCCAGAGAGAGTAACTAAAATTTATTGCAGAGAAACACATGTGACTTTCCATAAATAATATTAAGCTGATATGATGAAAAAAACCGACAACATTCAACACCATATTGTAACCGACTACATACACTGTATCATCAGAGTGACGACCAATTTCTAGGCTATCATTACTTTGAAATTTGTACTTTTTCTGGTAGAGATAATATGGAACCATCTGGATTGGGAGTACATCTACTTTACTAGCCTTAATTCTTTCGCCAATGTATACATAGCATCACAATGTAATGAATCGATGAATCTTTATTTTACAATGGTAAAGACATTAACAATGCCTTTGGCATTGCCATTTTTCAAATCTGCCGTCGCTACATCTACAGACAAGCACAACAATTACATTACATTAATATATGTATATGACCAATGCCTACAGGTGTGTTGGGGAAGGGGGGGGAGCAATGGTAAGGAAAAAAAAAACACAAAAAAACCCCACAGCAGCACTATACATACACAGCAGTAGAATAATATCTACATAGAATGCAAAGCTTGCAGACAGTTATGACTGCGAAGATAAATGTTTAAAAAGACTTTTCTTGAAACATGATACCGTTGGAGTGGACTAAATGTGGGATGAAAGGGAATTCCACAAAGTCGCCCCCGAGAATGCTAGACTGGTTTTAAATAAGTCTATTCTGGTTTTGGGTACTACATACAGGCTTTTCGTATCGCCATAGCAGGACTGAGACCGGACTAGCAGCTGGGTTAGATATTCTGCAGTGTTGTCATTCTGAATCTTGAACAGGAGAACACCTTTGTTGAATGCAAACTAATTCTTGAGAGAAAGAAGTCCCGCTTTGTGAATCTTACTGATGTCAATGTAGGATCGGATAAAATTAATTTCGCTGCTCATCTGTGTAAGGAGTTCAGTCTTTTTAAATGTACATCTCTGCAGCCAACCCACACCGTGAAGCATAATTAATGTGGGACTGAATATGTGCATAATAAAATAATTTCCTGGTTTTAAAGTCAGTGAAAGTGCTTCAATTTGGACAGCATGAAAATGTTTCTTGAAACAGTTTTACACACTTTATGTGTGTGTGCCTGCCACTTGAGCTGATCATCTATGATAATTCCAAGGAGGCGGTGTTTATACACTTGCTCAATAGAATTGCCTTCGAATGACAAATCAAGTGAAACCGGCGGGGCTTTGTTGGTGTTTTTGGCGTGTCGCAACTACCATTGACTGAGTTTTTGCTGGATGGATACTTATTGAGTTATGTTCACACCAGGCAGACACCTCATCAAGGCTCTGTTGTAGGATTTTTGCAGCCACATTAAGGTTTTTATTTGCCATGTAGATTGAAGTATCATCAGCAAACAAGTCACATTCGACAGATTCGGACGTTAGGTGAAGAGGTAGATCATTGATGTATAAACAAAATAGCAGAGGCCCTAACACCAACCCTTGCGGTACTCTAAACTTAACCTCCTTCAGTTCAGAGTGTGATCCCTTAACTACAACCTTTTGCTTTCTCCCCTTTAGGTATGAACTAAAGAAGGAAACTGTAAACAAGATGAGGATTTCATCCGAAAGTCTACCATATTGTTTTTAGCTCACATGCGTGTATCTTTTAGGAACAGTCAAAGTTGTTCATATATTTTAAGGCTTATTATGCTGACCCATTCCCCTCCTCTCTAAGCCAACCTCTGATCAACACAAACGTCAGCGCACACAATTAAAGACAGACACACAGCGCTTCCCGCTATTAGTAGGCTCTGTGGGTTCATGTAGCGACAGGAATCCATCTCCTTCTACTCTAACCCATCCTCTGATCCACACACACACATACTGGCACACAGAAATAAAGACGGACACAGAGCGATTCCGCCATTCAAAAGCTCTGTGATTTGGCGTAACCGGAAGAAGGAGAATAGCATGAGCAGCGAAATGTCACTTCAAGCTTCACGTCATGGCATCAATAGTCTCACGACACAGTGTTCATAGCGACGACTCAATGTTATACGTCACTCATCGCAGTACTAACATTTGACATATTAGAAGATCAGACTTTGCAATTTTCTTGCCGATTTTCACACCTAGGGCTTACAGGCCGCAATTTGACCTAATCCTGCCCCAGAGCCGGGACAAACCGCAGGCTTACGCAAACACTGTTATGAAAAAATCATGCAGGTATTAATGAGAAGATAGCTTTTTTCGTAAAAGAAGAATTAAAGTTATGTTAGCTGTTTTACAAATGACTCCGAAAAAGTGGTGCAGAAAATTGTCTGATTTGCACACCTAGGGCATACAGGTCACAAGTGACCTAATCATGCCCGACAGACGAGACAAACTGTAGGCTTATGTAACTACCATATATGAAAAATTATGCGATTATTAATGAGAAGATTTTTTTTTCATAAAAAAGATTCAGTTGTTTTACGATTGATCCCAAATAATTCGTGAAATTAATCCCCAAAACGTGAAAAAAAAAAATTTTTTAATAAAAAATTAATAATCGCTCAAAAAGTTCTAGATGTACAATGCTGGTTAACGAACTCATTCAATATCTCCCGTTTATCTAGCTATACGCAAAATATTTTGTAAAAATAAGAAGGATTACAGACTCTAGTGTGGATCAACCGGTTTTTGCGAAAAAGGCCATTTTCTCACCAATGAACATAATAAATTAATTAAATTTAAAAAAAAATGTCTGGAGATTATTCTTTATGGGACAATATCATACAATTTCAAGCTTGTCTGTCCTCAAACGCAGGCTTTAGTCACTGTCACATACACACACACACGCGTGCGCGCGCACACACACACACAATGGCGCTTTGGCGCCAAAAAGACGTTCTCTAGTAAGGTTTGCGTAGCTAGACGTGACGCCATTTTTATCTTGTTACTTCTTTGCCATAATTTTTGCCCCACAAGCCAAAAACATCATGTGCCTGCTCTGGAATACGCTCTGACCAGCCCCATTTCAAAGTCTACTGTATTTTCAATAAGGTAGATAACAAAAGGTACCATAACAGGTGAAGTAAATGTTCTTTACAAATATTACAAGTATAGCTATGATGTCATAATGATATATAGTTACTGACCACAGTTTCATCTTGCTCATGACATCACAGATGATGTAATATCCCAATCACAGATGGTCCCATCTTATTCTAGGAGGGTACAAATTTCAAAGTAAGGACAACTTTGAAATTGGTCCACTCTGCTTGTATGCCAACATCTTAGTATACGGAACAGTTATGTATATAAGTAGGTAAAGGGAAAACATAAATGGGAAGGAGATAATAATACAAATAATAATAATGAGTAGTTGTATAGCGCATAACCTCGGAAATTAGAGCTGTAGGCTCTTAACAAAAGCTAATTGTACAAAAATAACTAATTACACAAACGAAGTAATTTACAAAAAGTATAAAAAATTGAAAACAAAAATACAACGCACTCTATTAACAATCTATAAAGTCATTATTCAAAAATGCATATCATTTATTCAAGTGAGGTGCTGCGCATATGGACTCGTACATGCACTCATGCACGTGCGCGCACACACACACACACACACTACTACTACTAATAGAGATGATTTCAACATAGCAGATCTGTGACAAAAGTCAGTTGTAGCAGACAGAAAAAAGATGCATGGGTCTTTAGGGCTCACCTGAACGCCTCTCTCAAATCCACGTATCTCAGTTCGTGTGGGAGGCCATTCCAAACAACTGGGCTCTGGTACCCGAATGACCTCTCACCGAACAACTTTGTTTTGATGAGAGGGATACCTAAGACTCGAGAGACGGCAGCAGAGTGCAAATTCTGTCTTGAGAGC
This sequence comes from Semisulcospira habei, assembly GCA_036245525.1. Classification (NCBI taxonomy): domain Eukaryota; kingdom Metazoa; phylum Mollusca; class Gastropoda; family Semisulcospiridae; genus Semisulcospira; species Semisulcospira habei. The sequence continues at coordinate 36,811,652 of BTPG01000005.1, forward strand.
GTATACAGCTGGAGAAGGGAGGCAAGGCGCTGCGGGCAGGAACAGATAATACAACTGTGAATCATGCATGAAATTTTATACTGAATCCTAGCTGTTACAGGTCACCAGTGAAGAGGAGACAGATGGGGTGTGATATGATCTAGGGACTCTAAGAATCAACCTAGCAAGTAGTTTTGAAATTTTATACTGAATCCTAGCTGTTACAGGTCACCAGTGAAGAGGATTGATTGATTGTACATTGCTTAACGTCCCGACAGCAACAAGGCTTTCTCAGGACGTGCCTGCACTGCTTGTGAAAAAATAAAAAATAAACAGAAAATTGAATGTATGTCGCCAGCCGGTCAAATACGTTACATAAACCTACAACATGGGGCCTAAAGAAAGCTAAGACCATTTAGCAGCACACATCCAATATCAAGAGCTACAGGCAGTGCAGACAGTAGGGAGAGTTTTAAAAAGGCAAATACAGGTGAATGGACAAAGGGTAGACAGAAACACATGCCCCAGAATAGAGAGAAAAACCCACCCTGTGGGGCTGACCAGGGTGACCCTGGGAACTAAAAAATACCTAACCCCACCCAAGTCCCCCAAGGCAGACCCGGGTGGGGTAACCAGTGAAGAGGAGACAGATGGGGTGTGATATGATCTAGGGACTCAAGAATCAACCTAGCAAGTAGTTATGAATTTTCTGTAGTTTGCCAATCAGACACTGGGAACAGCCAGCCAGAAGAGCATTGCAGTAGCCTAACTTAGACAAAACAAAAGCACAGACAAATACTTTAGTTGCTTCAGGTGTCAGATAGTGGTGGACTCAAGCAATACGTCTCAGTTCAGTATAGGCGGATCTACAAACGTTCACATGAAGACCCATGGACAAGCTACTATCAAGTGTGACACTCAGATTTTTTTTACATGGGGGGAGATTGGGACCGTGGTACCACAGATTTGTAATGACTGGGGGAGTGTCAACGTCTTCGTCAACTTCAGGGAAGCAATGATCATGGCCTTGTTTTTTCCGTGATTCAACTGTAATTTGTTTGAAGTCATCCACATCTTAGTTTCCGAGACACACTCACAAAGGCTCTCAATCATGCCTACAATCTGATCAGGTGAACATGAGTCATGGAGTTGATTGATTGATTGTACATTGCTTAACGTCCCGACAGCAACAAGGCTTTCTCAGGACCAAACCAAACTAAACAGAACATTGAATGTATGTCGCCAGCCGGTCAAATACATTAAATAAACCTAACACTTGGGCCTAAATAAAGCTAAGACCATTTAGCAACACACATCCAATATCAAGAGCTACAGGCAGTGCAGACAGTAGGGAGAGTTTTAAAAAGGCAAATACAGGTGAAGGGACAAAGGGTAGACAGAAACACATGCCCCAGAATAGATAGATAAACCCACCCTGTGGGGCTGACCAGGGTGACCCTGGGAACTAAAAAATACCTAACCCCACCCAAGTCCCCCAGGGCAGACCCGGGTGGGGCTCATGGAGTTGAGTATCATCTGCAAATGCATGATGTGATATGGAAAAACGGTTAAAGACACTGACCAGAGGCTGAACAAACAGGGTAAAGAGGACTGGTCCAAGAACTGAACCTTGTGGGATACCAAAGTGCAGAGTGGATGGGCTGGAAAGCTTATCATTAACTACTATGCATTGAGTTCTGTCCGTCAGATATGATCTAAACCACTACAATGCAGTTTCCTGAATACCATACACAGAATAGAGACGTAGCAAAATGTCATGGTCAATCATATCAAAGGCAGCAGATAGATCTAATAGTGCAAGAACAGATACTTTGCCATCATTAAGAGCCTCCAGGAGGTCTTTCAGATCATATAATACCAGCAGCTAATACTAACCATTATTACACCCCCTCTCCCCCCCCCCCCACCCGCCCCCAGTGAAAATGCTCAATAAGATATTCTTGAGTGTGCGTAACACAGTGTGTTTTGCCTCACACATAACACACTCAGTGTGATAAGTCTCATTTGACGTGGCATGTTAGTGTTGATAAAAACTTAAAAGGGTCAGCTTTGCTGTATTTAGGCATACACCTGCTTAGATAAAATCTACCTGAAACCTATTTGGTCATCCAAATTAGCATGCTTACAATGGTTTTACCATAAGGTATCTCTGGACCACGTTTGGCTTTGAAGTTGTATAGAGTATTGGAGAAAGAAAAACCCAACATTTTTGGGGTCGAGAAATATCTGTTTGTGGCCTACTTACTTATCCCTTGTGACCCTTGACCTTTCTGATGGTTCATCCAAATTAGTATGCACAGTATTAGTATGTTAAGAACTCCGCCAGTGCCGGTCCCAAGCCCGGATAAAAAATGAGGAGGGTTGGAGGGCCAGCAACCCCACCCCACAAAAAAACATATGCCGCTACAGAAACCTCAATAGCAAAACAAAACCTTCAACAACGCTCGAATCAGGAAGACACCCTCATAAGAGGGCCGATGACGCTGACTGGTGAAAGCTTTCGGGAAGCCAGGCATTTGATTGATTGTATGATTGATTGTACATTGCTTAACGTCCCGACAGCAACAAGGCTTTCTCAGGACGTGCCTGCACTGCTTGTGAAAAAAACAAATAAACAGAACATTGAATGTATGTCGCCAGCCGGTCAAATACATTAAATAAACCTAACACATGGGGCCTAAATAAAGCTAAGACCATTTAGCAACACACATCCAATATCAAGAGCTACAGGCAGTGCAGACAGTAAGGGAGAGTTTTAAAAAGGCAAATACAGGTGAATGGACAAAGGGTAGACAGAAACACATGCCCCAGAGAGAAAAACCCACCCTGTGGGGCTGACCAGGGTGACCCTTACTTACTTATGCCTGTCACCCCTACCCGGGTATAGGCCGTCGACGAGAGACCTCCAGCAACTCCTGTCCTGTGCTTTTCCTTCGATTCTACTCCAGGTGGTTCCCAGTCTCTTGATGTCTGCTTGGAGGTCTCGACGCCAGGAGTTTCTCGGCCTACCTCTTTTCCTCTTTCCCTGGGGGTTCCATGACAATGCCTGCCTAGTGATACTGGAAGCTGGCTTTCTCAGACTGTGACCGATCCATCCCCATCATCTTCGCCCAATTTCAGGGTGACCCTGGGAACTAAAAAATACCTAATCCCACCCAAGTCCCCCAGGGCAGACCCGGGTGGGGTAGCCAGGCATTTGACGTATCTTCTCTCAATGAAAGCAACCTCAAAGATAGGAACATGGAATGTACTTACAATGTACGAAACAGGAAAGACAGCCCAGGTAGTAAGGGAAATGCGAAACTACAAGCTAAATGTCCTGGGAATCAGTGAAAGTAGGTGGAACAGGGCCAGTATGACGACCCTGACCAGTGGCGAAAAGATCATCTATTCAGGACTTGAAGAGGGCACCCATGACCACACAGAAGGAGTCGCAATCATGACGACAGAGAAAGCATCTAAGTCCCTTATAGAATGGGAGCCCGTCTCTCCCAGAATCATCACAGCCAGGTTTAACACAAAAGGTAGGAAAGTCACCCTTATTCAATGCTATGCGCTGACCAACCATACAAAAATAGAAACCAAAGAAGACTTTTACAACATGCTTCAGACCGTCGTAGACAAAACCAAGAAGAGAGATATCAAGATACTGATGGGAGACTTCAACGCAAAGAGAGAGCCAGACAATATAGGAAAAAGAGTTAATCGTGGGCACCCATGTAGTGGGGGAAATGAACGAAAATGGAGAAATGTTCAATGACTTCTGTGCCTTCAATGATATAGTGATAGGAGGCAGTCTATTCCCCCATAAAAACATCCACGAAGAAACATGGATTTCTCCTGATGGCAAAACCAGAAACCAAATTGATTTCGTATGCATTTCACGAAAGTGGAGACGCAGCCTGCTAGACAGCAAAGCAAGACGTGGTGCAGACATTGCTTCTGACCACCACCTCGTAGAAGAAAAACTAAAAATTAAACTGAAGGTCTTCAAGGACACCTGCGATAGACCTCACACTAGACTCAACACACAAAAATTGAAAGACAAGGAAACAAGAAAACAATTTGCCACCAACTTACAAAACAAGTTTGAAGCTCTAGAAAATAAATCAGAGAACACGCCCATTGAAAAACATTGGAGCGCACTGAAGGAGGTATAACACAACACTTTGGAAGAAGTTCTGGGAAAATGAGAAAGGACAGACAAAGAATGGATAACAACAGAAACATGGACCTTGGTGCGAAACAGAAAGGCAGTAAAACAAGCCCAGAACAATTGGAACATTGAAGAAGAAAATGGAAAGTTGAAAGAACAATACACTGCTCTGAACAAGGCAGTGAAGAAAAACTGCAGGAAAGACAAAAGGTGCTACAAGATGTGCTAACAGCAGAAGCAGTGCAGGCAGCAGAGAAAAGAGATCTCAATACGCTGTATAAAGTTACAAAGACACTGTCAGGGAGAAGAAATCCTAACACAAACAAGCCTATTAAAGACAAAGAAGGCCACCCTATAAGTAAGGAAGTTGACCAGAGGAAACGATGGGCAGAACACTTCAAAGAACTTCTGAACAGGCCTCGACCAACCACAACCCCCGACGTCCCACCGGCAGAACAACTTCTGGGCGTCAACGAAAACCCACCAACAAGAACAGAAGTCATGTCATAGAGGCACCTAGGACACTCAAGAATGGCAAAGCAGCCAGACCCGACGGAATTCCGCCCGAAGTTCTGAAGCCCGACTTAAAGACATAGGCTGACATGACGCTGCCTTTCCTACAGAAAGTGTGGATAGAAGGGAGAATACCCTCCAACTGGAGACAAGGATATTTGGTGAAACTCCCAAAGAAAGAAGACCTAGGACAGTGTAACAACTGGTGCGGCATCATGCTGCTCTCAGTGCCTAGTAAAACCCTCACCCGCATCATCCTCGAAAGGCTGAAGGAGGCGGTCAACAGCAAGCTTAGAGCGGAACAAGCTGGCTTTAGAAAAGACAGATCATCCACTGACCAAATCGCAACCCTCCGTATTATGATTGAACAATCCCTGGAATGGCAGTCTACCCTTTACCTAAATTGCGTTGACTTTCAAAAGGCCTTCGATAGCGTAGACAGAAACACCATTTGGAAAATACTCCAACACTACGGCATACCAGCCTCCTTCATTAACTTTATTCAACAACTGTATGCCAATACCACATGCCAAATGATCCACAACGGCAAGCTCACCGAGGTCTTTGAAGTGCAGAATGGAGTCACAGGGTTGCCTGCTATCCCCAATGATCTTCTTGATGGTTGTAGATTGGATCATGCGAGAGACAACCAAAAACCACAAAACTGGTTTTGCTGATGACCTCTGCCTGACGTCGCAAAAACACCAACATATGCAAGAGAAGACAAGCCGACTAACCACGGAAGCAGCAAAAACCGGGCTAAATGCTAACAAGAAGAAAACAGAAATTATGAAAATAAACGCAAAACAAGAAGCCCCAATCATCATGGATGGAAGCAGCCTTAAGGAAGTGAACTCTTTCACATACCTGGGCAGTGTCGTCTCCACAACCGGTGGAGCAGATGAAGACGTCAAGGCAAGGATTGCTAAAGCGAGACAAGCCTTTATAAACCTGAAATCCATCTGGAGATCCTCAACCCTCTCCACAAGAAACAAACTTCGCATCTTCAACAGCAATATCAAAGCTGTACTTTTATATGGCTCAGAAACTTGGAGAGTGACAAACACCTTGTCGGATAAGCTTTCAACATTTATAAACTGCTGTCTACGCCTGATCCTATGCATCCGATGGCTGGAAAAAATTAGCAACAAAAACCTATGGCAGAGAGCGAACCAAGAACCTATTACCCAACAGATTGCTCGGCGGAAGTAGAAGTGGATTGGCCACACGCTTAGGAAACCGTCGGACAATATTACTCGAATCGCGCTACAATGGAACCCCCAAAAGAAGAGACGAGCTGGTCGCCCCAAAACCACCTGGAGACGATCCTGCAAAGAAGAACTCAAACAATGCGGACTGTCGTGGGGGGAGATCAAGAAAACTGCCCAAAATCAAGTCCGATGGAGATGCTGTTGAGGCCCTATGCTCCACAAGGAACTTAAGGGATTAAAGTAAAAGTAAAGTATGTTAAGAGCACAGTGGATTTCTGTAGATTCTCACAACTGAGGTATGGAAACAGTATTAAGTGTGGACATGGGGTGAAAGATGAAGATAACAAAAACAAATTTGAAATAAAATTCCCCGTTCAATCTACATTGATGTAAACATGCTCAAAATCCTCACTTACACTATGAAATGTACTACATACGTACATTGCCCAGCGTCCCAGAGAAAAGGAATTTTGATACTGTTCAAGGCTGTCATGCAAACTTTTCTTTCCTGCCCAGGCAATCTGGTCTCATCTGGTGACTTCAATGTCGCACCAAAGTTGTTTCAAAGTAAATTGCAAGAAAGAAACACGCTTAGAAAAGACAATTACAATTGTCTTTTCTAAGCTTGTGTCCTTGTGAGTTGGGATTTTCTTTGCATTTTACACACTTGGCAGTCACTTCTTTTGGTCTGCGGATTTCGAAGTCTCCCATGATTCCCTACATTATGCACCAATTTTACCTGTAACCAATGAGGATATACATGTGTGCAGGCACCATTCTGTCCATGGTGACTTTGGTCAGTAAAAATCAAATGTTGCTGTGCTAAATCAAAACTTGGTCTGAGTACCATATTCATGCTACTGGTACATGTGACATCAGAATGATGCACATTGTACGCACGGATCGTTCATGATGGATTTGATGATCATTTTGAAATGTAAACTGTAAGTAGGAATTTTTATTCCATTTTCTTTTCAACCAAAACCCCAAAGTGTCATCCCTTCAAGGATCTTCAAAATGCCGTTTGATCTGATTTTTCTGTACTTTCATTGGTATACAATGAAACTTTCACTCTTCACAATAATGGCTGAGCTGCCTCTCATCAAATTAGGGCAGGTGGAAAAGCCAGTTTTATAGACCCACACATTCAGCCCATCCGGAACGTTTGTTTCCAGTTTACTGGTATATCGTCAGTAGCACTTTCTCTTCCTCACAGCACCATCACCCACAATACTCTCGATTTGCTTCGATTCGATTTGGGTACAGAATTTTTAGAGGCATCAGAATCACCTCTGAGTGTTCATCATCAACAACAGCAACAAAAGATAAACAATACTGCCACAATTGTGTGTGTTATGATTTGTAACATGTATGGGCATGTGCTTCTTTGAATGTAGACTGATGTTTAAATGTTTTCATATGCATGCGATGTGTAGTTGACGAAAAATATTCCAAACATTTTTTTAAACACATATCCATGCAACAAGACTGAAATAATTTTGTTGCTCAAAGAATCACTTGATTACTTGCACAGTGCGCTTAGTGCAAATTATCAATTATCAGCGTAATTTCTGTTTCTGTCAGGGTTCACAAAATAATAATAATAATAATAATAATAATAATAATAATAATAATAATAATAATAATAACATAATAATAACAAATCACTCTAATAATGCACCATATCCTTTACAAAAAGACTCAAAGCGCTGCACTAGAAAAACATGGATAATACACACAAAGATAACACAGCAAAGGCACATTGCATGTATACACAGACACACAAAACTATGCATGCATTTCCACAACAATGCAGCGGAAATATTTAGAGTACTGGGGGGAAAAACCAAGGTGGGATGAACCAACTCACAACTCTCTTCTATAGACCACGAATAAATATGCTTGGAGGCTCTCTTTGACACCCCCTGAATGAATCATTTTCCCCTATTTTCAAGCTTGTATGTACGCACACTTCGGAGATTTTCATGTTTACATACATACACATGCACACACACGCACATACAGGGCTTCGCGCCAAAAGTACGTTCTACAGTAAGGTTTGCGTAACTAGACATGACGTAATTTTTTTCTTGTTTCCACTGTCCGAGTTTGAGGCCTGCCCACCGATGTCATATGCGTGCTATAGAAAGTGCTCCATGATGTCCTGTCTTTAAAAATCTCTTCTATAAATAGTAGAGACTTAAAAAGATAATCCACAAGAAAGTTGTGTCAGCTAACCCTATTGTGCATGCAGCTACTGGTACCAGTCGCCGCATGCACATGGAGGTTAAGGTACGTCAGAGTCAAAAAGCACTGCTGAACCAACAAGTTTTGAGGTCTTGTTTCAGGAGAATGACTGATGTTGGAGCGAAATTCCTCTCTCACATGCATCAGACTCCCTCACTTTCAAAGCATTACATACCCTTGGTGCCTGGTATTGAAAGGACAAATTAATGTCAGCTTTATTCGTGGTACAGCTTGTACTTTTTGTCTACCGTACTGAAAATACGTTAGACTTTAGGACGGGGCTGGTCGGAGCACGTTCCGTAAAATGCAAAGGACATAACTGGCGGGCAGGGCTCATTGTCTGGCAAAGAAGTAACAAGATAAAAATGACGTCACATCTAGCCACTCTAACCTTGCTGTTGAACGTCGATTTGGCGCGAAGCGCCGTGTATGCGTATGAATGCATGTGTGTGCATATGTATGTAAACACAAGAATCTCCGATATTACTGTACGCACAAACTTAAAACTTGGCAAAATACTGTATAAAGTGGGTGCCTAAGAGAGCCTCCAAGCATATTGTAATTGGATGTCTTATTGAAGACATAAAAGACCGTTTATAGAAAGTCGGTTGTGGACCCAGATTAGAGTCCGCAATTTTGATTATATGCAATTAAAATTTTGGATATGGCTAATTTGCAGAAAGACATTAGATGAGTTCATTAGCCAGCTTTGTACCTCTTCAACTTTTTCGAAAATAAAAGATCAATGTGGAAAAAATGTCAAAAGTAAGACTCCTTGATTTCATCAGAAGAATCAGACAGTGATGGTGCCGTAAAAGCACCAAACTTGTCAATGTTTTATACAATGTTCCTAATTGACGCAAATCACCAGCACTTGCGATGGTCTCCTTCATTTATTTTTGTATGATATTTGCGAATGTATGTGTGGAAAAGGTGGAATATACATGCAAGCTCATACAGATGAGGCTTTGTGGGCGTAGGCCATTTCATTTTATTCTTCAAAATGGCTGTGGCTATGCCAGCCCACAGAACGTATAACCGGTTGGAAGCACCGTGTGTCTGCCGTCTGTATTTGTGTGTGCCATTCTGCCGTTTGTGTTTGCCATTGCCGTGCGGATCATGCTGGAGGGGGTGGGATGGGGTGGGGGATTAAAGGGAGAAACTGAACGAGTTGTAATCCAGCGCTGTACTTCAACTTTTTCAATAATAATTATTGTATTTTTGCAAGTTTTGGAGCCACTGTTTACACCCATCAAACAGTCAGTGCTGGAAGAGGCTGTGTGGAAAAAAAACCTGTCAGCTCTGGAAGAGCGTGCCTTTCGGATGAATGTCGTGAAATATCAAATTCGTTCCAGTGTACATGGTGTGAGACCAGGGATGCCATGACATGATGCTTATAGTGACGTCATTTTGCTGCAAAGTCGTGCTATTCTTCTTCTTCAGAATTCCTGTCGCTACTCCTGCCCACAGAGTGTACTAATGGCGGGAAGCGCTGTGTGTCCATCTTTATTTTTGTGCGCTGGTGTGTGTATTGATCAGAGATTGGCTTAGAGAGGAGGAAAATGCATCAGAAGGATAAGCTTAAAAATATGAACAACTCTGAATGTTCCTAAAAGAAAAACGCAAGTAAACTCCAAACAATACAGTAGACTTTGGGATGAAATCCTCATCTTGTTTGTATCTAGAGCAGAAAGTTCTAGGGGATGAGTTGATAACAGGTAAGATGGCAGCATGCCATCAAAGTGGTTATAAGTAAAGATAGCCAGTTTAAATTCTATTTGTTGTACTGGAAGTCAGTAGTGGCCTCTACGCTCCTGCTGGAAACAATCTTGCATACACGGATTTGAATACGCTGACAGGTAACCTGCTCATCAGAGTTATCGGCTACAGTCAAACCTGCCTTAGCAGCCACCTTTACATAATGCCCACTTGCTCATAGCAACCACTACAATTTACTCATGGTTTATTTTTAATATATGACAACCCTTTATACAATGGCCACCTGTGTATGACACCTGCGGCCAGCCAGCTGTTGTCACTCCTGACCATAGAGTTTGACAATGAGGAGAATGATATAATGAGAGAACAAGAGAATTTTTTTAAAACTTCATTATTTCACTATTTTTGCTAACAAAACTCATATGACCACACCGCTCATATTTCTCGGATCCCCTTTATTTTTCTCTGTAAATAGATATATAAAGAGAGAACTGAAACAGCATTAACACAATGACTGATTTAACCCCCTTAATTATTACTTTTTGAAACCTCATGATCCGCATATCCCCCACAGAGTAAATACCATCAGAATTTACCCCTAAAACATTGTTATTTGAACAGTCACCATTTTATGCAGCAATGTACACGCCACTGAACTCAACACCAGTCTGTTTTGATTGCCGCTAAAAAGGTCACACGTTGGCTCGCGCGGCAGCTGATGTCAGTATTTTCATGGGTAACTTGTCAAACAACAGACCGACCGGTTGAAAGAACATTTCATTGCAGCTATCTTTGAGAAGGCGGGTTGTGTTTTTTCAGTGACTGATGGACTAAAGTTTCAGACTTAGTGTTATCGCTAAATCTTGTATGTATACGTCGAGATCGGTAAGTGACTGTTTATATTTGCGGTATACTGTTAGGTCGTTACGGTCATTCTCTAGTGTAATTTGACCGAGTCAACGCTGACTAACGTACGTTACAAATACTTAGTGACTGCATACAGGACACTGACGGGTAGTTTGTCGGTAGTTTGTCTGTTAAATTCGTGGTATTTTTTTAAACAAGAAAAGGCCTCGCGGTTAGCTTGCAGTGTGCTGAGAAAGAAAATCTTGTTAGATTGCTAACCAAGCCATTCTAGTGTAATTTGTCTGAGCGTGTTTTAGAAAATGAATTGGTCTGAGGAGGCTAGATTGATCTTTCAATCTCACTTAGATTACCATAAAGAAATGACGACTTTTTTAGAGTCGGTATTAGCAAACCAACCTGCAAAACGATTACCAAAAAAACCAATCGGTAATTTGGCCGATGTACTTGAAGGAAGTACAAAAAAAAAAGAGGTGAGTGATCCAAAAGATCTTCATTTATATTTCGAAAAAAATATTTCAAATGGATCGCTACCAAATGGTATTAGAGTAGATGACTGTAATTTACAGGGACTTACATTGGCAACATTAAAACCGTATTTAGTTAATGGCTACACGATAAGACAAGAAACAGAAAAAAGAACTTGATATCTGCTATCTGCTATGTAGAGTGGCTAATCGAGGGTGCCGAAATCCATAAAAGACAGAAATACAAAAGGAAACAAACTTAAACTGAACAGATTGGCTAAAAGTACACATCGGAATTTTAAAGACTTATGCTTATCAGTTGAGTGTTTTAGCCAAGTTGCTATGGAGGTACCACAAATTTTATTTTCTTACACTGTCTTTCCGAAAGGTGTTTAGTTTGCGGAAGCAAATTGAAGAAATGTTAAAAGTACAGGAAATAGCTGATTTTTGGAAAAACACTTAACGCTGGTCCGTAACCTTACTGTTTTGAACGGTCCATAACCTTGATCAGTACTGAATTGATCAAAGACTCTGGCGCGACCAAACTGATCATAACCTTACCGGTAAACCATGATCTAACAGTCTGTAACCTTACTGTTTTGAACAGTCAGTAACCTTGTTCAGTACTTAATTGAACAAAAGGCTCTGGCGCGGCCTAACAGCCCGTAACCTTATTTGTACTGACATGATCAAAGGATTTGGTGCTACCGAACGGACCATAACCTTGTTTGTACCGTTTGTATTGTCACGTTGTACAGAGGCTCTGGCATGGCCTAACACCCCGTAACCTTGTTTTTTATGTTTGTATTATCCTAAATGTTGTGGACCAAGTGTGAGGTGTTTTCACCGCGGCTCATGAAAGTAGCTTGCTTTTGCAAGCGAAACAGACTTTACGTAGGTTTTAGCAACAGGACTGACGTTGGGGTATACCTGTAGCACCCTGGCAAAAGAAAGATGATTTTGGCTTTGTATCTGAATAATTGATTTACAAAACAGCACCCTGGTCAGCACACTTGTAGCACCCTGGCAAAGAAAGGTATTTCATTGGCTTTGTACCTGAATAATTGATCTCAGCACCCTGGACAAGCCTTCAAATTGTGGTATCTAACGTAAACAAATGTCGTAGTATGATAGATACGAGTCCGACGGTGTCGAACCGGTATCTATCGTACTACGTCATAGGACCTTAGTAACGGTGTCAGACTGGTAACCAGCGTAAACAAATGACATAGTACGATAGATACGAGTCTGACGGTGTCGAACCGGTATCTATCATACTACGTCATAGGGCCTTAGTAATGGGACTAAGTGCACAGCCGCTGTGTATCACGTGACATACAATTGAAGTGTGGTGAAGTGTTCTTCGGACTGGAGTCTACAATATTCATGCATGCTGAATAAAGATTTTGTGTATGAGTGCTTGTCTGTGTGTATGTGTGTCTGTCTGTTTGTCTGTGCGTGTATGAGTGCTTGTCTGTGTGTATGAGTACTTGTCTGTGTGTATGAGTGTTTGTCTGTGTGTATGTGTGAGTGCATGTTTGTCTGTGTGTATGTATGAGTGCATGTTTGTCTGTGTGTATGTGTGAGTGCATGTGTGTGTGTGTGTGTGTGTGCGTGTCTGTATGCGTGTATGTATGTGTGTGTGTGTGTCTGTATGTATGTCTGTGTGTGTGTATGTATGTGTGTGTGTGTGTGTCTGTATGTCTGTGTATGTGTGTGTGCATGTGTGTATGTCTGTATGTGTGTGCGTGTGTGTATATCTCTGTATGTGTGTGTATGTGTGTCTGTATGTCTGTGTGTGTGTCTGTATGTCTGTGTGTGTGTGTGCGTGCATGTATGTGTGTTTGTGTGTGTGTATATGTATGTGTGTTAGAGATATAAGAAAATACATTTCAATACTGAAGTCAACAATACTCGGACAATTTTTTCAATTTATAAGGACAACAAAAAAACTTTTTTCTCTCAATAGTACTCTGGTGGTGGAGCTGTTGGGAAAGAATAAACAGGCGTAAGCGGTGTGAGAGGCGTGTCATCTTTCTGTGAAGTGTATGACATAATTAAACGATTACCAAATCTGATCTTTATTTGCTTGAAAGTAGATTGTGTAATTTTTCCGTTGTTTCCTTTACTCCGATCTGTTTTCCCCTCTCTAAAAAACTAGCCTTTAGTTCTTCAACATTTACGGGAGATTGACTACGCATCTTATTCTGGATTTCGGATTTTTGTTGTTTGTAATTGTTCAAATCATCCTGCACTTTTTTTAATTCATCGTCGGCAATAAAATTGTCCTGCAACGCTTTACTGATTATAATTCATACTACTAAAAGAAAAGAAAAGGGGAGACTGCCAGTGCTAATATTTTAGGAAGGTTACAAAGTAAAGTAGGTTATAGCACTGTCAGGGGAGAGAAATGTGCATGATCAACCAGTGATCATAGATCTACTGTGGCCAAAGCACACACACACAAAAAAAGAGATAGGAAAGAGGGGGCGCCATTCATACTACTAAGTTTAGCACCAGCAAGAGTACTCAATGCTTCATGCTTCTGTAACTTTGTATGAAATCTTTTGTTAAGGCCTTCCAAACCAAAAAAAACCAGTTCTGTGGCAATGCTAGCTCCTTCAAGACCAACTCCAATTAAACTTCCAATTCCATTTGATATCAAAACAATACCCCCTACAGATAATCCAGCTGAAACCATACCCGCAGCCATAGATGTGTTTTGAACAGAATTGAAAACTGTCTTATACCGTCTTTTACATCTAGAGTATTTGGCCTCTTCACCTTCCAAATATTTCAATGCTTCTGTAATATTTATTAATCGAAATGCGTCTGCCTGTATTGTTTTATCAGATACAATTGGCACAGTTGTCACATGCAGATCAATCGTCACAGACTCAAGAGTTGGTAGTTGTGGATACAAGACCACCATTTTTTATGATAATTTTTTTTATTTATTTAATCAGCAATTACATTTTGCAACCCGTCAAAAGTGTATAATTTGCTGGCATAATAAAATGAAACAAGATCAATGTGTTCAAGTTTTATGTAACTCAGACGAACAAAAGTTGTTTTATCTATTACGATTTTTATAGCTGGAATACTGCTTGAAACCTCTATATCATCAATACCTTTTTTAATAGCAATAAAAAACTTTGTCGACTTTTGCAATGTGTCATCCCAGGTAAGTTTGATTCCCTGTGCGATTTCTGCCTCTTTGACAGAAGTTACAGATTTCATGAAAATTTTAAATACTATTGTCACTTCTTTAGGCATGGCAAAGTTTGCTGGCAAAACTACCCACTTATTACTCACATGTTTTAAGTTTAGAGCGCATTATTTATAGGAGTAGGTACAGTAACATCACGAAGCTGACCAAGTTTAGGAAACGATCTGTCTGTGCGATCATGTCATCGATTACTTTCCGCTTGTACATGCCAAAAGAATCAAGTTCAAAACCATACACCTCTCCTACCTCCCCCTCTTTCTCAAAATCCTGTACATCAGCCAAATCTTTCAACTCTGTTATCGGACACGCAACTGGTATTATTCTCGGCTTTGGACCACCACTCATTTTTATAAACAAAAATAAAATTATTTAACTTCTAACACAACACTAAATCATGCATCAGAACTGGTTTGTCATCTTGATTAGTTACAGATAAACACAGTGATTCAAAGAAACTAGAACCTAATTTCTTAAACTGCACAGGAAATCTAGCAACTACACTTTCACAATAGGGAGCAGTTCCAGTCGGCAAGCATCTTAACAAACTTGAAGGCTTTCCATTGTGAACATTCTCAGTCGTGTTCAGTTCTTTTAAATAAATATTTAGCAATGTGTGTACTGACAAATGGACAGGATATCTTCCAGTTATTTTATCTTTTTTTTTTGGGTGTTAGTAGACGTCCGTATATTGTTGATGATGATGCCCAATCTTCATTTGGAAGTGTATCTAAAAAAACCAAGTAACTTTCCAAGACTAATTGATAATGAATACTGTTTATCGTTTGGAAATTCTAATGTAACAAGTAAGTTAGCTGGATTTAAAGTTGCTTTTATTTTAAATTTAATTTGTAGCCATTCAGCTAAAGTACAAAAGTCATAATACCCAGATCATAAAGTATCACCAATCCTTATGCCATCAGCTACAAAATAACTTACATCATCTGTTACATTAAACCACTTTACAGTGTAAAACATTTCATGGATAGCTACACCCTTGTTACCATCACGATTATCAATCCCATCAGTTAACCACACTGGTTTGCTTGTGTCAAGATTTGTTAAGGTAATAAACATTTTTATTATCTCATAAAAAAGCATGATGGAATTTAAATCGCCAACAAGCGTTACTACAAACGCATTTCAATTGAATGCAAATGCCAAGTACAATATTGCACCAACTTATGAACAGAAAATAATTCAACTAAATCAGCTCGACATAGCTGTGTCTAAACAAGATTTATTTCAAGTAAAGGTTCCCAATCCCTTCAAACAATATCTAAACCCTCCAATTACAGATGATGCTACTGCAAGAAAGTGGTCCTCAAGCCCACTACAGATGTTTCAAAACCAGCTTAACTTTGCTATACTATCTGTGGTGTTTCCTTTACAGACCACTTGAATCACTCAAACAAACTGATTAGATCTGCTACCGTTTCCACACGTATTATCAGCTTAGAAGAATACTGTCAGAACTGCATACCCCTCTGCCCACTGAATCCAGTTTCAACAGGTATAACAACCCCATGGATATGAAAGCTTTTGAACGGATTTGTAATGAATTTAACATCAGCCCTAAGTATGACTTTACACAAAAACGTGTTGATCACAACGGCATGGGTACATTGTATTACGCTATGAGTCACAGACAATAACCTCAAGATTACTACCCCGGTTACACCTCATTTTCACAAAAATCACAAGGGTGGTTAAGATCAATAGAACAGAAGCAATCTAATGCCTGGACCACATTTGTCTTAGACAGGAGTGACGGGTTTACTCAAGCAGGAGTCAAGCGCGTAAATGAGTCTATCAGAACTATGTGTGGTGTTTACTAGGAACACAATCATTAACAAAATCAAACATTTTAAATGGGAGTGGCAAATTTGAAGCACAAAAACAGTTTCTTGCTAACCTTGAAGATTCAATCAACTCAGTGGTAGATCTCCCATCAAGCATACAACGCTACCAAGACATTCTCAGATATGCCAGATCAAAAGTTGACTTTGTAGTAGGCATCGGGTTATACATGTTACCATCTGACCTTCAACTCCAAATGGGGACAATAACAAATTATAATAATGAAATCATTGTTGCCGGTGTTGGTAAAAAATTAGGACTCGATCAATCTGTAAACTTGGGGGCCACAACCGCACATTTACAGACATTAAAACCATTACAGACAGTAACACCTCCAGCTCCGGCACCCATACAGCCAGTAACACTAACACCGACCCCGTCACCGACCCCTGACTCACCAACCCTTGACACACATGAGTCAGAGAGAACTGCATTGTAAAATAGGTCTTACTGGATTAGGGATATTACTTCTTTACCTCTTTCATTAAATACCCAGTTATTAATTCTCCTACTGTAACCAAAAAGACCCACACATTTTCCGCCATAAACCCAACTACCTTCGCTGCTGTACTGATCAGCCAACTGACAACTGTGCCTATTATGCCAGGCAAAGCATTCATTGCTTTTAGAGCCAATTTCTTAAGCAAGTATGATATATGAGACAGCTGTTTCTTTACCCATGACTGTAAATCTTTTGGGTCTGTTGGGGCTGGTGGTGCCGGTGGAAGAGCGCTACCACCAACCCCGGGCCCCCCAGAGACAGCCAACACAACAGTACTGATAATAAATCCAAGAGCAGTAATTAAACTTGCAATAGTGATACCCTTTTCTCTGAAAAGTGTTCTCAATCTCTCAGCCAAAGTTGTGTCTTCGTGAAGTATTTTCTGAATAGTTTCTCTAATCCTGTTGACCTGTGTTTTCAGTTTTTCTCTTCCAATACTAATCACTTCTAATTGCCCCGATCTTTCTATCTGCAAATCATTTAATCTGTGTTGTATTCTTTCTTTTATTTCTGTGTCAAGATTTCCATTGTCTGCGGTAGCCAGTTTCTCCTTTTAGAGAGAGACAATAGGAGATCCGTAAGGCAATGAATTCAATAAAGCCACATCAGTCATTAAATTACGTCATTTTTAATAATAAAATTTTTGACCCCATTACGCCCCGTTATTACCCAATCAACCCTTTGATTTTTAAAAAGTGACAAGCATGACTGATGTGGCCTCATTGATCTGATTATCTTACGGATCTCCTATTGTCTCTCTCTATAACTATTGTCTCTATGAACACCTAATCATTTACCTGTCTAAGTGATTCAGTGGAACTTTATATGTTACTAATAAGTTACAACTAACTTTTAGGAACCTGCAGAGGTAACCTTTAAGTTAGTTATCATAAGAACTTATTAATTGCTTACCATAAGAACTTATTAATTTCTTACTGTAAGTTCTTATAAGTTCTTACAACAACTTGACTTAAATCACAACTTACTCGGTCAGATTTGTCAAGATACAAGGACAATAAAAAAACTTTTTTTTCTCAGTAGTACTCTGGTGGTGGTGCAGATGGGGTTAAATAATCAGGCCTAAACTGTGTAAGTGGCATGACATCTCTCTGTGAAGTGTATGACATTATTAAACGATTACCAAATCTGATTTTTATTTGTTTAAAAGATTGTGTAGCTTTTCTGTGGTTTCCTGTACCCCTATCCTTTTTCCCTCTGCTAAAAAACTAGCCTTCAGTTCTTCAACATTCACGGGAGACTGACTACGCATTTTATTTTGTATTTCTGATTTCATTTGTTTGTAGTTATTTAAATCATCCTGGACTCGCTTAAATTCTTCGTCACTAATAAAATTGTCCTGCAACGCTTTACTTATAATAAGTTTAAGACTACTCAGTTTTGCACTTGCCAGCGTACTCAATGCTTCATGTTTTTCTAACTTTGTGTGAAACCTCTTGTTTATGGCATCCAAACCAAAGCAAGCCAGTCCTGTGGCAATGCTAGCTCCTTCCAGTCCGTTTCCAACCAAACTTCCAATTCCAGTTGAAATCAATACAATACCCCCTACAGAACAACCAGCTGAAAAAGCGCCAACAGCCATAGATGTATTTTGTACAGAATTGAAAATGGTCTGATACCTCCTTTTGCATCTGGAGTACCTCGCTTCTTCACTTTCCAAATATTTAATTGCTTCTGTAATATTATTTAATCTGAATGTGTCTGCCGGTAATGTTTTATCGGATGCTATTGGCATATGCGGATCAAGCGCAAACGACGACACAGTCTCAGGCGCAAGCGTCGTTGGTAGTTGTGGATAGAAGTTTACCATATTTTTTTTATTGACAACTATTTTTTATTTAATCAGCAATTACATTTTGCAACTCGTCAAAAGTATACAATTTGCTGGCATAATAAAATGAAACAAGATCAATGTGTTCAAGGTTTATGTAACTTAGACGAACAAAAGTTGTTTTGTCGACAACCACCTTGACAGCCGGAACACTGCTCGAAACATTAATAACATCAGCACTTTTTGTAATAGCAATAAAGACCTTTGTTGATTCTGATACTGTTTCATCCCATGTAAGTTTTATTCCCTGTGCAATATTTGCCTCTTTCACAGAAGCTATAGATCTCAAGATAATTTCAAATACTATTGTCGCTTCTCTAGCCACGACTAAGCTTGCTGGCATAAACACAACAGAAGTATCTGATCTTCCCTTTCTAGTTGTAAGAAGATACCGTCGTTTCTCATAATTTTCAACTTTCAGTTTATCTCTGCTATTGTTGTCTGGGGCAAAACTTGGAACAAGGCTTGCAATCAGCGGCCCAGAATTAACAACCTTCCTAAACACTAAGGCGCCTTCGTCTAATAACGACTAATAAATTCAATCTTTATGTCCCAGTCAATTACGGGTGCTGGTGCTGGCACAGGTGAAACTACCCACTTATTAGCTACATGTATTAAGTTGTAGGGCACATTATTTACAAGAGTAGGTGCAACTGGTACAGTAACATCACGCAACTGACCAAGTTTAGGAATCTGTCTTTCACCGTCTTTCATGTCGACAATTACTTTCCGCTTGTACATACCAGTTGAATCAAGTTCAAAACCATATATTTCTCCAATTTCCCCTTCCTTCTCAAAACCCTGTACGTCTGCCAAATCTTTCAACTCTGTTACTGGACATGCAACTGGTATGATTCTCGGCTTTGGACCACCACTCATTTTTATAAACAAAAATAAAATTATTTAATTTCCAACACAACATTAAAATCATGCATAACAACTGGTTTGTTATCCTGATTAGTTACAGATATACTCAGTGACTCAAAGAAACTAGAACCTAATTTCTTAAACTACGCAGGAAATCTAACAACCACACTTTCACAATAGGGTGCAGTTCCAGTCGGTAAGCATCTCAACAAAGTCAAAGGCTTTCCATTGTGTACATTCTCAGTTGTGTTCAGTTCTTTCAAATAAACATTTAGTACTGTATGTACTGACAAATGAACAGGATATTTTCCAGTTAATTTTCCATCAATCATCTCTATTTTCCAAAGCTTTGTTTTAGCTTCAGTTTCATTTATTAAACCAAGTAATAATAGAAGATCATCTGAAAATGTTATCCTATGCTCAGAAGAAAATTCTAATGTAACAAGTAAGTTAGCTGGATTTAAAGTTGCTTTAATTTTTATTTTACTTTGAAACCAGTTAGCTAATGTACAAAAGTCATAATACCCAGATGTTATTTTATGGTTCTCAATAGGAGAGGATTCATTACTAACAGATACATAATAATTTATATCATCTGTTACATTAAACCATTTTACACTATAAAACATTTCATGGATAGCTACAGCCTTGCTACCATCACGATTATCAATCCCATTAGTTAACCATTGATTGATTGATTGTACATTGCTTAACGTCCCGACAGCAACAAGGCTTTCTCAGGACGTGCCTGCACTGCTTGTGAAAAAAAAAAAAAAAAAAAAAAAAAAAAAAAAAAAAAATGAAGAACACAACATTGCGTGCCAGAGACGGCAACACTGCATTTGACAAAGACTTCTTTAAGCTTATGAACAATGCCTGTTTTGGAAAGACTATGGAAAATCCTCATCACCGCAAAGATGTGAGACTTGTCACAACTGAATCAGGTGCAATTAAACTTACAGGTAAGCCACAGTACACGGGGTACAAAGAGTTTCATTCATCATTGTATGCAGTGTCACTCAAAAAAAAAGATTGTTAAACTGGACAAGCCAGTATTCTTCTTCTTCTTCTCGAACGCCGTCACACTTGGAGTTTGGCTCTCAAAATGAAATCTGTGGTCTTCTGTAGCGCCTCCACAGGCCCGTACAGTTTCTCTTGTAGAGTGGCGGGCTTCGGCCATATCTCCTCCCTCAGCGGCTGGTGGTTCCCACAGTCCTGGAGGATGTGCTCTGCGGTCTGCTCTGCTTCTCCACAAGGGCACAGGGGAGATGGCACGAGGTGGAAGCGTCTGTGCATGTGGAAATTGAGTCGGTTGTGCCCGGTCCTCAGACGAAAGATGGTCACCTGCTCTTGTCTGGACAGCTGATGGTAACTGTCTAGGGGCCGTTGTGGTGGTCTGTACACAGACTTAATGATGGTCTTCATCTCTGTGAAGCTGACTCCATTTTCATCTTGTTCTTTCTCTGCGCCCACTTTTGCCATTCTGTCAGCTTCTTCATTGCCGTAGATGCCACAGTGTGAAGGGATCCACTGCAGCACCAGTCTGGTGCACTTGATGTTTTGCAGTGCCTCTTGTAGACGTGGCAGTTTGCTTGCTGTTGCTGCCTCAAGGACAGACATGGCATCAGTAAGGAAGACAATCTGGGCATCAGGGTCTGCAGTGCCACTAAGGGTGTTAGCTGCGCGGACTAGGGCTTCCACCTCAGCTCTGTAATTTGTGCAGTGAAGGCCTGTTGGTACTGCCTCTGCCTGCCATTTTCCGTTTGGGTACTGAATGTACACCCCAACCCCTCCATCCTGAACTGCATCTGTGGCTGATCCATCGGTGTATGCCCGTATCCATGCTTCCTGGGGATACTTTTCTTCGAGCATGGCCAGTGTCAGGGCTTTCTTGCTCACAGTGCTGTGCTCATCTCTGGTGGTGATGTAGGGTACCGTGGAAGAGATGGTGATGTTTTCTGGCTTACTTTCCCAAGGTGGAAGGTCGCTAGCAGGATTCAGAGCCTCTACCTGCGCAGGCAGCTTTGCCTGGTGTTTTCTCTGCAGTGCTCTCGTCTCCTTCACAAAGCTTGATCTTTTCAGTCTCCCTGAGGTTGGTTGTTTCATCCTAGCGTTCATAGGATGGTCTTTGGAAGACTTGACCTTTGTGGACTGTATCAAGGCTTTGCAATCTCTTCTCATGCACAGGGGTGGGATGCCCGTTGTCTCTTCCATCTTTTCAATTGGTGCCAGTATTCATTGGTATGGCAATTCTTGAGTTGTCAAAACTGTTGATGCTTGAATTTTATTATGATTACTTCAAACCAAAATATCCTGAGTGTCGTCTGCTATACACTGACACCGACTCTATGATCATTGATGTGTGTACTGAAGACTTTTATGAAGACATGAAAACAGAACTACACATGTATGACACGTCTGACTACCCTAAAGATCATCCACTGTTTAGCACACAAAACAAGAAAGTGCCTGGAAAGTTTAAGGATGAACTGAATGGTGTGCCAATAGTTGAGTACGTTGGTCTGAGATCCAAAATGTATTCTATACTGCATCAGAAAGGTAGTCAGTTGAAAGCCAAAGGAATAAAAAAAAAAACAGCAAGAAAAAATAAAGACATCTGTCATGAACATTACAAGCAAGTGTTAGATGGTGCATTAATGCCTGATTATCCAAACAAGTCACTGAGATCAAACAAACATAATCTTGAAATAATCCAAACACATAAGAAGTCACTTGCAGTTGGAGACACGAAACGAGTGTTTCATAGTAAGGAAAAGGCTTATGCACCTGGACATTACAGGCTCAAGTTATCTGAAGACATAGCCGATGAACTGGTTGAAGAATTAATCGATGAGTTAGTTACTGAAATGAGTAACGGTGTCTGGGGGAACAATCTGTAATTCTTCTCTGACAAATGCCCTCTGTGGCGCAGGGTCATACAGATAATATATTGTTGCGTCAGGACCAGGAACTATTTTTTTTATATTGTGTACAGACGTAGACCAGATGGGGTCTGTTGCTCTGCGCTTCACGTCGTTCTCAGCCTCCCCTGGTTGATATAAATATCTTACCTGTTTAGTAAACAAGCTTGTGTCGGGTGCTGGGGTTGGTACTGTTTTTGGCTCTGCAATTGTTTTCAATTTAATAGCATCAACAGGCTTAGGATGACCTTCATTGTTCATTGCTTTTATCACATGTGGTAATCTCTTTACCCACTCTGTGTTACGCATGTCATGCATGAGTTCCTTTGAATACTGGTAACTGAAAAGTCTCTCTGATAACTGTTTGTTAAAGTTCTCTACAATTGCCTGTGATCTGTGTACACCTGGAATGCCTCGTCTGACTATTACGCCATGCTTCGCAAATAACTGATTAACTGCGCCCTTAAATTCTGATCCGTCATCAACTTGAACAAGTCTGGGGTCTCTTAAAGGGCCTCGACTATATATCTTCGATAATGCTGTAGCAACTGTGGGAGCTGTTTTGTCAGATATGGGTTCAGCGTCTTTGTACCTTGAAGCAATGTCAACAACAGTCAGTGCGTACTTGTATCGTTTCTTTCTTATTGTGTCATGTGGTAGAAACAGGAGGTCCATTTGATGTGTGTCATTGGGGGTAGTGTTTTCAAAATGGGGTCTAGATATTTTTCTTGGAGCAGGGAGATATATCTGCCAAATTGCCTGTCTCTGTAACCATTGTTTGACTTGATTGAGTGTTATATCTCCGCCCACAGCGGCATATAATTTCTGAATAGCTGTTGCTCCTTTCCAATAGCCTGATGGGGAGTAATATATTTTTGATAGTTTATTTTCGGCTGCCATTTTTTCTAGGAATATAAAGACCAGTAAAAAATACAAATGTCATTCCCACTAGAACAAAGATTATCTCCCCGTTTCTTTGTTCTGTACTTGGTTGATAGTAGTCACTTAGTTTCGGTTTTGGGATAGACATGTCATTACCAGTGACAAGAAAATATTCCCTGATTGCTTCATCTGTATTTGAAAACGTATGCTGTGCGTGGCTTTCTAGCCTCAGTTTTTCATTAATGAAATCAAGTTTCTCAATTCTATTCTTTTCATAATCCTGCTGCGCTTGTGCAAGTTTCTCAGACGCTTCATTGTGACGCTTCATTTCTTCTGCAGATTCCTCTCTGCCTACTTTTGAAAAGAGATAATTTGAGCCGCTGAATGCTAGGGCGTTGACCATCGCGCCTCCAATTATTACTGCCAAAGTCGCCATATTATTTTTATTTACATAGAAACATTTTCGGGAATAATTCCTTGCTTAACAAGAAAATCTTTTGTCGCAATCGACGCTGTTACAACTACAATTAGCTTAGCGCTGTCTTCAAAGTCTAATCTACTCAAGTCTGCTGATTTCATTTTGAGTAGATTTTTTCCTAGCATAGAATACGCTACTGCTAGTCCGCTGATTATGGCAGAATGATACACAAGGTTCATTATGTTCTTTGTGTCGCTCATTTTCTAAGGCAATAAAATTAAAATAATATTTTTATTTACTGCATATAAAATGGGTCAACGGCTTTGGGTGTTACTGGTAATGTGGCGACTTCTGGTTTTGTTTTTGGAGTGTCTGATTTTTTGGTCACTGTACGAGTCTGTGGTTTGCATTTTTTGTATAATTGATACCCTACGTAACCAAATCCGACAACAAATCCGGCAATTATATATTTTGTTGATTGAGGTTCGGGGTCAGGGTTAGGGTCAGGGTTAGACTTAGTTGTTTGTCTCTCACTTTGTTGTGGGTGTGATAGTAGTGACACTGGTCCCGACGGTCCTGACACCTGGTTAGTTACATGAACCTTTTCTGTTTGTGTTTGAAGCTGTAATTTTTTCTGCTTGTTCCATTCGGCTAATCTTTTTCCTGACTCAACGCGGCCTGGACTTTTAACCTTAGTCACAGTTTGAACCTGTGTCAAAACAGGGTCGGGGTTCAGTTGTGGAGTCGTCTGGGTCTCGTCCATTTTCTTCTGCAGTAAAATTTATTTTTGAAAAATCAATATGACTCCCAGTAACAAGTAAGGTTACCATAGGTGCAAGGTAATTTCCAAACTTGTAAAACATGAGGCATGCTAATTTACCAATTGAACTTGAAACAATAGGATTGCTTTCAAGGTCGTGTGATAGGCTGTCACTATCCACAGGTAGAAAGTGACTCACTGCTTTTGTGTATAGGCATACAAGAGATCGGCTTAAATCACGAGTCATTAGTGAAGCGATGTGGTTTTCATATTTTGAATGAAGCTTGATTAGCTCGTCAGAGGTTAGAGATTCAATATCCTCTGTCATGTATTGTTTACCGAGATAAGCCTTTGATTTGCCTGACACAACTACAGACAAAAGACGCTGTTTTTTCGAGTCCAAGTCTTTGTTCTCTACAGCATTGATATCATTCAATAAAAGGAGTTCCTCAGGGTTCATTTATATTGTAATAATAAAATTTAAAACAAAAAACAAAATTGCAGGCAACTTTAAAATTGTTATCAAGCAAAATCATGTTTTTCTAGGAAGTTACACTGAACAGTAATTTTATACGTTTACACCACTCAGCAATATTGCCAATAGTTTTTGAGTTTACCCCAGACAAGATTTGCCCTGTACTATAAGGGCTATTATGTCTAACAGTGGGCTTATAAATGGCATGCTTTACAGATTAAGAGGCCCTTGCCACTCTAACTAGCTGAGAGGAGACTGAATGTGTCGCGTGTTGCCTTTCATTTTTATTCATTCCCCTGTTATAAACCTAATAGCATACCTCAGGCTCACCATTATGAATATTATCAATACAATTTTAGTCAAGACATAACGCCGGTTGGCACTCACTTGGCAGTGGGCCTGAAATGTCTTACAAATCAATTGTGATGTCATGTGTAGTGACCCTGTCCCACCTGAAGGTCTCCATGTTAAAGCAAACAAACCCCACACAGTCCATGTAGCCACCTGTTTACCCACCTGTTTGCCACGCTAGCAGAAAGCCCTGTTGCAAGGTGATCACAGCTCTTGACACCTGCTATTCAATTTCATGCATGTTATGGGGATATTCCCTTCAGTCAATACAGGCCCCAAAAATAGTCTCATCAGGTTGTTCCTCATTAAGATATGCATAAAGTTTTGGAAAGACCAAGATCAATTTTCAGGACTGATCATTGCCAGTTAGTGTTAATTTGACCGGATGGGGGGTTTGTTTGCCTGTTGAGCTGTTATAATTTATGCAAAGTGCTTTTTACCGGATGAGATGTTATGACGTCAGCTCTGTAAACCGGTAAGTCGTGTGTGTGTGTGTGTGTGTGTGTGTGTGTGTGTATAATAATAAAACCAAGAAAAATTAAAAAATAAATAAATAAATAAATTAAAAATATATATCTTTTTTTTCTAAAAATAAATCTATGAGAAAAAAATATTTAAAAAAAATTTTTTTCTTTTTTTTTTGATAAAAGGGCTGCTTTGGTGACCTTGCACCTGCTTTCACAGGAATCGATGTAACCCGGGTTAACTCATGCGCTATTAACCCCCTATGGAGAGGGTTAACCCTGGTGGGTAGCGCATTCACCTTTTCCTGTGAAAGCCCTGTAGTGTAGAGGGTCGACTGGACGCCGCAATCGGGAAACGAACCCCGGCACAGTGAAGTTAGTTTGATCAATACTATGCCTCACTAAACCAGCGATCTATCCTCTCGGCCACTTCGCAGTCCCAAAGAAACTTAGGTTATTTATGTATTTATGTTTGGCTGTTAATTGAAATCCTGAAAAGCAGTGCTCATGAGAATCTAACTAAGATAAAATCTTAAGAATCAAAACCTACAAAGAAAGAGGCTCCTGAGAATCTAAGTCTTTTGCAAAAAATAATCTCTGGTTTTTACCTCCTCAAAGGTAGGAAGTCAGATGTGCCAGAGTCATGTGCTTCTTGTCTAAACCTGTAACATGTTATTTTAAGTTAACCTTGGCATTGGTGGCAAGTTCCTGAGAAAATATCATTGAGAAAATAGTTCCTGTGTGTGTGTGTGTGTGTGTGTGTAGCGTGAATATTGATTATTCAGATTGATTGATTGTACATTGCTTAACGTCCCGCCAGCAACAAGGCTTTCTCAGGACGTGCCTGCACTGCTTGTGAAAAAAAAACACAGAACATTGAATGTATGTCGCCAGCCGGTCAAATACGTTAAATAAACCTAACACATGGGGCCTAAATAAAGCTAAGACCATTTAGCAACACACATCCAATATCAAGAGCTACAGGCAGTGCAGACAGTAGGGAGAGTTTTAAAAAGGCAAATACAGGTGAATGGACAAAGGGTAGACAGAAACACATGCCCCAGAATAGAGAGAAAAACCCACCCTGTGGGGCTGACCAGGGTGACCCTGGGAACTAAAAAATACCTAACCCCACCCAAGTCCCCCAGGGCAGACCCGGGTGGGGGATTGATTATTCAGGTTTGTACATTTGTACAGTACACTTGTTGGCTTCGCTGACAAGCCTCGTGTGTCTGAATATTTTTTCAGGTATGTACCGTATGATTTTAGGCTTCTCTGTCGTGCCTGCGTTAACATTATCATAGTATTCAGGTTAGCTGCATAGATTCAGAAATCTTTACAGTTGACTAAAACCCTAAAAATCAGTGGCTCTTGAGAATCTCACACAGTTTATGTGACTCTGTGGGGGTGTTGGCTACTGAAAATGCAAGCATCTTGTAAAATAAAACATGGTTTTTTATGTTCTCAGAAGAAGGAAGTCATATTCAGTAGAGCTGAAGGTTTCAATAGCTTCGCTACAAAGGCCACTATGCTGGTTACAGTGTGTGTTAACTGCGTGCCGTGTTGTTTACTGTGTTCTTCCTGTATATGTGTCCTTAGTGTATGTGTGTGTGTGTCTGTACATGTGTGTGTGAGTGTGTGTGTGTGTGTGTGTGTGTATCTGTTTGTGTGTGTGTGTAAATGTATGTTTATTCATATGTTTGTGTGTGTGTGTGTGTGTGTGTTTGCGTGTGTGTTTGCGTATGCAACGTGGTGTAATGCTCAGAAATTTAACTCACAGTTCTGTTTAAGTGAATAACGCAGTCAATATGGCTTTATCATAACAAGCCATTATGCTCGAGAAAGGCTTTGTCCACGCATGGGCTGATTCAAAGAGCCGTGTACTTGTTTGCACTGATTTATTCAAGTCAGTGTATGCGTGTTTATGTTAGTATGTACTTACGTGCGTGTGCATGTGCATGTGTGTTTGCATGTGTGTGTTGGTATGTGTATTTATGTGTGTGTATGCGTGTGCGTGCGTGTGTGTGAGTACTGCTTATAATAGAACGGTGCCTGACCTTGTACTGTGTGTAAACATATTCGGAGTATACATAAGGCAGCAGTCACCTTTTCAGAAATTGTATTTGCAGTAAAATAATATTAAACAGGACCAGTCAGTCTACTCGCTACGAGAGAGCTAACAAAAAAAGTTGACTAATACTTGTAAACGCGGGTTACGCCTGGAGTCCGAGGTTCTTGAGGATCTGACCTGTGTCCACTTATAAAAATCTAGGCTCGTGAGAATCTTAGACTATGTAAAACCCCATATACTCGGTACAAGGCAACCAGATACTGGAGGTCAGTTTTACCGTCTACAGTCGATTTTAACTTCCTGGTTCAGTGTGTACTGTAGCCAAGAATGCAGAGCTGTAATGGTAAAGTTCATAAACATGGCCATGGTCGCGATTTTTTAAATTAACAGTGTATGATTAGGTGTTCATAGAGACAATAGTTATAGAGAGAGACAATAGGAGATCCGTAAGATAATCAGATCAATGAGGCCGCATCAGTCATGCTTGTCACTTTTTAAAAATCAAAGGGTTGATTGGGTAATAACGGGGGCGTAATGGGGTCAAAAATTTTATTATTAAAAATGACGTAATTTAATGACTGATGTGGCTTTATTGAATTCATTGCCTTACGGATCTCCTATTGTCTCTCTCTCCTTTTCTCTTTCTATGTGTTTATCAAGCTCACCCAGATTGGCTACATTATTTACCATCTCACCTCTTATTGACTGCAGTGATTTATCCAAGCCCATAATCTCTCGCATTGACAAAAGCGGGTCGTCTATTGTTTTCATAGCGTCATTTATTTGACCTTCAGTAAATGAGGTCTCTTGTATTACCGTGTTTGCTATTTCTGGCAGGCTTGTTACTGCAGCCATTTCAATTTCTTGTCCCGTTGGTAATCTTGTTTGCGTGTCGTGAAGAGTAGTAACCAGTCTAGGCGCAAGCGGTGTTAACTTCTTACCAATACCAACACCAAGGTAACACTGCAGTGCTGCCTCACCACCGACAGTTCTTATCGTACTTAAAGCTCTAAACTTAGCAGGGTTATTTTTATGTGTTAGATACACTTTCCCTTTGTCTGTATTTACAAATAAGTGACCTTTATCGTATTCAAACTGATTAGGATCTATTACATCTGGGCGCGTACCAACACTGTCATAAAATGAGTTCACTTTGCTTTGTAAAAGTTCCTGTTGTAAACTAAAAGTATTTCCCATTCCAGTCATATCTGTCATATCTGTAGCACTAGTATCAGAGACATCCATGACATCCATTTCAAAATCATCATGATTAAATCCTCCCGCGGCCATCGTTTTTATTAATTTAATATTTTTGATTTTTGCATAATAAAATGACATCATCTTACGGATCAAAGTTAGACCCATAAAGAAAACTATGTGAGCCTCTCGGTGTTAAGGGCATTAGGCAATCAGTTGTCATCACAAACAATCCATTGATTGATTGATTGATTGTACATTGCTTAACGTCCCGACAGCAACAAGGCTTTCTCAGGACGTGCCTGCACTGCTTGTGAAAAAAAAAAATAAACAGAACATTGAATGTATGTCGCCAGCCGGTCAAATACATTAAATAAACCTAACACATGGGGCCTAAATAAAGCTAAGACCATTTAGCAACACACATCCAATATCAAGAGCTACAGGCAGTGCAGACAGTAGGGAGAGTTTTAAAAAGGCAAATACAGGTGAATGGACCAAGGGTAGACAGAAACACATGCCCCAGAATAGAGAGAAAAACTCACCCTGTGGGGCTGACCAGGGTGACCCTGGGAACTAAAAAGTACCTAACCCCACCCAAGTCCCCCAGGGCAGACCCGGGTGGGGGACAAACAATCCAAGTACCATAGACCAAAACCAAACACTCACAGTCAAGTTTCCAAACCTAGGTCCCAGTGCCTAGCTTTTAATATTGAACTTTCATCAGACACAGATGTGAACAGAACACTAGTTAACAACCTAGGCAGAGCAATTATTAGGACCATCAAAGTAAAACTTGAAGGCCAGGAAGTGTTTAGTCTTGATGATGCTGATGTGTTCTACTGCTACAAAGATCTTTGGCTCACAAGAGAAGAACGAGAAGATCGTATTTACCAAGGCATACAGTCTGATAAAATTACCAAACTTCGAATCGACGCCAGTGACAAAAAAAACCACAGCAGCCAAGGATGTTATTATGGCAGGAACATATGGAAGCAGATTTTACATTCCACTTGAATTTGAAATCCTAACAGCGCATTTGCCTTATTACCAAGGGGCACTGAATGACCTTCTAAGCTTTGAACTAACTTTCAATGACTACTCCAAAGTTATAAAATCATCTGCCACAGATGCAACATACAAGATCTCCAACATCTCTTTGGAATATGAAATTGTCACACACATTGATTTAACTAGACTCATTCAAAATCAGTATCAGTCAAGACTTCCAATTTATTATGACCGGGTGATTAGGCATAGTTTAATGCATAAAGACAAAAGTGACCCAATGTGGAACATAAACTTGAACACACCTACCAGGTCACTGAAAGGCATACTCATGTTGTTTGTTGAACCCAATAATCCATACAAAAGAGATTCAGAAAAATTCTACAATCCAAAGAATACACATTTATCTTGTACAATCGAAGGTCGCCCAAACCAAGTATACGCATCTGGAATGCTACCTTATCAGCACTACGATGAGATCACAAAATATTTTGCAGGTGGAAAACTTAGAGAAAAACCAGCAAACATGGCATGCAAAGATCTACATCTGTATGACGTTAGGATCGGACAATACCTAACGAATAAGTATGCACTTTGGCTAGACCTGCGTAGTACAAACGACGACTACCTACATGGGTCAGGTCGTACTGTTGAAAACGGTAGTGACGGAATTACAATTCAGATACAAAAAAAGACTGAAACCGCTGGAGCAATAAATATATATTTGTATCTTATTTATGATGCATAACTCAATATTGCAGAAAGCAGACTAAGTGGGCACTTGTATTAAAAATTATATTCTGTATTTAAATGAACTTGATGACACTCGACCCTCATTGTGGCTTGTTTTGTGGTGCCAGAGGATGTGGTAAAACTGAATTTGTTCTTAATCTATTACAAACAAGATACATCCATCATTTTGAAAACATAGTAATATTTTGTCCTACTATCAAACACAACAAAGCTTATCACAACCGTTTATTCATTTAGACTGACAGCAACATCTATTTAGTCGACTGTGAGAAAAAACTGAATTACTACCTACAATATTTTTACAAGCAATTTGATTAATTGTACATTGCTTAACGTCCCGACAGCAACAAGGCTTTCTCAGGACATGCCTGCACTGCTTGTGAAAAAAAAAAAAAAAAACTAAACAGAACATTGAATGTATGTCGCCAGCCGGTCAAATACATTAAATAAACCTAACACATGGGCCTAAATAAAGCTAAGACCATTTAGCAACACACATCCAATATCAAGAGCTACAGGCAGTGCAGACAGTAGGGAGAGTTTTAAAAAGGCAAATACAGGTGAAGGGACAAAGGGTAGACAGAAACACATGCCCCAGAATAGAGAGACAAACCCACCCTGTGGGGCTGACCTGGGTGACCCTGGGAACTAAAAAATACCTAACCCCACCCAAGTCCCCCAGGGCAGACCCGGGTGGGGCTACAAGCAATTTGAAGGGCAGTCAACCCTGATTATAGTTGATGACTGCTCAGCAGAGAAAGACATTGTCAAAAAGAGAAACACTTTAGCAGAACTTGCCTTCAGTGGCAGACATGCAAATGTCAGTGTATGGATTCTCACTCAAAAATATAATGCTGTACTAAAAGATTTTCGAGAGCAGCTAAAGTTTATCTGTTTGTTTTACTGTAAGGATCGTGACAGCTTTGAAGACTGTCTCAGGGAGAACGATGTAATACCAAATAAGAAAGAACGAGACATTGTGAAAAACAAACTGAAATCAGCTAAGCATCTAAAGCTTATTTTAAAGACAGATCAGCCCACAGGGTATGGGTTAGTAAATTAATTTATACTTTTGTTTTGTCCATAAAAAAAGGATGGACAGACAAATGCAAGCAGTTGATGTTACAGAGTGCTTCAAAGATGTTGAACGTTTTACTGACTTAAAAACACGTTTGTTTGAACCCGGCTTAAAATTCACAACACCACTTGCGCCAAAGAAGATATACATGACATATAATGTAACTTTGGAATATTCTGATGAACCACCACATTAAGAGTACGAGACTGTTGATCTCAAGACATATGCTTTTAAAATTTATGATGCTAACTGTGACTGGTTTGAGTCAATGTGTAAACACATATTTCATCGACTAAGAAAACTACATTATCATATTGAAAGTGTTACATTCAATAAAGTGATATTACACCTGCAGCATGAACACAAGACCTTAAGACACATACCAGGGAAGTGGTTGATTTGTTTTGGTGACTAAACTAAATTTGT
The DNA here is from genome assembly GCA_036245525.1 of Semisulcospira habei. Lineage (NCBI taxonomy): Eukaryota > Metazoa > Mollusca > Gastropoda > Semisulcospiridae > Semisulcospira > Semisulcospira habei. The sequence goes on from BTPG01000005.1 coordinate 36,843,937, forward strand.
TTATTGAATTACAGCTAATAAAGCGGTATTACATAAGGTGTAATTTTTTTCCATTTATTATTTTGTCGGACAAATAAAAATGACGGACAATGCTCAAAGCCCTTCAAGTCAATCAAGCTTAAGAAACGTGTTTCACACAACAGACTTGCCTATATCTAATAGTAACAATGTCTATGAATCAATAGAAAACTCTTTTTCTGTCATACAAGAAAATCTTCTTACAGGCAGTGTAAAGATTCAAGTTGTTGCCAAAATAGAATTTACTAGAGTAGATGGTGAAGTGATTGTGTCGTATATCTCGACAAGACAAGACACAGTTAACACAAGAAGAGAATTGGAAAACGTGTTTAGAGAAAGACTGTTGCCTGACTTCCTCAAAGCAAATTGACAGTGCAAGAATGAAGGGGTCAGGTTGGCATGAAGGTCGTGTGCATGAACTACAACTGAAGCAGTCAAGATATCATCCTATATTAGGTAAATCATGGATACCACAGCCAACTGAGGTTGCAAACAAAAAGGCTGTTGTTAATATTCAAAACAGTGACCACCATTGTTTCATGTGGTGTGTGCTTGCCAAACTACACTTTTTAAAAACAAGACCTGATCGCATATCTAATACACCAAATTTGTAAGCGAACTCAACTTCAGTGGTATAGATTTCCCTGTTAAAATAGAGGACATAGACTTGTTTGAAGACTAAATCCTGGTATATCTGTGAACGTAAATGTGTGAGATAATGACTCTGTTAATAATAATAATAATAATACCGTTATTATATAGGCGCTTTTCTCAATCTTGGGGAAATCGACTCAAAGCGCCGCGCCTGAAACCCAACACACACACGAAACAGACACGGATTTACGCCATTTAAGACAAACACAGTACAAACACAGTACAAGACAAACGAAGGGCCAGTCAGCTACTGAAGTTTTTGATCGCTTGTATTTGAAATTTATAAGTGGCCTGAGACCGGTACCAAAGTGTGGGGGGTGGGGGGTGGGGGGTGGAAGAACCGGAGTACCCGGAGAAAGAACCCCCCGATGGTCCGCCCGAATTAACGGTGACACTTACCAGAGGAGAAAAGTCCAACGCCGAAATCCGATATCGAACCTCGCACCTTTGGCATTGGTGGCAGGCGCCTTAACCACTGCACCACGGACCGCCCCAAGTTACAACCCATTAGAGTATCACCAATTGCCCCAACCTACGGGCAGCCAGAAGATAAACATGTTGACATGTTGCTAATAGGTGATGATAACTTTCACTACACAATTATCAGGAGTATGTCATGACTAATTCATGGGCATACAACAAAAAACAATGGCAAACAGGAAGTGTGTAAAAGATGTTTACAAAGATTCTCTTCTATTAAAATAGCTCACAAACATGTCCAGCACTGTAGGTCAGCTGATGACATACAAACAGTACTTAAGTATCCAGATCCTGGTAGTCAAGTATATTTTAAGAACTATGGAAATCAACAAAAGCTGCCGTTTGTAGTGTATGCTGATTTTGAATCACTGTTTGTACCGTATGACGGTCCTGTTCCAGAGTCATTACCAAAGACTCTAAAAATAAGTGACCAAGTGGTGTGTTCTTTCGGATACATTCTTGTTAGATCAGACGGTGCGCATACAGAACCTGTTATCTACAGGGGAGAAAATGCAGCATGTCTGTTTTTAACAGAAATGAGACAACTGTATAGTCGGGTAGTACAGTATCTCACAACATGTCAGATGCCTTTGGTGATGACAGAAGAAGACAAACTGAATCTTAGTACAGCAGAGACATGTTGGATTTGTAAACAATCTTTAGGAGGTGATAAAGTTCGTGACCATGACCACATAACTGGATGCTACAGAGGTGCTGCACATAACAATTGTAACTTGTTATTAAAAACAGATCCTAAGACATATAAACTACCAATCATTTTTCACAATCTCAAAGGATATGATTCACATATTATCATGCAGGCTGTGAATGAGTCTTACAAAAAAATTAGTTGTATTGCCCAGACAACTGAAAAATACTTGACCTTTAGTCTAGATAAATTAACATTTTATGACTCAATGCAACATTTGTCTTTAGGACTTGCTAGTTTGGCAGAAGGTCTGACCGAGTTTCCAATAACAAGAAAATATTTTGAGCCAGACTTGATTTTAAAAAGTTGTGTATCCGTACGAGTACATTGATCATTGGGTTGTGTTTGAGGAAAGGAGACTGCCTCCAAAAGAGATTTTTTTTCTACACTAAATGGTAAAGGTATTTCTGACTCTGGAAACCAGCACGCTCTCGATGCATGGGGTAAATTAGGGTGTCAGACAATTGGTGACTACCATGACCAGTACTTGAAAGCTGACGTTTGTTTGCTAGCAGATGTATTTGAAAGTTACTGTGAAAAGGGTCTATTGCACTACAGTCTTGACCCAGCTTGCTACATAACTAGTCCTGGCATGACATGGGAATGCATTTTTGAAATCCAGTAAGATATCTATAGATCTGTTGTCTGATCGTACGATGGGTGAAATGGTGGAACGCAGATTGAGTGGAGGCATAAGTATAGCAGCGAACAATTATGCCAAAGCCAACAACAAATGTCTGGACGACCTTGACCCCTCAAGGTCAAGGTCATTCATTACGTACGTGGATGCAAACAATTTGTATGGCTGGGCGATGTGTGAGTTATTGCCCTTGAAAAACTTTCAACTGCATGATTTGTCACAGTATGACATAACACAGTTATCAAATTATATTATGAATCATGACCAAAACGATGCGAAGGGTTGGATCTTTGAAGTCAACCTAGAGTACCCACACCATCTACACGATTACCACAATGATTATCCATTGGTTGTTGAGAAAATGAGTATGACGGGGAAAAAAGAAGACACTAAACTTGTTCCAAATCTGAATGACAAATTCAATTACGTTTGTCACTATCGCTTGCTGCAGTTTTACATCAGACATTGGTTAGTACTAAAGAAAGTTCACAGAGGCATTCAATTTGATCAGTGTGCTTTCATGAAAGATTACATAATGAAGAACACAACCCTGCGTGCAAGAGATGGTAACACTGCATTTGACAAAGACTTCTTTAAGCTTATGAACAATGCCTGTTTTGGTAAGACAATGGAAAATCCTCATCACTGCAAAGATGTGAGACTGGTCACAACTGAATCGAGTGCAATTAAACTTACAGGTAAGTCACAGTACACAGGGTACAAAGAGTTTCATTCATCATTGTATGCAGTGTCCCTCAAAAAAAATATTGTCAAACTGGACAAGCCAGTATTCATTGGTATGGCAATACTGGAGTTATCAAAATTATTGATGCTATTGATGAAACCGAAGTATCCTGAGTGTCGTCTGCTATACACTGACACTGACTCTATGATCATTGACGTTCCTACTGAAGACTTTTATGAAGACATGAAAACAGAGTTACACATGTATGACACGTCTGACTACCCAAAGGAACACCCGCTGTTTAGCACACAAAACAAGAAAGTGCCTGGGAAGTTTAAAGATGATCTAAATGGTGTGCCGATAGTCGAGTACGTTGGACTGAGGTCAAAAATGCATTCTATACTGCACCAAAAGGGAAGTCAGTCGAAAGCCAAAGGAATAATAAAAAAAAACAGCGATAAAAAATAAAGACATTAGACATTAACATTACAAGCAAGTATTAGATGGAGCACTGATGCCCGATTATCCAAACAAGTCACCGAGATCAAACAAACATAATCTTGAAATGATCCAAACACATAAGAAGTCACTTGCAGTAGGGGACACAAAACGTGTGTTTCATAGTAAAGAAAAGGCTTATGCACCGGGACATTACAGACTCAAGTTATCTGAAGGTATTTGTGACAAGCTCATTGATGAACTGATTGATGAACTGGTCAAAAGTGAGTAACAGTGTCTGGGGGAATAATCTGTAATTCTTCTCTGACAAATGCCCTCTGTGGGCTGGCTCATATAAATAATATATTGATGGTCCGCCAGGGCCAGCGCCAGGGATTATTTTTTATATATTGTGTACGGATATAGACCAGATGGGGTCGGCTGCTCTGCATCTGACGTCATTCTCGGCCTCGCCGGGTTGATATAGATATCTTACCTGTTTTGTAAATAAACTTGTGTCAGGCGCCAGCAGTGGAGTTGTTTTTAGCGCAGTCTCTGGCCCTGACGCAGGGGGTCCTAACGATACTGTTTTCAATTTAATAGCATCAGCGGGTTTAAGCTGTCCTTCGTTATTCATTGCTTTTATCACAGATGGTAATCTTTTTACCCACTCAGTGTTACGTGTGTCATGCATGAGTTCCTTAGAATACTGGTAACTGAAAAGTCTCTCTGATAATTGCTTGTTAATGTTTTCGACAATTGCCTGAGATCTGTGTATGCCTGCAATGCCTCGTCTAACCAGTACATCATGCTTCGCAAATAACTGATTAACGGCGCCCTTAAATTCAGATCCGTCTTGAACAAGCCTGGGAAATTTTAAAGGACCACGATTATATATTTTTGTTAAAGTAGTCGCAACTGTACTAGCATTTTTGTCAGTTATGGGTTCAGCGTCTTTATACCCTGAAGCAATGTCGACAACAGTCAGTGCATATTTGTATCGTTTCTTTCTTATTGTGTCATGTGGTAGAAACAGGAGGTCCATTTGATGGGCGTCATTTGGTGTAGTATTTTCAAAATGAGGTCTTATTTTTCTTGGCGCAGGGAGATAAACCTGCCAAATTGCTTGTCTTTGTAACCATTGTTTTATTTGACGAGTGATACATCTCCACCTACAGCTGCGTGTAATTTTTGAATCGCGGTGTTTCCCTTCCAATATCCAATTGGGGAGTAATATATTTTTGATAGTTTAGCCGCGGCTTTGGTGTCGTTCATTTCTTCTAGTAATATAAACTCCTGTGAAATATACAAATGTCATTCCCACTAGAACAAAGATTATCTCCCCGTTTCTTTGTTGTGTGCTTGGTTGATAGTAGTTGCTAAGTTTCGGCTGTGGGGTAGACATGTCATTGCCTGTAACGAGAAAATATTCTTTTATTGTGTCAACGACATTAGAAAATGTATGTTGTGCGTGACCTTCTAGTCTGAGTTTTTCATTGATAAAATCAAGTTTCTCTATTCTTTGCTTCTCATAATCCTGCTGGGCTTGTGCTAATTTCTCAGATGCTTCATTGTGACGCTTCATTTCTTTTGCTGATTCTTCTCTACCCACTTTTGAAAAGAGATAATTTGATCCGCTAAATGAAAGTGCATTAACAACTGCGCCACCAATCATAATAGCTAAAGTCGCCATACTTATTTTTATTTACATAGAAACATTTTCGGGAATAATTCCCTGCTTGACGAGAAAGTCTTTTGTTGCAATTGACGCTGTGACAACTGCTATTAGCTTAGCACTGTCTTCGAAATCAAATCTGCTCAAGTCTGCCGATTTCATTTTGAGTAGACTTTTTCCCAGCATAGAATAAGCAACAGCTAGTCTGCTAATTACGGCGGAGTGATAGATAAGATTCATTAAGTTTTTTGTGTTGCTCATTTTCTTATGCAATAAAAATTAAAATAATAAATTTATTACTGCATTAAAAATGGGTCGACAGGTTTGGATGTTACTGGTAATGTGGAGACTTCTGGTTTTGTTTTTGGAGTGTCTGATTTTTTGGACACTTTTCGAGTCTGCGGTTTGTATTTTTTCCATAATTGGTAACCTATGTAACCAAATCCAACAACAAATCCAGCAACTATATATTTTGTTGTTTCGGGTTTAGACTCAGTTGATAGTCTCTCACTTTGTTGAGGGTGTGACGATCCTGACAGTCCTGACGGTATTGGTATTGACACTGGTCCTGACGGTGCCGACGACGGGTCAGTTACATGAGCCTTTTTTGTTAATGCTTGAAGCTGTATTTGTTTTTTGTCTGTTATATTCGGCTAATCTTTTTCCAGCCTTTACCCTTCCTGGACATTTTGGTTTAGTGATCGTTTGAACCTGCGTCAAAGCAGGGTTCTGTTGTGGAGTCGTCTGGGTCTTGTCCATTTGGTCCATCCTTTTCTTTTTCTCGAAATTTATTTTGGAAAAATCAATATGGCTCCCAGTAACAAGCAAAGTTACCACAGGTGCAAGGTAATTGCCAAACTTGTAAAACATGACACATGCTAATTTACCTATTGAACTTGAAACAATAGGGTTGCTTTCAAGGTCGTGTGATAGACTGTCAGTGTCTACAGGTAGAAAGTGACTCACTGCTTTTGTGTATAGACAGACAAGAGATCGACTTAAATCACGAGTCATTAGTGAAGCGATGTGATTTTCATATTTAGAATGTAGTTTAACCCTTTCGCCGCCGATCTCGCCGTTTGGAGAGTACGTGGCTTGCTGCCGATCTCACCTTTTGGCGAGTAACACAGTTGAGTTCACTGCACTTGATCGTGACTCTAATGTATGAGGTAGTTTTGGTCAATAATAGTGCATCATGGAACAGGGGAATCCCCTCTTACATTCCAGCGCTAACTTTGAGTGCTTTTGAGAGTTTTGAGCGAAGAAATTGTGAGTTTTTCTGACTTTTTGGGAGAGGTGCTTTTTCATGATAGCTGAAACTTCGAAAGGGCGAAGTGAGCGGCACAAGAGACTATATACGGACTTAGATTTGCGTCGTTTGAACCTCATACGATCACAAACTGATGTTGATTCGATCGAGGAGCATCCATGTGGCAACGAAGTTGACAAAGAGCTTTTTGGAAATTTACAAGATAGCTCTGATAACGATCCGAGTACGAGCACTCTCGCGAGCCGATTTCATGTAGAAGAGTGTTGTGTATTCTTCATGGACTATTCTTGTGAGTTGGTGTGTTATGGATTATCTGTAGAGCTCTGAACAACCAACTATGCTTCAGTTGTGAGTTGAACATTTTCTCAATATATTTCTCGACATGTTATCATGTGTTTGTTACTTTGTTAAGTGACTGCCATGTGTGTAAACTGTCTGTTGTGTGTGTTGAGAACACAGATTTTGTCTGTTCTTCTTGCATCAGGCCAGATATAAAACTTTTAGCGAGTCACATGAAAGAAAAACAGGTGTCAGTGTACAAATTTGTTTTCTGATCTCCATTTTTTTAAAAATGAAGTAATTCGGTTCAGTGGTTCAAGAGTTATAGCCTTTTAAAGATAAGGGGTGTTGCGCCACAGCGGTCTGGCAAAACAGCTGTGGCGCTGGGAATTGCAACATTTTAACACCTGTGGCGGCGAAAGGGTTAATTAACTCCTCAGCCGTGAGGGATTCTATATCTTCTGTCATGTATTGTTTTCCAAGATAATCTTTTGACTTGCCTGAAACAACTCCAGAGAGAAAACGCTGTTTTTTAGAGTCTAAGTCTTTGTTTTCTACAGTGTTGATATCGTTTAGAAGAAGTAATTTGTCTTGGTTCATTTTTTAATTAAAAAAATGTTAATTTTTGAAACTATAATTAAACTTAATAAATACACATTTTAGTGTGTAAATGTTTACATTGTTGAGTTAACCCCTGTTGGTATTACTATGTGGGGAGGTACATAAAATGGTGACTGTTAAAAAAGCAATGTTTTAGGGGTAAATTCTGACGGTATTTACTCTGTGCGGGGAACATGGATGATGAGGTTTCAAAAAGTAATAATTAAGGGGGTTAACCTTTTGACGACGGAACACACATGTGTTTGCCAAGCAAAGCTCCGTTGCCGACGGGACGCACACATATGTGCGCTGGCCTTGTTTCCCACTGCCGACGAGGCGCACATAACTGTGCGCTGGATACCAGTTTAATGGGCAATACCGGCAGTACGGTCTAAGGGAAGCAACCTACTATAATATGTCAAGCACTCATTTCTGTACTGGTAGAGTGACTTTTCTTGTTTGTATGGGCTGAAACCAACGAATCAAAAGCTCTAATACAAAACGTCCCCACGTGCGAAAAAAATGGCGGATTTTGGTGTAAAAACTTTTATGTGTGAAGAAACTTTTCTGTTGTGCCTTTCTTTCTGGATCATTTACTGGTGACACACTAGAATATGTCTCTGGAATGCCAGGTGAGTTGTAATTTTCACATTGTGGCTAACTAATACACTAACAGCATGTTTTCAGAACCCAGTGCTTGATTCATGGCTTCTTACCCCATCTTCTTTATACACCTGTACAATCTTAACAATACAAAATATTTTTTTCATCATAGTGTCTATGAGTTCACCTTGAATTGCTTTTTCCACCGATACCAAATATGTTGGAGTATGATAAGATTTTTACAACAGACAAGACCAATGAAATGTGTCAAAATTACTACGGTAGCAGGGAAGTGAGCCAAAGTAAGGCATACGCTCAGGGGGAAAAACCTAGCTGGCAGACTACGGTGGCAAAAGGTTAACTAAGTCAATGTGTTAATGCTGCTTCAAATCTCTCTTTATATATATATTTACAGAGAAAAATAAAGGGGATCCGGGAAATATGAGCGGTGTGGTCATATGAGTTTTGTTAGGAAAAATAGTGAAATAATAAAGTCCAAAAAAAAAAATCTCTTGTTCTCTCATTATATCATTCTCTAATGATATGCAACAAAATCGGACAAATAGGTGTGTTCTGAGGGGTTTCAAAACACTAGCCAAATCAGTAGCAACCTTAAGTTTGTCATAGACAGTAGTAAATCTCCATTAACTCCTTAACTATGTTTTGGAACCATAACTTATATTTTTTCTAGTCTTACACCATTACTATCAGATTTGATCTAAATTGTTCATGCAGAAGAACAGACAATAAGTTTAACAAAAGTAAAAATGGTCTGCTGCAAATCTACATGTTCGCCACATTGTAAACACTTGTAACTCTGCGATCACATGGTTAACAAATGTTAATATTGCTCCTTCTGAGCATCACTTCAGTTACAAACGGAGAGATTGGAGAGTTTTGAAAATATCTTGATGCAAATAGTTCAGCTGATTTGGTTTCCAAATAATATGAATCCTGCCAATTCATATGCATGTATTTTAGGTCCCTCTGCCTCTACCCAGTATCATTTACTGGCTGCTACTTTTTTCTTTGTCTGGCATTTGCCTTAAAAAAGAAAAACAAGAAAGGCAAAGCCCTTATGGCTCACGTGTATGAGCGATGCACATATGTGTGACCTTTGTGACAAAAAGTAAAGGGCTTGCTTCAGCACCAGCAAAATCCATGTTTTCTCAATATTTAAGCATTTTCACACATCTCTCAAACCCTTGTGACCCTTGACCTTGCGATGAGTCGACTGAATTAGTATGCATAGAAATGTCTTGCCATCAGCCAACTTCACACCAAATTTGATTGAAAAGTTTGCAAAAACTTTGATAAAAACTACAATTCTAACCAAAACAAGATGAGGATTGAACCATATTGTTTGGATCTCTGATGCATTTATCTTTTAGAAACATTCAGAGTTGTTCATATTTTTAGGCTTATAATGCTGATCCATTTCCCTCCTCTCTAAGCCAACCTCTGATCAACACACACATCGGCGCACACAAATAAAGACGGACACATGGCGCTTCCTGCCATTAGTACGCTCCGTGGGCTCGTGTACCACCAGGAATCCGGCATCTCCTTCTACTCTAACCCACCCTCTGATCCACACACACTGGCACACATAAATAAAAACGGACACATGGCAATTCCCGCCATTTGTAAGCTTTGTGGTCTAGCGTAGCATAGCTATTCTGAAGAAGAATAATAGCATGAGCAGCGAAATGACATCACTTCACAATGTTGTATGTGCAGACAGCGAATTTCCCCATGAGGGATTAATAAAGTATTATTGTATTGTATTGTATTGAAAGTTTCACGTCATGGCATCATTAGTCCTACGACGCCATGTTCATAGTTACGACTCGATGTTATACATCACTCATCGCAGTACTAACATTTGACGTATCAGAGGATCAACTTTGCAATTTTCTTGGTGATTTTCATGCCTAGAGCTTACAGCTTATCTGACCTAATCCTACCCCAGTGCTGGGACAAATAGAAGGCTTATGCAAACATTGTTTATGAAAAATCACGCGAAGATCGCTTTTTTCGTAAAAGAAAAATTAAAGTTATGTTAGCTGTTTTACAAATGACTCCGAACAAGTGGTGCAGAAAATTGATTTTCACACCTAGGGCATACAGGTCACAATTAACCTAATTGTACCCGACAGCCGAGACAAACTGTAGGCTTGTGTAAATACCATATATGAAATATCATGCGATTATTAATGAGAAGATTGTTTTTTTCATAAAAAGGATCCAATTGTTTAAAGTAAAGATTAACCCATATAATTCGTGAAGTTAATCCCCAAAACGTGAAAATATGTGTTTTTACAAAATGTAATTATCACTCAAAACTTTTTACAGGTACAATGCTGGTTAACGAACTCATTCAATAGCTCTCTTTTATCTATCTATATGCAAAATATCTAGTAAAAATAAGAAACATTACGGACTCCAGTGTGGATCACCCGTTTTTTGTGAAACGGCCATTTTCTCGCCAATGAGCATCTTAATCAAAACATCAAAAAAAAAAGGTCTTGAGATAATTCTTTTAGGGACAATATCCTAAAATTTCAAGTTTGTCCGTTCTCAAACGCGGGCTCTAGTTGCTGTCACACACACACACACACACACATACAGTGCTTTGGCACCCAAAAGACGTTCTCTAGCAAGGATTGTGTAGCTAGACATGACGTCATTTTTATCTTGTTACTTCTTTGCCAGAATTTCTGCCCCGCACGCCAAAAACGTCATTTTAAAGTCTAATGTATTTTCAATATGGTAGACAAAAAGGCATTTTTCACACATTTATTGACCTCTTGTGACCCTTGACCTTTCCGAGGGGTCTGTGCCAAGTTGGGTTTGAAGTTGAAAATAGTATTTAAGAAAAAACTTTTTGGGGGGGTCAAAATATGGCTCTTTTAAACCTATTTTCGGATCATCCCATGACCCTTGTGATGAGTCAACTAAATTAGAATACATATGAAGGTTTTATCATCTGCTACCTTTGAGCCAAATTTGATTGAAAACTTTACAAAAAATGTTGATAAAAACTACAATTCTATCAAAAATTGGCATTTAGCACACGTTTTCCGACCTCTTGTGACCCTTGACCTTTCCGAAGGGCCACCCAAAGTAGTATGCATAGGAAGGACTTACCATCAGGTATCTTTGTACCAAGTTTGGGTTTGAAGTTGTGAAAAGTATTTGAGAAAAAAACATCTTTTGTCAAACTATGGCTATTTTTCACCTATTTCCAGATCTCTTGTGACCATTGACCTTTCTGATTGATTGATTGATTGATTGTACATTGCTTAACGTCCCGATAGCAACAAGGCTTTCTCAGGACGTGCCTGCACTGCTTGTGAAAAAAAAACTAAACAGAACATTGAATGTATGTCGCCAGCCGGTCAAATACATTAAATAAACCTAACACATGGGGCCTAAATAAAGCTAAGACCATTTAGCAACACACATCCAATATCAAGAGCTACAGGCAGTGCAGACAGTAGGGAGAGTTTTAAAAAGGCAAATACAGGTGAATGGACAAAGGGTAGACAGAAACACATGCCCCAGAATAGAGAGAAAAACCCACCCTGTGGGGCTGACCAGGGTGACCCTGGGAACTAAAAAATACCTAACCCCACCCAACTCCCCCAGGGCAGACCCGGGTGGGGGTTGACCTTTCTGAGAGATCAATCAAATTAGTATGTATAGGAAGGTCTTACCATCAGGTATCTTTGTACCAAGTTTGGGTTTGAAGTCGTGAATAGTATTTGAGAAAAAAATCAATTTTGTTAAAATATGGCAATTTTGACCTATTTCCTAATCCCTTGTGATCTTAACCTTTTAGAGAGGTAAGTCAAGTTGGTATGCTTAGAAAGGTCTTGCCACAAAGTATCCTTGGGCCAAGTTTGAAGACTGTGGCTTGAATAGTCTTCGAGAAAATGCCAATGTTAAAGTTTACCACGGACGACAGCTGACAGACCACGGATGGATGACCACAGGCCCAGAACAGAGACTAAAATTTTGCTTCGCACATGAGCCAAAAATCTGGTCAAATCGAACACTGAATAGCAAAATAATAAACACAGAATTTTACTTGGAATCATTTTTCTTTGCGTCTTTTTTTGTACGCTGTCCAGCCATGGCATCTAATTTTATGTTGAGCTTGTTCTGAAGCTGAGCACGGCGCTCAGGATTCAAATGTTTATTTGGCACTCCACTGCCCTGATACAGGACTCCTTCCCTGATGATGGTTTGGCGGGCAAGTGCTCTTGCTGCATTCCCACATCCATGCACTTCTGGTAACAAGTGCTGCAGGCAGAAGCGTCGGCCACAGTGCACACAGTTACGGCCCAGGGTGTTGGTCAACGTCTTGCACTTCTTCACACTACACTTGTTGTCCAGCTCTGTAACCGTGGCGATCAGTGTGTCAAAGTCATCATTTGCCACGTTTTGCAAGGCTGTTGCAGCTTGCTGTAACTGCCCAGCTGCTCCCTGCTTCTCTTTTTTCTTTCCTTTCTTGTCTGTGTGGGAGGCGGTTGATGATGCAGCTGGCTGGCCACCCCTTCCACTGTGCCGTACACACTGAGCTTCATGCATAGCCAGGTTGGTTTTTGGAAGCGTTCTGTGGCACAGCCTACAAGTGACCCGGCTATATTCACCATGCACTAGACCAGACTCAGAACTGGCAGAAAGTGCCTCTGCCTCCTTGGCCAATGCAGCTGCTGGGTGTAGCTCTCCTGAAATCCTGTGTGGGGAGGGTAAGGTAGCCAAGCTTTCCTCGTTCCCAGCTACAGTCCTTATGATGTCTTCACCTGTCAACAAACAAAAAGTCAACATTACATGCATAACAGTACGCTGCACAATGATATAAACTGTGGCATAACTAGTGGAAAAAAAAAAACAGAAGCAATATTGTTCAGTCTTCACCATTTACACAAGGTCAGACAAATTCCTTGAAGCAAGTTTGACTCGTATTTAAATGTTTTTACTGAATACAAATAACATCTCTTCATACAGGGATGTAGCAGCTTCTAAACTCGCTCCCCATTGTAGGTTCCCCCCTGACTACATCTGTAAAAGCTGAACATTTGCGAATGTTTGAAAACGAATCACTAACAAATTTAAATACACTATATGCAAATGTAAATGAGTGGACAGTATTTTGTATTGCATATTTTTTTTTAACTTCATTTTTGCAAAAACATATCCCCATGAAGTCACACAACCAATCTCTTTAACGCAAACTGTACCAGGTGACCTCACTACAAAAACCATCGTAGCAACAAATGGCGGACTTTTTGTAGCCCTCTTTGTGATGCGTCTTGGATGCCAGTTTTGTACTATAAAAGACCACCAAAACGTTCGAAAGTACAAATTTATTTAGTGTTGTTCAAAACAACAGGCACACTACTGGAGATGGCAACGTCAAGAGAGATTTTAAATTATGTAAGATAAGATAAGATAAGATAAGATGGTTTATTGCCATATGTTTCCATGTACAAAACAATAAAAACATTGGAATTTGTCTTGATGTCAGTTACTAAGACTAAACACACACACACACACACACACACACACACACACACACACACACACACACACACACACAGAGAGAGAGAGAGAGAGAGAGAGAGAGAGAGAGAGAGAGAGAAACATCTGATACAGTTAAAAACTGACTGTACACAATCATTCTCACTCGCCACTCGCGCTCTCTCCAATTAGTCCGGTTGATCAGAGAGAGCGTGAACAGCAAGAGGGAAAAAACTGTTGCGGAATCTGCTGGTCCTGGTACTGATGGACCTGTACCTGCGCCCTGATGGTAAAATTTGAAAAAGCTCATTGCCGGGGTGGGTGGAATCACTGGAGATAAGACGTGCTCTACGTAAGAGACGCTGCTGGTACAGTGAGTCCAGGCTAGGAAGATCTCTGCCTATGATTTTTGAAGCGGTCTTGACCACCCTACTCAGTCTGATTTTCTCTTTGGCCGTGATGGAACCATACCAAACCGTGATCGAAAAGGTGAGCACGCTCTCAATCACAGCTCGGTAGAATTGCATCAACATGTGGGCACCGAGACCAAAACTTTTCAGACGTCACAGGAAGAACAAGCGCTGCTGTGCTTTTTGGACGATAAGGCATGTCATAAGACTATTAGGTATAAAATGTATATTCCTTTGACGTTAGTCATATCTGGCGTGATCCAGGTCAGAAGATTTCTTTTTGATTTCTTTTACGAAAATAGTGGAGGAATGAGAACAAGTATGTTATTGGTAGCAGGGGCTTGCTGCATGGACCCTTGTAGGCCTTTGGGAGTACAATGGTTCCTTTGACTTCCCTCAGGCCTACAAGGATCCATGTAGCAAACCCCTGCTACCAGTAACCCCTGCTACCAGTAACGGGGCGGTCCGTGGCACAGTGGTTAAGGCACCTGCCACCAATGCCAATGCCAAAGGTGCGAGGTTCGAAAACGGGTTTCGGCGTCGGACTTTTCTCCTCTGGTATGTGTCACTTTTAATTCAGGCGGACCGTCGGGGATTCTTTCTCCGGGTACTCCGGTTCTTCCACCCCCCCCCCCACCCCACTTTGGTACCAGTTTCAGGCCACTTTATAAATTTCAAATACAAGCGATCAAAAATTTCTGTAACTTCAGTAGCTGAGCTGACCCTTCATCTGTCTTGTACTGTGTTTGTCTTCAGAGTAAATCCGTGTCTGTCACGTGAGTGTGCGTGTTGGGTTTCAGTTCGCGGCGCCTCGAGTCGATTTGCCAAAAAATTGAGAAAAAGTGCCTATATAATACTGGTATTATTATTATTGTACTGACTGCCATAATGTGTTATTTTCAAATGTCAGGTATTAGTTTAATTGCTTTAACTCACTAGTTTATATTTGTATTACTTAATATTTTTGTCAATATTCTTAATCTTTTTTTTTTATAGACACTATTTGGATAGCAGTGGTAAATAAACAGATGTCATGGCGACCTCTTTGACTCCTTCCGTCACCATGTACACCTACCCCCCACCTACCTGCAATTCCTATCAGTCCCCCCTCCCTACCCCCCACCATATGAAGACAAATTTGAAACTTGGTGACAAGATTCACAAAAGGCTGTTCTAAAACTGTTTATAAGAGTTCACTTATATATTAATATTAGTTGTGTGTAATTCCCCCCCCCCCCCCCACTCTCCCCCCCTCCCTTTCCAAATGGGCATAGTACAAAATGAAGAGCTTATCTGAGATTGAAAGAGAGAGAAAGCAATCTTTTTTTAATTAATTTTTTTTTAAAAACAAACAATTCTGTCTGATGCATACACATTTCAAAGCAAAGAGTTCATCAAATAGGATTTAGAAAACTTCATGATAAACACGACATGCATAACACAAAATTCCTGCTTTATGCGAGGATGATTTTATTTCATCAACAGAACAATTTCAGTATTTTTTGTCCATTTAACACGAACAACCATCCAAAGTGCCAAGAAACAATTTTCTCACATCCGATGCCGATCTCTGTGTAACATTGCAGGTGGTAGCTTGAACTCCATTGCACAATAGCTAATACACAGTTCACCAGATCTATTGCTTACCCCCTCCTCCACCTTAGAAAGAAACACTTGTAATTTTCCCTAGAAATAATACTGAACATTTAACTCTTTGCCTGCCAAGTAGTTGCACCATATGACCCTCCCTGCCACTAAGTAATTTTTGAAGTGTGTTTGGAAAATGAGCATACCTTATTACATTAGGACAGCCAAATGAATAAGAGTGTTAAATAGTTTTTAAATATTTTAACATGAACTGATTACTTTGGTGTGCAAGCAAACATATAATTTCAAGGAAATGTTCCTTCGTCACTTGCATTTTACAGACTATGAAAAGAGAATTGCTGATTAATAATAATAATAATACCGTTATTATATAGGCGCTTTTTCTCAATTTTGGGGAAATCGACTCAAAGCGCCGCGCCTGAAACCCAACACACACGCTCACGAAACAGACACGGATTTACGCCATTTAAGACAAACACAGTACAAGACAAACGAAGGGCCAGTCAGTTACTGAAGTTACAGAGATTTTTGATCGCTTGTATTTGAAATTTGTAAAGTGGCCTGAGACCGGTACCAAAGTGGGGGGGGAGGGGGGGGGGGGGTGGAAGAACCGGAGTACCCGGAGAAAGAACCCCCGACTCCAGCTGTAAATGCTTGTTGCAAAGTCCAATAATCACCTCTTGTGGGGGCAAGTGGCAGCAATGATGATGCAGGTTTTGACACCACAATGTACCGGGCCTTGTCCTTCCCACTGCTGAAGTGAAGCAATCCAAGCTTCTCAGACACCTGCAACATTACACACACACAAAATTAACCCCCTTGTACACAAATCCACAGATACATATTACCTAGGCACTCTTTTAGGGATAACATTTAAACCATCTGAGAAGATAACAAGAGAAGCAAAACCCTTATAGATCACATGTATGACCAATCCACATAAATAATTGTGACCTTTACCTTTCCAACAGGTCAAGTGTTCAAGTGTCTAAACATAAGTAAAGGGTTGGCTTTTGCACCAGCGAAATCTGATTTTTCTAAAAATTTATGCATTTTTTTTTCAAATATGTCAACCTTCTGTGACCCCTGACCTTTATGAGGGGGCAACTAAATTAGCATGCATAGAAAGGTGTACCATCAGCTACTTTTATGCCAAGTTTGATTAAAATGTTTGCAAAAAGGCTCACGTGCATGACTGATCCACATAATTAATTACCATTGTGACCTTGACCTTCCAACAGGTCACTGAAATATGTAAGTATTCTAACTTAACTTAAGGGAAGGGTTGGCATTTGTATCCGCAAAATCCATGTTCTCTCAAAATTAACGCATTTTTCACTTTTGTCAACCTCCCATGAGCCTTCACCTTTTTTAGTACTGGTAGTGAACCAAACTAGTATGCATAGAAAGGCTTATCATCAGCTACCTTTCTGCCAAATTTGTTTGAAAAGTTTTGCAAAAATACTGATAAAAACAAAAATTCTACAAAAATAAAAATTTTTCACATCATTTGCTTATCTTTTGTGACCTTTCCGAATTGTCATCCAAGTTAGCATGAATAGGAAGGTCTTACCATTAGGTATCTCTGTACCAGATTTGGAATGGAAGTTGTAAATAGTATTTGAGAGAAGAAAAAAAAATTGGGGACCTATTTCCTGATCTCTTGTGATCCTTGACCTTTCCGAAGTGTTATCTAAATAGTATTCATAGGAAGGTCTTACTATCAGGTATCTCTGTACCAAGTTTGGGTTTGAAGTTGTGAATAGTATTTGAGAAAAACACCCTTTGTAAAAATATGGCTATCTTTGACCTATTTCCTTATCTCTTGTGACTCTTGACCTTTCCAAGGTCTCATTCAAATTAGTTTGAGCAAGTTTGCATAAAAAGGTCTTACTATCAGGTACCTTTGTACCAAGTTTGGGTTTGAAGTTGTTAAAAGTATTTGAGAAAAAAAAACATCTTTTGTCAAAATATGGCTATTTTGGACTTATTTCCTGAACTCTTATGACCCTTGACCTTTCGGATGGGTCAACCAAATTAGTATGCATATTAAGATCTTACCATCAGGTATCTTTGTACCAAGTTTGGGTTTAAAGTTGTAAATAGTATTTGAAATAAATTATGTCAAAATATGGCAATTTTTTTACTTACTCATCCCCTTTGACCTTGACCTTTATAGGAGGTCACTGAAATTGGTATGTTTAGAAAGGTCTTGCCACAAAGTATCCTTGGGCCAAGTTTGAAGACTGTAGTTTGAATAGTCTCTGAGAAAATGCCAATGTTAAAGTCTACTATCGATGACAGCGGACGGATGAGGGACAGACGACCACTGACCCAGAACAAGTGAGCCAAAAACTACAATTCTATCAAAAACTGGCATTTTTCACACACTTGCTGACCTCCTGTGACCTTGACCTTTATGAGCGGTCATCCAAATTATTATGCATAAAAGGCATTATCATCAGGTATCTCCATACCAAGTTTGAGCTTGAAGTTGAATGTAATATTTGAGAAAAAAAAGTTTGTTTTTTTTCTTTAAAAAATGGCTATTTTTTTACCCTTTCTGGACCCCCTGTGACCTTCACCTTTGCAAGAGGTTACCGAAATCGGTATGTTTAGAAAGGTTTTACCACAAAGTACCCTTGAAGTCTTAGGCTTGAATAGTCTACGCGAAAATGCCAACGTTAAAAATGGATGACAGACGCCGGATGACCCATTACACAGACTTACTCAATAACCAGTTCTGGCTACCGAGCACCCCCCTCCCTCCCACTCCCCACCAGTACTCAATAAGATGGTTTCAAAGTGTACCTTAGTATGTCCTGAGATGTTTAAGCCATGTTCCCCTAAAATCCTTAGGAACACACCAGAGATATAGCCGATGGCGCAAGGGTACCCCATTCATGCTCTTTGCGGATGCTAAAATGAGGTTGAGAAATATTTTTCTCTAAATAAAACATAATTCATTCCAGAAGCCCAAATCAGGCAATATTATGTTAGGGCACACCTTCTGCGTCCTCTGCAAAAAAACAGAATGAAAAAAAATATTGAATCTCTGGCTCACAGTGAAGGTATTTGTGTACCCAGTAAACGGCCATTTCTGCGAAATCGCAAAAAAAAAAAAAAAAAAAAAAAAGTCAGATGCCATGAGACATTTTCTATAGCACTGGCAGTCCATTTTCAGGCTTACATCATTAAAACAGGATGTCACAATTATTATAAACTTGACTAGGTGATGCTGGGATCTCTGTGAGTGCCACAGTGGTTGATTTTGTATCCCTATCCCCAAATTGTAAAAATACACAAAATTAATTAGAAAAAAATACTAAAGTTATTCCATTTCATTTTGACCTCTCTTTACCTATTAAGTTTCAATAATGTGAGCATAAAGTGCAAGAAAATACGGAAAGTCGGTATCCTTTACAGTACGTTCATGGTGAATGATAGCTTTTTCACATTTAAAATTGCCGAATTGGGAAAGATAACGTTGTTTCCGATGCCTTCAGAAATTTTGTATACAACCGATAGGTCTTTTTTTTTTTTTTTTTAGGTTTTATTGGTTAGGAGAGAGTACCACAGTTACTCCCAACCTGATTTTATGATGCTGTGAGCCATTTAGGGGCAACAGTGGCTGAATCTGCAAACCAGTACGCAAAGGAATGCAAAATGATCATAACAATTGCTTACGTCATACTCCTCTGTTTAAATATTTTTGTTGCCAGTTTTCTTAACAAAGTATGCATATTGAGCATAAAAATGTGTGATAATTTCATTAATTTCAATGTGACCCATCAATTTCATTGTAGCTATTTTTAACTGGCTGGTCTTTTAGGTGATGAAAAGAAAAGGGGAGACTGCCAGTGCTAATATTTTTTGGAAGATTACAAAGTAAAGTAGGTAAAAGCACTGTCAGGGGAGAGAAGTGTGCATGACCGACCAGTGATCATAGATCTACTGTGGTCAAAGCACAAAAAAAAGAGATAGGAAAGAGGGTGTGCGCTAATAAAGTGACTGGAAGCAATGCATATGGAAGCCCCCTCAAAGGGGGGGGGGGGGGGCTTATCACATATCCCCCACAATTCCAGCCAATCGGTGCATGGAAATTTAAATCTAGGTCCCCCAAGGGGGGGTCCAGATATTTAGCTGGTGTGGACAGCTGTTTTGGTCTTGGCGACCTCTTCAGCACACCATCGGCAATACTGGAGAAAGGCAGGAACTTTTGCCTACTTTTAGGTGATATTTTACCTAGCGTTAAGGTCTTCCCTTTCCTTTTCATTTATTTTCGTCTTGAAAGGTGTAAAATATGAATTTGCGTAATAAAGTTTCATGGTTCCTAACAGCCAAAACAATGTTATCAAAATACTTAGTTTCCACATGTCCACCACTTCCACCCCCATTTTTTGCCTTCTTCTTCTGTAACGTTCAATTCCTTGATGACCGTCTTAAAATCTTATATTGTTCTGGCTGCCAATAAGTGAGCTGTCAAGAGCTCAGCAGCAGGTTTTCAGAGTTTGGTATACAGGGGCATATCTTCTGGTCAGAACTGCCAGCGGACCGCTTCTCTGTATGGACAGGTCTGAAGAATGTGCTAAGGAGACTGATTTTCTATACCACATTCGCATAGGGCTGTTTCCGCATGACCCAGTCTCACGAGGCGAGTCCAGAGTGATCAGTGCGTAGATGAAAGATGGTGGCCTGACTCTTCCTGTTCAGCTTGTTGATGCCGTCTGCCCATGGGCTGCAGCCGCCACTCTGCTGTTGCCAATCACTTTGTTGCTGTAGTGTCTTAATTGTTTCTTTACAGGAGGTTATGATCTTGAGGTAGTCTGGCGCATGCTTTGGCCAGGCTGTCAGCCTCTCCATTCCCAGCTACTCCAGAATGCACTGGAATCCACTGCAGCACTATTTTGTGGACAGGGCATCCAGTCTATCTTGAAGCTTCCTGGTGAGGAGATAAGTGGATCAAACTGCTGCCTTACCCTAGCTAGTGCTCTGCTGCTGTGTTGAGCACCTGCAGATCTGTATGATAGTTGGAGCTGCTACAGCCAGCTGGTAAGGAGAGGGAGGTAGTAGTGTGTTCTGCACAACAGATGTACACATCACTTCCTTCGTTCCGCACGGCGTCTTGTGCGGACCCACCTGTGTAGATGTGAGCACAGCTGCTGTGAAGGTAGTGCTTGTGCATAATCTCCAGCGAGATGGCTTTGTGCAGTGCTGCGACCTTTGGCAAAGAGTCCTGGAACATCCTTTATGTTGTCTAGAAAGCTCTTTCGAGATGTCCAGGTACCTGAAGGGAGCTCTTCACATATCTTTGGGCTTGGTTCCAGAACGTCAGCGTTAGCCCTTTACAGGACCTTCAGTAGGCGGTTCCTACTTGGGCATTTCTGACGGTTCTTGGTCTGCTCCTGTAGTCTCCAGAGCTGTCTGTGTTTAGTAAGTCTCTTCATCATGTGTGCTGTTCTGCGTTCCAGTGGCTCCAATGTCCTCCATTTCCTAAATAATATTGGGGTGTTCCAGATGGCTCTAAGAATGTCACTGCATCATGAGAATGACCCTTGTTCTGCATCTTGTCAAGCCTGGCTATTTTGGTTTTGCAGGCAGAGTTTCATGTTGTCAATGTATCTTGGTACTACACTACTGGTCTGACCAAGCTGGTGTTTGCTTGCGCCAGGATGCTGTAATTTGTGCCAAAGTGGTCCCCACCAGTTTCTTCATCAGAGACTTTTTTCCACAGCTCTAGCTTCCATGGCTTCGATGTGAGGCCTCCACGTGAATCCAGAAATTTATTTGTTGCCAGTAAAGTTGGCCTGTCTGTCTTTGGTACTGGAGGGTCTCCAGTTTCAAGGTGACCTCTTCCATCTGATTGAAAGATATGGTCTAGCTCAGTTTGAGTGGCCATCTTTCAGTCCAGCTGCTGACTATTGGCAGCATCCTGGATTCTGCAGGATGCTATTTCTTTATGTTCTGCTGCACGCCACACTGCAAAGTCATCTGCATGGAGGATGTTCGAGACGAACCTTGGTACTGCTGTACTGATGTCATTAATGTAGACCAAGAACAGCATCAGACACAACATCTCCCTGAGGTACACCTTCCACGAGTTTGACAAGACTGCTGAATGTGCAGACGATAGAAGCTTCAGCAGCAGCCCCTGTTTACAGACGTTTCCCCCCTTTTTATGCCTTAACTAAAAAGAATTACAATTAAATTGATGGGTCACATTGAAATTAATGAAATGATCACAAATTTTTATGCTCAATATGCGTACTTTGTTATGAAAACTGGCAACAAAAATATTTAACCTTTTGCCACCGTAGTCTGCCAGCTTGATTTTTCCCCCGAGCGTATGCCTTACTTTGGCTCACTTCCCTGCTACCGTAGTAATTTTGACACATTTCATTGGCCTTGTCTGTTGTAAAAATCTTATCATACCCCAACATATTTGGTATCAGTGGAAAAAGCAATTCAAGGTGAACTCATAAACACTATGCTGAAAAAATATATTTTGTAATGTTAAGATTTTACAGGTGTATAAAGAAGATGGGGTAAGAAGCCAAAAATCAAAAACAGTTTTGCACTGGGTTCTGAAAACATGCTGTTAGTGTATTAGTTAGCCAGAGAGTGAAAATTACAACTCACCTAGCATTCCAGAGACATATTCTAGTGTGTCACCAGTAAATAATCCAGAAAGAAAAGCACAACAGAAAAGTTTCTTCACACATAAAAGTTTTTACACCAAAATCCGCCATTTTTTCACACCTGGGGACGTTTTGTATTCGTTGGTTTCAGCCCATACAAACAAGAAAAGTCACTCTACAAGTACCGAAATGAGTGCTTGGCATATTATAGTAGGTTGCTTCCCTTAGACCATACTGCCGGTATTGCCTGTTAAACTGGTATCCAGCGCACAGATGTGTGCGCCTCGTCGGCAGTGGGAAACAAGGCCAGCGCACATGTGTGCGTCCCGTCGGCAACGGAGCTTTGCTTGGCGAGCACATATGTGTGTTCCGTCGTCAAAAGATTAAACAGAGGAGTATGACGTAAGCAATTGTTATGATAATTTTGCGTTCCTTTGCATACTGGTAAAATGAGGGTAGGGCAGCAGATTCAGCCACTGTGGCCCCTAAATGCATCACAACATCATAAAATCAGGTTGGGAGTAACTGTGGTACTCTATCCTAACCAATAAAACCTAAAAACAAATACCTATCAGTTGTATACAAAATTTCTGAGGGCATCGGAAACAACGTACGTTTCCCCAATTTGGCAATTTTAAATGGAAAAAAGCTATAATTTACCACGAGCGTACCGTAAAGGATGCTGACATTCCTTATTTTCTTGCACTTTATGCTCACATTATTGAAACTTAATAGGTAAAGAGAGGTTAAAATGAAATGAAATAACTTTAGTAATTTTTTCTAATTAATTTTGTGTATTTTGACAACTTGGGGGTAGGGATACAAAATCGACTACTGCGACACTCACAGTGATCACAGCATCACCTAGTCAAGTTTATCTTCTTCTTCTTCTCGAACGCCGTCACACTTGGAGTTTGGCTCTCAAAATGAAATCTGTGGTCTTCTGTAGCGCCTCCACAGGCCTGTACAGTTTCTCTTGTAGAGTGGAGGGCTTCGGCCATATCTCCTCCCTCAGCGGCTGGTGGTTCCCACAGTCCTGGAGGATGTGCTCTGCGGTCTGCTCTGCTTCTCCACAAGGGCACAGGGGAGATGGCACGAGGTGGAAGCGTCTGTGCAGGTGGAAATTGAGTTGGTTGTGCCCGGTCCTCAGACGAAAGATGGTCACCTGCTCTTGTCTGGACAGCTGATGGTAACCTAGTCAAGTTTATAATAATTGTGACATCCCGTTTTACTGATGTAAGCCTGAAAATGGACTGCCAGTGCTATAGAAAATGTCTGAAGGCATCTGACACATTATTTTTGTCTTTTTTTGCGATTTCACGGAAATGGCCATTTACTGGGTGCACAAAATACCTTCACTGTGAGCCAGAGATTCAATATTTTTTCATTTTGTTTTTTGCAGAGGACGCAGAAGGTGTGTCTTAACATAATATTGCCTGATTTTGGGCTTCTGGAATGAATTCAGATTTATTTTGAGGAAAATGTTTCTCAACCTCATTATAGCATCTGCGAAGAGTGTGAATGGGGATACCCACCCTAGAGAGAGAACATAGGGCTGCGACTCTTATCTAATAATCAATAGATTATTCTAATTAACTAACCATTCAGACCATCGAACTCCAGCAATTACCACCAAAACTTATGATTGTCTAGCCATATTAGTTCCATTCCGGAAATAATATAAGCTGTTTTTTTTATCAGCTGCCAACCTGTGATTATTAAATCAGATCCCCCACCCCACCTGAATAATTAATGCTGTGATTGATTTCTTTAAACAAAGGCTAATTAATCTATCAACATTTACAATGGAATTAATTATAACATCAAAATTATTACTACATTATAAAATGAATCAAGACGAATTACTTCTTCTAAGCGATATCTGTGCTGTAGAGAACAAAGACTTAGACTCTAAAAAACAACATCTTCTCTCTGTAGTTGTATCCAGCAAATCAAAAGCTTATCTCGGAAAACAATATACAACAGAAGATATAGAATCTCTCACTGCCAACGAGCTAATCAAACTACATGCTAAATATGAAAATCACATTGCTTCACTAATGACCCGTGATTTGAGTCGATCTCTCGTCTGCCTATATACAAAAGCTGTAAGTCACTTCCTACCTGTCGATACTGACAGTCTGTCACAAGATCTCAAAAGCAACCCCATAGTTTCAAGTTCAATCAGTAAATTAGCTTGCCTCATGTTCTACAAGTTTGGAAATTACCTTGCACCTGTGGTAACCTTGCTTGTTACTGGGAGTCATATTGATTTTTCTAAAATAAATTTTAAAGCAGAAGAAAATGGACAAGACCCAGACGACTCCACAACCGAGTCCTGTCTTGACACAGGTTCAAATGTTGATTAAGACTAAAAGCCCAGGTCGGATAGAGGCTGGAAAAAGATTAGCTGAATATAACAGACAAAAAAAATTACAGCTTCAGGCATTAACAGAAAAGGCTCATGTAACTGACCCACCGCCAGGACCACAAACAGCACCAGTCCCAGCACCGGTGTCACTACCATCAGGACCAACACCCTCACCCCATCAACAAAGTGAGAGACAAACAACTGAGTCTAAACCTCAAATAACAAAATATATAGTTGCTGGATTTGTTGTCGGATTTGGTTACGTAGGTTACCAATTATACAAAAAATACAAACCACACACTCGATCAGTGTCCAAAAAATCAAACACTCCAAAAACAAAAGAAGAAGTCTCCACATTACTAGCAACATCAAAACCTTTCGACCCATTTTTCATGCAGTAAATAAATTTATTATTTTAATTTTTGTGGCATAAGAAAATAAGCGACGCAAAGAACATTGCCGTAATAAGCGGACTAACCGTTGCTTATTCTATGCTGGGAAAAAGTCTTTTCAAAATGAAATCGGCAGACTTGAGTAGATTAGACTTCGAAGATACCGCTAAACTAGTAGCAGTTGTAACAGCAACAATTGCAACAAAAGACTTTCTTGTCAAGCAAGGAATTATTCCAGAAAATGTTTCTAAGTAAATAAAAAAAATATGGCAACTTTAGCTATTATGACTGGGGGTGCAGTTGTTAATGCATTGGTATTTAGCGGATCAAACTATCTCTTTTCAAAAATGGGTAGAGAGGAACATGCAGAAGAAATGAAGCGTCACAATGAGGCATCTGAAAAACTTGCACAAGCCCAGCAGGATTATGAGAAGCAAAGAATAGAAAAACTTGCTTTTATCAATGAAAAACTCAGGCTTGAAGGTCACGCACAGCATACATTTTCAAACGTCGATGACACGATCAAAGAATACTTTCTTGTTACTGGCAAAGACATGACCATCACGCAACCAAAACTTAGCGACTATTACCAAGTCCAGAACAAAGAAATGGAGAAATTATTTTTGTTCTAGTGGGAATGATATTTTTATATTTTACAGGAGTTTTTATTGCTAGAAGAAATGACCGACATTGGAGCCAAAGCCATAGCTAAACTATCAAAAATATATTACTCTCCAATTGGCTAGTGGAAAGGAAAAACTGTGATAGAGAAATTACATGCCACTGTGGGTCATGATGTCACACTCGAACAAATAAAACAGTGGCTCCAAAAACAAGCAATTTGGCCAATTTATTTACCTGCTCCAAGAAAAATAACAAGACCTCATTTGGAAAACAGTACCCCTAATGATACCCATCAAATGGATCTTCTGTTCCTGCCACATGATACGATTAGGAAAAAACGATACAAGTATGCATTAACTATTGTTGATATTGCTTCACGGTACAAGGACACCGAACTCTTAACTGACAAGAATGCTACCACGGTAGCCACTGCGTTAACAAAGATATATAGTCGAGGCCCTTTAAAATATCCTAGGCTTGTGCAAGTTGATGATGGATCTGAATACAAGGGTGCCGTTAATCAATTATTTGCGAAGCCTGGCCTGCTAGTGCGGTGGGGCATACCGGGTGTGCACAGATCACAGGCAATTGTTGAGAACTTTAACAAACAATTATCGGAGAGACTTTTCAGCTACTAGTATTCTAAGAAACTCATGCATGACGCACATAACACTGAGTGGATTATGAGATTACCATCTGTGATAAAGGCAATGAATAATGAGGGCCACCCCAAACCTGCTGATGCTATTAAATTGAAAACAATGCCGCCTGCATCAGGACCAGAAATAAAAACAACACCCCCAGACACAAGTTTGTTTACAAAACAGGTAAGATATTTGTATCAACCCGGTGAGGTCGAAAATCATGTCAGATGCAGGGCAACTGATCTAATTTGGTCCACGTCTGTCCACAATATAAAAAAATAATCCCTGGCAACCCGTCGATTTATTATCTTTATGAGCCTGCCCCACAGAGGGCATTTGTCAGAGAAGAATTACAGATTAATCGCCCAGACACTTACGCATTTCATCAACTAACTCATCGATTAGTTCATCAACTAATTCATCTGCTATTTCTTCAGATAACTTGAGCCTGTAATGCCCAGGTGCATAAGCCTTTTCCTTAGTGTGAAAGACTCGTTTTGTGTCCCCAACTGCAAGTGACTTCTTATGTGTTTGGATCATTTCAAGATTATGTTTGTTTGATCTCAGTGAATTGATTGGATAATCAGGCATTAATGCTCCATCTAAAACTTGCTTGTAATGTTCATGACAGATATCTTTATTTTTTATCGCCGTTTTTTTGATACCTTTGGCTTTGGATTGACTGCCTTTCTGGTGCAATATGGAATACATTTTTGATCTCAGTCCTACGTACTCTATTATAGGCACTCCATTTAGTTCATCCTTAAACTTTCCAGGCACTTTCTTGTTTTGTGTGCTTAACAGTGGGTGATCCTTAGGGTAGTCAGACGTGTCATACATATGCAACTCTGTTTTCATGTCTTCATAAAAGTCTTCAGTAGGCACGTCTATGATCATAGAGTCAGTGTCAGTGTATAACAGACGGCACTCAGGATACTTTGGTTTAAAGTAATCATAGTAGAATTCAAGTATCAATAGTTTTGATAACTCAAGTATTGCCATACCAATGAATACTGGCTTGTCCAGTTTAACAATCTTTTTTTTTTTTTGAGTGACACTGCATACAATGACGGATGAAACTCTTTATACCCTGTGTATTGTGGCTTGCCCGTAAGCTTAATAGCACCAGATTCAGTTGTTACTAATCTCACATCTTTGCGGTGATGAGGATTTTCCATCATCTTGCCAAAACAGGCATTGTTCATAAGCTTAATGAAGTCTTTGTCAAATGCAGCGTTGCCATCTCTTGCATGCAAGATTGTGTTTTTCATGATATAATCTTTCATGAAAGCACTTTGATCAAATTCAATGCCTCTGTGAACTTTTTTTTAGTACTAATCCATGCCTGATGTAAAACTGTAGTAAGCGATAGTGACAAACGTATTGAATTTGTCATTCAAATTTGGCACAAGTTTAGTGTCATTTTTTTCCCAGTCATACTCATTTTCTCAACTGCTAATGGATAATCATTGAGGTAATCATGTAGGCGGTGCGGGTACTCCAGGTCAACTTCAAAGATCCAACCTTCTGCGTCATTCTGGTCAAGAGTCTTAATATAGTTTGTTGATTTTGTTATATTACACTTTGTCAAATCATGCAGACAAAAGTTTTTCAAGGGCAATAATTCACACATCGCGAATCCGTACAAATTATTGGCATCAAGCTACGTAATAAATGACCTAAACCTTGAGGGTCAAAGTCAAGGTCGTCAAGATATTTGTAGTTGGCTTTGGCATACTTGTTTGTGGCTATACTAATGCCTCCCCTCAATCCGCATTCTACCATTTCACCCATCGTACGATCAGACAGCAGGTCTATAGATATCTTATTAGATTTCAAAAATGCATCCCATGTCATGCCAGGACTAGTTATGTAGCATGCTTGTGTTTTGTTGTATGCCCATGAATTAGACGTGACATACTCCTGATAATTGTTTAGTGAACGTTATCGCCAGAACTTATTAATAACAGGTCAACATGCTTTTTTTCTGACTGACCGTAGGTTGGGGCAAGTGGTGATGATCTAATTGGTTCTAACTTGTTAGGGTACTCATTATCCCATACATACACATTTACAGATATTCCAGGATTTAGTTGTTCAAACAAGTATATATCCTCCACCTTAACAGGAAAATCTATGCCACCGAAGTTGAGTTCATTTACAAATTTGGTATAGTTAGATACTCGTTCAGGTTTTGTTTTTTCAAAGTGCAGTTTGGCAAGCACACACCACATGAAACAGAGATTATCATTGTTCTGAATATTGAACGTAGCTGAGCATGAGGCGGATGCGGCGGAGCCTGAGAGAACACTCCCCTGCCTCGGCATACAGACTAGGAACTGGAGATGTCCTGAAGGCCCCCAGACATATGTGCAGACCTTGATGGTGAATTGTGTTCAGACGCTGTAGAACAGACTTGGAAGCCGAGCCATATACCACAGAGCCATAATCCGGTTTGGACCGAACAAGGGCCCGGTACAGTCGAAGTAAGACAATGCGGTCTGCACCCCAGTCAGTACGACCAACGACACAAAGAATGTCGAGGGCCTTCCGACAAGAGGTTCTAAGGTAGTTAACATGGTTGCAGAAGGTCAATCTTTTGTCAAAGATGACCCCCAAAAACTTTGCCTCTTCGGCCACCTTAATTGGCATTCGAGCAATGCTCAGGCTAGGTTCTGGAAAAAAAATTCGTCTGGTTAGTAAAATGCACACAGACTGTCTTGGAGGGCAAGAACTTGAATCTGTTGAGACACCCACCCCAGGATGTGATCAACGCACAGCTGCAAGCACCTCTCAAGGGACGCAAGTCCTCGACCTCGTGCACACAAAGCAAAGTCGTCCACAAACAAAGAGCATTCAGAATCATCCTTGATGGCCTTTACAATGTTATTTATTTTAATGCTAAATAAAACAGGAGATAGAATGCTGCCCTGCGGGACACCCATCTCCCGTTCAAGGGAGTCAGATAGGGTGGAGCCCACACAGACATGGAACGACCTGTTAGACAAAAAATTGTGAATAAAAACGGGTAGGTGCCCTTTAAAACCCATGTCCGACAAATCAGACATTACACCATACTTCCAGGTAGTGTCATATGCCTTTTCAAGATCAAAGAAAATTGCATAGACATGCTGCTTGTTGATAAAAGCATCTCGGATAAAAGACTCAAAGCGGACTAGATGGTCAGTTGTACTACGGAAGCACCGGAAACCGCACTGGAAGTCTGTGATGAGACCCCGTGACTCAAGATGCCACACCAGTTGGGCGTTGACCAAGCGTTCTATTGTTTTACATAAACATGATGTCAAAGCTATTGGCCGGTAGTTGCCCGGGTCGGAAGGATCCTTACCCGGCTTGGGGATTGGCACAACCACAGCCTGGTGCCAAGATGGCGGAAAATGACCGGTTATCCAGATATGGTTAAAGGCCTTGAGAAGTACAAGGCGTGAATCCTCAGGCAGATGTGTTAGGAGCTGATAATGGATGGTATCTAATCCGGCAGCTGAGTCAGTACATTTCTGCATGGCTTGCTGCAATTCTTAAAACGTAAAAGTGGCATTATAGTCTTCCGAGTTATCGGATATAAAATCACAAGTACAAGACTCTCGCTTCTCCTTCTCTCTCTGGAAGAAAGGTGAATAATGCTCTGCTGAAGAACCATGGGCAATGGTGGAGGCAAGCAAATTGGCCACAGCCTTTTTATCCGTGACCAAACTGGCACCATCTCTAAGATGGCTGACAGAAGCTGAGCCACCCCTGGCCCTAACTCTTCTAACAGCCTTCCAGACTTTTTCGGATGGAGTCCTAGAAGATAAAGATGAGACAAAGTGTCTCCAGAAAGCACGGCGTTCACATTTAAAAATGTAGTTAGTTAGTTATTTGGGTTTAACGCCGAGCAGGCAACTAAGGCCATCTCACGGCGGGAAGGGTAAAAATCTGGTCAGCCAGACTAAAAGAAAGGTCTTAAGACATGATGTAAATATAACTTAAAAATATGTCAGGCTAAAATGTCGCACAGGTCTTTAAAGAAAACGTCGAAAGACTCTCAAAAAGGTCAAAATAATAGAAACATCATAATATATAAACGCTCAAATCTTATTAAAAATATGGCACTCTCTCAGAAAACTGAAGATCTTGTCCGGGGGCACATCCCGGAACAAAACCTTCAAGGAGTCTGCCATGAAATGTTTATACCTTGTGTCGATTAGATCAGCACAAGACAACAAAAAGTGTTGAACAGAGTACTGCTCGTCGCAGGCATAACACCATGGACGCTCCTCCTGTTTAAGTAAATAAGAGTGCGTAACATACGTGTGGCCGATGTGGAGCCGAGCCAAGACAGTCTCCTCACGGCGGCTGCCGCAGCGATAAGGTAGACCGTCGGACAACTTAGGAAGGGTTTCATGCAGCTTGTTAGCTTCCTCTTTGTCCCACTCGGACTGCCACTCACGGGCTATGTACGCACTAGCCACATGTCTAAAATCACTATAAACAGTCTGTGTGTCAGGGACAGGGTCATTGCGGGCATCGTTGGCAGCAGAATCTGCGATCCTGTTGCCTTCAATGCCCACATGCCCTGGCACCCAAATAAAAATGATATCATAATATTCCTTCATCAAGTCCGCGTGGAGCTCTCTGATCTGCACCAGCAGTGGGTGGTCATATCCCATGCCCTGAAGGGCCTGCAGGGCAGAAAGAGAGTCAGACAGAATCAGGAAGTTCCTTTCTCTAGATCGATAAGCATGCCTGAGTGCCAGCAGAACCGCCTGCAGTTCCGCACTAAATACAGATAAATGGTCTGGGAGGCGGTGCTTAAATGGGCGTCTAGGATGGCGAGAGGACACTGCGGCCGCAGCCACTCTCCCATCCTCAGACTTTGACCCATCGGTATAGATGCGACAATAGCCAGGAAAAATTGAAAGCAGTCCATTGAGGCTCTGTTGGTATATGGCTGGTGGAGTAGAGTCTTTCTTGTGGGCAGTCAAATCCAGCAAGATGTCAGGAACTGGTAAGAGCCAAGGTGGAGTGATGTGTTGCAGGGATTCCGAAACTCTGTCCAGGTCCAATCCGGCCGCCTGCAGATGAGGTCGGACACGGAAAGAAAGTGGACGGACAGCTCCCGGATGGGTATCGTAAATCTCTGCAAACGATGGTTTAAAAACACAATCATAGGCAGGATTGTCTGGATGGGCCTTCAGTTTCAGAACGTAGCTGAGCATGAGGCGGATGCGGCGGAGCTTGAGAGAAGGCTCCCCTGCCTCGGCATACAGACTAGGAACTGGAGACGTCCTGAAGGCCCCAAGACATATCCGCAGACCCTGATGGTGAATTGTGTTCAGACGCTGTAGCACAGACTTGGAAGCTGAGCCATACACCACAGAGCCGTAATCCAGTTTGGACCGAACAAGGGCCTGGTACAGACGAAGTAAGACAGTACGGTCCGCACCCCAGTCAGTACGACCGACGACACGAAGAATGTCGAGAGCCTTCTGACAAGAGGTTCTAAGGTAATTAATATGGTTGCGGAAGGTAAGTCTTTTGTCAAAAATGACCCCCAGAAACTTTGCCTCCTCGGCCACCTTAATTGGCACTCCAGCAATGCTCAGGTTAGGTTCTGGAAAAAATTTCGTCTGGTTAGTAAAATGCACACAGACAGTCTTGGAGGGCGAGAACTTGAATCCACTGAGAGACACCCACCGCTGGATGCGATCAACGCACAGCTGCAAGCGCCTCTCAAGGGACGCAAGTCCTCGACCAAGTGCGCACAAAGCAAAGTCGTCAACAAACAAAGAGCATTCAGAAATCATCCTTGACGGCCTTTACAATGTTGTTAATTTTAATACTAAATAAAACAGGAGATAGAATGCTGCCCTGTGGGACACCCATCTCCTGTTCAAAGGAGTCGGAGAGGGTGGAGCTCACACGGACATGGAACAATCGGTTAGTCAAAAAATTGTGAATAAAAACGGGCAGGTGCCCTTTAAAACCCATGTCCAACAAGTCAGACATTATGCCGTACTTCCAAGTAGTGTCATACGCCTTCTCAAGATCAAAGAAAATTGCATAGACATGCTGCTTGTTGACAAAAGCATCTCGAATAAATGATTCAAAGCGGACTAAATGGTCAGTTGTACTACGGAAGCGCCGGAAACCGCACTGGAGGTCTGTGAGGAGACCCTGTGACTCAAGATGCCACACCAGGCGGGCGTTGACCAGGCGCTCCATAGTTTTACATAAACATGATGTCAAAGCGATAGGCCGGTAGTTGCCCGGGTCGGAAGGATACTTACCCGGCTTGGGGATCGGTACAACCACAGCCTGGCGCCAAGATGGTGGAAAATGACCAGTTCTCCAGATATGGTTAAAGGCCTTGAGAAGTACAAGGAGTGGCTTCTCAGGCAGATGCGTTAGGAATTGATAGTGGATGGTATCTAGGCCAGCAGCAGAGTCATTACATTTCTGCAAGGCTTGCTGCAATTCTGATAATGTAAATGGGACATTATAGTCTTCTGAGTTATCAGACTTAAAATCACAAATACGAGACTCTCGCTTCTCCTTCTCTCTCTGGAAGAAAGGTGAATAATGCTCCGTTGAAGAATTATGGGCAATGGTGGAGGCAAGCAAATTGGCCACAGCTTTTTTATCTGTAACCAAGCTGGCACCATCTCTAAGATGGCCAACAGAAGCCGAGCCACCCCTGCCCCTAATTCTCCGAACAGCCTTCCATACTTTCTGGGACGGAGTCCGAGAAGTTAAAGATGAGACGAAGCGTCTCCAGGAAGCACGGCGTTCACGTTAAAAAATGTAACGAGCTTTCGCCCTCTGTCTTTTAAAGGTTAAAATATTCACTTGAGACGGATTATGGAAAGCACGTCGCTGAGCAGATTTGCGCGCTATTTGGGCCTTGCGGCACTCTTCGTTGAACCATGGTACTCTCGGTTTTCGAGGGATTGATGCGGAAGTTTTAGGGATGGTTTCACCCACTACGTCCAACAAAATAGTAGTAAAAGAAGAAATAGGTTCTTCAGATGATATGACTACCTCCTCTGTAATACGAGACTGACAGAGGGAGGCGAACAGAGGCCAGTTAGCTTTCTTAAGATTCCAGCACCCCACCGGCGGAACCTCCCACCAGCTGACCGATGACAGGACTACTGGGAAGTGGTCACTACCACACAGGTCATCGTACGTGAACCTTCCAGTCAAAGTCCAGCATGAGAGAAGGATCACACACAGTGAGGTCTAGAACAGAACTAGATCCTGAACCTGGGTTAGAGTATGTAGGCGAACCATCGTTAAAGACACACAGGTTAAGTTGAGAAAAAACATCTTCTAACATCTGACCTCTGCCATCATAGTGGTCACTACCCCGAAGGTGCGCGTGACCGTTAAAATCCCCCATGAGAATAAAGGGAGGGGGCAGTTGATCAACTAAATTAAAAAAATCATTACTACAAACCCGCAGGGATGGTGGCAGGTAAATACTGCATATGGTTATGGTCTTCTTCAAGGTAACCCGAGCTGCGACAGCCTGAAGACAGGTGTCGATGCTAACGGGGCTACATAAAATTTGGCTACTAATGAGAAGAGCCACTCCACCCAAGCGCCTCTCCGAATCAGAGCCTTTATGTATAACGTTAAAACCATTAAAGGACACAGGGTCAGAAGTCTTCAGGTAAGTCTCCTGAAGAGATATTACTGAGGGGTTATAGCACTTGACTAAAAGACGTAATTCCTCAAAGTTAGCTTGAAAACCACGACAATTCCACTGAAGCAGAGAGTCCATGATTATGTCTTATCTGGGGGTGCAGAGTTTTTCCCCCCTTTTTCCTTTGCCTTGGAAGGAGTTGGAGAAACAGAGGGGGGCCGGCTCAGTCCCGGGCCTCCTCTGGTTCTTCGGAGATGAAGGGGGTGGAGCTGCCGCAGCATCGGCAACTTCCACTCCCTCCATCTGCTCCTCCAATGCAGCATATTTGTTTTGAAGGGGGACATCAGTGTTCCCCTTCTGGGCCCGTGCGCACGGCGGTCCCATAGATTTTTTAGACTTCTGGTCCTGGGCAGCGGTCCTGACGCTAGAGTTAGCGGCCTTAGAAGGCTGACCAGAGCCAGAAACCTTTGGCGTTGACAAACTAGCAGGTTTGGGTGGGGGCTGAGGTTTAGGAGCAGCAGAAGGTGGTGCCACCGGACCGGTAGCGTCCGCCCTCTGCGTTCCCTGGCTCCTCGTCACCACCGGAGGAGTGTTACTCTCCAGGGGCGAGAGGATCCGAGGCTCCGCCCCCAACCAAGAAGTTGGGGTTTGACAAGAGAAGTCTTTGGTGGGGCGCTTGCCTGCCACCGCAGCACTGAAAGTATACACAAAGTTGTTATTTGAGTTTGGCGCAGCCTCAGCTGCACCAGGGCCATCAACCAGTTTTTTGGCGTCTGCAAAGGACAGCCCCTTCTGTTACGTGGTGGAGTTGTAGTCGAAGTATGATAAACACACCAGACACACACACACGTAGAGTTCTTTTAAATAGACCTCATTCAGCTGCAATCCGTCACACGTGGCTTAAGGATGTAGACAATACTGGAGTAACAGTTCCAACAATATTTAATTCAGTGATGCGATATCCACACAATAATGCACTCTCAAATGCACAAACTACTGAATACAAAGTCTCTTTTGCTATGTCCATACTACGACTCAAAGGCGTCTCTCGCAATAAACTGCGTATCTCTACAACTGACAAAGCAAGACAATGTACTCTCGGGCTTTCCCAGCGCCCTCCTTATATACACTATCAAAATCTAGAATCTTCTACGGAAATCATGAACTCAAACAGAACGAAACGCGCAGCCGAAACTCATTAACATGAACTTTTCAGAAACAATATAACAGGCTACAAAAATACGGCTGCTCACTTCAGCTCTAAAATCTGACTTACTTACGCCTGTCACCCCTACCCGGGTATAGGCCGTCGACGAGAGACCTCCAGCAACTCCTGTCCTGTGCTTCTCCTTCGATTCTACTCCAGGTGGTTCCCAGTCTCTTGATGTCTGCTTGGAGGTCTCGACGCCAGGAGTTTCTCGGCCTACCTCTTTTCCTCTTTCCCTGGGGGTTCCATGACAATGCCTGCCTAGTGATACTGGAAGCTGGCTTTCTCAGACTGTGACCGATCCATCCCCATCTTCTTCGCCCAATTTCATTCTCTGCTGTTATCTGCTCTGTTCTCTCCCAGAGTCTGACGTTGCTGATCTTCTCTGGCCAGTGGATTTTCAAAATTCTTCTAAGGCAACTGTTCATGAAGGTCTGTACTCTGTTGACTGTGGTTTTTGTCAATCTCCATGTCTCTGCTCCATATAGGAGAACTGCTTTTACATTGGAGTTGAAAATCCGGACTTTGGTGTGTTGTGACAGCTCTCTGGAACTCCACACTTTTTTCAACTGGAGAAAGGCTGCTCTGGCTTTACCGATTCGTGCTCTGACATCTGCATCAGTGCCGCCTTTTTTGTCTATGATGCTCCCGAGATAGGTGAAGGACTCCACCTCCTCCAACGGGGTGCCAGCAAGCAAGACTGGTTCTTCCCTGGTTGCGTTCAGCCTCATTGTCTTTGTTTTCTGTTTGTGAATGGTGAGGCCCACTTGGGACGAGATGTCAGCAAGCCTCGTGGTCTTGTCCTGCATTTGTTGATGAGTGTGGGACAGTAATGCCAAGTCGTCTGCAAAATCGAGGTCGTCAAGCTGTGTCCACAGTGTCCACTGTATTCCACTTCGTCTGTGCTCTGTGGTCATCTTCATGACCCAGTCTATGGCCAGTAGGAAGAGGAACGGAGACAGCAGACACCCTTGCCTGACACCAGTTCTGACCTGGAGCTCTCTGGTGAACTGCCCTTCGTGGATCACGCGACATGTCATGCCATCATAGCTGCTCTTGATCAGGCGGACAAGCTTTGTGGGTACACCGTAGTGTCGTAGGAGTTTCCACAGAGTCTCTCGGTCCACGCTGTCAAATGCTTTCTCATAATCCACAAAGTTGACGTACAGCGGGGAGCTCCACTCCAGAGACTGTTCCACGATGATGCGGAGAGTGGCGATCTGGTCTGTACATGATCGGTTCTTCCTGAATCCTGCTTGCTGGTCTCTCAGCTGGGGGTCAACGGAGCTCTTCATTCTCTCTAGGATGATCCTGTTGAAGACCTTTCCTGGTACTGACAGCAAGGTGATTCCTCTGTAGTTGGAACACTTGCTGAGGTCGCCTTTCTTGGGAAGCTTGATTAGGTACCCCTCCTTCCAGTCAGCTGGCATCACCTCCTCTTCCCAGATCTTTCCAAACAGTGGGTACAGCATCTCAACTGTTGTCTCTAGGTCTGCTTTCAGAGACTCCGCTGGGATGCCATCTGGCCCTGCTGCTTTGCCATTCTTCAAAAATGCCACTGCTATTCTGATCTCTTCCCGGCTGGGTCTGTCACAGCTAATGGGTAGGTCGGTCTCTGCCGGCTGGATGTCGGGGGGGGTCGGGTGGGCTAGGTCTGTTCAGTAACTCTTCAAAATACTCGGCCCATCTGTCGAGTTGGTCTGCTCTGTCTGCAATAGGCTTGCCTTCTTTGTCTTTTACTGGTCTTTCTGTATGGCCATACTTCTAGTAATGTCGTAGAGCTGTTTCATGTTGCCGCTGCCTGCTGCCTTTTCTGCCTCTGCTGCCAGGCTGTCTGTGTAGGCCCTCTTGTCTGCCCTGATACTCCTCTTCACCTCGCGGTTGGCTTCCGAGTATTCCCCCTGTGCCCTTACTTTGGCTGCTCTCGTGGGACTGTTGTTGACCGCTGCTTTCTTCTGCTTCCTCGCTTCTATCTTCTTCAAGGTCTGTGCCGACAGCCAGTCCTTGTGGTGGTGTTTCCTGAACCCTACAGTGTCTTTGCAGGTTGAGTTCAGCACCTCTCTAACTGCCTTCCACTGCTGCTCTGTGGTGCTGCTCTGCTGCCTCCTCTTCATTTACTAGCTCCTGTAGCGCTTGAAACCGGTTGGACAGCACCAGTTTGAACTCTTCTCTAACTCCAGTTTCTCTCAGGAGGCCTACATTATAGCGCTGTCTTCTTGTTGTCTCTGTGCGGCTTTTCTTTAGCTTGAGCTTCATTCTTAAGGTAAGCAGATGGTAGTCTGAGGCGACATCTGCTCCCCTCCTCACTCGAACATCTTGAAGGGATCTTCTAAATTTCTTGCTAATGCAGATATGGTCTATTTGGTTCTCTGTTGTATGGTCAGGTGAGACCCAAGTTGCTTTGTGTATTCTTCTGTGTGGGAAGATGCTGCCTCCAATGACAAGTCGGTTTAGAGCACAAAAGTCTACAAACCTCTCCCCGTTCTCACTCATCTCCGAGCCTAGTCCCTGTCTCCCCATCACCTCTTCGTATCCGGTGTTGTCCTCCCCTATTTTGGCATTAAAATCGCCCATGACGATGGTGATGTCTCGCTCCGCACATTTGTCCACGGCACTCTGGAGTTGGTCGTAGAACTCTTGTTTCTCTTCCTCGTCACTGTCATTGGTGGGCGCATAACACTGGATGACGTTCAGCTTGAGCTTTTTCTTGGTTCTAAAGGCTGCTGTTATAATTCTTGGCCCAAGAGGTTCCCAGCCCATCAGCGCTCTCTGTGCCACTGGTGACAGCATGAGTGCTACTCCTTCTGTATGGGGGGCATTCTCCTCTTCATGACCTGAATACAGAATCATCTCCCCACTTAACAGCCTTTTCTGGCCAGACTGCGTCCATCTGGCTTCACTGATGCCTAGCAGGGAAAGGTTGTACTTTTGCATTTCCGCTATCTGGGCGGCCTTGCCGCTCTGGTACATGGTCTTGACGTTCCATGTGCCCATGGTTGTATCCCTGGATAGAGAGAGGCGGCTCGGTCCTGTGGCTTCCGAAGACTTCCGGCTTTCACCACAGTACGTCATAAGTCTTCTAGTAGAAGAACCTTCCTCTTCCAGGAAAGGAATTACTGTTAGTCTTTTCGTCGGCGTTTTTGTAGCTATTTCCTTTTTTGCAGGGTGGGGAAGCTACCCCCACGCCCAACCCCCTTACTAGGAGGACCAGGGGTTTTCTGTCGGGGTCACCTTCCCTTAGACCATGTTGGTTCACGGCACCTTATTTCATTTGGTGCACCCCTCTCACGAGGGACCCCCTATCCACCACCCAGGGGACGCGCCTCAACACCGTATGGTCCCAGCGCGAGGTCTAAAATCTAGTGTATAATTAAGTCACATAAAAGTATGGTATCCCTATCTATGATAGCTCTAAAAGGTACGAGAACATTCCCAAAATAAAATAAAAGCTGCTCACTACACGCGCACAAGGAAAAGAAAAAGTAGCGAAAATGTAGCGATGACAGATGTCAACTAACCGACGTGACACTTACGAGGCCACCAGACAGTGCGACCTGTCTACAACGTTCCGGACTAAACTTAACAAAACGAAATCGGCTCCACTCATGAACAAAAGAAAATCTTATTAAAAAGGTACGAAATCATAACCGTGATAGCTCAAATAAACAACATATCGTTACCTACGAATAACACATGTACGCTCTCACAGGAAAACACAACCACAATCGTAACATTACCCCCCCTCTTAAGAATGAAATTTCACAAAAATTTCTTCTCAAATTCAAAAATACGGTTGTGGCTGTGTAAACCTACACAAAACCCTAAACAAATATACTACACATCAAAAATCGAATTAAAAAAAAACGTCTCACAGTTCCTGTAAACAGTCTTGAGCATCGAAATGTTTCATACAAAAGTTCTGGACACAGAAATGTTCATTTAAACTGCTCTGCTCAGGTAATCTGCTCCAAAGTTCTGCGAATCCTTAAGTTAAACTAAAAATAATGTCAAAGTTAGTTTCAGGAACATCACCAAATCATAAGTTACAGTTCACAAGTCAAAAGTCACTGGTCCTGGGTCGAACACGGTGGGCTCAGGAAAAGTGTCACAGTTCATACACACCAAATTGGATCTCTCTTGTTCCTTCGCGATAACAACTGGCGATCTGGCATCCCTGTCGTCTCTCAGGTCCGGCGTCTCTCGAACATTCCTTCTCGGTCCTTTACTCGTGTAGCGAAACATACGACACGACTCGTCGCGAATGGGATTGTCGGATGTTAGATTAACCTCGGGCTGGTTGGTGTCTGTTGTCCCTGGGTCAGGTGTAAACCGATGCTCGAACTCTTGAGTCAGGACGCGCAGTTCTTCACGTTGAGTCTGGGTCTGATTCTGACCGAACTGGATATCTTCTACATTCTCTTTGTGTCGGAGTGTCGTCTAGTCTTTCGTCATCATCAAGACGCACCGATTCCACCAATTTTGGTTTATCTTGACCTCTCTGTAGCTCCACCAGCCTCTCTTTATTTACCACTGCTGCTTCCGTGTTGTCCGCCACTTTTAGAGGGATGGTCTGGTGACTCTTCTCTGCTTGACTTCTCGTGGTAACAGAACATATTTCAGGGCTCCACTCTGGATCTGGATCGTCTGCGTTTCTGGCACCACCAATGTTTCCGATGATGAGGTCGTAGACTGGCGTCTTCACACACAACGCCTTCACCTCTCCTGTCAAGTATGGGGTGTCGACACTGACTTTGGCAAGGGGGATAATCCTTACAGTTCCGTCAGCCAAAATGAGGGTGGTCCACTCCTGTAGCTTCTGGTTTTCAGCTACTAGGTCCTCTCTCACGATGATGCAGCTACAACCAGTGTCTCTCAACACTCTCACTGGTGTGTCGCCGACGAATCCTGACACCACCGGCATGTTCGGCACTTCATTCTCAGGAAGCGCGATGTTTGAGACTGGTAAAAATGTAGTCCCATCTCCTACTGGGATGCATCCATTCTTTCTGAAAGATTCGATCAGCTCTGGTGTAACTCGCTTTTCTCTGGATTCAAAGTCATTGGATGACGTCACATCATTGGCTAATACAGCGGCAGCTCTGTGCTGAGACGTGGTACTGCTTCTGCCTACTATCCCACGATCTTGGTTGGATCTTCTGATGTTGTCGCCTCGGGGAATGTCTTTAGAAGGACACCGTATCGCTTTGTGACTTTTCTTTCCACAGAGAAAACATGTCAGGTTCTCCACCGGCTTGTATCTCGGGGTGTCTCTGACATTCTGGATTTCCTCTGCTGGTGTAGACCCACGCTGTGGCTTACTGGACCCGAACTTCATGTTGTGAGCGTCAAGGTATCTTTGAGCGAAGTCGGCCAGGGCCTTTAGTGACTGGTCTTTTTGCTCTCTAAGGTGGGCGGCCAGGTCCTTAGAACATGCGCTGAAAACTTGTTCTTTGATGATGAGGTCGCACAGGTCTTGGTACTCTCTGTTTAGGCCAGCCAGCTCTATCCATTTCTCCAGGTAGCTTCTGATTCTCTCAATGAATAGGCCGGGTGTTTCTCCTTCTTCAGGCTTGCAGTTCCGAAATCGTCACCTGTAACCCTCTTCAGTGAAGTCGTACTGTCTCAACAGGGCGGCTTTCAACTGAGTATAATCTTCGGCTTCTTCTCTTGGCAAACGGGTGTAAAATTCAAGCGCTTTGCCAGTTAGAAGTGCGCTCAGTTTAATAGGGCAAGTCTCTTGTTTCCAATTGTTGCTATTTGCGAAGCGCTCAAATCGCTCCAGATAAGCGTCCATCTTATCTGAATTTTCAATGAAAGGTGGAAGTTTTGGCGCACGGGCTGTTTGTTCTCTGCTCGCTAATGCTGTTGCTTCATTAGTTCTCTGGCTCTGTGCCTCAATCTCCATCTGCTTTAGATGAATTTCGTGTTGACGCTGCCTCTCCGCCTCTTCTCTCTCCTCTTGTCGTTGTTTCTCTGCTTCTTCTGCTTGGATTTCGAGTCTCCTGATTTCACGTTCTTTGGCTCTTTCTTCTCTTTCCAGTCTCTCCTTTTCTTCTTTCTCTCGTTTCTTTTCTTCTTTTTCTTCTCTCTCCAATCTCTCCTTTTCTTCTTTCTCTCGTCTCTTTTCTTCTTTCTCTTCTCTCTCCTTTACAAACTCGAGGAGTTGAGCTCCTTCAAGTCCACATTCCTTTCCAATTTTCAGGAATATCTCCAATTCCGATGTCGCCATCTCTGCTTTTCACTGCTGGCTGTTTTCTCCTGCTACCCTTTCCACTGAACCAACTGAAGAGGTCTCGTCGGGGTCGCCAAAATGTTACGTGGTGAAGTTGTAGTCGAAGTATGATAAACACACCAGACACACACGCACGTAGAGTTCTTTTAAATAGACCTCATTCAGCTGCAATCCGTCACACGTGGCTTAAGGATGTAGACAATACTGGAGTAACAGTTCCAACAATATTTAATTCAGCGATGCGATATCCACACAATAATGCACTCTCAAATGCACAAACTACTGAATACAAAGTCTCTTTTGCTATGTCCATACTACGACTCAAAGTTTCTCATACACAGCGTCTCTCGCAATAAACTGCGTATCTCTACAACTGACAAAGCAAGACAATGTACTCTCGGGCTTTCCCAGCGCCCTCCTTATATACACTATCAAAATCTAGCATCTTCTACGGAAATCATGAACTCAAACAACCAGAATGAAACGCGCAGCCGAAACTCATTAACATGAACTTTCCAGAAACAATATAACAGGCTACAAAAATACGGCTGCTCACTTCAGCTCTAAAATCTAGTGTATAATTAAGTCACATAAAAGTATGGTATCCCTATCTATGATAGCTCTAAAAGGTACGAGAACATTCCCAAAATAAAATAAAAGCTGCTCACTACACGCGCACAAGGAAAAGAAAAAGTAGCGAAAATGTAGCGATGACAGATGTCAACTAACCAACGTGACACTTACGAGGCCACCAGACAGTGCGACCTGTCTACAACGTTCCGGACTAAACATAACAAAACGAAATCGGCTCCACTCATGAACAAAAGAAAATCTTATTAAAAAGGTACGAAATCATAACCGTGATAGCTCAAATAAACAACATATCGTTACCTACGAATAACACATGTACGCTCTCACAGGAAAACACAACCACAATCATAACACCTTCTCCACACGCACCTGCTGAATCCTGCACTCGGAGATCCAACGAGGGCACTTCTTGTCCGAAGCCATATGCGCCCCCTGGCAATTCACACACAGGGGGATGGCTGTGCAGGACTCAGCAGAGTGTCCGGGCTTAGTGCAACGGGCGCATAGAGCCTCTGCCTGGCGGCATGTCTTCTGCCCATGGCCATACTTTTGGCACTTAAAGCACCGGAGGGGGAGAGGGACGTACTTTTTCATTTTTAGGGAGTAGTAACCTCCCCAGATGGTAGTAGGAGCTAGACGGATCTCCCTACCACTTCGTTTGGAAATGAAGCGCCTGACGTACGTCGCCCCCTGTGACTTAAGGTTCCGTACAAGTTCATCTTCATATAGTTCGGCCAATGCTTGATCTTTAATCACTCCTCTAGAGGAATTCATTGTTTTGTGGGGAGTGACCTCCACTGGAGTGTCTCCGATGGAGGAGAGCCTCAGTAGCCCATTGGAGTGTGCCCAGGTGCGGCACTCTACCAGCAAGTCACCAGACCTGAGGCGCTGGGCCTCAGGCCTGCCAACACAGCTCCTGAGGGTCTCCCCTACCAGGAAACAGGTTTCTCTTTGACTTTGCTGTGGATAATGAGAAAGCGAGGCCAGGCGGCTGACGCCCGAGGTGTCGCTTCCTCACAGTCAGAGTCACTATCGTTCTCAATGACAATGTCGGCGGCTATGTG
Organism: Semisulcospira habei; assembly: GCA_036245525.1. Classification (NCBI taxonomy): domain Eukaryota; kingdom Metazoa; phylum Mollusca; class Gastropoda; family Semisulcospiridae; genus Semisulcospira; species Semisulcospira habei. Next base: position 36,886,946 of record BTPG01000005.1, read on the forward strand.
CCGCTTTGGTGCCAGTTTTGGTTTTTTGATATTTTCCATATTATAGTATGATAGATATTCATCCCCCGGGGGTCCCCGCCCGCCACCGAGCCCAACAAGGGAAAGTGCAATTGTCGGCGGGTCTCCAGCCGACGCACAATGGAGACTGCCCGAAAGATATACTCAAGGGGGTAAGCCCGATTGAACCGTTTGAGCCACCGCCTTCTATCACACTGTTGAATGCAGGGGAATACTGGCGTAAAGCACCTAATCAGCATCAGAGGCTATAGCATGGTGCTCCATATAACAACCCGCATGTCAACAGGGGGATAGGGCTCGACGTGACAAGAGCCGATTGACTAGGCCGGTACGACTAGCCTCCCGTTTAGGCAGAAGTCAAGGCCAAAGTGGAGTGTTTCAGCCACCAGGATCCTCTTCTCCCCCGACACGGGTCTCCAAGCACGGCAAACACTTGGGATCCAAAGGACCTAAAAAGTCACGAGTATTTTTAAGGACCAATCCAACATGGTACGACCTGGGTTAGTACAGCTCCTCAAAAACCGGACCAGTTAAAAAGACTGAACAACATATCTGCTGACATCAAGTCCTAATCCTGGACAAAGATGGCACCCGTCTGCTAGCCCACTCAGTCAGGGACTGAGCGGACTACCCACCCACGCCTCGTGGAGGCCGGTGCCGGGTAGGCCGTTTAAAAATGTAACGGGCTTTCGCCCGCCGTCTTTTAAATGTCAAAATATTCGCTTGCGACAGATTATGAAAAGCACGTCGATGAGCAGATTTGCGCATTTTTTGGGCCTTGCGGCACTCTTCATTGAACCATGGTACTCTCGGCTTCCGAGGGAGGTTCTAGGGATGGTTTCACCTGCTACATCCAACAAAATAGAAGTAAAACAAGAAACAGGTTCTTCAGCTGACATGACCACCTCCTCTGTAAGACGAGACTGACAGAGGGAGGGGAACAGAGGCCAGTTAGCCTTCTTGAGATTCCAGCGCCTCACTGGCGAATCCTCCTCACAGCTGACCGATGACAGGACAGGACAGGTCGTCGTGAACCTTCCAGTCAAAGTCCAGCATGAGAGAAGGATCACACACAGTGAGGTCTAGAACAGAACTAGATCCTGAACCTGAGTTAGAGTATGTAGGTGAGCCATCGTTAAAGACACATAGGTTAAGTTGAGAAAAAACATCTTCTAACATCTGACCTCTGCCATCATAGTGGTCACTACCCCAAAGGTGAGCATGACCGTTAAAATCCCCCATGAGAATAAAGGGAGGGGGCAGTTGATCTACTAAGTTAAAAATATCATTACTACAGACCCGCAGGGATGGTGGCAGGTAAATACTGCATATGGTTATGGTCTTCTTCAAGGTAACCCGAGCTGCGACAGCCTGAAGACAGGTGTCGATGCTAACAGGGCTACATAAAATTTGGCTACTAATGAGAAGAGCCACTCCACCCGAGCACCTTCAGGTAAGTCTCCTGAAGAATATTACTGAGGGGTCATAGAACTTGACCAAAAGACGTAATTCCTCAAAGTTAGCTTGAAAACCACGACAATTCCACTGAAGCAGAGAGTACATGATTATGTCTTATCTGGGGGTAAGGAGTTTTTCCCCCTTTTCCTTTGCCTTGGAAGGAGTTGAAGAAACAGAGGGGGGCCGGCTCCTGGGCCTCCTCTGGTTCTTCGGAGATGAAGGGGGTCGAGCTGCCGCAGCATCAGCAACGACAACTTCCACCCCCTTCATCCGCTCCTCCAATGCAGCATATTTGTTTTGAAGGGGGACATCAGTGTTCCCCTTCTGGGCCCGTGCGCACAGCGGTCCCATAGATTTCTTTGACTTCTGGTCCTGGGCAGCGTTCCTGCCGCTAGAGTTAGCGGCCTTAGAAGGCTGACCAGAGCCAGAAGCCTTTGGCGTTGACAAACTAGCAGGTTTGGGTGAGGGCTGAGGCTTAGGGGCAACAGAAGGCGGCACTACCGGACCGGCAGTGTCCGCCTTCTGCGTTACCTGGCTCCTCGTCACCACTGGAGCAGGGTTACTCTCCAGGGCTGGGAGGAGCCAAGGCTCCGCCGAAAACCAAGAAGTTGGGGTTTGACATGAAAAGTCTTTGGTGGGGCGCTTGCCTGCCACCGCTGCACTGAAAGTATACACAGAGGTGTTAGAGGTTGGGGCAGCTGCAGCTGCACCAGGGTCTTCAACCAGTTTTTTGGCGTCCAGAAAGGACAGCCCCTTCTCCACACGCACCTGGTGAATCTTGCACTTGGATATCCAACGAGGGCATTTCTTGTCCAAAGCCATATGCGCCCCCTGGCAATTCACACACAGGAGGGTGGCTGTGCAGGACTCAGCAGAGTGTCCGGGCCTAGTGCAACGGGCGCATGAAGCCTCTGCCTGGCGGCATGTCTTCTGCCCATGGCCATACTTTTGGCACTTAAAGCACCGGAGGGGGAGAGGGACATACTTTTTCACTCTCAAGGAGTAGTAACATCCCCAGATGGTAGTAGGATGGGTGGGGGTGCCAAACGTCAGGATGATGGTAAGGAGACGGATCTCCCCACCACCTCGCTTGGAAGCGAAGCGCCTGACGCAAGTCACCCCCTGAGACTTAAGGTTCCATACAAGTTCATCTTCTGACACTTCTGCCAAAGCTTGATCTTTGATTACGCCTCTTGACGAATTCATAGTTTTGTGGGGTGTGACCTCCACTGGAGTGTCTTCGATGGAAGAGAGCCTCAGTAGCCCGCTGGAATATTCCCGGGTACGGCACTCCACCAGCAAGTAACCAGACCTGAGGCGCTGGGCGTCAGGCCTGCCAACACGGCTCCTGAGGGTCTCCCCCACCAGAAAAAAATGTAGCTTGGTAACAGGTTTCTCCTTCACCTTGCTATGGACAATGAGGAAGTGAGGCCGTACGGCCGACGCCTGAGGCATCGCTTCCTCACAGTCTGAGTCACTGTCATGGTCAATGTTGGTGGCTATGTGTGGCTTCTGTGCAAGTTTTTTTTTTCATATTATAATAGTAGAGATATTCATCCCCCGGGGGTCCCCGCCCGCCACCGAGCACAACAAGGGAAAGTGCAAATGTCGGCGGGTCTCCAGCCGACGCACAATGGAGACTGCCCGAAAGATATACTCAAGGGGGTAAGCCCGATTGAACCGTTTGAGCCACCGCCTTCTATCACAATGTTGAATGCAGGGGAATACTGGCGTAAAGCACCTAATCAGCAGCAGAGGCTATAGCATGGTGCTCCATATATCAACCCGCATGTTAACAGTGGGATAGGGCTCAACGTGACAAGAGCCGATTGACTAGGCCAAAGTGGAGTGTTGGCACCAGTGAGCCGCAACCCAAAGGGAACCTCAGCCACCAGGATCCTCTTCTCCCTCGACACGGGTCTCCAAGCATGGCAAACACTTGGGATCCAAAGGACCAAAAAGTCACGAGTATTTTTAAGGACCAATCCAACATGGTACGACCTGGGTTAGCACAGCTCCTTAAAAACCGGACCAGTGAAAAAGACTGAACAACATATCTGCTGACATCAAGTCCTAATCCTGGACAAAGATGGCACCCTCTGCTAGCCCACTCAGTCAGGGACTGAGGGGACTACCCACCCACGCCACGTGGAGGCAGGTGCCGAGTGGGCATGTGTATAATTATGTGTATAATAACGCCTGCATACATGTGGACGGACGTGTGCATGTGTGTCCAGGCACGTACTACTAGGTACTTGGGTACTTATGTATGATGTTTAATTTTGGACCATGTGTATATGTGCACGTTTGCCTGCATACATGCTTGCGTGTGTGTACGCATACATGTGCACATGCATGTGCACAGGTATGCACGTCTGCTTGAGAATATGTGTCGGTTACATGTGTACATACATGCTTTGGTGCGTGTGTGTGTGTGTGTGTGTGTGTGTGTGTGTGTGTGTGTGTGTGTGTGTGCTTGCAGGTGCATGTTTGTACTTTTGTAACTAGGGCACATGTATACTTCCCGTACACAGACTGTGTACATGTGCATGTGTGTTTACGCGTATATGGCAGGTGTGTGTGTGTGCGTGCATGTAAGGGTATTTGTGCAGGCGTGCCAGGAGCATATACTTGCATGCTTGCTTTGGTGTGTGTGTTTGTGTGTTTGCGAGTGCCGGCACATGTGCCAGGTGGGTGCGTATCATACACATCTACCTGGCACATGTGGGTGCACACTGGCGCACACACATATATCCTGGGACGTAGCGGCCCACTCCGGCGCTCCAGAGTACTTTTGGACCAAGAGAGAGAGAGAGAGAGAGAGAGAGAGGGGGAACCTGTCGTGGTGTCAAAGCTTCTCAAGTGTATTCATGTTTAACAAATATGGCAACATTTGTGTGCGCCACTAGCTGCATGACTTAGCAGTGGCTGGTAATCAGAAAAGTGTCAAATCGCCGGCCCGAGTACGAAAGCTACTGGCCGAAGCGCATCAACACAACAGACTTCTGCACCACTAGCTCCACAAATTTAGCAGTGGTAAAAAGCAGAAAGAAGAAGAACATAAGGCACCACAAGCTCAATCAAATTAAAAGTCACACGCCGACTCCAAACGGAAACAGCCTCATGGCACATTAAACAAGCAGAACGACCTCCCAATAAGAAACCAACTGGCATTGGAAATATCTTATTCCTACGCGCCACACCGCAACCAATACAACTGCCCCCAAACAATGGGGAAAACGGAATGAACCAGAAACAGAAAAACCGCCAGACCTTTGAACTATAGACATCCAAGAAATCATAGGACCAGCAACGAAAAAAATAAGAAAATACACGTGGACGAAAAAACTCCGACACTTACAAAGAATCCTACTAGCCGCATTCATCTTTTCTAATGGCCTGAACCCTACGATATTCTTTGAATGGGTCGACCGCATGGGGGCTTTGCAGAGACAAGGGAGCAAGGAAACAATGATTGATTGTACATTGCTTAACGTCCCGACAGCAACAAGGCTTTCTCAGGAGGTGCCTGCACTGCTAGTGAAAAAAACTCAACTAAACAGAATATTGAATTTATGTCGCCAGCCAGTCCAATACGTTAAATAAACCTACGACATGGGGCCTAAATAAAGCCAAGAACATTTAGCAACACACATCCAATATCAAGAGCTACAGACAGCGCAGATAGTAGGGAGAGTTTAAAAAAGGATAATACAGGTGAATGGACCAAGGTAGACAGAGACACATGCCCCAGAATGGAGAGAAAACCCACCCTGTGGGGCTGACCATGGTGACCCTGGGAACTAAAAAGTAGTTAACCCCACCCAAGTCCCCCAGGGCAGACCCAGATGGGGGAGCAAGAAAACAACTAGAATACCTCTCCATATACTTTAAAGAGGGCAGATACAGCAAAGCGTTGTACTCCTACGACATGATCAACGGGCGCTACAAATACTTAGACGGAACCCCGAAGCACCACAGACAACCACGGAATTGCCCCACCAACAATCAAAACTAGGGACATGACATGAAAAGAACACACCACAACTCTCCACTAGCCTTTCCAAGTGATAGTGTGAGCGAGAGTACATCCTCTTGAACAATACAAAATGAACCACAAGACAAACTACTGTCATAAAAAAACTAACAACAAAGGTTTACTCAACAAAAACAAAAGGGTCAGCACGTTGATGAAGGCAGCCCGTAGCCAATAAAGGCTTAAACATGCCCGAAATACACCTGACAGCTAACACAAAACGTGACTGATTTGCGAATTGTCATAAGGGTATACGGCTGGTCACATCAAGCCATCACATAGTGGTGTGCGATGTACAGACTATTTTTACAACAACAAAAAAAAAGATCACGCATGCACGAGGCTCGATTAAACCATTTAATGGAAGTTTAACGTCCACAAGTCTAAAACTGACTCACTCAACCTGCCAAATATATGTCACTTTATTCTGTATTAATATACAAAGAAGTACCCAACGGAGAAAGAAACACGCTTAGAAAAGACGGGTACAACACAATTGTGTTGTACCTGTCTTTTCTAAGCGTGTTTCTTTCTCCGTTGGGTACTTCTTTGCATATTACACGCTTGGCAGTCACCTTTTTGGTCTGGATTGATTTTTTGTATTAATATAGCACTAACTTGTAAATATATCATAACTGCTTTCCAGAAGGAAACTACAGGTATTCATGAACGCTGCAGCTCGTTCATGGTGTCAGTCCTCATGGATACTGTATAGCTGGATATCCTTCCAAAGGAGGAGAGCGGTAATGCTTGCATATATATCAACTTTTTTCCTTTTTTTCTCTACCGTATTTAAAAAATACGCATTCCGGAGCATGCACATGACGTTTTTGGCGTGCGGCACAGAAATTCTGGCAAAGATGTAACACGATAAAGATGACATCACGTCTAGCTACGCAAACCTTGCTAGAGAACGTCTTTTGGTGCCAAACGCCGTATGTGTGTTGAGGATGGACAAGCTGGAAATTTTAGGATATTGTCCCTAAAAGAATTATCTTGGGACTTTTAAAAAAATGTTTTGATTAAGATGCTCATTCGTGAGAAAATGGCCGTTTCACAAAGAACAGTTGATCCACACTGGAGTCTGTAATTTTTCTTATTTTTACTAGATATTATGCTTATAGCTAGATAAAAGGGACATATTGAATGAGTTCGTTAACCATCATTGTACCTCTAAATATATTTTCACGTTTTGGGATCAATTTAACGAATTGTATGGGTTAATCTTAAAACAATTGAATCTTTAAAAAAAAAAATCTTCTCATTAATAGTACGTTATTTACATAAGCCTGCAGTTTGTCTCGGCTGTCGGGTATGATTACGTCAGTTGTGACCTGTATGCCCTAGGTGTGAAAATAAGACCTTTTTTGCACCACTTTTCAGAGTCATTTTTAAAACAGCTAACATAACTGTTTGTCCCGGCCCTGGGGTAGGATTAGGTCAAATTGTGACCTGTAAGCTCTAGGCATGAAAATCACCAAGATAATTGCAAAGTTGATCCTCTGATACGTCAAATGTTAGTATGATGACGTATAGCATCGAGTCATCACTATGAACACGGTGTCGTGATGTGAAGCTTGAAGTGATGTCATTTCGCTGCTCGTGCTATTATTCTTTTTCAGAATAGCTATGCTACGCCAGACCACAGAGCTTACGAATGGCGGGAATCGCTGTGTGCTCGTCTTTATTTATGTGGATCAGAGGGTGGGTTAGAGTAGTAGATGGATTCCTGTCGCTACACCAGCCCACAGAGCGTACTAATGGCGGGAAGCACCGTATGACCGTCTTTATTTGTGTGCGCCGACGCCTGTGTTGATCAGAGGTTGGCTTAGAGAGGAGGGAAATGGACCAGCATCATAAGCCTAAAAATATGAACAACTCTGAATGTTCCTAAAAGATAAACACATCTGAGTTCCATACAATGCGGTAGACTTTGGGATTAAATCCTCATCTTGTTTGGTTTTTCTTGGTTTTATTTTTTCTTTGTACATGGTTTGCTTCTATATGCTGAGCATAGAACACACACTTAGTTATACGACAGGGTTATCAGGGTATGGAACATTTGGTTTAAAATATGTATTTTTTCTCCTGTTCCCTCTACCTGTTCAATCATCTTGGTCTGTTTTGCCACTCACTTGAATTGACCTTTGTGTACATCTGCCACACATTCAATACTGATAGTACAGTCTGCCGGTTTGACCATATTTATATGCAATCTGCTGTGTGTAACGGTTGGAAACAAACTACCCTTACAGTATGGCTAGTAATACCAATGACAGTCCATTAAAAATATGTACCTTTTTAATGCCAATAGTCTTGGCCAGTATCAGAAAAAGAAAGATATGCTAGACTACCTCAGACAGTTAAAGGCTTCTATCTACTTTTTGCAAGAGACACATCTCAAGACTAAAAATGAACACATGCTAAGGGCCATGTGGGGCTTTGAATGTTTTCTATGTGGTAATGATACACAGAGCAAAGGAGTTACAATTCTGTTTAACAATAACTTTAAGTATAAAGTACATAATGTGACTAGAAGTAACGATGGCGTTTATATTGTACTAGATATTGACATACAGGGTAAGCGGATGACTATTGTTAACATGCATGGGCCTAGTAATGGGACTCTCCCACCTTTTTTGAAGCTGTCTTTAATTAAATAGGCAGGCTAGATAATCAATATTTAATAGTAGGCGGTGACTGGAATGTTGTACTGGATGTTAGTATGGATACATACAGGTATAGAAATATTAATCATCCTCGATCAATGCAAAAGATGCTTGAATGTATGCAGGTGTATGACCTAGTGGATGTATGGAGGGTGCTTCACCCAGCAACTAATAATAATAATAATAAAGGTAATTTGTATAGCGCCTAATCACCAAGGTGCTCTAGGCGCTTTACAATCACAGTAATGAAACAGTGAAGCAGAATACACAAACAAGCACATACAACAAAAAATATACATTAATTTACAAGGGCAAAAACTCACACCACACACTCACACACACACACACACACACACACACACACACACACACACACACACGCATGATGAGCCGGCAGACAAAATGGTCTTTACGTATATGCAACAGAGAAAAGGTGTGTTTTAAGCTTGGATTTGAAAATGGAAAGAGATGATGAGTGACGCACATCAGCTGGGAGAGCGTTCCATGTAATGGGACCAAAATACGAAAATGCACGATGACCTTGAGTGACCTTATTACGTCTAGGGATACGGAAAACACGAGTGTCTGAAGCAGAGCATAGTGAGCGGGACGGTGTATACAGCTGGACAAGATCAGACAAGTAAGGAGGGGCAGAACCAGAGATGATGTTGAAACAAATAACACAGACTTTATACTGAATTCTGTATGAAACTGGCAGCCAGTGCAAATTAGCTAGTAGAGGCATAATGTGTTCACGTTTCGGTACACGAAAAATCAGACGTGCAGCACAGTTCATGACTCTGGATTTGGTCAAGAAGATTTTGCAGAACACCGGACAAAAGAGAATTGCAATAGTCTATTCGGGACAGCACAAGGGAGGTAACAAGTGTTTTGGTAACTTCAACAGTCAGCAGATGTCGAACAGTGCTGATCCTTCTGAGTTCAATGAAGGCAAGCTGGCAAACTTTCTTCACTTGTTCCTTCATTGTCAGCCTGTTGTCAAAAATGACACCCAAGTTACGGGCCGAGCTAGAAAAGGAGATGGCACTCTCGCCCACCATCATTGACTCAGGTAGATCAGCACTGCACGTAGAGGAGCACATCATTCGGAGGGACTCAGTTTTGTCACTGTTCAGCTGGAGCTTGTTCTGTGTGGTCCACTTCTGAACATCACAAATACAAGCCTCCAAAGACTGCACCATTTGATCGACATGTTCACGAAGGGAGTGTTTGTACAATTCTGTATCATCTGCATATAAATGATAAGAAACTAAGTGACGCTCAATGACATGCGACAGGGGCTGTGTATACAAAGTAAAGAGAACAGGCCCCAAGACCGACCCCTGTGGAACGCCACAAAGCAGCTCAACAGGGTGGGACTCAAATCCTGCCACTAGATAGTACACATAGTGTCGCTTTAATTCTGCACAACAAGGCAGATTGGATTATTTCTTGATATCGGAATGTTTGATGGTAGAGGTTACTAAGGCAAAAATTAACTCAGGTTATCGTTCAGATCATTTCGCTTGTGTCAATTGAATTTTTTGCATCGCTTCCTAAGAGAAAAAGAACCAACTGGAAATTCAATAATTGACTTCTTAAGGACAAGTCGTATGAAGAAATGGTAAGAAAATTGATTTTGGACTTGAAGAGGCAATATGGACATTTGATTTATAATATGGACTCTATTGATAAGGTGAGAAATGATGACCTACAATTTTGCATCAGTGATCAAACCCTTTTTGAGATGATACTCCTAGAAACTCGGGGCCAGACCATCTCATATGCTAGCCCCAAGAAAATGGATGAAAACAAAAAAGAAGATTCCTTTAAGAAAGAGATTAAAAACTTAGAACTTAGTATCCAGTATAATAATATCCCTATTCTTGAAGCTAAAAAGGCCGAACTTGTGGAATTACGCAAGAAAAAAGACTTGTGATTGTCCGGTCTCGAGCTAAGTGGATTCAAAATGGGGAAAAGACATCAATATATTTTTGTAGTTTGAAAAGTAGAAATTTTATTAGTAAATCAATGAATTCCTTAGAGAATGACAATGGTGAAGTGATAAACTACTAGTTATGTGGAGTTTCGGTTGTGGTCAACAGCCTGGAGAGGGATGGGCTCCGCCAGGTTCATTTGCCCAAGATACACCACATGCAATCCTTACCTCAATCCATACCGGATCGGTCGTCACCCGGAACAAGGACCGCGCCTTCTGTCTTGCGCCAGGACAAAGGTGTTAAGTGTGCTACTGGTGCACCATCAAAACTCCGTGGTAAAAACGACATCAGCATTGGCACTTGGAACGTCAGAACATTAATAACGCCTGGAAAGGTAGAGGAACTGACACACGAAATGAACAGATACCATTGGACCATCCTAGGACTTTGCGAAGTATGATTGAAGAACCTTGGGGAAACATCAACCCAGGAAAACCACAAACTGTACTACAGTGGCAGAGATGACAAACACGAATTGGGTGTCGGATTTCTCGTCCACAAAGATATCGTGAACACTGTCATGAGTTGTCGGCCAGTCTCCAGCAGGCTTATCACCATACACTAGAGGGCAACCCCATTTAATATCACCATTGCACAAGTTAACGCTCCAACAACAAACTATGATGATGAGGAAATAGAAGACTTTATGACTAACTGCAAGAAGTCCTGGACCAGACCCCCAAGAAAGACATTCTTGTGGTGCAGGGAGACTAGAATGTCAAAATAGGAGAGGATTCTGGAAAAAACTGGAAAGGCACATGTGGACGCTACTGCAATGCAGAGACCAACGACAGAGGCTTAAGGCTCCTGGAATTTGCCAGCGCAAATGATCTGAAGCTGATGAACACATTTGGCCCACACAAAGCATCCAGAAGGTGGACATAGCACAACCCGAAAGGAGAGCACCATAACCACATTGACTACATCATCGTGAAGAGATGCTTCCAAACCAGTGAGAACATTGCAAAGACGAGAAGTTTTCCAGGAGCAGTTATTGGAAGCGACCATAACTTACTAATGATGACCTTCCGATTTGCGCAGATTTGCGCATTGTTTGGGCCTTGTGGCACTCTTCATTGAACCATGGTACTCTCGGCTTCCGAGGGAGTGATGTGGAAGTTCTAGGGATGGTTTCACCTACTACGTCCAACAAAATAGAAGTAAAACAAGAAACAGGTTCTTCAGCTGACATGACCACCTCCTCTGTAAGACGAGACTGACAGAGGGAGGCGAACAGAGGCCAGTTAGCTTTCTTGAGATTCCAGCACCCCACCGGCGAATCCTCCTCACAGCTGACTGATGACAGGACTACTGGGAAGTTGTCACTACCACACAGGTCGTTGTGAACCTTCCAGTCAAAGTCCAGCATGAGAGAAGGATCACACACAGTCAGGTCTAGAACAGAACTAGATCCGGAACCTGAGTTAGAGTATGTAGGTGAGCCTTGAGAAAAAACATCTTCTAACATCTGACCTCTGCCATCATAGTGGTCACTACCCCAAAGGTGAGCGTGACTGTTAAAATCCCCCATGAGAATAAAGGGAGGGGGCAGTTGATCTACTAAGTTAAAAATATCATTACTACAGACCCGCAGTGATGGTGGCAGGTAAATACTGCATATGGTTATGGTCTTCTTTAAGGTAACCCGAGCTGCGACAGCCTGAAGACAGTGTCGATGCTAATGGGGCTACATAAAATTTGGCTACTAATTTGGCCACCCGAACGCCTCTCCGAATTCGAGCCTTTATGTATAACATTAAAACCATTAAAGGACACAGGGTCAGAAGTCTTCAGGTAAGTCTCCTGAAGAGATATTACTGAGGGGTTATAGAACGACTAAAAGACGTATTTCCTCAAAGTTAGCTTGAAAACGATGACAATTCCACTGAAGCAAAGAGTACATGATTAAGTCTTATCTGGGGGTAAGGAGTTCCCCCCCCCCCCCTTTTCCTTTACCTTGGAAGGAGTTGAAGAAACAGAGGGAGGCTGGCTCCCGGGCCTCCTCTGGTTCTTCGGAGATGAAGGGGGTGGAGCTGCCGCAGCATCAGCAACGACAACTTCCACTCCCTCCATCCGCTCCTCCAGTGCAGCATATTTGTTTTGAAGGGGGACATCAGTGTTCCCCTTCTGGGCCTGTGCGCAGAGGGGTGGGGGTGCCAAACGTCAGGATGATGGATCTCCCCACCACCTCGCTTGGAAGCGAAGCGCCTGATGTAAGTCACCCCCTGAGACTTAAGGTTCCATACAAGTTCATCTTCTGACAGTTCTGCCAAAGCTTGATCTTTGATTACGCCTCTTGACGAATTCATAGTTTTGTGGGGTGTGACCTCCACTGGAGTGTCTCCCATGGAAGAGAGCCTCAGTAGCCTGCTGGAGTGTGCCCGGGTACGGCACTCCACCAGCAAGACACCAGACCTGAGGCGCTGGGCGTCAGGCCTGCCAACACGGCTCCTGAGGGTCTCCCCCACCAGAAAAGGATGCAGCTTGGTAACTGGTTTCTCCTTCACATTGCTATGGGCAATGAGGAAGCAAGGCCATACTGCCGACGCCTGAGGCATCACTTCCTCACAGTCTGAGTCACTGTCATGTTCAATGTTGGTGGCTGTGTGCCGCTTCTGTGCAAGTTTTTTTTTCCATATTATAATAGTAGAGATATGTATCCCCCGGGGGTCCGCGGGTGCTCCGTATATCAACCCGCATGTCAGCAGTGGGATAGGGCTCAACGTGACAAGAGCCGATTGACTAGGCCAGTAGGACTAGCCTCCCGTTTAGGTAGAAGTCAAGGCCAAAGTGGAGTGTTGGCACCAGTGAGTCGCAACCCAAAGGGAACCTCAGCCACCAGGATCCTCTTCTCCCCTGACACGGGTCTCCAAGCACGGCAAACACTTGGGATCCAAAGGACCAAAAAGTCACGAGTATTTTTAAGGACCAATCCAACATGGTACGACCTGGGTTAGCACAGCTCCTTAAAAACCGGACCAGTGAAAAAGACTGAACAACATACTTGCTGACATTAAGTCCTAATCCTGGACAAAGATGGCACCCCTCTGCTAGCCCACTCATTCAGGGACTGAGGGGACTACCCACCTGTGTGTGTGTGTGTGTGTGTGTGTGTGTGTGCGTGTGCGTGTGTGTGCGTTGTTTTCGCCTGCGCATTGAGTTATATTATAAATATGAGAAATGCGCCATATAAATACCATGTATTATTATTATTACTGAGGCATTGGCAGAGGCTTTTTCAACAGAAGTTATTTCAACATCAGAATCAGGTCAAAGACAACAGGTAGAGACCCTTGACAGCAAGGACAACTCTCACTTAGAAAGGACTTTGTAGGTTATGGTTCATCCCATCTTGTTGAATATTTCTGTCATTCAGTGCCAAGACCTGCAGGACATAGGAGGGAAGCCTTGGTATGCATTTGGTCTATGAGCAAACTTCAATACTGCATTATGAACACGAGCTGCTTCCCTTCATTTTATTATGGATAATGCCTACAGACCATTGTACCGTCATCCCCTATGTCCAGCTCAGGCAAACAATGCCACACAAAAGTGCTGACTATAGCTGGATTCGATACCATGACCTTTCAGATGAGAGACGAATGCTCCACCACTTGAGCCACCTGGAACAAGCTGAACACATACATAATCAAATGCAAATCTAAGTTTCAATGATAAATGATTAGAGATCAATGAGCAAATCTCTTGCCTCATGGATGACCATACGGTCATGGGAGGTAAGCGTGGAGGGAAAGGTCAGCATGATTTGCTCTGCATCGGCTGCAAACTTTTCCAAAACTTGCTCATACATCTCCATCTTGTCCCCTGTAGATACCAGTGGTGAGCTTGGCCTGTGGTGACAGCACAATGACAAAATAGACACAAAATAGTCACACATTGTTCTATGAGTTAAGTGTACATGGTAACTGATATACACACAGCACAATGGAAACATGTTGCCATATAGTTAACTTTATGCACAGATTTGCTTTACTGTATGTGTCTTGCCTTTGTGTGCACTGGAGGCACGATAATCAAGTCACATCAAAAGTCACATCCACACTGTGAGAAAATAGTAGGTCTGTGCAGGCCTGTGGAATGGAAAACAGAACATTCATACAACTCGCCTCCTTTCCAGACACGCTAATTACATCTGTGATAAACTTCCACCTGGCGATTAAACTTGGGAGAGGTATGGCTTAAGTATATTTTTACATTACACAAAGTTTTATTCTTTAGGATAACCTGGTTTTTCATTTTTAAAATTTTTTTACAAATAATTCTAGAGTGTACATTGTTTCAAACTAAACTAAGAATTTGTTCTATAGCACTTATGTTGCTCATTTTATGGAGAAAAAAAAATGGTGTGCAAGGCATCACAAAGTGGTACAGTCAAACCTGACTATAACAGCCACCAAAGGCACTGCAAAAAAGAGACCTTTATATAAAGAGTAAGGGGAACAAACTCTGATCTTTTTTGGAGATGCGGCTATAACTATTACATAACAAACTGAACACAATAACATATACAACAAACTGTGACTAACCACTGAACCACACATTGATAAAATATAAATGGCTTGAATTTTTTAAGATCACGAAACGCGATAGCATTTGAGCCAAAACCACCAAGCCACCATGAACACACACTGCAAAATGCAGAGTAGTAAGTTACAGAAAGGATAGTTAATACATTATCGCAGAAATTCACCAGAGTCAAATTCATTATTGGCTGCTATTACAGTCACTTGGATTGTTGTTTACAGTAGACAGCACAAAAATGAATGTGCCAGCACATCAAACCATGAACTGAGTTTGTGTAATCTGATTTTATAACATGTGAAAAAAATGTTCCAAAACATTTTTTTTTCAGACCACCAAAACTTTTGCCAGAAAAAACATTTTTGTGTATGGCAGGACATCAATGAATTAGTTAGTTATTTGGGTTTAATGCTGAGCAGGAAACCAAGGCCATCTCATGGCAGGACGAGTAAAAATCTGGCCAGCGAGACTAAAAGAAAGGTCTTAAGACAAGATGTAAATATATCTTAATAATATTTCATGCTAAAATGTCGCACAGGTCTTTAAACGAAACGTCTACAGACTCTCAAAAAGGTCAAAATAATAAAATTACCATAGTCTATGAATGCTCAAACCTTATGAAAAATGTATTTTTCTTTAAAATGAATTTTGTTGAAAAATACTTACCGATGGTATTACTATATGGGATTAGTTCTTAGCTAGTCTAATTTTAGCCCAAAATTCGTTGTGTACGATTATGGCCGTTATGGCAGGAGAGGGGCGTCATAGACTGGGCGGAAGCCCGGTTAGCCTCCCTTCCTGTTCAACCACGCATGCGCTCCGCGCTTCCTACTTCAGTTTCTTAGCAGACCAGCGGCAAGCGGGGCCGGTGGGAGGGACCTCCGAGTAATACCATCGGTAAGTATTTTTCAAAAAAATTCATTTTAAAGAAAAATACATTTGTTTTCTCAAAACACATTACCGATGGTATTACTATATGGGAGAATTCCGAACAGGAGGCGGGTGCCGCTATAACGCCCCTACCCCTGCCATCGCACTACTTCTAGTGGCCCTCCCCAAGCAACCTCCCTCTAATTTTAGCAAAGATACTTACGGCGCCCTGGAGGGAGTGTTGCGCCACCACGATGTCTCCCACCAGCGAAAGGTTCTGGCGCTGGCTGGAGAGGTCCCTCAGGTAGAAGCGTGCGAAGGTGGTCTCCGCTCGCCAGCCCACAGCCGCCACAATGTCTTTGACAGCACAGTTGCGGTCGAACGCTAGGCTTGCAGCCATGGCTCTGATCTCGTGCGCCCTGATGTGCAAGCGTTTGGCTGTGTGAGGAGCCAGGTCCTGGTAGGCTGATCGGATCACCCACCGAAGCCAGGAGGATATCATCTGGGCTGAGATGTCCTTTCTACCTGGGGACAGAGGAAGGAAAAGGCGGGTGCGTCCCCTGCGTAGCGGCTTGGTCCGGCGCAGGTACACACGTAAGGCTCGCACCAGGTCTTGTTGTCTGGACAGACTAGTGGAACCTGGGTCTCTTAATGGCTGAATCGTCACCAGTTGGGGGGCAGCCAAAGGAGATCTGGTCTTGGCTAGGAAGGCCGGGTCGGGCAGCAGCTGAACTGAACCGTCCGCTCTGAACTGGAGACAGTCGTGGCATGCCGAAAGGGCGTGCAGCTCGCTGACCCTGGAGGCAGAGGCGAGGGCCAAGAGGAAGCAAGTCTTCCACGTCACATCTGGTAAGGTTGCCGACTGGAGGGGCTCGAAGCGAGGCGAGTTGAGCCACGTAAGCACCCAAGGTAGGTCCCATCTAGGTACTAAGGAACGCAGAGTTGGACGTTGTAGACCGAAGTGGTCCATCATGTCGGCAAGGTCTTTGCAGGCGCCGGGATCGGGCCGTCCCAGATGTCTGTACGTGTCCGCAATCATGGCCAGGTAGCCTCTAATGGTAATGGGCGATAGGTGCTGGTCGGAGAACAGCCAGAGGAAGAACTCCGCCAGCTGAGGGATCGTCAATTCGGTGGGGGAGAGGCGTCTGTCGTCGCAACAGGAGCAGAGGACTCTCCACTTGCCTTCGTAAACACGTCTGGTCGAGGATCTGCATGCTGAAGCGATCGCATCCACTGCCGCACTCGAGAAGCCTCTAGCGGAGAGGGCTTGCCTGACAACCTCCAGGCATGAAAGAGGAGACGCTCCGGACACGGGTGGTAAACCGCACAACGTGGTTGCTTGAGCATCGTGCTTGGGGTGGGAAGCGTCAGCGGGGGGGGGCCGTTGCGAGGTTCAGCAGGTCGGTGGTCCACGTCCTGGTCCAGCAGAACGGCGCCACCAGGAACAGTATTGTGTTGCACCCTCTGAGCTTGAGTAGAACCTTGGGGACTAGCACCGTCGGCGGGTAGGCATAGGCGACGAGGCCGTCCCAGGGGATGGAAAGAGCGTCCACTGCCCAGGCCAGGGGATCTGGAATTGGAGAGACGAACAGAGGGAGCTTCCGATTCCATCTCGTGGCGAAGAGGTCGACCATGGGTGTCTCCCAGGCTGAGCCGATCATCTGGAAGATGTCTGGATGCAGCGACCACTCGGTATGCATCAGCTGACCGCGTCGGGAGAGGAAGTCGGCTAGGACATTCAGGTGACCTGGGATGTGACGCGCGCGAAGAGTGATGTGCCGGTCCTCGCACCACCGAAGCACTTGGTAGAGGAGGATGCTGAGGGAGGGAGAGCGGGTCCCGCCCTGCTTTTGGATGTAGGTGACGACCGTGGAGTTGTCTGACAGGACTAGAAGTTCCTGATGTTGATGTTCCCACACAAGGAGGGCTTGCCAGACCGCCTTCAGTTCCAACCAGTTGATGTGTCGGGGCAGTGACTCCCGGGGCCACAGGCCGGAGGAAGCCTCGAATGACGGCCGGAGGTGAGCTCCCCAACCGGAGAGGCTTGCGTCGATGCACAGGGAAAGGGTGGGGGGCGGCGAGAAGAGGGGCACTCCTGTCGCAAGCCAGGAAGGATCCGCCCAGCGCAGGAGGTGAGGACGGGTCAGGGCAGTGACCGGAACTGGGGCATCAAGGTCGGCCGACGATGGGCGCCAGTGCAGGAGGAGGTGTAGTTGCAAAGGCCGGGAGTAAAGACATCTCAACGGAAGCAGATCCGCCGCTGCGTTCATCAATCCCAGAAGCTGCAGCCACTGCCTGGCCGGAAGCGTCGACATCTGGGAAACCTGCCGCGCTAAATTCGCCAACTTCTGGATGCGTTTCTCCGGGAGCCGGACAATGTTGAGGTCGGTGCGGAACTCCATACCCAAGTGCACAAAGTGGCGCGCTGGCACGAGGTCGGACTTGCCGAAGTTGACCAAGAAACCTAGAACTTCGAGCAGGTGGAGAAGGGCGTCCCGATCCTCCATCAGGGCAGTCTCGCACTGGTTCCTCAGGAGCAGGTCGTCTAAGTAGTTCGAGGTGGGACTCGTGGAAGAACGACGGGCTCTGGCTACCACCGCATCCATGATCCCGGTAAACACCCAAGGGCTGAGGTTGAGGCCGAAGGGAAGAGCGCGGAACTGGTAGACCACTCCCTGGAAAGCGAAGCGCAGGTAACGCCTGGAAGCTGGGTGAATGGGTACGTGAAGGTAAGCATCCGAGAGGTCCAGGCTGACCGCGAAGTCCATCGGCTGCACGGCGGCTCGAAGGGCCCGGGCGGTCTCCATGCGAAAGGACGGAGCAACGATGAACTTGTTGAGCGCCGAGAGGTCTATGACTGGGCGCCACTTGCCGCCAGGCTTGGGTACCACGAAGAGCCGGCTGTAAAAGGCTGGGGAGTCGTGTCGCATCACCACCTCCGTGGCAGACTTCTGCAACAAGGCCACTACTTCGGCGCTGAGGGCCTCCGCTCTGGGCTGGTCCGATGGCACCGCTGTCCACAAAGGTGATCGGCGCAGGGGAGGGGGCGACTGAAAGGAGATCAGGAGTCCCTCGGCGATGGTAGATAGGATCCACGGGTCGTCCGGATACGCCCCCTGCTCGGTCACTGGGCCCTACCCCGCCCGGGACGCCGGGCGGGTCTGGGCCAGGACCGAGCAGGGGGCGCAGGGGAGGTGCCTGTAGAAGGGCAGGCGCGGAAAAAGGACGGAGGTCTGGGGTGGGAGTCGTCCACCTCTAGTAGGGGGATGAAGGCTGGGTCTGGAAGCATGCACGGAGCGACCCGGAGCCTTGCGGGGGATTCGAAAGGGAGCTGTAGCAGGGCGGCTGGGCCGGGAGTCCTTATTCGCCTCCTTGACCACAAGCCAGGCTGGGCCGAACAGGAGCTCTCCTCCGAGGGGAACTTGACGAAGCTGTGTCTTGACGTCGACCGGAATGGGGCATAGGCGTAGTACCGCATCCCGTCTCAACAAATCACAGTTAAGGGCCGCTGCCATCGCGTTGACGGAAGCGTGGTAGGCCGCACGGTTCCCAGAGACCGCGAGCGCTAGAAGGTCCCCAAACAGCGAAGACAACGAAGGATGCCAGGCGTCTTCTAGTCGAATAATGATGGCTTGCGTCGCTAGGTCCAGGAAACCCACTGCAGTGAGGGCATTCCGAGCAAGCGTCGCTATCTGTTCCATGCCAAGGGGAAGAGTCTGTCGCAGGGTAGCACCAGCAAAAGATGCCGCCGCGGGGTCCAATCTAGGCAGGGGGCAAGAAAAACTCTGCGAGTGTCCCGCGTACCAGGATTGCCGAAAGTACATATCCAACCCTACTGGCCACCTGGAGTCTGAAAAGAAACCGAAGGAACTGCATCGACCCTGCGAGAGATGAGCGGAGAAAGCTTCGCAAATGTCCTTAACCCTTTGAACCCTGAGTAAATAAGAAGTCTATATACCCTTCAGCCCTGACTTTATTTGAGAAATTTCTGTTGAAAATGGGTGTGTACAGTAAAATATTTGTAAATAATACTTTACAACAGATATCCCCATAAAGGTATTACTTACTTACTTACGCCTGTCACCCCTACCCGGGTATAGGCCGTCGACGAGAGACCTCCAGCAACTCCTGTCCTGTGCTTCTCCTTCGATTCTACTCCAGGTGGTTCCCAGTCTCTTGATGTCTGCTTGGAGGTCTCGACGCCAGGAGTTTCTCGGCCTACCTCTTTTCCTCTTTCCCTGGGGGTTCCATGACAATGCCTGCCTAGTGATACTGGAAGCTGGCTTTCTCAGACTGTGACCGATCCATCCCCATCTTCTTCGCCCAATTTCATTCTCTGCTGTTATCTGCTCTGTTCTCTCCCAGAGTCTGACGTTGCTGATCTTCTCTGGCCAGTGGATTTTCAAAATTCTTCTAAGGCAACTGTTCATGAAGGTCTGTACTCTGTTGCCCATAAAGGTATATATGTACAGATTTGCCATTGGATGGACTACCGTTTTATGGATTTGACCACACTGTGTCACCTGTGTCATAATGCCTGGTGACAAAAATAGTGACAGGTGACAATAAACTTGAATAAAAATGTCTTTCTTGCATGACAGGTCGCTGGTACTTAACATGCATCACTAAATAGGGTGTCTGTTAGTGTGACACATAAGGGTCCATGCATTTCCAGCATGCCGATACAACGTAAGGCCCCTACCTTGTCACCAGATGTCAATGTTTACACCTGCCACTGATAAGGTATATCCATGGTCTAGACAACATGTAATAAGCGGCATCGATTGATGATCAGTGTGTCAGTGTTGTGTTTCGTACACGATCGGATGGAAATACCAGTGTCGTATACACATGTGACCAGTGTGTGTCGTTGGTGTCCACAGACTTACCTACAGGTGCACCAAGGTGTGGCATAAAAAAAAACGGAATATGAATTACAACCTCCGAATTCAGCATTAGAATCAAGCTGTAAGTCATTGCCGTTGTCAGTGACTCAAACGGCGATCGCTCCGGCTGACACTGCCAACACGTGGTTATGCTGCCTCGCGATAGGTAGGCACACATGTCCCTATACATCTAAGCTATCTGCTTTTGAAACCATGTCTCCAAACACAAAATTGTATCACTCCTAATATCTACACATCCACTCGCGATTCCGACCGTAATTCCCACGCTAGCGCATCAAAACTGACCGCATACCACAGACGAACGTACGTGCCGTGTACCGAGTGTAAACAGGAAATGTCAGTGCAAAGGGCGAGGTCACCACACACGCAGCGAGGCTAGCGCGTCACCGGGCACGCGATACGAAACACCTGACACCGCTGTAGCGGTTTGTCGGGTTCAACGGTATATGAGGCCGCCAACCGCTACAGCGGTTTGCCGGGTTCAAAGGGTTAAAGCCGGGAGGCTGGGGAAGAGACTTAAACCGCTTGCCTTGACGATCAGCATCGACGGAGGTGGAAGCCTTCCTCTTGAGCGGGGGAGAAGGAGGACAGCGATCCGCTGGAAGGCAGTCTGCAATGATGCGCGTCGCTTCATCCAGTGCCCGAAGAGTCTCCAACCTGTGTCCCATGGCCGACGGTTGTAGTTCCTCCTCGTCAGGCGAGAGAACGGGCAGATCTGGGCTGGTCTCTTGAAGGAGGGCTGATACTGACTCCGCAGGGTACAAGCTGAGGGCGTCGTCTTCAGTCGGCACAGTGCAGGGGGCTGCGTCTACCACTTGCCGAGCAGCGAGAATCTCCGCATTGTCATCCCGGGAGACAGTCGTAGCCTTAACCGACCAGCTTCTCACCGGTGGGTGGTGCCGAGGGTGCCGTAGCGAAGAACAATCTCACGACGAGCTCCGTGACGAGTGAGATGCACGACGAAGTCTGCCGTGTCGCTGCCCGCGGACATGGTGGGAGACGCTGCGCTGCCTGGAGCAGTAGCGGCGATGCGAAGACACCGAACGTCGGCACCGGCGCGAAGCTGAACTGCGGGACGAGTCGTACCTAGCCCGAGCTTGAGGGGTTCGGCTAGAAGCTGAGTGGCGGGAAGAAACTCTCCGGCGCTTCGACGAGTCCCTGGAGCGCGATCGTCGACTAGAGGAAGAAGAGCGCTCAAGGTGTAACCGGGGCGGGCGGTGTCGGGGCGAAGTTGGGCCGTGTCTCAGGTTGCGTGACCAGGAGCGGGAGCGGGGGCGTGACCGCCGAGCAAGTCCGTCCGGTCTAGGAGCCATGTCGCCAGTCTTGGTTCGGGGAGTTGAGGCGACGACTTGTTTACCAGTGACGGACGAGGAGGGGGGGCACAACAGGTCCAAGTAAAGGGGAGTGCCGCACGCTGACCTGGTTGGCTGTGGCCTTCGGTGTCTCAGTCAGGACGTCTACCGAAGTCGCCGCATGTGCCTGTGTGTCTACCTGTGACTGCTTGGAAGTCACCACCGCATAACGACCACTAGATGGGACTGTGGTGGCTACCGGTTTATTCCGAAGAGGCTTAGCTGGTGGGCCTCGTCGATCCTGAACCGCACAACGACCACTAGACGGGGCTGCCGGTTTTAGCGTTCTAGCTCGCAGCCGAGGCTGCTGAGCCGGAGGCGCTACCACACGGTAAGGGCCACTAGGCGGGTCTGTGGCGCCTACTGGGGATGGATCGGAACTCCGTGCAGGTGTCGGCCGTTCTCGTCCGTAGAAGCGCAGGAGTTGTGTCCACTGTTCTTCCTGTCATGGGGCGCAGACCTGGCACGGGTTAGTTGAGGCACATCCGGAACAGGTCAGGCAAATGGAATGTTCATCACTCGGCCACTGGAACTGCCCACATCGCGTGCAGGTGCCAACTTGCCAACTGCAACACAAAGGAAACAATGACATTCGATCGAGCGTGCCCCCGCAGGCACGCAAAAGAAAACGAACCGCGCTTGAACGAAATTTCGATAAAGGGCTTATGCCGAGGCCCGGCGCTCTACCCACACCCCTGAGCGCCTGGCGTAGGCCTAAACCGAAACTTTACCTCGCCATCCGAAGAAGAGGGACCAACCAACAGGCCAAGACCAACCAACCACGTGGGGGGGCAGATGACCAGGCGAAGAGGAAGTTCAAACTGTCGCCGGTCGAAGAAACAAGTCCCTGCCGCAACTGCTGGGCCGAAGGAAGCGGCGAGGAAGATGCCAGGAAAGCCGCCACACACCAAACTCCAGGGCTCTTCCCGCGAAACACCAAAGAACGACGAATGAACACACCAGTCACAGTTCTCAAGCACACAGCCCTCCCACGGCCGAACCGGCGCAAGCCGGAACCGGGCACCCAAGGGTGAAGCTACGAGTCCGCGTGGCCACACACTCGTGCAAACAGTTCACCGACGCCGCTGAAGGCTAGCCATAATTCACAAACACCAACTGCAGAAGCAGTCCCACACGAAAGCGTCCAAGCTTCTGAAGGCTAGCTCAAAGCCACAAACACAACTGCAGAAGCAGTCCCAATGAAAGCGTCCAAGCCTAAGGCACAAGGCGAAGGAACAACGGTCCCACGACCGGTTAACAGCACAAGCGAGCTTCGAAGCGTAGAGCTCACGACGTACACAACTGCTCAGTAACTAGCAAAGAAACTGACTGAAGTAGGAAGCGCGGAGCGCATGCGTGGTTGAACAGGAAGGGAGGCTAACCGGGCTTCCGCCCAGTCTATGGCGCCCCTCTCCTGCCATAACAGCCATAATCGTGCACAACGAATTTTGGGCTGAAATTAGACTAGCTAAGAACTAATCCCATATAGTAATACCATCGGTAATGTGTTTTGAGAAAACAAATATTGCACTCTCTCAAAAAACTGAAGATCTTGTCCGGGGGTATATCCCGGAACAAAACCTTCAAGGAGTCTGCTGTGAAGTGGTTATATCTTGTTTCAAATCGGCACAAGACAGCAAAATGTGTTTAACTGAATACTGCTCATCACAGGCATAACACCAAGGACGCTCCTCCTGTTTTAGTAAATAAGAGTGCATCACATACGTGTGCCCGATGTGGAACCGAGCAAGTACAGTCTCCTCACGGCGGCTGCTGCAGCGGTAAGGTAGACTGTCGGAAACCTTAGGAAGAGCTTCATGCAGCATGTTAGCTTCCTCTTTGTCCCACTCAGACTGCCACTCACGGGCTATGTATGCACTAATCACAGGTTTAAAATCACTATAAACAGTCTGTGCATCAGGGACAGGGTCGTTGTGGGCATCGTTGGCAGCAGAATCTGCGGTCCTGCTGCCTTTGATGCCCATATGCCCTGGGATCCAAATAAAAATGATGTCATAATATTCCTTCATCAAGTCTGCGTAGAGCTTTCAAATCTACTCCAGCAGTGGGTGGTCTGTTCCTGCGCCCTGAAGGGCCTGCAGGGCAGAAAGAGAGTCAGAATCAGGAAGTTCCTTTCCCTAGACTGATAAGCATGCTTGAGTGCCAGCAGAACCGCCTGCAGTTCTGCACTAAATACAGATGAATGGTCTGGGACACGGTGCTTAAATGGGCATCTAGGATGGCGAGAGGACACTGTGGCTGCAGCCACTCTCCCATCCTCAGACTTTGACCCATCCGTATAGATACGACAATAGCCAAGAAAACTTGAAAAGAGTTGATTGAGGCTGTTGGTATATGGCTGGTGGGAGTAGAGATACAGATACTGAGATTTCTAGAGACAAATTTTCATTATCTTAAGTTGATGACCTTAATTAACTAATTAAGCCCTTTAATGCTCGCATGGTCGTTTCTTTCAAAATAAAACAAGCCCCATATAATGCACTCAGTAAAATAAACTAAAGACATTTTAACCCTCCCCCCCCCCCCCACACACACACACACCTTAGATAATTACTCTCCATTGTCTCCCAACACCCCGTCTATCTCAATACACACTCATTTCAAATAAAAACGCAGTCAAACACAATGTACCTACCTTGCTATGCGTCAACAAAAAATAAATTAATAGGTTACCTTCAACTGACAAGTAACTTTAAAGTTACTTCTACAAGTTTTTATAAGTGACTTAAAACAAGAAACAAGTTCTTATAAGTGACTTAAAACAAGTTCTTAAAAGTGTCTTAACATAAGTTCTTTTAAGTTCTTGACTCAAGTCATCAACTTACAGACAGATTTGACAAGTTACATAGACATAAAATTTAAAAACAAATTTCAGTAATAGTCTGGCGGTGGAGCTGATGGGTTAAATAGACAGGCGTAAGCAGCATGTCATCTCTCTGTGAAGTGTATGATAGAAATAATGAACGATTACCAAAACTTATTTTTACTTGCTTAGAAGACCTAGTAGTTTTTCTGTGGTTTCTTTTACCCTGATCTTTTTCCCTTCCTCTAAAAAAGATGTCTTTAGTTCTTCAATGTTCACGGGTTGACTACGCATCTTATTCTGAATTTCAGACTTCTGTTGTTTGTAATTGACCAAATCATCCTGCACTCTCTTAAACTCATCATGATCGATTTTATTGTCCTCTAAAGCTTTGCTGATAATAAGTTCTATACTGCTTAGCTTTGCTCCAGCAAGAGTACTCAATGCTTCATGCTTCTGCAGCTTCTTATGAAATCTTTTGTTAAGGGCTTCCAAACCAAAGCATGCCAGACATGGAGCAGCGCTAACGCCCTCAATAGCAATCCCAATTATACTACCAAACCCTGTCGCAAACAGAGCAATACCACCAGCAGATAAAGCAGCTGAAACCACACCCACAGCCTTTGATGTGTTTTGTACAGAACTGAAAAACTGTGCTATACCGTCTTTGACACCTTGAGTATTTTGCCTCTTCACCTTCCAAATACTTCAATGGTTCTGTAATATTTATTAAACGAAACGAATCTGCACTTTCAATTGCTTGCGCTCATAATCTTCCGTCAGGCACAATCAGCTCAGGTGGTATTTGTGTTTACAAGTTCACTATTTTTTATGACAAATTTTTGAAAAATTTAATCAGCAATTACATTTTGCAACTCTTCAGGGGTGTATAATTTGCTAGCGTAATAAAACGAAACAAGCTCTGTGTTCCAGCTTTATGTAATTTAGATAAACAAGAGTTGTTTTATCAACTACTACCTTAACAGCTGGGTTACTACTCAATACTTCTACACCTGTGCCTTTTCTAATAGCAATATAGACCTTTGCTGACTCTGTCACTGAGTTATCCCACATAAGTTTGATTCCCTGTGCGGTATTTGCTTCTTTGGAATCATCCAAATGTCTCATGATAATTTCAAAAACTATTGTCGCTTCTCTTGCTATGGTAAAGTTTGCTGGTACAAACACAACAGTTGGATCAGATCTACCCTTTCTATTTGTAAGAAGACACCTTCGTTTCTCATACTCCTGCAGTTTTATTTTATCTCTGCTATTGTTTTCTTCGAAATAGCTTGGAACAAGACTCACAAGCAATGGCCCAGAGTTAAGCACTATTTTAAATACTAAGTTTGCTTCATAGTAATTACATAATGACTAATCAATTCAAACTTTATGTCCCAGACAATTGCAGGTGCAGGTGTAGAGGTAGGAACAACTACCCACTTATTACCCACGTTTGTATAGAGCGCATTATTTACAGGACTAGGTACAGTAACATCACGAAGCTGATTAAGTTTGGGATACCTTTTTTCTGTGTCATCTTTCACATCATCAATTACCTTCCGTC
Organism: Semisulcospira habei; assembly: GCA_036245525.1. Classification (NCBI taxonomy): domain Eukaryota; kingdom Metazoa; phylum Mollusca; class Gastropoda; family Semisulcospiridae; genus Semisulcospira; species Semisulcospira habei. The sequence goes on from BTPG01000005.1 coordinate 36,913,189, forward strand.
TGTACAATCCAAAGGAATCAAGTTCAAGACCATACACTTCTCCCACTTCTCCTTCTTTATCAAAACCCTGTACATCAGCCAAATCTTTTAACTCTGTTACTGGACAGGCAACTGGTATAATTCTCGGTTTTGGACTGCCACTCATTTTTATTTAACAAAAATAAAATTTATTTAACTTCTAAGATAACACAAATCATACATCAGAACATGTTTACCATCCTGATTAGTTACAGAAAAACACAGTGATTCAAAGAAACTGGAGCCTAATTTTTTAAACTGTAAATTAGGAAATCTAACAACTACGTTATCGCAATAGGCTGCATTTCCAGTCGGCACACATTTTAGCAAAGTTGAAGGCTTTCCATTGTATACATTTTCAGTTGTGTTTAAGTCTTTCAAATAAACATTTATTACTGTGTGTACTGACAAATTAACAGGATATTTTCCAGTTATTTTATCTTTTTTTTACCTTCAATGTCACTTTCCAATCCTCAGTACCATCAAAATCTGTTTTTCACAGTTAAAACACCATGTATTAAACCAAGTAAAGATGCAAGTTTATTTGAAAATGTAGGCTGAATAACTTTGGGAAATTCTAATGTAACAAGTAAGTTAGCTGGATTTAAAGTTGCTTTAATTTTTAATACACTTTGAAACCAGTTAGCTATAGTACAAAAGTCATAATACCCAGGTGGCACATAGTGTGTATCAATACCTCCACGTACAAGAGTGCTTACATAATAACCACTGGATTTTTTTTTACATTAAACCACTTTACAGCATAGAACATTTCATGGATAGCTACAGCCTTGTTACTGCCACGATTATCAATTCCATTAGTTAAAATTACTGGTTTACTTGTATAAAGATTTGTTAAGGTAATAAACATTTTGAAAAAAAGCACAATGGAATTTCTATCGCCAGCATTCAATAGCCCAAACAATACAAAACCATTTCAATTAAATGTAAATGCCACGTAAAATGTCGCACCTACTTATAACCAGAACATAATTCAACAAAATCAGCTCGACATAGCTGTGTCTGAAGGAGATTCCTTTCAAGTAAAAGTACCAAATACCTAAACCCGCCAATTACAGATGATTCAACTGCAAGAAAGTGGTCCTCAAGCCCACTACAGATGTTTCAAAACCAGCTTAACTTTGCCATACTGTGTTTTCAGGCTGTGGTGTTTCTTTTACAGACCATTTGAATCACTCAAACAAACTGATTAGGTCTGTGTATCGCTTCCACACATATTACCAGCTTAGAAGAATACTGTCAGAACTTGGTGTCCCACTACCCACTGAATCCAGTTTCAACCGGTATAATGACCCCATGGATAATAAAGCATTTGAACGCATGTAATGAATTTAACATTAGCTCCAAGTATGACTTTACACAAAAGCTTGATGATCACTAGGGCATGGGAACATTGTATTATGCTATGAGTCGCAGACAATACCCTCAAGATTACTGGCCTCCCTACTCTTCATTTTTGTCAAAAAGTACAATCTGGATAGGCTCAATAGAACAAAAACAGTCTAATGCCTGGACCACATTTATCTTAGACGAAAGTGATGGGTTTACTCAAGCGGGAGTCGAACGCATTAATGAGTCTATAAGAACATATGTGTGATGTTTACTAGGAGCCCAATCACTAACAAAATCAAACATCTTAAATAGGAGTGGCAAATTTGAACCACAAAAACAATTTCTTGCAAACCTGGAAGATGCTATAAACTCAGCAGTAGATCTCCCAAAAAGCATACAGCGATATCAAGACGTTCTCAGATATGCCAGATCAAAAGTTGACTTTGTAGTTGGCATTGGATTATACATGTTACCATCTGACCTTCAACTTCAAATCGGAACAATAACAAATTATAATAATGAAATAATTGTTGCAAGGGCTGATCAGAAATTAGGACTCTATCAATCAGTAAACTTGGGTCCAACAACCACACATTTACAGACATCAGCAAAAGCGGTTCAAATATTAATAACACCAGTTTCACCAGTGCCAGTTACACCAGCGCCAACACCTGTACCAGTTACACCGGCCCCAGCCCCGACCCCGGAACAAGCACGGGCAAACACACATGAGTCAAAGAGAACTGCATTGGTAATAGGCCTTAGTGGATTAGGGATATTACTTTTTTACCCGTTTCATTAAACATCTTGTGATTAATCCTCCTACTGTCACCAGAAAGACCCACACATGCTCCGCCATAAACCCTACTACCTTCCCTGCTGTACTGATCAACCAACTGACAACACTCCCTATTATACCAGGCAAAGCATCCATTGCTTAAACAGCCAATTTCTTAAGCAAGTCTGATATATGTGACAACTGTTTCTTTACCCACGACTGTAAATCTTTTGGGTCTGGTGGCGGACCAGAAGGACTTGGAGGAGCTGGTGGAGATGGAGTTCAACCGCTTGCGCCTCCACCAGACAACGGTACTGATAATAAACCCAAGAGCAGTAATTAAACTCACAATTGTAATACCTTGTTCTCTGAAAAGTGTTTTCAATCTCTCAGCCAAAGTTGTGTCTTCATGAAGTATTTACTGAATAGTTTCTCTAATCCTGTTGACCTGTGTTTTTTATTTTTTCTTTCCCAATTTCAACTACTTCTAGTCATGCAGATCTTTCTATTTGCAAATCTTTTAATCGTTGCTGCATTCTTTCTTTTATTTCTGTGTCATAATTTTCTTTGTCTACTTTACCTAGTTTTTTTTTCCCCCATTTCAATATGATTATCAAGCTCACCTAGTTTGGCTACATTATTCATCAGTTCACCTCTGATTGTTTGTAGTGTTTTATCCAACCCCAATATCTCCCACATGGACAAAGGAGAGTCATCTATTGTTGTCATAGCCTTATTTATATGCCCTTCTGTAAAAGAGGTTTCTTGTATTACCTTGTCTGCTATTTCTGGCAGGCTTTTTACTTCTGCCATTTCAATTTCTTGTCCTGTTGGCAACCTTGTTTGTGCGTCATGAAGAGCACTAACAAGTTGGGGTGGTACCAGGGTATGGCTTGCGCTGCTTATGCCCCCAATACCAAGGTACTTTGCCAACTTGGTATTACCACCGACTTCACCTATAATTGTACTTAAAGCTCTAAACTTCGCAGGATCTTTTTATAAGTCAATTGTACTTTTCCTTTGTCTGTATTTACAAAAAAGTGACCATTGCTGTCAAGATCAAACTGATTAGGATCTACGATGTCCGGGCGATTACCTACACTATCATAAAAAGAGTTCATTTTGCTTTCTAAAGTTCATGGCGTAAACTTAAAGTATTTCTTGTACCAACCATATCCATTGTACTATTACCAAAATCATACATGTCATCCATTTCAATATCATGATCAAATCCTCCCGCTGCCATTCTTTTTATTAATTAATATTTTTGATTTTTGCATAATAAAATGACATCTTCCTACGGATCAAAGTTAGACCCATACAGAAAACTACGTGTACCTCTAGGTGTTAAGGGCATTAGGCAATCAATTGTTATTACAAACAATCCTAGTACCATAGATCAAAACCAAACTCTTACTGTCAAGTTTCCGAACCTAGGTCCCAGTGACGTTATTGTTCCTGGTACTGAAAACTTCGCATTTAATATCGGACTTTTATCAGAATCAGACGCAAACAGAACACTAGTTGACAACCTTGGTAGAGTAAGTATTAGAACTATTAAAGTTAAACTTGAAGGCCAAGAAGTGTTTAGTCTGGATGATGCTGTATATTCTACTGCTACAAAGATTTGTGGCTCACTAGGGAAGAATGAGAAGATGGTGTTTACCAAGGCTTTTATACATTAGTTAATTATTTGGGTTTAACGCCAAGCAGGCGACTAAGGCCATCTCATGGCGGGATGGGTAAAAATCTGGTCAGCCAGACTAAAAGCAAGGTCTTAAGACAAGATGTAAATACAGCTTAAAAATGTTCAGGCTAAAATGTCGCAAAAGTCTTTAAAAGAAACGTATACAGACTCTCAAAAAGGGCAAATAAAAAATATTCACATAGTCTATAAATGCTCAGATCTTGTTAAAAATATTGCATTCTCTCAAGAAATTGAATATTTTGTCTGGGGGAACATCCCGGAACAAAACCTTCAAGGAGTCTGCTGTGAAGTGTTTATATCTCGTATCAATTAGATCAGCACAATACAGCAAAAAGTGTCGAACAGAAAACTGCTCATCACAGGCAAAACGCCATGGACGCTCATCCTGTTTAAGTAAGTAAGAGTGCGTAACATATGTGTGCCCGATGTGGAGCCGAGCAAGAACAGTCTCCTCACGGCGGCTGCCGCAGCGGAAAGGTAGACTGTCGGACACCGTAGGAAGAGCTTCATGAAGCTTGTTCCCTTCCTCTTTGTCCCACTCGGACTGCCACTCGTGGGCTATATACGCACTAATCACAGGTTTAAAATCACTATAAACAGTTTGTGTGTCAGGGACAGGGTCACTGCGGGCACTGTTGGCAGCAGAATCTGCGATTCTGTTGCCTTCGATGCCCACATGGCCCGGGACCCAAATAAAAATGATGTCATAATATTCCTTCATCAAGTCTGCGCAGAGCTCTCTAATCTGCACCAGCAGTGGATGGTCTGTTCCCGCACCCTGAAGGGCCTGCAGGGCAGAAAGAGAGTCAGAATCAGGAAATTCCTTTCCCGAGACTGCTAAGCATGCTTGAGTGCCAGCAGAATTGCCTGCAGTTCTGCACTAAATACAGAGAGATGGAGCTTAAATGGGCGTCTAGGATGGCGAGAGGACACTGCAGCTGCAGCCACTCTCCCATCCTCAGACTTGGACCCATCCATATAAAGACGACAATAGCCAGGAAAAATTGAAAGGAGTTCATTGAGGCTCTGTTGGTATATGGCTGGTGGAGTACAATCCTTCTTGTGGGCGGTCAAGTCCAGCAAGATGTCAGGAACTGGTAGTAGCCAGGGTGGAGTGACGTGTTGCAGAGATTCCGAAACTTTGTCCAGGTCCATTCCGGCCACCTGCAGATGAGGTCGGACACGGAAGGAAAGTGGATGGACAGCTCCCGGATGGGCATCGTAAATCTCTGCAAACGATGGGTTAAAAACACAATCATAGGCAGGATTTTCTGGATGGGCCTTCAGCTTCAGAACGTAGCTGAGCAAGAGGCGGATGCGGCGGAGCCTGAGAGAAGGTTCCCCTGCCTCGGCATACAGACTAGGAACTGGAGATGTCCTGAAGGCTCCCAGACATATGCGCAGACCTTGATGGTGAATTGCGTTCAGACGCTGTAGAACAGACTTGGAAGCTGAGCCATATACCACAGAGCCGTAATCCAGTTTGGACCAAACAAGGGCCCGGTACAGTCGAAGTAAGACAATGCGGTCTGCAACCCAGTCAGTACGACCAACGACACGAAGAATGTCGAGGGCCTTCCGACAGGAGGTTCTAAGGTAGTTAACATGGTTGCAGAAGGTCAGTCTTTTGTCAAAGATGACCCCCAAAAACTTTGCCTCTTCGGCCACCTTAATTGGCACTCCAGCAATGCTCAGGCTAGGTGCTGGAAAAAAATTCGTCTGGTTAGTAAAATGCACACAGACTGTCTTGGAGGCCGAGAACCTGAATCCATTGAGAGACACCCACCCCTGGATGCGATCAACGCACAGCTGCAGGCGCCTCTCAAGGGACGCAAGTCCTCGACCTCGTGCACACAAAGCAAAGTCGTCCACAAACAAAGAGCATTCAGAATCATCCTTGATGGCCTTTACAATGTTATTTATTTTAATGCTAAATAAAACAGGAGACACCCATCTCCTGTTCAAAGGAGTCGGAGAGGGTGGAGCCCACACGGACATGGAACGACCTGTTAGACAAAAAATTGTGAATAAAAACGGGCAGGTACCCTTTAAAACCCATGTCCGACAAATCAGACATTATACCATACTTCTAGGTAGTGTCATATGCCTTTTCAAGATCAAAGAAAATTGCATAGACATGCTGCTTGTTGACAAAAGCATCTCGGATAAAAGACTCAAAGCGGACTAGATGGTCAGTTGTACTATGGAAGCGACGGAAACCGCGCTGGAGGTCTGTGATGAGACCCTGTGACTCAAGATGCCACAACAGTCGGGCGTTGACCAAGCGTTCCATAGTTTTACATAAACATGATGTCAAAGCTATTGGCCGGTAGTTGCCCGGGTTGGAAGGATCCTTACCCGGCTTGGGAATTGGCACAACTACAGCCTGGCGCCAAGATGGCGGAAAAAAACCAGTTATCCAGATAATGGTTAAAGGCCTTGAGAAGTACAAGGAGTAAATCCTCAGGCAGATGTGTTAGGAGCTGATAGTGGATGGTATCTAATCCAGCAGCAGTCAGTACATTTCTGCATGGCTTGCTGCAATTCTGAAAACGTAAAAGGGGCATTATAGTCTTCCGAGTTATCTGATATAAAATCACAAGTACAAGATTTTCTCTTCTCCTTCTCTCTCTGGCTCTGTTGAAGAATTATGGGCAATGGTGGAGGCAAGGAAATTGGACACAGCCTTTTTATCTGTGACCAAACTGGCACCATCTCTAAGATGGCCAACAGAAGCCGAGCCACCCCTGCCCCTAATTCTTCGAACAGCCTTCCAGACTTTTTGGGATGGAGTCCTAAAAGATAAAGATGAGACGAAGCGTCTCCAGGAAGCACGGCGTTCGCGTTAAAAAATGTAACGGGCTTTTGCCCGCTGTCTTTTAAATGTTAAAATATTTGCTTGCGACGGATTACGAAAGCACGTCACTGAGCAGATTTGCGCATTGTTTGGGCCTTGCGGCACTCTTCATTGAACCATGGTACTCTCAGCTTCCGAGGGAGTGATGTGGAAGTTCTAGGGATGGTTTCACCTACTACGTCCAACAAAATAGAAGTAAAACAAGAAACAGGTTCTTCAGCTGACATGACCACCTCCTCTGTAAGACGAGACTGACAGAGGGAGGCGAACAGAGGCCAGTTAGTTTTCTTGAGATTCCAGCACCCCACTGGCGAATCCTCCTCACAGCTGACTGATGACAGGACTACTGGGAAGTTGTCACTACCACACAGGTCGTTGTGAACCTTCCAGTCAAAGTCCAGCATGAGAGAAGGATCACACACAGTGAGGTCTAGAACAGAACTAGATCCTGAACCTGAGTATGTAGGTGAGCCATCGTTAAAGACACATAGGTTAAGTTGAGAAAAAACATCTTCTAACATCTGACCTGTGCCATCATAGTGGTCACTATCCCAAAGGTGAGCGTGACTGTTAAAATCCCCCATGAGAATAAAGGGAGGGGGCAGTTGATCTACTAAGTTAAAAATATCATTACTACAGATCCGCAGTGATGGTGGCAGGTAAATACTGCATATGGTTATGGTCTTCTTTAAGGTAACCCGAGCTGCGACAGCCTGAAGACAGGTGTCGATGCTAACGGAGCTAAATAAAATTTGGCTACTAATGAGAAGAGCCGCTCCACCCGAGCGCCTCTCCGAATCAGAGCCTTTATGTATAATAACATTAAAACCATTAAAGGACACAGGATCAGAAGTCTTCAGGTAAGTCTCCTGAAGAGAGATTACTGAGGGGTTATAGAACTTGACTAAAAGACGTATTTCCTCAAAGTTAGCTTGAAAACCACGACAATTCCACTGAAGCAAAGAGTACATGATGAAGTCTTATCTGGGGGTAAGGAGTTCCCTTCCCCCCCCCCCCCTTTTCCTTTACCTTGGAAGGAGTTGAAGAAACAGAGGGGGGGGGGGGGGGCTCCTCTGGTTCTTCGGAGATGAAGGGGGTGGAGCTGCTGCAGCATCAGCAACGACAAATTCCATCCCTCCATCCGCTCCTCCAGTGCAGCATATTTGCTTTGAAGGGGGACATAAGTGTTCCCCTTCTTGGCCCGTGCGCACAGCGGTCCCATAGATTTCTTAGACCCCTGGTCCTGGGCAGCGTTCCTGCCGCTAGGGTTAGCGGCCTTAGAAGGCTGACCAGAGCCAGAAGCCTTTGGAGTTGACTGACCCACAGGTTTGGGTGGGGGCTTAGGCTTAGGGGCAACAGAAGGCGGAACTACCGGACCGGCAGTGTCCGCCTTCTGCGTTCCCTGGCTCCTCTTCACCACCGGAGGAGGGTTACTCTACAGGGGCGAGATGAGCCGAGGCTCCGCCCCCAACCAAGAAGTTGGGGTTTGACACGAAAAGTCTTTGGTGGGGCGCTTGCCTGCCACCGCTGCACTGAAAGTGTACACAGAGGTGTTAGAGGTTGGGGCAGCCGCAGCTGCACCAGGGCCTTCAACCTGTTTTTGGGCATCCAGAAAGGACAGCCCCTTCTCCACACGCACCTGCTGAATCTTGCACTCGGATATCCAATGAGGGCATTTCTTATCCGAAGCCATATGAGCTCCCTGGCAATTCACACATAGGGGGGGGGGGGGGGTGGCTGTGCAGGACTCAGCAGAGTGTCCGGGCCTAGTGCAACGGGCACATGAAGCCTTTGCCTGGCGGTATGTCTTCTGCCAATGGCCATACTTTTGGCACTTAAAACAGCGGAGGGGGAGAGGGACATACTTTTCCAATCTCAAGGAGTAGTAACCTCCCCAGATGGTAGTAGGAGGGGTGGGGGTGCCAAACGTCAGGATGATGGTAGGGAGACGGATCTCCTCACCACCTCGCTTGGAAGCGGCACTCCACCAGCAAGTCACCAGACCTGAGGCGCTGGGCGTCAGGCCTGCCAACACGGCTCCTGAGGGTCTCCCCCACCAGAAAAGGATGCAGCTTGGTAACTGGTTTCTCCTTCATCTTGCTATGGACAATGAGGAAGCAAGGCCATACAGCCGACGCCTGAGGCGTCGCTTCCTCACAGTCTGAGTCACTGTCATTTTCAATGTTGGTGGCTATGTGCCGCTTCTGTGCAAGTTTTTTTTTTCCCCATATTATATTAGTAGAGATATTCATCCCCGGGGGTCCGTGCCCGCCACCGACCCCAACAAGGGAAAGTGCAAATGTCGGCGGGTCTCCAGCCGATGCACAATGGAGACTGCCCGAAAGATATACTCAAGGGGGTAAGCCCGATTGAACCGTTTGAGCCACCGCCTTCTATCACACTGTTGAATGCAGGGGAATACTGGCATAAAGCACCTAATCAGCTGCAGAGGATATAGCATGGTGCTCCGTATATCAACCCGCATGTCAGCAGTGAGATAGGGCTCAACGTGACAAGAGCCGATTGACTAGGCCGGTAGGACTAGCCTCCCGTTTAGGTAGAAGTCAAGGTTGAAGTGGAGTGTTGGCACCAGTGAGCCACAACCCAAAGGGAACCTCAGCCACCAGGATCCTCTTTTCCCCCGACACGGGTCTCCAAGCACGGTAAACACTTGGGATCCAAAGGACCAAAACGTCACGAGTATTTTTAAGGACCAATCCAACATGGTACGACCTGGGTTAGCACAGCTCCTTAAAAACCGGACCAGTGAAAAAGACTGAACAACATATCTGCTGACATCAAGTCCTAATCCTGGACAAAGATGGCACCCCTCTGCTAGCCCACTCAGTCAGGGACAAGGCATACAGTCAGATAAAGTTGCCAAACTCAGAATCAATGCAAGAGATAAATCAACCACAGCAGCTAAGGATGTTATATTGGCAGAAACATATGGAAGTAGATTTTACATTTCACTTGAATTCGAAATTCTGACAGCGCATTTGCCTTATTACCAAGGAGCACTGAATGACCGTCTAAGTTTTGAACTAACCTTTAATGACTACTCTAAAGTTATCAAATCATCCGACACAGATGCAACATATAAGATCTCTAACATTTCCTTGGAATATGAAATTGTCAAACATGCTCATCTACCTAGTCTCATACAAAATCGGTACCAGTCAAGACTTCCAATATATTATGACCGTGTGATAAGACACAGCACAACACCCAAAGACAAAAGTGATACAATGTGGAACATCAATTTGAACACGCTAGGTCACTAAAAGGCATTCGTATGTTGTTCATTGAACCAGGAAGTCCATACAAAAAGGATTCAGAAAAATTCTACAATCCAAAGATTACACATTTATCCTGCACTATTGAAGGGCGTCCTAATCAAGTGTATGCTTCAGGCATGCTACCTTACCAACACTATGACGAAATCATAAAATGGTCAGGTGGAAGGCTTAGAGAAAAACCAGCAAACATGGCATGCAAAGATCTACATCTGTACGACATAAGAATGGCCCATACCTGACAAACAAGTATGCACTTTGGCTAGACCTACGTAGTGCAGGCGACGACTACCTACATGGGTCAGGTCGTAATGTGATTGATTGATTGATTGATTGTACATTGCTTAACGTCCCGACAGCAACAAGGCTTTCTCAGGACGTGCCTGCACTGCTTGTGAAAAAAAAACAACCAACTAAACAGAACATTGAATGTATGTCGCCAGCCGGTCAAACACATTAAATAAACCTAACACATGGGGCCTAAATAAAGCTAAGACCATTTAGCAACACACATCCAATATCAAGAGCTACAGGCAGGGCAGACAGTAGGGAGAGTTTAAAAAAGGCAAATACAGGTGAATGGACCTCGGGTAGACAGAAACACATGCCCCAGAATAGAGAGAAAACCCCACCCTGTGGGGCTGACTAGGGTGACCCTGGGAACTAAAAAATACCTAACCCCACCCAAGTCCCCCAGGGCAGACCCGGGTGGGGTAGGTCATAATGTGACGGAATTACAATCCAGATACAAAAAAGAGTGAGACCATAGGTGCAATAAATATATATTTGTATCTAATTTGTATTAAAATTATATTCTGTTTTAAAATTAACTTGCTGACACTCGACCCACACTGTGGTTTGTTTTGTGGTGCCACAGGCTGTGGGAAAACTGAATTTGTTCTTGATCTCTTACAAACAAGATATATCCACCATTTTGAAAACATTGTGATATTTTGTCCTATTATCAAACACAACAAAGCTTATCACAACCGTTTATTCATTTGGTCTGATCACAACATTTATTTAGTCGACCCTGAGAAAAAACTGAATGACTATCTGCAGTATTTTTACAAGCAATTTAAAGGGCAGCCAACTTTGTTTATTGTTGATGATTGCTCTGCAGAGAAAGACATTGTCAAAAAGTTAGTTAGTTATTGGTGTTTAACGCCGAGCTGGCGACTAAGGCCATCTCACGGCGCTGTCAAAAAGAGGAACACATTGACAGAACTTGCCTTCAGTGGCAGGCACGCAAAAATATCAGTTTATGGATTCTCACTCAAAAATATAAATGCTGTACTAAAAGATTTCCGAGAGCAACTAAAGTTTATCTGTTTGTTTTACTGTAAGGATCGTGACAGCTTTGAAGACCGTCTCAGGGAGAGCGATGTAATACCCAACAAACTTGAATGAGACGATGTGAAAAACAAACTGAAATCCACTAAGCATCTAAAGCTTATTTTAATGACAGATCAGCCCCACTGGATATGGATTAGTAAATTAATTTATACTTTTGATTTGGTCAATAAAAATGACAAACAGACAAACCAATGATATCACAGAATGCTTCCGAGATGTTGAGCACTTTTATGACTTAAAAACACATGTTAAACAGCCGTTTGCACCTGCCATAAAACTCTCAACACCAACAGTGATATACACGACATCTAAGTGACTTTGGAATATGCCGATGATCTACCATGCTATGAATACAAGACTGTTGATTTTAGAACACATACCTTTAAAGTTAATGATGCTAACTGTGACTGGTTTGAGGCACTGTGCGAACACATTATATTCCAACAACTATGTAAACTACATGATTATATTGAACGTGTTACAGTTAATAAAGTGGTATTACACATACAGTGCGAGGGTCGCCAGCGGTGCCGGCAGTAATATTTTTATATTTATTATTTTGTCTGATAAATAAAAACGATTAACAACGTGATCAATGTTACAGACTGCTTCAAATATATCCAGCACTTTGATCAGTTAAGAACAGATTTCAGGCAGCCAGACATAACGCCAATAACAAAATAATCCTTTGTCTTTTAGAATCTATTTTTGTATTTTCTACTGCACAAATATTGCCTGGGGCTGGTTGGTGCAGGACCTTGGTCTTGTTGAGACTGACACATCATCCGCCTCTTCCATGATGGAATGGTAGGAGTTGTCCAGTCAAACAGTGACACATCCGCACCCTTCAACATTTCCAACGGTGTGAAACAAGGTTGTGTTCTTGCCCCCGTGATGTTCAACCTGTTCTTCGCGTGTGTCCTGACCCATGCAGTACGCGACCTTGAGAAGGGAGTGTACCTGAAGTACAGACTAGACGGCTCTCTCTTCGACCTCCGTCGACTGAACGCCAGGACCAAGACCATCGAGAGACTGATTCTTAAGGTGCTGTTTGCCGATGACTGCGCGCTGATGGCGCACACAGACTCTGACCTCCAGACCATTGTCAACAGGTTCTCGGAAGCCTCTCGACTGTTTGGCCTCACCATCAGTCTCAACAAGACCGAGGTCCTGCACCAACCAGCCCCACGCACAAGAGCCCCCCCCCCCCACCCACCCAAAGTGTATATTGAAGGCACCGAGCTGAAGACTGTCGACCAGTTCAGGTACCTGGGGAGCATCATATCTTCTGATGGTACAATCGACAAGGAAATCGCAGCTGCATCAGCAAAGCCAGCCAAGCCCTGGGTCGTCTGCGCACTCCTGTGTTGAATACCCCCACCCGGGTCTGCCCTGGGGGACTTGGGTGGGGTTAACTACTTTTTAGTTCCCAGGGTCACACTGGTCAGCCCCACAGGTTGGGTTTCCCTCCTATTCTGGGGCATGTGTTTCTGTCTACCCTTGGTCCAATCACCTGTATTTGCCTTTTTAAAACTCTCCCTGGTGTCTGCTCTGTCTGTGGCTCTTGATGTTGGATGTGTGTTGCTGAATGGTCGGCTTTATTTGGGCCCCATGTCGTAGGTTTATTTAACGTATTAGACCGGCTGGCAACATACATTCAATGTTCTGTTTAGTTTTTTTTTTCACAAGCAGTGCAGGCACGTCCTGAAAAAGCATTGTTGCCATTAGGATGTTAAGCAATGTACAATCAATCAATCAATCAATCAATCATGTGTTGAATAACAACAACATCAAGCTCTCCACCAAGATCAAAGTCTACAAGGCAGTAGTCCTCCCCAGCCTCCTGTACGGCTGTGAGTCATGGACGCTGTACAGAAAGCACCTCAAGCAGCTTGAACGTTTCCACATGAGATCCCTGTGCTCACTCATGGGCATCAAATGGCAAGACAAGGTGACAAACCTGGAAGTCCTGGACAATGCTGGCTTAGTGAGTGTTGAAGCCTTGATCTTAAAGACACAACTTCGCTGGACAGGTCATGTCATTCGCATTGATGATTCTCGTATGCCACGCCAACTCCTGTATGGTGCACTCTCAAAAGGCCACAGGAAGCAAGGACGGCCAAAGAAACGCTTCAAAGACTGCATAAAAGACAGCCTCAAGTACTGCGTCTTCCTGGTAAAGGAACTTGAAGCACAAGCACAAGACAGATCTGGCTGGCATGCCGCCACCAGGAAAGCCTGCACGCTCTTTCAACAAACGGATCACCAGTGCCAGAGCTCGCAGAAAGACAGTGTCGTCTCTCCCTACAGCTCCTTCCAGTGCCCCGATTGCCCTCGCAGGTGTGGCTCCAGGATTGGCTTGACCAGCCACACCCGCACCCACAAATAGAAGTCATGCACAATGACGACATCATCGGTTTCGATGGTCTACCCATTATTAACTTAGTATGAGGCAAAGCACTTGACACATTCTTAACTTGAAACATATTTTTAACCCACCGCCAAGAGCTCCAAAAGGATTTTTTGCTTTATTTTTTATTACATTATAAAATGAATCAAGATGAATTACTTCTTCTAAGCGATATTTGTGCGGTAGAAAATACAGAAATAGAGTCTAAAAGACAAAGGATTATTTTGTAATTGTTTTTGGAAAATCAAAAGTTTATCTCGAAAAATGTTATACAACAGAAGACATTGAATTACTCACAGCTGACAAAGTTATTGGATTTGCACACTAAGTACGACAACCACATTGGTTCATTAATGACTCGTGATTTTAGTCGATCTCTCATCTGTCTATATACAAAGGTTGTTAACTGCTTTTTCCCCGTGGACAGTGATAATCTGTCACATGACCTCAAAACAAATCCCATTGTTTCAATTTCAATTGGCAAATTAGCATGCCTTATGTTTTACAAGTTTGGCAATTACCTGGCTCCTTTAATTGCTCTTCTTATTACGGTAAATCTTGCTGATTTTTCAAAAATAAATTTTAAAGCAGAAGAAAATGGATGACACTCAGGCGACTCCACAGACGAGCCCTGCCTTGACTCGGATTCAAACTGTGTTTAAGGTTAAAATCCCGGAGAGAATTGAGGTAGGAAAAAAATTAGCCGAATGGAATAAGCAAAAAAAAATTGTAACTGCAGGCGTTAGCACAAAAGGATCATATAACTGACCCACCCCCACTGTCAGAACCATCAGCGACCCCAGCGTCATTGCCACCACCACCACAACCGCCATATATCAAAGTGAGAGACTTTCAACTGAACCTGCCACCCATCAGTCTAAACCCAAAATAACAAAATATATAGTTGGCTGATTTGTTATATGATTTGGTTACGTAGGTTACAAATTATACAAAAAATACAAACCACAAACTCGACCAGTGTCTAAAAAACAAGACACTCCAAAAACAAAGCAAGAAGTCTCCACATTATCAGCAGCACCAAAACCTTACGACCCATTTTTTATGCAGTGAATAAATTTATTATTTTAATTTTTGTGGCCTAAGAAAAGATGAGCCACACAAAGAACATAATGAATCTTGTCTATTACTCTGCCGTAATAAGTGGTCTTGCAATAGCTTACACTATGCTAGGGCAAAGTCTTCTCAAAATACGTTCTGCAGACATGGTAAGCTAGATTTTGAGGACAGCGCTAAGCTAATTGCGGTTGTCACAGCGTCAATTGCCACAAAAGACTTTCTTGTCAAGCAAGGAATTATTCCAGAAAATGTATCTATGTAAATAAAAATATGGCAACATTGTCTGTTATTTTTGGCGATTGCATTTAGATCAAATTATTTTTTTCAAAAGTGAGTAAGGAGGAGTGTGCGGAAGAAATGAGACAACACAATGAGGCGTCTGAAAAGTTGCACAAGCTGAACAAGAGTACGAGAAACAAAGAAATGAGAAACTTGATTTTATCAATGAAAAACTCAGGCTGGAAGGTCACGCACAGCATACATTTTTAAATGTTGATGACGCTATCAAAGAATACTACCTTGTTACTGGCGAAGACATGTCCACCCCACAGCTGAAACTTAGCGACTACTACCAACCCAGCCCACAACAAAGAAATGGAGAAATAATTTTCATAATAGTAGGCATGACTTTCGTTTATTTTACAGGAGTTTTTCTTGCTAGAAAAAATGACAGACGTTGACACCAGGGCCAGGGCTAAACTATAGAAAATATATTACTCTCCGATTGGCTACTGGAAAGGAAAAACTGCAATAGAGAAATTGTATGCAGCTGTAGGCTGCAGCAGTGGCGATGTCACACTCGATCAAGTAAAACAGTGGCTGCCAAAAAAAAAGGCATTTGGCAAATATATCTACCTGGGCCCAGAAAAATAATAAGACCACACTTTGAAAACACCATCCCTAATGACACACACCAAACGGATTTATTGTTCCTTCCACACGATACAATAAGAAAGAAGCGATACAAGTATGCACTGACTGTTGTCGACATTGTGTCCTGATACAAGGACGCCGAACCCATAACTGACAAGAACGCTACCACTATAGCCACAGAGTTAACATTGATATATATAGCTGGGGTCCTTTGAAATATCCTAGGCTTGTTCAAGCCGATGATGGAAGTGAATTCAAAGGTGCCGTTAATCAATTATTTGCAAAGCATGGTGTATTGATTAGACGAGGCATATCAGGCATGCACAGATCACAGGCAATTGTTGAGATCTTTAACAAACAATTATCGGAGAGGCTTTTCAGTTATCAGTATTCTAAGGAACTCATGCATGACACACCTAACACTGAGCAGGTTAAGAGATTACCATCTGTGATAAAAGCAATGAATAACGAGGGTCACCCAAAACCTGCTGATGTTATTAAATTGAAAACAATGCCGCCCGCGACAGGGGCTATAAACACCATCAGACACAAGCTTGTTTACAAAACAGGTGAGATGTCTGTATCAATCCGGTGAGGCAGAAAATGACGTAAGACGAAGGGCAACTGATTCAATATGGTCTACATCTGTTCACAATATATTAAATAAACAGTCCCCAGCGCTGGTGGCAACCCATCGATTTATTATCTATATGAGCCTGCCCCTCAGAGGGCATTTGTCAGAGAAGAATTACAGATTATTCCACCAGACACTGTTACTCATTTTTAACCATTTCGGCCATTTCATCAATGAGTTCATCAATCAGTTCATCACAAATGTCTTCAGATAACTTGAGCCTGTAATGTCCAGGTGCATAAGCCAATTCCTTAGTATGAAACACTCGTTTTGTGTCCCCTACTGCAAGTGACTTTTTATGTGTTTGGATCATTTCAAGATTATGTCTATTTGACCTCAGTGTCTTGTTTGTATAATCAGGCATTAGTTCTCCATCTAAAACTTGCTTGTAGTGTTCATGACAAATGTCTTTATTTTTTATCGCTTTAAAAAAAAAAAAACATTTTGCTTTAGACTGACTGCCTTTCTGGTGCAGTATGGAATACATTTTCGACCTCAGTCCAACGTATTCAACAATAGGCACTCCATTTAGTTTCGTCTTTAAACTTTCCATGCACTTTCTTGTTTTGTGTGCTGTATAGCGGGTGATCCTTAGGATAATCAGACGTGTCATACATATGCAACTCTGTTTTCATGTCTTTATAAAAGTCTTCAGTAGGCACATCTATTATCATAGAGTCGGTGTCAGTGTATAACAGTTGGCATTCAGGGTACTTTGGTTTAAAGTAATCATAGTAGAATTCAAGCATCAACAGTTTTGATGACTCAAGAATTGCCATACCAATGAATACTGCCTTGTCCAGTTTAACAATCTTTTTTGAGTGTCACTGCATACAATGATGGATGAAACTCTTTATACCCTGTGTATTGTGGCTTACCTGTAAGTTTAATTGCACCTGATTCAGTCATGACCAGTCTCACATCTTTGCGGTGATGAGGATTTTCCATCGTCTTTCCAAAATAGGCATTGTTCATAAGCTTAAAGAAGTCTTTGTCAAATGCAGTGTTACTGTCCCTTGCACGAAGGGTTGTGTTTTTCATTATGTAATCTTTCATGAAAGCACACTGATCAAATTCAATGCCTCTGTGAACTTTCTTTAGTATTAACCCATGCCTTATGTAAAACTACAGGAGGTGATAGTGACAAATGTAACTGAATTATCATTCAAATTTGGCACAAGTTTAGTGTCTTCATTTTTCCCCCGTCAAAGACATTTTCTCAACAGCTAATGGATAATCATAGTGGTAATCGTGTAGGTGGTGTGGGTACTCTAGGTCGACTTCAAAGATCCAACCTTTTTCATCATTTTGATCACGAGTCATAATACAATGTGTTAAGTGTGTTATATCACACTTTGACAAATCATGCAGATGAAAGTTTTTCGGGGGCAATAACTCAGTCATTGCCCACCCATACAAGTTACATGCGTCCTTGTACAGGATATAATTAGATGACCTTGAGGGGTCAAAGTTGGTAAGATATTTATTATTAGCTTTGGCATAATTATTTACTGCCATGCTAATGCCTCCCCTCAATCTGTGGTCCACCATGTCAACCATCATGCGATCAGACAACAAGTCTATATATATCTTACTGGATTTTAAAAATGCATGCCAGGACTAGTTATGTAGCTGGCTGGATCAAAACCATAGTGCAAGAGACCCTTTTCATGATAACTTTCAAATATGTCCGGTAGCAAGCAAACATCAGCTTTTAAGTACTGATCATGGTAGTCATCAATCGTTTGACATGCATCGAGAGCATGCTGGTATTCAGAGTTTTAAATACCTTTGCCATTTAGTGTAGAATAAAATGCCTCTTTTGGAGGCAGACTCCCTTCCTCAAACACAACCCAGTGATCAATGTACTCATAGGGATAGACTCCTTTCTTGATCAACTCCAGCTCAAAATATTTAATTAATATTGGAAACTCAGTCAGTCCTTCTGCCAGACTAGCAAGTCCTAAATACAAATGTTGCATGGAGTCATACAATGCTAATTTGTTGTCAAGCCTAAAAGTCAAGTACTTCTCAGTTGTCTGAGCAATACAACTAATGTTTTTGTAAGACTCATCTACAGCACACATGATAATGTGTGAATCGTGCCCTTTGAGATTGTGGAAAAAGGTTGGTAGTTTCTATGTCTTGGGATCTATTTTTAGTTTTAAGTTACATGCACCATGTGCAGCACCTCTGTAACACCCAGTTATGTGGTCATGGTCACGAACTTTATCACCCCCTAGGTGTTCACAAATCCAACACATCTCTGCTGTAACAGAATTTAGTTTGTCATGTTCTGTAATCACCAAAGGCATCTGACAGTTTTCCAGATAATGTACTACCTGATTGTGCAGTTGTCTCATTTCTGTTAAAAACTCAGCTGCTGCATTTTCACCTCTGTAGATAACAGGTTCTTTATGCTCACCATCTGACCTAACAAGAATGTATCCAAAAGAATACACCACTTGGTCACTCAATTTTGGTAATGATTCTGGAACAGGACCCTCGTATGGTACATTGTTGATTGTACATTGCTTAACGTCCCGACAGCAACAAGGCTTTCTCAGGACGTGCCTGCACTGCTTGTGAAAAAAAAAATAAACAGAACATTGAATGTATGTCGCCAGCCGGTCAAATACATTAAATAAACCTAACACATGGGGCCTAAATAAAGCTAAGACCATTTAGCAACACACATCCAATATCAAGAGCTACAGGCAGTGCAGACAGTAGGGAGAGTTTTAAAAAGGCAAATACAGGTGAATGGACCAAGGGTAGACAGAAACACATGCCCCAGAATAGAGAGAAAAACTCACCCTGTGGGGCTGACCAGGGTGACCCTGGGAACTAAAAAGTACCTAACCCCACCCAAGTCCCCCAGGGCAGACCCGGGTGGGGGTCGTATGGTACACCCAGTGATTCAAAATCAGCATACAACTACAAACGGCAGCTTTTGCTGATTACCATAGTTTTTTTTTTTATCCAGGATCTGGATACCTAAGTATTGTTTGAATGTCATCAGCCGACCTACAGTGCTGAACATGTTTATGTGCTAACTCAATGGAGGAAAACCTTTGTAAACATCTTTTACAAAATTCCTGTTTTCCATTATGTTTTGTTGTATGCCCATGAATTAGCTGTGACATACTCCTGATAATTGTGTAGTGAAAGTTATCTCCGGAGCCGGAGCTTGTTAATAACATATCAACATGCTTATCTTCTGACTGTCCGTAGGTTGGGGCAAGTGGTGATGCTCTAATTGGTTGTAACTTGTTAGGAGACTCATTATCCTCATCATACATTTACTGATATCCCAGGATTTAGTTCTTCAAACAAGTCTATATCTTCCACCTTAAAAGGGATTTGTATACCACTGAAGTTGAGTTTGTTTACAAATTTGGTGTAGTTAGATACATGCTCAGATTGTTTTTATAACATGCAGTTTGGCGAGCACACACCACATACAACAACAGTGATCATTGTTCTGAATATTTACAACAGCCTTTTTGTTTGCAACCTCAGTTGGTAGTGTCAACTATGATTTGCCTAATATTGGATGATACCTTGACTGCCTCAGTTGTAGTTCATGTATATACCCTTCATGCCAACCACACCCCCTCATTCTTGCTCTGTCGATTGCTTCGAGGAAGTCAGGCAACATTTGTTTTTAAACACTTTCTCCAGTTCTCCTTTTGAATTAACTGTGTGTTGTCTTGTTGAGATATATGGTGCAATCACTTCACCGCCTGCCCAGGTAAATTCTATTTTAGCAACAACCTGAATTTTTACACTACCAGCAAGAAGATTATCTTGTATTACAGAAAAAGAGTTTTCTATTGATCCATAAACATTGTAAGTGTTTGATATAGGCAAGTTTATTGTGTGAAATGCGTTTCGTAAGCTTTGTGAGCTTGGAGGGCTTTGTGCACTTTGGACGTTGTCCAGTCTTTTTATTTGTCTGACAAAATAATAAATAGAACAAAGCGACAAACTCATCGTGCTTGGTGACTTCAATGCTCGAGTTGGGCGCGAATGTGACTGCTGGGAAGGAGTGATGGGCCCACATGGACTGAGCAGATGAACAGCAACAGCAATTGTGCGCTGAGAATGGACTCATCACCAACACCCTCTTCAGGTTGGATAGTAATTACAAGACAACATGGATGCATCGCAGGTCCAAGCAGTGGCATCTCATAGACTATGTCATTGTCCGCCAGCGGGACACTTGGGATGTCAGAATCACCAGAGCCATGAGAGGAGCCGAGTGCTGGACCGACCATCGGCTGGTGCAGTCTGTCCTCAACCTGCACATTGCACCAGCACACAGGAAGGATCCTTACCCGGCTTAGGGTTTGGCACAACCACAGCCTGGTGCCAAGATGGCTGAAAATGACCGGTTATCCAGACATGGTTAAAGGCCTTGAGAAGTACAAGGATGTGTCATGCAGATGTGTTAGGAGCTGATAGTGGGTGGTATCTAGTCCAGCAGCAGAGTCATTACATTTCTACATGGCTTGCTGCAATTCTGAAAATGTAAAAGGGACATTATAATCTTCCGAGTTATCTGATATAAAATCACAAGTACAAGACTCTCGCTTCTCCTTCTCTCTCTGGAAGAAAGGTGAATAATGCTCTGTTGAAGAATTGTGGGCAATGGTGGAGGCAAGCAAATTGGCCACAGCCTTTTTATCCGTGACCAAACTGGCACCATCTCCAAGATGGCCAACAGATTGATTGATTGTACATTGCTTAACGTCCCAACAGCAACAAGGCTTTCTCAGGACGTGCCTGCACTGCTTGTGAAAAAAAAACTAAACAAATGTTGAATGTATGTCGCCAGCCGGTCCAATACATTAAATAAACCTACGATATTGGGCCTAAATAAAGCTAAGCCCATTTAGCTGCACACATCCAATATCAAGAGCTACAGGCAGCGCAGACAGTAGGGAGAGTTTAAAACAGGAAAATACTGGTGAATGGACCATGGGTAGACAAAAATGCATGCCCCAGAATAGAGAGGAAAACCCAACCTGTGGGGCTGACCAGGGTGATCCTGGGAACTAAAAAGTAGTTAACCCCACCCAAGTCCCCCAGGGCAAGGATGGCCAACAGAAGCCAAGCCACCCCCACCCCCAATTCTTCGAACAGCCTGCCAGCCTTTTTGTGACGGAGTCCTAGATGATAAAGAGGAGACGAAGCGTCTCCAGGAAGCACGGCGTTCATGTTTAAAAATGTAACGGCTTTCGCCCTCTGTCTTTTAAAGTTTAAAATATTCGCTTGCGACGGATTACGAAAAGCACATCCCTGAGCAGATTTGTGCGTTTTTTGGGCCTTGTGGCACTCTTCATTGAACCATGGTACTCTCGGCTTCCGAGGGACTGATGTGAAAGTTCTAAGGTTTCACCTGCTACGTCCAACAAAATAGAAGTAAAACAAGAAACAGGTTCTTCAGCTGACATGATCACCTCCTCTGTAATACGAGACTGACAGAGGACTGACAGAGGGAGGCGACCAGAGGCCAGTTAGCTTTCTTGAAATTCCAGTGCCCCACTGGCGAATCCTCCTCACAGCTGACCGATGACAGGACTACTGGGAAGTGGTCACTACCACACAGGTCGTTGTGAACCTTCCAGTCAAAGTCCAGCATGAGAAAAGGATCACACGCAGTGAGGTCTAGAACAGAACTAGATGCTGAACCTGGGTTAGAGTACATAGGTGAGCCATCATCAAAGACACATAGGTTAAGTTGAGAAAAAACATCTTCTAACATCTGATCTCTGCCATCATAGTGGTCACTACCCCAAAGTTGAGCGTGACCGTTAAAATCTCCCATGAGAATAAAGGGAGGGGGCAGCAGATCTAGTAAGTTAAAAAATATTATTACTACAGACCCGCAGGGATGGTGGCAGGTAAACACTGCATATGGTTATGGTCTTCTTTAAGGTAACCCAAGCTGCGACAGCCTGAAGACAGGTGTCAACACTAACGGGGCTACATAAAATTTGGCTACTAATGAGAAGAGCCACTCTACTCGAGCACCTCTCCAAATCAGAGCCTTTATGGATAGCGTTAAAACCATTAAAGGACACAGGGTCAGAAGTCTTCAGGTAAGTCTCCTGAAGGGATATTACTGAGGGGTTATAGAACTTGACTAAAAGACATAATTCCTCAAAGTTAGCTTGAAAACCACAACAATTCCGCTGGAGCAGAGAGTACATGATTATGTCTTATCTAAGGGTGAAGTTTCCCCCCGCCCCCCCCCCCCCCCCCCCCCCCTTTTCCTTTGCCTTGGAAGGAGTTGAAGAAACAGAGGGGGCCTGGCTCCCGGGCCTCCTCTGGTTCTTCGGAGATGAAGGGAGTGGAGCTGCCGCAGCACCAGCAATGACAACTTCCACTCCCTCCATCCGCTCCTCCAATGCAGCATATTTGTTTTGAAGGGGGACATCAGTGTTCCCCTTCTGGGCCAGTGTGCACAGCGGTCCCATAGCTTTTTTAGACTTCTGGTCCTGGGCAGCATTCCTGCCGCTTGAGTTAGCGGCCTTAGAAGGCTGACCAGAGCCAGAAGCCTTTGGAGTAGCCAAACTGACAGGCTTGGGTGGGGGCCGAGGCTTAGGGGCAACAGAAGGTGGTACTACCGGACCGGCAGTGTCCGCCTTCTGCGTTCCCTGGCTCCTCATCGTCACCAGAGGAGGGTTACTCTCCAGGGGCGAGAGGAGCCGAGGCTCCGCCCCCAACCAAGAGGTTGGGGTTTGACATGAGAGGTCTTTTGTGGGGCGCTTGCCTGCCACCGCAGCTCTAAAAGTATACACAGAGGTGTTAGAGTTTGGGGCAGCCGCAGCTGCACCAGGGCCTTTAACCAGTTTTGGGGCGTCCGCAAAGGACAGCCCCTTCTCCACGCGCACCTTCTGAATCCTGCACTCGGTTATCAAACGAGGGCACTTCTTGTCTGAAGCCATATGCGCCCCCCTGGCAATTCACACACGGGGGGGGGGGGGGGGGGGGGGGTGTGACTGTGCAGGACTCAGCAGAGTGTCCGGGCTTAGCGCAACGGGCGCATGAAGCCTCTGCCTGGCGGCATGTCTTCTGCCCATGGCCATACTTTTGGCACTTAAAGCACCGGAGGGGGAGAGGGATGTACTTCTTCACTTTCAAGGAGTAATAACCTCCCCAGATGGTAGTAGGAGGGATGAGAGTGCCAAACGTCAGGATGATGGTAGGAAGAGAAGTGCCTGACGTAAGTCACCCCCTGCGACTTAAGGTTCCGTACAAGTTCATCTTCTGACAGTTCTGCCAATGTTTGATCTTTTATCGCGCCTCTTGAAGAATTTATAGTTTTGTGGTGTGTGACTTCCACTGGAAAATAATTAAATATTTAAAAAAAAAAAATTCACGTTTTTATGAAATTATTTGGGATTATTCTTAAAACATTTGAATCTTTTACGAAAAAAATCAGTCTTCTCATTCAAAAACGGTATTTACAGAAGGCAACAGTTTGTCTTGGCTGCCGGATACGATTAGGATAAAACTGCAATTTTCGGCACCACTTTTTTGGCGTTATTTTTCAAAAGCTAACATAACATTGATTTTTCTTTTTTTTTAAAAACCTATCTTCTCACTAATACCCGCATGATTTTTCATAAACAGTATTTGCATTAGCCAGGTTTTTGTCCCGGCTGTTGGGTAGGATTAGGTCAAATTGTGACCTGTAAGCCCAAGGTGTGAAAATCAGCAAGAAAATTGCCATGTTTGATCCACTAATACGTAAAATGTTAGTACAGTGATGAGTGACGTACAAGATCAAGTGGTCACTATGAATAAGGTGCCCTGGGACACGATGCCATGATGCGAAGCTTGAAGTGACGTGATTTCGTTGCTCGTGCTATTCTTCTTCTTCAGAATAGCTATTGCTACACCAGACCACAAAAGTTCCGAATGGGCGGGAAGCACTGTGTATCCGTCTTTGCCTGTGTGTGTGGATCAGAGGGTGGATTAGGGTAAAAGGAGGTGGATCAGAAGGATAAACTTGAAAATAGGAACAACTTTGGGCTGTGGTACCATCTTGTTTGTTGTGATTTTTTTCCTTGGTATTATTTCTAGTTTTCATGTGTGTTTATATTCATTAGTAAAGCATTCCGAGCCTGTATATGTGGGGAAGGATGCTATAGAAAAGCACTGTATTATTATTATTTATTTAACAATCATGGCATCACAATGACTTCACTATGCAGACACACACTCTCTCTCTCTCTCTCACATACTGTCTCGTCTGTGGTGTTGCTGCAGGCTCTGCTGCCCTGGCCTCAGTGTCCATGTCAACCCTTCTCGTTTTCACAGGTTTTTTCTTTCGCTGGTGTGTTCCATCCCTCTGCTGGTCATGTCGTGCATCCCCACTCATCAGGTTCTCTAGCATTGGGGGTCGAGAGATGTACTGACCCACGCGTCCATCTGTATGCACAAAGCATGTGTTGATTTCCACATTTGAGAGAAAAATCATGTCCTCTAATCAGCAACAACCAATAACATGATCATCACGTTCTAAGCAGCAACAACCAATAACATGATCATAATGTCCTAAGCAGCAACAACCAATAACATGATCATAATGTCCTAAGCAGCAACAACCAATAACACAATCATCATGATTGTCCTAAGCAGCAACAACCAATAATACCATCATCATGTCCTAAGCAGCAACAAATAATAACGTAAATACCATACATATCTGACCACTTTTCACGAGCAACAAGAATGGCAAAGCCCTTACAGTTCACATGCATGACCAATCCACATAATCTAACCTTTGTTACCCTGACCACTCAGAAAAGGTCACTGAAATAAGCAAGTGTTCAAGTCTTTTAATATAAGTAAAGGGTTGGCTTTTGTACACACGAAATCCATGTTTGCTCAAAATTTATGCACTTTTCTGAAAATAGCATTTGAGGAGAAACAAGCTGTGTCTAGATCCATGGAGCCCAAGAACTTTGTGTCGAATGTACCTTACTTGTCAAAAGTCCTTGAAAGGGTTGTGGCAAGCCAGCTGGTTCATTCATCAGCATACAAACAACTGTCTAGATAAGTTTCAATCAGCATATCATCCAGGCTTCAGTACTGAGACTGCCCTGCTTCGAATTGTAAACAACATTCTAACATTGACTCTGGAAACCTCACACTGCTGGTGCTGTTGAACCTTAGTGCTGCCTTAAACACCATTAACCACCAGCTTTTTCTGGAGAGGCTGTCCCTTGAGGTCAGTGTGACTGGTGTCGTCCATCAGCGGTTCATGTCATACTTCCAGCATAGAATGCAGTGTGTGTGTTGGTCAGTCACAGTCTGCAGCTAGAGATTTTACTTGCGGTGTGCCCCAGGGCTCAGTCTTGCGTCTCATTCTTTTTTCATTGGACACTGCCCAGCTGGGATCAGTCATCCAAAAACACCTAGTTGACTGACAGTCATTTGACTCGCAATTATACACTCATTTTAAGCCAGACCCTGCTGCTGCTCACTCTGCCATTACCAAGCTTGAGTCCTGCTGCCTGTATGTCAAGTCATGGATGTCTAGGAACATGCTGAAAGCGAATGATGGAAAGACAGAAATCATCCTTTTTGGCCCGACTAAAAGAAAACAAAAGACTGTTATTAGAAAATTGCAGCTATGTCAGTCACTGATTCCATTCTCTGACACTGTTCATGATCTTCACCTGATTCTGCATGCAGAACTGTCCATGGTTCGCCACATAAAAAGAGTTGTCCAGTCCTGTAGATAATTTTTTTAATATTTTTTTTTATTTCACATGTGTGTGTGTGTGTGTGTGTGTGTGTGTGAGTGAGAGAGAGAGAGAGAGAGAGAGAGAGAGAGAGAGAGAGAGAGAGAGAGAGAGAGAGAGAGAGAGAGAGAGAGTGTGCGCGTGTTTATATGTTTGTGCGTGTGTGCCTAGAGTTATATTTATGTGGTATGCATCTATATAGTTTCATTTTTTGTTAGGCTTAATTCTGTATTTCTTTTAGTTTTCCTGTTTTGACACGCATGTTTATTTTTTAATCTTTATGATGTGCGTTGTATGACAGTGAACTGTATGCTGGCTGTGTGGTGTGTGTGTGCGTGCGTGTGTGCGTGCGTTGGTGTGTGTGTGTGTGTTGCAGCATGTTCGTGTTTGTATGCGTGTGGTGTAGAATGTGTGTGTGTGTGTGTGTGTGTGTGTGTGTGTGTGTGTGTGTATGTGTGTGTGTGTGTATATGTGTGTGTGTGTGTGTGTGTGATGTAGAGAATGTTTGTGCCTGTGTGCTTTTATTTACTTTTTGTGCGAAAGCGTTGTTTTGTTTCTGATAGTGTTTAATGGTAGTTCTTAGCTTAATGGTAGTAACGGCAAATTTGAAAATTGGTTCTGTCACCAAATACTTTTACCGTTATAAAATAAAGGTTCATTGTCATTGTCATCGTCACTTCGTTCATCATCACAGTCCTGTCTTTGTCTTCCTAGCATAGGCTGTACCAGCAAGAAGAAGTATGGAACAAGGTCGTTCATTCACTGTGCTCCAAAGTTATGGAATGCCTTGCCTGACCACCTGAAGGAGGCTGAGAGCTGTAGTGACTTCCAGAAGCAGCTGAAAACCCACTTCTTAGCTGCCTTTTATAACCCAAAATCGACAACCACCTCTTCTGTTTTTTTACTAAAAAAAGAGGTTATTTTCAATCCTTTTTTTCAAACCTCTCCCGAAGCGCTTTGAGCAGACTTTTTATGACTGGACACAATGCTATATCAATGGACATCAACATCATCAACAATTTTTGTCAAAATATGCGTATTTTTTAAACATTTCTAGACTCCATGTGACACTGACCTCTGAGAGAGGTCACTGATATTGGTATGTTTAGAAAGGTTTTGCCACAAAGTACCATTGGGCCAAGTTTGAAGCCTGAGGCTTGAATACTCTCCGAGAAAATGCCAACATTAAAGTTTACCACAAATGACAGATGACAGACATCGGACAGACAACAAATGGCCCATTACATAGACTCACTTTTGCTATCGCACATGAGCCAACAAGAATAAAAACAAAAGTATAATTGTTTTTTAGAAGTCATACCGATTTTTAGAATTCTTAACAAATCAAGCTTTAAATTTCACTATACCCTTGTATTTGTGAGCACTCACTATGTCACTCTTTCTATGCCTGAAAACAGGACTTGTGGCTTGTAGCCATGTGCCAAGAACTCAAGCAGGGGGTGGAAGGGTGATGATGGGGTCACATGTGATATACATGTATTCTTTAGCCGGTTTGTTCAAAACGTGCCTCCTTTCTCCATCCCATGGGGACGTAGCTGAGTGGATAAGACACTGTGCTGGCAGTCGTAAGATCCCAGGTTCGAATCCCCTGGTGGGCAGGAATGGGATGTGGACTTTTCCTCATTCCCATGGAGTCAAATTTACGTACAGACTCGGCTTACGGTTGCCTGTCTCGCCTTCGTGTGTACAACACGCATAATTATCAAGTGCGCACGTTAAAAATCCCATTACCACTATTCGAAAAGAGAAGGCCCGGTAGGGCCGGTGAAATGGAAACAGAAATATATCACATGCACCGAAGTTAATAGTAGAGTGGAGGTTTGCATATTAAGTAGCGCTTAGTAGCTTCAGCTTCCATCCCTACGGCGCCTTGAGCATCTTTAATTAGATGGATGCTCAAGGCGCCGTAGGGATGGAAGCTGAAGCTTTGAAAGCCTGCTGCTACTAAGCGCTACTTTATGTGCAAACCTCCACTCACTATTAATTTCGGTGCATGTGATATATTTCTGTTGCCATTTCACCGGCCCTACCGGGCCTTCTCTCTTTAATTAGATGGATATGTGCGCCTCGGAGACACCATACCATACCATACCATCACCCCCCCCCCCCCCCCCCCACCACCACCCCCCCCCCCCCCCCCCCCGACTTTTCAGTAAAAATGTAAAAACAAAAGGTTACAATGTTAAACTTTTACGGCTTAATGTCTCCTGCCACCACAGTGCATTTCAAAATCATTTCATTTGCCTGTGGGTTTTTTGTTCCTGACGTTTCCACAGGTGGAGGTTGGATCATGTATGATTCTGACATTCACTCTGCCTGATCATATGCATAAGGTATTGGGATTTTAAGGCATTGTTGCATCAACATTTGCTGGTTGATACTCCTTACCGTGAGGACAATGACTCTTGGTGATCAACTCGAACAGTCAACAACTAAGTCAGCTACTGCAATGTTTTGTTAAAACAAGAAAGGCAAAGTCCTTATGGCTCACGTGTATGACCGATCCACACATGTGACGATAAGTAAAGGGATGGCTTCTGCACCAACAAAATCCATGTTTTCTCAAAATTTAATCAGTTTTCACACATCTGTCACACCCCCTTGACCTTTGCGATGAGTCGACTAAATTAGTATACCTAGGAAGGTCTTGTCAGCTACCTTTGTGTCAAATTTGATTGAAAAGTATTCAAAAATGTTGATAATAACTAAAATTCTATCAAAAATTGGCATGTTATACACATTTTCCGACCTCTTGTGATCCTTGACCTTTTCAATGGGTCATCCAAATTAGTATGCATAGGTAGGTCTTACCATCAGGTATCTATTTATTTTTTTCTCTGTACCAAGTTTGGGTTTGAAGTTGTGAATAGTAAATGAGAAAAAGCATTTCTTGTCAAAATACAGCTATTTTTGACCTATTTCCTCAGCTTTTGTGACCCTTGACCTTTCCAAGGTATCAAACAAATTGATATGTATAGAAAGGTCTTACCATCAGGTATCTTTGTACCAAGTTTGGGTTTGAAGTTGTGAATAGTATTAGAGAAAAAAATAATCATTATGTCAAAATATAGCTATTTGTGATATATTTCCTGATCCCCTGTGACCCTGGCCTTTGTGAGAGGTCACTGAAATTGGTATGTTTAGAAAGGTCTTGCCACAAAGTATCCTTGGGCCAAGTTTGAAGACTGTAGCTTGAATAGTCTCCGAGATAATGCCAATGTTAAAGTTTACCATGGATGACGGCAGACGGACGCAGGCGGATGGATGAACACTGGCCCAGAACATAGACTCACTTTGGCTTCGCATGTGAGCCAAAAAGACAGGAATGGAAGGACATACTACTGACTAGATGCCATGATACAGTTGTGGACTGTAGCTACATGTCTACCCAATGCAAAGATGGACTGCTGGTGCAGAATACAAACTGGTCCATCAGCCAGCATGCGCTAGACAAAATTAGAACCTCAAATTGTTGACCAACCAGCTCCTCAGGGTCAATTAACATTTCCAAAACCCCAAAATATTCGACCAGACCTGAAAAACATAAAATTCTGCTTTAAAAAGTTGTTGAATATTTTGAAAAATCTAACATCAACTATGTGTCATGTCAGACTGAAATAGTATTTAGAAAGTGCTGATCTAAAAAGTCACTTTTCACACATCTGCCACCCTCTTTTGAGCCTTGACCTTTGAGATAGATCACCAAATTAGTATGTCCCTTCACGGGATACTACATTTGTAAGTAAGAACAAGTAAGTATGTATAGGAAAGTCTTATCATCAGGTTTTCCTGTACCAAGCTTGGCTTTCAAGTTGAAATATAGCCTTTGACAATAGCAATATGACATGGGCTACACAAAAAAGATATTTTTAAAAACCTCGGCATTCGATTTATAGCCAATGCATAGAGATAATAAAGCCATTTTAGGCACAATCATTGGTCATATCATGAACTTTATGTTGAATAAAATCATGCTCTCGGATCTGTTTTAGTTTTGGAGTAATGCCCCTTTAATCTTGAAAGTTGGTAAAATGTCAACATGTGATGCATCCTCTGCCATACCTGGCTGTCATAGTTCACCGATGTCATATGGCAGTGGTTGGACATCAATAAAATAGTGGTAGCAAGAAGTTTCATTGTGAATGGAACACGCAATCCAGGGCCAGCACTTCTTTATCTCATTTAACCCCAACACCCTGCAGCATGAGAAAGATTGACCATTATAACTCATGAGTAGTGCCAGATTAGCTTGGTGTATAAAGACTCCAAGCCAATTTGGCACTACCCTTAAATTATCATGGTCAATCCGTCTCCTGCAGCTGGTACAAAGTCTTTAGATGACACCTCCAAAATGCAGCCGTGGAGTTAAATGGGTTAAGGGAGGTCTGAGATCAGCTATTACATGTAGACAGCTATTATATATTAGACGAATGTCAGTAAAGTCCATGAACAGCTCAACTGTGTTCAGATATCCAGATGCTGGACATGACAAGTCCAGCATGAGAGAGGATCACTCACAGTGAGGTCTAGAACAGAACTAGATCCTGAAAAATCACTACCCCACAGATGAGCGTGATCATTAAAATCTCGTGTCTCAACGGGGGGGGGGGGGGGGGGGGGGGGGCCACAACAGCCCTCCCTCCCTCACCCCCTGTTTTCCACACTGTGTCATACAAAGAAATCCACACCAAAACAGTGAATATCAGGCAAGCATAAAATCATAACAAAAAAGAAACACGCTTAAAAGAACAATTACAAATAAGTTGTGTTGAAATTATTCTTTCTTGGGTGCTTTCCTTTTTTTGTGATTTTCCTTAAAATTGTACTATCGTGTTGTAACTGTTCTCTCTATGCGTGTTTCTTTTCTTCGTTTCTTGGGGTTTTCACAGACATACCTAGGGTTCTCAGAGGTGACGATTTTTATTTGTTAAAACTTTCTTCTTTTGTCTCGGGACACAGCACTGCTTTTGGCACTTTATAAAAGGAAGGGCTGATCATATCTTCATACACTTGTCCTCCTCCCCGCCTCCACCCCACCTCCCTAACAAAATAAGATTAATCGACCACTTCTGATTCTTATATGGTGTTAATTTTCTTATTGAAAAGAATGTTCTACCTGGAGTTTCTGCAGGAGCAATCACCTTGTGTTTGACAACAACACTACACTACCAATTACTCCTCCATCTGAGGAACAACACAGCCACTTGTGAAAATTGTGATATTGCTCTATACACCCACAAACCTCCTCCATATGAGGAACACAGATTCAGATCACAGAAATACACATGATCACCTATGATGTTTACCTCTCACACATGGCTGACGAGTACTAAAAGGGTTATTTAGTGATCAACATCAAGACATTTCACACCTCCTCTCCGCTGACACGCATCAATGACTATGTAGCTACCTTGATGCATGTCCACAGACACTACCTCAAAAGAAAAAGCTACGCAATCTGAGTGAGTCTGGAGAACCACTGTGCTCAGAGAGTGATGTGTGACGGGATTAGGGGATTAGGAATCATCTATGACACCCGGGCCAGTCGGCTGCTCACCACAGGGGGGGGGGGGGGGAGGCACTAACAGTTGTTTCTCACTTTCTGATCACAGTTGACATGTCCACAGTCGTAGACTTAAACCTAGATGACTGCCACCTATGAGGATGCAATGAGAATGTTATCGCACAGAAAGAGGTAATGCTTCTCATGAGCCCCTGTAACTGAGGGGGCACATGAAACTCTATGGCTGGCTGAGGGACTGAGTTGGGCCCCAGATCAACAAAGATCGGACACTTTCCCACCAGCAGTCAGCGGCTTATTGCCAGATGGCTGCCTCAGTCTGTGGATGCAATGAGGTTTGTATCGCACAGCAAGAGGCACTAATTTACATGAGCCCCTGTGAGTGAAGGGGCACCTGGCACTCTATGTCTAGGTGAAGTACTGTGACAGGTGCAGGTTGGCAGTGCCAAAGTGAGGATATTTTACTATAGCCATGAACACACTAGGACAACCCACCGATCCCGTGAGATAATTGTGAAATACACCATACAAGAAAAGAAGAACCATCGAATAGTAAAATACAACTTCCACAAATAACCATAATTTTTTTTTTTTTTTTTTTTTTTTTTGGGGGGGGGGCAGGGCAGACGGGGGGGGGGGGGGGGGGGGGGGGGAGCCCAGGCGCCCTGGACCCACCCACCCAACCTGAATCCGCCAGTGGCACCTGATCTACCAAGTTAAAAATATCATTACTACAGACCCACAGGGATGGTTGATTGATTGATTGTACATTGCTTAACGTCCCGACAGCAACAAGGCTTTCTCAGGACGTGCCTGCACTGCTTGTGAAAAAAAAATAATAAACAGAACATTGAATGTGTGTCGCCAGCCGGTCAAATTCATTAAATAAACCTAACACATGGGGCCTAAATAAAGCCAAGACCATCCAGCAACACACATCCAATATCAAGAGCTACAGGCAGTGCAGACAGTAGGGAGAGTTTTTAAAAAGGCAAATACAGGTGAATGGACAAAGGGTAGACAGAAACACATGCCCCAGAATAGAGAGAAAAACCCACCCTGTGGGGCTGACCAGGGTGACCCTGGGAACTAAAAAATACCTAACCCCACCCAAGTCCCCCAGGGCAGACCCAGGTGGGGACCCACAGGGATGGTGGCAGGTAAACACTGCATATGGTTATGGTCTTCTCTAAGGTAACCCGAGCTGCGACAGCCTGAAGACAGGTGTCAATGCTAATGGGGCTACATAAAATTTGGCTAATAATGAGAAGAGCAATGAGAAGAGCCACTCCACCCGAGCGCCTCTCCCAATCAGAGCCTTCATGGATAGCGTTAAAACCATTAAGACAAAGGGTCAAAGTCTTCAGATAAGTCTACGGAAGAAATAGAGATAAAAGAATGTACTTTACTTAACCACCGGATTCTCAGGAGCCAAACTGATGCTCTAAAAGTGTTTATTTTTAATCTCTCTCACTCACTACTCCCTCAATGCTATCATAATTTCCACCTCACTGGCAACAAAACCATATTTTGAAACAAACACTGACTCATGAGAATCATCATCTGTATTGACGAGTAAAATAATGACCCAACTACCCATTGTCTTAAGTTGACCTTAATTAATTAACTAATTACGGTCATTAACATCCACACTGCCGTTTCTCTCAAATCGAACCAAAATCCTGATAGAGCACTCAGTTAAATAAACAAATAACTTTTTACATACCTCAATAAATAGAAAATTACTCCTCATTGTCTCAGAGTCGATTTCTGAAAAACTCACAAGCTCTCTCCCACACATAACATTTCAGTTCACGCATGACAAGACAAACCCATTTCAGTGCAGACGGGGTGAAGGACATGTTTTCACTGCGCCCATACACATGCCACGCTTGAAAAGATCTTTAGAAATTTGTACAGCAGGCAAGTGCGGCTTAGTGCAAACTCTTTAAATTGGCCATGTGAATAGGGCTTCACCAACATAAAGGCTTGTACTGAGTAAATAGAGTCACATGAGCCCCTGCTTTACAACATTTTCAGTTATTTGTAGTGTTTGATTTCTCATTATGAGTAGGTTTGAGAGGCTTGTTTAACATTGAGTTACTGGTACATTCTAAGGTTTTGTTTGTTTGATGAGTACATCTGATACACAAATACGTACACACACACACACACATTGACACACACTAACAACATCACGTTACAAATACACACACACACTAACACGTACACACACTGACACACACACAGACACGCACATATGCATACAGACACGCACACTTACACACGCACACACACACACACTGACACACACACATGCACACATACACGTACAGACACACGTGAATACCCTGACACACACAATAGCTCTCTCTCTTTCCACATAATTTTACTCACTATCTCTCTTTATGAGTAAGTTGACAGGGTTTAACTGCAAACATTTTTCACGTCATGACTGAACCTGTCAGGTTATTTATTTATAATGTCGCCTTTAGGTTCAGAGAAAGATTTCAAAACTTTTTCAAGCAGTTCGATATTCATCAGACTAACATGGTATTCATGAAAAAACACCATGTTATGTCTAAACACGCCAAGGTATGTCTTATTTTTCATTATCGATATCGTGTCCCCCACAAAATGCTAATTGGTTTTGAACAGTGAATGGAAAAACACTCGCCCGCATAATCCCCTATGAGCTCCTCTCACAGAGAGAGGCCCGTCATAAAGTCAGTGAATATACGTCTTTTACCCTTGCTGTTTTAGGTCTGTGCTTATGATTGATTGATTGTACATTGCTTAACGTCCCGACAGCAACAAGGCTTTCTCAGGACGTGCCTGCACTGCTTGTGAAAAAAAAATAAACAGAAAATTGAATGTATGTCGCCAGCCGGTCAAATACATTAAATAAACCTACAACATGGGGCATAAATAAAGCTAAGACCAGTTAGCAACACACATCCAATATCAAGAGCTACAGGCAGTGCAGACAGTAGGGAGAGTTTGAAAAAGGCAAATACAGGTGAATGGACAAAGGGTAGACAGAAACACATGCCCCAGAATAGAGAGAAAAACCCACCCTGTGGGGCTGACCAGGGTGACCCTGGGAACTAAAAAATACCTAACCCACCGGCCTCCGTAGCGCAGTGGTTAGCGCGTCGGACTGGCGGCCGGGAGATCCGGGTTCGAATCCCAGCCGAGTCAAGCGGGATTTTTCCTACCTGGGTCGGCTCCTACCCAGAGCGGGTGTGCTATGGACCCAATGGGAAGGCTGATGCCACTCAGCCGAGACTCACCCACTTCACGGGTGCGACTTTGGGGGTGTTACCCGGGTTATGACGCATCGCAAGGTGTGGATGATTACACGGCTGGCACCGCAGGTGTCCGCAAGTCCCGGGCCTGGTTAATGCCAGGATATTTATGACAGGAAGCGTGGAATGCGGCCCTGTCACGCAGTCCCTAAAACCACATGGACCACCATGGCGGCATCATCATATCATTCTCATCATCATGCAAAAAGGAAAAACGCTATTCCAGGTGCCTCTGACCCCTCAAGTCTCCGTCTCATGGTGACCTCAGCCCGGTCCGGCCTCTAGGAGCCCTAGGTGCGCGGTTGTCTTCGGCCAGACCCTGCTGCTGTGCGTGGAAGGACGTAGTGGTTGACTCGCCACCTCTGGGGGGAGCTCTCACTCGTCGACTCCGTGACTAGCAAGAAAAATGTTAAGTAGGAAGACCACCGAAGTGACTCGGCAGTAGTGCGGAGTTTGCTCCGGAGGGAGTCCCCTAACCTGACATATATACAGCAGCGGGGCCGGGAGTCTGGCTGTGGCAGCTGGTAGGCCTGGGTGAGCACACTGGGGTTGATTGGGGTGAGCGGCGTGGGATGGAAACCTCTGAGGTCGACAGAGGAAAACTTGGAAGTAGCAAAAAAAAAAAAAAAAAAAAAAAAAAAAAAAAAAAAAAAAAAAACTAACCCTACCCAAGTCCCCCAGGGCAGACCCGGGTGGGGCCTGTGCTTATGACAACTGACAAACACTAGTAAATCTCTGCCCTTAACGCCACACAACACATGTCACAGTTGAATGCCCTATTCAATTTCAGGTGGGGGGACATATCTTTTCAAATGCAGCACACTTATAGCTGAGAGGTGTCAGCTTAATACATCCGTCTTGTCAACAAGTCATGCATTTGTGGATGTTTCTGAAAAACTGGAAAATTGGCTACTTACAACGTGTAGGTTACCTCTGCAATTTCTTAAAAGCTTTCAAGCTGAAAAGAGATGCATTCCTCAGAAAATCATACCTTGCTTTATACAGAGTACATATACAACAGATCCTCAACCCCCCCCCCCCCCCCCCCCCCCCCCGCACACACACACACACACAGACACACACACAAACACACACACAGACATGAATACTAACACACACACACACACACATACACACAGAGGACACATATACAGGAAGAACACAGTAAACAATACAGCTCGCAGTTAACACACACTGTAACCAGCATATAGCCGAGCGAAGCTATAGACAAGAAGCACCTGACTCAGACACATCCGACTTCCTCCCTTTGAGGAGGTAAAAACCAGGGATTATTTTTGCAAAAGACTTAGATTCTCAGGAGCCTCTTTTTTTGTAGGTTTAGATTCTTAAGATTTTATCTTAGTTAGATTCTCAAGAACACTGCTTTTTCAGGATTTCAGTCAACAGCCAAACATAAATACATAAATAACCTAAGTTTCTTTGGGACTGCGAAGTGGCCGAGAGGATACTTCTGGTTTAGTGTGTTTAGTATTGATCAAACTGAATTTACTGTGCCGGGGTTCGTTTCCCGATCGCAGCGTCCAGTCGACACTCTACACTACAGGGCTTTCACAGGAAAAGGTGAATGCGCTACCCGCCAGGGTTAACCCTCTCCATAGGGGGTTAATAGCACATGAGTTAACCCGGGTTACATCGATTCCTGTGAAAGCAGGTGCAAGGTCACCAAGCAGCCCTTTTATCAATTTAAAAAAAAAAAAAAAAAAAAAAAAAAAAAAAACTTAAAAAAAAAAAAAAAAAAAATTTCTCATAGATTTATTTTTAGAAAAGAGATATATATTTTTAATTTATTTATTTATTTTTTAAAATTTTTCTTGGTTTTATTATTACACACACACACACACACACACACACACACACACGACTTACCGGTTTAGAGAGCTGACGTCATAACATTTCATCTGGTAAAAAGCACTTTGCATAAATTATAACAGCTCAACAGGCAAATAAACCCCCCATCCGGTCAAATTAACACTAACTGGCAATGATCAGTCCTGAAAATTGATCTTGGTCTTTCCAAAACTTTATGCATATCTTAATGAGGAACAACCTGATGAGACTATTTTTAGGGCCTGTATTGCCTGAAATTGGGGTGTAGAGTGTTCATGGAGAAGTAGTACCTTTGACTTTTCAGCCAGCAGCGCCTCTTGGGGCAGGCGGGAGCACTGGTCTTCACATGGCACTCAACTCTCACAGCTGGCTCCAGGTCCTTTACCTAGCCACACCCCGGTAACCGCTTCTGCTGGCGGGCGAAACGTTGTGAGGGGCTGACGCGTCTTTCAGTCAGTTGAAATACTTGGAGAGGAGACGGGCGCTGCCAAGTTCGCCTAAGCCCATTGAAAGGACTGATGGACAAGCAACAGAATAAGAATAACATGCCGGATCGGTCGGGGCCCGGATCACCAACGACCGCGCACCCCATTGGAGGTCTCCAGGGTGGGGGCGACAAGTGTGTTACTGGAACCAAACCCACCATCAAGCTGCCCACGCAAGGAATAACTATCGGAACTTGGAACGTTCGCACACTCTACCAGTGCGGCAAAGTGAAGGAACTCACCCACGAGTTGAAGCGCTATCGCTGGGACATTGTAGGACTTGCAGAAGTTCGATGGACAGGCTTCGGAGAAACAACAACAGATGAAGGCCATAAAATCTGGTTCAGCGGAAAAGAAACCAAGCACGAACATGGCGTAGCTTTTATCGTAAGGAAAGAGGTGGTTGGAACTGTCATCAGCTGCACCCCCGTGTCAAGCAGACTAATCTCCATCCGCATCTCCGCCCGACCGCACAACATCACTATCATACAAGTATACGCTCCAACAGCAGACCATGATGATGAAGAATTAGAAGAATTTTACGAACAACTGGACAACATCATCAAGAAAACACCTAAGAAAGACATTCTGACTGTCCTCGGTGACTGGAATGCAAAGATTGGCCCTGACGCCTACCAACAATGGGCAGGAACAGCTGGCAAGTTTGGCCTTGGAGAAACAAATGACAGAGGCCTGCGACTTTTAGAGTTCGCAGAGAGTCATCGTCTCACCGTTGCTAATACCCTCCATCCACACAAGAAGTCAAGAACAGTGACATGGCAATCGCCAGGAGGCCTGGTCCATAACCAGATTGACTTCATCTTGCTGCCTCGACGATTCAAATCCAGCGTTAACAAAGCACAAACGAGGTCCTTTCCTGGCGCTGATATTGGCAGCGACCACAACCTCGTCCTTACTAGCCTCAAGTTGAAGCTGGCATTGAAACGAGATAGCAAGAACCCTCGCATCAGATTCGACCTCCAGAAGCTAAAAGACCCGGAAGTAGAAGAGCTCATCCAAGCCCAGGTGGGAGGCAGATTTGCAGCCTTGGCTACTTTGGACTGCGACGTAGACACCCTTGCTGGAAATATAAAAGAGGTGTTACTTTCTACAGTAGAAGAAGTGCTGGGGAAGCAGAGGAAGCGCAAACAGCCCTGGGTCACCGATGACATCCTCGATCTCTGTGATGAGAGGAGAGCCTGGAAGAAAAAGAGAGGCCAAGACCTCACATCAGCAAACAAGTACAGACTTGTCAACAAGAAGATCAGGAAGAGGATGAAAGAAGCCAAAGAAGATTGGATTGAAGACCAGTGTTGTAGCGTGGAAGAGGGCATGGCAAATGGCAACAGCAAGAAGGCTTATGAAACGCTAAGGACCCTCACCAAGACTCAACAGCGAACAGCCACAGTCATCGAAGACAGCAGCGGCCAACTCCTTACGGAAAACACTGCTGTACTAAACAGATGGACTGAGTACTGCCGAGACTTGTATAACTACAAGGCTGAGCCAGACACCAGCATCCTCCAAAACAACCAGGCTGGGGCCAGGAAGGCTGAAGACCTGCCAGTGTTAGCTGAAGAGGTGGAAGCAGCCGTATGCGGCCTGAAGGGAGGAAAGTCTCCAGGTGTAGACAATGTACCTGCTGAACTGTTGAAACATGGAGGAGAAGTAACAACGAAGGTCCTCACTACACTCTGTCAAAAGATCTGGGAGCAAAAGAAATGGCCAGTAGAATGGACACAGTCTCTAGTGATCCCACTCCCCAAGAAAGGAAACCTGAAACAGTGCCAGAACTACAGAACTATCAGTCTGATAAGTCACCCTAGCAAAGTAATGCTTAGAATCATTCTCAACCGCCTCAAAACTTTCGCCGAGGAACTGCTGGCAGAAGAACAGGCTGGCTTCAGAGTTGGAAGAAGCACTGTAGAGCAGATTTTCAACTGCCGCGTCCTGATCGAGAAACATCTGCAGCATCAGCGCGAACTCTACCACAACTTCATTGATTTCAGGAAAGCATTTGATCGCGTCTGGCACGACGGACTCTGGCAAGTCATGAGATCGTTCAACATAGAGGAGGGACTGATCCAAATGATAGAAGCGCTTTACAAGAATGCCTGCAGCGCGGTTCTACTTAACAATCAGTCAGGCGAGTTCTTCAGGACGACGATCGGTGTCCGTCAAGGATGCCTGCTCTCTCCTGTCCTTTTCAACATATTCCTGGAGAAGATCATGCAGGAAACCCTCCACGACCACCATACTTCAATCTCTATTGGTGGCAGATCCCTGTGCAATCTTCGATTCGCAGACGACATTGACCTCATGGCAGGCAGCAATAGTGAGCTCCAAAACCTGACAGACAAACTTTCAAGTAGCGCAGGGTCTTATGGCATGGAGATCAGTACGGATAAAAGCAAAGTGATGATCAACACCACAAGCGACAGCAGCAGCAACATTCACATGAATGGCCAAAAGCTAGAAGAGGTCAATAGCTTCAAGTACTTGGGAGCCACCCTGTCCAAAGACGGTAGTTGCATAGCAGAGATCCGTATCAGGATAGGTACAGCAACATCCGCAATGGCCAGGCTGGACAGGATATGGCGAAGTAACTCCATCAGCTTCACCATCAAGTACAGGCTTTACAAGTCCCTCATAGTGTCTATTCTACTCTACGGCTGTGAGACTTGGACACTGCTTGCAGACTCAGAAAAGAAAATCCAGGCCTTTGAGAACAAGTGCCTGAGGAAGTTGCTCCTCATCTCGTACCGCGAGCACAAGACCAACGAATATGTACGGAGCATCGTCACTTCCCTGGTGGGCCCACATGAACCCCTTCTGGCAACCGTGAAACGGCGCAAGCTTGCTTGGTTTGGCCACGTGACCCGACACAACACCTT
This sequence comes from Semisulcospira habei, assembly GCA_036245525.1. Classification (NCBI taxonomy): domain Eukaryota; kingdom Metazoa; phylum Mollusca; class Gastropoda; family Semisulcospiridae; genus Semisulcospira; species Semisulcospira habei. The sequence goes on from BTPG01000005.1 coordinate 36,953,390, forward strand.
GTCCAAGACTATCCTCCAAGGCACTCTCGAAGGAAGTCGTCGGCGAGGTCGTCAGAGAAAGAGTTGGGTCGCAAACATAAAAGAATGGACCGAACTCGAGATGTCAGACTTGCTTGCCACCACCCAAAATAGAACTCAGTGGAGAGCACTGTCTGTTGCTGCTGCCTTTCAGTCCCCCCAACGCCCAGTTCGGGCAAGGGACTGATGATGATGATGATGATGATGCCTGAAATTGAATAGCAAGTGTCAAGAGCTGTGATCACCTTGCAACAGGGCTTTCTGCTAGCGTGGCAAACAGGTGGGTAAACAGGTTTGATTTGATAATAAGATCATTACATGGACTGTGTGGGGTTTGTTTGCTTTAACATGGAGACCTTTAGGTGGGGCAGGGTCACTACACATGACATCACAATTGATTTGTAAGACATTAGAGATAGTAACTATGAGTGATTTAGGACAATTTATATACACCCCCTAATTTTATATTTGCCCACAAAACACACACTTTGTCACACCATGCATTTTTTCCCATATTTTCTTTATTTTTATTTGAAAAATAGACAATATGAGATTTGGTCAATTTCTATACACCCCAAATTTCCACGATTTTTTTGCCCGCAAATCTTCCACACCTTAACGCCGTCCATTTTTTTTTGGTTCCCCTTATTTTTTTTGGTAAAATAAAGATTTCTAAAACCAATGACATTAAAATTAATATTTTTTATTATAAAATGAATCAAGACGAATTACTTCTTCTAAATGATGTCAATGCTGTAGAAAACAAAGACTTAGACTAAAAAAAAATAGCGCCTTCTTTCTGTAGTTGTGTCAGGCAAATCAAAGGCTTATCTCAGAAAACAATTGGATTGGATTGTACATTGCTTAACGTCCCGACAGCAACAAGGCTTTCTCAGGACGTGCCTGCACTGCTTTTGAAAAAAACAAAACAGAATATTGAATGTATGTCGCCAGCCGGTACACTACATTAAATAAACCTACAACATGGGGCCTAAATAATGCTAAAACCATTTGGCAACACACATCCAATATCAAGAGCTACAGGCAGTGCAGACAGTAGGAAGAGTTTTAAAAAGGCAAATACAGATGAATGGACCTCGGGTAGACAGAAACACATGCCCCAGAATAGAAAGGAAAACCCACCCTGTGGGGCTGACCAGGGTGACCCTGGGAACTAAAAAGTACCTAACCCCACCCAAGTCCCCCAGGGCAGACCTGAGTGGGGTTCAGAAAACAATACATGACAGAGGATATTGAATCTCTCACCGCTGACGAGCTAATCAAGCTTCATTCTAAATATGAAAACCACATCGCTTCACCAATGACTCGTGATTTGAGTCGATCTCTTGTATGTCTATACACAAAAGCAGTGAGTCACTTTCTACCTGTGGATAGTGACAGCCTATCACACGACACTGAAAGCAATCCTATTGTTTCAAGTTCAATTGGTAAATTAGCATGTGTCATGTTTTACAAGTTTGGCAATTATCTTGCTCCTGTCTTAACATTGCTTGTTACCGGGAGTCATATTGATTTTTCAAAAATAAATTTTACTGCAGAAGAAAATGGACGAAACCCAGACGACTCCACAACAGAACCCCGACCCTGTTTTGACACAGGTTCCAACGGTGATGAAGGCTAAAAGTCCAGGCAGGGTTGAGGCTGGAAAAAGAGTGGCTGAATGGAACAGGCAAAAAAAATTACAGCTTCAAGCACAAACAGAAAAGACTCATGTATCTGATCCACCGTCAGGACCGTCAACACCGCCAGGACCAGTGTCAATACCGTCACTCCCTCATCAAAGTGAGAGACAAACAACCCAGTCTAACCCTGACCCCGAACCTCAAACAACAAAATATATAGTTGCCGGATTTGTTGTCAGATTTGGTTACGTAGGTTATCAATTACACAAAAAATACAAACCATAGACTCGTACAGTGTCCAAAAAATCAGACACTCCAAAAACAAAACCAGAAGTCACCACATTACCAGTAACATCCAAAGCCGTTGACCCATTTTATATGGAGTAAATAAAAATATTATTTTAATTTTTATTGCCTAAGAAAATGAGCGACACAAAGAACATAATGAACCTTGTCTATCACTCTGCCGTGATAAGTGGACTAGCAGTAGCTTATTCTATGCTAGGAAAAAATCTACTCAAAATGAAATCAGCAGACTTGAGTAGATTAGATTTTGAAGACAGTGCTAAGCTAATTGTAGTTGTTACAGCGTCGATTGCGACAAAAGATTTTCTTGTCAAGCAAGGAATTATTCCAGAAAATGTTTCTATGTAAATAAAATATGTATGGCGACTTTAGCAGTAATAATTGGAGGCACGATGGTCAACGCCCTGGCATTTAGCGGCTCAAATTATCTCTTTTCAAAAGTAGGCAGAGAGGAATCTGCAGAAGAAATGAAACGTCACAATGAGGCATCAGAGAAACTTGCTCAAGCACAACAAGATTATGAAAAAAATAGAATTGAAAAACTTGATTTCATCAATGAAAAACTCCGTCTAGAAGGTCACGCACAACATACGTTTTCAAATACAGACGACGCAATTCGTGAGTATTTTTTAGTCACAGGTGAAGACATGTCTATCCCGAAACCTAAACTAAGTGACTATTTCAAACCGAGTACAGAACAAAGAAACGGGGAGATAATTTTTGTTCTAGTGGGAATGACATTTGTATTTTTTCCTGGTCTTTATATTGCTAGAAAAAATGAACGTAGAAAATAAACTAACAAAAATATATTACTCTCCATCAGGGTATTGGAAAGGAGCAACCGCTATTCAGAAATTACATGCCGCTGTGGGCGGAGATGTATCACTCAATCAAGTCAAACAATGGTTACAGAGACAAGCAATTTGGCAAATATATCTTCCTGATCCAAGAAAGATATCTAGATCCCATTTTGATTACACTACCCCAAATGACACACATCAAATGGACCTCCTGTTCCTACCACATGATACAATAAGAAAAAAGCGTTACAGATACGCACTGTCGTAGACATAGCTTCAAGGTACAAAGACGCCGAACCCATATCTGACAAAACAGCTACCACAGTTGCTACAGCATTAACAAAAATATATAGTCGAGGCCCTTTAAGATACCCCAGACTTGTTCAAGTTGATGACGGATCAGAATTCAAAGGTGCTGTTAATCAGTTATTTGCGAAGCATGGCGTACTGGTTAGACGAGGCATTCCAGGTGTGCACAGATCACAGGCAATTGTAGAGAACTTTAACAAACAGTTATCAGAGAGACTTTTCAGTTACCAGTATTCAAAGGAACTCATGCATGACACACGTAACACAGAGTGGGTAAAGAGATTACCACATGTGATAAAAGCAATGAACAATGAAGGTCATGTAAAACCTGTTGACGCTACTAAATTGAAATCAATTACAGAGCCAAAAACAGGACCAACCCCAGCACCCGACACAAGTTTATTTACTAAACAGGTAAGATATTTATATCAACCTGGAGAATCAGAAAATGACGTAAAGCGCAGAGCGACAGACCCCATCTGGTCTACGTCTGTACATAATATAAAAAAAATAATTCCCGGTCCTGACGCAACAATATATTATCTGTACGAGCCTGCACCCCAAAGGGCATTTGTCAGAGAAGAATTACAGATTATTCCCCCAGACACCGTTACTCATTTCAGTAACTAACTCATCAATTAATTCATCAACCAGTTCATCAACTATTTCTTCAGATAACTTGAGTCTGTAATGCTCAGGCGCATAAGCTTTTTCCTTACTATAAAACACACACTTTGTGTCCCCAACTGCAAGTGACTTCTTATTTGTTTGGATCATTTCAAGATTGTTTATTTGATCTCAGTGACTTGTTTGGATAATCAGGCATTAATGCACCGTCTAACACTTGTTTATAATGTTCATGACGAATGTCTTTATTTTTTATCGCTGATTTTTTTTATTCCTTTGGCTTTTGACTGACTACCTTTCTGATGCAGTATAGAATACATTTTTGATCTCAGTCCAACGTACTCAACTATTGGCACACCATTCAGTTCGTCTTTAAACTTCCCAGGCACTTTTTTATTTTGTGTGCTGTACAGTGGGTGATCCTTAGGGTAGTCAGACGTGTCATACATGTGTAATTCTGTTTTCATGTCTTCATAAAAGTCTTCAGTACACACGTCAATGATCATAGAGTCAGTGTCAGTGTATAACAGACGACACTCAGGATATTTTGGTTTAAAGTAATCATAATAAAATTCAAGCATCAAAAGTTTTGACAACTCAAGAATTGCCATACCAATGAATACTGGCTTGTCCAGTTTGACAATCTTTTTTTTGAGTGACACTGCATACAATGATGAATGAAACTCTTTGTACCCCATGTACTGTGGCTTGCCTGTAAGTTTAATTGCACCCGATTCAGTTGTGACAAGTCTCACATCTTTGCGGTGATGAGGATTTTCCATCGTCTTACCAAAACAGGCATTGTTCATAAGTTTAAAGAAGTCTTTGTCAAATGCAGTGTTGCCGTCTCTTGCACGGAGGGTTGTGTTTTTCAATATGTAATCTTTCATGAAAGCACTCTGATCAAATTGAATTCCTCTGTGAACTTTCTTTAGTATTAACCCGTGTCTGATGTAAAACTGCAGCAATCAATAGTGACAAACGTAATTGAATTTGTCATTCAGATTTGGTACAAGTTTGGTGTCTTCTTTTTTCCCCGTCAAAGACATTTTCTCAACAGCCAATGGATAATCATTATGGTAATCATGTAGATGGTGTGGGTACTCCAGGTCTACTTCAAAGATCCAACCCTTCGCGTCGTTTCGGTCATGACTCATAATATAGTTTGTTAACCCTGACTGTGTTATGTCATACTGTGACAAATCATACAGACAAAAGTTTTTCAAGGGCAATAACTCACACATCGCCCAGCCATACAAATTATTAGCGTCCATGTACGTAATGAATGACCTTGACCCAGGGCTTGAGGGGTCATACCCCAGGCCGTCCAGATATTTATTGTTGGCTTTGGCGTAGTTGTTCGCTGCAATACTAATACCTCCCCTCAATCCACGTTCCACCATTTCACCCATCGTACGATCAGACAACAGGTCTATAGATATCTTACTGGATTTCAAAAATGCATCCCATGTCATGCCAGGACTAGTTATGTAACAAGCAGGGTCAAGACTATAGTGTAACAAACCCTTCTCACGGTAACTTTCAAATACGTCTGCTAGCAAGCAAACGTCAGCTTTCAAGTACTGGTCGTGATAGTCACCAATCGTTTGACACCCTAATTTATCCCACGCATCAAGTGCGTTTTGATATTCAGAGTCAGAAATGCCTTTTCCATTAAGTGTGGAATAAAATTTGTCTTTAGGTGGTAGTCTTGTTTCCTCAAACACAACCCAATGATCAATGTACTCGTACGGATACACTCCTTTCTTAATCAAGTCTGGCTCAAAATATTTACTTGTTATTGGATACTCAGTCAGTCCTTCTGCCAAACTAGCAAGACCTAAAGACAAATGTTGCATGGAGTCATAAAATGATAATTTATCTAATCTAAAAGTCAAGTACTTTTCAGTTGTCTGTGCAATACAATTTATGTTTTTGTAAGACTCATCCACAGCCTGCATGATAATATGTGAATCATCTCCTTTGAGATTGTGGAAAAAGATTGGTAACTTATATGTCTTAGGATCTGTTTTTAATAACAAGTTACAATTGTTATGTGCAGCACCTCTGTAACATCCAGTTATGTGGTTATGGTCACGAACTTTATCACCCTGGTGGGGCTGTTCACAAATCCAACACGTCACAGCTGTATCAAATTTTAGTTTGTCTTCTTCTGTCATCACCAAAGGCATCTGACATGTTGTGAGATATTGTACTACCTGACTATACAGATGTCTCATTTCTGTTAAAAACAAACATGCTGCATTTTCTCCCCTGTAGATAACAGGTTCTGAATGTTGTCCGTCTGACCTAACAAGAATGTATCCAAAAGAACACACCACTTGGTCACTCAACTTTATAGTCTTTGGTAATGACTCTGGAACAGGACCTTCATACGGAACAACCAGTGATTCAAAATCAGCATACACTACAAACGGCAGCTTTTGCTGATTCCCATAGTTCTTAAAACACACTTGACTACCAGGATCTGGATACTTAAGTACTGTTTGTATGTCATCAGCTGACCTACAGTGTAAAACATGTTTATGTGCCACTGCAATAGAGGAGAATCTTTGTAAACATCTTTTACACACTTCCTGTTTCCTACCATATTTTGATACATGATTATGAATTAGACGTGACATACTCCTGATAATTGTGTAGTGGAAGTTATTGTCATCACCGATTAATAACATGTCAACATGTTTATCTTCTGACTGTCCATATGTTGGCACAAGTGGTGATACTCTAATGGGTTGTAACTTGTCGACAGACTGATTATCCCACACATACACATTTACAGATATACCAGGATTTAGTTTTTCAAACAAGTCTATGTCCTCTATTTTAACAGGGAACTCAATGCCACTGAAGTTGAGATCATTTACAAATTTGGTGTAGTTAGATACACGTTCAGGTTTTGATTTTATAAAGTGCAGTTTAGCAAGCACACACCACATGAAACAATAGTTGTCATTGTTCTGAATATTGATGACAGCCTTTTTGTTTGCAACCTCTGTTGGCAGTGGTATCCATGATTTACCTAATATAGGATGATACCTTGACTGCTTTAGTTGTAGTTCATGTACATGTCCTTCGTGCCAACCAGACCCCTTCATTTTCGCACTGTCAATTGCTTGGAGGAAGTCAGGTAATAGTCTGTCTCTAAACACGTTTTCTAATTCCCTTCTTGTGTTAACTGTGTGTTGTCTTGTTGATATATATGATACAATCACTTCACCGTCTACTCTAGTAAATTCTATTTTAGCAACAATCTGAATCTTCACACTGCCTGTAAGAAGATTATCTTGTATGACAGAAAAAGAGTTTTCTATTGATTCATAGACATTATTAGTATTAGATATAGGCAAGTTTGTTGTGTGAAACACGTTTCTTAAACCTGATGAGCCTGATGGGCTTTGAGCATTGTCCGTCATTTTTATTTGTCCGACAAAATAATAAATGAAAAAATAATACCGCTGGCACACCATATGTAATACTGTATTATCTGTAGTTATGGTAAACAAGTCAACCACTTCCCTGGTGTTTGACTTGAAGTCTTGACCTGCAGATGTAATATCACTTTATTGAATGTAACACTTTCAATGTAACAATGTAGTTTTCTTAATTGATCAAATGTCTTCACACAGTACCTCAAACCAACGCAAGTGGCCACTGTTAGCATTATAAACTTTAAAAGCATTTGTCTTAAGATCAACAGTCTCATAATCATAACGTGGTAATCCATCTGAATATTCCAAAGTAACATTATATGTCGTTTATATTCTTATTGACGGTGTTGAGAGTTTAAAGCTGGGTTCAAACACACGTGATTTTAAGTCATAAAAACACTGAACATCTTTGAAGCATTCTGTAACATCAAACACTTGGGTTTGTCCGTCTGTCATTTTTTATTGGACAAACAAATGTATAAATTAATTCACCAACCCATACCCTGTGGGCTGATCTGTCTTTAAAATGAGCTTTAGATGCTTAGTTGATTTCAGTTTATTTTTCACATCATCTCATTCATGCTTATTTGGGATGACATCGTTCTCTCTGAGACAGTCTTCAAAGCTGTCACGATCCTTACAGTAAAACAAACAGATAAACTTTAACTGTTCTCGAAAATCTTTCAGTACAGCATTATATTTCTGAGTGAGAATCCATACATTTACATTTGCGTGTCTGCCACTGAAAGCAAGTTCTGCTAAAGTGTTTCTCTTCTTGATAATGTCTTTCTCTGCAGAACAGTCATCAACAATAAACAAAGTTGGCTGTCCTTCAAATTGCTTGTAAAAATATTGTAGGCAGTCATTCAGTTTTTTCTCAGGGTCGACTAAGTAAATGTTGTTGTCAGTCCAAATGAATAAACAGTTGTGATAAGCTTTGTTGTGTTTGATTGTAGGACAAAATATTACAATGTTTTCAAAGTGGTGTATGTATCTTGTTTGTAATAGGTTAAGAACAAATTCAGTTTTACCACACCCTGTGGCACCACAAAACAATCCACAGTGTGGGTCAAGTGTCATTAAGCTCCGGTTCATTTTAATACACAATATAATTTAATACATGTCACCCTTTAGTCTGCTCTCGTCTATGCTCAGTTGTGCGTCATATATCAGGTACAAATATATATTTATGGCTGCAGCGGATTCAACCTTTTTTTGTATCTGAATTGTAATCCCGTCACTGCCATTTTCAACCTTTCGACCTGACCCATGAAGATAATCATCATCTGTACTACGAAGGTCTAGCCAAAGAGCATACTTATTTGTAAGGTATTGACCAATCCTTACGTCATACAGATGTAAATCTTTGCACGCAATGTTTGCAGGTTTATCTCTAATCCTTCCACCTGCAAAATACTTTGTGATCTCATCGTAGTGTTGATAAGGTAACAAACCTGAAGCATACACTTGATTAGGACGGCCTTCGATTGTACAAGACAAATGTGTAATCTTTGGATTATAGAATTTTTCTGAATCCCGTTTGTATGGAGCCGCTGGTTCAACAAACAACATAAGTATACCTTTCAGTGACCTGGCAGGTGTGTTCAAGTTTATGTTCCACATTGTGTCGCTCTTGTCTTTGGGTATTAAACTATGTCTAATCACCCTGTCATAATAAATCGGCAGTTTTGTCTTGTACTGATTTTGAATGAGAGTAGCTAAATAATCATGTGTGACAATTTCATATTCCAAAAAAATGTTAGAGATCTTATATGTTGCATTGGGATCAGATGATTTAATAATTTTGGAGTAGTCATTGAAAGTTAGTTCAAAGCTCAGACGGTCATTCAGTGCCCCTTGATAATAAGGCAAATGTGCTGTTAGGATTTCAAACTCAAGTGGAATGTAAAATCTGGTTCCATATGTTTCTGCTAATATAATGTCTTTGGCCACCCCAGTAGTTACTTTATCTTCTGCATCGATTCGAAGTTTACCAACATTATCTGACTGTATGCCTTGGTAAATACGATCTTCTCGTTTTTCTTGTGTAAGCCAAAGATCTTTGTAACAGTAGAACACATCAGCATCGTCGAGACTAAACACTTCCTGTCCTTCAAGTTTTACTTTAATAGTTCTAACAATTGCTCTACCAAGATTGTTAACTAGTGTTCTGTTTACATCTGTGTCTGATGATAGTTCAATATTAAATGCAAGGCGTGCAGTGCCAGGAACAATAACGTCACTGGGACCTAAATTTGGAAACTTGACTGTAAGTGTTTGATTCTGGTCTATGGTACTAGGATTGTTGTAATGACGATTGATTGTCTAATGCCCTTAACACCAAGAGGCTCACGTAGTTTTCTGTATGGGTCTAACTTTGATCCGTAAGACTGTGTCATTTTTATTATGCAAAATAAAAAATATTAAATTAATAAAACAATGGCAGCGGGAGGATTTGGTCATGGTGATTTTGAAATGGATGTCATGGATGCCTCAGATACCAGTATCACAGATATGACTGGAATGGTAACTAGTAGTAGTATGTATCATGAACTGTTAAAAGACAAAGTAAACTCATTTTATGACAGTGTTGGTGCTCACCCAGATGTAATAGATCCTAATCAGTTTGAATATGATAAAGGACACTTATTTGTAAATATAGACAGAGGGAAAATATATCTAACACATAAAAATAACACTGCTAAGTTTAGAGCTTTAAGTACAATTAAAGGTGAAGTTGGTGGTAACTCTGGGTTGGCAAGGTATCTTGGTATTGGGGGGTCTCCTGTCACGCCAAGACTGGTTAGTGCGCTTCACGACATGCAAACAAAGTTACCAACAGGGCAAGAAATTGAAATGGCACCAGTAACAAGCCTACCAGAAATAGCAAACACAATGATACAAGAAACTTCATTTACTGAAGGACAAATAAATGACGCTATGAAAACAATAGATAACCCACCTTTGTCAATGCGGGAGATTATGGGCTTGGATAAATCATTACAGACAATAAGAGGTGAGATGGTAAATAATGTAGCCAAACTAGGTGAGCTTGATAAACACATAGAACGTGAAAAAGAGAAACTGGCTACCGCAGACAATGGGAATCTTGACACAGAAATGAAAGAAAGAATACAACACAGATGAAATGATTTGCAGATAGAAAGATCAGGGCGGTTAGAAGTGATTAGTATTGGGAGGGAAAAACTGAAAACACAAGTCAACAGGATTAGAGAAACTATTCAGAAAATACTTCACAAAGACACTACTCTGGTTGAGAGATTGAAAACACTTTTCAGAGAACAGGGTATCACAATTGCGAGTTTAATTACAGCTCTTGGATTTATTATCAGTACTGTTGTGTTAGCTGTCTTTGGGGTTGGTGGGGGTCCAGCACCGCCAGGTCCGCCAGCACCACCAGCACCTCCAACTGACCCAAAAGATTTACAGTCATGGGTAAAGAAACAACTGTCTCACATATCAGACTTGCTTAAGAAATTGGCTCTGAAAGCAATGGACGCTTTGCCTGGTATAATAGGCACTGTTGTCAGTTGGCTTATCAGTACAGCAGCAAAGGTAGTTGGGTTTATGGCAGAACATGTGTGGGTCTTTTTGGTTACAGTAGGAGGGTTGATGGTGGGTTATTTAATGAAACAGATAAAGAAGTAAAACTCCTAATCCCATTAGGCCTATTACCAATGCAGTTCTCTCTGACTCATGTGTGTCAGGGGTCGACTGTACTGGTTGTATGAGCACCGGTGTTGGGGCCGGGGCCTGGGCCGGGGCTGGGGGTGTTACCGTCTGTAATGGTTTTAATGACTGAACATGTGTGGTTGTGGCCCCCAAGTTTACAGATTGATTAAGACCGAGTTTTTGACCAACACCTGCAACAATGATTTCATTATTATAATTTGTTATTGTCCCCATTTGGAGTTGAAGGTCAGATGGCAACATGTATAACCCGATGCCAACTACAAAGTCAACTTTTGATCTGGCATATCTGAGAACGTCTTGGTAGCGTTGTATGCTTGATGGGAGATCAACCACTGAATTAATTGAATCTTCAAGATTAGCAAGAAATTGTTTTTGTACTTCAAATTTGCCACTCCCGTTTAAAATATTTGATTTTGTTAGTGATTGTGCTCCTAGTATACACCAGACATATGTTCTGATAGACTCATTTACGCGCTCAACTCCTGCTTGAGTAAACCCGTCACTGTTGTCTAAAATAAATGTTGTCCAGGCATTAGACTGTTTCTGTTCTATTGATCCTAACCAACTTGTGATTTTGATGAGAATGAAGTGTAACCAGGGTAGTAATCTTGTAAATATTGTCTGTGACTCATAGCATAATACAATGTACCCATGCCGTTGTGATCATCAAGTTTTTGTGTAAAGTCATACTTAGTGCTTATGTTAAATTCATTACAGATTTGTTCAAACGCTTTCATATCCATGGGGTTGTTAAACCTGTTGAAACTAGATTCAGTTGGTACTGGTGTATGAAGTTCTGACAAAATACGTCTAAGCTGGTAATAAACATGGAAACAGTAGACAGACCTAATAAGTTTGTTTGAGTGATTCAAGTGGTCTGTAAATGAAACACCACAGCCTGTAGTTGAACATAGAATAGCAAAGTTGAGTTGGTTTTGAAACATCTGTAGTGGACTTGAGGACCACTTTCTTGCAGTAGCATCATCTGTTATTGGAGGGTTTAGATATTGATCAAAGGGGTTGGGTACTTTGACTTGGAATAGATCTTGTTCGTTTACAGCTATATCAAGCTGATTTAGTTGAATTATTTTCTGTTCATAAGTAGGTGCGACATTATATTTGGCATTCACATTAAATTGAAATGCGTTTGTACTGCTTGCACTAACACTCGTTGGTGATTTAAATTCCATCCTTCTTTTTATATGAGATAATAAAAATGTTTATCACATTAACAAATCTTGACACAAGCAAACCAGTGTGGTTAACTAATGGGATTGATAATCGTGATGATAGCAAGGCTGTAGCTATCCATGAAATGTTCTATACAGTAAAGTGGTTTAATATAGAAGATGATATATATAATAAAGTAAATTTTAATAATAAAACTGAAGCTTTACCGCCTGGGTATTATGACTTTTGTACTATAGCTGAATGGTTTCAAAGTAATTTTAAAATTAAAGCAACTTTAAATCCAGCTAACCTACTTGTTACATTAGAATTTCTGACAGAAAATTGGTTAAAGATCTCAGATAGATTTGCATATTTACTTGGATTTTATATTGATGAAGATTGGTGGAGATCAGATGATTTAGATAAAGCTATGTTTGGTATTATAACAATGAAGACAAAAAAAACTTAAAATAACTGGAAAACGCCCTGTCAATTTGTCAGTACACACAGTATTTAATGTGTATTTGAAAGAACACGACTGAGAATGTACACAATGGAAAGCCTTCGACTTTGTTGAGATGTGTGCCAGCTGGAACTGCTCCATATTGTGAAAGTGTGGTTGTTAGATTTCCTAATTTGCAGTTTAAGAAATTAGGTTCTAATTTCTTTGAGTCACTGTGTATATCTGTAACTAATCAAGATGACAAACCAGTTGTAATGCATGATTTTAGTGTTGTGTTGGAAATTAAATAATTTTATTTTTGTTTATAAAAATGAGTGGTGGTCCAAAGCCGAGAATCATACCAGTTGCATGTCCAGTAACAGAGTTGAAAGATTTGGCTGATGTACAGGATTTTGAGAAGGAGGGAGAAATTGGAGAAGTATATGGTTTTGAACTTGATTGAAATGGCATGTACAAGAGAAAAGTAATCGATGACATGAAAGAAGGAACAGAGAGACCGATTCCTAAACTTGGTCAGCTGCGTGATGTTACTGTACCTGTTCCAGTAAATAACGTACCCTACAACTTAATACATGTTGGTAATAAATGGGTTGTTTCACCTGTGCCGGCACTGCCGCCCACAATTGATTGGGACATAAAGTTGGAATTTATTAGTCTTTATGTATACACTGATGATGAAGGAGCCTTAGTGTTCAGAAAAGTTGTTAACTCTGGGCCATTGATTGTAAGCCTTGTTCCAAGTTTTGCCTCAGACAACAATAGCAGAGATAAACTGAAAGTTGAAAATTATGAGAAACGGAGGTATCTTCTTACGCACAGGAAGGGCAGGTCTGATGCAAAGGTCGTGTTTGCACCAGTAAACTTTCTGATTGCAAGAGAAGCGACAATAGTATTTGAAATTATCATGAGATCTGTAACTTCTGTGCAAGAGGCAAATATTGCACAGGGAATAAAACTTACACGGGATGAAACAGTATCAGAATCAACAAAGGTCTTTATTGCTATTAGAAAAAATGTAGATGTTTTTGAAGTTTCGAGCAGTGTTCCGGCTGTCAAGATATTAGTCGACAAAACAACTTTTGTTCATCTAAGTTACATAAACCTTGAACACATTGATCTTGTTTCATTTTATTATGCCAGCAAATTGTATACTTTTGATGAGTTGCAAAATGTATTTGCTGATTAAATAAAAAATATTTGACAATAAAAAAATGGTAAACTTCTATCCGCAACTACCGACGACGCTTGCGCCTGAGACTGTGTCGTCGTTTGCGCTTGATCCACATATGCCAATTGCATCAGATAAAACATTACAGGGAGACGCATTCAGATTAAATAATATTACAGAAGCAATTAAATATTTGGAAAGTGAAGAGGCGAGGTACTCCAGATGTAAGAGACGGCATAAGACCGTTTTCAATTCTGTACAAAATACTTCAATGGCTGTTGGTGCAGTTTCAGCTGGTTGTTCTGTGGGGGGTATTGTTCTGTTTGCCACAGGAATTGGAAGTTTAATAGGAATTGCAGTTGAGGGTGTTAGCGTTGCTACATGCCTGGCTTGTTTTGGTTTGGAAGCCTTAAACAAGAGGTTTCACACGAAGTTACAGAAACATGAAGCATTGAGTACGCTGGCTGGTGCAAAGCTGAGCAGTATGAAACTTATTATCAGTAAGGCATTGAATGATAATTTTATTGATGACGATGAATTTAAGCGAGTCCAGGATGATTTAAATAATTACAAACAACTGAAGTCTGAAATCCAGAATAAAATGCGTAGTCAATCTCCCGTGAATGTTGAAGAACTAAAAGCTAGTTTTTTTGAGATGGGAAAACAGATCGGAGTTCAGGAAACCACAGAAAAACTGCCCAATCTTTTAAGCAAATAAAAATCAGATTTGGTAATCAATCAATATTTTTGTCATATGCTTCGCAGAGAGATGACACGTTATTTACACCACTTGTGCCTGATTATTTAGCCCCATCTGCACCACCCCCAGAGTATTATTGAGAAAAAAAGTTTTTTTATTGTCCTTGTATCTTGTAAAATCTGACCGAGTAAGTTGTGACTTAAGTCAAGTTGTTGTAAGAACTTATAAGAACTCCTGTTTTAGTAAATAAGAGTGTGTGACATACGTGTGCCCGATGTGGAGCCGAATAAGGACAGTCTCCTCACGGCGGCTGCCACAGCGGTAAGGTAGACTGTCGGACACCTTAGGAAGAGCTTCATGCAGCTTATTAGCTTCTTCTTTGTCCCACTCAGACTGCCACTCACGGGCTATGTACGCACTAATCACAGGTCCAAAATCACTATGAACAGTCTGTGCGTCAGGGACAGGGTCGTTGAGGGCATTGTTGGCAGCAGAATCTGTGATCCTGTTGCCTTCGATGCCCACATGCACTGGGACCCAAATAAAAATTGTACACAAACCAAGGGGAATCACTCAGCGCTGGACAGACAGTTAGATCCCCTGCCCCCGCCTATCAGGCACCCAATCGCCAGCCCACAGAGAAATACGCAGGTATAGAATAAGACGATCATTTGCATTCTCAAAAAGAATGCATCAGGTCTCTTATATAACTCATGTCTTTCTCCAGAACTTAGGAAGTAGGCAGGAGAAACATACATACACAAACACGAAGGTGCACTACTATATGTGGTCGGGTAAATACCTTGATTTCCCACAGTAGATGCACAGAACATTACACAACAATGTAACGATATAACGATACAAATTTGCCTCGAGTTATAGATACTCACAAACCAGATAGGTGAGGCTAGCGCTGGCAGAATTATACACAAACCAAGGGAAATCACTCAGCGCTGGACAGACAAACAGTTAGATCCCCTGCCCCCGCCTATCAGGCACCCAATCGCCAGCCCACAGAGAAATACGCAGGTATAGAATAAGACGATCATTTGCATTCTCAAAAAGAATGCATCAGGTCTCTTATATAACCCATGTCTCAACGTTATATAAGAGACCTGATGCAGCCACTCTCCTGTCTTCAGACTTTGACCCATCCATATAGATATGACAATAGCCAGGAAAACTTGAAAGGAGTTGAGTGAGGCTCTGCTGGTATATGGCTGGTGGAGTCAGGAACTGGTAATAGCCAGGCTGGAGTGATCATGGCTGTTCAGTTCTTCTGAAAACCCACCCATTTAGTTAAGGAGTGCTGCGCTAGCTTATCAGGTGGCGAGGTGACCTATTTACAGCGCATTCTGATGGGCATCTGGTACCGCCTGATAGTAGACCTTCTTTACACTTACTATTTTATGTGGGTAGAGTGCCAAATCTGTGCTGGGTTTAAAGATTTACTGTGCTTTCAAAATACTTTTTTTTTTAATTTTCAATGAGTGATATGTGTTAATGTAACATAGTGCTACAAGTAAGTGCTTTTCTTTTACTGGATAGATTTACCTGTGATTTTTTTATAGACATTTTTATAGACCAGTATATGCATGTAGTTTGCCGACGTTTAAAATGGAGTCTGACACACAATATTCCTATTCAAACCACATGGAATGATTGAGTAGTTTGTGCAGGATTAGTGCAGAGCGAGTAACTTGAAAGGCAAAGGAAAGACAAAATTTAACACTTTAAACTGTGCGTTGATTATGTAGACGATCTTTCTGCATTTCATGGTATTGACGCATGTAAAGATGAAGAAGACAAACACTATCCGAAAGGAATGTGTAGAGAACTGCCTGTACCAAGTACACACAGAGAAAAAAAAAAGTATCTCTGTGAAATAAACTGTCTTGAGACGGATACATTTTAGCCTGCACTGTTCTGTGTTTATCTGATTTACGCCTAGTCAAAAATTAATAGCCATTTGATCACCATTAAGAGTGTTTTTCACTCTGGCCGGTGTCCCATCCAATTTGTTAGTTAAGTGGATTGCTCTTCCGATTTTATAAGATTTAGTGGAATGCTAAAGACAACTTTACCTATACAATGTGTGCAACTGACACTGCCGCTAACCCTGCATATGAACTGTGAATTATTTGGAACATTTTCACTGCCTCCGAAATCATCTACGTGTGGAGATTACGTTGACCCAAGAACTTTCTGTCTGTCTAACAGTGGATTACCAATGATGCATCGTCCCATTTCAGGACCCACTGAGATCGCAAGGTAAATCTATCTGACATTTTGAGTAGTGCTTATCGTAGTGGCTGTATACGAGGATCGCTGGCTTGAACCATAATTTTTTGCAAAAGTACTTTGCATGAGTTAGAACAGTTGAAAGACTTGTCATTTGCAACAGATGTGCGTCGTGTCTTTACGGTAAACTGTGCGCCAGTTGCCTGTCTTCTAGTCCGTTGCAAACATTGCTCATCTTAATTTTTCTAGTGTCTACAGAAAGCTCATTATACAACATACGTTCAGTACAGCTTAAACAATATGCTGTAAATGACTGGAGCCATTAAAATGTATCCTGTGCGGTACACGGTCAGCGCTGGGCATGTACGCACATAGCGTGCTCGAGTAAAACAGTGACAAGAATAGCGCGACTATAGTTGCACAGCCGTAACAGGTTGCGCTCAGCTCTGTGCTGCCAGCCGGCGGTATTGACAGAGGCAATACGCTGCACAGTTCCTTATCTTAAGGTGCCGCACGCGCGCGTGCCTCAGAACTAAATGGGAGGCCTTGAACAGCCATGTGATGTGTTGCGGAGATTCTGAAACTTTGTCCTGGTCCACTACGGCCGCCTGCAGATGAGGTCGGACACGGATGGGTATCGTAAATCTCTGCAAACGGCTGTTTAAAAACACAATCATAGGCAGGATTGTCTGGGCGGGCCTTCAGTTTCAGAACCTAGCTCAGTATGAGGCGGATACGGCGCAGCTTGAGAGAAGGCTCCCCTGCCTCGGCATACAGACTAGGAACTGGAGACATCCTGAAGTTCCTCAGACACATCTGCAGACCTTGATGATGAATTGTGTTCAGACGCTGTAGAACAGACTTGGAAGCCTAGCCATATACCACAGAGCCGTAACCAGTTTGGACCAAACAAGCGCCCGGTACAGTCGAAGTAACACAGTGCGGTCTGCACCCCAGTCAGTACGACCATTGACACGTAGAACGTCGAGGGCCTTCTGACAAGAGGTTCTAAGGTAATTAATATGGTTGCGGAAGGTCAGTCTTTTGTCAAAGATGACCCCCAGAAACTTTACCTCCTCGGCCACCTTAATTGGCACTCTAGCAATGCTCAGGCTAGGTTCTGGAAAAAATTTCTTATGGTTAGTAAAATGCACACAGACTGTCTTGGAGGGTGAGAACTTACCCCTGGATGCGATCAACGCACAGTTGCAAGTGGCTCTCAAGGGACACAAGTCCTGGACCTCGTGCACACAAAACAAAGTCGTCAACAAACAAAGAGCATTCAGAATCATCCTTGACGGCCTTTACAATGTTATTAATTTTAATGCTAAATAAAACAGGAGATAGAATGCTGCCCTGATGGGACACCCATCTCCTGTTTCAGCGCTTAGAACCTGCACTGCAGAGAGTTTGCGCTTATAAATATAATTATTATTAATTATTATTATTATTATAAAGGAGTCAGAGAGGGTGGAGCCCACACGGACATGGAACGACCGTTTAGACAAAAAATTGTGAATAAAACTGGCAGGTGCCCTTTAAAACCCATGTCCAACAAGTCTGACATTATACCATACTTCCAGGTAGTGTCATATGCCTTCTCAAGATCGAAGAAAATTGCATAGACATGCTGCTTGTTGACAAAAGCATCTCGGATAAACGACTCAAAGCGGACTAGCTGGTCAGTTGTACTACGGAAGCACCGGAAACTGCACGGGAGGTCTGTGATGAGACCCTGTGACTCAAGATGCCACACCATGCGGGCGTTGACCAAGCAATCCATAGTTTTACATAAACATGACATCACAGCGATTGGCCGGCAATTGCCGGGTCGGAAGGATCCTTACCTGGCTTGAGGATCAGCACAACCACAGCCTGGCGTCAAGATGGTGGAAAATGGCCAGTTATGCAGACATGGTTAAAGGCCTTGAGAAGTACACGGAGTGACTTCTCAGGCAGATGCGTTAGGAGCTGATAGTGGATAGTATCTAAGCCAGCAGCATGTTACGTTTGTGGTTGTGTTATGCTTCGAGAGAATATGGGTGTTAATCATAGGAAAGATCTGATATTCATTTGAGTTATTTTGGATAAGAATCACCATACCTTTTTAATAGGATTTTTCGCATGGAGAACTGCTATCGATTTTTGTTGTGACGCGTAGTTTCTCTACGATGAGATTGGAAGGTTCGAGCAGGGTTGTGATCTTTCTAGTGACCTTAAATATGATGTCAAATCGTCGGCAACATTTCGTAACACTGTATTAAAGGCGCTTAAAATAGTAGTAAAACTTGGTAGCTCATTCTAGAGAATTCTTTTTCATTAATATTAATGAGTTTTGGTTACGTTTTCTGATCTGATTGGTTGTGTTGTGTGAATTTGCTGGATTATTCTGGAAATCTGTAATAGTATAAAAGAATGTGCTAGGAAGTATGTGTGTACATTGTATGAGAGACGCAGTGTGTCAAAAGTGTTGATGCATTGTAGAGGAGAAAGTGTATCAGTGTTGATGTGTGAATGCATTGTGTGGAGATCGCATCGCTGCAATAAAATATTGTTGGAACTGTTACTCTTGAATGGTCTACAACCTTGTGCCACGTATGACGAGTTGCTGCTAAGTGAAGTTTCCTTACAAAAACCCTATGTGCGTTTGTCTGGTGTGATATCATACTATGACCATGACTACCATGTAACAATTAGTCATTACATTTCTGCAGGGCTTGTTGCAATTCTGGAAATGTAAAAGGGGTATTATATGCTTCTGAGTTATCCAATTTAAAATCACAAATACAAGACTCTCGCTTCTCCTTTTCTCTCTGGAAGAAGGGTGAATAATGTTCTGTTGAAGAATTATGGGCAATGGTGGGGGCAAGCAAATTCGCCACAGCTTTTTTATCTGTGACCAAACTGTCAACATCTCTAAGATGGCCGACAGAAGCCGAGCCACCCCTGCCCCTAATTCCTCGAACAGACTTCCAGACTTTCTGGGACGGAGTCCTAAAAGTTAAGGATGAGACGAAACGCCTCCAGGAAGCACGGCGTTCACGTTTAAAAATGTAACGGGCCTTCGCCCTCTGCCTTTTAAAGGTTAAAATATTCATTTGCGACGGATTACGAAAGTACGTCGCTGAGCAGATTTGTGCGTTTTTTTTAGCCTTGTGGCACTCTTCGCTGAACCATGGTACTCTCGGCTTCCAAGGGACTGATGTGGAAGTTTTAGGAATGGTTTCACCTGCTACGTCCAACAAAATAGAAGTAAAACAAGAAACAGGTTCTTCAGCTGACATGATCACCCCCTCTGTAACATGAGACTGACGGAGGGAGGCGAACAGAGGCCAGTTAGCTTTCTTGAAATTCCAGTGTCCCACTGGTGGGTCCTCCTCAAAGCTGACCAATGACAGGACTACTGGGAAGTGGTCACTACCACACAGGTCGTCGTGAACCTTCCAGTCAAAGTCCAGCATGAGAGAAGGATCACACACAGTGAGGTCTAGAACAGAACTAGATCCTGAACCTGGGTTAGAGTAGGTAAGTGAGGCATCGTCAAAGAAACATAAGTTGAGAAAAAAACATCTTCTAAAATCTGACCTCTGCCATCATAGTGGTCACTATCCCACAGGTGAGCGTGACCGTTAAAATCTCCCATGAGAATAAAGGGGGGGGGGGGGGGGGGGGCAGCTGAGCTATCAAGTTAAAAATATCATTACTACAGACTCTCAGGGATGGTGGCAGGTAAACACTACATATGGTTATAGTCTTCTTTAAGGTAACCCAATGTTACGATTGTGGTTGTGTTGTCCTGTGAGAAAATTAAATGTTAAATGTTTAGGGCTTAACGTCTTTTGTCCACCACGAGGGTGATTTCAAAGACGGGGACAACGAAAAAGGGTCTGAGCAAATTTTGACCCAAGCTGGATTCGAACCCGGGACCTTTTGGTCTGGAGGCAAACGCTTTTACCACTGAGCCACCCAGCTCCCCATCCTGTGAGAGCATGCATGTGTTAATCGTAGGAAACGATCCGATATTTATTTGAGCTATCATGGTTACGTATCACGTACCTTTTCGGTGAGATTCTTTATTGTTCGTCCATGATAGCAGTTTTGGCTTTGTTATGATACGTTAATTTTAGTCCGGAAGCTTCTAGAAAAGTCGCACGGAGAAGAGAGGTCAATTTTCATTTTGCGTAGATTAGTTGAGAATGAACCAGAACGTTCGAAACAGAGTCGCACTGTCTAGTGACCTCGTACATGTGACGTGAAAAGAGTAAGGTACATTTTTTTAACATAGTAGCAAAGCTGCTGGTCATAGTTGTTTACTGTGCGCGTGAAATTAGCAGCCGTTCTTTGCGTGTTGTGAAAAGTCTTAAACGGTTTGCCATATTTTTGTGTGACATCATTACATACTGGGTTTGGGGCTGAAATGAGCAGCCAAATTTTTGTAGACAATTTAAGTTATTCGAGAAAGTTCTTCTTTTATTAATATTTATGAGTTTCAGTAACGTGTTTCGTTCTGATTGGTTGCGTTGTGTAAATTCATTAGATTATACTATAAAAACTTTGTCCTGGGAAGCACGGGGGTACATTGTCTTGCATTGTCAGTTGTAGAGACACACAGTTTATCATAGGTACGTGGCCCGTATAGGGTGTACATTGTGAGAGACGCAGCGTAAAAGTGGTGTACGTTGTATGAGAAACATTGTGTCGCCAGTGTGGACATTTGCAGAAGAGACATTGTATCAGTGTTGATGCATTTGGAAATGCATTGTGTGGAGATCGCATCGCTGAATTAAAATATTGTTGGAACTGTTTCTGCAGTATTGTCTACATCCTTAAGCCATGTGTGATGGGTTGCAGCTGAATGAGGTTTATTTAAAAGAACCTTAAGTGCGTGTGTCTGGTGTGTTTATCATACTACGACTACGACTTTACCACGTAACATCCGAGCTGCGACAGCTTAAAGACAGGTGTCAATGCTAACGGTGCTGCATAAAATGTGGCTGCTAATGAGAAGAGCCACTCCACCCGAGCGCCTCTCCCAATCAGAGCCTTTATGGATAGCGTTAAAACCATTAAAAGAGACAGGGTCAGAAGTCTTCAGGTAAGTCTCCTGAGGAGGTATTTTTTACTGAGGTGTTATAATACATAATTCCTCAAGTCAGCGTGAAAACCACGATAATTCCACTGAAGAAGAGAGTACATGATTATGTCATATGTGGGGGAGAAGAGTTCCTTCCCCCTTGTCGTTTGCTTTGGAAGGAGTCAAAGAAACAGAAAGGGGGGGGGGGGGGGGGGCTGGCTCCCGTGCCATACTCTGGTTCTTTGGAAATGAGGGGAGTGGAGCTGCCGCAACACCAGCTATGAGAACTTCCACTCCCTACATATGCTCCTCCAATGCAGCATATTTGTTTTGAAGGGGGACATCAGTGTCCCCCTTCTGGGCCCGTGCGCACAGCGGCCCCATAGCTTTCTTAGACCTCTGGACCTGGGCAGAGCTCCTGCCGCTAGAGTTAGCGGTCTTAGAAGGCTGACCAGGGCCAGAAGCCTTTGTAGTAAGATTGACAGGCTCGGGTGGGGGCTGAGGCTTAGGTGTGTAGCGTCCACCTTCTGCGTTCCCTGGCTCCTCGTCACCGCTGGTGGAGGGTTACTCTCCAGGGGCAAGAGGAGCCGAGGCTCCACCCTCAACCAAGAAGTTGGGGTTTGACATGCCGCTAGAGATAAGAGAATACAAAAGCTTCAAAATCAATAATGCCGGATCGATCAATAAATCAAGCCAATAACCGCATCGACCGCCCATCATCTCCCCCACCATTACCAATACACCCTGTTAATTTTTTTTTTAAAAAACGGCGACCATGTCCCTGTGCGATCATTACCATTGCAGCTTACTGTAACTCATGGCAATCACACAAACTGTTCAGGAATTTTCAATTAATTGAAGACACCTCTAGTTTAAACCCCCGGTATCTAGCTACCTCGTACTGAGTACATGAGGTTTTACAAATGCTAAGATTCTCATAAGCCCGGATTCTCATAAGCTGACACAGGGTCATATTTCTCAAGAGCCCCGGGCCCCCAGGCCTGGCTCTCATTTCAGTCAACTGTCTCTCTTTATGAGTTAGGCTGGCAGGGTCGTCAAGTCGTTGTAAAGAAACTCAGCCTGCATTGACATTTATTCATAACGTGACAAGCCTATTCAATAATTTTTTTTTAAATCAGACCGTTATGCGCCAGACCAACTCTGTATGGGGAAAAAACACCCCTAACCCCAAGATATGTCTAAGCACATTCTCATATTCCATTTATCAAAATCTTGACCCCCGCTTTAACTCTGCTCAACAAGGCAGATTAGATTATTTCCTGGTATCGGAATGTTTGATGGTAGAGGTTACTAAGGCAAAAATTAACTCAGGTTATCGTTCAGATCATTCGCTTGTGTCTATTGATTTTTTTGCATCGCTTCCTAAGAGAAATAGAACTTACTGGAAATTCAACAATTCACTTCTTAAGGACAAGTCATTTGTAGAAATGGTAAAAAAATTGATTCTGGACTTGAAGAGGCAATATGGACTTTTGATTTATAACATGGATTCTATTGATAATGTGAGAAATGATGACCTACAATTTTGCATTAGTGATCAAACCTTTTTTGAGATGATACTCCTAGAAACTCGGGGCCAGTCCATCTCATATGCTAGCCACAAGAAAAAGGAAGAAACCAAAAAAGAAGATTCTCTTAAGAACGAGATTAAAAACTTAGAACGTAGTATCCAGCACAATAATATCCCTCTTCTTGAGGCTAAAAAAGCAGAACTTGCGGAATTACGCAAGAAAAAGACAGAGGGTATGATTGTCCGGTCCCGAGCTAAGTGGATCCAAGATGGGGAAAAGACATCAAAATACTTTTGTAGTTTGGAAAGTAGGAATTTTGTTAGTAAATCAATGAACTACTTAGAGAACGATAACAGAGAAGTGATAAATAATGTGGATGCTATTGTAAAAGAAACTCAAGCGTTTTATGAGCAATTGTATGCTTCGAGGGAAGCAGAGTTAGTTGAGGTTGACCTCTCCTCCACTGTTTTTGCACCCTCGTTGTCTGATGATGCGAAGATGTCTATTGAAGGCCCCATTTCGATGGAGGAGGCATTAAAATCATTGAAAAGAATGTGTAACAATAAATCTCCAGGTTCAGATGGTTTTACCACCAATTTTTTTTTAATTCTTTTGGGCTGATATTGGTCATTTTCTGGTGAGATCTATAAATTATGGCTTTCAGCATGGCCAGCTGTCAGTAACACAAAAGCAAGGGGTGATCACTTGTATACCCAAAGAGGGAAAGGATAAGAAATTTTTGAAAAACTGGAGACCCATTACTCTTTTAAATACTAGTTATAAAATAGCCTCTGCTTGCATAGCAGAACGTCTGAAACTGGTTTTACCCTCTATTATACACCAAGACCAAAAAGGCTTTTTGAAGGGCAGATATATTGGTGAGAACATACGGCTTCTTTACGATGTACTTTTTTACACTCATGTAAACCAGGTGCCAGGTCAACTGGTTCTCATAGACTTTGAGAAAGCATTTGACTCGGTCGCCTGGTCCTTTGTGGAAAAATGTCTTGACTTTTTCAACTTTGGTCCAGATATGAAGAAATGGATTAAAACATTTTACTGTGATATTAAGGGCTGTGTCTCTGTTAATGGTCGCTATTCTGGGTGGTTTCCAGTAGAAAGAGGATGTTGTCAAGGCGACCCAAGCTCTCCGTACATTTAATCTGCGCGGAAATTCTGGCCTCTATTCTACGCCAGAATGAAAATATAAGTGGGTTAAAAGTTAAAGATATATACTTCTGTCCCAGTTTGCAGATGACACTTCATTGTTTTTAAATGGAAGCAAAAGGTCTTCCCTGGGATTTTTAAGGTTCTTGGTATAAAGCTCTCCACAAACATTAATATTATAACCGCTATTAATTACGATGGCAAACTTGCTGAAATTCAGCGAGTTTTGTATGTTTGATCTAAGCGTCAACTTACACCATTAGGTAAAATTACGGTAATCAAAACACTTGCAGTGTCAAAGATTGTCCATCTTTTTATGAACCTCCCAGATCCTCCTGCACAGTTTTTGACTGACCTTGAAAAAATGTTGTTTACATTCTTGTGGGATGGAAAGAGAGCAAAAATAAATAAAGCCGTTGTCTGTTCAACATACAATGAAGGTGGCTTGCGAATGTTAAATGTTTATTCTTTTTTGACGTCTATGAAGGTCAGTTGGCTTAGAAGGGTCTTTGGTGTATCATGTGACTCATTGGTACGTCGGATTCTGGTCACCTGCTATCCTATGTTTAGTAACATGCAGGTGTTTGGTGGTGAATATGCAAACGTTTTAATGCTTCATTGTGATAATTGCTTCTGGGCTGATGTTGCCAAACATTACAAGATTGTTTGTAACAAGTGTGTACCTGAACATTCTGATGAAGTGCTCTCAGAACGTATTCATTATAACAAGAACATTATTAGAGACAGGGAAACGGTTCATATCACCGAATGAAGAGAAAAAGGAATTTTGGTTATTGGGGATCTGCTTGATGAGAATGGCTCTCTGTTGTCTTTCGAGTCATTCAAGTTGCTGTTCCCTGATGTGTCTACACATTTCTTGATGTACTCTGGTGTAGCTAATGCTGTCAGGGCCTACTTAACCTCATTAGCAGTAGAGCCAGTTAAGGAAGGAAATAGTACTGGCAATAAGGTCTGGAACATTATTTTGCAGGGTTGTAAAACCATATATTTAACATTGGTCAAATCAAAGTCAAGGCCTATTTGTATTCAAAAGTGGTCTCAATGTTTTGATATTGACGACATACCAAGCTGGAAATGTATTTTTTCAAAACCCTTCAAAACCACACCAGACTCCCAACTAAAATGGTTCCAGCTAAGATTATTGCATCGGTTGCTGCCCACAAAGCGATTTCTATTTCTGCGTAAATTGCCTGAATCTGCAATTTGCACCTTTTATAAGAATGAGGATGAAACCCTTTCCCACCTGTTCTGGGACTGCTTGTATATACAGATATTTTGGTCTGACATGGGACAATGGTTGCAAGACAACTATGTAAACTGCACTAATTTTGAGTTCACAAAAAGTCTTATTGTCTTTGGCACAGCTACGCACTTTAGGTCAGACATTGTCTTAGACCTCATAATATTAGTTGCTAAGTTCTATGTTTACAAATGTAGATTAGAAGAAACCCCGCCTAATTTAAGGCACTTTGTTAGAATTATGAAGAGTCGCTATCTATGTGAGAAGTACCGATTTGGAATTACTGGTCAGAGTAACAAGTTTTGTCATATGTGGTATCAATATGCTACACTTTTTGGCGAATTGTAATGCTATTACAGTGTTTAGAGGCTGCAGCCGCACCATTGGCGATAGTGTGCAGACGGCTTCTGGCACTGCCAGGCATCTCACTAAGGCATCCAGGGTTGGTTCAAGGTAGCAAGGGTGGCTTAGCTGGATTCCCTTGTGCATGTATCCATCAGTGCTATCTATAGCACTGAGGAAAGCATGCCCAGGCGGTCACATTTGTGTCTGTCCAGCACGACTGTTCAGACCTATGTAAACTTTGCTTGTCATTTGTTGTGTGTTCGAGCGGTGTGTGTTCTAAGAGAGTGGGGCGGGGGGGGGGGGGGGGGGGGGGGGTAATTAGGATCGTGGGAGGGGTGGGGAGGGGGGTACATACTTATGTGCTGATATTTTTTCTATACTTTTCGATCTGTGATTGTGTAACTTGATTTGCAATGTAATTATGTATATATGGCTTTTGTATATATATGCGTGTGTGTGCATATATATATATATGTATGTATGTATATTTCTATATAAAATATACTGTATGCCTAATTTAAATACCGAAATAAAGAATTCGGAAAAAAAAAAGAAATCTTGACCCCCGGCAAATGCAAATAGGTTTAACAGTGAATGGGATAAGGGACAACACCCACACAGCCAATCCCCCATTAGCTCCTTACACAGAGAGAGACCTGTCATGTCAACAAGTCATACACCGGTGGCTGTTTTCTGAGGAACTGCCATCTGGATAAGAAGTTTCTTACATACAAGAGAACAAGTGGTAAAGGTTGGAGATGCAAAATCAGACAAAATAAAGGTACTGAGAGGTATACCTCAAGGAAGCATCTTAGGACCTATATTATTTACGATATTTATAAATGACTTGCCAGACTGTGTTAATAGCATGTGCAAAATATTCGCAGATTATACTAAAATCTATAGTGAATCGAGCAATAAAGACGTGTTCAGCATGATTTGGATCACTTGCAACACTGGTCCGACACATGGGACTTGCATTTTAATGTAGAGAAATGCAAGGTCTTGCATGCTTGAAGGAACAATCCTGAACACGATTACTTGATTAAAGTTAACAGCGACATTAAAAAGGTGGCATCTTGTGAGGAGGAAAGAGACTTAGGTGTGGTTTTTGACAAAGTTCTATCTTTTGACCCCCGTATTCAGAACTGTATCAATAAGGCCAACAAAATGGTTGGAGTAGTTAAGAGAGCTTTTAATTATTTGGACAAGGACATTTTTAGTAAACTGTATAAATCACTAATCAGATCACATTTAGAATATGCAAACACTGTATGTATGGTAAAAAGGTTTAAAGAGACAATCAGTTGCACTCGAAAGGGTACAGAGACGAGCAACAAAGCTGGAAATATGACTTATTTAGACAGACTCAGATACTTTGGATTACACTCCTTACGTGGATGTAGAATACGTGGAGATTTAATCCAAGTTTTTAAAATTTATAATGGCATCGACGACCTAAATTGGAACGACTTTTTTGCAGCACCATTTTGTGACAGAACCTGAAATTCTGAAGGGAAAATCTTTGTACAGCACTGCAACACTAACCTGCGGAAGTTTTGTTTTACTAACAGTTGCCATTGTTTGGAATCACTTACAAGTCTTACAAGTTTCATTAAAAAAAGCACCTAATATAAATTCTTTTAAAAACCAGCTGGACGAATTACCAAAATTTAAAGAGATTTTCTATTCCTATGATGAATGATTTATAGGAAAATTGCATGCATAGCAGACCCATAAAGTAACTAAAGAAAGAAAGGATATTTGCAAAGGCCTCACGGCCTATTTTGTCCTCACAATACTACTACTACTACTACTACTTGACCTTTGTGAGAGGTCACTCAAATTGGTATGTTTAGAAAGGTCTTACCACAAAGTATCCTTGGGCCTTAGTTTGAAGAATGTGGTTTGAATAGTCCAGTTCTAACTCAGACTCCGAAAAGCCTAATCATTTTGATTCGATGGAATGTGTGTGTATAACTGGTGCCAAACATCGCACACCAACAACACGTTCTTTAAGCCTGTTTGTTCTGGCTTGATTCACTTTTCTGCCTCCAGTTTTGTATTCTGAATGGCAGCGCCAATACCAGGTGTAGACTGAAATCCATTGCGGTACTCTGTAGTGCGCTGGCATCAAAGGGGCAATATGGTCTTGCACCCTTCGCCAATATGTCCACCTGACTAGGCTAGAACGCGGCCAAGTTCTTAGCTCTAGCCTTCAGCAATCCCAGCAATACTGTATAAGCTGGCAAGATAGCCAAGAAAGCTCTGTCCTTACAGAAACAAATGGAGAAGGGGACTTCTTTCAGCTCTTCGGCTTTCGGTACAACAGAGACAATATTCATTTTAAGCCATAAACTTATGCAGGAGGATACGGTCCCTGCTTGTGAAAGGAGGCCCCCACCGGCGGATGTGTGGGCTCCTTTTTGAGTGAATTTTCCCAGCCCTCCTCCTGCTTGGGGACACCACTGACAGGAGGAATATGAGAAGAAGTTCGGCCCTATGCCGCTGCATACTCAGAGACTCTTTCGCCCTTACGAAATGAGGACCTCACTGGCAGATGCCTGCCTCCCGTTAATTTCTTCATCTGCACCTGTTACTTGCTCCTTTCTCTTCATCTACCCCCATCTCCGTTGTCTTTTTTTTCTGCCAACCCCCTGCTTCCCCCCCCCCCCCCAATCGCCCTTCCCTCCCCCCTACCCCGTTCTTCCACAATGAAAAATATCTTCCTATGCCACTGAGTACAACAGATATACTGCATGACATGCATGCAAAGACCATCGGACCTAAGTCGGCCGCAGTGGGCTCACGCATGACTGTGCACAGACCCATTATGACTGACTTCGGCTTGCCCCCTAGCCGTTTGCGTGCTGGGAGTAAGCTGAACTTAAATCTCCAATGAGATCTCCAGTGAGTGATAGTTGGGCCTGCCGCTGTAGGGCACGGCAAGCAGGCAGAGACATTACAGCCATCGCGGAACAGAAAGGGGGAATAGCGTCCAGCCCTCTCTGCCTTGGGGCACAGCTTTGTTCAGAGACACTTCTGCCCTCATGAACGAGGCCCACACAGGCAGATGCCTGCCTCCAGTTAATTGCTCTCTCTGCTCTTCCTGCTTCACCATCGACTGCAGGAGTATGAGTTGCAGTCCCTGCCACCGCCGTCGGGCATCGCAAGCAGGTGGAGACATTACTGCCATCACAGAACAGAGAGTGGGAATAGCATTCAGCCCTCTCTGTTGCTGGGTTTGGTGCAGATGGCACTCCCACATCCAGCTTAAACTTTGCATCTCTCCTGGCCCAGACAATCAGTACTGGTATCTCTTGGCACGGCATCCTAGCTGAACTTTTGATAGGGGATGCAGCCCTTCTTCGGACTGGCCTGGGACGGAAGGAGGTTGCGGGATATCAGCCAGTCAATTCCATCTCTTCCCCTCCATTAATGGTGCGATGAAGAGAGCTCTGTGTCCAGTGCCAAAAGCGGCTTCCAGTCCAGACATCACAGGTGCAGGTCCAGACGTGGCCATGGTTGCCAGGTTTTGTTGGAAGAAACACAGCAGGCAAGCCAGATCTAGATACATGCGACAATATTAGGCGGTCTACACAGGTTTTTGCAGTTGTTTCCTGGCTTTTCAGTGGGGTCAATTTGACCCCCTGAAGTAGGACAGTATAAACTGATGAAGCGTCAACATAAACAGGTTTGGGTCAGCATGACCCCAAGAAGTATGATCACAAGGTTCAAAGCGAAAATGGCGAAGGTTGAAGTAACCTGCTCCAGGGCGTGCTTAAATTGGGTTACAAGGGGTTCTCAGTGTTGTCTTGCCTTGAACAAGACTTTTTTACCCTTCTTTTCATGATCTTTGGTAGTAGGTTCATGTAACAGTGTCTTTCTACTGCATCCGACACTTGCAGGGAGAAATCTCTTGCGTAGCAAAGGAAAAAAGGGCAGAAAGGTATTTCATTTTTCGACATTCAAACCTCATATGTTAGATTAGTGCTTTTTGTGCACCATTATAGTAAGACATACTAAGAACTATTCGTTGATACACCATACTGATTTTGGGAGATACTGTTGTCAAGCTGATCAAACCGAAATGGCCCGACTTCTGTCCGTTTTGTTTGATATCCATACAGTGCACAGACAACATCATACAAAACGCATTGTAAACTACATTTCAAATTAATCACTGTGTCAACCTCTGTTTGATAGGTAGAAAGCCCTGTTGTACCTCACAGGCTGAGGTTGACACACTTACTACAAGTCTGCAAAAAGAAAACTAGACACACACACACACACACAAACAACAACGCACAGAGAAAAAATATTATTAACTGCAGACCCCTAGCTAGCACATTTCAGCAGACGGAAATGATCTGTTACGCCGCTCTTGCACCCCTTACCATTTGCACCTCCTTTTGCCCACCCCGCTGCTTGCCCTGTTGCCCACCCCGTTGCCTCTAGATCCCCGCCCCTATTGACCATATTGAGTCGGCCCTGCCCTGCCCCGCCCCTTTGGCACCCCGCATCTTTGTTCGTCAAAGCTAAGGTTGCCCGTCAGTCACTTTCAAAACTCCTCCTACTTTTCATCATCTAATTAATCTGATGTTTTCACCACAAAACACATCCTGTCTGTAGAAGGCACAGATTACTATGGGCCCCTTCAGCATCAGGAAGACATAAATTACATAGACTATGAGAATCTTTCCCACGTGTAAGCGTCAGTGTTGATGTTGGGGCAACCTGCTGGGGAGGGAACATTACAGCACAAGACAAGGGAAGGGTGGACAAAATCATCAGTAAGGCAGAGGGAGTGATGGGCAGGGAGGAGGAACATTTCGACTCAGTCTATCACTGACGACTGACAGACAAGACAACAACCATACTGACTGACAACACTCATCCATTGCGAGAGGAGTTTGACAGAAGACAAATTGACAGAGTGGTAGACTGAGACTGTCCATAATGCGTACCGAAAGGTACAGAAAATCTTTCATCCCCACGGCTGTCAACCTATACAATGACTTTTTTCCTAGAGACACGCGAGTTGACGTGCGCGGGTGTATTTGTGTGTGTGTCTTTTATTAGATTATGTGTATTTATAAACTTGTAATTTTCTTGAATTCCTTTTCTTCCTTGTTAATTTGATGGAGCAGACAGTGTAATTTCCCAATTTTGGGGGATTAATAAAGTTATCTTATATCTTAATAATAATAATACATAGTTCTTGTATACATATATCTTGTATCAGTCCCTTCCTTTATCAAGAGGCATATATAGTCCCCTGCAACCTCAGGGGCTCATCAGAATGTACATAGCTTGAAAAAATCAGGCCTGTATTTTCTGTAGGCCTTGCTAAATGGAGACATAACTGGCGGGTACAACCTGTGGCATTATATTGGATCTCACAATTCACTTTTCTAAAGAAATAAATACAATTAGGAAAACAACGTGAAGTATTCTCTCTCTCTCAAATATGCGCGCGCACGTGAAGAGTGCAACACACACATGCACGACAGAATGCACAAATTGCACGCCGCCAAAATGTTATTATATACTACACGATGGCAAACTTTCATTCCATACAACTTAAGGTTGGTTTTGAATCAGACCACCGGTGACACATCAAGTACAGCTGATAGTACATCCCATCGGTAAGAGCATACCGGGTACATGCTCTGATGGTCACAATGATCAAAGTAGACTCTGCGTTGTGCTTCCAATTGCTGTTAATGGTTACTGAAAGTGGGGCAACACAAACAAAGGATCCTTAATCCCCCCAGCCATCTATGCAACACACAAATCAATTGTAATGTTGGCTTTTCGTTCTGAGATCACGATTGGTGGCGTACTATAAAACCCTGAAACACTTTATTTAAATAGTACTATACTAAATCTTTTGTTGTGCTACTGTGAGTAGCTGTTAGTTGTTTATTATGTGTTTTGTTGCAATGTTTGTTCAACGTTGGATGGACATAGTATTAACATACGCAAATATTGCAATAGTTATACAGGAGTATTATTAAACATGAAAATAAGCGCGTCGACAGACTTATCAAGGGACACAACCACCTTACTTACACCTAGTTTGTACAATTACCTCCCTTAAATTTTTGTCTTCTTTTCTGTCTACTGTATTCAAAATATGGTAGACTTTGAAATGGGGCTGGTCGGAGCGCATTCCGGAGAATGCACACGATGTGCTGGGCGTGTGGGCCCGAAGTGTGGCAAAGAAGTAACAAGATAAAAATTACGCCATTTCTAGCTACGCAAACCTTGCTAGAGAATGTCTTTTTTGCACCAAAGCGCGGCGCATGGCGTGTGTGCATACGTGTGTGCGTGCGTGCGTGCGTGTGTGTGTGTGTGTGTGTGTGCGCGACAGCAACTAGAGCCTGCATTTGAGGACGGACAAGCTTGAAATTGTTTGATATTGTCCCTATTGACATATAACATCGAGTTGTCACTATGAACACGGTGTCATGGGACTAATGATGCCATTACGTGAAGCTTGAAGTGACGTTATTTCACTGTTCATGCTATTATTCTTCTTCAGAATAGCTACCACAGAGCTTACGAATGGTGGGAATCGCTGTGTGTTTGTCTTATTTCTGTGTGCTAGTGTGTGTGGATCAGAGGGTGGCTTAGAGTAGAAGGATATGGGTTCCTGTCACTACACAAGCCCACAGAGCGTACTACTGGTGGGAAGCACAGTGTGTCTGTCTTCATTTGTGTGCGCCAACATGTGTGTTGATCAGAGATTGGCTTAGAGAGGATCGAAATTGATCAGCATAATAAGCCTAAAAATGTGAACAACTCTGAATGTTCCTAAAAGTGAAACGCATATGAGCTCCAAACAATACAGTAGACTTTGGGATGAAATCCTTATCTTCCTCTTCTTCTTGTTGCTTGTGGCCCTTTTGAATGTGTGAACTGCCCCTTGCCTTAGCAGATGCCCCTCTGGACCAGGCCAGTGCCCTGCCCCTCCAAAATTCTAGCTAGGGGTCTGAACTGTATACAGTTCTTATGTCATACCAACCATCAAAGTTACTGCTGCTGATCAAAGCCAATTTTTCTAACAGGCTGAAACCAAATTGACTAGTACTTGTAAAACCAGGAACTGCACGTGAAAGTGCAAAATTATGAGATCGTAACGTTCTACACAAGAAAAAATTAAAATGCACAAAGTAGCTGCACATAAATACATGGGCAGTTTTAAGCAGGCAAACTGTGAAATCAGGAGCATTCTCCAGTTTAGTTTGCTGCTGATAAGCTAACAGTTTTTGTTATCAGCAAAGTCGGCGGTGCCATAGGAACCAAAAAATAAAAAGATTTTTTTATATTCAAAGGTTTGTTATATCTGATCTTGTTATAAGCAGCTTAATTTTACAAAGGCATAGAACAAATTTGGATGGGACCTCCCAAAAAGCTTTGTTATATCTGCATGACCTCTGTTATACCTGACATTGTTATAAGCGAAGTTGACTATTTAAGTAAAGGATCTGTGTGAACTAGTAAAGTCTTTTGTGATCAGAGTGTCTCCAAGTGCTGTTGGAGCACAGCAAAAGCTATTCACTTCCCTTATCTCGTTCTGTTTTTCCTCATGACATAACTTCTTTTCTTTATCGCTGCCAGAGGCAGCCATTGTGGCATGGGGCATGGCTTAAATTATGTTTTGGATTCCAACCAGGCATGGTCCTCAACTTCAGACAGTGACATGTGATGCTTACAATCAGTAAGAGACCTTACAATTAGGCACAGACCAATTTGTGTTGGGTTACTTCAGGGGTTTCATCATACTATTTTAGTCCGATGAAGAAGATTATTAGACCAATGCACTGAAGGCGCGGAGATCTGATATTCAGCTTGAGAGGACTACAAACCACGATGTAACCAGAGAAGTACCCAACACAAACGGTTCGGTTGTTGTGCAGTCCAAATTACACACTATTTGAAGCATTGAATTTGTGTCTGACATCAGGAGTAAAATGCCAAATATTTCTGTCAGACTGAATTATTTCTGTGTGACATGACTCTTTCATGCATAGTCCACCATTGCCACCATCATTAGCCATGAAAATGTGCTTGATTCTTGCTGCTAGAATTTCAGCAGTTCTGCTTCTAAGGAGCCAGTGAAATTTCAGAATCTTCAGCAAAAAAGTGAAAACTTCTAAATAGAACTTCTAAATTGTGAATGCAGAGCTGCATGGCAAATGACTGGTCTGATTTTGTAGATGAAGCTTTTTTTTGTTGGCCTCTTTCACTAACTACAACTGAGCTCAAACACATATTCAACAATGAATTGAACTTTTCAACAAACGTGTCACAGATCTGTCATATTTTCTTTACTTATTTCCCGTTCTCCTGCTTAACTTCCTAACAAGAAAGGCAAAGTCCTTATAGCTCACGTGTATGACCAATCTACATGTGACCATGACCTTTCAAACAGGTCACTGAAATAAGCAAGTGTTCAAGTGTCTAAACATAAGTAAAGGGTTGGCTTTTGTTACAGCAAAATCCGAGTTTTCTCAAAATGTATGCATTTTTCACAAATTTGTAGACCCTCCGTGACCCTTCACCTCTGTGAGGGGTCAACTAAACTAGTATGCATAGAAAGGTTTTACCATCAGATACATTTATGCCAAATTTGTTAGCAAACTTGTATAAAAACTCAATTCTATCAAAAACTGGCATTTTTCACACACTTGCCAACCTCCTGTGACCCTCGACCTTTCCAAGGGGTCAGCCAAATTAGTATGCATAGAAAGGCCTTATCATCGGTATCTCCATACCAAATTTGGTTTTGAAGTTAAAAATTGTATTTGAGAAAAAAGTTTCTGTCAAAATGTCTATTTTTGACCCTTTTCTGGACCCCCATGACCCTTGACCTTTGCGAGGGGACCAGTAAATTAGTCTGCATAGAAAGGTCTTATCATCAGCTACCTTTGTGCCACATCTGACTGAAACATTGGCCAAAGCTTTGACAAAAAAAATACAATTCTATCAAAAACTGGCATTTTTCACAAATTTGCCAACCTCCTGTGACCCTCAAACGTACGAGAGAGAAAGAGAGAGAGAGAGAGCTATGGCCAGCTAGCTGATGCTCTAATGCACTGTAGGCCTACACAGTCAGTCCTCAATGAACAGAGTGCATCCTAAAAATTAGGGAGGCCGGAGGCCAGCTGCCAACAGTGATGTGTGACACTTGCACCCCTCTCTCGAGCAAATGTAAACAATACTGCAAGCATGGGCCCTGACTAGGTACATGGTCCAACATGATGCAAAGTGCTTTCCGCCTGTAAGCGGCATACATCCTCATCAGTCCCCAAGGCTGCATTAACATTTAAGTCTCTTGTTGGTCTCATTGATGCTGATTTTTATCCTCGGAGTTGGTATGAGGGTGCCGCAGGGGTCTAAATGTCTGTAGTCAGTTTTTTCAAGCAGTTCATGTATTCATAATAGATGTGTATAGAAGCAAAGGAAATGGCTTTACTGTTGTCAGTGCTGCCGGTTCATAATTTTTTCAGAGATATGCGTATTTTGACATGATGTCCAAAATGTTGTAATGTAAGATGTTGTAATTGATGTGCCAGTGGTCTCTCGTACTCACACATATAACCTTCATTCTTATTTTATGGTTACACAATCAGTAACTCAAGCTTGCTTGTTCGCGTCTTGTAGTTGAAGTCCACATCATGTAATTACTTGTATACTGACAACCACAATCTGTTTCTTGCTTTGTTTGTTGTTTTCTAGGAGAGGGGGGAGGGAGGAGGTGTCTATGACAATTTGACAAAAATGTGTTGTGGTTGGTGTCCTGGACACTAAAGCGCTTGAATCAGTACTGCCAGAAAACTGGTTCTTGTTGCTGAAAACCATTGTGCTCATCACTGTAGCACAGTAATTCAGTGCTTGCACATGTTTACTGAAAAAAGCATGTTATGTAATGGAAGTCATTGAAATGCAAACCTGATTACATTAGATTGCAAAATAGCAAAAAATAAATAAAAATCCAAAATTGCCAAATTTACTTGCGTTTGGTATTTTATACACCAAGTATAACAGATATAGTTGGCTGCGTGATGAATGTAACCAGTTGTGTCTGATGAGGATTGTATATAACTCAGCTATCGGGCGCGAAGCTCAACGCGCGCTACTGCTTTTCACTTACCCCGAACTGACCATTAAATCAGGCAATAATGTGGTACCCTAGCCTTACAGTTAACCCAGTACATCCTGAGGCCGATTTGTATAAATTTGCGTATTGTCATATGAAGGCCACATTACAGGTTAGGAGGCAGATCAACCCGATTTTAGTTCAAGGGAGGTGCCAGAATAGCTTGGCGCCTCAGGCGCCAAGCTATTCTGGCACCACCCTTGAACTATGATTGTCAAATTAATTTCAAGCAGTAGTGTTTCAGAATAAAATGGGTTAACGTCGGATATAAGAAAACGACAGCGGAGCCAACGCTTGTTGCTATTTGTTATATCCGAAGATGAATAAATAGTGCGGCCTGGACCTCAGGAACAGCAGTTGTTTTATGAGACGTTTGCTATATCCGACCTTCTGTATTATGGTAGATCCATCTCCTGCTCGACTGGCTCGCACAGCGTTCAGCAGATGAGTGAGACTTGGCTCTGAAAGTGTAACAGGTACCTTAATCTGCATCAAAAACAAACATGGTACCATTCTCAATTGGCAGATTACACCATCCGCTAGCAGACAGACCGCAGTCTGTATTTTGTGGTTACATCTCTCAGTCAGCCACTTGCATCTGCAAGAGGCATAGATTCTCATGAGCCCCTGCAGGACACCTCTATGCCTCTTGCTGGTTTCGTATTATTACATCTCAGCGCCTCAGATCTGGGAAGCTACAGGGTTAGAACTGTGATTAGTCGAACTTACGAGGCCTGAAAAATCTACGCCTACTGAAGAACCGTGTTGTGTAAGTCACAAACTAACTTGGATGGACTTCCTGTGTTTAAGGACGTAAAAGAAGCAGAAGGCTGCCAGCAAGAGGCATAGATCCTCATGAGCCCTGTATCCTGCATTGGGCTCATGAGCATCTATGTCTCTTGCTGATGAAATGGGTGTGTGTGAACAGTGAGACTGCAGAGCTGGAAATGAATCTGATTGGCGGAGCTCTTTGATGGAGAAAACACAAACAACCCTCAGTCAGTCTGATTCGACAAAAAAGCGCACAATACCATCCATGATTTTCTTTACACATTGGCCCTACACCTACCTCCTCCCCCCCAGCCCGTAGCGGTAGAGAGATCAAATCTATGGACAGTTTCCCCTTACAGAGGTCTGCTTCTTCACTTTTGTCATATCTGATATCAATGCATTCCTTCTTGCTTGTCTTTTCCCTTTCTTAAAAAGAACAAACAAACAAACAAACAAACAAACAAACAAACAAACTCATTCTCTAAGTTTTCTTCTTTCTTCAAGGCTTCTGCCTTCTTGTTTATCGTCTGCGTGTATTGATCTTTCAGCCTTCCAAGTTGAAAAAAAAAGCCTAAAATGCGACATCTGCCTGTTTATCGTTTGCATTTATCGATCTTTCAGCTAGAAAAATTTCTAAGTTGAAATAAACATTCGAACAGAAGGCAAATTAAGCAATATGCAAGTACCCTAGCCTTGCAGTTAACGACGGACATAACAAGGGGAGGCACCCAGATTTCTGCCTTTTTCTTTATCCCCAGCATTTATTGATCTGTCAGCTAGAAAAATATCCAGGTTGAAGTAAAAATTTGACATTAACCCATATCATACTAAGGCTAAAAGCTTCAAATTTGTTCACTGCCATATTATGCAAGCTACATTATTACAGATAAAGATATTCACCAATAGCTTTAGTTCAAGGGTGGTGCCAAAATAGCTTGGCGCCTAGAGGCGCCAAGCTATTCTGGCACTACCCTTGAACTATTTTAGTCAAACTTATTTTTTTTCCCACACTGGTGTATTCAGAATGATAAGGGTTAAGAAACACCTAAAATGCATTATCTGATAGCACTCAAATTTACTTTTACGCATCATTTTTTGTAAGCATTACGACGAATAAAAATAATCTACAATTAGAAGAAAAAAAAATGTTCAAAACATGCAACTCCAATGACAATTGATGTGTGGAAAGCCGGTTTAACCCTTTCATCTTGATACACTATAGCTTGAAATACGTTCGACTATGATAGCTAAAGGGTGGTGCTAGAATAGCTTGGGGCCTGAGGCGCCACGCTATTCTTACACCACCCTTGAACTTAAATGGTTGATCTGTCTCCCAACCTGTAATGCAGCCTTCCCAGAACAATAAGCAGATTTTAAAAAAAATCAGCCTCAGGATGTAATGGGTTAAGCTGCAATTAACGAGACACACTAGATGTCTCAATGGATTCGCTGTCAGTAGCCAGGCAACCAGTGTGGTCACAAGAACATCACAAATCTCACTCCTAGAATTAAATTTATCATTTGTCATCTATTTTCTTCTAATCTCTGCCTTTCAACAGCACAAAACGGATCGACAATGGCTGTATCCTGTAAACAAAAACAACCAAACAACCAGATCCATTATTCCTCCGAGGAGGTCATAGCTGTTGTGTCACGATGGCTTAACTCATTCAGCCCGACGGCCGTATTTCCCAAATTTTGGAAGCGTCATCTAACGACTATGCACCAGTTGCAGGAGATGGGTCGACCATGATAATTCAAGGGCAATGCCAGATAAGCTTGGCGCCGACAGGCGCCAAGCTTATCTGGCACTACCCTTGAATTATCATGTTCGACCCATCTCCTGCTGTAGTCCGTCAGGCTGAATGGGTTAATACCAGCTTCTGGTCTACAAGTTCACACGACCACTACACAATTCTGCCCCTTGCTCCTGCAGAAAATAAACTCCAACTACACTCTGTTTCTCAGAGGACGAGCGAGGGTTCGAGCTTACAACTGTCAAGACGGAAATCAGCGGACCTGAGTATTTGCTCAGATGGCGTCTCAATCCATATCTTCAAAGCGAAAACATGCTTTTTCAGTCAGTGCTAACTGGCATCACGATCAACGTTGACAAATTTGAAAATCCGGTCAGGAAAGAAAGTGACGCAAACGGACAAAGATACGAGTATTACGGAAGTGGGAGATATTAATTCTTACTTCTCTTCTCGTTAACACACTCGAGACGCGTATCCGGATGCGGCAAGTCTCGAATGGGGTTAATTGATCAATTTATCCATAACACGCGACATCACTACGTGGGGCGAGCATGTGACGTCAAAGCTGATGTCAGAATTATCTTGCGCCTCAAGGCTCCACAAGCCTTTCTGGAATCACCCATCTTCTGAACTAATAAGCTTTTTTTTTTTTAATTTAATTTTTATTTTATAGAGAAGAACTGACAAAGTTGTGAATTTTGGCTTGAAACTTAAGTGTGCCAAGGTCGAACTTAAGAAATAAGGCTGAGGATACAGCTGTTATGGAGATATCTTCCAGAAGTTTCACAATACATGACGGGTCCAGTGGGACCGCATAGCCGGACAGAGAAACAGGGGATAACATAACAGGATATTAACAGCGACCACACAATACAATATCAGTAAAGAAACGGACTGCCTGACATTTTCAACTGCAGAAGAACAATCAATCAATCAATCAATCAATCAATCAATCAATCAATCAATCAATCAATCAATCAATCAACCAACTCCCTCACTCATTAGTTCAGTCTTTGTTTCAATCTCCACAGCGTCTTTCTTCCTGGGTGGCTCATTCAAGGCGCCACACATCAATAGCTGCGTAAGTGTCGTATAGCGTTGCCGGCGGCAAGGCTATACGACACTTCCGCAACTACTACTGCGGGGAGCTTTGAATAAGCTGGTTCTTCTCTCACAAAATAAACTCTAGACTGTCAATCCATTTAATGACTGATAAAGTTATACTCAGGGCGCAAACTGTCATCAGGCCGGAGTCAGCCAACGCACAACCTACTGAGGTCAACGTCGGCTTCACGGCCATCTGCCTATTTTCAACTCACTGCAGCAGTTGACGGATCAACCATGAAAGAGGGCAGTGTGTGCTGGCCTGTGATCTTGGACCTTACGGCCTCAGGCCCTAAGGTCCAAAATCACAGACCAGCACACAGGCAGTCTGCTGCTTGCGGTATGATCGTTCGAAGATGAACTTTGGAAAGGCGCTCTGTTTGTTATTGCTGCAAATTTGGGTACATATTGTCTGTGTAAGGTGTACGCCAGCGGCACAGAGGCGGGGGGGGGGGGGGGGGGGGGGGGGGCAGATTATGATGGTCTGTGATTTTGGACCTTACGGCCTGTGGCCGCAAGGTCCAGAATCACATACCAGCACTCAAACAGTGTGCAGCTTGGGTTCTAATAGAATTTGAAATTTAGGAAAGTGCTCTGTTTGTTATTTCTGCAAATTTGGGTCTGTAGTGTGCATTGTATACTATAGTTCTGGGCAGTGGGCAGATGTTCACATCTGCACGGGACATAGACGACCCCGCCCTCCACGAGTCGCCTGCTGCCTTGCAGGCCTGGCCGCTTGGCTGCGGAAAGGCTAAGGGAGGAAACCCCTGACATCAAAGCCCCCGTGTCTCCGGGGAAGGCTTTTGAGCCAGAGACTAGGACAAGGACAGTCTGATATAAAACCTACGACCCGAGGACCTCGATGCCATCGTCCCAGCTTGCTAGGCCATGGCAGATGAACCAAGGGTTTAAAGGGTGGGGCCAGTACTGCGCACACTGCACTCCACCAAAAAGCTCCACCGCGCAGGCTTTAGGAAACGTCCACGGACCATGACACTGACCATTCCAAGTCCTGTAGCGACGGGCGAGGGGCGAAACGGCAGGTGAAAGATGTCACTGGAAGCCGCAGTCTCAAACCTGCATGCAGGCGGTTCAGGATATTGGTCGCCTGATGTTGACCTGGGGATGACAACATCACTCGGCACACCCTGAACGACCAAGCAGCCTTCTCTAGGGACAGCACTGCTTGCTCCACACGGAGAGGGGCCTAGAAAAGGTGGCCTAACCAAAGCTCGTCCCCTCGCAACCCCAGTTGGCTAGCCGCGATCAACGGGCATCTTCTCCTGCGGTCAAAAAACAAGAAAGAATAACGGATCCACTCTCATGACGACCACGACCGGACTCAACGTAGCATGCTGGAACATCCGAACCATGCTCGACAAAGCAGACAGCGGACGCCCTGAACGTCGCTCCGCCCTCATTGCCCATGAATTGCGGAGGTTAAACATCGACATCGCCGCGCTCAGCGAAGTACGCCTTCCGGACGAAGGCAGCCTCCAAGAACTTGGTGCTGGGTACACCCTCTACTGGTCAGGCAGGCCTGCATCAGAAAGACGGCTTTCAGGCGTGGGTTTCATGGTCAAGACATCCATTGCGACTAAGCTGGAAAACCTACCAACGGGCCACTCAGACCGCATCATGTCCATGCGCCTCCCACTGAGACACCAGCAGCACGTCACCCTTCTCAGTGTGTACTCCCCAACCCTCCTGGCAGAGCCTGCTGAAAAGGACAAGTTTTACACTGACCTGCGCAGCCTCCTACAGAGTACCCCTGCAGACGACAAAGTCATCATCCTTGGCGACTTCAACGCCAGAGTGGGCCAGGACTCTGAAGCCTGGAAAGGAGTCCTTGGCAAGCATGGCGTGGGGAACTGCAATGACAATGGCCGCCTACTATTGGAGTTCTGTGCGGAGCAGCAACTGGTCATCACCAACACTACTTTTCAGCAAAAGGACAGTCGAAAGACCACCTGGATGCATCCTCGCTCCAAGCACTGGCACCTTATCGACTATGTCCTAGTGCGTCAGAGGGACCGCAGTGACGTCCTCCTCACCAGAGTGATGCCCAGCGCAGAGTGCCACACTGACCACCGCCTTGTCCGCTGCAAACTCAGGCTCCACTTCAAGCCAAAACCCAAGAAATGGGGGCCCCCCAAGAAAAAGCTTGATGTTGCCAGCCTTCAGCGTGACGATGTGAAAGCTGCCTTTCAGACAGATTTACAGCGCAGGCTCAAAGACACAGCGGACCCAGTAGACTCCTCCCCTGAAACACTTTGGGAACAACTGAAAACTGCTATTGCAAAATCCTCTGCAGAAGTCTTGGGTTTCGCCAGAAAGAAGAACAAAGACTGGTTTGACGAAAACGATGTAGAGATCCAGGAACACCTAGCAAAAAAAAGAGCCGCCCATCAGGCCCACCTAGCCCAGCCTTCCTGCCCTGTGAAGAAGTCTGCCTTCCGCCTCGTCTGCAGCAGTCTCCAGCACAAGCTCAGAGATCTCCAGAATGAGTGGTGGACCAGACTTGCACAGAGGACCCAGCTTTGTGCTGACAATGGTGACTACAGGGGCTTCTACGAAGCACTGAAAGCAGTGTATGGCCCCAGGCACCTGGTACAAAGTCCCCTGCGAAGCGCGAATGGCCAGGCACTCCTCACAGATAATACCTCCATCTTGAACCGCTGGTCGGAATACTTTCAGAGCCTCTTCAGCGCTGAGCGCACTGTTCAAGAAGCAGTCGTCCTACAAATCCCACACCTCCCAGTAAAGGTTGAATTGGACGAACCGCCCACCGCTGAAGAGACCCTCACAGCCATCCACCAGCTCAAGAGTGGCAAAGCAGCAGGCATTGATGGAATACCGCCAGAGATCTGGAAACATGGAGGCACAGCACTGCACAACAAGCTCCATGACCTCTTTCTCTGCTGCTGGGAGGAAGGAACACTACCAAAAGATCTCCGTGACGCAGTCGTTATCACCCTGTACAAGAACAAAGGTGAGAAGTCTGACTGTTCCAACTATCGGGGAATTACCCTGCTGTCCATTGCTGGGAAAATCCTTGCAAGGCTGCTCCTGAATCGGCTGGTACCTGCCATCGCTGAAGACCAACTCCCAGAGGGCCAGTGTGGCTTCAGAGCAAACAGGAGCACCACCGATATGGTCTTTGTGCTGAGACAGCTACAGGAGAAGTGCCGCGAGCAGAACAAAGGGCTGTACGTAACATTTGTCGACCTAACAAAAGCGTTCGACACTGTGAGCAGGCAAGGCATGTGGCAGATCCTGGAGCGACTTGGCTGTCCCCCAAAGTTCCTCAACATGATTGTCCAGCTACACGAGGACCAGCAAGGCCAGGTCAGACTCAACAATGACCTCTCAGAACCATTCCCTATTCTCAACGGCGTAAAGCAGGGCTGCGTGCTGGCACCGACCCTCTTCACCATCTTTTTTAGCATGATGTTGAAGCAGGCCACAGTGGACCTCGATGATGACGATGCAGTGTACATCAGGTATCGTCTCGATGGCAGCCTGTTCAACCTCAGACGACTGCAGGCCCACACGAAAACCCTAGACCAACTGATTCGTGAGCTGCTTTTTGCTGATGATGCTGCCCTCGTTGCACACACAGAGAGAGCCCTGCAGCGCATCACGTCTTGCTTCGCAGATGCTGCCCAGCTCTTTGGACTCGAGGTCAGTCTGAAAAAGACAGAGGTCCTCCATCACCCGGCACCCAAGACAGTGTATCGCCCTCCTCACATCACCATTGGCGAGTCTGAACTAAAGTCAGTGCACCAGTTTACTTACCTTGGCTGCATTATCACGTCGGACGCCAAGCTGGACAAGGAGCTTGACAGCAGGCTGGCAAAAGCGAACAGTGCTTTCGGGCGACTTTTCAAGCGGGTGTGGCACAATCAACAGCTGAAAACAGGCACCAAGATCAGCGTGTACAGAGCTGTGGTCCTCACCACCCTGCTGTATGGTTCCGAGTCATGGGCCCTCTACCGCAGCCAACTACGACTCCTCGAACGCTTCCACCAGCACTGCCTGCGTACCATCCTGGGCATTCACTGGAGTGACTATGTCACCAACGTCGAGGTCCTTGAACAGGCTGAAACTGTGAGCATCGAGGCTTTGCTGCTGCGGACACAGCTCCGCTGGGCGGGGCATGTCTCCAGGATGGAGGATCATCGCCTACCAAAGATCACCCTGTTCGGCGAGCTTGCTACTGGACACCGTGACAGAGGGGCACCAAAGAAGAGATACAAAGACTGTCTCAAGAAGTCACTTAGTGCCTGCCAAATCGACCACCACCAGTGGTCTTCGCTTGCTGCGGACCGTGACACCTGGCGCTCCACCATTTAAAAGGCAGCTGTCTCCTTTGAGGACTCTCGCAGAGCTAGCCTTAAGGACAAGCGGCTCAGGAGAAAAAACAGAGATGCCGCAGCTCAGAACCCTGGCCAGACCTTCCCCTGCAGCCACTGCGGTCGAACCTGCCTGTCTCGGATTGGCCTCCGCAGCCACGAACAAGCCTGCAGACGTCGTGGTCAACTCCTATAAAATCTTCGTTCGCGAAGTCAAGCCAAGAGAATGTAACCAGTGCAAGAGTGAGTTTCTAAAGTCTGCAAGAGGCATAGACCTTCAAACATCCTCACCACCTAAGGGTTGTTATGAGAATCTATGCATATTGCTTGAGATTTTATCTGATAGTGTTACTCAAACTGAGGAAGTAGATG
Organism: Semisulcospira habei; assembly: GCA_036245525.1. Classification (NCBI taxonomy): domain Eukaryota; kingdom Metazoa; phylum Mollusca; class Gastropoda; family Semisulcospiridae; genus Semisulcospira; species Semisulcospira habei. The sequence continues at coordinate 36,997,907 of BTPG01000005.1, forward strand.
CGGACTTAGTAACGATTATTATCCACATCTGCAAGTGGCACAGATCTTCATGAGTGTCCCCTCTGCCCGCGGGTTCATGAAAATCTACGCCTCTGACTGGTGCCATTCATGCTCATGTTTCTCAAACTGAGTCTAACTGAAGACAGCCTTGACTGTAACCAAATGGCAGGCAAGTACCCGGAATACGTAAACAGTGAGAGTCTGCAGGCCCAGTTACGAACTAGACCGCGCCCACAATGGCACATGTGACTGAGGTACAACTGTACATCGCAGTTGATAACTTGACACTGATTAGCCCGTTCAGTAGACGCAGCGGCTGCGCTTCGCTTTGCAAGCACCCAATCAATTTCAACCTTTTCTCGATTATGATTGGTGGCTCGCAAAGCAACACAAAGCCGCTGTGCCTACAGAACAGGCTACAGGGGTGACCGAGCGTGCGGCTGTGGGGAGGATGAAATTAGTTCGTTAAAAAAGGGTGTTCGTTATGCTACACTACTTTTGACTAGGCCGACAACATCCGTTGTTTTGCTGCTGACATTTCATGAAAATGCCAAAAACGTGATTTTTTGTTGACTTATTGATTTTCAAAATGACATATAGATTTTATGTTCCTCCAGTCATTTGACTTATTGACTGCAAAACTCAACCTAATCACTGACATGGTAGGGAAATAAAAGAAATGTACCTTATTTTGACATGACTCAGTGGGAGCACACCACACAAGTGTTACACAGAGAAGTCACAATTAAAACTCTGAACTGAGACAGCTCGAAACTTTCCATTGTGCATGTCAACACATATGCTGTTTAGAAAGCTATACATGTTCAGCAAAAAAGAAAGAGAACTAAATAAAGAAAATGTGACAGATCTATGACACTTCAGTTTGTTGAAAAGATCAATTTATTGTTGAATGTGTGTGTGAGCTCAGTAGTGGTTGGCGAAAGATGCCAACAACAAATGCTTCATCTATGAAATCAGACCTACCGTATCATTACATTGTGGTGTATAGTCCTCTGAAGCTGATTATCGGACCTTTGGTGCATCAGTCTAATAACCAGCTTAATCGGACTACCATGATGAAACCCTCAAAGTAGCCCAACACAGCTAAATGTCATATTGTCAAACAGTTCAAAGAACGCACTATTTGAACATACAGTAAAACCTCCTTTGAATGGTCACAGATTTTTATGGTCGCCTGCTGTTTCCGGTCACTTTTGCGATGTACAGATGATGTTTACTATATAAAGTACCTTGATTCTACAGCCATCTGCCGAACACGGCCAATGGTCAGCGTATCGGAGCCAAAAACATCAAAAGCGCCTTAAATTTATGGCCACGGCCAGAATGGCACGCCAAAGCCATCACGCGCGACAGGTCAGTGACTACTCACTCGACACATAGCCACCAGCCACACACTCAGACAAAGCCCAGACATCGTGTCATTATGCAATAACAGACGTGCCATCGGCTTGCCAGCTGTGTATGTGGTCCGTAACAAAGGTTGCGCTATCGTGTCCACATAACTTCTTCAAGTCGGTTTACCGTGTGGTTACATAATCTTCTGATGTGACCAAAATTTGACTGCTCTTTCACCCCAGGCGCCAGCTTTGGCAGAAACTCTCATGTGCCCCTGCAGATGAAAGGGTTTCATGAGAACTGAGTGCATACATGCACAAACATGTGTCAGTACCACAGGCCTATAAATCCATCTCAGCACTCATACACTATGTTGTATAACAGTTCCGAGATCGACTTGTAGGCATGTGGACAGTCATTCCGACTCATAAGAATCTAGTGTGTACTTGCGCCAACACGCGTGTCTTTGTGTTTGTAATTTTGGCCAGAGACTGATGCATATCCAGAACATTTGCTTCTTCAGGAGATCTATGAATTCCACGGCCAGTCAAGAAAACACGGCATCAAAACGAATCAGTGGCTGCCAGTTAGTACTAAAATGAATGACTTGTTGGTTTCTATACGCCGGTCACAAACTGTGAAGTCAGTTCTAATAATTCCATGCTACACTCGTGGGTGCTTAGCCCAAAAAAAAAACCAAAAAAAAAAAATGGTGAGAAAAAGAAAATGGATACACATAGGCCAGAAAAAGTGCAACGCATTTTGCCTCTGCTAGATAATTATCGGGACAATAAGGTGACGGGATATTGACCCCGGCTCATGTCAGTGCCAAGCCCTCTTTACTCAACCATCCACCCCCTCCTACCCTATCCCTTTCTCCCTCCCATACTAGTACACACAAAAGCAATTTTATTTTCTTTCATCACTGAAAGATAATGAAACATAAGCGTCACTAGCACATGTATCAGACTTCACAGTGGTTAAGGCGCCTGCCACCAATGCTAAAGGTGCGAGGTTCGATTACGGGTTCCGGCGTCGGATTTTTCTCCTCTAGTAAGTGTCACCGTTAATTCGGGCGGACCGTCGGGGGTTCTTTCTCCGGGTACTCCGGCTCTTCCTCCCCCTCCACTTTGGTATCAGTTTCAGCCCACTTAATCAAATTTCAAATACAAACGTTTTTCAATTTCCAAAAACTACAGTAGCTCGCTTGAGCTTGCCCTTAGCACCACGTGAATGTTCTATGTTTATGTACAGTGTGTGAGTGAATGCGCGTGATTCACGTGAGCGTGCTTGTTGGGTTAAGTTCGCGGCGGCGCTTTGAGCCGATTTTCAATTGGGATAAAGCGCCTATTTAATGCGCTTATTATTATTATTGTATTTCCGTTTTCATCAAACTCCCGTGATTGGTCACCTGTCGTTTACGGCCACTAACTTTTTCTTGGCAACAGGGGTGACCATTCACTGGAAGTTCTACTGTATATTGTACAATCAACAACAACAACAACAAAAAAAAAATAGAGGATACTAGATTTCAGTTGTAAAGACTGGTACTAGGACATTTTATGTCATTATATATAACCATATACCCTGCCTGAGACTTCTGGTGATTCAAGCAGAATTTTTGTGTAAGCACTATACGTCTCATCAATGTTGTGATAAAGTAAGCCAGTGGCATGGGTCAATGATATAACCATTATCTTATCCAAGCAAGGATTTTTTTTTTTAAAATTCAAATTGTAATTTCCCCTGCTTTATGTGAGCATTGTATTATATGTGACCCTCTCTCACGAAACCAGTCTTAACTCGCAGCGAGCCGATCGGCGCTACACGCAATAATGTGTGGTGGGGGTCAATCTGGGTCATTTTCACTTTTTTGCAGAAATGTATTCTACATACACCAAAGTATCGTATGGTTAAAAATTTTATCGTAAAAAATGCCATTAAATAGGTTAAAAATGATTTTAAAAGTCTGAGCTTGGCCCCAATTATGCTTTTCTTGTGTGCAAAATGACCCATTTTTAACGTAACAGAACACGTTGCATCCCCTACAGAACCCCATCATGTTATACACTGTTGGAAAGGCCTTTGTCCGCGCTTTCGCGGGCTTAGAGTGTGTTCTAAATTTACACATTGTGAAGCTCCCAAATAAGGAAAAAATGGGCGTACACAAATGTTCAATTTCGACCAATCAGAGAGTAGAACACCTAACGACATGGCAACGACTCTTGGCTTGACTTCGCGAACGAAGATTCTATAGGGCTTGCCCACGTCGTCTGCAGGCATTTTCGTGGCTGCAGAGGCCAATCCGGGACAGGCAGGTTCGACCGCAGTGGCTGCAGGGGAAGGTCTGGTCAGGGTTCTGAGTTACGACAGCTCTGTTTTTTCTTCTGAGCCGCTTGTCTTTAAGGTTAGCTCTGCGAGAGTCCTCAAAGGAGACGGCTGCCTTGTGAATGGTGGAGCGCCAGGTGTCACGGTCCGCAGCAAGCAGAGACCATTGGCGGTGGTCGATTTGGCAGGCACTAAGTGACTTCTTGAGACCGTCTTTGTATCTCTTCTTTGGTGCCCCTCTGTCTCGGTGTCCAGTGGCGAGCTCGCCGAACAGAGTGATCTTGGGTAGGCGATGATCCTCCATCCTGGAGACGTGCCCCGCCCAGCGAAGCTGTGTCCGCAGCAGCAAAGCCTCGATGCTCACAGTTTCCGCCTGTTCAAGGACCTCGACGTTGGTGACATAGTCACTCCAGTGAATGCTGAGGATGGTACGCAGGCAGCGCTGGTGAAAGCGTTCGAGGAGTCGTAGTTGGCTGCGGTAGAGGGCCCAGGACTCGGAACCGTACAGCAGGGTGGTGAGGACGACAGCTCTGTACACGCTGATCTTGGTGCCTTTTTTCAGCTGTTGATTGTGCCACACCCGCTTGAATAGTCGCCCGAAAGTACTGTTCGCTTTTGCCAGCCTGTTGTCCAGCTCCTTGTCCAGCTTGGCGTCTGACGTGATGATGCAGCCAAGGTAGGTAAACTGGTGTACAGACTTCAGTTCAGACTCGCCGATGGTGATGTGGGGAGGGCGATGCTCTTCCTTGGGTGCCGGCTGATGAAGGACCTCTGTCTTTTTCAGACTGACCTCAAGTCCAAAGAGCTGGGCGGCATCTGCGAAGCAGGACGTAATGCGCTGCAAGGCTCTCTCTGTGTGTGCAACGAGGGCAGCGTCATCAGCAAAGAGCAGCTCACGAATCAGTTGGTCTAGGGTTTTCGTGTGGGCCTGCAGTCGTCTAAGGTTGAACAGGCTGCCATCGAGACGATATCTGATGTACACTGCGTCGTCATCGTCGAGGTCCACTGTGGTCTGCTTCAACATCATGCTGAAGAAGATGGTGAAGAGGGTCGGTGCCAGCACGCAGCCTTGCTTCACGCCGTTGCGAATGGGGAATGGTTCTGAGAGGTCACTGTTTAGTCTGACCTGGCCTTGCTGGTCCTCGTGGAGCTGGACGATCATGTTGAGGAACTTTGGGGGACAGCCTAGTCGCTCCAGGATCTGCCACATACCTTGCCTGCTCACAGTGTCAAACGCTTTTGTTAGGTCGACAAACGTTACGTACAGCCCTTTGTTCTGCTCGCGGCACTTCTCCTGAAGCTGTCTCAGCACAAAGACCATGTCGGTGGTACTCCTGTTGGCTCTGAAGCCACACTGGCCCTCTGGGAGGTGGTCCTCAGCGATGGCAGGTACCAGCCGATTCATGAGCAACCTTGCGAGAATTTTCCCGGCAATGGACAGCAGGGTAATTCCACGATAATTAGAGCAGGCAGACTTCTCTCCTTTGTTCTTGTACAGGGTGATGATGACTGCATCACGGAGATCCTTTGGTAGTGTTCCTTTTTCCCAGCAGCAGAGAAAGAGGTCGTGGAGCTTGTTGTGCAGTGCTGGGCCTCCATGTTTCCAGATCTCTGGCGGGATTCCGTCAATGCCTGCTGCTTTGCCACTCTTGAGCTGGTGGATGGCTGTGAGGGTCTCTTCGGCGGTGGGCGGTTCGTCCAATTCAACCTTTAGTGGAAGGTGTGGGATTTGGAGGATGACTGTTTCTTGAACAGTGCGCTCAGCGCCGAAGAGGTCCTGAAAGTATTCCGACCAGCGGTTCAAGATGGAGGTATTATCTGTGAGGAGTGCCTGTCCATCAGCGCTTCGCAGGGGACTTTGTACCAGGTGCCTAGGGCCATACACTGCTTTCAGTGCTTCGTAGAAGCCCCTGTAGTCACCGTTGTCAGCGCAGAGCTGGGTCCTCTGTGCGAGTCTGGACCACCAGTCGTTCTGGAGCTCTCTAAGCTTGAGCTGGAGACTGCTGCAGATGAGGCGGAAGGCAGACTTCTTCACAGGGCAGGAAGGCTGGGCTAGGTGGGCCTGGTGGGCGGCTCTTTTTTTTGCTAGAAGTTCCTGGATCTCTACGTCGTTTTCGTCAAACCAGTCTTTGTTCCTCTTTCTAGCAAAGCCCAAGACTTCCACAGAAGATTTTACAATAGCAGTTTTCAGTTGTTCCCAGAGTGTTTCAGGGGAGGAGTCTGCTGGATCAACTGTGTCTTTGAGCATGCGCTGTAAATTGGCCTGAAGGGCAGCTTTCTTGTCGTCACGCTGAAGGCTGGCAACATCAAGCTTTTTCTTGGGGGGGCCCCATTTCTTGGGTTTCAGCTTGAGGCGGAGCCTTAGTTTGCAGCGAACAAGGCGGTGGTCAGTGTGGCACTCTGCGCTGGGCATCACTCTGGTGAGGAGGACGTCACTGCGGTCCCTCTGACGCACTAGGACATAGTCGATAAGGTGCCAGTGCTTGGAGCGAGGATGCATCCAGGTGGTCTTTCGACTGTCCTTTTGCTGGAAAGTAGTGTTGGTGATGACAAGTTGCTGCTCTGCACAGAGCTCCAACAGTAGGCGACCATTGTCATTGCAGTTCCCAACGCCATGCTTGCCGAGGACTCCTTTCCAGGCTTCTGAGTCTTGGCCCACTCTGGCGTTGAAGTCGCCAAGGATGATGACTTTGTCGTCTGCAGGAGGCTGCGCAGGTCAGAGTAGAACTTGTCTTTTTCTGCAGGCTCTGCCAGGAGGGTTGGTGAGTACACACTGAGAAGGGTGACGTATTGCTGGTGTCTCAGTGGGAGGCGCATGGACATGATGCGGTCGGAGTGACCCGTTGGTAGGTTTTCCAACTTAGTCGCAATGTGGGTCTTCACCATGAAGCCCACGCCTGAGAGCCGTCTTTCTGATGCAGGCCTGCCTGACCAGTAGAGGGTGTAGCCAGCGCCAAGTTCTTGGAGGCTGCCTTCCTCCGGGAGGCGTACTTCACTGAGCGCGGCGATGTCGATGTTTAACCTCCGCAATTCATGGGCAATGAGGGCGGAGCGACGTTCAGGGCGTCCGCTGTCTGCTGTGTCGAGCATGGTTCGGATGTTCCAGCATGCTACGTTGAGTCCGGTCGTGGTCGTCATGAGAGTAGATCCATTGTTTTTTCTTGTTTTCTGACCGCATGAGAAGATGCCCATTGACCGCGGCTAGCCAACTGGGTTACGAGGGGATAAGCTTTGGTTAGGCCACCTTTTCTAGGCCCCTCTCCGTGTGGAGCAAGCAGTGCTGTCCCTAGAGAAGGCTGCTTGGTCGTTCAGGGTGTGCCGAGTGACGTTGTCATCCCCAGGTCAACATCAGGCGACCAATATCCTGAACCGCCTGCATGCAGGTTTGAGACTGCGGCTTCCAGTGACATCTTTCACCTGCCGTTTTGCCCCTTGCCCATCGCTACAGGACTTGGAAAGTTCAGTGTCATAGTCCGTGGGCGTTTCCAAAAGCCTGCGCGGTGGAGCTTTTTGGTGGAGTGCAGTGTGCGCAGTACTGGCCCCACCCTTTAAACCCTTGGTTCGTTTGCCATGGCCTAGCAAGCTGGGACGGTGGCATCGAGGTCCTCGGGTCGTAGGTTTTATATCAGACTGTCCTTGTCTTAGTCTCTGGCTCAAAAGCCTTCCCCGGAGACACGGGGGCTTTGATTTCAGGGGTTTCCTCCCTTAGCCTTTCCGCAGCCAAGCGGCCAAGCCTGCAAGGCAGCAGGGGACTCGTGGGGGCCGGGGTCGTCTATGTCCCGTGCAGATGTGAACATCTGCCCACTGCCCAGACGGTGACACCAGAGGCAAAAACTAAGTTAAACACATTTCCATTGGCCGAGCTAAGACTAAGGGAAGGAACTCCGATCTCTTCCGCGGTCACTTTCTGTGATTACAACCATGGAAGCCAGACTAGCGTACTTACTAAACTCTTGCAAATCCGGTAATTTACCGCCTGCAGATCAGGAAGAATTAAGCGACCTGATCAGTGATTATTTCGTCGCCGATTCTCATCACGACGATAGCTTTTCCGACAACGATTTTGAGTTTGAACCGGCTGATGGTGAGGACAAAAGCGAAGGAGAGATTAATGCCCCACTAGTCCATGATGAGGAATTTAGAGGTGATGGAGAGACCGGCTTGGACGTGGATGCTGCACCAGACGATGGGGGAATGTTTGCTCGTGCCCGTGTTCGATCGTGCAAGGCCAACGGACATGGGTGCAAGCAGATAAAGGTACCGTCGCCTGGACCAGAAGACACGCGACACGGCTGCATCACCGAGTTTTCACCAGAAGAAATCGTGGCTCTTCAACTCTCAGTTCAAGACATGGATCGAGGTATGTGCATGACTTTCTGAATGTAGATGTATGCTTATTATATAGTGTGTGTGTGTGTGTGTGTGTGTGTGTGTGTGTGTGTGATGGTGTGTGTGTGTGATGGTGTGTGTATGTGTGTGTGTGTGTGATGGTGTGTGTGTGTGTATGTGTGTGTGTGTGTCCAATTGTCAACACAAGATGAATAGGCTAATTATTCTATTAATGATAGTATAGAAATGCTGACATAAGTGGACAGTTTAAAAAGAGTGTATACTATTTTGTTCAGATGCAAAGGAGTGGATGATCCTTGGCATTCTGAGTTCGTGCATGCGGAATGGACCGAAGACAGAGTGTAGCAAGTGGAAAGTGCAGAAGGACCGCAAGAAGCCGCGATCCAGCTACTGCCTGCTCACACGTCCTGTCTGCAAGGATGCCTTCCTCTATCTCCTTGGGTATGTATATTACATTTAAGCACTGTACAGAATCATGTATACTTGTATTTTGTGTCTAATGAACGACGAGTGTATTTTCATTGACTTCATTATTGTTGGTTTCTGTTTTTAAGTATCAGCCAAGACATGCTGACGCGCCTCTCGAAGCACTACCAGGAAGAGGGGCTGACGCCAACACGACGAAGTGCTGGGGGGCGAAAGAACAACACCCGCAGCCTGACGTTCGACGACACAGCCCGCGTGGTGCGCTTCATTAAAAACTTTGCAGAGGACCACGCCGTCACCTTGCCTGGGCAAGTACCAGGATTTAAGAGGGAGGATATTCGCCTGCTGCCTTCATCATCACCAAAGAGTCATGTTTACCGATAGTATGAACAGCAGGGCGCTAGATGTGGTAAGCTTTCACACAATATCTTTCTGCATTTTTTTATGGGATGCAGTTGTTGTTATACATGCATAAACTTTCTAACTCTGCTTTCAAAGATATCATATTCATTATGATAACTTTTAATGCTTCTTTATTTGCTTCCTTTTTTCAGGGTATCGGGTTGTTGGGAAATCCACCTTTAGCAAGTTGTGGAGTGAGCTTTGTCCCTTCACTGTTGTGGCAAAGCCCATGACCGACCTCTGCTGGAAGTGCCAGAAGAACAACACGAGGATCTACCGCAGTGCCAACATGACAATGGAGGAGAAGGATGAGTCCCTTCAAGAGCAACAGAGACATCTAAGCCAGGTGGGCCATCATGCTGTTCTCATGGGAACTGATCTGTACTCATTCTGGCTTACGGCTTGTTTTAAGCAATTTGTTATGAAAACCTGACAAGGACAGAATGTGAGGTTTTTACTTACATGATATTAATTAATTAATTTTATATTATTATATGACATTTTTATGCAGGTGGAAGCGGAGCGCACACTCTACAAGGACATGAGCACCGATGCCAGGACCATTGCACAGCAGCATGGTCTCCAGCAGCTCCAGCCAACTCCGGGGATTTCTCCATGCACTACAGCTTTGATTTCGCGCAGCAGATCCACTACCCCAGCGATGCTGCGCAACCGGGACCACTGTATTTCCTGACGCCACGGAAGTGCGGAATCTTCGGAGTTCACTGTGAGGGGCTGTCGCAGCAGGTGAATTTTCTGATCGACGAGTCTGTGAGCAGCAGCAAGGGGAGCAATGCCATGATCAGCTATCTTCACTTCTTCTTCAACCAGTATGGCCTTGGGGAGAAGTCTGTCCACCTTCACTGCGACAACTGTTCCGGACAGAATAAGAACCGCTGGGTCTTGTTCTACTTCGCCTGGCGCGTGCAGATGGGACTTCACCGCGACGTCACCCTGAACTTCATGCCACCAGGCCACACTAAGTTTGCTCCAGACTGGTGTTTTGGTTTGCTGAAGAGGTGTTTTCGTCGTTCCCACGTGTCCCGTCTGGATGACCTCCAGGATGTTGTGAGAGCGAGCACTGCAGTGTCCCGCCTGAACATCCCGCAGCTTGTTGGCAGGGAAGATGCGACAGTGTTTGTGCCAACTTACGACTGGCAGTCCTTCCTCGCCCAAGCCTACAAGCCGCTGAATGGGATCAAGCCTGTTGGACACTTCAGGTTCAGTTGTCAGTATCCTGGAAAGGTGTTATACAAGACGACCATCGCGGATGCTGAAGAGGAGAAGATGCTAGCTGTTCCTGGCCGTGTTACTCAACTTCCCCACATGCCAGCCATCATACCAGCTCCAGGACTTTCCAGAGACAGACAGCAGTACCTGTTTCAGCACATTCGGGAGTACGTCCGAGACGACAAGCGTGACCTTGTGTGCCCTCCGATTCGCGGCTGATTTCCAGTGTGCTGACTCCCTTGTGTCTGGCTACTGTGCTTGTGTGGTGTGCTGTGCTTGTGTGATGTGCTGTGCCTGAGCGGATAATTGGATACTAAAGGTGATGTATTTGGTGAAGTGGTGTGCTGCCTGCGAAACGTGAGTACTTTCCTTCTTTAAATTTCTTCTACAACCTGTAAGTATAGATTGTGTTGGTATTTTTTTAAGTTGTTGCATGATTACTAATGTGGAACTACTAATACTCAGTTTGTAGATTTGACTTTTTAGCTTTTGTGACTTCATTTTGCAGGGTAGTAGTAGTAAATAGCATTCATTTCAGTCTGGGACAACAGGCAGCTGACTGCGACTTTTGTTTTGCATGTTTTAAGGATAATTTCTCTCTAGTGTCCTTTCAGTTTGAATCAGTCATAAGTGGGTATAAATGACAAACAATGAAATAAAGTGATTGGCAAATTCATAAATTGGATGTAAATTGTATTCAGTCTTTCTAATGATGGTTTTTATTTTGCCTTGGGGATGGTGGTTTTCACATTCCTTGAACACGTCCGCAATCGAAATTTAGATAACATTTGCCACTAAATAAGAGTGCTACACAGCATTTTCATACAGGTTCTGCCTAAATATATTATAGCAAAATACTTTTATGCTCAAACAGAATTAAAATTATTTATGCCTTGAGTTTGATACCAAAATATGAAAATGCATTTTTTTCCCCCAAATCTGTCATGTTTACATTAGGTATGGCACTTTTGGGGGCTATTTATCACAAGATCCTGACTAGCTAGCAACTTAATGTGAGGTTTTACACATAGTGATGGACTTACTGAACCACCATGTAAAATATCAGGTTGATTGGTTGACTTTGAACCCCCGTTGCTAAGGTAGGTGTGCAAGACATGCACACAGAAACTTTGCAGGCTGTTTTCTCAAAATGGCCACCGGTGCATTTAACAACTTTAAACCGTAATAACTTCTACAATTTTTGCACTACAGCATTCATTCATATATCAAATTAATCAGCAAGCTCTGTACATTTCAGAAATGTATATAACTCAAAACACCCAAAATGCAAGTTAAGACTGATTTCGTGAGAGAGGGTCACATGTTATTCTATCCGAGGTCAGGGCTGTGCCTAGGCTGAGAGGCAACACATTTTGGCTTGTACACTCATGACATCATGATTGAATTGAATTGAATAAACTTTATTGTCCCTAAAACAACAAACATAAAACGGAAAATTTTCTTGGGCTCACAGAAACATAAAACACACAAGTAAAACATAACTTAAAATAAGAGAATACTAAAGACTACTACTTAAACATATTGAAACATTGTGGATTTGGTAGCCGCACACGCACACACCACTCGTATATCACACTGAATAATATCACATTATGAGAGCAATCTCGTTCAGGTGTGTTGTTCACCGTTTTCTGATTTCTCACAACATGAAAAAAACATGAGTTACAGCTATGGTAGCTTACTTAGGGAAGCAACCCTGATATTTTAAACCTGTACGTATTTGGCATGACCCTAGGTCTTTTAATAGTCTCCGAGATATGCCAATGTGATGCTTACTACAGATGATAGACAACAGACAACAAGGTTGACGAATGGCTCAGTACATAGACTATGTATCTCATGCAAGTCACTAAAATGGGGTTGAAAAAATGTCAGCAAATAGTCTTCACACAAAAAAGTGACTGCAATTTGTTGGAACATCTAAGTTACAAGGAATCTCACTGGTTCTTTTGTCTGTCAATCTGGATGTTGAACAAAACTGATCTCATCACAGAGTATCCAGGATGCTGTGCAAGGATGTATCTTTGTAATGGATGAAGACATTGAGGTGCCTGAACTAACTGAGTGCTGACCTTGTATGAACTCCTGTGCAGACCAGACCTGGCCAGTGGAACTCATGTAGTCCAGTAAAGATTTAAGGAAGTCATCAGCGCCAATAGTTTCACTGTCACACACCACCACCAGGTGCCGCCGCGCACGTGTCACCGCAACATTAATACGACGCTTCTCTGCCAGAAACCCAACCTCTCCTGTCACACAACAGCAGCAGTACATCAATCATATATCACACATTTAGTTCAACCAACCTCTCCCAATACAAATCAGCAGGAGTATATGAATCATATCTCACGCGTTTAGTTCAACCAACCTCTCCTGGCACACAACAGCAGCAGTACATCAATCATATATCACACATTTAGTTCAACAGCAGTATTACATCAATAATATAACACATATTTAGTTCAACAGCAGCAGGACATCAATAATATACAGTAGAACCTCCTCTGAATGGTCACCTCTTTTCATGGTCACCTGCTGTTTACGGTCACTTTCACACTGCATGGATGATGTTTACTATATAAAGTACCTTGATTTTACGGTCACTTGCTAAACGCAGCCAATGGTTAGCGTATCTAAGCCAAATTTTATGACCATGCTAGACTGGCGGGAGTAAAGCCATTACGTGTGACAGGTCAATGACAGCTCACTCGACACCTAGCCAGCTGTCACACACTCTGACGAGGCCAAGATATCATGCCATAACGCAATGATGGATGTGCCATTGGCTTGCAAACTGAGTGAGCGGGCCTGTAACAAAGGTCATGCTTTCTATTTAACTGTGTCCATGTCTCTTTTTCAGGTTGGTTTGCTGTGCAGTCACGTAATCTTTCAAACAGGTGACCGAAAATCGACTGCTCTTTTGCACTGGGTGCTGACTTGACAAAAACACTCATGTGCCCCTGCGGATGGAATGGGCTGATGAAAATTGCGTCTGTGTATGTGCGCCAACGCATGTGGCATTGTGTGTGTGCTGGCTTGACAGGCCTACAAATCAATCTCTGCACTTCTATACTATACTATGTATGTATAGTATAACAGTGCCAAGATCGATTTGTAGGCCTGTGTACTGACATTCCGACATGCACCCTTGCATACTGCAGGGGCTCTTGAGAATCTAGTGCATACATGCTCATTTCTTTGTGCTTGTATCTTAGGAGACTGATGCCTGTACAGAACATTCACATCTTCAGGACAGTGATCAATTTCATGGCTTGTACAAATCATGGCATCAAAACGAATTAGTGGCGGCTAGTCAGTAAATAGAAATTTAGCTCTAGGTGGAGGCATGGAATGCATGCCCCTGCAGACACCACAGTAAAATGTGGTCGTCTTTGCAGGTAGGCGAAAGTTCCTGCCTTTCTACTAGTATGCCGAATGGTGTGCTGACGAGGTCGCGTAGACCGAAACAGCTGTCCACACCGGCTAAACAATCTGGACCCTCCCTCGGGAGACCTATAGATTTAAATTTCCATGCATCAAGGGGCTGGAAATCCAGTGAATATGCGATACGCCCCCTTTGGAGGGGCTTCCATATTCATTGCTTCCAATCACTTAGCGCACCCCTCTTTCCTATCCTTTTTTATGCTTTAACCAAACTAGATCTATGATCATTGGTTAATAATGCACAATTTTCTCCCCTGACAGTGCTTTTACCTACTTTACTTTGTAATCTTCCTGAATGATTGATTGATTGATTGATTGTACATTGCTTAACGTCCCGACAGCAACAAGACTTTCTCAGGACGTGCCTGCACTGCTTGTGAAAAAAACCAAACAGAATATTGAATGTATGTCGCCAGCCGGTCCAATACGTTAAATAAACCTACAACATTGGGCCATAATAAAGCTAAGACCATTTAGCAACACACATCCAATATCAAGAGATACAGGCAGCGCAAACAGTAGGGAGGGTTTGAAAAAGGAAAATACAGGTGAATGGACCAAGGGTAGGCAGAAACACATGCCCCAGAATAGAGAGGAAAACCCACCCTGTGGGGCTGACCAGGGTGACCCTGGGAACTAAAAAGTAGTTAACCCCACCCAAGTCCCCCAGGGCAGACCCGTGTGGGGGTCTTCCTGAATGACTTGACAGTTTCTATGCATGGGCCACAACCATGAACGGCCAGTACCAACAATACCATGCTACACACACAGATGCTTAGCTGAGAAAATGGTTACAAATAGGAAAAGAAGTGCAATCCATTTTGCCTAGATTAATTATCGGGAAAAAAAGGTGACCGGACATTGACCCTGGCTCATGTAGGCCCTCATGCCACCCCCTCCCTACATGCCATCCCCTCCTTTCCCATTTGTTTAAGACAAGAACATGGCTGTGACACACACTGATACGAGCCACTCTTTCTCACTCACTATACAGCTCTACATTTTTTATTATCTTTCATCACTGAAGATAACGAAACATCAGCATATATACACTGTGCACCACAAAAAACAAGTAAAAATTTGGCTTAGTGCCCTCAGATGAGCGGCATTCACAGCTGAACCTTACGTCTGATGTTTTTGAGGGTGAATGCGTGGGAAAGGGCACACACAAAAAGATTTTTTTCTGAAATGACTCCCCATCTTCAGATTTTCAAGAAAAATGATCGTAGTTAAAAAATTGTATTATCCGCTTTTTAGAGTGTCTGACCAAACATGTGCTAAAACAACACAGCATACAGAAATGTACGTCTTGCGATATTTGATTTTGGGGTAGGTAACTTTACCGGGTCATAGCATAAAGACTACTAAATGGACAAAAATTCACTTGAGAGAGCTGTAAAGAGGAATACAAATACTTTACTGTGACAGAAACAGATTTTCAAAATGTTAAGCTGTTTGCAAAATATTAACCAACTAATCTTCGTCTTCTTTTTTTATGGTTGCAGTGTATACAACATGTATAACTCTTGACAGAAGCATGAAGAGGTGCCAAAGGAGGTCCCATTTTTGTGATGGCACATCCATATGCTCCTATCTGAATGTCACAAGCACACTTAGGTCATTTCCATCAAACCTCTTATGAACAGTCACCTGCTATTTACGGCCACTTTGGGGTGACCGCTCATTGGAGGTTCTACTGCATCACACATTTAGTTCAACCAACCTCTCCTGACACACAACAGCAGCAGTACATCAATCATGCATGTCACACACTTAGATACAAAATAAAATGACAAACAGGGTATAATCATATTCCTGAAAGCCAAGGTTAATATACTGATTTCAGCAACATAACAGAAAAAATAGGGTTAGTTTGTGTGAGAGTTGTTTTAGTTTATTTCATTTTCTTTGTGGCTAATAAAATAATCTCACTGAATAATTTATTATGGAGATTAAATTATTTTAAAAAAATAGGGAGGACTTCAAACCAGAATATTGTTTGCCTTCTGCTCATACCCCTGAAGGTTCCCATATGCATCCTTCAGGCATGGGAATTGCCCAAGCAAAAATCATCTGAAACGGGACCTTGAACCTGATACAAAAGGCCTCCACCACACTAGATCTTGTTTCCGGGAGGGCCGACGAAATCAAACAGGTAGAGGGGGGGAGGGGTGGGGGGTGGGGGTGGGGGTGGGTAGGCGGCGGACCTTGCTTGCTTCTGGGCACCGCAAAATCAAACAGTGGGCGGGGTTGGGGGGGGGGGGAAAGGGGATGGGGGGAGGGCGGCGGACCTTACTTGCCTAAGTTCTGAGTTTACTGCGCAGTGCGCACTCAGGCAGGCCACGGACACAGCCTGCCGCGTCCGTGACCTGCCACGGAATAAAACCGGTGCTTTGCTTGTTTTGCTACCCGCAATGATTTTTCGCGGAAACGCCTTTTTATTTTCGCGGACGATTTCTTTTTCCCGCGGAATTTCACGGATTTCGCAGACAATTCCCATGCCTGATCCTTCCATGACTGTATGACTATGTAGTCAGAGTCACTTAGGGTTCTGATCGTGCACTTGGCAAAACTACTAGAAACATTGTAGAACCGTGAAATTTAGTATGTAACTTTTTGAGAAAGAATGATGTATGTTGTCATGAAAATGGTCTGATTATGAAGCTAGTAAACTGCAAATATCCAAGATGGCTGTCAAAAATGTGTACCATAGATTTGGTATGTGAAATAAGTGGTATAGGTCAGCCAGAAAAATCCAGAAGAACCACATTATTAGGAAGGTAAGATCATAATTTAATCAAACATATCAAAATTCATTCAGTCAGATTTTGATTAAAATAGCAGGTCAATCTAAAATGGCATCCATTAAAAACTTGTAGAATTTTAAATTTGACAACACATTATATATTTTGTGGTAAAAATGTCCTGTACACATTTAGCGAAACAGGCATTGGCCACCGTCACGACACGCCTGACAGAGTCAGGGTACCATGGACAATGCAAGCGCTAACACTCGAGAAACCCACCCACTCTAAATAAATCACACAACACCAGTGATAAACAACAATCGACTATTTTATTACTTACACTTACTCTAATACCACCCCAACCCACTAATGCCTCACACCCTCACACATACGCACTCATATAACACATTAACACATGAAAATGATTGACAGATGAAAATTGACCATGGCTATGCAAGGCGGGTACTTTGTTTCTGTACAGTGTCCTCTCTGTCCCCCACTAGACAGGGTGGCTCATAATGTAACATTACTACCAATACCCCGAAGAGCACTGTTGCCGCGCTTGCCCACCCTGCACCGGTACAGGAACGGTGGAGCTTGACTCAGGATTCCAGAGTACTTGCTCTGGCAATACTGCTGCCGTCGCCACTCGAACGTCTGCGACCCACACGCGGAACGTTGAATCAGCCTGCTGTAGCCCAATGTCAGAGCACTTGCCAACCCGGACTGGTTAGCGAAGGCATTCCAGCTCCTGACCGAGGCCACCGCGCAGACGATGGTACAGCTCCTGATGATGCGTCACCGTTGACGATCATGGAAGATGAAGAAATCGAAGAAGTCGAAGAACTCGACGAAATCTAAGAAGTCGAAGAAGTCAAAGAAATCTGAGAAGTGCACTGCAAAAAGGTGCACTGTCAGTCAAAGTGCCAATACACAGTTAATTCTAGAATAGCACGCATTTCCTGCATTTATTCACAAACCATGTGAGTTGTGTCTCTCATCTCACCCTGTAGAGGTTATCTTCCTGCTGGTACACTAATACCCGCCTTGGCCATATTACATAATATAAAATCATGATAAAAATGATTTTTATGTACATTTAATATTCACCATGTTTACATTATTTTATTATACTATGTCTACTTTTAAATTTTGAAAGTTAACTTTACTAATAAAAACTTTTATCTTCATATATTACCACTGGCCAAAAACAACATTATCAAAATAGTCACATGTACATATAAATATATGAAATAATCACCAAAAAACACCCCACATGACCATCTTATCAAATTACATATAATTATATATTTTGAAAAATATCCACTTTAATTAATTTTGACAACATGGCGCCTCACTTCCTTTAAATTAGTTCTATTAATAGAACAAAAAAAAACCGCACTTGGTCCTTTAAATAAACCCACTCGGCGACAACCGAATATAAATAAATAAATCTGAAACTCACTGCATTACAACCTAACCTTAAAACATGGTTAAAAACTTGATTAAAACATTACTAAAGAAATAAATGAACACACTCTTCCAAACTTATGTACACATTTACACACCCGAGAGTACAGCAGCTCACTGAGTAAATAGCATGAATAGTTTACCTTTCACTTGTGAGTCCTCCGGCAGGACGAGACAAACAAGACGAACACGAACCGGAGGAGTCTTCTGTCGAGCAGCAGCCGTCGTCACTTGGTCTCTCGGACACCCAAAACCAGGAACACTGGCAGTGGTATTGCAGGGAGGGTAACACAACCCTCACACAGCTTGTCAAGGGCTCCAAACAAGGCCGCACCCTGACCCAGACCCTCACTGAGCTAGCTAACTCGACTGACTGACACGTAATATTCTTCTGCTACCTTGCAGTTAGACTGTACTTCTGAACACTATTCGGTTAAAGCTACCTGCCGAAAGCGTGCAACCACTGTAATCGCTCATCGTTAAGCTAGCTGCATGGGCATTACGCTTACGTTTACAATACATTTACCAACTTTTCTAACCTAAGGCTATTTACAGAGGTCGGCGACCTCGATTTATTACAAAAAAACGACTTGAGAAAAATATTAAAAAAACATGTCACATCCGTTACGTGACAGCCACCAGTTATTACTTAATGTACGATTTTGATATTTTATAATTTGTGCTGTAATTTTGCTTCCTGTGAATCTCTTCCACCCCCCCCCCCCCCCCCCCCCTCTCTGTTACCATCTGTCTACCTGTTGCCAGTTATTTGCCACTCCACTGCACCTAACCCCTTCAGCCTTCTCATCTTTTGTCCACCTTCAACCTGACTTTTAATCAGGATATTGATTGAATGCAAGTGACATCACACTGTCAGCATCACTACGCAAGTCGTCTGCAGAGGACCATAACAGTAGAAACAGTGAACACTAGTCACTGCAAACTTATAACTCGGCAAAAATATGCTTGGATGCGTAATTTTTTGGGATGAAATAATATGCCAGAGAAACAAATATAATGTTTCAAACGGTGTAATAGTGAAGATTGTTTTGTACACCTGCTGTCCGTTCGAGGGAAGGAGCGGAAAGTCAAGTGCTGAGCGAAGAGAGCAGACGACAATCCAAAAGATTACAGGCACTATAGAGATGACTTGGGCCTATGTGCACAACACGCTTGTAAATTAAAACAGTTTCAGAATTAAAATTTTTTAGTTAAAAGAGGTTTAAAAACAGTTTCAAAACTGTTGCACGACACTTCTGAAAACAGATTTAAAATAACAAACTTCTACTGGTCTAGGTCGTCAATTTATAAATAGGTGAATACTTTATTTCGCAGTGAAACATCCTTATCACAAAGTATGACAAAATTTGAGAACAGTGAGTTTTTGTCTTGAAATAATGTCTAGGTGCCAGTGGTAAAGAAAATCAGTGACTGCAAATGTGTTCTTCCACTCGTGAATCTATGAAATTTTTTGGTGAAAAAAACATGTATGCAGGAATAAGATAGTCAGCAGTTCTAAAGATCAGTGGCATGAAGAGCAAAACAAACAAACAAACAAACAAACAGTAAGGTCAACACTAAATAAATAAATGAATGAATAAACAAATAATAATAAATAAATAAATATATTGTGGGAGAAGGGGTGGGGGGGTTGAACCTGTGCTGGTGATGGCATAAAAATAAATGTGATTTTGTCTGCGTGCTTCACATTCTGACTTACTGGGACATAAGCATAAACTGACCTTATTATAATTATATGCAAAACAGGTTGTTATTAGTGGCTTTCATCTAAAATTGGTTTTGATTGATGCAATTATTTAGTGTCTGAAGATGGATTCCTTCATAACTGTGTACTAAGCAGCACGCATTTTTTCAAAAATCAGTTGTTCTGTTGGAGTCACCGACACTAACTTATCGCCAACACTACCAAATTCAAGCTGACCTCCGATCTCTTCAACAACTCCAGCAGCTTTAATTTCAGTTTATATAATTTTTGACGTCTTTGTCTTGTAAAAAACATTCATGTTCATGATCGCTACTGTTTGCCATGGCCATCTCTGCTGCACAAAAGTTGGTGGTAGCAGACGAACCCAGTTGCGTATCATGTGATCTTGCATTCAACCATCTCCCCTCTCACCATCTGCTTTGTATCGTGCCTGTCAGGGTAGGTAACTCTGCAGTCCTATTCATGGTAGATAACTTACTGCGCAGTTGTCTGGCCCTTGCCCTTTCCTTAGTGACCAGCAGAAAGGGTGCTACAATTCTTAACCAATCAGTAATTTTCTTTCTTTAATGATTAGCCAATCATTTTGAAGCTTTCAGCCTCTGTGTCTACCCTACGGTCAGCAGTAATTTGAACAGTATCAGTGGTTCCTTTCTCAGCTAGCCTACTGATCAGTTGAGCTTCGATAGACTGCGACTATGGCAACAATGGAGGACTGGTTTTGTACAAGACATGAACCTAGAATTTAGCCCCTATGCTGTGTTTGGTAGCTATATAGGCAGTAATAAATAAACAAAAGTCACTACGACCTCTTTGTTTGACTCCCTCCATTATCAACGCTTCCACACCCCTCGCTCCATCACACACATTTTGTTTGTTTTTGTTGTGTAGTAAGCCTTTGTACACTGGAACTAGAAACCTAATAAGTTGGTTAAAGTCATGTTATTTTCTTCTAGTGTGTAATGTACTGTCAGTATTAACAGGTTGCGAAGCTCTGCAGAGTGTTTAAATAGAGCTAGGCCAGCTGGTGTACTTTGCCATCGCACCACTCCCAGTTTTGTTTTCCTCCTTTTTCAGGCCTCTGCTTGTACCAGACTAAGCTAGTTACTGCAGAGTATTTTTCCCTTGCCTGAGATTTTGTTGGATTTTTGTATTTTTGTTTTTGTATTTTTGTAATACTGTAGTTGGAGTTTTCCTCTGAAAGTTATTTTTGCAAATAATATAGTGTCTAAAAAGCTCTCCACGTCCACAATGGTTTCAGAGTTGTGAAAAATGTATTAAGCTAGAAAACAATATTTTAAATTATGTTGCAAAGCATATTGTGAACTTGTGTGCACCCGGTGTCGATGGGTGAAAAAGGTTGGGGAAGGTTGGGGAAATAAGAAGCCGAAGCAGAGGTCGCATTGACGTACTTTATTTGTGGTTTATCAAATAGGTCGAAAAACACAGCACAGATATCCCAGTGAAGATACAGCTGAAGACAAGCTGATGGCACAGAGTGATGGCAACTACAGGGTCAGTGGGGCGACTAGTTTAGGAAAAAAACATCCCGCGCTGGCGCCTACGGGCTGCGCGAGCCACAAAGAACCGGACCGAAAAATGGTTCCAGATAGACCAAAGAATGGGTAAATCTGTGCTTCCTAGGTACTACAAAAAGAGCCATAACTCAATAATTACTTAGCGCAAAGGCTTCGGGTTTGAAGTATAGGACAGAAAATGTGAATAGAAAAAAACTACCGTAAACTATATTTTAAAGGGAAGTCCTAGGAATTTATTATTTAATTTCAAAGTGGGCTAAGAGAGCTCACTGAAATTTGTAAATGTAAGAAAATTGCTAATTAAACTATGGTGGTCATAAAATCACTAAACACACAAATTAGGAGTAGAAGGGAAATTTCATGAGGAAACTGATGTGAGTTAGGGATTCTCGATCGGTAAAGCCGTTAAAAAGTTAAAGAGGCTAGAACACGGACTAACTAGCACAGCCTTCGAAGTACTACAAAATTACTAGCTGACTCTACAAGGCTGGGTTGCGGCCCCTGGCTAAGCATGGGTAGCGCCAAGGCTAAGGGACTCGGGTGGCCAGAGGCCAAAGGGAAAAAAAAAACATTACGTCTCAGCTGGAAAGACCGCGTCAGCTGGTTACAATATGGACACCGGCCAGGCAATTTTATTGTAAAAATTGACTAGCAAGATTCCCTGTTAGTGTAGGCAAAAGTGCCATAAAAAGTACATTATTCTGCATATTCAACTTACAAACACCAAATTTTGGGCATAGGTAGCCCGCAATACCCTAATGATAAAACAATTAGGATACTGGTCTTCAAGATTTTGCATTGGGACTGTTAACAAAATTCGTTTGTGATGTCATCTTTGGAATGGCAATTTTACCCCTTATAATTTTTAACTGCCACTTCCTCACGACAACTCAGATCCTCTGCTTACAGCCACATTTTGCGTGTACCTACCAAGTCTTTTGGCCAGCAGTCATTTTCAGAAATTGGGCCGCTGTACTGGAACGAACTCCCCTCCCATGTCTGCCACAGTGCTTCAAAAGACGTTTTTAAATCTGCGCTAAAAACACACCTTTTCCAACTCCGTTACACGCCTTTACCACAACTGACACTTAGTTCGCTTCAGGCTGCCAGAGAGATAAGGCACGGCGAGGTCACATTCCACTCTCGCTCGCTCATTCTATTTATATCGCACTTGCAACTGAGCAGTATACAGCGTGTCCGGCGCTCTGCGCTATAACAACTATCTACACGTTTGTATTCATAACACATCTCAGCCTAAAGTGACTGTTATGAAAGCAACATCGTTCAAAAGATGAAGTTTTCACCTACACACTGATACCAAACATGACAACATTACGACTTACACTTGTGTAGCAGATTATGGTGAAAATAAAGAGAACGAGAATTTGTTGATGTACGATGCCGGTGTTTGTTGTGAAATTGACAAAGTTCCCACAGCTATAACACGAAGACGTAACTTTTCCCAATGAAACACACTTGCATGCATAAGGGTCAGCATGCCTACAGTAAGTATCACTTACCGGATTTTCGCTACGCGCTGGGGGACGGAAGCAGGAGGGTGGTTAATGAGGTCACTGACAAGTGTCGACAGACAAGTACCAGGCGCCTGCCTTAGTACACTCCCGGCTGAATCGGGGAAAGTGAGGGCTTAGTTACACGGATACTATTGAGGAGATAGTCACGTTTCTTTCTCGGGAAATAGTGTAACACTAACAGTGAACCGTGTACATGTACTTTTGATTTAACTTTTGATCATGATGGAGTCTGATGAAACGCATACAGTCTGTGTACACACAGGTGTGTTCCATGCACTGCGACTAAATGCATTGTGCAATGGCGGGAGATCACAAAAGAAACACAGTGATAAAAAGTCATATCTTTGTATCAAATATGAACACTTAATCCACAAGTGTTATGGAATTAATATCCAGGAAGACAAAGACCTGATGCACTCCAAAACACTGTGTAGTAGTTGCTATAGTCGGATGAAACGGATAGACTCTGAAACACGTGTGTCTGCGGAGACAACGCGAAATGCGGCGTCTGATATTGCCTCATCGCAACACATTTGGACCATGTTCGATTCAAATACGAGTGTTGAAGAATGTGTCGCGTGCGTTCATTTCATGCAGCTAGGTAAAGGAGGACGACCAGCGAAGGGTGCACATGGGAAGAAACGACCGTTTCGATCTGTGGAATGTCACAGTGACACTCATAACACTGACACTAATAACAGCACTAATGAAGGTGATAGTGGTATACAAGTTTTCATTCCCCCGATGTCTACTCCCCGTAAAACGCCATGCAAAGTCGATGCTCAAATGTCGCCGTTACAAAGAGTGTGGACCCCATCTTCATCAGCCAAGCGGACGCATGAAATAGCCATTTCACCCATTGAAAAAACGGGTGTCGATATAGCCACATCTCCACATATCAAACGACCCAGCCTTCGACCTGTCCAGGAACTGCAGATGCCATTGACAAAAGAGGAAGAAAAATATCAGACGGCACTAAACCGCACAATGCTTAATGAATCAGCTGATGCCACAATCCGTTGCAAGACTGGAGGACAGCCTTTGTATTTTATGCACATACCAAAACCAAGAAAACCAACAACAGGGGCATCATCAGCCGTAATACGAAGAAGGTCTAAGGTATTAGCCCGTGCTAGAGCAAATATGTCTGGCGGATCAGAAGTGGATGAAGCTGAACAAATAACTGACGAGTTAAGACGAGAAAGAAATGAAAAAATGACTGCAATATTAGACAGAGCAGGCCATAGGCGATCCGTGTATGTCTGTAGAAAACAGGGTATTGCTCTGAGAACCAATCTAGGATTAAGCTGGTCCAAGTACAGAACATACAAACGCTTCATGAGAAGTATTGGTGTCAAACTTGAAAGTGAAAGAAAGGAAAGACAGACCCAGAAAGAAGCGCTCTGTGGCACAGTGACCATTGAACAAAAGAATCTGACTTTTGAAAACAAAGTCACAAACAAGAAAGAAAGCCAGAAAACGCCTGTCGCCTACATAGAGGATCTCACACATTTTGTTCCTGAACTGCTTGACAAGTTTGAAGCTGCAAATCTTCTTGAATGGCATGAACAAATACCAAATAATAATAATAATAATAAGCGCATTAAATAGGCGCTTTATCCCAATTGAAAATCGGCTCAAAGCGCCGCCGCAAACTGAACCCAACAAGCACGCTCACGTGAATCACGCGCATTCACTCACACACTGTACGTAAACACAGAACATTCACGTGGTGCTAAGGGCAAGCTAAAGCGAGCTACTGAAGTTTTTGGAAATTCAAAATCGTTTGTATTTGAAATTTGATTAAGTGGGCTGAAGCTGATACCAAAGTGGAGGGGGAGGAAGAGCCGGAGTACCCGGAGAAAGAACCCCCGACAGTCCGCCCGAATTAACGGTGACACTTACTAGAGGAGAAAAATCCGACGCCGGAACCCGTAATCGAACCTCGCACCTTTAGCATTGGTGGCAGGCGCCTTTACCACTGCGCCACGGACCGCCCCGAATGATGAAATTTGGATAAAACTAGGAGGAGATCATGGCGGTAACAGTTATAAAACAATGCTTCAAGTTGCTAATCTCCAAAACCCTAACTCTAAACACAATACGTTTTTGGTGTGTATGGCTAACTGTAAAGACAGTCATGAAAATCTTCAAACAATTTTGCAGCCGTTTAAAGAGCAGGTGTCACTTCTCCAAACCATGAAATGGAAAGAAAAACAGATACGTGTATTTCTGTTTGGCGATTACGATTTTCTCCTCAAACTCATTGGTCTCTCAGGAGCACAAGGGGTCCACCCTTGTCTCTGGTGTACTGCTTCGAAAAGTCAGCTACAAAGAGCTCCACATGAGCGAGTACAAGTGAAACAGAGAACGCTTAACAACATCAAGCGGGATTATAGGCGATACATGCGTGCAGGAGGAGACAAAAAGAATGCCAAAGGTTACAACAATGTTGTACATGAACCAATCTTTGATGTTGAGGTTTCGCAAACTGCACCACCATACCTCCATCTTCTGCTAGGTATAGTAAAAAAACAACATTCCCTCCTAGAGCAAGAATGCCACGAACTCGATAAAGTCATTGCTGAAAGACTGGCCGAGGGAAAGGAGGCACATGATGGAAACACACCTTTTGAAAAATACATTTCAGAAGTAAGAGTCATCAAAGAACTTGAAAAAAGAAAACAGCTGACCGAGGGTATTGCAGTGTTCAGCGACAAGAGACACAATGAGAGTGTGAAGCATTTTGATGAACGACGTGAGCAGAAGATGCAGCGGGTAGCAGAATTCAAGGACAAAATACAAGCTCTGAGAGAAGAGACAAAGTTGCCATTTCTGTGCGGACCTGTCACTTCTGGCCTTGACGAAGCACTAAAGAGGAATAAGATATTCATGCAAGCATACCATGGCCGTTCGTTTGTTGGCAACCACTGCCACCGTTACTTGAAGTATGATGTGTTCACTGATGTTGGTAACAGTGTTATCAGCAATACCATGAAGCTGACAGATGATCCTAAACTTCATGCAGCAGCGCATGACATTTCCTTAAAGTTCCGAATTCTGAACGACCTGTACTCACAAGTCCATACTAATGTTTCTCACAAAATGCCGGTGAAGAGCAGAAATGAATCAATGCAAGACATCAATGACAAGATTGCAAAGTACATGCGTTTTTTTCGAAGTACTTTTCCAGCCAGTAGCATCATTCCGAAACAACATATCTTGGAATGTCACTGCATTGACTTTGACTAAGTGGGGATTTGGTTTGGCGCTTCATGGTGAGCAGGGAGGTGAAGAGAGTCACGCTACCATTAACATTTTAAAGAGTAGGACATTTGGCTTGCAAACAGAGGAGGAAAAACTCGGACTGCTCATGACCGAGCACATGACACTCGTGTCACCGGTCCTCCACTCCGTCATTCCTCCAGTAGTAAAACAGAAAAAAATTCTCATATAACGCTGTTTAGCTGGCGTCGGTCTTGTGTATCTGTGAACAGAAACTCAGTATTGTTATTATGTCTAGTGTGTCAGCAAATGTGCTGAACCGCAAGGTATATTTAAAAACACTGTTGAATACTGTGACCTGTGATGGACTAATCGGATTTTAGTACACGGAGGGCATTAGCAGTCTGTGGAATACCGGGACTACGGGCGACAAATGCCAGAACGCGACCTGTCAGTGACCTCATTAACCACCCTCCTGCTTCCGTCCCCCAGCGCGTAGCGAAAATCCGGTAAGTGATACTTACTGTAGGCATGCTGACCCTTATGCATGCAAGTGGGTTTCGTTGGGAAAAGTTACGTCTTCGTGTTATAGCTGTGGGAACTTTGTCAATTTCACAACAAACACTGACATCGTACATCAACAAATTCTCATTCTCTTTATTTTCACCATAATCTGCTACACAAGTGTAAGTCGTAATGTTGTCATGTTTGGTATTGGTATGTAGGTAAGAATTTCAACTTTTGAACGATGCTACTTTCACAACAGTCACTTTAGGCTGAGATGTGTTATGAATACAAACGTGTAGGTAGTTGTTATAGCGCAGAGCGCCGGACACGCTGTATACAGCTCAGTTGCAAGTGCGATATAAATAGAATGAGCGAGCGAGAGGGTAATTTGACCTCGCTGCACCTTATCTCTCTGGCAGCCTGAAGCGAACTAAGTGCTACGCGCAAGCACTGGCTGGTAAAGCCGTGGTTACCCCACTGATTTAACATTGACTGCTGAAGATTCGTTGTAGTTTTGCTGTGGTGCCTGGAATGTGTGTGTGTGTGTTTGTGTGTGTGCGCATATAATACTGTGTACAGTTTTTGCAATTGTATTTTTAAAATTTGTAAGGCGCTAGAGCTCTACTTGAGGTTAGGCGCCATAGAAATCATTATTATTATTATTATTATTATTAAGACCAAACAGGCCGGATTTTCTTTCTTACTGACCATAGTGACACTGCATGCTGGTTGGTTTCAGCTGTGTCCTCTGCATATGCTCCCCATTTCACTTTCAATATCTCGTGATAGTACCCCATCATTGATGACATCATAAGTCATCGACGTTAGATTTTTAAGATTAGACACTCTCTTTACACAAGACATAATACTCCTTTCAAAACATTCTCTAAAAAACTGTGTCAAAATAAAACGGAAGAAATCAAATTTATGATGAAAAATGCTATGATGAAAAATGTGAGTTTTTATTGCCTCATGGTTTACAAAGACCAAGAACAAATATTGTTACTATGTCCTTGACCTCAGAAATGGCAACTTCATTCTTGTCTGTGACACTTCCTTTAATATACTGACTTTTTTCAGCTAAAGTTTGAGGCAAATCTGTCCAACAATTTAAGAGATATTGGAGGGCCACATACATACAACGTGAAAGTAAACATTGCCGCCATGGCCATGACCTTCAAGCAGGAAGTCGTGGCAAAATGTTTGCATGCAATTTTTGTTGAATTATTATCTATCAACATACAACATTTGAAACAAATGATTTGAGTAGTTTCTGAGAAAAAGGAGAAAAAAGCAAATCTGGCCACTGTGACCTTGACCTTAGTGACAGTGACTTTATCTGTTGAACTGACACACTAGTTGTCCCAGGACTATCGTCAGTTTAACTTTCGGCTGAATCAATCTCATAGTTTCAGAAAAGATTGACGTGACAAGAAAAGAATAGGAAGAGTATATATGTAATCTAAAACATTCAGACACGTTAAATCCAAGATACCCCCTTCACCCTTATGTGATAAGAAGTGATTCATGTAATAGTACTGTCAACAACAAAGTCTGCGTAACCTTTGGCTGCACAGCGTCGAAACAACATTCGCTAGAAAACCAGAAAAAGTTTGTGTTTTTATTGTCTCATGGTTTATATATATCAGAATGCTCCATGACCCTTGACCTTTGTGAAGGATTGACTAAATTAGTATGCATAGAAAGATGTTATCATCAGCTCCCTTTATGCCAAATTTTATTTAAAAATTTTTTTTTTTGCATAAACTTTGAAAAAAATACAATTCTATCAAAAACTGGCATTATAAAACACTTGCTGACCTCCTGTGACCTTGACCTTTCTGAGGGTCATCCAAATTAGTATGCATAGAAAGGCCCTATCATAAGGTATCTCCATACCAAGTTTGGGTCTGAAATTGAAAATAGTATTTGAGGAAAAACAGTTTTTGTCAAAATATGTCCCCCATGGCCCTTGACCATTGCGAAAGGACCACTAAATTAGTATGCATTGAAAGGTCTTATCATCACCTTTGAGCCAAACTTGACTGAAAAGTTGGCAAAAACTTTGATGAAACTTAAATTCTAACAAAAACTGGCAATTTTCATACATTTTCATACTCTTGTGACCCTTGAACTTTCTGAGGGGTCATCCAAACTAGCATGCATAAAAAGGTCTTACCATAAGATATCTCTGCACGGTTTGGAGTTGAGTTTGGAATAGTATTTGAGGAGAAACAATTTATGTAAAAAATCTGGCTATTTTTTACCCCTCTCTGTACCCCTTTTAAACTTGACCTTTGAGAGAGGTCACTGAAACTGGCATGTTTAGAAAGCTTTTGTCACAAAGTATCCTTTGGCCAAGTTTGAAGTCTGAGGCTTGAATAGTTTCCAAGAAAGTCAACGTTAAAATTTACCATGGACAACAGATGTCGGACGACGTACAGACGACGGATGGCCCATTACATACACTCGCTTTTGCTATCACACGTAAGCCAAAACGTGAAAGTTAAATAATACATTTTATTTACATCAGACTTTATTTCTAAAATGCCATGCAATTGTTTTATGGTGAAATTTTGCATCCAGTAAAATTCCAACCCCCCACCCCCACCCCCCTCCCCCCACCATAAATCATAAACTTTAACATAAATCATAAACTTTACATAAATAACAATAACATCCAAAAATCTTCTTAAATTAGCTGCTGTTAGCAAGTTATAGCAATTGCACATTTATGTCAAAATCAAGTCTGCGAAGCTCATTCTCTCTTAATTTGGTGTCCATGTTTTGACTGCCTGACATTAGGTGGACATGTGCTACGTCCCCTTCTGGGGAAAAGACCGAAATGTATAAATATCAAATCTTTTGCAGATTTGTATGCATGACAGTCTTGAGCATTAAATGACACATCAGCTTTCTACTCAAAACTTTTTTTTAGGTAAATGTCACATAATTGGGCCATGTTTTTGAGAACTACCCATATATATATATATATATATATATATATATATATATATATATATATATATATATATATATATATATATATATATATATATATATATATATATATATATATATATATATTCAAATACTTTATTGTGTCAGTCTAGCCGACAAATTTTCTTTCATTGGGATCACATGTGCGCATACGGTTTTAGCCACATTATGACAATGGTGAAAAAAAAAAAAAAAAAAACCCACACTTCATGACCACAGTGTTAGTGGTATAGGAGTGAGTCTGCCACTTGCAAGATGCCACTGCGACATCTGAGGTGCAAGTTCCTCGACGGCGTCAACAAGGAGAGAGAGAGAAACGCTAGTTAACACACTCTTCATTTAGGAGACGGATGGCCGAGGGTACAAAGCTGCCCTTGTAGCGTTTGGTTTTAACAAGAGGAGCCTTGGACCTACGGCCAGATGGGAGCTTTTGAAGGTGCTTAGAAAGGCAGTGGGAAGTGTCAGCTGCCAGCCTCAGGCCTTTGCGTATCATTATCGTCCTGCAGAGGCCGTCAATTCTCTCCAACCTGCCCACAACGATTTTCTCACTAAGCCTGATTATCTTATTCAGCTTCCTAAAGTTTTTCTCGCCCTGGGAGCAGAACCTTGAGACAAAGGGGAACGTAAGAAGGCTTTCTATAAAACAGAGGTAGAACTGCCTGAGGATTTTGGGGCTCACATCAAAGGAGCGGAGTTTGCATATATATATATATATATATATATATATATATATATATATATATATATATATATATATATATATATATATATATATATATATATATATATATATATATATATTGCCAAAAGGTGCGTGCATTAGAAATAAAATATCAGCTAACGTAAAATGTGTGTTTCTTGGTGACAAAATATAGTTAAGATGATAGGTAAAAAGATAATTCAAGTGTAGGTTTTAGAAATAAAATGCATCTTAAAACAGTTCTTGCTTGTGACACGTGACCAGAATCTTAACACAAAAAAAGCATGGCAGTTTAAATACTAAACCTCGAAGACACCTTTTGATGGAAAGTTATACAGACCATCATAATCTTTAACAGCACAGAATGGAGTAATGTGCTTTTTAAATCATGTAATGAACTGAGAGACAAAAACTGAAACTCGACCCCAACTGCCATGCACTGATAACAAAAATTCCACAAACAATAGGACTGATCAAATTGTTATCTTTTACTGCTAGATATGCTAAACCTCTATGGTATATGCTAAATAGCCTTAACTCTTAGTAAGAAAAGTGTTAAGCACCTTCAGCCATTAGAAAACACAGCGTGTGTGATCACCATCTTGAAGATGGCAGCCATGTTCCATTGGTCTTTGTGCATGCAGCCATGTTCATGTTGATGTGAAAATCAAAGTAATCATAGCGAAACTAATTTTTGCTTACTTTAAAAGATGCTTGAATGAGCTACAATTAAGGAGTAATAGGGATAAAATTACCATTTAAAAAAATCACACATATTTTTCTTATGATTTCCAGACAAAAATCTTACCTTAATTACTCTAAATATTCGACTGCTCCAAATATTAGACCACTGCCCATTTTTCAGAAATTTTCACCCAAAAGAAATCCTAAATATTTGACCACCACCCGAAAATTGCAGAACAGCTGACCAACAGTCAGGACGAGGTAGACTAAAAACTCACTGAATGGGTGGCCCAAGACTAATCAGCCGGCCCTAGTTAATCACAGCTGCACGGTAACATTAGATTCTTTTGCTAAATTTTAATTCCCCTTTCGACTGTGACATAACAGATTAAACTACCTTTTTCTGGACATCAACTACAACGCCCCCTCCTTTTCGGCTCATAATGTGTACTGTTACTCATTTCCGGCTGTCGGTCAACTTCAGTAGTACTAGGCTTATTGATGAATGAGACGATAACCCGTAGGCAAATGAAAACCAAATGCCAGCGAGTAATCAGTCAATGACTTAAGGTGGCAGTGCGGATGCCGAGGTGTCTTAGTTTCTGATCTCTGATCTAAAGGCCGAGTTGTCACGTTCGGTGTCCCAGCGCTTAATGATTTTTTTACCATGACTGAACCGAATTACAATTCGTCGGTTGCCCAGTACCGGTCAACATAATCTGGTCAGCCTTTTTAAAATTGAAATCTTGTGACTCCTCCCCAGACATTTGTCATCGCACTTACCAATAACATAACCACTGTGAAATCTTCGTACTCATTAGGTAGTCATAGGGGTTTCCACGGGAACTGCCGCTAACCTGAGCTATCGAGGATACACATTTGCAAGGGAAATAACCGACCTATCAGTACTCTCTTTGAGTTAGTTCAAATTAGCTAGACAGAACTTCCAGTGCAGACCATTTTGTTCATAAATCAGATTTTCTGCAATGTGAATTACTTTCAAGCCATTTTTCGTGCTCCAAGGGTTAGTTTCCTTCTCAAAATGTCTGCATCTTTGATCACGTTTTGCTGTTTTGAGTTTCAAAGAGGGGAAAATAACAGTGACTAAACTGCGGTATGCATATCTAGGAGGCGCTGGTGCTATGAAATATGTGACTAAGGCATCTGGGTGCCTGATAGGCGGGGGCAGGGGATCTAACTGTTCTGTCCAGCGCTGAGTAATTCCCCTTGGTTTGTTATACAATTCTGCCAGCGCTAGCCTCACCTATCTGGTTTGTGAGTAAGGCATCTAGGTAAGCTTGCTTTCTTATTTACAGTGTAATCGACGACCAATTCATTTACTGGTAGGCCTGGTCAGCCATGCTGGTTCCAGTGCCCTAAAGTTCAACCAGGCGACCCTAAAGTTTCGACCAGGCTACCGTTTCAAGTGATCAATATTTTCAAAACCCCTAAATCTCTCACCAGAGCTGAAAAATTTGAAAAACTGCATGTAAAAAAAAAGTGGTTGCATATTTAGGGTAATTATAGTAATGGTTTTTTGTTTCACCATTAGGACACTGCCACATAACCTAATGTGATGATGTTCATTTGTATAGTGCCGATATCCATCCCATGGTAGAATGCTCATGGTGCTTAGGTGGGAAGATGTTTTGTACTAAAGAGATAGAAAAAGAACCAATTTGGAGTGGGGGGGGGGGGGGGAGGAGAAGAGAGATAGAAGAGAACAGAGAAAAACCATATTTTAATTCTAATGTGCGTACATTATGATGACCGCCATGCGATACATACGTCTACTGTTACTCCTGACAAGGGAGATGATGACAGCCTCCTTCTCGCGGCCCTGGAAGCCATCTACCGAGTTCACCTCCAATCCACGGTGATCACTGCTCAACCGTTGTCTCAGCAACTCCACCTCCACAAACACAGCAGACTCTTTAATCACTTCCTCATCATCATTACAGTGACAAGAGAAACTAAACATATCATTGGTGGGCAATTCTTCTGCTGTCTAATCAAAGGACAGACACCAATAAATCGATGGGTCAGAACCACAACCGTATATCTGAAAATTTTGCAATTTTTCAATTTTCGCATATTATATGCCTTGTAACATCAGTGTCATATTGTAAAAGTCACATTCTGATATCGGCATATTTTATGAGATATAGCACATGAGCTGTTGTTGCATGTTTTACTTTAACTACCCACTAGAATGCCACAACACTATATCTTGAAAGATTCCATTCTGGTTCTCAGGAAATTTTGGGAGTGTTGTGATAAATTCATACGACAACCATTTATCCCTGCCTTACACGCTTGTGGTCTGAGAAACAGCCAAACTAGACGCAATGAAATTTGAGTCACAGTGGTCTATCACCCTGATGCAGGCAACTGGCCCAACAAAAGTGGGCTTGAAGAGCGTCCTTCCAGGGGAACAACGGTTGGTTGGTTGGTTGTACATTGCTTAATGTCCCGACAGCAACAAGACTTTCTCAGGACGTGCCTGCACTGCTTGTGAAAAAAACAAACTAAACAGAATATTGAATTATGTCGCCAGCCAGTCTAATACGCTAAATAAACCTAAGACCATTAATTAGCAACACACATCCAATATCAAGAGCTACAGGCAGCGCAGACAGTAGGGAGAGTTTATAAAAGGAAAATACAGGTGAATGGACCAAAGGTAGACAGAAACACATGCCCCAGAATAGAAGGGAAAACCCACCCTTTGGGGCTGACCAGGGTGACCCTGGGAAGGGGAACAACAGGATAAATAAGATAAGCATGCTTGTTACCTACGAAAGATGGGCATCCAAAAGGAGTGGAATGCATAACAACCCAACATCTGGCATTATTGTTGTGAAAGTTTGGTTAGTTTAGGCAGAAAATGAAACTGCATTAGTTTCTCTCCGCAATATTTTAGTGGCATTCCACTAAGTATATGTTGCTGATACTGCCAGACTATGCACTATGCAGGTTTTTCATGGAGTTTAGACACAAGTGACTCTCATTTCTACTTCTGGTACCAAAGAGTGGACTCCGAGGTCAGTACATATTTTACTCATATACAAATTATTTATGATGAACAGAATAGTACTTTAAGTGTGTATTTGCATTAGTGTAAATACAATTTTTATTTACAATAATGTCATTCTGTGTACGCAATCCAAATCACTCAATGACAGTGCCAGCCAGATCTAAAACTGTACCTGCACGCGCCACTGACCTAAAAGTCCAAGAAACGTTTTCAGAGTGGCTACAGTAAGACTCTTCTTGCACCACTGATTTTAATCGGACTGATATAAAAATGTACTCACTTATAGAACAATAATGGCAAAGCCCTCAAGACTCACTCGAATGATCAATCCACATGATTAATGAGCTTTGTGACCTTGACCTTCCAACAGGTCACTAAAATAAGCAAGTGTTCAAGTGGTCTAACATAAGCAAAGAGTTGGCATTTGTACCCGCAAAATCCATGTTTTCTCAAAAAATACGCATTTTCACTTTTATCAACCTCCCATGACCCTTGACCTTTTTGATTAGTAAACCAAATTAGTATGCATAGAAAGGTCTTAACATCAGCTACCTTTCTGCCAAATTTAATTGAAAAGTTTTGCAAAAATCCTGATAAGAAGCAAAATTCTACATACAAAAAGAGACATTTTTAACATCATTTGTTAATCTCTTGTGACTCTTGACCTTTCCAAGAGGTCATCCAAGTGAGCATGCATAGGACGGTCTTACCATCAGGTATCTCTGTACCACGTTTGGGATTTAAGTTGTAAATAGTATTTGAGAAAAGAATAATTTTTGTAAAAATATGGCTATTTTTGACCTATTTCCTGATCTCTTGTGACCTTGACCTTTGAGAGAGGTCAATAAAATTGGTATGTTCAGAAAGGTCTTGCCACTCTTGTGACCCTTAACCTTTCCACTGAATCATCCAAATTAGTATGCGAAGAAAGGTCTTGCTGCTGATGATAATGATGTCCACTTGTAATGCGCATCCACTCCATGCTCAGGGAGCCCCAAAAAACAAACACCCTGAAAGTGCTAATGCATTTTCAATGTCCCTCAAGGATTGTGGTAGTCCACAGCCTAGGTTCACAGTGTGAAAATGCTTGAAAACCAAGTCATTCCTTTGTGTGGCTTTCAACACTTGGGGTGCAGAGTTTGGACCGGACAGCAGAACGGAGCTGCCTCGGAGGGTTATGACGTAGGACTATTTACCGGAGGTATTCTGGTGAGGCTGGGTCATTTATAGACTTGTGGCACAGAGTGAGAATTTTGTGGTCAATTCTTTGCTTGACTGGACGCCAGTGAAGCTGCTTAAGGACTGGTGTGATATGCTCCCTTCTTTTGATTCTTGTGACAATTCTGGCGGCAGTGTTCTGAACCAGATGAAGTTGTTGCTCTGGTATACCCCAAAGACAGCTGTTACAGTAGTCCAGTCTGGATGGACAAGGGCAACGGTGAAAGCATTTGCAGCTTTGGCTGTCAGGACAGGTCGTAGTTTCCCAAGGGAGTGAAGATGGAAGTAGCATCCCTTGACAACAGTACTGATATGGTCTTCCATGGTAAGACTGACGTTGACAAAGACACCAATTTTTCTGACAGTCGTGGAGAAAGGGATGAGAGAATCACCAACACGGATTACTTACTTACGCCTGTCACCCCTACCCGGGTATAGGCCGTCGACGAGAGACCTCCAGCAACTCCTGTCCTGTGCTTCTCCTTCGATTCTACTCCAGGTGGTTCCCAGTCTCTTGATGTCTGCTTGGAGGTCTCGACGCCAGGAGTTTCTCGGCCTACCTCTTTTCCTCTTTCCCTGAGGGTTCCATGACAATGCCTGCCTAGTGATACTGGAAGCTGGCTTTCTCAGACTGTGACCGATCCATCCCCATCTTCTTCG
Organism: Semisulcospira habei; assembly: GCA_036245525.1. NCBI lineage: Eukaryota > Metazoa > Mollusca > Gastropoda > Semisulcospiridae > Semisulcospira > Semisulcospira habei. The sequence goes on from BTPG01000005.1 coordinate 37,033,508, forward strand.
CCCAATTTCATTCTCTGCTGTTATCTGCTCTGTTCTCTCCCAGAGTCTGACGTTGCTGATCTTCTCTGGCCAGTGGATTTTCAAAATTCTTCTAAGGCAACTGTTCATGAAGGTCTGTACTCTGTTGACTGTGGTTTTTGTCAATCTCCATGTCTCTGCTCCATATAGGAGAACTGCTTTTACATTGGAGTTGAAAATCCGGACTTTGGTGTGTTGTGACAGCTCTCTGGAACTCCACACTTTTTTCAACTGGAGAAAGGCTGCTCTGGCTTTACCGATTCGTGCTCTGACATCTGCATCAGTGCCGCCTTTTTTGTCTATGATGCTCCCGAGATAGGTGAAGGACTCCACCTCCTCCAACGGGGTGCCAGCAAGCAAGACTGGTTCTTCCCTGGTTGCGTTCAGCCTCATTGTCTTTGTTTTCTGTTTGTGAATGGTGAGGCCCACTTGGGACGAGATGTCAGCAAGCCTCGTGGTCTTGTCCTGCATTTGTTGATGAGTGTGGGACAGTAATGCCAAGTCGTCTGCAAAATCGAGGTCGTCAAGCTGTGTCCACAGTGTCCACTGTATTCCACTTCGTCTGTGCTCTGTGGTCATCTTCATGACCCAGTCTATGGCCAGTAGGAAGAGGAACGGAGACAGCAGACACCCCTGCCTGACACCAGTTCTGACCTGGAGCTCTCTGGTGAACTGCCCTTCGTGGATCACGCGACATGTCATGCCATCATAGCTGCTCTTGATCAGGCGGACGAGCTTTGTGGGTACACCGTAGTGTCGTAGGAGTTTCCACAGAGTCTCTCGGTCCACACTGTCAAATGCTTTCTCATAATCCACAAAGTTGACGTACAGCGGGGAGCTCCACTCCAGAGACTGTTCCACGATGATGCGGAGAGTGGCGATCTGGTCTGTACATGATCGGTTCTTCCTGAATCCTGCTTGCTGGTCTCTCAGCTGGGGGTCAACGGAGCTCTTCATTCTTTCTAGGATGATCCTGTTGAAGACCTTTCCTGGTACTGACAGCAAGGTGATTCCTCTGTAGTTGGAACACTTGCTGAGGTCGCCTTTCTTGGGAAGCTTGATTAGGTACCCCTCCTTCCAGTCAGCCGGCATCACCTCCTCTTCCCAGATCTTTCCAAACAGTGGGTACAGCATCTCAACTGTTGTCTCTAGGTCTGCTTTCAGAGACTCCGCTGGGATGCCATCTGGCCCTGCTGCTTTGCCATTCTTCAAAAATGCCACTGCTTTTCTGATCTCTTCCCGGCTGGGTCTGTCACAGCTGATGGGTAGGTCAGTCTCTGCCGGCTGGATGTCGGGGGGGTCGGGTGGGCTAGGTCTGTTCAGTAACTCTTCAAAATACTCGGCCCATCTGTCGAGTTGGTCTGCTCTGTCTGCAATAGGCTTGCCTTCTTTGTCTTTTACTGGTCTTTCTGTATGGCCATACTTACCCGACAATCTTCTGGTAATGTCGTAGAGCTGTTTCATGTTGCCGCTGCCTGCTGCCTTTTCTGCCTCTGCTGCCAGGCTTTCTGTGTAGGCCCTCTTGTCTGCCCTGATACTCCTCTTCACCTCGCGGTTGGCTTCCGAGTATTCCCCCTGTGCCCTTACTTTGGCTGCTCTCGTGCGACTGTTGTTGACCGCTGCTTTCTTCTGCTTCCTCGCTTCTATCTTCTTCAAGGTCTGTGCCGACAGCCAGTCCTTGTGGTGGTGTTTCCTGAACCCTACAGTGTCTTTGCAGGTTGAGTTCAGTACCTCTCTAACTGCCTTCCACTGCTGCTCTGTGGTGACCGCCTCCTCTTCATTTACTAGCTCCTGTAGCGCTTGAAACCGGTTGGACAGCACCAGTTTGAACTCTTCTCTAACTCCAGTTTCTCTCAGGAGGCCTACATTATAGCGCTGTCTTCTTGTTGTCTCTGTGCGGCTTTTCTTTAGCTTGAGCTTCATTCTTAAGGTAAGCAGATGGTGGTCTGAGGCGACATCTGCTCCCCTCCTCACTCGAACATCTTGAAGGGATCTTCTGAATTTCTTGCTAATGCAGATATGGTCTATTTGGTTCTCTGTTGTATGGTCAGGTGAGACCCAAGTTGCTTTGTGTATTCTTCTGTGTGGGAAGATGCTGCCTCCAATGACAAGTCGGTTTAGAGCACAAAAGTCTACAAACCTCTCCCCGTTCTCACTCATCTCCGAGCCTAGTCCCTGTCTCCCCATCACCTCTTCGTATCCGGTGTTGTCCTCCCCTATTTTGGCATTAAAATCGCCCATGACGATGGTGATGTCTCGCTCCGCACATTTGTCCACGGCACTCTGGAGTCGGTCGTAGAACTCTTGTTTCTCTTCCTCGTCACTGTCATTGGTGGGCGCATAACACTGGATGACGTTCAGCTTGAGCTTTTTCTTGGTTCTAAAGGCTGCTGTTATAATTCTTGGCCCAAGAGGTTCCCAGCCCATCAGCGCTCTCTGTGCCACTGGTGACAGCATGAGTGCTACTCCTTCTGTATGGGGGGCATTCTCCTCTTCATGACCTGAATACAGAATCATCTCCCCACTTAACAGCCTTTTCTGGCCAGACTGCGTCCATCTGGCTTCACTGATGCCTAGCAGGGAAAGATTGTACTTTTGCATTTCCGCTGCTATCTGGGCGGCCTTGCCGCTCTGGTACATGGTCTTGACGTTCCATGTGCCCATGGTTGTATCCCTGGATAGAGAGAGGCGGCTCGGTCCTGTGGCTTCCGAAGACTTCCGGCTTTCACCACAGGACGTCATAAGTCTTCTAGTAGAAGAACCTTCCTCCTCCAGGAAAGGAATTACTGTTAGTCTTTTCGTCGGCGTTTTTGTAGCTATTTCCTTTTTTGCAGGGTGGGGAAGCTAACCCCACGCCCAACCCCCTTACTAGGAGGACCAGGGGTTTTCTGTCGGGGTCACCTTCCCTTAGACCATGTTGGTTCACGGCACCTTATTTCATTCGGTGCACCCCTCTCACGAGGGACCCCCTATCCACCACCCAGGGGACGCGCCTCAACGCCGTATGGTCCCAGCGCGAGGACCAACACGGATGGCATCAAGAAATTCCACACCCAGTTTGTTCTTGGGTCCACACAGAATTGCCTCAGTCTTATCATCATTTAACTTCACCATGTTGGTTGACATCCAAATGACTTGTGTCAAATGCTGCACTGAGGTCCAGCAGCATCAGAGTGAGTGGTCACCACGATCAGCAGCACAGAGAATGTCATTTAAGACGCCAGCACTGCAGTCTCTGTAGAATGAACTGGCCTGTATGCAGACTTAAATTTAGCTGGTGCCTATTAGCATGTTGATCGGCCACCACACATTCTGAGAGCTTGGACAAAAGGTCTTACCACCTTGTGATGCTGAGGAGGTCGGTGGTCCAAGAGCGGTTCCAGGAGAACGGGGCGACCAACAAGACGACCGCATTGCATCCTGGAAGCTTGAGGAGGATGTTGGAGACGAGAACCATCGGGGGGTAAGCGTACGCGATGAGTCCGTCCCAGGGAATGGAGAGCGCATCGACTGCCGAGGCAAAGGGGTCAGGGATCGGGAAGCTGGTGATTCCACCTCGTGGTGAATAGGCTGATCATAGGGGTCTCCCAATGAGTGCAGATCCCCCAAAAGATGTCCCTGCGGAGCGTCCATTCCGTGTGCAGAAACTGGCCGCGCCGGGAGAGAGAGTCGGCCAAAACGTTCAGGTGTCCTGGAATGTGTCGGGCTCGGAGAGAAATGCCGCGGTCTTCGCACCAGTGCATCAGACGGTAGAGAAGCATGCACAGGTCGGGGGAGCATGTCCCACCCTGTTTCTGAATGTAGGACACCACCGTCGTGTTGTCTGAGAGGACGAGAAGCTCCTGGTGATGCAGGTGAGCTTCCCAAGCCAAGAGGGCTTGCCAGACCGCTTGTATCTCCAACCAGTTGATGTGTGTGTCTGCCAGCTCCGGTGGCCAGGGGCCGGATGTCGTGGGGAACCGTGGCAGTAGGTGGGCACCCCAACCGGAGAGACTTGCATCAACACAGAGGGAGAGCTGCGGGGGAGGAGAGGCCAGGGGGACTCCCGAGGCAAGCCCAGAAGTGTCCGCCCAATGCCAAAGATGGGGACGCAGCATCTGAGTCACTGGCACCTGGGCAGCTAGGTCGCCGAAGGACGGACGCCAATGGAGTGGGAGGTGCAGCTGTAGCGGCCAGGAGTAAAGACGACCGATGGGGAGAAGATCCGCGGCAGCGTTCATTAAGCCGAGAAGCTGAAGCCACACTCTGGCGGGGGCCGCATCCTCCTGGGCTAACTGGCTGGGTAGGGCGGCAATCTTCTGTATCCGCGGCTCTGGTACACGTACTCGGTTGAGGTCAGTTGCAAATTCCATGCCGAGATGGCCAAAATGACATGGAAGAGTGAGGTCCAACTTGCCCGTATTGATCAGGAAGCCCAAGCACGATAACTGGCGAAGCAGAGCATCCCTGTCCGTCGTCAGGTTGGCCTCCGACTGGTTGCGGAGGAGGAGGTCGTCCAAGTAGTTCGACGTCGGACTGGAAGATGACTGTTGGGCCTAGGCCACTATGGCGTCCATGATGCGGGTGGACACCCAAGGGCTGAGGTTGAGACCGAACGGGAGGGCCCGAAACTGGTAGACCACACCGTCAACTGCGAAACGGAGGTATCTCCTGGAGGCCTGGTGCATCGGGACGTGGAGATACGCGTCGGACAAGTCCAGGCTGACAGCGAAGTCTCTGGGCTGCACGGCGGCCCTGAGGGCCCTGGCGGTCTCCACACTAAAGGTCGAGGCCGAGAAATGCTTGTTCAGAGCAGAGAGATCGATGACGGGTTGCCACTTCCCGCCTGGCTTTGGCACGACAAAGAGGTGGCTGTAGAAGGCTGTAGAGTCGGGGCGCCACACAACCTCTGTGGCGGCCTTCTGCGGAGACCTTGAGCTGGACGCTCGGAAACTCGGTCCAGGGGTGAGTGTCGTAGCGGCGGCGGTGAACGAAAGACAACCCGGTGGCCGTCGGCAAAGGTGGAGTGTATCCAGGTGTCGTCAGGACCCCTAGCACAGCTGAAGGAAGGGGTCCGCTGGGGGACCCTAGGGGGTGTGGGGGGCGGGGGCGGAAGCGGAGGAGGGTCTCGACGTCCGCAGGGCGCGACCCATGGTCTTGCGGACAGCTGGAAAGCGCGCGGGGGGGGGGGGGGGGGGGGGGGGGGGGGGGGGGCAGCATTGCGGGGTCAGCAGTCGGAGTTGGCGTTCTTCACCGATTGCCATGAGTCGCCTTAAAGCAGAGTACCTCCAAGGGGGGCGTGACACAGCTGAGTATGCAGATCGGGAGGCATCCCACGGCAGGCTTGAAGCAAGGAATCCCGACGCATCAAGTCGCAATTGACGGCGGCTGCCATGGTGTTGACCGAAGAATGGTACGCCGCCCGGTTGGCCACTTCCGCAACCGCGAGGAGGTCTCCCAGTAGGGGTGTGATCGATGGATGCCCGGCGTCCTCAATGCGGCGAACACAGGCTTGGGTCCATAGCTCCTGGAACCCCGAACAAGCTAAGGTGTTACGGACGAGGGTAGCTGTCCTATCCAACCCACGGTTAGTTATTTGGGTTTAACGCCGAGCAGGCAACTAAGGCCATCTCACGGCGGGAAGGGTAAAAATCTGGTCAGCCAGACTAAAAGAAAGGTCTTAAGACATGATGTAAATATACCTTAAAAATATGTCAGGCTAAAATGTCGCACAGGTCTTTAAAGAAAACGTCGAAAGACTCTCAAAAAGGTCAAAATAATAGAAACATCATAATCTATAAACGCTCAAATCTTATTAAAAATATGGCACTCTCTCAGAAAACTGAAGATCTTGTCCGGAGGCACATCCCGGAACAAAACCTTCAAGGAGTCTGCCGTGAAATGTTTATACCTTGTGTCGATTAGATCAGCACAAGACAACAAAAAGTGTTGAACAGAGTACTGCTCGTCGCAGGCATAACACCATGGACGCTCCTCCTGTTTAAGTAAATAAGAGTGCGTAACATACGTGTGCCCGATGTGGAGCCGAGCCAGGACAGTCTCCTCATGGCGGCTGCCGCAGCGATAAGGTAGACCGTCGGACAACTTAGGAAGAGCTTCATGCAGCTTGTTAGCTTCCTCTTTGTCCCACTCAGACTGCCACTCATGGGCTATGTACGCACTAGCCACATGTCTAAAATCACTATAAACAGTCTGTGTGTCAGGGACAGGGTCATTGCGGGCATCGTTGGCAGCAGAATCTGCGATCCTGTTGCCTTCGATGCCCACATGCCCTGGCACCCAAATAAAAATGATATCATAATATTCCTTCATCAAGTCCGCGTGGAGCTCTCTGATCTGCACCAGCAGTGGGTGGTCATTTCCGGTGCCCTGAAGGGCCTGCAGGGCAGAAAGAGAGTCAGACAGAATCAGGAAGTTCCTTTCTCTAGATCGATAAGTATGCCTGAGTGCCAGCAGAACCGCCTGCAGTTCCGCACTAAATACAGATGAGTGGTCTAGGAGGCGGTGCTTAAATGGGCGTCTAGGATGGCGAGAGGACACTGCGGCCGCAGCCACTCTCCCATCCTTAGACTTTGACCCATCGGTATAGATGCGACAATAGCCAGGAAAAATTGAAAGCAGTTCATTGAGGCTCTGTTGGTATATGGCTGGTGGAGTAGAGTCTTTCTTGTGGGCAGTCAAGTCCAGCAAGATGTCAGGAACTGGTAAGAGCCAAGGTGGAGTGATGTGTTGCAGGGATTCCGAAACTCTGTCCAGGTCCAATCCGGCCGCCTGCAGATGAGGTCGGACACGGAAAGAAAGTGGACGGACAGCTCCCGGATGGGTATCGTACATCTCTGCAATGGTTTAAAAACACAATCATAGGCAGGGTTGTCTGGATGGGCCTTCAGTTTCAGAACGTAGCTGAGCATGAGGCGGATGCGGCGGAGCTTGGAAGCGGAGCCATACACCACAGAGCCGTAATCCAGTTTGGACCGAACAAGGGCCCGGTACAGACGAAGTAAGACAGTACGGTCCGCACCCCAGTCAGTACGACCGACGACACGAAGAATGTCGAGAGCCTTCTGACAAGAGGTTCTAAGGTAATTAATATGGTTGCGGAAGGTAAGTCTTTTGTCAAAAATGACCCCCAGAAACTTTGCCTCCTCGGCCACCTTAATTGGCACTCCAGCAATGCTCAGGCTAGGTTCTGGAAAAAATTTCGTCTGGTTAGTAAAATGCACACAGACAGTCTTGGAGGGCGAGAACTTGAATCCATTGAGAGACACCCACCCCTGGATGCGATCAACGCACAGCTGCAAGCGCCTCTCAAGGGACGCAAGTCCTCGACCACGTGCGCACAAAGCAAAGTCATTAACAAACAAAGAGCATTCAGAATCATCCTTGATGGCCTTTACAATATTATTAATTTTAATACTAAATAAAACAGGAGATAGAATGCTGCCCTGTGGGACACCCATCTCCTGTTCAAAGGAGTCGGAGAGGGTGGAGCCCACGTGGACATAAAACGACCGGTTAGTCAAAAAATTGTGAATAAAAACGGGCAGGTGCCCTTTAAAACCCATGTCCAACAAGTCAGACATTATGCCATACTTCCAGGTAGTGTCATATGCCTTCTCAAGATCGAAGAAAATTGCATAGACATGCTGCTTGTTGACAAAAGCATCTCGAATAAATGATTCAAAGCGGACTAAATGGTCAGTTGTACTACGGAAGCGCCAGAAACCGCACTGGAGGTCTGTGAGGAGACCCTGTGACTCAAGATGCCACACCAGGCGGGCGTTGACCAGGCGCTCCATAGTTTTACATAAACATGATGTCAAAGCAATAGGCCGGTAGTTGCCCGGGTCGGAAGGATCCTTACCCGGCTTGGGGATCGGTACAACCACAGCCTGGCGCCAAGACGGCGGAAAATGACCAGTTCTCCAGATATGGTTAAAGACCTTGAGAAGTACAAGGAGTGACCTCTCAGGCAGATGCGTTAGGAATTGATAGTGGACGGTATCTAGGCCAGCAGCAGAGTCATTACATTTCTGCAAAGCTTGCTGCAATTCTGATAATGTAAATGGGACATTATAGTCTTCTGAGTTATTGGACTTAAAATCACAAATACGAGACTCTCGCTTCTCCTTCTCTCTCTGGAAGAAAGGTGAATAGTGCTCCGTTGAAGAATTATGGGCAATGGTGGAGGCAAGCAAATTGGCCACAGCTTTTTTATCTGTAACCAAGCTGGCACCATCTCTAAGATGGCCAACAGAAGCCGAGCCACCCCTGCCCCTAATTCTCCGAACAGCCTTCCATACTTTCTGGGACGGAGTCTGAGAAGTTAAAGATGAGACGAAGCGTCTCCAGGAAGCACGGCGTTCACGTTTAAAAATGTAACGAGCTTTCGCCCTCTGTCTTTTAAAGGTTAAAATATTCACTTGCGACGGATTACAGAAAGCACATCGCTGAGCAGATTTGCGCGCTATTTGGGCCTTGCGGCACTCTTCGTTGAACCATGGTACTCTCGGCTTTCCAGGGACTGATGCGGAAGTTTTAGGGATGGTTTCCCCCGCTACGTCCAACAAAATAGTAGTAAAAGAAGAAATAGGTTCTTCAGATGACATGACCACCTCCTCTGTAATATGAGACTGACAGAGGGAGGCGAACAGAGGCCAGTTAGCTTTCTTAAGATTCCAGCGCCCCACCGGCGGATCCTCCCCACAGCTGACCGATGACAGGACTACTGGGAAGTGGTCACTACCACACAGGTCATCGTGAACCTTCCAGTCAAAGTCCAGCATGAGAGAAGGATCACACACAGTGAGGTCTAGAACAGAACTAGATCCTGAACCTGGGTTAGAGTATGTAGGTGAACCATCATTAAAGACACACAGGTTAAGTTGAGAAAAAACATCTTCTAACATCTGACCTCTGCCATCATAGTGGTCACTACCCCAAAGGTGAGCGTGACCGTTAAAATCCCCCATGAGAATAAAGGGAGGGGGCAGTTGATCAACTAAATTTAAAAAATCATTACTACAGACCCGCAGGGATGGTGGCAGGTAAATGCTGCGTATGGTTATGGTCTTCTTCAAGGTAACCCGAGCTGCTTCAGCCTGAAGACAGGTGTCGATGCTAACGGGGCTACATAATATTTGGCTACTAATGAGAAGAGCCACTCCACCCGAGCACCTCTCCGAATCAGAGCCTTTATGTATAACATTAAAACCATTAAAGGACACAGGGTCAGAAGTCTTCAGGTAAGTCTCCTGAAGAGATATTACTGAGGGGTTATAGCACTTGACTAAAAGACGTAATTCCTCAAAGTTAGCTTGAAAACCACGACAATTCCACTGAAGCAGAGAGTCCATGATTATGTCTTATCTGGGGGTGCGGAGTTTTTCCCCCCTTTTTCCTTTGCCTTGGAAGGAGTCGGAGAAACAGAGGGGGGCCGGCTCCCGGGCCTCCTCTGGTTCTTAGGAGATGAAGGGGGTGGAGCTGCCGCAGCATCGGCAACTTCCACTCCCTCCATCTGCTCCTCCAATGCAGCATATTTGTTTTGAAGGGGGACATCAGTGTTCCCCTTCTGGGCCCGTGCGCACGGCGGTCCCATAGATTTCTTAGACTTCTGGTCCTGCCGCTAGAGTTAGCGGCCTTAGAAGGCTGACCAGAGCCAGAAACCTTTGGCGTTGACAAACTAGCAGGCTTGGGTGGGGGCTGAGGCTTAGGGGCAGCAGAAGGCGGTGCCACCGGACCGGTAGCATCCGCCCTCTGCGTTCCCTGGCTCTTCGTCACCACCGGAGGAGGGTTACTCTCCAGGGGCGAGAGGATCCGAGGTTCCGCCCCCAACCAAGAAGTTGGGGTTTGACAAGAGAAGTCTTTGGTGGGGCGCTTGCCTGCCACCGCAGCACTGAAAGTATACACAAAGTTGTTATTTGAGTTTGGAGCAGCCTCAGCTGCACCAGGACCGTCAACCAGTTTTTTTGCGTCCGCAAAGGACAGCCCCTTCTCCACACGCACCTGCTGAATCCTGCACTCGGAGATCCAACGAGGGCACTTCTTGTCCGAAGCCATATGCGCCCCCTGGCAATTCACACACAGGGGGATGGCTGTGCAGGACTCAGCAGAGTGTCCGGGCTTAGTGCAACGGGCGCATAGAGCCTCTGCCTGGCGGCATGTCTTCTGCCCATGGCCATACTTTTGGCACTTAAAGCACCGGAGGGGGAGAGGGACGTACTTTTTCACTTTTAGGGAGTAGTAACCTCCCCAGATGGTAGTAGGAGCTGTGGGGGTGCCAAACGTCAGGATGATGGTAGGGAGACGGATCTCCCTACCACCTCGTTTGGAAATGAAGCGCCTGACGTAGGTCACCCCCTGTGACTTAAGGTTCCGTACAAGTTCATCTTCAGACAGTTCGGCCAATGCTTGATCTTTAATCACTCCTCTAGAGGAATTCATTGTTTTGTGGGGAGTGACCTCCACTGGAGTGTCTCCGATGGAGGAGAGCCTCAGTAGCCCATTGGAGTGTGCCCGGGTACGGCACTCTACCAACAAGTCACCAGACCTGAGGCGCTGGGCCTCAGGCCTGCCAACACGGCTCCTGAGGGTCTCCCCTACCAGGAAAGGGTGCAGCTTGGAAACAGGCTTCTCTTTAACTTTGCTGTGGATAATGAGAAAGCGAGGCCAGACGGCCGAAACCCGAGGCGTCGCTTCCCCACAATCGGAGTCACTATCATTTTCAAGGTCAATGTCAGTGGCTATGTGCCGCTTTGGTGCCAGTTTTGGTTTTTTGATATTTTCCATATTATAGTATGATAGATATTCATCCCCCAGGGGCCCCCGCCCGCCACCGAGCCCAACAAGGGAAAGTGCAATTGTCGGCGGGTCTCCAGCCGACGCACAATGGAGACTGCCCGAAAGATATACTCAAGGGGGTAAGCCCGATTGAACCGTTTGAGCCACCGCCTTCTATCACACTGTTGAATGCAGGGGAATACTGGCGTAGAGCACCTAATCAGCATCAGAGGCTATAGCATGGTGCTCCGTATAACAACCCGCATGTCAACAGGGGGATAGGGCTCGACGTGACAAGAGCCGATTGACTAGGCCGGTACGACGTTTAGGCAGAAGTCAAGGCCAAAGTGGAGTGTTTCAGCCACCAGGATCCTCTTCTCCCCCGACACGGGTCTCCAAGCACGGCAAACACTTGGGATCCAAAGGACCAAAAGCTCATGAGTATTTTTAAGGACCAATCCAACATGGTAAGACCTGGGTTAGCACAGCTCCTTAAAAACTGGACCAGTGAAAAAGACTGAACAACATATCTGCTGACATCAAGTCCTAATCCTGGACAAAGATGGCACCCGTCTGCTAGCCCACTCCGTCAGGGACTGAGGGGACTACCCACCCACGCCACGTGGAGGCCGGTGCCGGGTAGGCCCAACCCACGGGGGAAAGAACGTCTGAGCTGAGTGGGGCCGCCCGCTTGCACCAAGGCCGGAGGATCCACCGGAGGGAGAGTGGAGGAGAACGACTGGGAATGGCCCGCGTACCAGTCGCGGCGGAAGGCGATGTCAAGTCCGGCAGGCCACCTACAGTCCGAGAAGTAAACAGCATCATGACTGGAGGCTTGCTGGAGGTGGGCGGAGAAGGCATCTCGCAGGTCTTTAAAGCCGGGTGGCTGGGGGAGGGACTTCTTCACTTGACGGCCCGCGTCGACGAAGGCGAAGACCTACCTCTTGGGGGGGGGGGGGGGGGGGATGCGGGGCAGGAGTCTGCAGGAAGGGTCGCGGCGATGAATCGAGTGGGTTCGTCGAGGGCCAGCAGCGTCTCCGCACGAGAAGCCGATGGAAGCCTAGGGGAGTCCGGGTCGTCGCGGGATTGGGCGAGGGCGAGCATCTGTTAACGTCACACAGGGCCGAGACGGAGTCCTCGGGGAGTAGACTCAGGGCCTCGTCGTCCATGGGGCGAGAGGGTGGGTGGGAGGAGCCCTCAGTAGGAGGGGCCCGACAAGATGTAAAACGGATATCCCGCAACCCACGGCTCTCCAGAGACATGTCGATGGCGAGGGGGCGACGAACGCGAGGAGCGGCGAGGCGACGGGGAGGGGGGGGGGGGCCTGGTGCGCGGCAGGCGTCTGTCACGGGGGGAGCGACTGCAATGCCGGGAGCGTGGACAACGATCTCTCACAGGCGAACTCTTGGGGGGGGGGGGGCGCCTCCGGGGGAAGACGATCGGCGTCGAGAGCGTCGGGGCGAGGGAACAGGACGTCGGGAGGGAGCGTGCGACGAGGCGGCATGCGATGAGGACGAGGAGGGTTGGGGGCTACGGCCGCAATCGTGGGGTGTGGTCCTGTCCTTCCGACGGCGCTCGTTGGGCAAGTGAGAGTGTCTAGAGCTGGTGGCCGAACGGGAGGTGTCGGGTCCGTGGATGGACTTAGAACGCCGGGGCACAAGTCTCTGTTGGCCGGTCTCAAGGAGGCGGGCGCTCTGCCGGCATTTAGACCCCTCAGAGGAGTCAACGGGCTTTCCGAGGAGAGACATACGAGGACTGCCAGTTGCTAAGGTACGGCGCAAGGCGTGATGCTGCAGGCCGGGCTCAGTGAGGCGGGCACTCTGCCGGCATTTAGACCCCTCGGAAGGGTCAGCGGGCTTGGCAGTGGACGCAGTCCTGTGGTAAGCACCTTTGGCATGTGTCCGACGTGTCGCCCATTCCAAAAGGCCTGGTCGGGAAGGGGCAGTCACTTCTCCTGAAGCGGAAGGGAGCGGAAGGGGGCGGCAAAGGCGCTGGTCGGTCGCTAGCTGGCATGGGGCGCTCGTGCCGGTAGAAGCTCCAAAGGTGAGACCACCGTAGCTCGGGCCAGGACGAGCAGACATCACAGAGGTGGTCCGAGGAGCAGCCAGCCCAGGGGAGGCAGACCGCATGGTCATCCGTCGGCCACTGGAAGTCGCCACACCGGGAGCAAGTAAGCACCTGGGAGCTGCAACACATATCAGGCATGCTAGGCGAACGAGCGTGGGCACCTGAAAGCATAATACCAGCGACAAAGAGGTGCCTCTGGTCGAATCAACCGCAACACATGTCCGACACAACACACTAAGAGTCGAGGGCACAAGGGGCCATGCCAAGCTAAGACGAGCATTGGGCGCACAATGGTACAACAAAGTACAAACAAAACAAAGCGCCGCTAAACAACGGTGGCGCTAACCACCCGTAAACGGCGTGGGCACGAGGGGGCCTGCCAAGCTAAGACGAGCGTCGGGTGCACAATGGTCCAACAAAGTACAAGCGAAACGTAGTGACACTGAACAACTGGCGCTAGCCACCCGCTAACGGCGAGGGCATGAGGAGCCCCGCCAAGCTAAGCCGAGCGTTGGGTGTCAAGATATACGACGTACGAGTGAGAAAACGAGGTGCCCCAGGCGCAGCTGGCGCCTGGCTCGAGAGCCTGCCGGGGGCTGTTACCACTACCTTACCTCTCAGACAAAGTGGGGAAGGGGGGGGGGGGCGGGGGGGGGGAGGTGGAGGGTGGGAAGTGGGGGGGGGGAACCTCCGTAACACCGGCACAACGCAAGACGGGAAAAGCGGGCCACACCAGGCTGGCGCATAAGAGGCAACGAAAGCCCAGGCAAACGAAGCCCTCTCAGCAGGAACTGGCAGAGGAGAAGCTCTGCCGCGCAGGCAGTGGAGAACACGAAGTCCGAAGTCGAGCATAAGCAAGAAGACCAGGCACCGGTCGCAGCATACACAGGTATTGTCCAAGGCTAACGCTGAAGACGTCTTCACAGCGCGAGCTAAGTATTCCGACTGGTTGGTCTACCACGTGACCCGGAACCGGTAGGGCAGGGACGGGAGACAACTCTCGGCCCCTCTGGGGGTTCCCCGAGTGCCTCCCGGGTTGTGTTGTAACACAACTGGTTCTTAGGCTAAAATTGAGCAAGTAGTAGACACTTCCTATTAGTCATGTCATCGGTAATGTTTTTGAGGAAACAAATGGCATTTTACACACATCTGCTGACCTTTTATGACCCATGACCATTCTGAGGGGTCATCCAAATTAGTATGCATAGATAAGTCATACCATCAGCTATCTCTGTACCAAGTTTGGTTCTGAAGTTGTGGATTGTATTTGAGAAAAAAACACATTTTGTTAAAATATGGCCATTTGTGACCTATTTCCTGATACCCTGTATGACCTTTGAGAGAGGTCAATAAAATTGGTATGTTCAGAAAAGTCTTGTCACAAAGTATCCTTGGGCCAAGTTTGAAGACTGTGGCTGGAACAGTCTCTGAGAAAATGCCAACGTTACAGTTTACCACTGATGACGGCGGACGGACAATGACGGATGACCACTGGCCCAGAACATAGACTCACTTTTGCTTTGCACATGAGCCAAAATTGATTTTTCTACAGATGTTAAATCTGTTACTAATTTTAGGTTTAGTAAGAAGGTAACTGTATTTTAAGTGTTCACAGAAAAAAAATAAATGTAGGCAAAATGCATAAAACATGACAAAAAGTCATTGAAACAAAAGTGTATTTGCCCAACTTTATGTAAATACAGCACCGAATACATCCATAGCACACAGAACCAAATATTACCAAATGGAAAGGAACCCATAACACGTCACCAATGCTGAAGTCAGCACAGTCCACATGCCATCTCATAACTTTTCTCACAGATTGTTGCAAAGACATGTAGAGTTAGAAAATAAACGAGACTAAAGGGTTGACGGCCAGTGGTGTAGAGTTAGCATTCAAAATTGTAGTTTCCTTTAACATGAACCATGACATGAATTGTCCTGTTCATCTTGAAGCATTTTACACATTCGCCAATCCATAAACCACTTTAGGAATTTTGCATTACAGTATCTTTTGCCCAGTTTCAAAACATTCACTTGCATCAATAACGTTATCTCTCTACTCATCTTCTTTTTTTCCTGCTGGAAGCCAAAAGGTTGTCGGCTTCTTCACTATCCAGCTTTGCAATCACAAATTTCGATTTGGTGTCAGAACTGTGCCAAAAATTGTCATCCTGCTGCTTAACTAAAACATGCAGAAAAAGAGCACATCTCCAGTACCACCGATATTCTCCCCAGAAAATGTCAATATTTAGATTATAAATGATTTTTGTTACATTCATAATATTCAAATTCTTCTAAACTGATTATAAAGGATATGCGTGCAGTTTATGTCTGCCTACTGCTACCAGCATTCGGAATAGGTTCGTAAGACCAAAGACCAAAAAAAAAATGCCTGTAGAAAGACCTGTTGTTGGGTACTGCATACTTTCGGTACCGCATACTTTGTTGAAAAGCCTTTTGCAAGTTTTATTTAGTAAAATCTGTACATAACTGTCGACGATTTCTTTACTCGCCATCGTCTTTTGCTAGATCCATCCGCATTCTGCCTCTGACTTTTGACGAATAGCACACAATTTCTTTGCTCGATTAAAACCGGAAGTAACCGAAACCAACCGGAGCACATGGGTGATCTTCTTTCATTCCAAAATGGCTGAAAGAAAACAAAACTGCTGACAAGATACATGTTCAAAGTTTTCAAATTTCTCAAGTCGGGAGAATCAGGAGGAAAAGTCATGAAAGAGAAATCGGGAGGTCAAGAGAAAGCGGGAGATGGGTTGCAAAAGCCATCACGCCTGACAGGTCAATGACAGCTCACTCGACACCTAGCCAGCGGCCACACACTGAGACCCAGACCTCATGTCAATATGCAGTAACGGATGTGCCGTAGACTCGCCAACTGTGTGAAATGTCGCGCTATCTATGCGACTGTGTCCACATCTCTTTTTCAAGTCAGTTTTACTGTATGGTCCTCGCGCTGGGACCATACGGCGTTGAGGCGCGTCCCCTGGGTGGTGGATAGGGGGTCCCTCGTGAGAGGGGTGCACCGAATGAAATAAGGTGCCGTGAACCAACATGGTCTAAGGGAAGGTGACCCCGACAGAAAACCCCTGGTCCTCCTAGTAAGGGGGTTGGGCGTGGGGGTAGCTTCCCCACCCTGCAAAAAAGGAAATAGCTACAAAAACGCCGACGAAAAGACTAACAGTAATTCCTTTCCTGGAGGAGGAAGGTTCTTCTACCAGAAGACTTATGACGTCCTGTGGTGAAAGCCGGAAGTCTTCGGAAGCCACAGGACCGAGCCGCCTCTCTCTATCCAGGGATACAACCATGGGCACATGGAACGTTAAGACCATGTACCAGAGCGGCAAGGCCGCCCAGATAGCAGCGGAAATGCAAAAGTACAACCTTTCCCTGCTAGGTATCAGTGAAGCCAGATGGACGCAGTCTGGCCAGAAAAGGCTGTTAAGTGGGGAGATGATTCTGTATTCAGGTCATGAAGAGGAGAATGCCCCCCATACAGAAGGCGTAGCATTCATGCTGTCACCAGTGGCACAAAGAGCGCTGATGGGCTGGGAACCTCTTGGGCCAAGAATCATCACAGCAGCCTTTAGAACCAAGAAAAAGCTCAAGCTGAACGTCATCCAGTGTTATGCGCCCACTAATGACAGGGACGAGGAAGAGAAACAAGAGTTCTACGACTGACTCCAGAGTGCCTTGGACAAATGTGCGGAGCGAGACATCACCATCGTCATGGGCGATTTTAATGCCAAAATAGGGGAGGACAACACCGGATACGAAGAGGTGATGGGGAGACAGGGACTAGGCTCGGAGATGAGTGAGAACGGGGAGAGGTTTGTAGACTTTTGTGCTCTAAACCGACTTGTCATTGGAGGCAGCATCTTCCCACACAGAAGGATACACAAAGCAACTTGGGTCTCACCTGACCATACAACAGAGAACCAAATAGACCATATCTGCATTAGCAAGAAATTTAGAAGATCCCTTCAAGATGTTCGAGTTAGGAGGGGAGCAGATGTCGCCTCCGACCACCATCTGCTTACCTTAAGAATGAAGCTCAAGCTAAAGAAAAGCCGCACAGAGACAACAAGAAGACAGCGCTATAATGTAGGCCTCCTGAGAGAAACTGGAGTTAGAGAAGAGTTCAAACTGGTGCTGTCCAACCGGTTTCAAGCGCTACAGGAGCTAGTAAATGAAGAGGAGGCGGTCACCACAGAGCAGCAGTGGAAGGCAGTTAGAGAGGCGCTGAACTCAACCTGCAAAGACACTGTAGGGTTCAGGAAACACCATCACAAGGACTGGCTGTCAGCACAGACCTTGAAGAAGATAGAAGTGAGGAAGCAGAAGAAAGCAGTTGTCAACAACAGTCGCACGAGAGCATCCAAAGTAAGGGCACAGGGGGAATACTGGGAAGCCAACCGCGAGGTGAAGAGGAGTATCAGGGCAGACAAGAGGGCCTACACAGACAACCTGGCAGCAGAGGCAGAAAAGGCAGCAGGCAGCGGCAATATGAAACAGCTCTACGACATTACCAGAATATTGTCAGGCAAGTATGGCCATACAGAAAGACCAGTAAAAGACAAAGAAGGCAAGCCTATTGCAGACAGAGCAGACCAACTCGACAGATGGGCCGAGTATTTTGAAGAGTTACTGAACAGACCTAGCCCACCCGACCCCCCAGACATCCAGCCGGCAGAGACCGACCTACCCATCAGCTGCGACAGACCCAGCCGGGAAGAGATCAGAAGAGCAGTGGCATTTTTGAAGAACGGCAAAGCAGC
This sequence comes from Semisulcospira habei, assembly GCA_036245525.1. NCBI lineage: Eukaryota > Metazoa > Mollusca > Gastropoda > Semisulcospiridae > Semisulcospira > Semisulcospira habei. Next base: position 37,051,171 of record BTPG01000005.1, read on the forward strand.
AGGCCCAGATGGCATCCCAGCGGAGTCTCTGAAAGCAGACCCAGAGACAACAGTGGAGATGCTGTACCCACTGTTTGGAAAGATCTGGGAAGAGAAGGTGATGCCGGCTGACTGGAAGGAGGGGTACCTAATCAAGCTTCCCAAGAAAGGCGACCTCAGCAAGTGTTCCAACTACAGAGGAATCACCTTGCTGTCAGTACCAGGAAAGGTCTTCAACAGGATCATCCTGGAGAGAATGAAGAGCTCCGTTGACCCCCAGCTGAGAGACCAGCAAGCAGGATTCAGGAAGAACCGATCATGTACAGACCAGATCGCCACTCTCCGCATCATCGTGGAACAGTCTCTGGAGTGGAGCTCCCCGCTGTACGTCAACTTTGTGGATTATGAGAAAGCATTTGACAGTGTGGACCGAGAGACTTTGTGGAAACTCCTACGACACTACGGTGTACCCATAAAGCTCGTCCGCCTGATCAAGAACAGCTACGATGGTATGACATGTCGCGTGATCCACGAAGGGCAGTTCACCAGGGAGCTCCAGGTCAGAACTGGTGTCAGGCAGGGGTGTCTGCTGTCTCCGTTCCTCTTCCTACTGGCCATAGACTGGGTCATGAAGATGACCACAGAGCACAGACGAAGTGGAATACAGTGGACACAGCTTGACGACCTCGATTTTGCAGACGACTTGGCATTACTGTCCCACACTCATCAACAAATGCAGGACAAGACCACGAGGCTTGCTGACATCTCGTCCCAAGTGGGCCTCACCATTCACAAACAGAAAACAAAGACAATGAGGCTGAACGCAACCAGGGAGGAACCAGTCTTGCTTGCTGGCACCCCGTTGGAGGAGGTGGAGTCCTTCACCTATCTCGGGAGCATCATAGACAAAAAAAGGCGGCACTGATGCAGATGTCAGAGCACGAATCGGTAAAGCCAGAGCAGCCTTTCTCCAGCTGAAAAAAGTGTGTCACAACACACCAAAATCCGGATTTTCAACTCCAATGTAAAAGCAGTTCTCCTATATGGAGCAGAGACTTGGAGATTGACAAAAACCACAGTCAACAGAGTACAGACCTTCATGAACAGTTGCCTTAGAAGAATTTTGCAAATCCACTGGCCAGAGAAGATCAGCAACGTCAGACTCTGGGAGAGAACAGAGCAGATAACAGCAGAGAATGAAATTGGGCGAAGAAGATGGGGATGGATCGGTCACAGTCTGAGAAAGCCAGCTTCCAGTATCACTAGGCAGGCATTGTCATGGAACCCCCAGGGAAAGAGGAAAAGAGGTAGGCCGAGAAACTCCTGGCGTCGAGACCTCCAAGCAGACATCAAGAGACTGGGAACCACCTGGAGTAGAATCGAAGGAGAAGCACAGGACAGGAGTTGCTGGAGGTCTCTCGTCGACGGCCTATACCCGGGTAGGGGTGACAGGCGTAAGTAAGTAAGTTTACTGTATGGTCACGTAATTTTACATGACCAAAATTTGACTGCTCCTTCGCCCCGGGCCCCGACTTCGTAAAATCGTTCGTGCGCCCCTGCAGATGGAAGGGTCTCATGAGAATTGAGGGCGTACGTGTGCAAACGCACGTGTCTGTACTACAGGCCTACATATCCATTCCAGCACTCTTACACTAATACAGTGTGTTGTATAACAGTGCTGTGATTGAATTGTAGGCTTGTGGACTGACATTCTGACTCTTGTGACCCAGCAGACTGCAGGGGCTCAAGAGAATTTAGTGTGTACATGCACCAACATGCATGTCTTTGTGGAGACTGATGCGTATCCAGATGCGCTTCTCCAGGAGTTCTATGAATTCCACGGCTCGTAAGTCAAGAAATCGCAGCATCAAGACGAAATCAGCGGCGGTCTGTTAGTACTGAAATGAGGGACTTGCCAGTTTCTATGCGCCGGCCATGAACCGTAATGTCAGTACTAATGATTCTATACTACACACGCGGGTGCTTAGCCGAAGAAACAATGGTGACAAAAAGAAAATGGTAATACATAGGCCGGAAAAAGTGCAACACATTTTGTCTCCGCTCAGGACAATAAGGTGACCAGTTATTGATCCCTGCTCGTGTCCATGCCACCCCCTCCTTACTCCTCCACGTCCTTTCATATTTGTTAAAGACACAAACACAGCAGCGACAAACATCGACACGTGTTGCTTTTTCTCCCTCCCTTACAAGTACGTACAAACATAATTTTATTTTCTTCCACCACTGAAGATAACGAAACATCAGTGTGACTAGCACATGTATCACACTTCAAAGAAGCGTGAAGAGGATGAGAGAGGTTGCGTTTTGGTGGTGGCACATCCACATGTTCTTATCATAGTTTAACAAGCACGCCTAGGTCTGTTTCCATCAAACCTCCTGTGAACAGTTACCTGCAGTCACTTTTGGGGGGCAACAGAAGTGACCGTTCATAGGGGGTTCTACTGTATTCAATTTTCTATGTTATATTTCAATACTGGTTTCCATCATTATACTACATACTAAAATGTGTATTTTCAGGAAAAGTTAAGTTCTACAGGACACTCCTCGCGCTGGGACCATATGGCGTTGAGGCACGTCCCCTGGGTGGTGGATAGGGGGTCCCTCGTGAGAGGGGTGCACCGAATGAAATAAGGTGCCGTGAACCAACATGGTCTAAGGGAAGGTGACCCCGACAGAAAACCCCTGGTCCTCCTAGTAAGGGGGTTGGGCGTGGGGGTAGCTTCCCCACCCTGCAAAAAAGGAAATAGCTACAAAAACGCAGACGAAAAGACTAACAGTAATTCCTTTCCTGGAGGAGGAAGGTTCTTCTACCAGAAGACTTATGACGTCCTGTGGTGAAAGCCGGAAGTCTTCGGAAGCCACAGGACCGAGCCGCCTCTCTCTATCCAGGGATACAACCATGGGCACATGGAACGTCAAGACCATGTACCAGAGCGGCAAGGCCGCCCAGATAGCAGCGGAAATGCAAAAGTACAACCTTTCCCTGCTAGGTATCAGTGAAGCCAGATGGACGCAGTCTGGCCAGAAAAGGCTGTTAAGTGGGGAGATGATTCTGTATTCAGGTCATGAAGAGGAGAATGCCCCCCATACAGAAGGTGTAGCATTCATGCTGTCACCAGTGGCACAGAGAGCGCTGATGGGCTGGGAACCTCTTGGGCCAAGAATTATCACAGCAGCCTTTAGAACCAAGAAAAAGCTCAAGCTGAACGTCATCCAGTGTTATGCGCCCACTAATGACAGTGACGAGGAAGAGAAACGAGAGTTCTACGACCGACTCCAGAGTGCCTTGGACAAATGTGCGGAGCGAGACATCACCATTGTCATGGGCGATTTTAATGCCAAAATAGGGGAGGACAACACCAGATACGAAGAGGTGATGGGGAGACGGGGACTAGGCTCGGAGATGAGTGAGAACGGGGAGAGGTTTGTAGACTTTTGTGCTCTAAACCGACTTGTCATTGGAGGCAGCATCTTCCCACACAGAAGAATACACAAAGCAACTTGGGTCTCACCTGACCATACAACAGAGAACCAAATAGCAAGAAATTTAGAAGATCCCTTCAAGATGTTCGAGTGAGGAGGGGAGCAGATGTCGCCTCAGACCACCATCTGCTTACCGTAAGAATGAAGCTCAAGCTAAAGAAAAGCCGCACAGAGACAACAAGAAGACAGCGCTATAATGTAGGCCTCCTGAGAGAAACTGGAGTTAGAGAAGAGTTCAAACTGGTGCTGTCCAACCGGTTTCAAGCGCTACTGGAGCTAGTAAATGAAGAGGAGGCGGTCACCACAGAGCAGCAGTGGAAGGCAGTTAGAGAGGCGCTGAACTCAACCTGCAAAGACACTGTAGGGTTCAGGAAACACCATCACAAGGACTGGCTGTCGGCACAGACCTTGAAGAAGATAGAAGTGAGGAAGCAGAAGAAAGCAGTTGTCAACAACAGTCGCACGAGAGCAGCCAAAGTAAGGGCACAGGGGGAATACTGGGAAGCCAACCGCGAGGTGAAGAGGAGTATCAGGGCAGACAAGAGGGCCTACACAGACAGCCTGGCAGCAGAGGCAGAAAAGGCAGCAGGCAGCGGCAACATGAAACAGCTCTACGACATTACCAGAAGATTGTCAGGCAAGTACGGCCATACAGAAAGACCAGTAAAAGACAAAGAAGGCAAGCCTATTGCAGACAGAGCAGACCAACTCGACAGATGGGCCGAGTATTTTGAAGAGTTACTGAACAGACCTAGCCCACCCGACCCCCCAGACATCCAGCCGGCAGAGACCTACCCATCAGATGTGACAGACCCAGCCGGGAAGAGATCAGAAGAGCAGTTTTGAAGAACGGCAAAGCAGCAGGCCCAGATGGCATCCCAGCGGAGTCTCTGAAAGCAGACCTAGAGACAACAGTGGAGATGCTGTACCCACTGTTTGGAAAGATCTGGGAAGAGGAGGTGATGCCGGCTGACTGGAAGGAGGGGTACCTAATCAAGCTTCCCAAGAAAGGCGACCTCAGCAAGTGTTCCAACTACAGAGGAATCACCTTGCTGTCAGTACCAGGAAAGGTCTTCAACAGGATCATCCTGGAGAGAATGAAGAGCTCCGTTGACCCCCAGCTGAGAGACCAGCAAGCAGGATTCAGGAAGAACTGATCATGTAAAGACCAGATCGCCACTCTCCGCATCATCGTGGAACAGTCTCTGGAGTGGAGCTCCCCGCTGTACGTCAACTTTGTGGATTATGAGAAAGCATTTGACAGTGTGGACCGAGAGACTCTGTGGAAACTCCTACGACACTACGGTGTACCCACAAAGCTCGTCCGCCTGATCAAGAGCAGCTACGATGGCATGACATGTCGCGTGATCCACGAAGGGCAGTTCACCAGGGAGCTCCAGGTCAAAACTGGTGTCAGGCAGGGGTGTCTGCTGTCTCCGTTCCTCTTCCTACTGGCCATAGACTGGGTCATGAAGATGACCACAGAGCACAGACGAAGTGGAATACAGTGGACACTGTGGACACAGCTTGACGACCTCGATTTTGCAGACGACTTGGCATTACTGTCCCACTCTCATCAACAAATGCAGGACAAGACCACGAGGCTTGCTGACATCTCGTCCCAAGTGGGCTTCACCATTCACAAACAGAAAACAAAGACAATGAGGCTGAACGCAACCAGGGAAGAACCAGTCTTGCTTGCTGGCACCCCGTTGGAGGAGGTGGAGTCCTTCACCTATCTCGGGAGCATCATAGACAAAAAAGGCGGCATGGATGCAGATGTCAGAGCACGAATCGGTAAAGCCAGAGCAGCCTTTCTCCAGTTGAAAAAAGTGTGCAGTTCCAGAGAGCTGTCACAACACACCAAAATCCGGATTTTCAACTCCAATGTAAAAGCAGTTCTCCTATATGGAGCAGAGACTTGGAGATTGACAAAAACCACAGTCAACAGAGTACAGACCTTCATGAACAGTTGCCTTAGAAGAATTTTGAAAATCCACTGGCCAGAGAAGATCAGCAACGTCAGACTCTGGGAGAGAACAGAGCAGATAACAGCAGAGAATGAAATTGGGCGAAGAAGATGGGGATGGATCGGTCACAGTCTGAGAAAGCCAGCTTCCAGTATCACTAGGCAGGCACTGTCATGGAACCCCCAGGGAAAGAGGAAAAGAGGTAGGCCGAGAAACTCCTGGCGTCGAGACCTCCAAGCAGACATTAAGAGACTGGGAACCACCTGGAGTAGAATCGAAGGAGAAGCACAGGACAGGAGTTGCTGGAGGTCTCTCGTCGACGGCCTATACCCGGGTAGGGGTGACAGGCGTAAGTAAGTAAGTACAGGACACTGCTGATTTATAGCGAGTGTTTGAAATACTGAATCAGCTCTATCTCAGTTTGAAATACTGAATCAGCTCTATCGCAAAAGTTTCCAAAATGGCGGCTTCGGAAATATACAGTTGTGGCTCTAACCCATAAAAATGTGCATAATATACACATAGATACATGTACATTAAAGTAAAATGTTATACCAACATGAAATGCAAACTAACTACATACCAACTTGAGGGCGATGTGGGGCTTATGTGTATATACCTGCAGGTTGTATGGAGTAATGACAGCAATGTCCTCAGGGCTTACGCCAGCGCTGATGAGCCGTTTCACATGTGCAGCCACAATATCAGCCTCACCTGCAAAATGTCATCAAATCACAGACGCTTAAACCCTTCACTATTGATGAACATCAACCAGCAAGAGGCGCTGATCTTCATGAGCCCCTACAAATGTGGGGATTTTTGAGGATCTATGCCTCTCACTGACCTGCATCATAAGTATGTGCCTCAATTTCACACAGTAATCTGTGAAGGTTTAGAGATATGATGTCGGTACTCTGGCAGTGAAGGGCTTAAAAATGCAGATCTGCAAACATGCAACATGCAGTTGATCCCGCTGCCCTAAAGAATTCCTGCAATTGGTTGGTCTGACAGAAAGGTTTTGATTTTGATATTTCTCCCCAAAAGAATGAATTTTCACTAAAATGGTTGAAGATGTACAAAGTTGGCTCCCAAACTTATCTGATGCCTCTTCCAAAGGACCGCCGTAAGATGGCCTTAGTTGCCTGCTCGGCGTTAAACCCAAATAACTAACTGACTAACTCTTCCAAAGGAAGCTAAATACAAAATTTAAAGTGAATATGTAGCCAGGGTGGCTTTATGGGCTTAATCACACATGCACTCCAAATGATGACCTAGTAAGGTATCACACCTTTTCAGTTGTTCTTGGCAGTTTTTTTTTTTTTTTTCCCAAAGAGTTTGTGATTTGCCCTTGTGAGACCAAAAATATATTTGGTGACGGTGTAAAGTTATGTTCAATCTTGTGAATATAATTGAATTTGTGCCAAAACTCGGCTCGGTTTGTAAAAATTGGCTTATTTTCTATTGGAATAGTTAACAGCAGATAAAAGTCATCTAGTGTAGTCATTTTTAGCTTACAGAAGCTGTATTTGATTGCATGAGATTAAAAAAATGAGAATAACATTGCAGTGAAGGTGTATCTAACAACTTTTTCAGTATTCAGAACTATGTAAAGATTATTTTTTCAATTGGCTTTTGCACTTAAATTAGAGACTTGTTTCTGTGCATTTAGCATAACATTTTAAAATTAGTTCTCCAAGTAGAATTAAAAATTAGTGGCTTTTGGAAATTATGGTGTAAAGTTATGTTCAGAAAGGTTTTATGGCATAAAATGTTGCATTTTCCACTAACACACTTTATTTATGGACATATCATTTATTCTGGATGGGGAACATACTTTGAAACATACAAATGCAAAAAATTGCTTACAGCTTGTGCTTGTTGTGAATTGTTAAATGTGTGACATTGTAAATGTTCTGTTTAAACTTCAAAGTTCAATAACAACCAAACTGCAAATAACATAAAAATTTTACTTAGTGTCAATGTTTATGTATGCAAAGGTACATCAGATTTTTATGAAATATTAAAATTATTTTGCTTTTGAAAATGCAGGGTGCTTGTCACACGATTTGGACACCCAGTCGTACTCTTGACCATTTACAGCCACCAGTAATGTTCACAATGTGGGCAGTGGGCAGATGTTCACATCTGCATGGGACTTAGACGACCCCGCCCTCCACGAGTCCCCTGCTGCCTTGCAGGCCTGTCCGCTTGGCTGCGGAAAGGGTAAGGGAGGAAACCCCTGACATCAAAGCCCCCGTGTCTCCGGGGAAGGCTTTTGAGCCAGAGACTAGGACAAGGACAGTCTGATATAAAACCTACGACCCGAGGACCTCGATGCCATCGTCCCAGCTTGCTAGGCCATGGCAGACGAACCAAGGGTTTAAAGGGTGGGGCCAGTACTGCGCACACTGCACTCCACCAAAAAGCTCCACCGCGCAGGCTTTAGGAAACGTCTACAGACCATGACACTGACCATTCCAAGTCCTGTAGCGACGGGCGAGGGGCGAAACGGCAGGTGAAAGATGTCACTGGAAGCCGCAGTCTCAAACCTGCATGCAGGCAGTTCAGGATATTGGTCGCCTGATGTTGACCTGGGGATGACAACATCACTCGGCACACCCTGAACGACCAAGCAGCCTTCTCTAGGGACAGCACTGCTTGCTCCACACAGAGAGGGGCCTAGAAAAGGTGGCCTAACTAAAGCTCGTCCCCTCGCAACCCCAGTTGGCTAGCCGCGGTCAACGGGCATCTTCTCCTGCAGTCAAAAAACAACAAAGAATAACGGATCCACTCTCATGACGACCACGACCGGACTCAACGTAGCATGCTGGAACATCCGAACCATGCTCGACAAAGCAGACAGCGGATGCCCTGAACGTCGCTCCGCCCTCATTGCCCATGAATTGCGGAGGTTAAACATCGACATCGCCGCGCTCAGTGAAGTACGTTTTCCGGACAAAGGCAGCCTCCAAGAACTTGGCGCTGGGTACACCCTCTACTGGTCAGGCAGGCCTGAATCAGAAAGACTGCTCTCAGGCGTGGGTTTCATAGTCAAGACATCCATTGCGACTAAGCTGGAAATCCTACCAACGGGTCACTCAGACCGCATCATGTCCATGCGCCTCCCAATGAGACACCAGCAACACGTCACCCTTCTCAGTGTGTACTACCCAACCCTCCTGACAGAGCCTGCTGAAAAGGACAAGTTTTACACTGACCTGCGCAGCCTCATACAGAGCACCCCTGCAGACGACAAAGTCATCATCCTTGGCGACTTCAACGCCAGAGTGGGCCAGGACTCTGAAGCTTGGGAAGGAGTCCTCGGCAAACATGGCGTCGGGAACTGCAATGACAATGGCCGCCTACTGTTGGAGTTCTGTGCAGAGCAGCAACTGGTCATCACCAACACTACGTTTCAGCAAAAGGACAGTCGAAAGACCACCTGGATGCATCCACGCTCCAAACACTGGCACCTTATCGACTATGTCCTAGTGCGTTAGAGGGACCGCAGTGACGTCCTCCTCACCAGAGTGATGCCCAGCGCAGAGTGCCACACTGACCACCGTCTTGTCCGCTGCAAACTCAGGCTCCACATCAAGCCAAGACCCAAGAAATGGGGGCCCCCAAGAAAAAGCCTGATGTTGCCAGCCTTCAGCGTGACGACGTGAAAGCTGCCTTTCAGACAGATTTACAGCGCAGGCTCAAAGACACAGCGGACCCAGCAGACTTCTCCCCTGAAACACTTTGGGAACAACTGAAAACTGCTATTGCAAAATCCTCTGCAGAAGTCCTGGGTTTCGCTAGAAAGAAGAACAAAGACTGGTTTGACGAGAACGATGTAGAGATCCAGGAACATCTAGCAAAAAAAAAAGAGCCGCCCATCAGGCCCACCTAGCCCAGCCTTCCTGCCCTGTGAAGAAGTCTGCCTTCCGCCTCGTCTGCAGCAGTCTCCAGCGCAAGCTCAGAGATCTCCAGAATGAGTGGTGGACCAGACTTGCACAGAGGACCCAGCTTTGTGCTGACAATGGTGACTACAGGGGCTTCTACGAAGCACTGAAAGCAGTGTATGGCCCCAGACACCTGGTACAAAGTCCCCTGCGAAGCGCGAATGGCCAGGCACTCCTCACAGATAATACCTCCATCTTGAACCGCTGGTCAGAGTACTTTCAGAGCCTCTTCAGCGCTGAGCGCACTGTTCAAGAAGCAGTCGTCCTACAAATCCCACAACTCCCAGTAAAGGTTGAATTGGACGAACCGCCCACCGCTGAAGAGACCCTCACAGCCATCCACCAGCTCAAGAGTGGCAAAGCAGCAGGCATTGATGGCATACCACCAGAGATCTGGAAACATGGAGGCACAGCACTGCACAAGAAGCTCCATGACCTCTTTCTCTGCTGCTGGGAGGAAGGAACACTACCAAAGGATCTCCGTGATGCTGTCGTTATCACCCTGTACAAGAACAAAGGCGAGAAGTCAGACTGTTCAAACTATCGGGGAATTACCCTGCTGTCCATTGCTGGGAAAATTCTTGCAAGGCTGCTCCTGAATCGGCTGGTACCTGCCATCGCTGAAGACCACCTCCCAGAGGGCCAGTGTGGCTTCAGAGCAAACAGGAGCACCACCGATATGGTCTTTGTGCTGAGACAGCTTCAGGAGAAGTGCCGCGAGCAGAACAAAGGGCTGTACGTAACGTTTGTCGACCTAACAAAAGCGTTCAACACTGTGAGCAGGCAAGGCATGTGGCAGATCCTGGAGCGACTTGGCTGTCCCCCAAAGTTCCTCAGCATGATTGTCCAGCTAAACGAGGACCAGCAAGGCCAGGTCAGACTCAACAATGTTCTCTCAGAACCATTCCCTATTCTCAACGGCGTAAAGCTGGGCTGCGTGCTGGCACCGACCCTCTTCACCATCTTTTTTAGCATGATGTTGAAGCAGGCCACAGTAGACCTCGATGATGACGATGCAGTGTACATCAGGTATCGTCTCGATGGCAGCCTGTTCAATCTCAGACGACTGCAGGCCCACACGAAAACCCTAGACCAACTGATTCGTGAGCTGCTTTTTGCTGATGACGCTGCCCTCGTTGCACACACAGAGAGAGCCCTGCAGCGCATCACGTCCTGCTTCGCAGACGCTGCCCAGCTCTTTGGACTCGAGGTCAGTCTGAAAAAGACAGAGGTCCTCCATCAGCCGGCACCCAAGACAGTGTATCGCCCTCCTCACATCACCATTGGCGAGTCTTTACTAAAGTCAGTGCACCAGTTTACTTACCTTGGCTGCATTATCACGTCGGACGCCAAGCTGGACAGGGAGCTTGACAGCAGGCTGGCAAAAGCGAACAGCGCTTTTGGGCAACTTTTCAAGCGGGTGTGGCACAATCAACAGCTGAAAACAGGCACCAAGATTAGCGTGTACAGAGCTGTGGTCCTCACCACCCTGCTGTATGGTTCCGAGTCCTGGGCCCTCTACCGCAGCCAACTACGACTCCTCGAACGTTTCCACCAGCGCTGCCTGCATACCATCCTGGGCATTCACTGGAGTGACTATGTCACCAACGTCGAGGTCCTTGAACAGGCTGAAACTGTGAGCATCGAGGCCTTGCTGCTGCTGACACAGCTCCGCTGGGCGGGGCATGTCTCCAGGATGGAGGATCATCGCCTACCAAAGATCACCCTGTTCGGCGAGCTCGCCACTGGACACCGAGACAGAGGGGCACCAAAGAAGAGATACAAAGACTGTCTCAAGAAGTCACTTAGTGCCTGCCAAATCGACCACCACCAGTGGTCCTCGCTTGCTGTGGACCGTGACACCTGGCGCTCTACCATTTACAAGGCAGCTGTCTCCTTTGAGGACTCTCGCAGAGCTAGCCTTAAGGACAAGCGGCTCAGGAGAAAAAACAGAGATGCCGCAACTAAGAACCCTGGCCATACCTTCCCCTGCAGCCACTGTGGTCGAACCTGCCTGTTCCGGATTGGCCTCCGCAGCCACGAACAAGCCTGCAGACGTCATGGGCAACTCCTATAAAATCTTCGTTCGCGAAGTCAAGCCAAGAGAGCAGTTGTAGCAACAGAAACAAGAAGAAACACCCCATAAACAACGACTGCATTGGCACCTTCAGGAGGCACCTCAAACCCACCCGTTTCTTGACTTCTAACTGCTAAGCAGCAAAACTGGCTTTTTTCTGTGCTCCAAGCATACTGCTAGCATGGAGTGGAAGCGACATCATCATCATCATCATCATCATCATCATAAATAATCATTAGCCATTAATGCTGCATGAAACACATACATGTACAACCGTTTCTGACTGATCAATAAATGTATGTGTAACAAGAACTGCTGGATTGAGTTTGAGGTTAATTTTCCAAACTGAGTAACAGTATGAGGATTGAGTTATGCTGTAAGTGAAAAACACTACAAAAACACAGAAAACGAGCAAATACAGTACCCCAAGACTAAATGGCATAAGAAAAAGCTGTTTATCTTATATAATATAACAAGATGAGGATTTCATCCTAAAGTCCACTGTATTGTATGGAGTTCACGAGCATTTTTTTTTATAGAAACATTCAGAGTTGTTCATATTTTCTAAGGTTATCCTTCTGATCCATTTCCCTACTCTCTAAGACAACCTCTGATCAACACACACGCTGGCGCACACAAATAAAGATGGACACACAGCGCTTGCCGCCATTAGTACGCTCTATTGGCTGGAGTAGCGACAGGAATTCTGAAGAAGAATAGCATGAGCAGCAAAATGACGTCACTAAAAGCTTCAAGTCATGGCATCGCTGGTCTCATGACGCCATGTACACTGTGACGAATTTGATGTTTCATGTCACTCATCTAAAAGGCACGCTCTTCCAGAGCTGACTGTTTTAATCCACACAGCCTCTTCCAGGGCTGACTGTTGGATGGCAGTAAATAGTGGCTCCAAAACTTGCAAAAATGAATTATTGAACAAGTTGAAGAGGTACAACGCTGGATCATGAACTCATTCAGTATCTCCCTTTAAACCCCCCCCCCCCCCCCCCACTCCCCCCTGATCCGCACGGCAATGGCACATACAAACACAAATGGCAGAATGGCACACACAAACACAGATGGCAGACACACAGCGCTTCCTACTGTTTATACGTTCTGTTGGCTGGCGTAGCCACAGCCATTTTGAAGAATAAGGTGGAATGGCCCATGCCAACAAAGCCTCTTCTGTATGAGCTTGCATGCATATTCCACAATACGTTCGCAAATATCATAAAAAAATAAATGAAGGAGACCATGGCACCAGCTCATACACATGTAAAACATGGACGTGCTGGTGATTTTGTGTCAATTAGGAGCATTGTATAAAACACCGACGCGTTTGGTGCTTTTACGTCACCGTCACTGTTTAAATCTTTTGATGAAATCAAGGAGTCTTACTTCTGACATTTTTTCCGCATTGAACTTTTATTTTCGAAAAAGTTGAAGAGGTACAAAGCTGGCTAACGAACTCATCCAATGTCTTTCTACAAACTAGCCATATCCAAAATTTCAAGTGCGTATAATCAAAATTGCGGACTCTAATCTGGGTCAACCGACTTTCTATAAACAGTCTTTTATGTCTTCAATGAGACATCCAATTACAATATGCTCAGAGGCTCTCTTAGCCATAATACAGTATTTTGCCAAGTTTCAAGTTTGTGAGTACAGCAATATCGGAGATTCTCATGTTTACATACATACATACGCACATATGGCGCTTCGCGCCAAAACGTCGTTCAACAGCAAGGTTAGAGTGGCTAGACGTGATGTCATTTTTATCTTGTGACTTCTTTGCCAGACCATGAGCCCCGCCCACCTGTTATGTCCTTTGCATTCTAAGGAATGTGCTCTGACAAGCCCCATCCTAAAGTCTACCGTATTTTCAATACAGCCGACAAAAAGCTGTCTGCCTGTGTGTGCCTAGTAGCATTACATGGTCACGGGACTGCCGCAATTTAGAAACAGTGTTGCATTATGGTCACGGTCTTTAGAGGATTAACATTTAGTAACTGCGACAAACATTCACGCCCATCGCATTTGGGGCTCAATGTGATGTCGCGGCAATCGCCCATGAATAGATGACATGAACTCTTTTCTGAAGATCTGTGAGATGGTACTGCGACATCTATGCAACCTTTGAATGAGCCCAAAATGTGACTGTCACAAAGCAGAGGTCGCTGTGCCGTTGCAGCACTGGCTCACATCAGCTCATTCCCAAAAGACTGATGAGACAGTGCTGCGATGTCTATGCGACCTATGTATGAGACCAAAATGGGACTATCATGAGTGAGAGGGCATACAATGGTCACACTTACGGATCTGTGGAAGTTAATTGCCCTTGCCACAGATAAATAAAACATGCTCGCTCTCTCTCTCTCTCTCCAGCCAGCCAGGCTGTCATCCATTCACCCATCCATAAACCCATCTGTCTGTCCATCCAACCACCCATATACCCAAAACATTCTAAAACTTATTTTTATGCCCGTTTCACAAATAAATAGTGCATGCACTCTCTCTCTCTGTGTCTCCAGCCAATCAGCCAGTTAAATTGTTATCCATCCACACACCCATCTACCTGGAATGTCATCCATCCATCCACCCATCCTCTCTCTCTCTCTCCAGCCAGCCAGCCAGGTGGTTAGACTGTCATCCATCCATCATCCGTCCATCTGTTTATCCATCCTTCCACCCAGTCTGTCATCCATCCATCCATCCTCTTTCTCCATCTCCCCATCCAGCCAGCCAGTTAGACTGTCATCCTTCATCCATCCATTTATCCATCGATTTCTTTCTAAATAATAAATTATGTAAATAATACTTTATTTAGCTAAATAATACATTATTTACTAAATAATACATTTGTATGGGGCAGTGGGCAGATGTTCACATCTGCACGGGACATAGACGACCCCGCCCTCCACGAGTCGCCTGCTGCCTTGCAGGCCTGGCCGCTTGGCTGCGGAAAGGCTAAGGGAGGAAACCCCTGACATCAAAGACCCCGTGTCTCCGGGGAAGGCTTTTGAGCCAGAGACTAGGACAAGGACAGTCTGATATAAAACCTACGACCCGAGGACCTCGATGCCATCGTCCCAGCTTGCTAGGCCATGGCAGATGGACCAAGGGTTTAAAGGGTGGGGCCAGTACTGCGCACACTGCACTCCACCAAAAAGCTCCACCGCGCAGGCTTTAGGAAACGTCCACGGACCATGACACCGACCATTCCAAGTCCTGTAGCGACGGGCGAGGGGCGAAACGGCAGGTGAAAGATGTCACTGGAAGCCGCAGTCTCAAACCTGCATGCAGGCGGTTCAGGATATTGGTCGCCTGATGTTGACCTGGGGATGACAACATCACTCGGCACACCCTGAACGACCAAGCAGCCTTCTCTAGGGACAGCACTGCTTGCTCCACACGGAGAGGGGCCTAGAAAAGGTGGCCTAACCAAAGCTCGTCCCCTCGCAACCCCAGTTGGCTAGCCACGGTCAACGGGCATCTTCTCCTGCGGTCAAAAAACAAGAAAGTATAACGGATCCACTCTCATGACGACCACGACCGGACTCAACGTAGCATGCTGGAACGTCCGAACCATGCTCGACAAAGCAGACAGCGGACGCCCTGAACGTCGCTCCGCCCTCATTGCCCATGAATTGCGGAGGTTAAACATCGACATCGCCGCGCTCAGCGAAGTACGCCTTCCGGACGAAGGCAGCCTCCAAGAACTTGGTGCTGGGTACACCCTCTACTGGTCAGGCAGGCCTGCATCAGAAAGACTGCTCTCAGGCGTGGGTTTCATGGTCAAGACATCCATTGCGACTAAGCTGGAAAACCTACCAACGGGCCACTCAGACCGCATCATGTCCATGCGCCTCCCACTGAGACACCAGCAACACGTCACCCTTCTCAGTGTGTACTCCCCAACCCTCCTGGCAGAGCCTGCTGAAAAGGACAAGTTTTACACTGACCTGCGCAGCCTCCTACAGAGTACCCCTGCAGACGACAAAGTCATCATCCTTGGCGACTTCAACGCCAGAGTGGGCCAGGACTCTGAAGCCTGGAAAGGAGTCCTCGGCAAGCATGGCGTGGGGAACTGCAATGACAATGGCCGCCTACTGTTGGAGTTCTGTGCGGAGCAGCAACTGGTCATCACCAACACTACTTTTCAGCAAAAGGACAGTCGAAAGACTACCTGGATGCATCCTCGCTCCAAACACTGGCACCTTATCGACTATGTCCTAGTGCATCAGAGGGACCGCAGTGACGTCCTCCTCACCAGAGTGATGCCCAGCGCAGAGTGCCACACTGACCACCGCCTTGTCCGCTGCAAACTCAGGCTCCACTTCAAGCCAAAACCCAAGAAATGGGGGCCCCCCAAGAAAAAGCTTGATGTTGCCAGCCTTCAGCGTGACGACAAGAAAGCTGCCTTTCAGACAGATTTACAGCGCAGGCTCAAAGACACAGCGGACCCAGTAGACTCCTCCCCCGAAACACTTTGGAAACAACTGAAAACTGCTATTGCAAAATCCTCTGCAGAAGTCTTGGGTTTCGCCAGAAAGAAGAACAAAGACTGGTTTGACGAAAACGATGTAGAGATCCAGGAACACCTAGCAAAAAAAAGAGCCGCCCATCAAGCCCACCTAGCCCAGCCTTCCTGCCCTGTGAAGAAGTCTGCCTTCCGCCTCGTCTGCAGCAGTCTCCAGCGCAAGCTCAGAGATCTCCAGAATGAGTGGTGGACCAGACTTGCACAGAGGACCCAGCTTTGCGCTGACAATGGTGACTACAGGGACTTTTACGAAGCACTGAAAGCAGTGTATGGCCCCAGGCACCTAGTACAAAGTACCCTGCGAAGCGCGAATGGCCAGGCACTCCTCACAGATAATACCTCCATCTTGAACCGCTGGTCGGAATACTTTCAGAGCCTCTTCAGCGCTGAGCGCACTGTTCAAGAAGCAGTCATCCTACAAATCCCACACCTCCCAGTAAAGGTTGAGTTGGACGAACCGCCCACCGCTGAAGAGACCCTCACAGCCATCCACCAACTCAAGAGTGGCAAAGCAGCAGGCATTGATGGAATACCGCCAGAGATCTGGAAACATGGAGGCACAGCACTGCACAACAAGCTCCATGACCTCTTTCTCTGCTGCTGGGAGGAAGGAACACTACCAAAAGATCTCCGTGATGCAGTCGTTATCACCCTGTACAAGAACAAAGGCGAGAAGTCTGACTGTTCCAACTATCGGGGAATTACCCTGCTGTCCATTGCTGGGAAAATCCTTGCAAGGCTGCTCCTGAATCGGCTGGTACCTGCCATCGCTGAAGACCAACTCCCAGAGGGCCAGTGTGGCTTCAGAGCAAACAGGAGCACCACCGATATGGTCTTTGTGCTGAGACAGCTACAGGAGAAGTGCCGCGAGCAGAACAAAGGGCTGTACGTAACATTTGTCGACCTAACAAAAGCGTTCGACACTGTGAGCAGGCAAGGCATGTGGCAGATCCTGGAGCGACTTGGCTGTCCCCCAAAGTTCCTCAACATGATTGTCCAGCTACACGAGGACCAGCAAGGCCAGGTCAAACTCAACAATGACCTCTCAGAACCATTCCCTATTCTCAACGGCGTAAAGCAGGGCTGCGTGCTGGCACCGACCCTCTTCACCATCTTTTTTAGCATGATGTTGAAGCAGGCCACAGTGGACCTCGATGATGACGATGCAGTGTACATCAGGTATCGTCTCGATGGCAGCCTGTTCAACCTCAGACGACTGCAGGCCCACACGAAAACCCTAGACCAACTGATTCGTGAGCTGCTTTTTGCTGATGATGCTGCCCTCGTTGCACACACAGAGAGAGCCCTGCAGCGCATCACGTCTTGCTTCGCAGATGCTGCCCAGCTCTTTGGACTCGAGGTCAGTCTGAAAAAGACAGAGGTCCTCCATCAGCCGGCACCCAAGACAGTGTATCGCCCTCCTCACATCACCATTGGCGAGTCTGAACTAAAGTCAGTGCACCAGTTTACTTACCTTGGCTGCATTATCACGTCGGACGCCAAGCTGGACAAGGAGCTTGACAGCAGGCTGGCAAAAGCGAACAGCGCTTTCGGGCGACTTTTCAAGCGGGTGTGGCACAATCAACAGCTGAAAACAGGCACCAAGATCAGCGTGTACAGAGCCGTGGTCCTCACCACCCTGCTGTATGGTTCCGAGTCCTGGGCCCTCTACCGCAGCCAACTACGACTCCTCGAACGCTTCCACCAGCCCTGCCTGCGTACCATCCTGGGCATTTACTGGAGTGACTATGTCAACAACGTCGAGGTCCTTGAACAGGCTGAAACTGTGAGCATCGAGGCTTTGCTGCTGCGGACACAGCTCCGCTGGGCGGGGCATGTCTCCAGGATGGAGGATCATCGCCTACCAAAGATCACCCTGTTCGGCGAGCTTGCTACTGGACACCGTGACAGAGGGGCACCAAAGAAGAGATACAAAGACTGTCTCAAGAAGTCACTTAGTGCCTGCCAAATCGACCACCACCAGTGGTCCTCGCTTGCTGTGGACCGTGACACCTGGCGCTCCACCATTTACAAGGCAGCTGTCTCCTTTGAGGACTCTCGCAGAGCTAGCCTTAAGGACAAGCGGCTCAGGAGAAAAAACAGAGATGCCGCAACTAAGAACCCTGGCCATACCTTCCCCTGCAGCCACTGCGGTCGAACCTTCCTGTCTCGGATTGGCCTCCGCAGCCACGAACAAGCCTGCAGACGTCATGGGCAACTCCTATAAAATCTTCGTTCGCGAAGTCAAGCCAAGAGAGAGAGAGAATACATTTGTTACCTAAATAATACATTATTTACCTAAATAATACTGTATCTTATTTACCTAAACAAGATTATATTTAAGAAACACTGAATAATCTTTATACAGCTACATAATAATACAAATAATGCATTATTCAGAAAATGTGTCCTTTTCTCATGGTTTACGTATATAATCTATTATTTATGTTAACATTGGGTTGTTTAGAACAGCACTTTTTATTATTTATTGGATTGAAGGGGTTAAAAGATTTCTGCCTGACTCAAAGGGTGGGGGCCCCAGGGGACAAGTTGCGTTGGTGGTGCGGGTAGTGGGGCACTCTTACAGTGCCTCCCTCGTGATCACCCTAGTCTAGGGCCTCTCGGCCTTCGTGAAGTATCCTTCGTGTATAGTCCATCTGGACTAGCATAGCATCCCTCTATCCCAGGACCGCCTGTGTGTGGTCCCTGGCCACATCCTCTCCGAGGTGACCCCCAAAACTGGGCAGCACGAGCCCCCAGGCTAAACATGGCGGATCTAGAGAGAACCTCAAAAATAAATCATTGTGCTGCTGCCTTCCTCGCGCTGGGACCATACGGCGTTGAGGCGCGTCCCCTGGGTGGTGGATAGGGGGTCCCTCGTGAGAGGGGTGCACCGAATGAAATAAGGTGCCGTGAACCAACATGGTCTAAGGAAAGGTGACCCCGACAGAAAACCTCTGGTCCTCCTAGTAAGGGGGTTGGGCGTGGGGGTAGCTTCCCCACCCTGCAAAAAAGGAAATAGCTACAAAAACGCCGACGAAAAGACTAACAGTAATTCCTTTCCTGGAGGAGGAAGGTTCTTCTACTAGAAGACTTATGACGTCCTGTGGTGAAAGCCGAAAGTCTTCGGAAGCCACAGGACCGAGCCGCCTCTCTCTATCCAGGGATACAACCATGGGCACATGGAACATCAAGACCATGTACCAGAGCGGCAAGGCCGCCCAGATAGCAGCGGAAATGCAAAAGTACAACCTTTCCCTGCTAGCCATCAGTGAAGCCAGATGGACGCAGTCTGGCCAGAAAAGGCTGTTAAGTGGGGAGATGATTCTGTATTCAGGTCATGAAGAGGAGAATGCCCCCCATACAGAAGGAGTAGCACTCATGCTGTCACCAGTGGCACAGAGAGCGCTGATGGGCTGGGAACCTCTTGGGCCAAGAATTATAACTGCAGCCTTTAGAACCAAGAAAAAGCTCAAGCTGAACGTCATCCAGTGTTATGCGCCCACCAATGACAGTGACGAGGAAGAGAAACAAGAGTTCTACGATCGACTCCAGAGTGCCTTGGACAAATGTGCGGAGCGAGACATCACCATCGTCATGGGCGATTTTAATGCCAAAATAGGGGAGGACAACACCGGATACGAAGAGGTGATGGGGAGACAGGGACTAGGCTCGGTGATGAGTGAGAACGGGGAGAGGTTTGTAGACTTTTGTGCTCTAAACCGACTTGTCATTGGAGGCAGCATCTTCCCACACAGAAGAATACACAAAGCAACTTGGGTCTCACCTGACCATACAACAGAGAACCAAATAGACCATATCTGCATTAGCAAGAAATTTAGAAGATCCCTTCAAGATGTTCGAGTGAGGAGGGGAGCAGATGTCGCCTCAGACCACCATCTGCTTACCTTAAGAATGAAGCTCAAGCTAAAGAAAAGCCGCACAGAGACAACAAGAAGACAGCGCTATAATGTAGGCCTCCTGAGAGAAACTGGAGTTAGAGAAGAGTTCAAACTGGTGCTGTCCAACCGGTTTCAAGCGCTACAGGAGCTAGTAAATGAAGAGGAGGCGGTCACCACAGAGCAGCAGTGGAAGGCAGTTAGAGAGGCGCTGAACTCAACCTGCAAAGACACTGTAGGGCTCAGGAAACACCACCACAAGGACTGGCTGTCGGCACAGACCTTGAAGAAGATAGAAGTGAGGAAGCAGAAGAAAGCAGCGGTCAACAACAGTCGCACGAGAGCAGCCAAAGTAAGGGCACAGGGGGAATACTGGGAAGCCAACCGCGAGGTGAAGAGGAGTATCAGGGCAGACAAGAGGGCCTACACAGACAGCCTGGCAGCAGAGGCAGAAAAGGCAGCAGGCAGCGGCAACATGAAACAGCTCTACGACATTACCAGAAGATTGTCGGGTAAGTATGGCCATACAGAAAGACCAGTAAAAGACAAAGAAGGCAAGCCTATTGCAGACAGAGCAGACCAACTCGACAGATGGGCCGAGTATTTTGAAGAGTTACTGGACAGACCTAGCCCACCCGACCCCCCCGACATCCAGCCGGCAGAGACCGACCTACCCATCAGCTGTGACAGACCCAGCCGGGAAGAGATCAGAAAAGCAGTGGCATTTTTGAAGAATGGCAAAGCAGCAGGGCCAGATGGCATCCCAGCGGAGTCTCTGAAAGCAGACCTAGAGACAACAGTTGAGATGCTGTACCCACTGTTTGGAAAGATCTGGGAAGAGGAGGTGATGCCAGCTGACTGGAGGGAGGGGTACCTAATCAAGCTTCCCAAGAAAGGCGACCTCAGCAAGTGTTCCAACTACAGAGGAATCACCTTGCTGTCAGTACCAGGAAAGGTCTTCAACAGGATCATCCTAGAGAGAATGAAGAGCTCCGTTGACCCCCAGCTGAGAGACCAGCAAGCAGGATTCAGGAAGAACGGATCATGCACAGACCAGATCGCCACTCTCCGCATCATCGTGGAACAGTCTCTGGAGTGGAGCTCCCCGCTGTACGTCAACTTTGTGGATTATGAGAAAGCATTTGACAGCGTGGACCGAGAGACTTTGTGGAAACTCCTACGACACTACGGTGTACCCACAAAGCTCGTCCGCCTGATCAAGAGCAGCTATGATGGCATGACATGTCGCGTGATCCACGAAGGGCAGTTCACCAGAGAGCTCCAGGTCAGAACTGGTGTCAGGCAGGGGTGTCTGCTGTCTCCGTTCCTCTTCCTACTGGCCATAGACTGGGTCATGAAGATGACCACAGAGCACAGACGAAGTGGAATACAGTGGACACTGTGGACACAGCTTGACGACCTCGATTTTGCAGACGACTTGGCATTACTGTCCCACACTCATCAACAAATGCAGGACAAGACCACGAGGCTTGCTGACATCTCGTCCCAAGTGGGCCTCACCATTCACAAACAGAAAACAAAGACAATGAGGCTGAACGCAACCAGGGAAGAACCAGTCTTGCTTGCTGGCACCCCGTTGGAGGAGGTGGAGTCCTTCACCTATCTCGGGAGCATCATAGACAAAAAAGGCGGCACTGATGCAGATGTCAGAGCACGAATCGGTAAAGCCAGAGCAGCCTTTCTCCAGTTGAAAAAAGTGTGGAGTTCCAGAGAGCTGTCACAACACACCAACGTCCGGATTTTCAACTCCAATGTAAAAGCAGTTCTCCTATATGGAGCAGAGACATGGAGATTGACAAAAACCACAGTCAACAGAGTACAGACCTTCATGAACAGTTGCCTTAGAAAAATTTTGAAAATCCACTGGCCAGAGAAGATCAGCAACGTCAGACTCTGGGAGAGAACAGAGCAGATAACAGCAGAGAATGAAATTGGGCGAAGAAGATGGGGATGGATCGGTCACAGTCTGAGAAAGCCAGCTTCCAGTATCACTAGGCAGGCATTGTCATGGAACCCCCAGGGAAAGAGGAAAAGAGGTAGGCCGAGAAACTCCTGGCGTCGAGACCTCCAGGCAGACATCAAGAGACTGGGAACCACCTGGAGTAGAATCGAAGGAGAAGCACAGGACAGGAGTTGCTGGAGGTCTCTCGTCGACGGCCTATACCCGGGTAGGTGTGACAGGCGTAAGTAAGTAAGCTGCTGCCTTACAGGCCTGGCCGCTTGGCTGTGGAAAGGCTAAGGGAGGAAAATCCTGACATCAAAGCCCCCGTGTCTCCAGGGAAGATTTTTGAGCCAGAGAGTAGGACAAGGACAGTCTGATGTAAAACCTACGACCTGAGGACCTCGCCGGGCAGACGAACCAAGCGTTTAACTCTTTCCCTACGTAACATTTTCAGCGAGTCAGTTCCCCGACGACGTAGCAGGGGAAAGGATGTCTGTTCCCTGGTGACGTACATTTTTTGGGGTAGATTGAATTAATTTTCACAGCCTCCCAAGGTAATGTGGTTCGATGTTGTCATTCATACATGCACACCCATACATAAAATCGTCATACACACCACAAGTAATCCAGACCAAAAGGTGACTGCCAAGCGTGTAAAATGCAAAGAAGTACCCAATGGAGAAAGAAACACGCTTAGAAAAGACGGGTACAACACAATTTATTATGCTGATGCTTGGCTTGACTTCGCGAATGAAGATTCTATAGGGGTTGTCCACGACGTCTGCAGGCATGCTCGTGACTGCGGAGGCCAATCCGGGACAGGCAGGTTCGACCGCAGTGGCTGCAGAGGGAGGTCTGGCCAGGGTTCTGAGTTGTGGCATCTCTGTTTTTTCTCCTGAGCCACTTGTCTTTAAGGCCAGCTCTGCGAGAGTCCTGAAAGGAGACAGCTGCCTTGTAAATGGTGGAGCGCCAGGTGTCACGGTCCACAGCAAGTGAAGACCACTGGCGGTGGTCGATTTGGCAGGCACTAAGTGAGTTCTTGAGACAGTCTTTGTATCTCTTCTTTGGTGCCCCTCTGTCTGTGTCCAGTGGCGAGCTCGCCGAACAGGGTGATCTTGGGCAGGCGATGATCATACATCCTGGAGACATGCCCAGCCCAGCGGAGCTGTGTCCACAGCAGCAAAGCCTCAATGCTCACAGTTTCTGCCTGTTCAAGGACCTCGACGTTTGTGACATAGTCACTCCTCACTCCAGTGACTGCCAAGGATTGTACGCAGGCAGCGCTGGTGGAAGCGTTCGAGGAGTCGTAGTTGGCTGCGGTAGAGGGCCCAGGACTCAGAACCATACAACAGGGTGGTGAGGACGACAGCTCTGTACACGCTGATCTTGGTGCCTGTTTTCAGCTGTTGATTATGCCACACCCGCTTGTATAGACGCCCGAAAGCGCTGTTTGCTTTTGCCAGCCTGTAGGTAAACTGGAACACTGACTTCAGTTCAGACTCGCCGATGGTGATGTGGGGAGGGCAATGCACTACCTTGGGTGCCGGCTGATGGAGAACCTCTGTCTTTTTCAGACTGACCTCCAGTCCAAAGAGCTGGGCAGCGTCTGCGAAGTAGGATGTGATGCGCTGCAGGGCTCTCTCTGTGTGTGCAACGAGGGCAGCGTCGTCAGCAAAGAGCAGCTCACGAATCAGCTGGTCTAGGGTTTTGGTGTGGGCCTGCAGTCGTCTGAGGTTGAACAGGCTGCCATCGAGACGATACCTGATGTACACTGCATCATCATCGTCGAGGTCCACTGTGGCCTGCTTCAACATCATGCTAAAATAGATGGTGAAGAGGATCGGTGCCAGCACGCAGCCCTGCTTCACACCGGTGAGAATAGGGAATGGTTCTGAGAGGTCATTGTTGAGTCTGACCTGGCCTTGCTGGTCCTCGTGTAGCTGGATGATCATGCTGAGGAAATTTTGGGGACAGCCAAGTCGCTCCAGGATCTGCCACATGCCTTGCCTGCTCACAGTGTCGAACACTTTTGTTAGGTCGACAAACGTTACGTACAGCCCTTTGTTCTGCTCGCGGCACTTCTCCTGAAGCCGTCTCAGCACAAAGACCATGTCCGTGGTGCTCCTGTTGGCTCTGAAGCCACACTGGCCCTCTGGGAGGTGGTCTTCTGCAATGGCAGGTACCAGCCGATACAGGAGCAGCCTTGCGAGTATTTTCGCGGCAATGGACAGCAGGGTAATTCCACGGTAGTTGGAGCAGGCAGACTTCTCTCCTTTGTTCTTGTACAGGGTGATGACGACTGCATCACGGAGATCCTTTGGTAGTGTTCCTTCCTCCCAGCAGCAGAGAAAGAGGTCATGGAGCTTGTTGTGCAGTGCTGGGCCTCCATGTTTCCAGATCTCTGGTGGGATTCCATCAATGCCTGCTGCTTTGCCACTCTTGAGCTGGTGGATGGCTGTGAGGGTCTCTTCAGCAGTGGGTGGTTCATCCAATTCAACCTTTACTGGGAGGTGTAGGATTTGGATGATGTCTGCTTCTTGAACAGTGCGCTCAGCGCTGAAGAGGCTCTGAAAGTATTCCGACCAGCGGTTCAAGATGGAGTTATTATCTGTGAGGAGTGCCTGTCCATTAGCGCGTCACAGGGGACTTTGTATCAGGTGCCTGGGGCCATACACTGCTTTCAGTGCTTCGTAGAAGCCCCTGTAGTCACCATTGTCAGCACAAAGTTGGGTCCTCTGTGCGAGTCTGGTCCACCACTTGTTTTGGAGATCTCTGAGCTTGCACTGGAGACTGCTGCAGACGAGGCGGAAGGCAGACTTCTTCACAGGGCAGGAAGGCTGGGGCTAGGTGGGCCTGATGGGCGGCTCTTTTTTTTTGCTAGGAGTTCCTGGATCTCTACGTCGTTTTCGTCAAACCAGTCTTTGTTTCTCTTTCTAGCGAAACCCAAGACTTCTGCAGAGGATTTTGCGATAGCAGTTTTCAGCTGTTCCCAGAGTGTTTCAGGGGAGGAGTCTGCTGGGTCTGCTGGGTCAGCTGTGTCTGTGAGCCTGCGCTGTAAATCTGTCTGAAAGGCAGCTTTTACATCGTCACGCTGAAGGCTGGCAACATCAAGCTTTTTCTTAGGGGGCCCCCCCTTTCTTGGGTTTTGGCTTGAAGTGGAGCCTGAGTTTGCAGCGGACAAGGCAGTGGTCAGTGTGGCACTCTGCACTGGGCATCACTCTGGTGAGGAGGACATCACTGCGGTCCTTGACGCACTAGGACATAGTCGATAAGGTGCCAGTGTTTGGAGCGAGGATGCATCCAGGTGGTCTTTCGACTGTCCTTTTGCTGGAAAGTAGTGTTGGTGATGACAAGCTGCTGCTCTGCACAGAACTCCCAACAGTAGGCGGCCATTGTCATTGCAGTTCCCGACGCCATGCTTGCCGAGGACTCCTTTCCAGGCTTCAGAGTCCTTGCCCACTCTGGCGTTGAAGTCGCCAAGGATGATGACTTTGTCGTCTGCAGGGGTGCTCTGTAGGAGGCTGCGCAGGTCAGTGTAGAACTTGTCCTTTTCTGCAGGCTCTGCCAGGAGGGTTGGGGAGTACACACTGAGAAGGGTGACGTGTTGCTGGTGTCTCAGTGGGAGGCGCATGGACATGATGCGGTCTGAGTGACCGGTTGGTAGGTTTTCCAGCTTAGTCGCAATGGAGGTCTTGACCATGAAGCCTATGCCTGAGAGCCGTCTTTCTGACGCAGACTTGCCTGACCAGTAGAGGGTGTAGCCAGCGCCAAGTTCTTGGAGACTGCCTTCGTCCGGGAGGCGTACTTCGCTGAGCGCAGCGATGTCAATGTTTAACCTCCGCAATTCATGGGCAATGGGGGCAGAGCGACGTTCAGGGCGTCCGCTGTCTGCTGTGTCAAGCATGGTTCGGATGTTCCAGCATGCTACATTGAGTCCGGTCGTGGTCGTCATTAGAGTGGATCCGTTGTTTTTACTTGTTTTCTGACCACAGGAGAAGATGCCCGTTGACCGCGGCTAGCCAACTGGGGTTGTGAGGGGACGAGCTTTGGTTAGGCCACCTTTTCTAGGCCCCTCTCCGTGTGGAGCAAGCAGTGCTGTCCCTAGAGAAGGCTGCTTGGTCGTTCAGGGTGTACCGAGTGACGTTGTCATCCCCAGGTCAACATCAGGCGACCAATATCCTGAACCGCCTGCATGCAGGTTTGAGACTGCGGCTTCCAGTGACATCTTTCACCTGCCGTTTCGCCCCTCGCCCGTCGCTACAGGACTTGGAATGGTCTGTGTCATGGTCTGTGGACGTTTCCTAAAGCCTGCGCGGTGGAGCTTTTTGGTGGAGTGCAGTGTGCGCAGTACTGGCCCCACCCTTTAAACCCTTGGTTCGTCTGCCATGGCCTAGCAAGCTGGGACGATGGCACCGAGGTCCTCAGGTCGTAGGTTTTATATCAGACTGTCCTTGTCCTAGTCTCTGGCTCAAAAACCTTCCCCGGAGACACGGGGGCTTTGAAGTTAGGGTTTTCCTCCCTTAGCCTTTCCGCAGCCAAGCGGCCAGGCCTGCAAGGCAGCAGGACAATGTTGGTTAATTTTCAAGGTTCTCTCCTCTAGATCCGCCGTGTTTAGCCTGGGGGCTCGTGCTGTCCAGTTTTTGGGGTCACCTCAGAGAGGATGTGGCCAGGGACCACGCACGTGCGGTCTTTATTAATATTTCGGGTAAATACCCTTTGTCAAAATAGACAAACAAACAAACAGAGAGATTAGCCGCTACTTATCTTCATTCGCAGAAGGAATAACATTCCTTCTGCGAATGAAGATAAGTAGTGGCTAATCTCTCTGTTTGTCTATTTTGACAAAGGGTATTCACCCGAAATATTAATAAATTGTGTTGTACCCGTCTTTTCTAAGCGTGTTTCTTTCTCCGTTGGGTACTTGCGAATGACGATAAGTAGCGGCTAATCTCTCTGTTTGTTTGTTTGTCTATTTTGACAAAGGGTATTTACCCGAAATATTAATAAATTGTGTTGTTCCCATCTTTTCTAAGCGTGTTTCTTTCTCTGTTGGGTACTTCTTTACACCACAAGTAACATAACTAAAAAGAGTATAAGTATGCATCGAACCTAATATTACTGTCCTTCAAAATTTATTATAACTATCAGCAATTAAACTTAGCTTAAAGTTAAACTGTGCCACAGAATACATTGGGCTAAATTGAAGATTTTACCTGGTAACAAGAAAGGCAAAGCCCTTATGGCTCACATGTATGACCACACATGTGACAATAAAAGGGATGGCTTCT
Source organism: Semisulcospira habei (assembly GCA_036245525.1). Classification (NCBI taxonomy): domain Eukaryota; kingdom Metazoa; phylum Mollusca; class Gastropoda; family Semisulcospiridae; genus Semisulcospira; species Semisulcospira habei. The sequence goes on from BTPG01000005.1 coordinate 37,078,338, forward strand.
GCACCAACAAAATCCATGTTTCCTCAAAATATAATCAGTTTTCACACATTTGTCAAACCCCTGTGTCCCCTGACCTTTGTGATGAGTCAACTAAATTAGTATACATAGGAAGGTCTTATCACCAGCTACCTTTGTGCCAAATTTGATTGAAAAGTTTAAAAAATGTTGATAATAACTACAAGTCTATCAAAAATTGGCATTTTATACACATTTTCCGACCTCTTGTGACCCTTGACCTTTTGCAATGGGTCATCCAAATTAGTATGCATAGATAGGTCTTACCATCAGGTATCTCATGTAGCAAGTTTAGGTTTGAAGTTGGGAACAGTAATTGAGAAAAAACATTTCTTGCCAAAATATGGCTATTTTGTACCTATTTCTTGAGCGCATGTGACCCTTGACCTTTCTGAAGGGGTCATCCAAATTAGTATACATAGAAAGGTCTTACCATCAGGTATCTCTGTAGCAAGTTTGGGTTTGAAGTTGTGAAGTGTATTTGAGAAAAAACATCTTTTGCCAAAATATGGCTACGTTGGACCCATTTCCTGAATTCTTGTGATCCTTGACCTTTATGAGGGATCAACCAAATTAGTATGTATAGAAAGGTCTTACCATCAGGTATCTCTGTACCAAGTTTGAGTTTGAAGTTGTGAATAGTATTTGAGAAAAAATTAAAATATGTCAAAATATAAACTGTTTTGATATATATCCTGATCACCCTGTGACCTTGACCTTTGTGAGAGGTCACTGAAATTGGTATGTTTAGAAAGGTCTTGCCACAAAGTATCCTTGGGCCAAGTTTGAAGACTGCAGCTTAAAAAGTCTCCGGCTCCGAGAAAATGCCAATGTTAAAGTTTACCATGGACGACGGCAGACGGAAGCGGTGGACGAACGCCGGACGGACGACCACTGGCCCAGAACATACTCACTTTTGCCTCGCCAAAAATGACCTCTGACTTAACCCAACCCCCTTTTCTTCAACCCAACCCTCTTTTTCTCCAAGTCGACAAAATTCTTTACTTTGAGCGTCCACACTGTTTAGTTTTCCACAGCCAGGTGGCAGCTCTTGTTTATATTTCAACGTGCAAGGAACCAAACCTTCAGTGAAGGCGGCAAGCCTAGCTACGACACATTCTAGTAAGCAGAACCTTGTAGTGGTCCAGTAGTATGGAATCGTGATTTTTAGCAGAAAGAAAACTGCATTGAAAATATGGGTGTATGAGAGAAATTTCAAACATGGTTTAAAGGTATGTGCTCAGACCTTTGGGGTACAATGGTTCCTTTGACCTCCCGAAGGCCTACAAGGGTCCGTGTAGTTAGTTATTTGGGTTTAACGCCGAGCAGGCGACTAAGGCCATCTCACGGCGGGATGGGTAAAAATCTGGCCAAATGTCAGTAAAGGTCTAACATACATGTAGAAAAATATATACAGCAAAGTAAAAAAATAACAAGATGAGGATTTTATCCCAAAGTCTACCATATTTTGGGGAGCTCAGATGCGGTTATCTTTTAGGAAAATTCAAGTTCAGAGTTGTTCATATTTTTAGGCTAATTATGCTGATCCATTTCCCTCCTCTCTAAGCCAACCTCTGAACAATACACAGGTCGGCGCAAACAAATAAAGAGGGACACACGGCGCTTCCTGCCATTAGTACGCTCTGTGGGCTGATGTAGCGACAGGAATCCATCTCCTTCTACTCTAACCCACCCTCTAATCCACACACACTGGCACACAGAAATGAAGATGGACACATGGCGATTCCCACCATTCGTAAGCATAGCTATTCTAAAGAAGAATGATAGCACTAGCAGCAAAATGACATCACTTCAAGCTTCACATCATGGCTTCATTAGTCCCACGACTCCGTGTTCATAGTCACGACTCGATGTTATACGTTACTCATCGCAGTACTAACATTTGACATATCAGAGGATCAACTTTGCAATTTTCTTGCTGATTTTCACGCCTTGGGCTTACAGGTCACAATTTGACCTAATCCTACCCCAGGGCTGGGACAAACAGCAGGCTTATACAAACACTGTTTATGAAAAATTAGGCGAAAGTTGTTTTCGTAAAAGATGAAAGTTATGTCAGCTGTTTTACAAATGACTGCGAAAAAGTGGTGCAGAATATTGTCTGATTTTCACACCTAGGACATGCAGGTCACAATTGACCTAATCGTAGCTGACAGCCAAGACAAACAGTAGGCTTATGTAAATACCATTACAATTCTGCCAGTGCATGCCTCACCTATCTGGTTTGTGAGTATCTTATGTAAATACCGTATATGAAAAATCATGCAATTATTAATGAGAAGAATGTTTTTTTATAAAAAGATTCAATTGTTTTAGGATTAACCCATATAATTCATGAAATTAATCCCCAAAACGTAAAAATATATTAAAAAAAAAAATTATCACTCAAAATGTTCTAGAGGTACAATGCTGGTTAACGAACTCATTCAATATCTCCCTTTTATCTAGCTATATGCAAAAATATCTAGTAAAAATAAGAAAAATTATGGACTCCAGTGTGGATCAACTGGTTTTTGTGAAAAAGACATTTTCTGAGCATCTTAATAAAAAAAATTCAATAAAAAGGTCCCGAGATAATTCTTTTAGGGACAATATCCTAAAATGTCAAGCTTGTCTGTCCTCAAACGCAGGATCTAGTCGCTGTCACATACACACACACACACACAGCACTTTGGCCTGAAAAAGGCGTTCTCTAGCAAGGTTTGCATAGCTAGACGTGACGTCATTTTTATCTTGTTACTTCTTTGCCAAAATTTCTGCCCCGCAAGCCCAAAACGTCATGTGCATGCTCCAGAATGTGCTCTGACCAGCCCCATTTCAAAGTCTACCGTATTTTCAATACGGTAGACAAAACGTATACCCAAAAATCACACACACACATTTATATGCTCCTATCCTATTCACAAGCACACCTAGGTCCATTTCCGTCAAACCCCTTGTGACCGGTCACCTGCGGCTTACAGCCACTTTTGTTGTTGTTGCAACAGGGGTGTAGTTTCTATGTAAAAGTGGTATCACCAGGTTTTATTTGCATCTGGAAAGGCACAGATTCTCATGAACACTTGGAAGCTGCAAGGGTTCATCAGAATCTTAGTATTTTGCTGACCATGCAAGATCAACTTTGTCAGTATCTTCATACAGAGAGAAATCATCTGAGTTATGTGTGTGACTAAGACTCTGTGTATCATCATGAGCCGGTAACTGTTACACATCTGCCTCCACAATCAATCCCCATATTGCTTGCAAACATCAAAGTTATCACAGAAGCCAGCAGTGTCCCTTTTTTAAGTCCCTTCTATTTATAGAAGGTACTTTTTAGGATGGGTCGAGGTGGGGCGAATTTAATAGCATGTCCATGATGTCAAAGGCGTGCAGGCTAAACCTCTAACAATTGAAGTAACAAGATAAAAATTACGTCATGTCTAGGTATGCTAACCTCGTTCCTAAAAGTAAATTTGGCACGAAGTATGTGCGTATGTACATATGTATGTGCGTATGTATGTGTGTGCATATGTATGTAAACAAGAGAATCTCCAATATTTCTGTACACACAAGCTTGAAATGATTGATTGATTGTACATTGCTTAACGTCCCGACAGCAACAAGGCTTTCTCAGGACGTGCCTGCACTGCTTGTGAAAAAAAAAACTAAACAGAACATTGAATGTATGTCGCCAGCCGGTCAAATACATTAAATAAACCTAACACATGGGGCCTAAATAAAGCTAAGACCATTTAGCAACACACATCCAATATCAAGAGCTACAGGCAGTGCAGACAGTAGGGAGAGTTTTAAAAAGGCAAATACAGGAGAATGGACCTCGGGTAGACAGAAACACATGCCCCAGAATAGAGAGAAAAACTCACCCTGTGGGGCTGACCAGGGTGACCCTGGGAACTAAAAAGTACCTAACCCCACCCAAGTCCCCCAGGGCAGACCCGGGTGGGGGACAAGCTTGAAACTTGGCAAAATATTTTCGTAAGTGGGTGGCTAAGAGAGCCTCTGAGCATATTGCAATTGAATGTCTCACTGAAGACATAAACAACCATTTATAGGAAGTCGATTGACCCAGTTTAGAGTTCATAATTTTTGTTATATTTACTTGAACTTTTGCATATACCTAGTTTGGAAAAGACATTGGACGAGTTCATTAGCCAGCTTTGTATCCTTTCAACTTCTTTAGTAAAAATAATTCTTTTCAGAAAAGAATTAAAACAATAAAACACCTTTACTTCTAGAGAAAGTAAGACAGTGGAGGTGATGTAGAGGCAACTCAGTCACCACGCAGACACTGACATAATACTCTAAATATGACATCATTCTCTCTCACGCATGCAGCTCTCTCTCTCACTCACACAAACATGCGCGCATCTCCAGGAGGAATAGATCCTGAAGCGCCCTCCAGGTGCATGAGGATCTATGCCTCTTGGAGATGTTTGGAGTGTACGCGTGCACGCACGCACTAACACGCACACACACATTGACGCGCTTTCAGAAGAGCATGCAGGTGACCCGTGTACTTAGTATATCACGTAGCTAGGTAAAGTCAACCTGCTTTCACACAAATTATAGCAAGACTGAAATTGTACTGAGAAGTTCTAGTTTTGTCCACATTTTCTCAAGCCTATGAAGCAAAAGTGAAACTCGTATCACGTAAAATATAAAATTACGTACAAACTAAAACTTATGTCATGACAAATCAATGACTCGTATGTCCTGCGCCCTTTAACTCTTTCCCTACTTAACATTTTCAGCGAGTCAGTTCCCTGCAGATATAGCAGGAAAAAGGACGTGTGTTCCCTGGTGACGTACATTTTTGGGGTAGATTGAATTAATTTTTACAGCCTCCCAAGGTAACAACCATAGATAAACTGGGTATCATTGGAAAGAGCATTAAAAGTACTTTTTAAAACTGCGACAGTGTAAGCACATGCAACGGTAGCAACAGTGTAAGCTTCTTGGCTTGACTTCGCGAACGAAGATTCTATAGGGCTTGCCCACGTCGTCTGCAGGCATTTTCGTGGCTGCGGAGGCCAATCCGGGACAGGCAGGTTCGACCGCAGTGGCTGCAGGGGAAGGTCTGGTCAGGGTTCTGAGTTACGACAACTCTGTTTTTTCTTCTGAGCCGCTTGTCCTTAAGGTTAGCTCTGCGAGAGTCCTCAAAGGAGACGGCTGCCTCGTGAATGGTGGAGCGCCAGGTGTTACGGTCCGCAGCAAGCGAAGACCACTGGCGGTGGTCGATTTGGCAGGCACTAAGTGACTTCTTGAGACCATCTTTGTATCTCTTCTTTGGTCTCAGTGTCCAGTGGCGAGCTTGCCGAACAGAGTGATCTTGGGTAGGCGATGATCCTCCATCCTAGAGACGTGCCCCGCCCAGCGAAGCTGTGTCCGCAGCAGCAAAGCCTCGATGCTCACAGTTTCCGCCTGTTCAAGGACCTCGACGTTGGTGACATATTCACTCCAGTGAATGCTGAGGATGGTACGCAGGCAGCGCTGGTGAAAGCGTTCGAGGAGTCGTAGTTGGCTGCGGTAGAGGGCCCAGGACTCGGAACCATACAGCAGGGTGGTGAGGACGACAGCTCTGTACACGCTGATCTTGGTGCCTTTTTTCAGCTGTTGATTGTGCCACACCCGCTTGAATAGTCGCCCGAAAGCACTGTTCGCTTTTGCCAGCCTGTTGTCCAGCTCCTTGTCCAGCTTGGCGTCTGACGTGATGATGCAGCCAAGGTAGGTAAACTGGTGTACAGACTTCAATTCGGACTCGCCGATGGTGATGTGGGGAGGGCGATGCTCTTCCTTGGGTGACGGCTGATGAAGGGCCTCTGTCTTTTTCAGACTGACCTCAAGTCCAAAGAGCTGGGCAGCATCTGCGAAGCAGGATGTAATGCGCTGCAAGGCTCTCTCTGTGTGTGCAACGAGGGCAGCGTCATCAGCGAAGAACTCTTTGTATTTTTTAAATCTCACCTCCTACCCAGTAAGCAAAAGACTCTCGGGCCAACGCACAGTTGTGCGCGGGCTTTCTGCGGCGGTCGTCGGCCCGAGGATCTTTGGTTACTGGGTCACCCGTACGCTACTTCAGCATCACTCCCTCTCCCTCACGCCTTGAAAAACTTGAATATATTTTTCATTTCAATTCTGAGAACAGTATAAGCACATGCAACGAAAAACCCAGATTTACTCATCAACATGGCAGGAAAATGTATTCCACAAGCAAAGAAATCACACAAGAGAACTGTCTCTTCTTGAATCACAATATTACGAGCTAAAAATCACTGTTGAAACCGCGCTCATGAGGATCGAATAAGCTCATTGTCGGAGACGATCCACGGACGTTGTCGGCTACTTTGGTCTTGTTCTGACACCATCAGACAAGGGCATTCACTTCCAGATAACTTAGAAATGGTTGGTGAAACATATTATAGTGGTTGCTTCCCTTAGACCGATAGCTGTGCATCATGCGATTTTTGTACAAACACAACGCTAGAATACTAGTGACTCGTCTATAGACAGCAACGAGCACAACGCTATAACGTAAGTGTTTTGATGGCTAAGGGTTTGTTTGGGAGTGATACGTAGGGAAAGAGTTAAAGAACTTACCGACGCATTGGCAGATCTGCGAGACCTTTTCAATAGGAGATAATTAAACATCAAAATCAGGTCAAAGACAAAAGGTACAGAACATTGACAGCGAGGACAGTTCTCATATAGAAGGGACTTCGTGGGTTATGGTTCATCCCATCTTGTTCCTAACCAGGCAGCTGTCCAAACCTGCCAAATTTTGTCTTCAATTGTCTGGGACTCTGAATATACATGCAAAATTTGTTACCCCTGTGGCATACTGGAAACAGCTTGGTAGGTTATACGCATGTGGTAGGCAGAACCGATAAGACATGTTCATGGAAGTCCATTTACCTTCATTTCCTTTGGACACCTCCTGCTGCAACTCCAGCTCCGGCATGTGACACCCAGATGTGTCTACCAGCAACAGTGGTGTGGCTGTCTCCGCACAGTCCTCCACTCCAGGAAGGTCTCTAACACGGACGTATTATACTGACAAAATGTTCAATACAGTACCAACATTACTATTAACATTGATTTAGATGTATTTTTAAATGATCCAAAAAATCAGTTTCCAGGTTTGATCAAACATCTTCAGGCACAAAAAATGTCTATTGATTGACATGGCATGGTTTTTTGATGGGTCATTCAAATTAGCATGCATAGGAATTTAAGGTCTTATCATCAGGTATCTCTGTTCCAGGGTTGGGATGGAATTGGTCAACAGTATTTGAGAAAACATTTTTTTTGTAAGAAATGGCTAGTCATGACCTATTTCCTGACCTCTTGTGACCCTTGACCTTTCCGAAGGGTGATCCAAATTAGTATGCATAGGAAGGTCTTACCATCAGGTATCTCTGTAACAAGCATGATCTCTTATGACCCTTGACCTCTCCAGGTCTTTCAAGTTAGCATGCATAGGATGGGTATCTCACTACCAGGTTTGGGATGGAAGTTGTAAATAGTATTTGACAAAAACATCTTTTGTCAAATATGGCTACTTTTGACCTATTTCCTGATCTCTTGTGACCCTTGATCTTTCCGAGAATCCAGCCAAATTAGTATGCACAGAAAGGTCTTACTATCAGGTATCTTTGTACCAAGTTTGGGTTTGAAGTTGTCAATAGTATTTTGAGAAACAAGAAAGGCAAAGCCCTTATGGCTCATGTGTATCAACCGATCCAGACGTCTGACAATAAGTAAATTGATGTCCTCTGCACTAACAAAATCCATGTTTTCTCAAAATTTAATCAGTTTTCACACATGTGTGAAACTCCCGTGACCCTTGACCTTTGCGATGAGTCAACTAAATTAGGATACATAGAAAGTCTTATCATCACCTATCTGAGTGCCAAATTTGATTGAAAGGTTTGCAAAAATGTTGATAATAACTACAATTATTGGCATTTTATACACATTTGTCAACCTCTTGTGACCCATAAACTTTTCCAAGGGGTCATTCAAATTAGTATGCATAGATAGGTCTTATCATCAGGCATCTCTGTAGCAAGTTTGGGTTTGAAGTTGTGAATAGTAATTGAGAAAAAAACATTTCTTGGCAAAATATGCCTATTTCTTACCTATTTCCTAAGCTCTTGTGACCCTTGACCTTTCTGAGGGGTCATCTAAAGTAGTATGCATAGATAGGTCTTACCATCAGGTATCTCTGTAGCAAGTTTGGGTTTGGAGTTGTGAATAGTAATTGGGAAAAAAAATTCTTGTCAAAATATAGCTATTTTTTTACCTATTTCCTGAGCTCTTGTGACCCTTGACCTTTCCGAGGGGTCATCCAAATTAGTGTGCATAGATAGGTCTTACCATCAGGTATCTCTGTAGCAAGTTTGGGTTTGTAGTTGTGATCAGTATTTGAGAAAAAACATCTTTTATAAAAAATATGGCGATTTTGGACCTATTTCTTGCGCTCGTGATCCTTGGCCTTTCTGAGGGATCAACCAAATTAGTGGGCATATAAAAGTCTTACCATCAGGTATCTCTGTACCAAGTTTGGGTTTGAAGTTGTGAATAGTATTTGAGAAAAAAATAAATTATGTCCAAAAACAGCTATTTTTGATATATTTCCTGATACCCTGTGAGAGGTCACTGAAATTGGTATGTTTAGAAAGGTCTTGCCACAAAGTATCCTTGGGCCAAGTTTGAAGACTGTAGCTTGAATAGTCTCCGAGAAAATGCCAATGTTAAAGTTTACCACGGACGACGGCGGATGGACGACCACTGGCCCTGAACATACTCACTTTTGCTTCGCACGTGAGCCAAAAAACAACCAATTTTGTCCAAAAATATTGCTATTTGTTACATATTTTCTGATCCAATGACTTGACCTTTGAGACAGGTCAAAGAAATTGGTATATTTATTAAGGTCTTGCCACAAAGTATCCTTGGGCCAGGTTGGAAGTCTGTGGCTCGAATAGTCTCCAAGAAAATGCCAATCTTAAAGTTTACCATGGATGACGGCGGATGGACAACAGATAAGCATCAGTCCATTACATAGACACACTTTTGTTGTCGTATGCGAGCAAATAAAAATGAGGACTGCAGAAACACAATCTACGGCAGCTGGCACTTAACGGGTCAATGGCCCATATATTATGTGCCAGAGAGCAGGATCAGGTAGATGTGGGGGAGGGGAGTGGCAGGGGGGTGGGGGGAGAGGGGAGGGGGAGGAAGGTTTTAAGAGTACTGGCTAAAAAAATAACTAGATTTTCTTTGCTGAAAATCAGCTTGCTGTAGAAAACAGTTGAGTTGTTGAACACTGCCAATATAATGCCCTTCATTTTACATTTCTGCATTGCTTAGGATGTTTAAACCCCTGCACATGCAGCCACAGGTAATGTCAACAGCACAGTTGGCTGCATGCACAAAGTGATTAGTATAGTGAAAGCAAAGAGTACCTGAGAAGATGACGTGCAACAGAGGGGTGAGCCTGTAGGCGGCCACCGTAAAGCTGTTGCGAGGCCCAGTGCATAATGTCCTGGTGCATGCGGTACTGAACCGTCAGCATGCGCACTGCCCTGTCCCCGTATGTTGATATCACACGCTCCATTAATGTCTTGCCTAGGCCCTCAGCTTCAGCACTGAACACCCACAAACAATATCACACTCTGACAACACACAGCACCACACTGAACACCCACACGGTCCATCAGGCCCATACAAAGCACAGCTCTGGACTCACAGAACAATGACACACACTGAGCTTGCACCAATACAACTGAACAATGGTCCTTTAAGCTGATCCCCAGCACAGCACTGAACACCCACACAGAACAGTAACACACATTGACCTTACATTTACAATTACAAATTACTTTACTGTCCATGAGATGGAAATGTTCCTTCAGCTTTGACATTAAAACACACAGAAGAACATATGAAAATAATAAACATACGGTGCAAATATGATAACCTTGTACATGCTCAATAAAATAAATTGTGTTGTACCCATCTTTTCTAAGCGTGTTTCTTTCTCCGTTGGGTACTTCTTTGCATTTTACACGCTTGGCAGTCACCTTTTTGGTCTGGATTGTTTAACTGTCATCCATAGACAATTATGTCGCATACTTCACTGCGATGAAAAGTTACTATGCAGAGTTACTATGCCCAAAATATTACTGGTCATATGGCCCAACAGTTACATGATGGAGTTCAGCAAGGTTATTGCATTAGGCACAAATGACTTTTTGAAAAGATTCCTGCGAGCCAGGGGCATTCTATAACACCTACCAGAAGGCAGTTTATCAAATTGGCAGTACAGCGAGTGAGAACTGTCTGATGTGATGGAAAAGGCTTTTCAGTGAACAGAAACTGTATAAATGTCACTGAGCTTGACTTTGTGGTCTGCCTATAATCTTACTAGCTGTGTTCACAACTCTAGTCAATGTACAACATCAATACAACACACGGTCCATTACGCCAACACCCAGCACAGCACTGAAAACCCACACAGAACAATAACACATTAACTTTACATCAACACAACAGATGGTCCATTATGCCGACATGCAGTGCAGCACTGAACACCCACAGAACAACAACACACACCGAGCTTACATCAAAACAACACACAGTCCATTACGCCGGTATCCAGCTCAGCACTGAACATCCACACAGAACAATAACACACATTGACCTTACATTCACACAACACACGGTCCGTTGTGCCAACACCCAGCACACCACGGAACACCCACAGAACAATAACACACACAAAGCTTACATCAATACATTAACACATGGTCCGTTAGCACAGCAATGAATACACAGAACACAGGGTCTGTCATCACCACATGATCCATTAGGTGATCAGCCTACAAGTAGACACCAAAGCCTAGAACCAAGCACAAAGAGCACACGACTTTGTCATCAGGACATGGTCCACTTCTGTGTCACACCCAGGTCCTCAGCTTTAGTGCTGATCACACGCACATAAGAACAAAACACTGACAGTATTTAGTATTCAAGCCTCACCGTAAAACATGACCCTCGGCAGTTCTGTTTTGAACACACTGCACGTAACATCCTAAACTACACTGCATAGGAACAAAACAACAAGAGCATACCCTCCCCACCCTGATAATAAGAAAACAATTAGATAAGGAATTTTTGGTTGTTTCACCCATCTACCCTTTGATATTTTGTCTTGATGTGTTTTAGCTGACAATCTCACGTGGCAGAAGTTGGCAACCCAAAGGCACCAATAATATGTAGTTTATTGGCCTCTTATACACAGTATCTTCCAAAAGAAACAGCAAATTGCACTTGCAGGTGGTGAATATAAAGGTCTAACCAGTGTTTACGTGGTGGTCGTAGTCCTAGTATGATGCAATCACACCAGATGCACACACGTAGGGTACTTGTAAAGAAACTTGTCACACGTGGCAAAAGGTTGTAGACCACACTGGAGTAACAGTTCCAACAATATTTTATCGCAGCAATGCGATCTCCACACAATGCATCCACAAATGCATCCACTCACTGATACAATGTCTCCTCTACAATGCATCAACACTTTTGACACACTGCATCTCTCATACAATGTACACACATATTTCCTAACACTGTCTTTTATACTATTACAGATTTCCAGAACAATCCAGCAAATTCACACAACTCAACCAATCAGAAAAGAAAACGTAACCAAAACTCATTGATATTCATTAAAAAGAACACTCTAGAAATAATTACAGCTTTCGACTAACATCTAGGCGTATTCGATACAATGTTTCAAAATGTTCCCAACAACTTTGACATCATATTTGAGGTCACTAGAATAATCGTGCCATTTCGAGAATGTTCTAGATCAAACGAGGTCAGACTATAGCAACAACATAACGAAAAGACGCGTCATTTTAGATACACGACAGAAGTCAATCACAATTCTACAGACAAAAGAAAATGAATCCTACTAATAAAGTACGCAATTCTTATCCAAAATAACTCAAATGAATATCGGATCTTTCCTATGATCAATACACACATGCTCTCAAAAGAATAACACAACCACAAACGTAACAACCAGAATGTGCACGATACACTTGTAGCAGTCACGCTGAGTTGGTATATCTCGCCCTGTACCTAGGTTAAATGCACCAGTGGCGCCATTACTGCGATTTTTGTATCTGTCCAGTCGCTCGGACTGGTCTTGTGCACCAGAAGTGCATGCACAGGTAGGCTTCTGCACTTGTTGTGTGGTCTTGTAAGTTCCGATTGCAGTTGAAAAACGGTTCGTTTCTGGTTTTAGCATTACCCCCCCTTGAGCATAAAATGTTTGAGGGCCTATGTCCCTACTGGAAAAAAATAGGTCTCCGGGGGTAGTTCATTCTCATCAGAACATGCATATTCCTGAATCAAGTCCATTGTAGTGCACTCGTCTCTTGTACTATGGCTACAACGGTGCTTTCTGCCACAAAGCGACACAGATGTTGCAAAATCACCACCATTGAGGAAAAAAGCTATTTTTCAAACCTGCCAAATCGTGTAGCGATTTGTGCTGTTAGCATAAGGATGCTTTATTGCCAGATTGCATGTGGGAAACGGTTTAATTTTTATCATGGTTCATCTTATTTTGCAGCACTCGAACATCACGTGATTCTTTCTCCGAGATTGCTCATTACAAGTGCAGAGAGCACACGCTCTAAACCGATCTGGTGCACAGGACCAGTCCGAGCGACCGGTCATGTGCAAAAATAGCAACAATGGCGCCGCTCCTGCATGTCACCTAGGCATAGGGCGAGGTACACCAACTCAGCGTCATTAAGCAGTTTCAAGAAAAAAAACTATGCACTGCAAGTTACAAACTGAACAAAGAGAGAAACTAGACTGTTCATGCACTTTCTGATGAAACCTTTGTATCCCACTACCTGCAAGTGCAATTCGCCTTTCCTAATGTTTGCAGTTTTTGAGACCCACTGACTTCTTATAGCATCACATAAACAGCAGAAAATGCACTATCAGTTAAACACATCATAGGAGAATCACACATACACAAAATCATGATAAAACGTTTGTCCATTATGTTGGAATTCATGAGTGTTATTCATTGCCCCTCTTTTGGAGGATACTGAATTCATACACATAATTCCTATGCCATCCATGAAAACATACAAAAATGTGTCTCCCCGTCCACATGGGCTGGCAGGTATTCAGACAGAGAAAGAGAGAATGGTATGGTGTCAACAGCTTTATGGTGACATAACTGATGTTTTTTTGTCACAGTCAGTATAACCTGATATAATTTTTTTTCTTCATAATCACACATGTATATAGGATAACTTGATATAATTTTTTTTCCTTCATAATCACACATGTATATAACAGAAAACTTCCGTTGGGTGTGTATATTTTTTGTGTGTAAATGAATATACAAGAATGACAAAGCCCTTAAGGTTCACATGCATGAACGATCATTTCTAACATAAGTTTGCTTTTGTACCTGCAAAATCCACGTTGTCTTAAAATGTATGCACTTTTCATTTTTGTAAATCTCCTGTGACCCTTGACCTTAGTGTAACATAGTGAACTGAACTCAGTGTCTGATCTGTACTCACCATCAATATATTTCACAGCAATCTATACTCACTATACTGTATTTGACATTGGCTCGCCACCGGTTGTACTCTTGACATGCTGCACCTGTCTGCTGGTGGGGTAAGTTTATTGCGTATTTTATTTGATTATTAAATATTATATTTCAGATTATCATAATGATGATGTTATTATGTATGACGGATTTGAATGGTGTCGTTTGATTGTTTTGTAGTAATATTGTAATATTTGTATTGTTCATTTATAATTGTATTTTGAATATTTTTTGGCTTTGATTCTGAATCATTTGGTTTTGTAAATATTGTTGTTAATGTTATCGATTTATTATTTCGTGTGCACGCTAATACTTAATTGATTTATACTGAAAAGTGAATGTTACATTTATTTATATCGGCTATATTTATGTGGAGAATATGTATTTCTCATGTTTATTTATATATATATTGATTTGTCTTTATTAGGGTTTTGCTTAATAAATGAAAGGAACCTTTACTGCGACTTCCCGCCTGTTACATTAGCGAGTAGCAAACCAAAACAGTATGATTAGAAAGGTCTTATGAGCTGCCAAATTTCTGCCCAATTTGGTTGAAAGGTTTGGCAAACGTGCTGATAAAGCTAAAATTTTATTTTTTTTCTACTCATCTGATGATCTTGTGACACCCTTGACCTTTCCCAGGGGTCATCCAAATTAGCATGCATATGAAGGTCTCTGGACCTAAGTTTGGGTTTGAAGTTGTAAACAGTATTCAAGAAAAAACGTTTTGGGACAAGACATAGCTATTTGTAACCCATTTCCTGTTCTCTTGTGACCCTTGACCTTTCTGAAGGGTCATCCAAATTTGTATATTAATAGTATTTGAGAAAAATCAACTTTTGTCACAATATGGCTAATTTTGACCTTTTCTGGCCCCCCTAAGACCTTGACCTTTGAGAATGGTCACTGAAGTTGATAATTTAACCCTTGACTTTTCTGAAGGGTCATCCAAATTAGTGTAGCAGAGGAGCCCTCTGCTAACGCTATCGCTAGTTACTACCAGCGAGTCAGAATTCAGTGGTTTAGTGCACGCTTGGCGCACTGTGAGCGAGAATTTTGCTGACTTAGCTAGTTAGTGTGTAGCGGACTACACGCGCGAAGCTGTGACGTAGTTTCCGGACCCAGAGGCTGGGAGCCTATATAAAGCGGCCGATTCTCAGTCTCGTCGGTGGTTGTGCATAATGATCACCCTCCCCTTTCCCCCTGTGAGCGGTTGTGAATAATGATCTCTCACATTCCAGTCCCTTTCCCCCTGTGAGCGGTTGTGAATAATGATCTCTCACATTCCAGTCCCTTTCCCCCTGTGAGCGGTTGTGAATAATGATCTCTCACATTCCAGTCCCTTTCCCCCTGTGAGCGGTTGTGAATAATGATCTCTCACATTCCAGTCCCTTTCCCCCGTGAGCGGTTGTGAACAATGATCTCCTCAATCCCCCGGCCCTACCCCACGAGGCGATTGTGAACAATGATCTCCTCAACACCCCGACCCTACCCCACGAGGCGATTGTGAATAATGATCACCTCGAGCCACCCCGACCCTACCCCACGAGACGGTTGTGAATAATGATCATCTCGAACCACCCCGGCCCTATCCTATAGGGACAGTAGTGTTTCGGTTTAGTTCACCCAAATAGGGTTTAGGATGCGTTAGGACAGCGCGTAGGTTTTATTGGTAAGTGCGTATAGGTGTTAGGCCTAGGAGCTAGGTTCACTAGGAATCGTATTCATTGTTGTAGGTGTCAGGCATAGGAGATAGGTTTGCTAGGTATCGTGTCGGAAGGTATAGGTGTTAGGCCTAAGGTGTTTTAAGGTTATTGGCACTTGCACTGGTTCGACTAATTATGTTGTTTTTTCATCATGAATGCTTTTCTGGTATAAATAAATCTTGGAACCTTACTTCTATCTTATGATGCTCAGCGGCTAGAGTGAGAGCGAGACTGAGACTGTGCGTGTGTACGTGCGAGAGGTTTGTGTGTGTGTGTGTACGTCCGTGAATGTATGACGGTGTGACTGATCGTGCGAGCGCACGTTACTAGCAGCTCAGTAGGAACGATAACAACAAGTCCAGTCAAAATAGGGTTTTTCTGGATACTGTGGTCGGTCCATTGCGCAAGCAACTTTGGCTTTTTGAACACAACGCGAGGCAAGAGTAAACACTGACGGATTTCAGTTGTGCGCATGCGAGACTAGAGTAGATTTATCTACTCTCCACTGCAATCTCCAGTCCTTCCCTAGACCACAAAAGGAATTCGGACTTAAACTCTGTAGGCACTTGAGTACTGTATCAGATGGGCAGTTTTTGTCTATCTGATAAACTATTTAAGTCGCCTACACCCAGTCACTGAGTCCGGTTACATTAGTATGCACAGGAAGGTCTCAACATAAGGTATCTCTGTACCAAGTTTGGGTCTTAAGTTATGAATAGTATTTGAGAAAAAAAAACATCTTTTGTCAAAATATGGCTTTTTTTTAACCTATTTCCTATTTTCTCTTGTGACCCTTGACCTTTCTGAGGGTCATCTAATTTAGTATGCATGGAAAGGTCTTACTCTCAGGTATATCTGCACCAACTTTGGGTTTGAAGTTGACGATAGTTAGTATTTGAGAAAAAGGAGAAAAGGTGAGCTGTGTTCACGGTAGCAGTTGGAGACTTTGAAGCTCTCCAACATTAATTGCTTTTTTGTCTTTCTGTGCCACTCATTATATGGGAGTTATCTACTAAAAGAGAGGCTGTCTTACGACGAACCCAGTGATATATTTTTTGTATGTCTCTGTGACGGTTTTGCTATTATAACTGCGGATTTCAGTTTTCTGCGGGTGTTCAGCGAGTGTTGACTCCATGCTCTGTGTAGTGAGACACGGTGTACTGTAGTTCAGAACAGTCAAGCATGTAGTGAACCCACCTTCCAAAGCTATGGTCGTGCTGACTCTTTCTGATCGACGGATCGGACGTGTTTCTTCTCTCTAATGATCAGACTTATAAATCTCGCGTCGATTGGATACACTTTATCATGCTGGCTGTGATTGTCTGGATTCCATCGTTCTTGTGTCAGTGCTGTCACCTGTCTGCTGTGTCAACTGCCAAATGTCAGTGACGTGACATATACTGTGTGTCAGACAGGTATTAGTGTACTGCTGGTTTGGACGACAAGGCGGGGTGGACTACAAACTGTCTTTGCTGAAAGCGGTGACTGGCGACTCTCCAACATGCAACTAATCAACAACAATAACACGAAAAATGGTGCGAAACGTAAAGAGACGTAAGAAACAAAGTGATTCCTCACTAGACACTAGCACAAACAAAGACGCAACTTTTGTGGTGGAAAAAAACATCAGTGACGAGATGTCAGAGGAAAGTATACAAGCTATACTTACAAAGATCAATGAATCAAAGACACAGACAGTGAGTGAGTTGAAGGTGGCTCTTAGAAAAGCTGAGGCAGATATGAAACAGGAGCTAGAGATGATAAACTCGAGTTTGATGGACTTAAAGACTGATAACGATCAGTTGCGCAAGTTAGTGGAAAACTACGAAACACGCCAAAAAGAGTTAGAGGAAGAGGTCGCTCGTTTGAAAAGCGTTGTTCAGATTCAAGACGTGCGCATCAATCAGCAGGAGCAATACTCTCGCCGCAATACTTACTTACTTACGCCTGTCACCCCTACCCGGGCATAGGCCGTCGACGAGAGACCTCCAGCAACTCCTGTCCTGTGCTTCTCCTTCGATTTTTTATTTTACTTATTATTTTCTTTTAATTATTTATTTTTTTCCCCCCCGCCCTCTTTATCGGTTTCCAAAACAGCGGTGTAATAATTCTGGAAAGCTCTCAGGTTTAAACAGGCTGCATTTTGTATTGTAACGTAATTTATTTAGGATATTAGGTCAGCACGACCTAGCCGATTTTTTATTAGTTCTTGTCTCGTGAAGTATGTGTTGCTGTATATTCTGTTATATATTTGTACTATGTTTGAAAGTCATGTTCCTCTTTTCTCTATGTCTCTTTTTTTCTCTTTTTTCTTGTCTATCCTTCCTTCTCTCTGTATGCTTGATGAGCACGATGGGTTTGGATACAAGACGGACTTGTAACCTTATAGACATGAAAAAAATACTGTACCCAGTGAGCCTTTTATGCATGCATTTATTTATTTATTTATTTGTCTGGTCCGGGTGCAAACTCACATGTATTTTTGTTTTGTTTATATGTTGCCTTCTAGTATTGTAATGATGGTGGCCGGCTGATGGAGGACCTCTGTCCGACGTCGAGGTCCTTGAACAGGCTGAAACTGTGAGCATCGAGGCTTTGCTGCTGCGGACACAGCTCCACTGGGCGGGGCATGTCTCCAGGATGGAGGATCATCGCCTACCAAAGATCACCCTGTTCGGCGAGCTTGCTACTGGACACCGTGACAGAGGGGCACCAAAGAAGAGATACAAAGACTGTCTCAAGAAGTCACTTAGTGCCTGCCAAATCGACCACCACCAGTGGTCTTCGCTTGCTGCGGACCGTGACACCTGGCGCTCCACCATTTACAAGGCAGCTGTCTCCTTTGAGGACTCTCACAGAGCTAGCCTTAAAGACAAGCGGCTCAGGAGAAAAAACAGAGATGCCGCAGCTCAGAACCCTGGCCATACCTTCCCCTGCAGCCACTGCGGTCGAACCTGCCTGTCTCGGATTGGCCTCCGCAGCCACGAACAAGCCTGCAGACGTCGTGGGCAACTCCTATAAAATCTTCGTTCGCGAAGTCAAGCCAAGAGAGTATTGTAATCTTTGGCGTGTATCCGCCTGCAGGTCTTTTGTGTTATGCGTGGCCACCTTTTCAATTACGAGATGCTATGATAACTGTGAGATTGACTATTATTATGAGTCATATTTGCCTTGTAAATGACTTGAATGGCTAAGTCAAGCTCGCTGAAAATATGTTCATTCAATTGTAACGGGCTATCTGATTTTAGGAAACGGCGTGATATTTTTGATCACCTTCGAAAGAAAAACGCAAGTATTTACTTCTTACAAGAAACACACCTGAAAGTTCACCTAGAAAACACCATAAGAAGTCAGTGGGGTTATGAATGTTGGCTCAGCGGTAACGAGTCAAACAGTAAGGGCGTAGGTATTTTGTTTAGCAATAATTTTGAATATAAGGTTCACAATATAATTCGGGATGATGGTGGTTGTTTTATTATTATGGATATCGACATAGCCAGAAAACGTTGTACTCTTGCTAACGTATATGGCCCTAGCGGTTGCGACTCGCCGTCTTTTTTCCAAAAGCTGTGTGATCATGTAACGAACATGGATAATGAAAACATTATTATGGGTGGTGACTGGAATGTCATCCTCAACCCATCCATGGATTCCTTTTGTTATAGGGGTATACATCGCCCGAGGGCGAGAAAACAAATTGTGGAATTGATGTCAGTTCTTGAACTGGTGGACATATGGAGAGAATTAAACCCTGATAAGAGGGAATATACATGGAGAAGGTTTAATTCCACACAGAGGGGTAGACTAGATTATTTTTTGGTGTCAGACGTTTTTTTGCCAAAACTCAAGAAAGTGGATATAGGTATAAGCTACAGATCTGACCATTCTTTGATCTCTATGGAGCTGATGACCGATGAAGTAAGAAGAAAAGCACGCTCCTATTGGAAATTCAATAACTGTCTATTAAAAGACAAAGTCTACGCTGATTCCGTAAAAAAAGGTTTTGGTGGACCTTAAAAAGCAATATGGGGCACTTGTCTATAATTTCGACAATGTACATACAATTAACAACGAGGATTTTCAATTAACCGTCAATGACAGTTTGTTCTTTGAAATGATACTTATGGAGATCAGGGGGAAAAGTATCTCGTATGCCTCATTCAAGAAAAAAGAAGAAGACAAACAAGAAAAGAGACTACAAAGTGAAATTTACAAGTTAGAAAAGAATCTAAGTGATGTTAATTCCCAAGGTCTCCAGACATTAAAAGAAGAACTGCAAACTATTAGAAATAAGAAAATTGACGGCATGATAGTTCGTTCGAGAGCCAGATGGATATGTGAGGGTGAGAGAGCAACGAGATACTTTTGTAATCTTGAGAAACGACACTAAACACATAATGCAATGAACTGTATTGAGAACGATAACGGTGAATTAATTTTTTATCCTGAGCAAATAATTGAAGATACAAAGTGTTTTTATGAAACATTGTATAAACCTAATAAGGTGCTAGATGTTGACTTGCCATCTATTGTTAATGCTCCACGTTTATCACAAGACGAGAGCGATGGCATTGAAGGTCCTATATTAGCCAGAGAAGCCCTGTACGTTCTAAGAAACACGAAGCATAATAAAAGTCCAGGCTCAGATGGCTTTACTAACGAATTTTATAAATTCTTCTGGAATGATATCGGTGTGTTTTTGGTTAGATCTATTAACCATGCTTTTGAAGTAGGGCACATGTCAATAACCCAAAGGCAGGGTATAATAACATGTATACCCAAGGAAGGTAAGGATAAAAAATACATTAAAAACTGGAGACCAATAACATTACTAAATACGTCATATAAGATTGCTTCCACCTGCATAGCGGAACAATTGAAGTCTGTCCTTCCTGGCCTCATACATGATGATCAAAAAGGCTTCCTAAAAGGACGTTATATTGGAGAGAATATCAGACTATTATATGATGTGCTAGTAGCAACAGAGAAACATCGTATCCCGGGCCTTCTTCTTCTGATAGACTTTGAGAAGGCCTTCGACAGTGTGTCGTGGTCATTTATTGCTAAAGCACTAGATTTATTCAATTTCGGTCCCAGTATCAAACACTGGATTAAAACATTTTACACAGATATCAGTGCTTGTGTCTCCTTAAATGGACGATACTCTAAATGGTTCAATGTAGGCAGAGGAGTCAGGCAAGGGGACCCCGCATCGCCATACTTGTACCTAATTGTGGCAGAAGTTCTGTCCATTATGATTAGACAAAATGAGAATATTAAAGGTATCAATATTGGAAATATCAATATTCTGTTGTCCCAGTTTGCAGACGACACCACTTTGTATTTGGATGACGATGAAAAGTCCTTTTGTGAATGCATAGAAACCCTTGAAAGGTTTGCTGTTATTTCAGGGCTGAAAATAAACTATGACAAAACGCATGTTATATGGGTTGGGTCAAGAAAAAATTCAAATAAACGGTTTATGCGAAATTTGAATTTATCGTGGAACCCAAGTATATTTACAGTCTTGGGAGTAAAATTCTCTACTAATACTGAAGATATTGTGAAAATAAACTACGAAAATAAATTAATAGAAATTAGGAAGATTATTTCAGTCTGGTCCAGAAGGGACCTGACACCTTATGGAAAAGTAACTGTTATAAAAACCCTTGCATTGTCCAAAATTGTACACTTATTTCTTAATATTCCAGATCCAGCAGACACTTTTCTGATGGAAGTAAATAAATTATTTTTCTCGTTCCTGTGGAACAATAAAAGGGGAAAGGTTAACAAATCTCAAGCTTGTTCCTCTTTTGAGCAAGGTGGTTTGAAAATGGTGGATATTTACTCATTCCTCTCATCTATGAAGGTGAGCTGGCTGAGAAGACTGTACTGTAATGACTCTCTTGTGAAAACGATTTTGTTCTCGTCATATCCTAGGTTTGTAAACATTTTTCAGCTCGGAGGGGAGTTTGCTAATATACTGATGTTAAAGTGTGCAGACAACAAGTTTTGGTTTGATGTTCTCAGACATTATAAAAAAAGTGTACAATAAGTGTACGATAGAGTGTTTTAGTGATTTTGCAAATGAATGTATTCATTATAATGTACATATTGTGCTTGATAGAAAAATTGTACATGTCCCCGAATGGGTATGCAATGGGATCTTTCAGGTTAGAGATCTTATGGATAATTACAGAAACTTTTTAAGTTTTGAAGACTTCAAGGTAAAATATCCTGATATAAGCACACACTTTCTGACGTATGCTGGAATTATTAGAGCAATTAGAGAATACAAAAAAAGTGTCAACATAGACGCAGATAGTTCAATAGTCATCTCGGACACTTGTGCTTGGAAAGTTATCCGCCAAGGGTGCAAGATTACTTATCAACGGCTGACCAAACTAAGATCAAATCCCATCTGCGTAAAAAAATGGAGCAAGCACTTTAAAACTCATTTAGAGTGGGAGAAAATATTCTGTACGGCTATAAAAACTACTTCTGATACTCAGCTACGCTGGTTTCAGTACAGACGTATCCACCGAATGCTTCCAACGAAAAGATATCTTTTTTTGAGAAAATTGTCAGATTCATCTGTCTGTACCTTTTGTGGAAGTGAGGAAGAAACCTTAACACACCTTTTCTGGAACTGTGGGCATGTCCAGTCCTTCTGGACAGATCTAATCGACTGGTTAAAAGATACATATAATCACTTTCCCACTCTCTCCCTGTCTGAGATATTTGTACTTTTTGGTAGACAGCAAAATATTGTCATAGATAAGGTGTTTGACCTTATTCTCTTATTGGCAAAATTTCACATATACAAATCAAGACTGCAAAATATTTTTCCAAATATTGTGCATTTTAAGCAGATGCTGAAATACCGCTATTCTGTAGAAAAACATACATACGTAATGAAAGGTAAATTAGAGATATTTAATCGTCATTGGTCTCTGTATTCCAAAATTACCTCATAATTGTATTACTTTATCACTGCTTTTCTTCTCTCTCTCTCTCTCTCATCTCTTATACTCAGTATATTGTAGACTGTAGATTATAAGTAAACATTATGTCTTTTTTTTTTTCTTTGTTAAGGTTGAAAGTTATGTGTAGTATATTGTATTGGATCTGTAACTCTGCAAGTTGTAACTTTGGTTGTGTTACGTGTATGTGTGTGTGTGTGTTATGCAAATAAAAAAAAATTAAAAAAAAAAAAAAAGTATTTGAGAAAAAAAAACTACTTTTGTCAAAATATGGCTATTTTTGCCATATTTCCTGATCCCCTTTGACCTTGACCTTTGAGAGGTGAATGAACTTGGCATGTTTAGAAAGGCCAGGTTTGAAGACTGTGGCTTGAATTGTCCTCGCGAATATGCCAACATTAAAGTTTACCATGGACAGTGGATGGCGGACAGACGACCAATGGCCCAGAACATAGACTCACTTTTGCTTCGCACATTAACCCCAAAACCTAAAATGTAAAGGCTAAACATCTGAAAATCAGCACAAATCTTTTAATAGTGTGCCATAGTGAAATCCTGTTTCAGTTGATCTAGGGAAAAAGTTTTTGATTATAGGCTGAAAAGGCACAAGCTGGCTGGCCAACTCATTCAGTCACTGAAGTGCCTATTCCAAAGAAAGTAAGTTAATTTAACAAAAATCACTGCCTAATGTGGGCCATCTGGTGGCTGTGAATGGCTAAGGATGTGAATGGCTAAGAAAATGTCACATGGAAAGAATGTTTGGCCTGATTTGCTTGTGTTCATTTGAAAGACTATTAACATAAAGCTTTTCTGAATAAAAACTTCAAGAAACATGATTGGCTTTTTCAAAGTTACCATAAACAATTTGCCCTAAAGGCTATGGTTCAAGATATTGTATTGTTTCTCACGCAATTCAGTTTGCTTTTACATGAAAATCTGATTTCTAAATTAAACCTTTTCAGTTCTCTGTCTCAGCCTGTCATAGACTACAAGGGTCCATCACATAAATTGCAAGACTCAGTCTGAACATGTATCTGCAAAGATGACTCATGGCAAAAATAGCCCCCCACCTTCCAGCGCATGCAAACAGCACTGGTGACTGCAAGCAAACGGGTCTTCAAGCCTGTTAGCCCACTTACCCCAACACCATACAGCAGGAGATTGATTGACCATGATAATTCAATGATAGTGCCAGATTAGCTTGCTGCCTGAAGCCGCCAAGCTAGTCTGGCACTACCATTGAATTATCATGGTCAAGCCACCTCCTGTAACTGGTACATAGTTGTTAAGTAACACTTCCAAAATTTGGGAAATGGGACCTTGGGGCTAAAAAGGTTAAGCCAAGTCAAGCGACATACTCCTGTGAGAGAATGGTGGGTGGCAGCTGCTTTGGATCTCCGGCAAGGACACACCGCACCCCGTGTAATAGTCCAATCCAACACGCCGCCTCCAGTGCCTGCACACACACACACAGGTGCAGACACACAGGCGCAAACAGACACTCCCAAAACAAAAGTGGGCGGGGGTGTATTGAATTTACTTTGTCTTCCTGTCTGTGTGACCAGAATTTAGTGCATGTGAAATCAAGGGACTGATTTTCTCCATGTTTTAAGTGAAAACACCTAACCTCAATACGAAACAACATACCCCAAAATCATGTCACTGCACACAGAGTTAATGAAACAAAATCATGACAATATCTTCCAGTGTGTGTGTGTGTGTGTGTGTGTGTGTGCGTGTGTGTATTTGTGCGTGCACGTGCATGCCAGCGCGAGAGAGAGAGTAGAAGAAAGTCATTAGTTAAACAGTAAAGTGTGCGCCTGTGTGTGGCATCAAAGCGGCCTGTTTCTGTTCACATAGGATCAACAGTTGACAAGATCTGCTTTATACATGTTTGTTGTATGTCTTGCAATAATGCTGGGCGAAAGTGCCAACGAAACTTATGAAGTATGAATGTAGTAAAATGACGAACTTCTCTGCTCATCGTCTCTGTACGTGGAAAATTCCAATGACACATATCAGGGCCATTAAAACACCTCTGTTACTTGTACCTATTCACATGGATTGTGAAAATTGGTTAGTTATTTGGGTTTAACGCTGAGCAGGCAACAAAGGCCATCTGAAGGCGGGATGGGTAAAAATCTGGCCAGTCAGACTAAAAGAAAGGTCTTAAGACAAGATGTAATATATCTTAAAAATATTTCATGCTAAAATGTCACACAGGTCTGTAAAGGAAACGTCTACAGACTCACAAATGCTCAAATCTTATTAAAAATATTGCACTCTCTCAGAAAACTGAAGATTTTGTCCAGGGGTACATCCCGGAACAAAACCTTCAAGGAGTCTGCTGTGAAGTGTTTATAACTTGTGTCAATTAGATCGGCACAAGGCAACAAAAAGTGTTTAACAGAATACTGCTCGTCACAGGCATAAAACCATGGACGCTCTTCCTGTTTTAGTAAACAAGAGCGAGTAACGTACATGTATCCGATGTGGAGCCGAGCAAGGACAGTCTCCTCATGGCGGCTGCTGCAGCGGTAAGGTAGACTGTCGGACACCTTTGGAAGAGCTTCATGCAGTTTGTTAGCTTCCTCTTTGTCCCACTTGGACTGCCACTCACGGGCCATGTACGCACTAATCACAAGTCTAAAATCACTATGAACAGTCTGTGTATCAGGGACAGGGTCGATGCAGGCATCGTTGGCAGCAGAATCTGCGATCCTGTTGCATTCGATGCCCACATGCCCTGGGACCCAAATAAAAATGATGTCATAATATTCCTTCATCAAGTCTGCGTAGAGCTCTCTGATCTGCATCAGCAATGGGTGGTCTGTTCCTGCGCCCTTAAGGGCCTGCAGGGCAGAAAGAGTCAGACAGAATCAGGAAGTTCCTTTCCCGAGACTGATAAGCATACTTAACTCATTCTACCCCAAACACACCACAGCAAGATAAGGATCGAACATGATAGTTCAAGGGTGATGCCAGAATAGCTTGGCGCCCATGGGCGCCAAGCTATTCTGGCATCACCCTTGAACTATCATGGTTGATCTGTGTCCTGAATTGCAATGCAGTCTTCATAGGACAATGGCAAAATTTGGGGATTTCGGTGTTGGGGTAGAATGAGTTAAGTGCCAGCAGAACTGCCTGTAGTTCTGCACTAAATACAGATGAGTGGTCTGGGAGGCGGTGCTTAAATGGGTGTCTAGGATGGCGAGAGGACACTGCGGCCGCAGCCACTCTCCCATCCTCAGACTTTGACCCATCCGTATAAATACAACAATAGCCAGGAAAACTTGAAAAGAGTTCATTGAGGCTCTGTTGGTATATGGCTGGTGGAGTGGAGTCCTTCTTGTGGGCGGTCAAGTCCAGCAAGATGCCAAGAACTGGTAATAGCCAGGGTGGAGTGATGTGTTGCAGAGATTCCGAAACTTTGTCCAGGTCCACGCCGGCCGCCTGCAGATGAGGTCGGACACGGAAGGAAAGTGGACAGACAGTTCCCGAATGTGTATCGTAAATCTCTGCAAAGGGCAGTTTAAAAACACAATCATAGGCAGGATTGTCTGGATGGGCCTTTCAGTTTCAGAATGTAGCTGAGAATGAAGCGGATGCGGCGGAGCTTGAGAGAAGGTTGATTGATTGTACATTGCTTAACGTCCCGACAGCAACAAGGCTTTCTCAGGACGTGCCTGCACTGCTTGTGAAAAAAAAAAAAATAAACAGAACATTGAATGTATGTCGCCAGCCGGTCAAATACATTAAATAAACCTAACACATGGGGCCTAAATAAAGCTAAGACCATTTAGCAACACACATCCAATATCAAGAGCTACAGGCAGTGCAGACAGTAGGGAGAGTTTTAAAAAGGCAAATACAGGTGAATGGACAAAGGGTAGACAGAAACACATGCCCCAGAATAGAGAGAAAAACCCACCCTGTGGGGCTGACCAGGGTGACCCTGGGAACTAAACAATACCTAACCCCACCCAAGTCCCCCAGGGCAGACCCGGGTGGGGTCTTGAGAGAAGGCTCCCCTACCTCAGCATACAAACTAGGAACTGGAGATGTCCTGAAGGCCCCCAGACATATCCGCAGACCTTGATGGTGAATTGTGTTCTGATGCTGTAGAACAGACTTGGATGTGATGAAACTCTATGCTCATGCATAGTGTTCACACATTAGGTTTAATATGGTACGGTTTTTGTTAACAGTTTGTTTTGTGCCGATAGTCCGTATAGCACGAGGCCCACGTGGAACCTTTATGACACGGGGAGTTTAGTGAGTTGTAGGCAGAGCTTAGTCGGGCAGAGCAATAAATACATTAGTACGGGGCTTATTGTCAGCTTGGACTGATGTGTGTGAGATACCTAGCCCGTATTCCAAGACTCTGAAACCTAGAATTCAGGTATGTTTCTATATATGTATTATTGATGGTTACTTGCGTTAAGGATAGTATGCATTAGTAGGAGTTAATTCAGTTGTATAGCGTTGTCTGGGTTGGTTCAGTTATGTTGGTTTGGAATTCAGTGAGGTAACCAGTGTTTTTTGTATACAGTTATTTACCGAGATGGATAACTAAAAGAATGTGAGGTGTGTATGTCGCAATAAAGGTAGTACGTGGTTGGTTAAGCATAGTCTTTTACAGTGTAGAGAATAGTGTATGGCGAGAGTGTTAGGTTATAGTCTGTTTCGGGGTGGTGACAGTTATGGGGGTGTTGCGTGGATAGTTCGGGTTGTGAAGCACGTGTGTGTGTGAGTGAATGTGTGAGTTATTTGTATCAGCCAGGTTACATAATGTTTCTCATGTTATCCAATATGTGTGTGTGTTTAGCAAGTGTTACGATTTGGGTCCTTGTTGTTGTTTAGAGTGCTTGTTGGAGAGAGAGAGAGACGGACGCCGAGACGTCAGTCACCAGGACCTAACGCGAGGTCATATCTCCCAGTTCTTCACTCGGGGAGTGAGCGGCCGGTGCCAAGACACAAGGGTCACAGCGAAGATACAGTACGCGTAACGGACTCGAGAGACAGGACGACTCGAGGAGCGTACGAGAAAGGACTTGCACGCCTAGATGTGAAAGGACCAGCGTAACCAGGCGAGAACACCAAACAGGTTGGATAGTGACAGACTGATACCTAGCCTGGCAGTGATATTGTGTATGTGATGTTTGGATGTAGTGGGGAAGTTGGAGTGTAAATAGTTGATAATCTTTTTAAGCGTTTGCTCTATTTATTGTGTATAAAAGTTCCGTTAGAAAGGGAGCCCGGAGTTTTTACCGCATGAATGCGCCCGTCTGAGTCAGTGGCGGTGTATGCGTCTGTTGTGCGAGAGTCTGTGTGTACGACTGGGGGCAAGTCTGCGTGCGTTACATTGGAAGCTGAGCCATATACTACAGAGCCATAATCCAGTTTGGACCAAACATGGGCCCGGTACAGTCGAAGTAAGACAGTGCGGTCTGCACCCCAGTCAGTACGACCAATGACACAAAGAACGTCGAGAGCCTTCTGACAAGAGGTTCTAAGGTAATTAATATGGTTGCAGAAGGTCAGCCTTTTGTCAAAGATGACACCCAGAAACTTTGCTTCCGCGGCCACCTTAATTGGCACTCCAGCAATGCTCAGGCTAGGTTCTGGAAAAAATTTCGTCTGGTTAGTAAAATGCACACAGACTGTCTTGGAGGGTGAAAACTTTAATCCGTGAGAGACACCCACCGCTGGATGCAATCAACGCACAGTTGCAAGCACTTTTCAAGGGATGCAAGTCCTCGACCTCGTGCACACAAATTAAAGTCGTCAAGAAACAAAGAGCATTCAGAATCATCCTTGACGGCCTTTACAATGTTATTGATTTTAATATTAAATAAAACAGGAGACAGAATGCTGCCCTGCGGGACACCCATCTCCTCCTGTTCAAAGGAGTCGGAGAGGGTGGAGCCCACACGCACATAAAACGAATGGTTAGACCAAAAAAATTGAATAAAAATGGGCAGGTGCCCTTTAAAACCCATGTCCAACAAGTCAGACATTATACCATACATCCAAGTAGTGTCATATGCCTTCTCAAGATCGAAGAAAATTGCATAGACATGCTGCTTGTTGACAAATGCATCTCAAATGAATGAATCAAAGTGGACTAGATGGTCAGTTGTACTACGGAAGTGCCAGAAACCACAGTGGAGGTCTGTGAAGAGACCCTGTGACTCAAGATGCCACACCAGGCGGGCGTTGACCAGGCGATCCATAGTTTTACATAAACATGATGTCAAAGTGATTGGCCGGTAGTTGCCCGGGTTGGAAGGATCCTTACCCGGCTTGGGGATCGGCACACCCAAAGCCTGGCGTCAAGATGGCGGAAAATGGCCAGTTATCCAGATAGCCTTGAGAAGTACAAGGAGTGACTTCTCAGGCAGATGTGTTAGGTGATAGTGGATGGTATCTAGTCCAGCAGCAATGTCATCACATTTTTGCAGGGCTTGCAGCAATTCTGATAATGTAAAAGGGGTATTATAGTCTTCTGAGTTATCCGATTTAAAATCACAAATATATGAGACTCGCGCTTCTCCTTCTATCTCTGGAAGAAGAGTGAATAATGCTCTGTTGAAGAATTATGGGCAATGGTGGAGGCAAGCAAACTGGCCACAGCTTTTTTATCTGTGACCAAGCTGGCACCATCTCAAAGATGGCCGACAGAAGCCGAGCCACCCCTGCCCCGATTTCTTCAAACAGCCTAACAGAGTTTCTGCGATGGAGTCCTAGAAGGTAAAGAAGAGACGAAACGTCTCCAGGAAGCACGCTGTTCACATTAAAAATGTAACGGGCTTTCTCCCTCTGTCTTTTAAAGGTTAAAATATTCGCTTGATACGGATTACGAAAATCACATCGCTGAGCATATTTGCGCATTTTTGGGGCCTTGCGGCACTCTTCGTTGAACCATGGTACTCTCGGCTTCAAAGGGACTGATGTGGAAGTTTTAGGGATGGTTTCACCTGCTATGTCCAACAAAATTCAAGTAAAACAAGAAACAGGTTCATCAGCTGACATGACCACCTCCTCTGTAATACGAGACTGACAGAGGGAGGCGAACAGAGGCCAGTTAGCTTTGAGATTCCAGCGCCCCAATGGTGGATCTTCCTCACAGCTGACCGATGACAGGACTACTGGGAAGTGGTCACTACCACACAGGTCATCGTGAACCTTCCAGTCAAAGTCCAGCATGAGAGAAGGATCACACACAGTGAGGTCTAGAACAGAACTAGATCCTGAACCTGGATTAGAGTAAGTAGGTGAGTCATCGTTAAAGACACTTAAGTTGAGAAAAAACATCTTCTAACATCTGACCTCTGCCATCATAGTGGTCACTACCCCACAGGTGAGCGTGACCATTCAAATCTCCCATGAGAATAAAGGGAGGATTGATTGATTGATTGTACATTGCTTAACGTCCCGACAGCAACAAGACTTTCTCAGGACGTGCCTGCACTATTTGTGAAAAAATACTAAACAGAACATTGAATGTATGTCGCCAGCCGGTCCAATACGTTAAATAAACCTAACACATGGGGCCTAAATAAAGCTAAGACCATTTAGCAACACACATTCAATATCAAGAGCTACAGGCAGTGCAGACAGTAGGGAGAGTTTAAAAAAGGCAAATACAGGTGAATGGACAAAGGGTAGACAGAAACACATGCCCCAGAATAGAGAGGAAAACCCACCCTGTGGGGCTGACCAGGGTGACCCTGGAAACTAAAAAGTAGTTAACCCCACCCAAGTCCAGAATAAAGGGAGGGGGCAGCTGATCTACTAAGTTAAAAATATCATTACTACAGACCCGCAGGGATGGTGGCAGTTAAACACTGCATATGGTTATGGTCTTCTTTAAGGTAACCAGACCTGCGACAGCCTGAAGACAGGTGTCGATGCTAACGGGGCTACATAAAATTTGGCTACTAATGAGAAGAGCCACTCCACCCAAGCGCCTCTCCGAATCAGAGCCTTTATGGATAGCGTTAAAACCATTAAAAGACATAAGTCAGAAGTCTTCAGGTAAATCTCCTTTAGAGATATTACTGAGGGGTTATAGGACTTGACTAAAAGATGTAATTCCTCAAAGTTAGCGTGAAAACCACATTCCACTGAAGCAGAGAGTACATGATTATTTCTTATGTGGGGGAGAAGAGTTTCTTCCCCCCTTTTCCTTTGCTTTGGAAGGAGTCGAAGAAACAGAGTGGGCCGGCTCCCGGGCTCCCTCTGATTTTGGAGATCATGGGAGTGGAGCTGACGCAGCACCAGTTACGACAACTTCCACTCCCTCCATCTGCTCCTCCATTGCAGCATATTTGTTTTGAAGAGGGGCATCAGTGTCCCCCTTCTGGGCCCGTGTGCACAGCGGTCCTGTAGCTTTCTTAGACTTCTGGTTCTGGGCAGCGTTCCTGCCGCTAGAGTTAGTGGCCTTAGAAGGCTGACCAGAAGCCTTTGTAGTAGACAGATTGACAGGCGGGGGCTGAGGCTTAGGGGCAGCAGAAGATGGAGCTACCGGACCAGTAGTGTCCGCCTTATGCGTTCCCTGGCTCCTCATCACCACTGTAGGAGAGTTACTCTCCAGTGGCGAGAGGAGCCGAGGCTCGGCTCCCAACCAAGAAGTTGGGGTTTGCCACCGCAGCACTGAATGTAAACACAGAGGTGTTACTAGCCTCAGCTGCACCAGGGCCTTCAACCATTTTTTTTTTCTTGCGTCTGCAAAGGACAGGCCCTTCTCCACACACACCTGCTGAATCTTGCACTCGGATAGCCAATGAGGGCATTTCTTGTCCGAAGCCATATGCGTGCGCCCCCTGCAATTCACACACAGGGGGGTGGCTGTGCAGGACTCAGCAGAGTGTCCGGGCTTAGTGCAACGGGTGCAGGAAGCCTCTGCCTGGCAGCATGTCTTCTGCCCATGGCCATACTTTTGGCACTTAAAGCACCGGTGGGGGAGAGGGACATACTTCTTCACTTTCAAGGAGTAATAGCCTCCCCAGATGGAATCAACAGTAGAAATCAAGGCCAAAGTGGAGTGTTGGCACCTGTGAGCCGCAACCCAAAGGTAACCTCAGCCACCAGGATCCTCTTCTCCCCCGACACGGGTCTCCAAGCAAGGCGAACACTTGGGATCCAAAGGACCAAAAACTAATGAGTATTTTTAAAGACCAATCCAACATGGTAAGACCTGGGTTAGCACAGCTCCTTAAAAACTGGACCAGTGAAAAAGACTGAACAACATATCTACTGACGTCAAGTCCTAATCCTGGAAAAAGATGGCACCCCTTCACTATCCCACTCAGTCGGTGCCCCCCACCCGGGTCTGCCCTGGGGGACTAGGGTGGGGTTAACTACTTTTTAGTTCCCAGGGTCACCCTGGTCAGCCCCACAGGGTGGGTTTTCCCCTCTATTTGGGGCATGTGTTTCTGTCTACCCTTGGTCCATTCACCTGTATCCTTTTGTAAACTCTCCCTACTGTCTGCGCTGCCTGTAGCTCTTGATATTGGATGTGTTGCTAAATGGTCTTAGCTTTATTTATGCCCCATGTCGTAGGTTTATTTAACATATTGGACCGGCTGGCCACATACATTCAATATTCTGTTTAGTTGTTTTTTTTCACAAGCAGTGCAGGCACGTCCTGAGAAAGTCTTGTTGCTGTCGGGACGTTAAGCAATGTACAATCAATCAATCAACCACTCAGTCAGTGACTGAGAAGACTACCCATCCACGCCACATGGAGGCTGGTGCCCAGTGGGCGGATTGTGAAAAGAAGGGTAGAAAAGTCTCATGGCAAGACAACATTGAGAACACGTTTTATCAGCATTTTTCTACAATCACAGCCCACCCTTGAGCAGTTCGCCTTATTGCTTGCCAGGCATCATGATTCTGGTGTCAGCATAACGGCAGGCTAGTGTCCTGTGCATACAGTTTATCAGGGAAGTCGCCGCTACCAAGCAGACAGTCATACTTTATGTTGTTGAGAACAAGACGCAGATCATCACAATGATTGTGACGAAACTCAGCACAATGGCCTCTCCTCCTGACAAACGCATTATAGTCACTGGAAATGATCCATATCCTATACTCCGTGGCCATGTTGTTCTTCTGTCTTCACTCATGAAGAGACTGGTGTCCTAATGAAATACCACATTGAGGTAGCCAGGGCTGGACACTCAGTGTTGTGTCAGATAACACGGATGTGTTCACCATACTGCACATCACCTGCATCACAGAACAAATAGAATTCCTCCAACTGTCGCTGTCACAATGGAATCAACTTCAATGGGCGACATCTCAGGCATGATAAACATGAACGATGTTGTGCAGCAGCACCAAAGAGTCATGCCCAACATATTCATGGTACATGCTCTGACAGGATGGGGATCATTTCTGACATGAAACAAGATGTGATATGATTCCAGTTTGCGGTATTCAGCTGTGCTGTGTTGTCAGGAACCTGACATAAGCTTGACAGAAATGCGGGCCAAAATCTTCAGGTGGTGAAAGACAAGTTCAGCCAAGCTCTGCAGCCTGCCACCAAAATCACCTAGCTTTGAAGCCCACTGCCTGTGTGCCCATCGTCTGGTATTGCTGTAGTAGGCCGCCAGTTCACTATCACCACCTGACTCTAACCCACTTGTCTACAAGTACAAGGCACATTCCTATCAAGTTTTGAAATTTATGGGAGATCTGGAGATTTTTCACAGCCTTTTTTTTTTTTTTTTTGTAGCGTAACAGCGTTTTCTTACAACTGGCAATAATTATCAGTATAAAATGTGTGCAAACATAATATTCAGATTATTACTTTTGTATGTGTGTTTGCCATTGCATTTGTCAATGTCATTGTCGTGCTGTTTCAATCACTGACTGAAACCGCGTCATTGTGTCCGACGCCACATATTTTTGACTTGATCATGTCTGTGCCATACACAGGGGATGCAACTTTCATGCATATGCTACCATGCCCGGTCATGCAAATATGCTTGATTTTTGCCGCTGGAATTTCAAACATTTACCAGCAGTGCTGCTTCTAAGCAGCCAGTGACAGTTTCAGAATCTATGGCAAGGAAGTGTGGACCTTTCTCACTGGGTTCAAATGATAGAACTTCTAAACTGTGAGCGGAGGACTGCGTGGCAAGCGACTGGATATACGTTAGGTCTGATTTCGTATAAGAAGCATGTATTGTTGGCATCTTTCGCCAACCAGTATTGAGCTCATACACACATTCAACAATGACTCACTACTCACAAACCAGATAGGTGAGGCTAGCGCTGGCAGAATTGTACAACAAACCAAGGGGAATTACTCGGCGCTGGACAGATGAACAGTTAGATCCCCTGCCCCCTCCTATCAGGCACCCAATCGCCAGCCCACAGAGAAATACGCAGGTATAGAATAAGACGATCATTTGCATCTTCAAGATCTTTGAAGATGCAAATGATCGTCTTATTCTATACCTGCGTATTTCTCTGTGGGCTGGCGATTGGGTGCCTGATAGGAGGGGGCAGGGGATCTAACTGTTCGTCTGTCCAGCGCCGAGTAATTCCCCTTGGTTTGTTGAACAATGACTCAGTCTTTTCAATAAACTGAAACGTCATAGATCTGTCACATTTTCGTTATTTATTTCTTTTTCTCTCTTGCTGCAGGAGTGTGCACAGCTTTCTAAACAGCATACATGTTGACACGCATAATGGAATGTTTCAAGCTGTCTCAGTTCAGAGTTTGAATTGCGACACATTTGTGTAGCACTTGTGTAGTGTGCTCACCGCTCGAGTCATGTCAAAATAAGGTACATTCCTTTTATTTCCCTACCGCCATTTGATCCTTGTGTTTTCCATTTATTTATGATGTAAAGATGCAGGATAGCCCTGATCTAAGCGTTCAGACTAAAGACTTTGGGCAGATTCATGCGCGATACTATAACTGCGGATTGGCCAGCTCATTAAAAATTACAGGTTCTAGGAGGTAGGCAATGGAGCATTGAACCCCCACGATTTTTAGATGCTGACCAATCACAATGTTGGAAAATGGAGTAACTAAATGACAATGTATGATAATGTTACGTGTTCACCCAGGAAAGTAACACAGAAAAAGTTCACCGAAGAGTGTTTCGGAGAAGTCACACACACGGACTTTCCATACCGCATGGTGTGCAGTGAGTGAAGATTTTACAATACACGGGTATTTCCGTGTATATTTTTCTCTCCTTCACTGCTGCACAAAAATATACATCATCCTTTCCGTTTTGCTTTGATATGATGGCGATCAAGTGAATAAGAACATAAGTGTAAGGCCACAGTCAATGACCTTAGTTTAGTTTGGCAGATTTAAAATACAGCTCTGACTCAATATGTCGCGGTCGTCAGGGTCCACAAAATGGGACTGCGATATATCCGTCCATGATATATATATCTGGCCAATGGGGTGGGGTGGGGGGGGGGGGAGGAGGAGGGGTGATGAGAATAGGGGCATGTGCATAGGCATTACCTATCACCTGTGCGTTCTTTCTTTCAAAGCCGAGTACACTCAGAAACTCTTATTTGCACTGTTAACATCATGGAAAAAGAACGTTTTTCATTTTGTGAAGGATCAGAAATGGTCCATTTTTGCTGAACATTTCCTTCTCTATTCAGACATAAAATACATATTTACGCATTTAGACAATTTCAATGACAAGTTTGGTAGATTTTATTCTTCAATAGGGTTGATCACCTCACTAGTGTGTTTTGTTTGAAGTCGACATGCACGGTGAGAAAATCCGTTTAGGATGACCAGTAGGTCTCTTTAACTTCAACAGCGAACCGCCTAACTCTGCAGCAAGCATAGACATTCATTATCCCTCGCATCTGTGCCTAATGTCTTCCTAAGAGAAAGGAAGTATGAGTCCCGATAGACAATGAATTCAATAGAGCCGCATCAGTCATTAATTTACATCATTTTTTAATATCAAAATTTTGACCCCAATTTTACCCCCGTTAATTCTGAATCAACCCTTTGATTTTAAAAAACTGACAAGCATGACTGATGCGGCCTTATTGATCTGATTATCTATCGGGACTCATACTTCCTTTCTCTATAACTATTGTCTCTGTCAATACCTAATCATTTACCTGATCAAGTGATGCCAAGTGAAACTTAATACTTATTAACAAGTTGCAACTAACTTTTAGGAACCTGCAGAGGTAACCTTTAAGTGTGTTGCCATAAGAACTTATTAATTACTTACCCTAAGTTCTTACAAGTACTTACCCTAAGTTCTTACAAGTACTTACCCTAAGTTCTTACAACAACTTGACTTAAGTCACAACTTACTCGGTCAGATTTGTCAAGATACAAGGACAATAAAAAAAACTTTTTTTTCTCAGTAATACTCTGGCGGTGGTGCAGATGGGGTTAAATAATCAGGTACAAGTGGTGTAAGTGGCATGGCATTTTTCTGTGAAGTGTATGACATTAATAAACGATTACCAAATCTGATTTTTATTTGTTTAAAAGATTGTGTAGTTTTTCTGTGGTTTCCTGAACACCGATCCTTTTTCCCTCTGCTAAAAAACTAGCCTTTAGTTCTTCAACATTCACGGGAGATTGACTACGCATTTTATTTTGTATTTCAGATTTCTGTTTCTTGTAATTATTTAAATCATCCTGGACCCGCTTAAATTCTTCATCATCAATAAAATTATCGTTCAATGCCTTACTGATAATAAGTTTCATACTGCTCAGCTTTGCACCAGCAAGCGTACTCAATGCTTCATGTTTCTGTAATTTCGTGTGAAACCTCTTGTTCAAGGCCTCCAAACCAAAGCAAGCCAGGCATGTAGCAACGCTAACACCTTCAACTGCTATTCCAGCCAAACTCCCAATTCCCGTGGCAAACAGAACAATACCTCCTACAGAACATCCAGCTGAAACTGCACCAATAGCCATAGAAGTGTTTTGAACAGAATTGAAAACAGTCTGGTACCTCCTTTTACATCTGGAGTACCTCGCCTCTTCACTTTCCAAATATTTAATTGCATCTGTAATATTATTTAATCTGAATGCGTCTGCCTGTAATGTTTTATCTGAAGCAATTGGCACAGCTGTCACCTGTGGATCAGGCGCAAGCGTTGTTTTAGTCATCACATTTGTTTCAGTCGGATCAAGC
Organism: Semisulcospira habei; assembly: GCA_036245525.1. NCBI lineage: Eukaryota > Metazoa > Mollusca > Gastropoda > Semisulcospiridae > Semisulcospira > Semisulcospira habei. The sequence continues at coordinate 37,114,879 of BTPG01000005.1, forward strand.
GTTGGTAGTTGCGGATAGAAGTTTACCATTTTTTTTATTGACAAATATTTTTTTTCATTTAATCAGCAATTACATTTTGCAACTCTTCAAAAGTATACAATTTGTTAGCATAATAAAATGCAACAAGATCAATGTGTTCAAGGTTTATGTAAGTTAGACGAACAAAAGTTGCTTTGTCGACCACCACCTTGACAGCTGGAACACTGCTCGAAACATTAATAACATCATTATTTTTTGTAATAGCAATAAAGACCTTTGATGATTCTGTTACTGTGTCATTCCATGTAAGTTTAATTCCTTGTGCAATTTGAGCCTCTTTAGCAGTAGTTACTGATCTCATGATAATTTCAAATACTATTGTCGCTTCTCTTGTGATGGTAAAGTTTGCTGGCATAAACACGACCTTCGCATCAGACCTACCCTTCCTATGTGTAAGAAGATATCTCCGTCTCTCATAATTTTCAACTTTCAGTTTTTCTCTGCTATTGTCGTCTAAAGCAAAGCTTGGAACAAGACTTACAATCAGTGGCCCCGAGTTAACAACCTTCCTAAACACTAAGGCACCTTCATCATCAGTGTATACATAAGGACTAATAAATTCCAACTTTATGTCCCAGTCAATTGTGGGTGGTGGAACAGGCACAGGTGAAACCACCCACTTATTACCCACATGTATTAAGTTGTAAGGCGCATTATTTACAGGTGGAGTAGGTACAGTAACATCACGCAGCTGACCAAGTTTAGGAATCTGTTTTTCACCGTCTTTCATGTCAACAATTACTTTCCTCTTGTACATGCCATTTGAATCAAGTTCAAAACCATATATTTCTCCAACATCCCCTTCCTTCTCAAAATCCTGGACGTCTGCCAAATCTTTCAATTCTGTTACTGGACATGCAACTGGTATGATTGTTCGCTTCGGACCAAGACCACTCATTTTTATAAACAAAAATAAAATTATTTAACTTCTAACACAACACTAAAATCATGCATAAGAACTGGTTTGTCATCCTGATTAGTTACAGATATACTCAGTGACTCAAAGAAACTGGAACCTAATTTCTTAAACTGCAAATTAGGAAATCTAACAACTACACTTTCACAATACGGAGCTGTTCCAGTTGGTAAGCATCTCAACAAAGTTGAAGGCTTTCCATTGTGAACATTCTCAGATGTGTTTAGTTCTTTCAAATAAACATTTAGCACTGTGTGTACTGACAAATTGACAGGGCGTTTCCCAGTTATTTTAAGTTTTTTGGTCTTCATTGTTATAATACCAAACTTAAATTCATCTAAATCATCTGTTCTATACCAATCTTCGTCAATATAAAATCCAAGTAAATATGCAAATCTATCTGAAATTTTTAACCAGTCTTGTGTCGGAGATTCTAATGTAACAAGTAGGTTAGCTGGATTTAAAGTTGCTTTAATTTTAAAATTACTTTGAAACCATTCAGCTATAGTACAAAAGTCATAATAACCAGGCGGTAAAGCTTCAGTCTTACCACCAAAAATTACTTTATTATATATATCATCTTCTACATTAAACCATTTTACTGTGTAGAACATTTCATGGATAGCTACAGACTTGCTACCATCATGATTATCAATCCCATTAGTTAACCACACTGGTTTGCTTGTGTCAAGATTTGTTAAGGTAATAAACATTTTTATTATCTCATATAAAAAAGGATGGAATTTAAATCACCAACCATTACCACAACAAACGCATTTCAATTTAATGTGAATGCCAAATATAATGTTGCACCTACTTATGAACAGAAAATAATTCAACTAAATCAGCTTGACATAGCTGTGTCTGAACAAGATCTATTTCAAGTCAAAGTACCAAATCCGTTTGACCATTACCTAAACCCTCCAATAACAGATGACTCAACTGCAAGAAAGTGGTCTTCAAGTCCACTACAGATGTTTCAAAACCAACTCAACTTTGCAATACTATGCTCAACTACAGGCTGTGGTGTTTCATTTACAGACCACTTGAATCACTCAAACAAACTGATTAGGTCTGTGTATCGTTTTCATGTTTATTACCAGCTTAGACGTATTCTGTCAGAACTTCATACACCACTGCCCACTGAATCCAGTTTCAACAGGTTTAACAACCCCATGGATATGAAAGCATTTGAACGCATCTGTAATGAGTTTAACATAAGCCCCCGGTATGACTTTACACAAAAACTTGATGATCACAATGGTATGGGCACATTGTATTATGCTATGAGTCACAGACAATACCCACAAGATTATTACCCTGGTTACACTTCATTCTCATCAAAATCACAAGTTTGGTTAGGATCAATAGAGCAGAAACAGTCTAACGCCTGGACCACATTTATTTTAGACAAAAGTGATGGGTTTACTCAAGCAGGAGTCGAGCGCGTCAATGAGTCAATCAGAACATATGTCTGGTGTATACTAGGTGCACAATCACTAACAAAATCAAATATTTTGAATGGAAGTGGAAAGTTCGAAGCACAAAAACAATTTCTTGCAAATCTTGAAGATTCAATTAATTCAACAGTCGATCTCCCATCAAGCATACAACGCTATCAAGACGTACTCAGATATGCCAGATCAAAAGTTGACTTTGTAGTTGGCATCGGGTTATACATGTTACCATCTGACCTTCAACTCCAAATGGGTACAATAACAAATTATAATAATGAAATCATTGTTGCAGGTGTTGGTCAAAAACTCGGACTCAATCAATCTGTAAACTTGGGGGCCACAACCACACATGTACAGTCATTAAAATCATTACAGATGGTAACACCCCCGGCCCCGGCCCCGGCCCCAACACCGACACCGACACTCATACAACCAGTACAGTCAACCCCTGACACACATGAGTCGGAAAGAACTGCATTGGTAATAGGTCTAACAGGGTTAGGGGTTTTACTTCTTTATCTGTTTCATTAAATAACCCACCATCAACCCTCCTACTGTAACCAAAAAGACCCACACATGTTCTGCCATAAACCCTACTGCCTTTGCCGCTGTACTAATCAGCCAACTGACAACAGTGCCAATTATGCCAGGCAAAGCATCTATTGCTTTCAGAGCCAATTTTTTAAGTAGATCTGAAATATGAGACAGTTGTTTCTTTACCCATGACTGTAAATCTTTTGGGTCTGTTGGAGTCGGTGGGCCTGGGGTTGGTGGTGCCGGGGCTGGCGGTGTTGAACCACCGGGTCCACCAGCACCGGAGACAGCTAACACAACAGTACTGATAATAAACCCAAGTGCAGTAATTAAACTAGCAATTGTGATACCCTGTTCTCTGAAAAGTGTTTTCAGTCTCTCAGCCAAAGTTGTGTCTTCGTGAAGTATTTTCTGAATAGTTTCTCTAATCCTGTTGACCTGTGATTTCAGTTTTTGTCTCCCAATACTAATTGTTTCTAACCTTCCTGATCTTTCTATCTGCAAATCATTTAATCTGTGTTGTATTCTTTCTTTCATTTCTGTGTCAAGATTCCCATTGTCTGCTGTAGCCAGTTTCTCTTTTTCACGTTCTATGTGTTTATCAAGCTCACCTAGTTTGGCAACATTGTTTACCATCTCACCTCTTATCGTCTGCAATGATTTATCCAAGCCCATAATCTCCCGCATTGACAAAGGTGGATCGTCTATTGTTTTCAAAGCATCATTTATTTGCCCTTCAGTAAATGAAGTTTCTTGTATCACAGTGTTTGCTATTTCTGGTAGGCTTGTTACTGGTGCCATTTCAATTTGTTGCCCTGTTGGCAACTTTGTTTGCGTGTCATGAAGCACACTAGCCAGTCTTGGCGTGACAGGAGACCCACCAATACCAAGTTGACGCAAGGCACCAACACCACCTTCATTTTTTATTGTACTTAAAGCCCTAAACCTACTAGGGTCTTTTTTGTTAGTCAATAGTACTTTTCCTTTGTCAAAAGTATTTAAATATAAATGACCCTTGCCATCAAGTTCAAACTGATTAGGGTCTACGTTGTCTGGGCGGCCACCAACATGATCATAAAATGAGTTCACTTTGGTTTCTAAAAGTTCATGACGTAAACTGTAAATATTTCTTGTACCAGTCATATCTGCCATATCTGCCATATCTGTTGTATTACCAAAATCATACGTGTCATCCATTTCAAAATCTTCATGATTAAATCCTCCCGCTGCCATTGTTTTATTAATTTATTATTTTTTATTGTGCATAATAAAAATGACACAGTCTTAGGGATCAAAGTTAGACCCATACAGAAAACTACGTGAGCCCCTGGGTGTTAAGGCCATTCGACAATCCATAGTCATCACGAACAATCCAAGTACCATAGACCAGAACCAAACACTTACAGTTAAGTTTCCAAACCTAGGTCCCAGTGACGTTATTGTTCCTGGCACTGCACGCCTAGCATTTAATATTGAACTATCATCAGACGCAGATGTAAACAGAACACTGGTTGACAATCTTGGCAGAGCAATTGTTAGAACTATTAAAGTAAAACTTGAAGGGCAGGAAGTGTTTAGTCTTGACGACTCAGATGTGTTCTACTGTTACAAAGACCTTTGGCTCACAAGAGAAGAACGAGAAGATCGTATTTATCAAGGCATACAGCCAGATAATGTTGGTAAACTTCGAATCAATGCCGGAGACAAAACAACTACTGGGGTACCAAAGGAAGTTATTATAGCTGAAACATATGGAACCAGATTTTACATTCCACTTGAGTTTGAAATCCTAACAGCTCATCTGCCTTATTATCAAGGGGCACTGAATGACCGTCTGAGCTTTGAACTAACTTTCAATGACTACTCCAAAGTTATAAAATCATCTGCCACAGATGCAACATACAAGATCTCTAACATTTCCTTGGAATATGAAATTGTCACACACACTGATCTAGCCAGACTCATTCAAAATCAGTATCAGTCAAGACTGCCAATTTATTATGACAGGGTAATTAGACATAGTTTAATACCCAAAGACAAGAGTGACCCAATGTGGAATATAAACTTGAACACACCAGCTAGGTCACTGAAAGGTATTCTTATGTTGTTTGTTGAACCAGCAGATCCATATAAACGGGATTCAGAAAAATTCTACAATCCTAAGATTACACATTTGTCCTGCACAATCGAAGGCCGCCCTAATCAAGTGTACGCGTCTGGAATGTTACCATACCAGCACTATGATGAGATCACAAAGTATTTTGCGGGTGGAAGGATTAGAGATAAACCAGCAAACATTGTGTGTAAAGATCTACATCTGTATGACGTTAGGATTGGTCAATACCTGACAAACAAGTATGCACTTTGGTTAGACCTTCGTAGTACAGATGACGATTATCTTCATGGGTCAGGACGAACTGTCGAGAATGGTAGTGATGGAATAACAATTCAGATACAAAAGAAGGTTGAAACTGCTGCAGCCATAAACATATATTTGTACCTGATATATGACGCACAACTCAATATTGCAGAAAGTAGACTGAGTGGACACATATATTAAAATTATATTGTGTATTAAAATGAACCGGAGCTTGATGACCCTTGACCCACACTGTGGATTGTTTTGTGGTGCCACTGGGTGTGGGAAAACTCAATTTGTACTTGACTTATTACAAACAAGATACATCCACCATTTTGAAAACATTGTAATATTTTGTCCTACTATTAAACACAACAAAGCTTATCACAACCGTTTATTCATTTGGACTGACAGCAACATATACTTAGTTGACCCTGAGAAAAAACTGAATGAATACCTACAATATTTTTACAAGCAATTTGAAGGACAGCCAACTTTGTTCATAGTTGATGACTGCTCAGCAGAGAAAGACATTGTCAAGAAGAGAAACACTCTAGCAGAACTTGCTTTCAGTGGCAGACACGCAAACGTCAGTGTATGGATTCTCACTCAAAAATATAATGCTGTACTAAAAGATTTTCGAGAACAGTTAAAGTTTATCTGTTTGTTTTACTGCAAGGATCGTGACAGCTTTGAAGACTGTCTCAGAGAGAATGATGTCATACCAAATAAGCATGAACGTGATGATGTAAAAAATAAACTGAAATCAACTAAGCATCTAAAGCTCATTTTAAAGACAGATCAGCCCACAGGGTATGGGTTAGTAAATTGATGTAAATTAATTTATACATTTGTTTGTCCAATAAAAATGACAGACGGACAAATCATACAAGTGCTTGATCTCACACACCTTTTCAAAGACGTTATGCACTTTACTGACTTAATATCACCCAAACAGACTTACATAAGCCTTTCAGCACCATCAGAAATATATGTTACATATAGTGTGACTTTGGATTATGTCGATGAGCATCCAGATGTGGAGCACATGACAGTTGATTTAAAGACACCTACTTTTAAAGTTGATGATACCAACTATGGTTGGTTAGGGGAAGTTTGTTATAGCATATTTAAGCAACTACGCAAACTAAATGTTTATATTGACAGTGTTACAATTAATAAAGTGGTATTACACAAGGTGAGCCAGCAGTAATATTTTTTCATTTATTATTTTGTCGGACAAATAAAAATGACGGACAATGTTCAAAACCCTGGCTCATCTAGTTTAAGAAACGTGTTTCACACAACAAACTAACCCATAACCAATACTAATAATGTTTACGAATCAATAGAAAACTCTTTTTCTGTCATACAACAAAATCTTATCACAGGCAGTGTTAAGATTCAGATTGTTGCTAAAATAGAATTCACTAGGGTGGACGGTGAAGTGATTGTATCGTATATATCAACAAGACAACACACAGTTAACACAAGAAGAGAATTGGAAAATGTGTTTAGAGACAGACTATTACCAGACTTCCTCCAGGCGATTGACAGTGCAAAAATGAAAGGATCTGGTTGGCATGAAGGACATGTACACGAACTACAACTAAAGCAGTCAAGGTATCATCCTATATTAGGTAAAGCATGGTTGCCACTGCCAACAGAAGTAGCAAACAAAAAGGCTGTTGTTAACATTCAGAACAATGACAACTATTGTTTCATGTGGTGTGTGCTTGCTAAACTACACTTTGTAAAAATAAAACCTGAACGTGTTTCTAACTACACCAAATTTGTAAAGGAACTCGATTTTAGTGGCATTGAGTTCCCTGTTAAAATAGAGGACATAGATTTGTTTGAAAAACGAAATCCTGGTATATCTGTAAATGTGTATGTGTGGGATAATGAATCTGAGAACAAGTTACAGCCAATTAGAGTGTCCCCACTGGCACCAACCTATGGTCAGTCAGAAGATAAGCATGTTGACATGTTGCTAATCGGAGATGACAATAACTTTCACTACACAATTATTAGGAATATGTCACGTCTAATTCATAATCATACAACAAAACACAAGGGCAAACAGGAATTTTGTAATAGATGTTTACAGAGGTTTTCTTCTATTGCAGTGGCACATAAACACGTCCTGCATTGTAGGTCAGCTGATGACATACAAACTGTACTTAAGTATCCAGAGCCTGGTAGTCAAGTGTATTTTAAGAACTATGGGAATCAGCAAAAGCTGCCGTTTGTAGTGTATGCAGATTTTGAATCACTGGTTGTTCCGTATGAAGGTCATGTTCCAGAGTCATTACCAAAGACTATAAAGTTGAGTGACCAAGTGGTGTGTTCTTTTGGATACATTATTGTTAGGTCAGACGGTCTTCATTCAGAGCCTGTTATCTACAGAGGTGAAAATGCAGCATGTCTGTTTTTAACAGAAATGAGACATCTGTACAGTCAGGTAGTACAGTATCTCACGACATGTCAGATGCCTTTGGTGATGACAGAAGAAGACAAATTTAAATTTGATACAGTTGAGATGTGTTGGATTTGTGAACAGCCTTTAGGTGGTGACAAAGTTCGTGACCACGATCACATAACTGGTCGTTACAGAGGTGCTGCACATAGCAATTGTAACTTATTATTAAAAATAGATCCCAAGACATACAAACTGCCAATCTTTTTCCACAATCTCAAAGGGTATGATTCACACATTATCATGCAGGCTGTAGATGAGTCGTACAAAAACATAAGTTGCATTGCCCAGACAACTGAGAAGTACTTGACTTTTAGGTTAGATAAATTAGCATTTTATGACTCTATGCAACATTTGTCTTTAGGTCTTGCTAGTCTGGCAGAAGGACTGACTGAGTATCCAATAACAAGTAAATATTTTGAACCAGACTTGATTAAGAAAGGTGTCTATCCGTATGAGTACATTGATCACTGGGTTGTGTTTGAAGAAACAAGACTGCCACCAAAAGAGAAATTTTATTCCACACTAACTGGAAAAGGTATTTCTGACTCTGAATATCAACATGCACTTGATGCGTGGGGGAAGTTGGGGTGTCAGACGATTGGTGACTACCATGACCAGTACTTGAAAGCTGACGTTTGCTTGCTAGCAGACGTATTTGAATGTTACCGTGAAAAGGGGTTGTTACACTACAAGCTTGACCCTGCTTGTTACATAACTAGTCCTGGCATGACATGGGATGCATTTTTGAAATCTAGTAAGATATTTATAGACCTGTTGTCTGATCGTACGATGGGTGAAATGGTGGAACGTGGATTGAGAGGAGGCATTAGTATTGCAGCGAACAATTACGCCAAGGCCAACAACAAATATCTAGATGACCTTGACTTTGACCCCTCAAGGTCAAGGTCATTCATTACCTATGTAGACGCTAACAATTTGTATGGCTGGGCAATGTGTGAATTATTGCCCTTGAAAAACTTTTGTCTGTATGATTTGTCACAGTATGACATAACAGAGTCAGGGTTAACAAACTATATTATGAATCTTGACCGAAACGACACGAAGGGTTGGATCTTTGAAGTCGACCTGGAGTACCCACACCACCTACACGATTACCATAATGATTATCCCTTAGCTGTTGAGAAAATGAGTTTGACAGGGAAAAAAGAAGACACTAAACTTGTACCGAATCTGAATGACAAATTCAATTACGTTTGCCACTACCGCTTGTTACAGTTTTACATCAGACACGGGTTAGTACTAAAGAAAGTTCACAGAGGAATTCAATTTGATCAAAGTGCTTTCATGAAAGATTACATAATGAAGAACACAACCCTTCGTGCCAGAGACGGCAACACTGCATTTGACACAGACTTCTTTAAGCTTATGAACAATGCCTGTTTTGGCAAGACAATGGAAAATCCTCATCACAGAAAAGATGTGAGACTGGTCACAACTGAATTGGGCGCAATTAAACTTACAGGCAAGCCACAGTACACAGGGTATAAAGAATTTCATTCATCATTGTATGCTGTGTCACTCAAAAAAAAGATTGTCAAACTGGACAAGCCAGTATTCATTGGTATGGCAATTCTTGAGTTGTCAAAACTGTTGATGCTTGAATTTTATTATGATTACTTCAAACCAAAATATCCTGAGTGTCGTCTGCTATACACTGACACTGACTCTATGATCATAGACGTGCCTACTGAAGACTTTTATGAAGACATGAAAACAGAGTTACACATGTATGACACATCTGACTACCCTAAAGACCATCCACTGTTCAGCACACAAAACAAGAAAGTGCCTGGTAAGTTTAAAGATGAACTAAATGGTGTGCCAATAGTTGAGTACGTTGGACTGAGATCAAAAATGTATTCTATACTGCACCAGAAGGGAAGTCAGTCAAAAGCCAAAGGAATTAAAAAAACAGCAATAAAAAATAAAGACATTTGACATGAACATTACAAGCAAGTATTAGATGGTGCATTAATGCCTGATTATCCAAACAAGTCACTGAGATCAAATAAACATAATCTTGAAATAATTCAAACACATAAGAAGTCACTTGCAGTTGGAGACACGAAAAGAGTGTTTCACACTAAGGAAAAAGCTTATGCACCTGGACATTACAGGCTCAAGTTATCTGAAGATATTTGTGATGAACTGGTTGATGAATTAATTGACGACTTAGTTACTGAAATGAGTAACGGTGTCTGGGGGAATAATCTGTAATTCTTCTCTGACAAATGCCCTCTGGGGTGCAGGGTCGTACAGGTAATATATTGTTGCATCTGCGCTGGGAATTTTTTTTTTTATATTATGAACGGATGTGGACCAGATGGGGTCTGTTGCCCTGCGTCTGTCGTCATTCTCAGCTTCCCCTGGTTGATATAAATATCTCACCTGTTTAGTAAATAAACTTGTGTCTGGCGCAAGCGGTGCCTGGGCTGTCATTGTTTTTGGCTCTGTAATTCTTTTCAATTTAATAGCATCAGCAGGCTTTGGGTGTCCTTCATTATTCATTGCTTTTATCACATGTGGTAATCTCTTTACCCATTCAGTGTTACGGGTGTCATGCATGAGTTCCTTAGAATACTGGTAACTGAAAAGTCTTTCTGATAATTGCTTGTTAAAGTTCTCTACAATTGCCTGTGATCTGTGCACACCTGGAATGCCTCGTCTGACCAGTACACCATGCTTAGCAAATAACTGATTAACTGCGCCCTTAAATTCAGATCCATCATCAACTTGCACTAGTCTGGGGTATCTTAAAGGGCCTCGACTATATATCTTTGATAAAGCAGTAGCAACTGTACTGGCTGTTTTGTCAGATATGGGTTCAGCGTCTTTATACCTTGAAGCAATGTCTACAACAGTCAGTGCATACTTGTATCGTTTCTTTCTTATTGTGTCATGTGGTAAAAACAGGAGGTCCATTTGATGTGTGTCATTTGGTGTAGTGTTCTCAAAATGAGGTCTAGATATCTTTCTTGGAGCAGGGAGATATATCTGCCAAATTGCTTGTCTCTGTAACCATTGTTTGACTTGATTGAGTGTTATATCTCCGCCCACAGCGGCATGTAATTTCTGAATAGCTGTTGCTCCTTTCCAATAGCCTGATGGAGAATAATATATTTTTGATAGTTTATTTTCGGCTGCCATTTTTTCTAGCAATGAAAACTCCTGTAAAATAAACAAATGTCATTCCCACTAGAACAAAGATTATCTCCCCGTTTCTTTGTTGTGTACTCGGTTTGTAATAGTCACTTAGTTTCGGTTTTGGGATAGACATGTCTTCACCTGTGACAAGAAAATATTCCCTGATTGCGTCGTCTGTATTTGAAAACGTATGTTGTGCGTGGCCTTCAAGCCTGAGTTAGTTAGTTAGTTATTTGGGTTTAACGCCGAGCAGGCGACTAAGGCCATCTCACGGCGGGATGGGTAAAAATCTGGTCAGCCAGACTAAAAGCAAGGTCTTAAGACAAGATGTAAATATAGATTAAAAATCTCAGGCTAAAATGTCGCACATGTCTGGAAAAGAAACGTCTACAGACTCTCAAAAAGGGCAAATAAAAAATTCACATAGTCTATGAATGCTCAGATCTTGTTAAAAATATTGCATTCTCTCAAAAAATTGAAGATTTTGTCCGGGGGAACATCCCGGAACAAAACCTTCAAGGAGTCTGCTGTGAAGTGTTTATATCTGGTGTCAATTAGGTCAGCACAATACAGCAAAAAGTGTCGAACAGAAAACTGCTCATCACAGGCAAAACACCATGGACGCTCATCCTGTTTAAGTAAGTAAGAGTGCGTAACATATGTGTGCCCGATGTGGAGCCGAGCAAGGACAGTCTCCTCACGGCGGCTGCCGCAGCGGAAAGGTAGACTGTCAGACAACTTAGGAAGAGCTTCATGAAGCTTGTTCCCTTCCTCTTTGTCCCACTCGGACTGCCACTCGCGGGCTATGTACGCACTAATAACAGGTTTAAAATCACTATAGACAGTCTGTGTGTCAGGGACAGGGTCACTGCGGGCACTGTTGGCAGCAGAATCTGCGATTCTGTTGCCTTCGATGCCCACATGGCCTGGGACCCAAATAAAAATGATGTCATAATATTCCTTCATCAAGTCCGCGTAGAGCTCTCTAATCTGCACCAGCAGTGGATGGTCTGTTCCCGCGCCCTGAAGGGCCTGCAGGGCAGAAAGAGAGTCAGACAGAATCAGGAAGTTCCTTTCCCGAGACTGATAGGCATGCTTGAGTGCTAGCAGAATGGCCTGCAGTTCTGCACTAAATACAGAGGAATGGTCAGGGAGACGGAGCTTAAATGGGCGTCTAGGATGGCGAGAGGACACTGCCTGAGTTTTTCATTGATGAAATCAAGTTTCTCAATTCTATTCTTTTCATAATCTTGCTGGGCTTGAGCAAGTTTTTCTGACGCTTCATTATGACGTTTCATTTCTTCTGCAGATTCTTCTCTACCCATTTTAGAAAAGAGATAATTAGAGCCACTGAATGCCAATGCGTTAACAACTGCCCCACCAATCATAATAGCTATCGTCGCCATATTATTTTTATTTACATAGAAACATTTTCGGGAATAATTCCTTGCTTGACAAGAAAATCTTTTGTCGCAATTGATGCTGTGACAACTACAATTAGCTTAGCACTGTCTTCGAAATCTAATCTACTCAAGTCTGCTGATTTCATTTTGAGTAGACTTTTTCCCAGCATAGAATAAGCTACTGCTAATCCACTGATTACGGCAGAGTGATACACAAGGTTCATCATGTTCTTTGAGTCATTCATTTTCTAAGGCAAGAAAAATTAAAATAATATTTTTATTGACTGCATATAAAATGGGTCAACGGCTTTGGGTGTTACTGGTAATGTGGAGACTTCTGGTTTTGTTTTTGGAGTGTCTGATTTTTTGGACACTGTACGAGTCTGTGGTTTGTATTTTTCGTATAATTGATACCCTACGTAACCAAATCCGACAACAAATCCGGCAACTATATATTTTGTTGTTTCAGGGTCAGACTTAGTTGTTTGTCTCTCACTTTGATGAGGGTGTGTTTATCCTGACGGTATTGACAGTGATAACGGTCCTGACGGTCCTGACGGTAGTGACGCCTGGTCAGTCACATGAGCCTTTTCTGTTTGTGTTTGAAGCTGTAATTTTTTTTGTCTGTTATATTCGGCTAATCTTTTACCAGCCTCAACCCTGCCTGGACTTTTAGCCTTAGTCACAGTTTGAACCTGTGTCAAAACAGGGTCCGGGTTCAGTTGTGTAGTCATCTTGTTCTCGTCCATTTGATCCTTCTTTTTCTTTCTCTAGAAAATTTATTTTTGAAAAATCAATATGACTCCCGGTAACAAGAAGGGTTACGACAGGAGCAAGGTAATTTCCAAACTTGTAAAACATGACGCATGCTAATTTACCAATTGAACTTGAAACAATAGGATTGCTTTCAAGGTCATGTGATAGACTGTCACAATCCACAGGTAGAAAGTGACTCACTGCTTTTGTGTATAGGCATACAAGAGATCGACTCAAATCACGTGTCATTAGTGAGGCAATGTGGTTCTCATATTTTGAATGAAGCTTGATTAGTTCGTCAGAGCTTAGAGATTCAATATCCTCTGTCATGTATTGTCTACCCAGATAAGTCTTTGATTTGCCTGAGACAATCACAGACAAAAGACGCTGTTTTTTCGAGTCTAAGTCTTTGTTTTCTACAGCATTGATATCATTCAACAAAAGGAGTTCATCAGGGTTCATTTATAATGTAATTAAAAAAATTAAAAACAAAAAACAAAAATTGTTATCAAGCAAAATCATGTTTTCTAGGAAGTACATTAATAGTAATTTTATACGTTTGTACCATTCAGCAAAATGTAGCCAATAGTTTTTGAGCTTACCCCAGACGTGTTACCGCTTTATGTAAGCTAGATAGATTTAGATTAAAACCATAGCAGAAAACACACTTTATTTTCTGCTCATGGGACATAATCACTCAAGAGACATCCACTATACAAAAGTTGTTTCCCTTAGACTATAAATGACATACAGATTTAAGAAACAGGCTCTTTTCAGTCATGTATAAACAGTATACACCCCGGAAGTAAAATCTTACAATAATATTGCACTGGAGTAAGTCGGTGTACAAACCTTGTGTGTGTGTGTGTGTGTGTGTGTGTGTGTGTGTGTGTGTGTGTGTGTGTGTGTGTGTGTGTGTGTGTGAGAGAGAGAGAGAGAGAGAGAGAGAGAGAGAGAGAGAGAGAGAGTTGAAAAGAATGGAATGTGACTCCTGCTATTGAATAGCGGTGTGAGGTCTTTAGACTCAGGCTTACGGTACAATTATACTGATATGAGTGTCTGTAAGTGCGTCTGTGTGCGTGTGTGTGTGTGCGTGTGCGTGCGTGTGTGTGTGCGCGTGTGTGCGCGTGTGTGCGCGTGCGTGCGTGTGTGTGCGTGCGCGTGTGTGTTCGCCTGCGCGATTACATGGCATGGGTGTGACTGAGGGCTCTTGCAACTTCTCGCCGCAACTGAAAATCAACAACACACAAAACATATAGTGTAAAGAAACCCAGCTCACAAAACTTGCTCGACAAGTCTGGTCGGGTAGCATAAGACTCGTCAGGCTTGTTCCTAATTTAGATATGCATAACATTTTGGAAAGACCAAGATCGATTTTAGGATCAGGTATTGCCGGATCGGTCTTATTCTTGCCAGTTAGTGTTCAAAATGACCGGTTGTTTTTGTTATAATTTATTCATTGGACCATTAGCCGGTTGAGATGTATGACGTCAGCTCTGTCATACCGTTGTGTATGCGTGTCTGTGTTGTTAGAGTGTTAGTGTGTCTGAGTGTGTGTGTGTGTGTGTGTGTACGTGTATGTTTATTCATGTGTTTGTGTGTGTGTACATGTGTGTGTGTGTGTGTGTGTGTGTGTGTGTGTGTGTGTGTGTGTGTGTGTGTGTGTGTGTGTGTGTGTGAGTACTGTTTTATAAAACGGTGGAGTGTCGACCTTGTACTAACTGTGTACAAACACGGCAGTCACCGTTTCAGAAATTGTACTGCAGTAAAATAATATTAGATAAGACCCGCCAACATACTCGCTAGGAGAGAGCTAACAAACAAAAGTAGACTAATAGTTGCAAACACGGGTTATGCCTGGAGTCCGAGACTCTTGAGGATCTGACCTGTGTCCACTTATAAAAATCTAGGCTCGTGAGGATCTTAGACTCAGTTTAAAAAGGCAAGCTAGTCAGAAATGAAAAATGTTAATAATTGTAGGCCCTTTGAATTTTTTTTTTCAGAACAAGTCTATTCATAACATACCTGAATTGAGGTGGAGGTCTTTCAGAACCGGTCAAGCTTAGACATGAGGTGTCGGACTTTTACCATTATTTGGTTCCAGACCTCGACGACTTGACCCATGACCTTGACCCATGACCTTGGCCTTGGTGACCTTGACCCATGACCTTGACCCATGATCTTGGTGACCTTGACCCATGACCTTGACCCATAACCTTGACCCATGACCTTGACCCATGACTTGGTGACCTTGACCCATGACCTTGACCCATGACCTTGGTGACCTTCACCCATGACCTTGGTGACCTTGACCCATGACCTTGGTGAGAGATAGATAATGCTGGTCACTTTTTAAAAATCAAAGGGTTGATTCAGAATTAACGGGGGTAAAATTGGGGTCAAAATTTTGATATTAAAAAATGATGTAAATTAATGACTGATGCGGCTCTATTGAATTCATTGTCTATCGGGACTCATACTTCCTTTCTCTGATGCCAATACAGCAAATAATGCTGCATAATAGTGCATTGGACTTATGATCACAGGATACTCTAATAGTAACAAGATGGGATGAACCATAACCCACAAAGTAGCTTCTATATGAGAGCTGTCTTCTCTGTCAAGGGTCTGTACCTTTTGTCTTTGACTTGATTCTGATGTTGAAATATCTCCTTTTGAAAAAGTCTTGCAGATGTGCCAGTGCGTCATAGTGAACTCTATAAGAGGCGCGTGCAGTGCATACACATCATTGGTTTGTCAATCATCATTTGTCATGACGGTTTTTTTTTTGTTTACGTAATTTTATATTTAACGTGATATGAGATTTGCTTTCGCTTCAAGACTTGGGAAAATGGTGCCAAAACTAAAATTTCACGGTACAATTTCAGTCTTGCTATAATTTGTGTGAAATCAGGTTGACGTTACCTAGCTACATGCTATACTAAATACACCTGCATGCTCTTTTGAAAGCGCGTCGATGTGTGTGTATGCACGTGTGTGAGTGCATCAAGTAAATATGACAAAAATTACGGACTCTAATCTGGGTCAACCGACTTCCTATAAACGTTTGTTTATGTCTTCAGTGAGACATTTAATTACATGCTCGGAGGCTCTCTTAGCCACCCACTTAAGAAAGTATTTCGCCAAGTTTCAAGCTTGTGTGTACAGAAATATCGGAGATTCTCTTGTTTATCTACATACGCACGCACAAACATACATACATAAGCACACACAGCGCTTCGCGCCAAATGTATGTGCAGCAGCGAGGTTAGCGAAACTAAACATGACGTTATTTTTATCTTGTTACATCAATTGTTAGAGGTTTAGCCTGCCCACCTTTGACAGCATGGACATGCTATTAAATTCGCCCCAACGTGTCCCGTCCTAAAAATCCCTTCTATAAATAGAAGCGACTTAAAAACGGTTCAGTGATCATACCGGTACTGATCAAAGCTGACACCGCCTTTCGCTTCCACCGATGATCACTGTTAACAAAACATCATAATCGTCTCAGCACTTTACTTCCGATCGCCGTTTCATGTCGAGGGACACAATCATGGAACACAAATGAGTTAACAGATGGATTAGCTCCCCTTTTTTTTTGGAGGGGGTGCCCTTTATAAAGTGTGAAGTGCCCCTCCAGTGAGCTGATGCCCTTTTTGACCCGGCCAGCGCCTTGCCCCTCTGAGTTTCTAGCTAGGGGTCTGGAACCAATATGAAATGAGAATCTGTTGTCACACTCTGTTGGTGAGACTAGACTGATACTGAACCCTAAAGGACCCTCTCCACATAGTGAAGAACACACGTGCATGAAAGTCCCTGTGACAGTACAACACATGCTGCAAGTCTAGGTTTGTCAGGTGGAAGTTGTTCACTGTTGAGGATGCAGGGTGGCTGTGAGACACTCACTGGCTGCATCTGCCAAGTGATGGCCAGTCAAGCGAGGTGTGGGCAATAGGTGTGTGACACCTCACAGCTAAACAAAATTGATGCCTGTGCCAGTGTCAGAATCTATAGACATCACTTACCAGGACTGCTCAGTGTATCACTGAACATCGGATCATCCCCTTCATACCATAATACAGATGTAGATTATTTGCCACATGAAGATCTAGACGTCAAGAGGACAGTAGTAAGGTGCGTGTGACTGCCTCAGGCGATAGCTTTCACCTCCAGTGGCAACTGCAGCCAAAAGGATCGTTTATGTTGGCTCATGTTTAGTGGCCCATTAGCTTTGAGCTTAAAAAGTTGCCATGCTGATCATACACTGCTATCCTTGAGCTGTCATGGTCAATGTATGTGCTGTAATGAGTGTGCAGTGTTTTGACAACTGTTGTGAATGTGTCTGACCTCAGAAGTGAAAGGACCATTACTTAGCCTGGGTGGGTTTTAAGTCCTCCAGTCAACCCCTCTCCATGGTAGACTAGTAGGCTCATAATCACCACGCCACATTGCTTAGTAGCGGTTCCCTTTTTCAGTACATCAGGGACAGATATATTGTGGTCCCATTTTATGGACCCAAGCAACCACGATATATTGAGTCAGAGCTGTACTTATATGTAAACTTTATGACTTTGGCCTTTCAGACAGGTCACACGTTTCTCCCAAAATGTATGCATTTTTCACTTTTGTCCACCTCCCATGACCCTTGACCTTTGTCAGTAGTGAACCAAATTAGTATGCATAGAAAAAAGTCTTATCATCAGCTACCTTACTGCTACATTTGGTTGAAAAGTTTGCAAAATTCCTGAAAAAAACTAAAATGCTACCAAACAGTAGACATCATTTGCTGATCTCTTGTGACCCTTGACCTTTCCAAAGGGTCATCTGAACTGACTGAATGCAAGTGACGTCACACAGCCAGCATCGTTGCACGCGTCGTCTGCAATCGGCCATTTTGTGCAGTAGGCAGTGTGAACACTAGTAACAGCGAAGTTAGAAATCGGCGAAATTGTGCCTGGATGCTCAATTTTCGGATGTGATAATAGGCCAGAGCAGGATTCATACAGACCTTCAAGAAAAAAATTTAGGGCCTTTTAGGGCCTGTTTTAAGAAAAAAATTAGGGCCTTTTAGGGCCTGTTTTAACATCTAAAAATAAAAACAAAATAGGGCTATCACGACACACTAAAATAATGAATAAAATAACATTTGGTCAAGAGTACGACTGGGTGTCCAAATGGTGTGACAAGCACCCTGCATTTTCAAAAGCAAAATAATTTTAATATTTCATATAAATCTGATGTACCTTTGCATACATAAACATTGACACTAAGTAAATTTTTTATGTTATTTGCAGTTTGGTTGTTATTGAACTTTGAAGTTTAAAGTTTGAATGCAACATTTACAATGTCACACATTTAACAATTCACAACAAGCACAAGCTGTAAGCAATTTTTTGCATTTGTATGTTTCAAAGTATGTTCTCCATCCAGAATATATGGTATGTCTATAAATAAAGTGTGTTAGTGGAAAATGCAACCTTTTATGCCTTAAAAACTGTTTGAACATAACTTTACACCATAATTTCCAAAAGCCACTAATTTTAAATTCTACTTGGAGAACTAATTTTTAAATGTTATGCTAAATGCACAGAAACAAGTCTCTAATTTAAATTAAGTGCAAAAGCCAATTGAAAAAAATAATGAAAAGAAAATAATATATCTATAAAGTTTGCTGGACTGCTTGAACATAACAAGTTACACCCACAATTTGGACGCATACTGTAAACTTCGTAAAGGGTTTCTTTCATCTATCACCCAATGCATCCTCTTCAAAGCCTTGATATAAATCACTACACCAGTTGTCTTCAGCAAAAACAGATTAGTAGAGATAAATAAGTGCCTAGACTGTTTGAACATAACTCAACATTTACACCATTCTGAGTATAAATCTTCAAAACTGGATCATTTGATTTTCCATGTAAGAACCACAAACCTTTCATTATAAAAACAAAGTACATACTCTATAAAATAACATAAGTTTTAATATTTGACCATTTGTCAGAATGTGTCATAGTAGTATGATTTCTGCTGACAAAATTTACAACACGTGTTATGTTCAAGCAGGGTCTTATATTATGGTTAATTATGCAAAAGCAACTCACTCTAGAAAATCACCAACTCAATGGTAATTTAGGCCAACACTGCAAACATCTTGTGACAGTAACAGTGATTTTTCATAGAGCAGCATGCTTTTGAAAGACAATGAGGCTGAACGCAACCAGGGAAGAACCAGTCTTGCTTGCTGGCACCCCGTTGGAGGAGGTGGAGTCCTTCACCTATCTCGGGAGCATCATAGACAAAAAAGGCGGCACTGATGCAGATGTCAGAGCACGAATCGGTAAAGCCAGAGCAGCCTTTCTCCAGTTGAAAAAAGTTTGGAGTTCCAGAGAGCTGTCACAACACACCAAAGTCCGGATTTTCAACTCCAATGTAAAAGCAGTTCTCCTATATGGAGCAGAGACTTGGAGATTGACAAAACCCACAGTCAACAGAGTACAGACCTTCATGAACAGTTGCCTTAGAAGAATTTTGAAAATCCACTGGCCAGAGAAGATCAGCAACGTCAGACTCTGGGAGAGAACAGAGCAGATAACAGTATAGAATGAAATTGGACGAAGAAGATGGGGATGGATCGGTCACAGTCTGAGAAAGCCAGCTTCCAGTATCACTAGGCAGGCATTGTCATGGAACCCCCAGGGAAAGAGGAAAAGAGGTAGGCCGAGAAACTCCTGGCGTCGAGACCTCCAAGCAGACATCAAGAGACTGGGAACCACCTGGAGTAGAATCGAAGGAGAAGCACAGGACAGGAGTTGCTGGAGGTCTCTCGTCGACGGTCTATACCCAGGTAGGGGTGACAGGCGTAAGTAAGCATGCTTTTGAAAATCTGAGTTCCATGGAGCATGTGTAAAATGTGTCACGTTTTGTTCTCAAGTTATAATTCGGATTTGGTCAAAAAAACTGTGATAATGTCCCAAATTCTTCTGTGGTCACCCAAAAATCATGTATCACTGGAAACCTTATCCATTTCCCTACATGATGTATGCCTTAGTTTGATCTGACCACTTCTGATAATTTTGTAGCAGGTTTTGTGAGGGAGGGTGTAGATTTTACCACTAGACACTCAGTCTAACTCTTGACCATTTACCAAATGGTGTTCATAGACATTTCTTCTCCAATACAAATCCTTATCCAGCAAGTACTTTTAAATCACATTCTCAGTTTCTGGTATAAATTGTCCTAGTCATTACAAAAGCATAAATTTCTTACACTGGCTGGAGTAAACACATTGTTCTTGCAGCACAGTCAAGGTACATGGAAATCTTAAACTTCTCAATCACAAGACAAAGAAGAAAAAGCATGCTTTGTCTGCCTTGTCCTTGGTCTACAGTCAAACACTTTTTCAGGTGGAGGGGAGAGAACAGTACACTGAATCAGCATACACTCGATATGGAGTTACTTCCCTTGACTGACTAAACTTCGAGATTGATCGGCAATATCAATGGGTTTGATTTTCGCAACCGATTTTCCTTTCTGATTGTTTTCTCCCAATTTTTTTTTTTTTTTTTGTTGAAAAACTTTTATTTCTCTCAGGCTTTTACGTTTTTAGGGCCTTTTAGGGCCTCCAGCCACCCGTTTTCATTTTTAGGGCCTTTTAGGGGCCCCTAATTTTTGTCTTAAAATGTTAGGGCCTTTTAGGGTCTTTTAGGGCCCTGTGCGAACCCTGCAGAGGAACAGATAATGTCCCCAAATATGTAATAGTGAGATATGTTCGTACACCTGCTCTCCGTTTATCAATGAATCAATGAATTTTTATTTTACAACGGTGAAGATATTAACACAGTCTGCGACTACGGTCATTTTTCGTACCTGCCGTTGCTACAACTACGACTAAGTACAAAATGTACATGAAACAGGGACATCAAAGCACAGTGATACAAAATATATAGTCCACTAAACACAAACACACACATTCATGCGTCTACACACACACACACACACACACACGCACGCACACACACATGCGCACGAGCGCACACATACACATGATCGTTAGAATATACACATATTTTTGTGCGTCTACATATAACTAGATATTGTTATTTGAGTGATGTCAGGTATCTATAAAGACTTGTCTTGAAACGAGACAAGGGAAGAAGAGGAAAGTTGAGCGAAGAGAGAAGACGACCATCGCCAGATATCCGGCACTACAGCCGATGTACTAGACTGACTAGATGCACAACACGATTGTAAATTAAAACTGGTTTAACATTTAAAAAAAAAAAAGTTCTATATAAAAGATGCTTTAGAACATTTTCAAAACTGCGGCACGACACGCTTATAAAAGCAGTTAGAAATTGTTGTTCAAACCCTTCTACCGCTGTATGGCATCGATTAAATCGAGTGGAGAGGGGGTTCCCCGAACTCTTCATTTCGCAAAGAAACATCCTTATAAAAGAGTATGACAAAAGTTGACAACGCTGAATTGTTGTCTTGAAATAATATCTAGGTGCCAGTGGAAAAGAAAATCAGACATGGATTGTAAACGTGTTCTTCCAGTGGGGAATTCATGATGATTATTTTTATGTAGAAATAAATGAAATAAGTATGAAAGAATAAGATAGGCGGCTGGCGAGCCATTCTAAAGACCAGTACCGCGAACAAACAAACAAACAGAAAGAGCAACACGATAAATATACAAAGAAAAAGTAAATAAATACAAAATAAATAAATAATAAATAAAATAAACAAATAACACCGCGGAGAAGGGACGGGGGGTTGAACCCGCGTCAGTGACGGCAATGGTTAAATCCTGCATGAGATTTGTGACCCTCTCTCACGAAATCAGTCTTAACTTGCATTTTGGGTGTTTTGAGATATACACATTTCTGAAATGTACAGAGCCTGCTGATTAATTTGATATATGAATGAATGCTGTAGTGCAAAATTTGTAGAAGTTATTAGGGTTTAAAGTTGTTAAATGCACCGGTGGCCATTTTGAGAAAACAGCCTGCAAAGTTTCTGTGTGCATGTCTTGCACACCTACCTTTAGCAACGGGGGTTCAAAGTCAACCAATCAACCTGATATTTTACATGGTGGTTCAGTAAGTCCATCACTATGTGTAAAACCTCACATTAAGTTGCTAGCTAGTCAGGATCTTGTGATAAATAGCCCCCAAAAGTGCCATACCTAATGTAAACATGACAGATTTGGGGAAAAAATGCATTTTCATATTTTGCTATCAAACTCAAGGCATAAATAATTTCAATTCTGTTTGAGCTTAAAAGTATATTGCTATAATATATTTAGGCAAAACATGTATGAAAATTCTCTGTAGCACTCTTATTTAGTGGCAAATGTTATCTAAAATTAGATTGCGGACGCGTTCAAGGAACATGAAAACCACCATCACCAAGGCAAAATAAAAACCATCATTTCAAAGACTGAATTTCAATTTACATCCAATTTATGAATTTGCCAATCACTTTATTTCATTTTTTGTCATTTATACCCACTTATGACTGATTCAAACTGAAAGGACACTAGAGAGAAATTATCCTTAAAACATGCAAAACAGAAGTCGCAGTCAGCTGCCTGGTGTCCCAGACTGAAATGAATGCTATTTACTACCACTACCCTGCAAAATGAAGTCACAAAAGCTAAAAACAAATCTACAAACTGTGTATTAGTAGTTCCACATTCATATATAAATTTGTAAACATGCAACAACTTAAAACAACAACACAATATTTACTTACAGGTTGCAGAAGAAATGTAAAAAAGGAAAGTCCTCACGTATTGCAGGCAGCATACCACTTCGCAAAATACATCCCCTTCAGTATCCAACTATCCACTCAAGCACAGCACACTACACCACACAAGCACAGTAACCACACAAGCACAGTAACCAGACAGTTGTCTTTGCACATTGGAAATCAGCTGTGAGGAGTAGGGCACACAATGTCACACTTGTTGTCTCGGGCGTAGTCCTGAATGTGTTGAAATAGGTACTGTTGTATGTCTCTGAAAAGTCCAGGAACTGGTATGATGGCTGCCAGTGCCATGGTGGGGGGGGGGGGGGGGGGGGGGGGGAAGTGAGCAACATGGCCAGGAACAGCCAGCACCTTGTCCTCTTCAGCGTCGGTGATGCGGGTAGTCTTGTAAAACACCTTTCCATGGCGACTGAACCTGAAGCGTCCAACAGACTTGATCCCATTCAAGCTACTCCTTGTCCTCCTATGCACAGTATTTTTTTAATAAAGCGCACCACGCGGTCTGTGTCGTGGAGCGTCAAGCTGAGGGTGTTGTTCTTTTGCCCCCAGCCTTTTGTCATGTTCGCATCAGTCCCTGTGCCTGGTAGTGCTTTGAAAGGCGTGTCAGGATTTTTGGCTGATACTGAAAACAGAAACAAAAACAATAATGAAGTCAGAAAACAGCAACAAAAACAATAATGAAGTCAGAAAACTGAAAGAAAAACAATAATGAAGTCAATGAAAATAAACTGTCATTGCTCACTAGACACAACACATGAATTTGCATGATTCTGTTTAGTGCTTAAAATGATGTATTATACATACCCAGCGTTCATGCTGCTCATTCCAATTGCTGCACTGTCTTCAGTCCGTTCCGCATGCACTCACTCAGAATGCTGGGGATCATCCACTCCTTTGCATCTGAACAAAATAGTACAAAATCATTTTAAACTGTCTGTTTATGTGAGCCATTTCTATATTGCCATTAGTAGTACAATTAGCCTATTCATCTTCTGTTGAGAGTTGGTCACACACACACACTCCACACACACACTCCACACACACACACACACACACACACACACACTAATGATCATACATCTGCATTCAGAAATGATGCACATACCTCGATCAATGTGTTGAATTGAGAGTTGAAGACTGATGCAGCCGTTGCTTCTTCGCTTGTTTCTCGATCGGCCGGTTCAAACTCAAAATCGTTGTATGAGAAGCTATCGTCGTGATGAGAATCGGCAACGAAATAGTCCGTGATCAGGTCGCTCAATTCTTTCTGATCTGCAGGCTTTTTTTTGCCTGATTTACAATAGTTTAATCGAGTCTTGCTTTCATTTTTGTGTGTTGTAAACAGACGAAAACTGAACAGCGGAACAGGATGCAGTTGTTTCCCTTAGTCTTGTCTCAGCCAATCAGAATGCGTGTAACTTCATCGTTGCCATGCCGCTAAGTGTTCTACTCTCTGATTGGTCAGAATCGAACATTTGTGTACGCCCTTTTTTCCTTATTTGGGAGGAACACATCCGTGTAATTTAGAACACAACCCAAGCCCGCGAAAGCGCGGACAAAGGCCTTTCCAACGGTATATAACTTGATGGGGTTTTGTAGGGGATGCAACGTGTTCTGTTAAATGGGTCATTTTGCACAAAACAAAAGAATAATTGGGGCCGAGCTCAGACTTTTAAAATCATTATAACCTATTTAATGGCATTTTTCATGATAAAGATTTTAACCATACGATACTTTGGTGTATGTAGAATACATTTCTGCAAAAAAGTGAAAATGACCCAGATTGACCCCCACCACATATTACTGCGTGTAGCGCTGATCGGCTCGCTGCGAGTTAAGACTGGTTTCGTGAGAGAGGGTCACATTTAAGTTAATACCGACTGAGCTAAGGGGAAATATGAATAAACTGAGGTTATTATAATTAAATGCAAATCACAATCTTGTTAGTGTCTATCGACTATCATCGCTTTGGACTAGCGCAATGATTTAGCTACGGAGGACGGATTACTTCATAACTGTGTACTCGGTATGTATTTTCCCCAGATCACTTGTTCTGTTGGAGTCCCGGAGATCGCGTCAGTTTCGCCGACATTAAATTCAAGGTGACCTCCGATCTCTCCAAAAATGCAGCGGTTTTAATTCTAGTTATGTGGTTCTTTGACGTCTTTATCTTGTAAAAAACGTCCAAGTTCACGATCGCTACTCTTTACCGAGGCCACCTCTGCTGCACAAAATAGCGGCTGCAGCAGACGAACCCAGTTGCGTATCACGTGTTCGCTTCATCTTGCATTCAATCAATTAGCATGAATTGGAAGGTCTTACTATCAGGTATCTTTGTACCAGGTTTGGGATGAAGTATTTGAGAACTAAAGGCTATTTCTGACCTATTTCCTGATCTCTTGTGACTCTTGACCTTTCTGAGAAGTCATCCAAATTAGTATGGGATGGAAGTTAGAATTTGAGAAAAAAATATTTTTTGTCAAAAAAGGCAATTTTTTTTAAAAACCTATTTCCTGATCTCTTTCTGAGGGGTCAACCAAATTAGTATGCACAGAGAGGTCTTACCACCAGGTATCCAAGTTCGGGTTTGAAGTTGTGAATAGTATTTGAGAAAACAAATTTTGTCAAAATATGGCTATTTTTTTTTTAACCTATTTCCTGATACCGTGTGACCTTGACCTTTGAGAGAGGTCACTCAAATTGGTATATTTAGAAATGTCTTGCAACAAAATATCCTTGAGCCAAATCTGAAGACTGTGTCTCCAATAGTCTCCAAGAAAATGCCAATGTTAAAGTTTACGACAGCCGATGGTGGACGGCTGACTGATGGATGACACCTGGCCCAAAACACTCATTTTTGCTTCGCACGTGAGCCAAAAACTACAATTCTATAAAAAAAATTAAAAAATGGCATGTTTTACATACTGTTGTGACCCTTGAACTTCGAGAGGTCATCCAAATCAGTATGCATAGAAAGGTCTTACCATCTGTGATGAAACTCTATGCGCACGCATAGGGTTCACACAGTGGGTTTAATACGGCACTGTTTTGTTAGTGGTTTGTCTTGTGACAACTATTCTGTGTGGCATGAGACCCACTTGAAATCTTAAAGGAATGTTTGGCACAGGGAGTTTTTAGTGAGTTTAGGTGAACAGCGCTGTAGAAACGTCAGTACGGGGCTTTACTGTCAGTGAGGACAGACGTGTGTGAGATACCTTAGCCCGTATTCCAAGACTCTGAAACCTAGAATTCAGGTATGTTTCTATATGTATTATTGATGGTTACTGCGTTAAGGATAGTATGCATTAGTAGGAGTTAATTCGGTTGTGTAGTATTGACTGGTTTGGTTCAGTTATGTTGGTTTGAAATTCATTGAGGCAACCCGTGTTTTCTATGTAGTTATTTACCGAGATGGATAACTAAGGTGAGGTGTGTATGCCTAAGTCGTTATGAAGGCAGTACGTGGATAAGTATAGTCTTTAGTCTGTTTCAAGGTAGTGACTGAGATATGGGGGTGTTACGAAAGTAGTCGGATTATGAAGCACGTGTGTGTGTGTGAATGAACGTGCGAGTTATTTGTATCAGCCAGGTTAGTTAATGTATCTCATATTATCCAATATGTGTGTGTGTTTAGCAAGTGTTACAATTTAGGACTTTATTATTGTTCAGAGTGCTTGTCGAGAGTGGAGCGACGGACGCCGAGACGTCATTCACCAGGGACCAAATGCGAGGTCATCTCTCCATCTCTTCACTCAGGGAGTGAGCGACCCGTGCCGAGACACCCGGGTCACAGCAAG
The DNA here is from genome assembly GCA_036245525.1 of Semisulcospira habei. Taxonomy (NCBI): domain Eukaryota; kingdom Metazoa; phylum Mollusca; class Gastropoda; family Semisulcospiridae; genus Semisulcospira; species Semisulcospira habei. The sequence goes on from BTPG01000005.1 coordinate 37,141,561, forward strand.
GACTGCGCTAAACAAAAGCAATGCCCTGTGCTGGTGTCACAATTTATAGGCTGCTCAGTGTATCACTAAACACATGATCATCTTCTTCACACGATAACACAGATATAGATTTACTAGTTAGGAAGACTCATAACATCTGTTGGTCCCTAATGCCTGCATTGCCATATGAAGATCTGTGTCAAGGAGACAACAGCATGGGTTCTACTGGTGTATAGCCAATGCCTCAGACAATAGCTTTCACCTCCAGTGCCAACTGCAGCCACAAGGATCATTTATGTTGGCTCATGTTTAGTGGCCCATTAGAAAAGTTGCCATGTTGATCAGTCACCCTTCAGATCAGACCCTTCAGAAAAGTCAGCCTTGAGCTGTCATGGTAAATATATGCGCTGGAATAAGCATGCAGTGTTTTGAAAACTATAGTGAATGTGTTTGACCTCGGAAGTGAAAAGACCATTAATTAGACTGGGTGGGTTTGAAGTCCTCCAGTCAACCCCTCTCCATGGTAGACTAGATAGGCTCATAACAGCCAGTGGCACATGTTAGTAACAGTTCCCTTTTGTTCCTCCCTTGCGACTTGCCCCCACACACACACGCAAAACTCAGTATATCGCGGAAGAATATATAGCGATCCCATTTTATGGACCCCAGTAACCGCAATATATCAAGTCAGAGCTGTATGTGACATAATTGTCCATGGATGACAGTATTTGCATGCATGTGTCTGTAAGTGTGTTCGACGAGTATGCATGTGATTATGTGCAAAGTTATCATATTTGCACATGTTTATTATTTTCATAAGTTCTTATGTGTGTTTTAATGTCGAAGCCTAAAGAAAATTTCCATCTCATGGACAATAAAGTGAATTGTATTGTATTGTATCGATGGGGATATATACCAAGCACCCACTGCATTCTTACAACCGAGTTCTAAGAACCAAGTAGCAGTCCTGATTCTGAATGGTGCAATTCTACACGTGTTTTGAATGCTCAGGATGAAAATCTTAAAATTAGGTTAGAAAGTTTCCCACATTTATACACGGTAAGTAATCAAGCATTGTAAAGTAACATAGAGCCAGCAAGACATACATTCCTATGAGCCTCTGCACTTTACTGAGGCACATAGAGATGATGGGCAGACCCTCCATGATCGAAGGACTGTCATAACTTCAGCAGCAGATAGTGCTCAAGAAAAGTAGGGGATGTTAAGTTTTCACTGAAATTATCACACATTTTCAAAGTCGGTATGTCAAAGACTAGCCAGCCTATACTTTCACAAAAATATTTTTGGTGTATGAGTCATGTGGTTAGATTGGCAGACATCAAAATGGAATTAGTGGCCATGCTGGCTATTCCTATGAAAATATTTCAATTTTAAAAACAAACATAAAAATAAAACAAGAATAGCAAAACCCTTAGGGCTCACGTGTACGATTGATTCAAAATGTTGATAAAAACTAAGATTCTATGCAAGACTCATTCAAACTTTGATAAAAACTAATATTATGTATCAAAATTTGGCATTTTCATGCATCAACTTCTTGTGACCCTTGACCTTAAGGTGGAGTCATCCAAATTAGTACGCATAGAAAGGCCTTATTGTCGGGTATCTCCGTACCAAGTTTGGGTTTGATGTTGAAAATAATATTCAAGAATTTTTGTGAAAATATTACTGTTACCTATTTCTGGACCTCTTTTGACCCTTGACCTTTCCAAGGGGTGAACCACACTAGTAAGCACAGAAAGGTAAAAACCATAAGGTATCTCTGGACCAAGTTTGGGCTTGAAGTTGAAAATAGTATTTGAGAAAAAGCAATTTTTGTCAAAATACCACTGGACCTTCTGTGACCCATGACCTTTCTGAAGGGTCATCCAAATTAGTATAAACAGAAAGGTCTTACCATCAGGTATCTCTGCACCAAGTTCCTGCTTGAAGTTGAAAATAGTATTTGAGAAAAAAATACTGCTGGACCTTCTGTGACTCTTGACCTTTCTGAAGGGTCATCCAAATTAGTATACACAGAAAAGTCTTATCATCAGCTATCTCTGTACCAAGTTTGGGCTTTAAGTTGAAAACAGTAATTGAGAAAAAAAAATTGGGTAAAAATATGACTATTTTTTACCTATTTCTGGACCTTCTGTAACCCTTAACCTTTGGCTTGTACCAGCGAAATCCGAGTTGTCTCAAAATGTATGCATTTCTCACAAATTTGTCGACCCTCTGTAACCCTTGACCTCTGTAAGGGATCGACCAAATTAGTATGCATAGAAAGGTGTTATCATCAGCTACCTTTATGCCAAATTTTATTGAAAAGTTGCCCAAAACATTGTTAAAAACTACAATTCTATTAAAAACTGGCATTTTTCACACACTTGCCAACCTCCTGTGACCCTTGACCTTTCCGAGGGTCATACAAATTAGCATGCATAAAAAGGCTTTATCATCAGGTATCCCTATACCAAGTTTGGGTCTAAAAAAGGTAAAATAGTATTGGAGGAAAAATAACATTTTTTGTCAAAATATGGTTTATTTTTTTACCCTTTTCTGGACCCCCCATGACCCTTGACCTTTGCAAGAGGACCAGTAAATTAGTATGCATAGAAAGGTATGATCATCAGCTACCTTTGTGCAAAATCTGACTAAAAAGTTGGCCAAAACTTTGATAAAAACTACAGTTCTATTAAAAACTGTCATTTTTCACACATTTGCTGACCTCCTGTGACCCTTGAACTTTACGAGTGGTCATCCAAATTAGTAGAATAGAAAGGTCTTACCATCAGGCATCTCTGTACCAAGTTCAAAATAGTATTTGAGGAGAAACACTTTGTGTTAAAATATGGCTATTTTTGATCCCTTTCTGGACCCCCTGCGACCTTGACCTTTGAGAGATGTCACTGAAATTGGAATGTTTAGAAAGGTTTTACCACAAAGTACCCTTGGGCCAAGTTTGAAGTCTCCAAGAAAATACCCACATTAAAGTTTACCACTGACGACAGACACCAGTCCCAGACAGACAGATGGCCCATTACATAGACTTACTTTTGTTATCGCATGTGAGCCAAAAAGTAGACAGGTGCTCCCATGATACTAATACAAAGAAGAAGACAGTGGTAGAAATCAAAGCTGAATGGTTATAACAAAGGTAGACCCTGGGGTGGCTTATCTTGACCGTGTCAGGCCTGATAAGCTACATACGTCAGTATTGAGAGCTCAAAACTAGCCAGGGGTTTCCATTCTGACACCTAGCTTTAACTTTGCCTGTGTGCAAGTCACACCTGTGAGCATTCATCGATGACTACCAAGTGGAAGTGATTTTCATCCAACAGGCGGAGAGCTGAGTCAGGTGCTGCAGAAGTCAAAGTCACCAGCACGACATCGGCACGGACTAGTATGCTGCGTGTAGCCGCCTCCTCCCGCCGTCGCACCTCACGACGCAGCTGCTTCATTTCCACACGCACCTCTGCTCTTGCTCCACCATGACTGCTTCGCAGCTGGGACTGAAGGCAAAACAGCATATTACATGCATGCACAACAATATTGCAGCTTCATCTTTCCATATTTTCTCTCCCTGACAAAACATGCACTGACATGGGTCATGTAACAGCGAGTGCAGACAAAACGGCACATGCAACCACAGATTGTGGGAAAAAAAGACCTCATATATTACGTCAAGTGGTTGGTTACATTTCGTAACATTGTATCGAATACGCCTAGAGGGTAATGGAAATTTGTAGTTGGATCTCGAGTATTCTTTTTCATGAATATTAGTAAGTTTTGGTTACGTTTTCTTTTCTGATTGGTTGAGTTGTGTGAATTTGCTGGATTGTTCTGGAAATCTGTAATAGTATAAAAAAAAATGGTGTTAAGAAATATGTGTGTACATTGTATGAGAGACGCAGTGTGTCAAAAATGTTGATGCATTGTAGATCAGTGTTGGTGCATTTGTGGATGCATTGTGTGGAGATTGCATTGCTGCAATAAAACTGTTACTCCAGTGTGGTCTACATTTCTGTGCCATGTGTGATGAGTTGCAGCTGAGTGAAGTTTCTTTATGTGCGCATGTCTGGTGTGATTGCATCATACTATGACTACCATGTAACACTTCTGAACAGAGAAGATGCTGCGTGGCTAGGGAAGGGGTGGCCAAATGCGAGTGTAAGGCCATGTTGTAAGATGACACAGCTCTGTTCCGCACACCTGGCCTGGACCAAACTCAAACCACAGCAACTGAGAGCAAGAGCATCTCCTTCCCACAAGGACAAGTTGGCATGTCGACCCGCAAACCTCCACTTGTGCCTGGGTGGCAGCCACGCTGCTGCCATGGGGCCTAGGCTAGCTGTGGACTGGCAGACAGAGGACTAATCCTTAACCATTTGCCTACTAAGTAACTTTTATGTCTCTGTACTCTGCACTTACAAACCAGATAGACGAGGCTAGTGCTGGTAGAACAGTGCCTGATAGGAGGGAGCAGGGGATCTAACGGTTTGTATGTCCAGCGCTGAGTAATTCCCCTTGGTACGTGTACTGTTCTGCCAGCGCTAGCCACACTGATCTGGTTTGTGAGCATTCTAAAACTCAAGGCAAAATTTGTATAATGACATTGTTGTGTATTGTCTTGTGCATCTGCTGTGGGATTTCAGGGTACTTACCCGACCACATTTATGAATGCGAATACGATTATCTTTATTGTCCCAAGATGGGAAATTTGTTTGCAGTTGAATTTGTTTAAAACAGATGTAAAAACAACAAATGTGAACATAAAACAAATAAATACATTTGACTGACTAGGACACACCAACTGATTACAGTGAGTATGTGCACGTATTTAACATCACAAAAATCTGTAATGTTAATATCCACCTAGAAAGAAAACGTGCTTAAAAACTGAGATGACACTACCTTATACCATGCACACAATACAGATGCATGCACACACACAAACAACCCACACACACACACCTGCATATCACATGACATTGCAAATTTATAGACCTGAGGCTGACATACTGACCGTCTTCAAATGAGGCCATGACTATAGGTCTATGCCATGGCATCATTTAGGAGATGGATAGATGATGGCACGAAAGAACGACGTCTGCAATTTGTTTTGCGCATCACAGTTCTGTATCTCCTGGAGGAAGGCAGCAAGGTATATTCTTCGGATAAAACATGAGTATCATCAGATACAATGTGGAAGGCTTTGTTAAGCTTCTGCTTCTCATACAAAGAAGAAAGGCAGGGCTGCTGAACACCAGTTATCTTGCTACTGATGTTAATAATGCGCTGGAGCTTACTCTTATCTTTTAGGCTCATGTTCCCAAACCAACAGACACATGAGAAGGTGAGTGCACTTTGAATAAAAAACTGATAAGAGTTAAAATACAGTTGTCAACATTAAACTATTGCAGCTTCCTCAAAAGATACAGGCGCTGTTGGCCTTTCTTGTGCAAAACATCACGCTGTCTGTCCCATTTAAGTTTGTCATCAATGGTGGTTCCGAGGTATTTGTACTCAGTCAACTTTTCAACTATTTCATAAAAAATGACAGTGTACGACTGCGTTTGAGGGTTTTTCCTGAAGTCTATGCAAATATCTCTCGTTTTGGAAACATTGATGCACAGAAAGAAGTCATGGCACCAGTCCACAAAATCATGCACGACTGGACCGTGACTGGTTTTGTCATCATAGAGCAGGCTCAGCAGACCAGAAACGTCTGAGAACTTAATCAAATGCCTGTCACTGTGCACTCCTGCAGTCATCTGTGTACAATATAAATAAGATTGGTGAAAGCACACAGCCTTGAGGTGAGCCTGTAGAAACAGATTTAACTTAGACAATGTGCTGTTTACCCAAACTCTTTGCGGTCTGCACACGAGGAAGTCTACGATCCACAAGGTCAAACTGTTCCTTAGCTTAAAATCACAAGTAAGTTTCCTGAAGAGCAAGTGTGGTAGGAGCGTGTTAAAATTCTAGCATGAGTTTTACCCTTTTCAAGGTGAGTGTTGATAAGGTTCAAGAGCGTGGCATCCTCGACTCCTCATCCAGGCCTGTACGTGAACTGTAGAGGGTCCAATAAATGTGTTGTACAATTCATGAGGTAAGATTTGACTAATTTTTCAAAGGTTTTCATCACAAGAGATGTCAACCTAATAGGCCAAAAATCGTTTAGTACAGAAGTAGTGCACCTTCTTGTTTGTGTATGTGTGTTTATCCTGACTACTTCCTAAGTTCCAGAAAAAGACAGGGGTTAAAAGCTTGACCTGTTGCATTCTTTTTAGGATGTACATGATCATCTCGTTCTTTACCTGCGGATTTTTCTGTGGGCTGGCGATTGGGTGCCTGATAGGAGGGGGCAGGGGATCTTACTGTTTGTATGTGCAGTGCTGAGTAATTCCCCTTGGTATGTGTATGTACTCTGCAACTAAGTAAAGAGTTCATTTTTGGATCGGGTGTGCATGCCAAGCAACGGCTTTTAAGGACACATTAAGCACTAAAAATAGCTGAGCACACACACACTGCAAGCGAGCCTCAGCTAGGTGGATCTCACCGCTGAAAGTGTTCTAATGTAAGTAATCTCAGGGCGACTGAAACCGACATTCATAGGCAAAGAGTTAGGTAGAACTTGATGAAGGTTGATTCTGGGAGCCAGGCTACTGCCAAAACAATGTCACTGGCTGCGCCATTATGCAATAGAACCACTTTTACATAGGAAACAGCCCCACACCATGTCAGTCTTACCGCACTAAGCTTTCTGGGATACCCTAGTACACCGCTCCAATTTGGGGAGATTTGGTCTTTGTCCAAGTCATGAAAACAGATTCCAAACCAGATGCTTTTCACTCACCAAACAAACTTTTTAATTCAAACATTTTCTGATTTTTAAACACTCGGTTTTACCTTTACATCGTTGCCCATGAAATGAAAACAAGAGCTGAAGCATGTAAACTTTAGCACTGGATGTCTGAATGTCATTGTGTATTGACTGTACTCTGTGGACAAGTTTATTCTGTTGACACAGTTTATGTGGCAAAACCTACATTCATAAAATTGACATCATGGACTTCCCATATAACTGGACTCTCATCTCATTTAGATGACGCTTTCTTTTGTGTCCCAAACTTTGACATCACACATGTATCCATTTGCTGTGTAAATTCCCACAGTCCAGGGGCTGGTTGCATGACAAGGGAGCTTAATTAGATGCTAAATCTCCATGATAAGGCCTACCTGCAAGACAGCATGATTAGCTAAATGGAATGCATGTAGGTTACATGGAGAATGTTGGTAAGTCATAGAGAACCCGGCATTTTGCTGTCTATGACCATGTCATCCAAGAGATGTTAAACTATTCAGTGAGAGCGTTTGTTTTCATATAATCTGTATCAGTTTTATGTGATGAATAAAAGAGTGAAATGTAGCCAATTGCTTGTATAGTTGCAAATGAGATCAACTGAGCAAATGCGATCTTGGAAGTTAAAATCAGACAAATGCAATGGTCATTTTTTTTACACCCTATCTAACCGTTATTAGTGCTGCTCAGAACAACTCTAACATTTCCATTAAAATTTAGCTGTTAGTCTAAAATGCATCCATGCAACCGCAGTTAGATTAGGTTTTAGCTAACTTCAAATTGTAGGAGACAGAGTCTGACGGTGACAGGGCTAACTGCATGCTGCACAAGGGGCAACAGGTTTGTCTGCTTGCATGAATGAAATAATTTACCAGTATTGCTGAGAATTTTTTTTGGGGGGTCAGAAAATGGTTATTTGTGACCCTTGACCTTTCCAAGGGGTCATCCAAATTAGTATGCATTTCCAAGGGATCAACCAAATTAGTATGCATAGAAAGGTCTTACCATCAGGTATCTCTGCACCAAGTTTGGGTTTGAAGTTGTGAATAGTATATGAGAAATAAAAATCTTTTGTCAAAATACAGCTATTTGGACCTAATTCCTGAGCTCTTGTGACCCTTGACCTTTCCAAGGGGTCAACCAAATTAGTATGCATAGAAAGGTCTTACCAGCAGGTATCTTTGTACCAAGTTTGGGTCTGCAGCAATTTTGTGAAAATATGGCTATTTTGGACATATTCCCCAATCCCCTGTAACCATGATTTTTAAGAGAAGACATTCAAATTGGTATGTTTAGAAAGATCTTGACACAAAGTATCCTTGGTTCAAGTTTGAAGACTGTGGCTTGAATAGTCTCTGAGAAAATGCCAACGTTAAAGTTTACCACAGACAATGACAAACGATTGACCAATGGCCCATAACGTAACTCACTTATATCTTACTTACTTACTTACTTACGCCTGTCACCCCTACCCGGGTATAGGCCGTCGACGAGAGACCTCCAGCAACTCCTGTCCTGTGCTTCTCCTTCGATTCTACTCCAGGTGGTTCCCAGTCTCTTGATGTCTGCTTGGAGGTCTCGACACCAGGAGTTTCTCAGCCTACCTCTTTTCCTCTTTCCCTGGGGGTTCCATGACAATGCCTGCCCAGTGATACTGGAAGCTGGCTTTCTCAGACTGTGACCGATCCATCCCCATCTTCTTTGCCCAATTTCATTCTCTGCTGTTATCTGCTCTGTTCTCTCCCAGAGTCTGACGTTGCTGATCTTCTCTGGCCAGTGGATTTTCAAAATTCTTCTAAGGCAACTGTTCATGAAGGTCTGTACTCTGTTGACTGTGGTTTTTGTCAATCTCCAAGTCTCTGCTCCATATAGGAGAACTGCTTTTACATTGGAGTTGAAAATCCGGACTTTGGTGTGTTGTGACAGCTCTCTGGAACTCCACACTTTTTTCAACTGGAGAAAGGCTGCTCTGGCTTTACCGATTCGTGCTCTGACATCTGCATCAGTGCCACCTTTTTTGTCTATGATGCTCCCGAGATAGGTGAAGGACTCCACCTCCTCCAACAAGCAAGACTGGTTCTTCCCTGGTTGCGTTCAGCCTCATTGTCTTTGTTTTCTGTTTGTGAATGGTGAGGCCCACTTGGGACGAGATGTCAGCAAGCCTCGTGGTCTTGTCCTGCATTTGTTGATGAGTGTGGGACAGTAATGCCAAGTCATCTGCAAAATCGAGGTCGTCAAGCTGTGTCCACAGTGTCCACTGTATTCCACTTCGCCTGTGCTCTGTGGTCATCTTCATGACCCAGTCTATGGCCAGTAGGAAGAGAAATGGAGACAGCAGACACCCCTGCCTGACACCAGTTCTGACCTGGAGCTCCCTGGTGAACTGCCCTTCGTATTTCACGCGACATGTCATGCCATCGTAGCTGCTCTTGATCAGGCGGATGAGCTTTGTGGGTACACCGTAGTGTCGTAGGAGTTTCCACAGAGTCTCTCGGTCCACGCTGTCAAATGCTTTCTCATAATCCACAAAGTTGACGTACAGCGGGGAGCTCCACTCCAGAGACTGTTCCACGATGATGCGGAGAGTGGCGATCTGGTCTCTACATTATCGGTTCTTCCTGAATCTTGCTTGCTGGTCTCTCAGCTGGGGGTCAACGGAGCTCTTCATTCTCTCTAGGATGATCCTGTTGAAGACCTTTCCTGGTACTGACAGCAAGGTGATTCCTCTGTAGTTGGAACACTTGCTGAGGTCGCCTTTCTTGGGAAGCTTGATTAGGTACCCCTCCTTCCAGTCAGCCGGCATCACCTCCTCTTCCCAGATCTTTCCAAACAGTGGGTACAGCATCTCCACTGTTGTCTCTAGGTCTGCTTTCAGAGACTCCGCTGGGATGCCATCTGGCCCTGCTGCTTTGCCGTTCTTCAAAAATGCCACTGCTCTTCTGATCTCGTCCCGGCTGGGTCTGTCACAGCTGATGGGTAGGTCGGTCTCTGCCGGCTGGATGTCTGGGGGGTCGGGTGGGCTAGGTCTGTTCAGTTCACTTATATCTACTTCGAGATAATTATTTTAAAGACAATATCCTAAAGTTTCAAGCTTTTTTGACCACAAATGAAGGCTCTAGTCACTGTCACACACACACACACACACACACACACACACACACACACACACACACACACACAGTACTATGGTGCTAGATCTGCGTTCAACAGCAATGCTAGCATAGTTGGACATGACGTAATTTTATCTTGTTACTACAATGTTACAGTTTGACGCATGCCTGCTATGTCATCACGTACTTGTTACTGAACCCACTGCGGCCAGACCCATTTCAAAGTCTACCTTATTTTCAATATGGTAGACAAAAACAGTACAAAATCATTACAATTACAAAATATGTACAGGAAATGAACAAATGCATTAACCGCAAACAATAACTTATGATCTCTCAGGTGCAGCAATGATCTCTCATTCAGCAACACATATTCAATATCAAGAGCTAACTAGCAGTGCAGAAAGTAGGGAGAATTTAGAAAAAGAAAATAACACATGAATGGACCAAGGGTTGACAGAAACATAAGCCCCAGAAAAAGAACAACACCTACCCTGGAACAAACAAGATGGCATAAACCATACCTACAAAATCCAGACCAAAAAGGTGTCTGCCAAGTGTGTAAAATGAGAAAAACTGAAAACACAGGTCAACAGGATTAGAGAAACTATTCAAAAAATACTTCATGAAGACACAACTTTGGCTGAGAGACTTAAAACACTTTTCAGAGAACAAGGTATCACTATTGCGAGTTTAATTACTCCTCTTGGATTTATTATCAGTACTGTTGTGTTGGCCGTCTCTGGTGGTGGTGGTGGTTCTCTGCCTCCAGCACCACCTAGTCCACCAGCCCCCACTGACCCAAAAGATTTACAGTCGTGGGTAAAGAAACAGTTGTCACATATATCAGACTTGCTTAAGAAATTGGCTGTGAAAGCAATGGATGCTTTGCTTGGCATAATTGGCACAGTTGTCAGTTGGCTTATCAGTACAGCAGCGAAAGTAGTTTGGTTTATGGCAGAACATGTGTGGGTCTTTCTGGTTACAGCAGGAGGATTAATAACTGGGTATTTAATGAAACAGGTAAAGAAGTAATACCCCTAATCCAGTAAGACCTATTACCAATGCAGTTCTCTCTGACTCATGTGTGTTTGGTGATGGTGTTGGATCCAGGGCTGTTACTGTCTGTACGGGTGCCGGGGTCAAAGCCGGGGCTGTTACTGTCTGTACGGGTGATGATGTTACTGGTGTTATTAGTGGTTTTACTGTCTGTACATGTGTGGTTGTTGCCCCCAAGTTTACAGATTGATTGAGTCCTAATTTCTGGTCACGACCAGCAACAATTATTTCATTATTATAATTTGTTATTGTACCCATTTGGAGTTGAAGGTCAGATGGTAACATGTATAACCCGATGCCAACTACAAAGTCAACTTTTGATCTCGCATATCTGAGAACATCTTGGTATCGTTGTATGCTTGATGGTAGATCAACCACTGAATTAATTAATTGAATCTTCTAGATTTGCGAGAAACTGTTTTTGTGCTTCAAATTTGCCACTCCCGGTTAAAATGTTTGATTTTGTTAATGATTGTGCACCTAGTAAACACCACACATATGTTCTGATTGAATCATTTATGCGCTCGACTCCTGCTTGAGTAAACCCGTCACTTTTGTCTAAGACAAATGTAGTCCAGGCATTAGACCGTTTCTGTTCTATTGATCCTAACCAGACTTCAGATTTTGTTGAGAATGAAGTGTAACCGGGGTAGTAATCTTGAGGATATTGTCTGTGACTCATAGCGTAATACAATGTACCCATGCCATTGTGATCATCAAGTTTTTGTGTGAAGTCATACCCGGCACTGATGTTAAATTCATTACAGATGTGTTCAAATGCTTTCATATCCATGGGGTTGTTATACCTGTTGAAACTGGATTCAGTGGGTAGAGGGGTATGGAGTTCTGACGGTATTCTTCTAAGCTGGTAATACGTGTGGAAACGATACACAGACCTAATAAGTTTGTTTGAGTGATTCAAATGGTCTGTAAAAGGAACACCACATCCTGTAGTTGAACACAGAATAGCGAAGTTAAGTTGGTTTTGAAACATCTGTAGTGGGTTTGAAGACCATTTTCTTGCAGTAGTATCGTCTGTAATTGGAAGGTTTATGTAATGATCAAAGGGGTTAGGTACTTTCAATTGGAATAAATCTTGTTCAGACACAGCTATATCAAACTGATTTAGGTGAATTATTTTCTGTTCATAAGTAGGTGCAACATTATACTTGGCATCCACATTAAATTGAAATGCGTTTGTAGTGGTAATGGTTGGTGATTTAAATTCCATCATGTTCTTTTTTATGAGATAATAAAAATGTTTATTACCTTAACAAATCTTGACACAAGCAAACCCGTGTGGTTAACTAATGGAATTGATAATCGTGATGGTAGCAAGGCTGTAGCTATCCATGAAATGTTCTACACTGTAAAGGGGTTTAATGTAACAGATGATACAAGTTATTATGTAGCTGATGGCATGAGTATTGGTGATACTTTACGATCTGGGTATTGACTTTTGTACTTTAGCTGAATGGCTACAAAATGGATTTAAAATTAAAGCAATTTTAAATCCAGCTACCTTACTTGTTACATTGGAATTTCCAAAAGGTAGTGAGTATTCATTATCAATTAGTCTTGGAAGGTTACTTGGTTTTTTAGTTACATTTCCAGATGAAGACTGGGCATTATCAACATTACCATTCACACATCTACTAACACCAAAAAAAGATAAAATAACTGGAAAACACCCTGTTCATTTGTCAGTACACACAGTACTAAATGTTTATTTGAAAGAACTAAACACGACTGAAAATGTTCACAATGGAAAGCCATCAACTTTGTTGAGATGCTTGCTGACTGGAACTGCACCCTATTGTGAAAGTGTGGCTGTTAGATTTCCTAATTTGCAGTTTAAGAAATTAGGTTCTAGTTTCTTTAAGTCACTGTGTATATCTGTAACTAATCAAGATGACAAACCAGTTCTGATGCATGATTTTAGTGTTGTGTTAGAAGTTAAATAATTTTATTTTTGTTTATAAAAAAAGAGTATTGGTCCAAAGTAAAAAAATTATACCAGTCACGTGTCCAGTAACAGAGCTAAACGATTTGGCTCATGTCCAGGATTTTGAGAAGGAGGGGGAGGTCGGAAATGTATATGGTTTTGAACTTGATTCTTATGGCATGTACAAGCGAAAAGTAATAGATGACATGAAGGAAGGCACAGAAAGAACATTTCCTTGGTCAGCTGCGTGATGTTACTGTACCTATTCCAGTAAATAATGTGCCCTACAACTTAATATGTAGTGTCGCCTCACCCCACCCTTCAACACCAAAATCTGTAGCGTCGCTGACTGTGTGCAATGTTTGTGTGACCGGTGAATGTGTATGTAAATGTTTGCTTCGTGTCAGGATGCCAAGTTCACACACACAAGCACAGTCACTTGCACTCGATACTAACTACAATAAGACATGTGAAACGAAGATCACATTTCGTACAGACTATATTGCAGTACAGGCTAATAGTGATAAAGCGACAACAAATGCCCCGGCATGAGGCCGTTTGAGAAAAATATATTCTCTGCTGGTCACAATGTCATCAGATGTTACTACAGTAGCGCAGCAAAGTACTAATATCTAAGTCGTGTCTCTAAAAAGAATGACAAAGTCCGAACAAATACCCATTGTAAAGGAAAATCTAGTAAAATAACTAAGTCGGAGAGGCCATCAGACAAAAGGTAGCCTCGACAAAAAATGTCAAAGTCCAAAGTGCCTTTTATTAAAGAAAGTCTATAAAAGTAACTAAGTCAGAGAGGCCTTTGGTAAAAGAAGACCTGTACAAAAATGACTAAGTCCAAAGCACCCTTTGTAAAAGGGAAGCCTCGGAAAATGACAGAGTCCGAGGCGCCTGTTACAAAAGAAGAGCCCCAAAAATAACAGAGTCCAAAACGCCCTTTGATAAAGGGAAGCCTCGGAAAAACGACAGAGTCCGAAGCGCCCCTTGTAAAGGAAAACCTCGGAAAAACAGCAGAGTCCGAAGTGCCTGTTATAACGGATAACTACTATCTAAAAAAAATGACAGAGTCCAAAAGGTCCTTTGATAAAGGGAAGCCTCGGAAAAACGACAGTCCGAGACGCCCGTTATCAAGGAAGACTAAAAAAAAAAATGGCAAAGTCCAAAGCGCCCTATGTAAAGAGAAACCTCGGAAAAATGGCAAAGTCCGAAGCGCCCTTTGTAAAGTAGAGCCGCCAGAAAAATGGCAAAGTCCCAGGACTAAAAAAAAACACGACAGAGTCCGGGATTCCCGTTCAAGGGAGGGCTCAGAAAAATGACAAGAGTCCAAAATGCTGGTTTGTAGAGAGAACTCTGGGAAAACGGCAAAGTCGAAACAGCAACTGTAGAAGCAGTCGTGGATAACAACCGCTCAAATCCACCTATCTCCGCAGACTGGGGCTACTGCGCTCCAACCCGTAGGGTGCCGAGCGCAGCGGAGTTTTTGCTAGTCAAAAACTCATGAGTAGCGAAAAGTGGCTCGCCCGACCAAAATCATTATGTTGATTGATTGATTGATTGTACATTGCTTAACATCCCGACAGCAACAAGGCTTTCTCAGGACGTGCCTGCACTGCTTGTGAGAAAAAAAAAATAAACAGAACATTGAATGTATGTCGCCAGCCGGTCAAATACATTAAATAAACCTAACACATGGGGCCTAAATAAAGCTAAGACCATTTAGCAACACACATCCAATATCAAGAGCTACAGGCAGTGCAGACAGTAGGGAGAGTTTGAAAAAGGCAAATACAGGTGAATGGACAAAGGGTAGACAGAAATACATGCCCCAGAATAGAGAGAAAAACCCACCCTGTGGGGCTGACCAGGGTGACCCTGGGAACTAAAAAATACCTAACCCCACCCAAGTCCCCCAGGGCAGACCCAGGTGGGGGCAAAATCATTATGTGTTACAAAATGGTAAAGCACTCTTCCATGCAATAGAACATTACTTTCCTAGCTGAATACGCTTTTGTCAGTTCTGAAACCATTACCAACACTTAGAGCCCTTCAAACACTATATTGTAGTAAAATCTTCTTGCAGATGAAAAATCGTACTTTTACAAGACTATGTAGTTAACACACAAAATCCAACAAATCTCTTGTCAGGGGAAAATACTCTGCAGTAACCAGCTGTCTGGCACCGTAGCAGAGGTCTGGAAAGAAGGGAGAAAACGACACTAGGCGAGGTGCGGTCACTGAGTACAACATCTGGCCTTTGTCTACACGTTCTGCTGTGCTACCCAGCCTCACCTCTTACTACTGGCGGCAAATGTACACACTAAATTCCAAGCTTGCAGGAGAGAAAGACAATAGGAGATCCGTAAGGCAATGAATTCAATAAAGCCACATCAGTCATTAAATTACGTCATTTTTAATAATAAAATTTTTGACCCCATTACGCCCCCGTTATTACCCAATCAACCCTTTGATTTTAAAAAAGTGACAAGCATGACTGATGCGGCCTCATTGATCTGATTATCTTACGGATCTCCTATTGTCTTTCTCTATAACTATTGTCTCTGTGAACACCTAATCATACACTGTTAATTTAAAAAATTGCGACCATGGCCATGTTTATGAACTTTACCATTACAGCTCTGCATTCATGGCTACGGTACACACTGAACCAGGAAGTTAAAATCGGCTGTAGACGGTAAAACCTCCAGTATCTGGTTGCCTTGTACCGAGTATATGGGGTTTTACATAGTCTAAGATTCTCACGAGCCTAGATTTTTATAAGTGGACACAGGTCAGATCCTCAAGAACCTCGGACTCCAGGCGTAACCCGCGTTTAAAAGTATTAGTCAACTTTTTTTGTTAGCTCTCTCGTAGCGAGTAGACTGACTGATCCTGTTTAATATTATTTTACTGCAAGTACAATTTCTGAAAAGGTGACTGCCGTCTTATAAATATGTTTACACACAGTACAAGGTCAGGCACCGTTCTATTATAAACAGATGTGCCAGCCTTGACTAGTCTTAAACCTGGTGTACACACACACACACACAAACACTCACACACACACACACACAAACAAACAAACAGACGCATAAACAAACAGACACACTCACTTACACACACACTTACAGACACTCATGTCAGTACAATTGTACCGTAAGCCTGAGTCTAATCTAACAGCTGATGTCAATAGCAGGGGACACATTCCTTTTCAATTCAGTCCCGTTGCGGCTTGCGCCTGAATTGAAAAGATCTCAGATGTCAAAGGCCTTTTCATAAATACAGCCGTTTAAATTGCTAGATAATGACAAAGATTAACAGGGGGGACATCATGATTTGATTTTTGTACAAGTCTTAATGTACTCCTGTCTGGTTTCTGAGGAAAATCAAACGGTGGTCTGTCTGTTTGTCTCTCTCTCTCTCTCTCTCTCTCTCTCACACACACACACACGCACGCACACACACACACACACACACATACATACATACACACACACACATACACACAAGACACACATAACTACAGACAGACAAGCACGCAAACACACACACACACCTCACACACCCCCCCCCCCCCCCCCATACACACACACACACACACATAACTACAGACAGACAAGCACGCAAACACACACACACACACACAGATTGTAAGATATTTTTTCCAAGTGCATAACCGACTAAACATGCCTGACGCGAGCCATTGAAACACACCAGCCGGCGTGAGACGATAATAACGCTTATTCAATTCACGCGCTGGTGGGTAAGACTGGTGTACATATTTAGACTGTAACTAAGCTTTCAAGCTGAAAATAGACACATTACTCTCTGCTTTATACAGTCACCTGACTGAGTACATAAACAACAGATCCTCAAGAGCCGCCAAGACTTCAGGCTTGACTTCCATTGTACAACGTTTCAGTCAGCTGTACTCTCAGGACCCACATTATGAGTAGGTTGTGAAAACTTGGCGACATGCTTTTGACACAAGCAACACATAGATTAACAATTCAGTTTTGAATACTCTGCCGAACTCATGAGGGCTCCAAGATTTATGAATATTATTTTCGACATAATTTTCAAGTGATGTCTGTCGTCGCTCTTTTGTTCGGCTGAATGGGCCTGTCATCTGCTTACTAATGTTTTGTGGTTACCCTTGGTACCGTCTGTAGGTAACATGAATGACGCATTTTACCTTAACATACATGTCTCAAAGTCACCTCACACAGAGACAGGCTTGATTTTAAAGTCTATATAGATGTGCTATTACGTACCTGTCTCTTTAATCCAGTGCACAGTAACATTAAAAGCTATCATCTTGTTTACCAGCAATGAGTCACAAACACCTGCCTGTTAGCACCGAAATCAGTCTAGTCACACACACACACGCACACACACACATACATACGGGTAAACCCACCTGTGACTGAGACTTGAGAGCCCTCATCCAAATCACTCAAGTACACAATCCACGCTAGTTAGCCTCAGGCTTTAAGAAAAAAGCCATTTGAAGTCTATCTATACCATTATTTTTGAGTCAATACCCTAAAAACACGGCTATAAGAAACATTGTTAGCGAGTGTGTGCATGCACTTGTAAAAACATTTAAGCAGGTGTTAAAGTGACAAAAGTAATTACAAAATAATGTATAATTTTTTTTTTTTTTTAATAAATCACTCATTGTTTTAACAAAATCAAATAACAGCATCGTTATTCTATTATCTATTGTAATTATTTGCTCATCTTGTTATTTACCTTTTAACAAAAAGTGTACTTTAGTCAAGAATTAAAGCATAATTTAATAAAGCAAGGGAAGTAACTTTTTTGTCTTGCTGAAAGTTTCACAAAATTACTTCCCTTGTATAAACCTGTACTCAAACAAAGGAAAAAGTAATCTAAAAATTTTGTTATTGAACAGGGGTGATTCCTTCCTTTTTCTGGTGCTCAAGTCATAGGTAAAATTATCAAGTTACTGTCTATATTACTGTCTAGATGTTTCATTTGGCTCTCACATGGCCAGGGTGTGTGATTTATAATTTACTGCAAAGTCAATAATTGCCAATACTGTGTCAGGTATGTTTGCTTTAAAGGACAGGGTTACTGTTCATGACACCACAATTGAAATCTGTGAAGCATGATATTAATAAGCCCACTGAGAGAGATAATATATGACAGGCAAGTCTTGTCTGGGGTAAACTCAAAAACTATTGGCAATATTGCTGAGTGGTGTAAACGGATAAAATTACTGTTCAGTGTAACTTCCTAGAAAAACATGATTTTGCTTGATAACAATTTTAAAGTTGCCTGCAATTTTGTTTTTTGTTTTAAATTTTATTATTACAATATAAATGAACCCTGATGAACTCCTTTTATTGAATGATATCAATGCTGTAGAGAACAAAGACTTAGACTCGAAAAAACAGCGTCTTTTGTCTGTAGTTGTGTCAGGCAAATCAAAGGCTTATCTCGGTAAACAATACATGACAGAGGATATTGAATCTCTAACCTCTGACGAGCTAATCAAGCTTCATTCAAAATATGAAAACCACATCGCTTCACTAATGACTCGTGATTTGAGTCGATCTCTTGTATGCCTATACACAAAAGCAGTGAGTCACTTTCTACCTGTGGATTGTGACAGCCTATCACACGACCTTGAAAGCAATCCTATTGTTTCAAGTTCAATTGGTAAATTAGCATGCCTCATGTTTTACAAGTTTGGAAATTACCTTGCACCTGTGGTAACATTACTAGTTACTGGGAGTCATATTGATTTTTCAAAAATAAATTTTACTGCAGAAGAAAATGGACGAGACCCACACGACTCCACAACTGAACCCTGACCCTATTTTGACACAGGTTCAAACTGTGACTAAGGTTAAAAGTCCAGGCCGCGTTGAGGCAGGAAAAAGATTAGCCGAATGGAACAAGCAGAAAAAATTACAGCTTCAAACACAAACAGAAAAGGTTCATGTAACTAACCAGGTGTCAGGACCGTCAGGACCAGTGTCACTACTATCACACCCACAACAAAGTGAGAGACAAACAACTAAGTCTAACCCTGACCCTAATCCTGACCCCGAACCTCAATCAACAAAATATATAATTGCCGGATTTGTTGTCGGATTTGGTTACGTAAGGTATCAATTATACAAAAATACAAACCACAGACTCGTACAGTGACCAAAAAATCAGACACTCCAAAAACAAAACCAGAAGTCGCCACATTACCAGTAACACCCAAAGCCGTTGACCCATTTTATATGCAGTAAATAAAAATATTATTTTAACTTTTATTGCCTTAGAAAATGAGCAACTCAAAGAACATAATGAACCTTGTGTATCATTCTGCCGTAATCAGCGGACTAGCAGTAGCATATTCTATGCTAGGAAAAAATCTACTCAAAATGAAATCAGCAGACTTGAGTAGATTAGACTTTGAAGACAGCGCTAAGCTAATTGTAGTTGTAACAGCGTCGATTGCGACAAAAGATTTTCTTGTTAAGCAAGGAATTATTCCCGAAAATATTTCTATGTAAATAAAAACTATGGCGACTTTGGCAGTAATAATTGGAGGCGCGATGGTCAACGCTCTGGCATTCAGCGGCTCAAATTATCTCTTTTCAAAAGTAAGGAGAGAGGAATCTGCAGAAGAAATGAAGCGTCACAATGAGGCATCAGAGAAACTTGCACAAGCGCAACAAGAATATGAAAAGAATAGAATTGAGAAACTTGATTTCATTAATGAAAACTGAGGCTAGAAGGCCACGCACAGCATACGTTTTCAAATACAGACGAAGCAATCCGTGAGTATTTTTTAGTCACAGGTAATGAATGACATGTCTATCCCAAAACCAAAACTTAGTGACTACTATCAACCGAGTACACAACAAAGAAACGGGGAGATAATCTTTGTTCTAGTGGGAATGACATTTGTATTTTTTACTGGTCTTTATATTGCTAGAAAAAATGGCAGCCGAAAATAAACTAACAAAAATATATTACTCCCCATCAGGCTATTGGAAAGGAGCAACAGCTATTCAGAAATTACATGCCGCTGTGGGCGGAGATATAACACTCAATCAAGTCAAACAATGGTTACAGAGACAGGCAATTATACAGATATATCTTCCTGCTCCAAGAAAGATATCTAGACCCCATTTTAAAAACACTACCCCCAATGACACACATCAAATGGACCTCCTGTTCCTACCACATGATACAATAAGAAAGAAACGATACAAGTACGCTTTGACTGTCATAGACATTGCTTCAAGGTACAAAGACGCTGAACCCATATCTGACAAAACAGCTACCACAGTTGCTACAGCGTTATCAAAGATATATAGTCGAGGCCCTTTAAGATACCCCAGACTAGTGCAAGTTGATGATGGATCTGAATTTAAGGGCGCAGTTAATCAGTTATTTGCAAAGCATGGCGTAATAGTCAGACGAGGCATTCCAGGTGTACACAGATCACAGGCAATTGTAGAGAACTTTAACAAACAATTATCAGAGAGACTTTTCAGTTACCAGTATTCAAAGGAACTCATGCATGACACCCGGAACACAGAGTGGGTAAAGAGATTACCACATGTGATAAAAGCAATGAATAATGAAGGCCATCCTAAGCCTGTTGATGCTATTAAATTGAAAACAATTACAGAACCAAAAACAGGACCAACCCCAGCACCAGACACAAGTTTGTTTACTAAACAGGTGAGATATTTAAATCAGCCAGGGGAGGCTGAAAACGACGACAGACGCAGGGCAACAGACCCCATCTGGTCAACGTCTGTACACAATATAAAAAAAAATAGTCCCCGGTCCTGACGCAACAATATATTATCTGTATGACCCTGCGCCACAGAGGGCATTTGTCAGAGAAGAATTACAGATTATTCCCCCAGACACCGTTACTCATTTCAGTAACTAACTCATCAATTAATTCATCAACCAGTTCATCGGCTATGTTTTCAGATAACTTGAGCCTGTAATGTCCAGGTGCATAAGCCTTTTCCTTACTGTGAAACACTCGTTTCGTGTCCCCAACTGCAAGTGACTTCTTATGTGTTTGGATTATTTCAAGATTATGTTTGTTTGATCTCAGTGACTTGTTTGGATAATCAGGCATTAATGCACCATCTAACACTTGCTTGTAATGTTCATGACGTATGTCTTTATTTTTTATCGCTGTTTTTTTTTTATTCCTTTGGCTTTTGACTGACTACCTTTCTGATGCAGTATAGAATACATTTTGGATCTCATACCAACGTACTCAACTATTGGCACACCATTCAGTTCATCCTTAAACTTTCCAGGCACTTTCTTATTTTGTGTGCTAAACAGTGGATGGTCTTTTGGGTAGTCAGACGTGTCATACATGTGTAATTCTGTTTTCATGTCTTCATAAAAGTCTTCAGTACACACAATGATCATAGAGTCAGTGTCGGTGTATAGCAGACGACACTCAGGTTATTTTGGTTTGAAGTAATCATAATAAAATTCAAGCATCAACAGTTTTGACAACTCAAGAATTGCCATACCAATGAATACTGGCTTGTCCAGTTTAACAATCTTTTTTTTTTGAGTGACACTGCATACAATGATGAATGAAACTCTTTGTACCCTGTGTACTGTGGCTCACATCTTTGCGGTGATGAGGATTTTCCATAGTCTTTCCAAAACAGGCATTGTTCATAAGCTTAAAGAAGTCTTTGTCAAATGCAGTGTTGCCGTCTCTGGCACGCAATGTTGTGTTCTTCATTATATAATCTTTCATGAAAGCACTCTGATCAAATTGAATTCCTCTGTGAACTTTCTTTAGTACTAACCCATGCCTTATGTAAAACTGTAACAATCGATAGTGACAAACATAATTGAATTTGTCATTCAAATTCGGCACTAGTTTAGTGTCTTCTTTTTTTCCTGTCATACTCATTTTCTCAACTGCCAACGGATAATCATTATGGTAATCATGTAGATGGTGTGGGTACTCCAGGTCGACTTCAAAGATCCAACCCTTCGCATCATTTCGATCAAGATTCATAATATTGTTTGCTAACCCTGACTCTGTTACATCATACTGTGACAAATCATGCAGACAAAAGTTTTTCAAGGGCAATAACTCACACATAGCCCAGCCATACAAATTGTTAGCGTCCACATAGGTAATGAATGACCTTGACCTTCAGGGGTCAAACCCAAGGTCACCATGACCCGGGCCGTCCATATATTTATTGTTGGCTTTGGCATAATTGTTCACTGCAATACTAATACCTCCCCTCAATCCACGTTCCACATTTCACCCATCGTACGATCAGACAACAGGTCTATAGATATCTTACTGGATTTCAAAAATGCATCCCATGTCATGCCAGGACTAGTTATGTAACAAGCCAGGTCAAGCTTGTAGTGTAACAAACCCTTTTCATGGTAACTTTCAAATACGTCTGCTAGCAAGCAAACGTCAGCTTTCAAGTACTGGTCGTGGTAGTCACCAATAGTCTGACACCCTAGTTTATCCCACGCATCAAGTGCGTGTTGATATTCAGAGTCAGAAATACCTTTACCATTAAGTGTGGAATAAAATTTTTCTTTTGGTGGCAGTCTCCTTTCCTCAAACACAACCCAGTGATCAATGTACTCGTACGGATAAACACCTTTCTTAATCAAGTCTGGTTCAAAATATTTCCTTGTTATTGGATACTCAGTCAGTCCTTCTCCCAAACTAGCCAACCCTAAAGACAAATGTTGCATGGAGTCATAAAATGATAATTTGTCTAATCTAAAAGTCAAATATTTCTCAGTTGTCTGTGCAATACAACTTATGTTTTTGTAAGACTCATCTACAGCCTGCATGATAATGTGTGAATCATATCCTTTGAGATTGTGAAAAAAGATTGGTAACTTATATGTCTTAGGATCTGTTTTTAATAACAAGTTACAATTGTTATGTGCAGCACCTCTGTAACGTCCAGTTATGTGATCATGGTCACGAACTTTATCACCCCCCAGAGGTTGTTCACAAATCCAACACGTCTCAGCTGTATCAAATTTCAGTTTGTCTTCTTCTTCATTACCAAAGGCATTTGACATGTTGTGAGATACTGTACTACCTGACTATACAGATGTCTCATTTCTGTTAAAAACAAACATGCTGCATTTTCACCCCTGTAGATAACAGGCTCGGTAAGCTGACCGTCAGACCTAACAAGAATGTATCCAAAAGAACACACCACTTGGTCACTTAGTTTTATAGTCTTTGGTAATGACTCTGGAACAGGACCTTCATATGGAACAACTAGTGATTCAAAATCAGCATACACTACAAACGGCAGCTTTTGCTGATTCCCATAGTTCTTAAAATAAACTTGACTACCAGGATCTGGATACTTAAGTACAGTTTGTATGTCATCAGCCGACCTGCAGTGTAAAACATGTTTATGTGCTACTGCAATAGAGGAGAATCTTTGTAAACATCTTTTACACACTTCCTGTTTGCCATTGTGTTTTGTTGTATGCCCATGAATTAGACGTGACATATTTCTGATAATTGTGTAATGGAAGTTATCATTATCACCGGCAGGGCCTATTAGCAACATGTCAACATGCTTATCTTCTGACTGACCGTAGGTTGGAGCAAGTGGTGATACTCTAATGGGTTGTAACTTATCAACAGACTCATTATCCCATACATACACATTTACAGATATACCAGGATTTAGTTTTTCAAATAAGTCTATGTCTTCTATTTCAACAGGGAACTCAATGCCACTAAAGTTGAGTTCGTTTACAAATTTAAAGTAGTTAGATACACGTTCAGGTTTTGATTTTATAAAGTGTAGTTTAGCAAGCACACACCACATGAAACAGAAATTGTCATTGTTCTGTATGTTAACAACAGCCTTTTTGTTTGCAACCTCTGTTGGCAGTGGTATCCATGATTTGCCTAGTATAGGATGATACCTTGACTGCTTTAGTTGTAGTTCATGTACATGTCCTTCGTGCCAACCAGACCCCTTCATTTTTGCACTGTCAATTGCTTGGAGGAAGTCTGGTAATAGTCTGTCTCTAAACACATTCTCTAATTCCCTTTTTGTGTTAACTGTGTGTTGTCTTGTTGATATAAATGATACAATCACTTCACCGTCTACTCTAGTAAATTCTATTTTGGCAACAATCTGTATCTTCACACTGCCTGTAAGAAGATTATCTTGTATGACAGAAAAAGAGTTTTCTATTGATTCATAAACATTATTAGTATTAGATATAGGCAAGTTTGTTGTGTGAAACACGTTTCTTAAGCTTGATGAGCCTGATGGGCTTTGAACATTGTCCGTCATTTTTATTTGTCAGACAAAATAATAAATGAAAAAAAAATTACCGCTGACACACCATATGTAATACTGTATTATCTGTAGTTATGATAAACAAGTCAACTACTTTCCTGGTGTTTGTCTTAAAGTCTTGTCCTGCAGGTGTAATATCACTTTATTGAATGTAACACTTTCAATGTAACAATGTAGTTTTCTTAATTGATCAAATATGTCTTCACACAGTACCTCAAACCAACGCAAGTGGCCACTGTTAGCATTATAAACTTTAAAAGCATTTGTCTTAAGATCAACAGTCTCATAATCATAACGTGGTAATCCATCTGAATATTCCAAAGTAACATTATATGTCGTGTATATTCTTATTGTCGGTGTTGAGAGTTTAAAGCTGGGTTCAAACACACGTGATTTTAAGTCACTAAAGTGCATAACATCTTTGAAGCATTCTGTAACATCAAACACTTGGGTTTGTCCGTCTGTCATTTTTTATTGGACAAACAAATGTATAAATTAATTTACTAACCCATACCCTGTGGGCTGATCTGTCTTTAAAATGAGCTTTAGATGCTTAGTTGATTTCAGTTTATTTTTCACATCATCACGTTCATGCTTATTTGGGATGACATCATTCTCTCTGAGACAGTCTTCAAAGCTGTCACGATCCTTACAGTAAAACAAACAGATAAACTTTAACTGTTCTCGAAAATCTTTCAGTACAGCATTATATTTCTGAGTGAGAATCCATACACTGACGTTTGCATGTCTACCACTGAAAGCAAGTTCTGCTAATGTGTTTCTCTTCTTGACAATGTCTTTCTCTGCTGAGCAGTCATAAACAATAAACAATGTTGACTGCCCTTCAAATTGCTTGTAAAAATATTGTAGGTAGTCATTCAGTTTTTTCTCAGGGTCGACTAAGTAAATGTTGTTGTCAGTCCAAATGAATAAACGGTTGTGATAAGCTTTGTTGTGTTTAATAGTAGGACAAAATATTACAATGTTTTCAAAGTGGTGTATGTATCTTGTTTGTAATAGGTTAAGAACAAATTCAGTTTTCCCACACCCTGTGGCACCACAAAACAATCCACAGTGTGGGTCAAGGGTCATCAAGCTCCGGTTCATTTTAATACACAATATAATTTTAATATATGTGTCCACTCAGTCTGCTTTCTGCAATATTGAGTTGTGCATCATAAATCAAATACAAATATATGTTTATGGCTGCAGCAGTTTCAACCTTCTTTTGTATCTGAATTGTTATTCCATCACTGCCGTTCTCAACAGTTTGACCTGACCCATGAAGGTAATCATCATCTGTACTACGAAGGTCTAGCCAAAGAGCATACTTATTTGTAAGGTATTGACCAATCCTTACGCCATACAGATGTAAATCTTTGCACGCAATATTTGCAGGTTTATCTCTAATCCTTCCACCCGCAAAAAACTTTGTGATCTCATCGTAGTGTTGATAAGGTAACAAACCTGAAGCGTACACTTGATTAGGACGGCCTTCGATTGTACAAGACAAATGTGTAATCTTTGGATTATAGAATTTTTCTGAATCTCTTTTGTATGGAGCCGCTGGTTCAACAAACAACATAAGTATACCTTTCAGTGACCTGGCAGGTGTGTTCAAGTTTATATTCCACATTGGGTCACTCTTGTCTTTGGGTATTAAACTATGTCTAATCACTCGGTCATAATAAATTGGAAGTCTTGACTGGTATTGATTTTGAATGAGTCTGGCTAGTTCAGTATGTGTGACAATTTCATATTCCAAAGAAATGTTAGAGATCTTATATGTTGCACTGAGATCAGATGATTTTATAACTTTGGAGTAGTCATTGAAAGTTAGTTCAAAACTCAGACGGTCATTCAGTGCCCCTTGATAATAAGGCAAATGTGCTGTTAGGATTTCAAACTCAAGTGGAATGTAAAATCTGGTTCCATATGTTTCTGCTATAATAACTTCCTTGGCTACCCCAGTAGTTACTTTATCTCCGGCATCTATTCGAAGTTTACCAATATTATCAGACTGTATGCCTTGATAAATACGGTCTTCTCGTTCTTCTCTTGTGAGCCACAAATCTTTGTAACAGTAAAATACATCGGAATCATCAAGACTAAACACTTCCTGTCCTTCAAGTTTTACTTTAATAGTTCTAACAATTGCTCTGCCAAGATTGTCAACCAGTGTTCTGTTTGCATCTGCGTCTGATGATAGTTCAATATTAAATGCTAGGCGTGCAGTGCCAGGAACAATAACGTCACTGGGGCCTAGGTTTGGAAACTTGACTGTAAGTGTTTGATTCTGATCTATGGTACTTGGATTGTTTGTGATGACGATTGATTGTCTAATGCCCTTAACACCAAGAGGCTCACGTAGTTTTCTGTATGGGTCTAACTTTGATCCGTAAGACTGTGTCATTTTTATTATGCACAATAAAAAATATTAAATTAATAAAACAAAACAATGGCAGTAGGAGGATTTAATCATGAAGATTTTGAAATGGATGTCATGGATGCCTCAGATACCAGTATCACAGATATGACTGGAATGGTAACTAGTAGTAGTATCTATCATGAACTGTTAAAAGACAAAGTAAACTCATTTTATGACAGTGTTGGAGCGCACCCAGATGTAATAGATCCTAATCAGTTTGAATATGATAAAGGACACTTATTTGTAAATACAGACAGAGGGAAAATATATCTAACACATAAAAATAATCCTTCTAAGTTTAGAGCTTTAAGTACAATTAAAGGTGAAGTCGGTGGTAACTCTGGGTTGGCAAGGTACCTTGGAATTGGAGGCTCTCCTGTCACGCCAAGACTGGTTAGTGTTCTTCACGACACACAAACAAAGTTGCCAACAGGGCAAGAAATTGAAATGGCACCAGTAACAAGCCTACCAGAAATAGCAAACACAGTGATACAAGAAACTTCATTTACTGAAGGACAAATAAACGATGCTATGAAAACAATAGATGACCCACCTTTGTCAATGCGGGAGATTATAGGGTTGGATAAATCATTACAGACGATAAGAGGTGAGATGGTGAATAATGTTGCCAAACTGGGTGAGCTTGATAAACACATAGAACGTGAAAAGAGAAACTGGCTACCGCAGACAATGGAAATCTTGACACAGAAATGAAAGAAAGAATACAACACAGATTAAATGATTTGCAGATAGAAAGATCAGGAAGGTTAGAAACAATTAGTATTGGAAGACAAAAACTAAAAACACAGGTCAACAGAATTAGAGAAACTATTCAGAAAATACTTTTGACGAGTTGCAAAATGTAATTGCTGATTAAATAAAAAATATTTGTCAATAAAAAAATATGGTAAACTTCTATCCACAACTACCGACGACGCTTGCGCCTGAGACTGTGTCGTCGTTTGCGCTTGATCCGCATATGCCAATTGCATCAGATAAAACATTACAGGCAGACGCATTCAGATTAAATAATATTACAGAAGCAATTAAATATTTGGAAAGTGAAGAGGCGAGGTACTCCAGATGCAGTTGAGTTGAGTTCACCATCGCCTAGCAGGCTCGAGGTGGCTGCTCTTCAGTTTTTGTTGTTTTTTCTATGGATATTCTTTTCATGTTGCTGTCTTCTGCATACCATCGTTTTCAACATGCTATGGCCGTCATTTTGGTGGGTTTGGTTTCATCTTTTACTGACCGATCACCGACTTTCAGCTGTTTTTCTCCAACTTGCGACCCAGTTCTCAGATCGGCCGGTCTACATTCCACTATCCTGGGGGCAGCCATGCATGCAATCTGCACGTGCTGTGCACTCAGGTGAGCAACCCACCGTCGTTGTCCCTGCGCTGGGCGAACAGCAGACCATACCCTGCCCCTGTGTTGCTCGTGACTTTTCGTATTCTCGCGCATCTACACCTGCGCCATCGAGGATCTACAAGAGAAGAGATCTGCTGGCTTTGAATCACAGTTATCTCCCTTTGCAAGATGTCGTCCACCGCCTTGCTAGCCATGGGCTCCTCGCTCTGCCTATTTCTGCCCGCCCCAAGAAGAAGAGGCCTTACAGGGCTGGCCGTCGAAAGCAAGGACGCCGTATCCCTGTCATCGTACATGGCGTATACCCTCCTGCCCCACGGCCATCGTGGGAGATTAAAGAAATCGCTGACTACTCGGCACGCACGTATGCAAATTTGCTTCATGTTCCTTTGACTCTTGAACAGTCTAAATCTACGGACAGTACTCTGAGGGTAGTTCATTTCAACTCTCAGTCATGCAGACCCAAAACGGACGAGATAAGAGACTTTGTAATTGATGAAAATATTGACATTGCCTTCATAACTGAATCCTGGCTTTGTGAGCATGGTGACGAAGCTATCATTGCTGACATTACTCCATCTACTCACAAGACTGCGTCCTTTCCTCGCATCGGAAGAAGGGGAGGTGGTATTTGCATAATCTTCTCAAAGCATCTTGAACACTGCCTCTCAGTGAAGAAGCTGGTGTTTGAGTCTTGCGAAGCTGTTGAAGTACAATACTGTAATTCGAACTGTTTTGAACGTCTAATATGCCTGTACCGCCCTCCACCCAGTAAGCAGCATAAGACCACCGACAAACAGTTCCTGAGTGAATTTTCTGATCTTCTCAGTAATGTGTGTGATCGCAGAGGTGATGTGACCATTATCGGCGACTTCAACTATCACTATGAAGTGTCCTCAAACAGTGCTGTCAATAAGCTGAAAACGCTCATGCATGACCACAACTTCATTCAACTGGTACAAGAACCAACACACAGACTTGGGCATGTCCTTGACTGGCTCATTATCAGGGAAGATGGTAGTTTTCTTCAGTCACATGCAGTTAAGGAGATACCCTTCTCTGATCACAAAGCCATTTTCTGTGATCTCCTCTTGTGCAAACCTAAGCGTGCAAAGAGAACTGTGTCCTCGAGAAATCTGAGGAAAATAAACATTGATGTTTTCAGGGCTGATGTCCAGGTTGCAGTCACCCGCCTGTCTGTAGATTCTTCTGACTTGTCCCTAGTTGACGACTACAACTCTGCTCTTCTCTCCATTCTCAATCATCATGCACCACTCAGGACCAAGAACGTCACCGACCGACCCTCTTCTCCCTGGCTCACCGAGGATGTTAAGGTGGCAAAGCGACAGCTGCGTGAAGCTGAGAGGCATTGGCGTTCTAGCCATCTCACAGTCGATAGACAGATTTTTGCTTCCTGTCGCGCTTCATTGAAGGCAGTACAACATCTAGCCAAGCGTGATTTTTACTGTGCCCGTCTCACGGAATGTAAGTCTACAAAAACGCTATTCCAGGTCTCTGATGAGCTATTCGGCAACAGTAAAGACTCCTCACTGCCATCATGCCTTCCCAGTTCTGAACTGCCTGATAGGTTTTGTGAATATTTTGACAAGAAAGTTTCAGATATTCGAGCTGAGCTTGACACCTTGACGGATAGTGTTGCTGATGGTGACTGTTCCAATCCTGTCTTTGCAGGTACACCTCTCTCTCAGTTCGAACCAGTGTCAGAGAGATACATTCAGGATATCTTGACTCGGTGCCCAAGCAAGAGTTGTGCACTTGATCCAATTCCTGCTTCGTTGCTGAGAGCATGTTCAGACGAATTACTGCCAATATTAACCAGAATTCTGAACTTTTCCCTCGTGTCAGGTTGTGTTCCTGATCTTTTCAAGCAAGCACTTGTCGTTCCTCTCCTTAAGAAGCAAAGTCTGGACAAGGAATGCTTGACGAATTATCGTCCAATTTCCAATCTGCCTTTCCTTGCTAAACTTTTGGAGAAAGTTGTTCTTCAGCAGCTTCAAAGGCACTTGAACGACAATGGCTTGCTTGACATGTATCAGTCAGCATACAGAAAAAATCATTCCACTGAAACCGCCCTGCTTCATGTTGTCAGCAATTTACTGACATCCGCTGATCAGAGAAAAGTCTCTATTCTTTGCCTACTGGATTTGTCGGCTGCCTTCGACACCATCGATCATGACATTCTTTTAAGACGTCTGCAGTGTACTTTTGGCATAACTGACACTGCCCTACGTTGGTTTGCCTCATATTTGTTAGGCCGCTCTCAGTGTGTGACTGTTGGAGGTGCAAAGTCCAAACCACTCCCCCTGCGTTGCGGCGTGCCCCAGGGTTCTGTCTTGGGGCCTGTACTGTTTTCAATGTATACTCAACCCTTGTCATCTGTTGTGAGTCGGCATAGTTGTGGTTTCCACAAATATGCCGACGACACACAGCTGCTCAGGGACTCCAAGCCATGTGATGTCCCAGTTGTAATTAAGGAAGTCGAACTCTGTATATCATCTGTTAAAAAATGGATGTTAATGAACAAGCTCATGCTGAATGGCGGCAAAACTGAGTCAATGTGTGTCGCGTCACATCACACTCATTCCCAGGTCACCTGCAGCAGCTTGACTGTTGGCGAAGCTACCATACCTTTCAAACGCTGTGTTTCCCCACCCGGGTCTGCCCTGGGGGACTTGGGTGGGGTTAGGTATTTTTTAGTTCCCAGGGTCACCCTGGTCAGCCCCACAGGGTGGGTTTTTCTCTCTATTCTGGGGCATGTGTTTCTGTCTACCCTTTGTCCATTCACCTGTATTTGCCTTTTTAAAACTCTCCCTACTGTCTGCACTGCCTGTAGCTCTTGATATTGGATGTGTGTTGCTAAATGGTCTTAGCTTTATTTAGGCCCATGTGTTAGGTTTATTTAACGTATTTGACCGGCTGGCGACATACATTCAATGTTCTGTTTCTTTTTTATTTTTTCACAAGCAGTGCAGGCACGTCCTGAGAAAGCCTTGTTGCTGTCGGGACATTAAGCAATGTACAATCAATATACAATCAAACGCTGTGTTCGTGACCTTGGTGTTCTTTTGGACTCTACTTTGTCTATGCATGACCATATCACTTCCATCTGTAGAGCAGCCTATTTCCAGCTGAAGAAAATCAGCTCTGTAAGATCTTTCCTGACTCAGTCTGCCACCACTCAGCTTGTGTCTTCACTGATTTTGAGCCGCATTGACTATTGTAATTGTTTGTTTGCTGGTCTGCCATCTGAAGAACTGGCTCGACTTCAGAGAATATTAAACAGTGTAGCTCGCGTCATTTTTCAGAAATCAAAAAAAGATCATGTGTCATCCTTGTTGTACCAACTTCACTGGCTTCCCATCAAAGCTAGGATTGAGTACAAGGTAGCTACTTTCGCCTTCCGTCATTTCGATGGTACACTGCCTCCCTACCTTTCCAGTATGCTAATTACTTATCAAGCCTCCCGCACCTTACGTTCTAGCAGTGAAAAACTTTTGAAAGTACCGAAAATAAATACAAAGTCCTTTGGTCAAAGGTCCTTTTGTTTCCAGGCCCCAGTCATTTGGAATTCGCTTCCGAAGCACATTCGTGATGCCCCGTCAGTAATTTCTTTCAAAAGTCAGCTTAAAACACATCTTTTCCAGTCTCACTACTCTGTCTTACTAAATTCCAGTCTCTTTTCTGTTTCACAATAACATCATGATGATCCTGTGCCAGTCCTTGTTGCAATGGTTGTTTGTGCTTTGGGTGTGTTTATGTGCTGTTAATTTTTAGAATTTGTATTGTAATATTTGTATTTTGTGTTTTTTCTGTCTATTGATTTGTGTTTAGGTTTTAACTTTAATTTGCATTGTACAGCGCTTAGAGCCTGCACTGCAGGGAGTTTGCGCTTTATAAATATAATTATTATTATTATTATTATTATTATTATTATTATGCAAAAGGAGGTATCAGACCATTTTCAATTCTGTACAAAATACATCTATGGCTGTTGGCGCTTTTTCAGCTGGTTGTTCTGTAGGAGGTATTGTATTGATTTCAACTGGAATTGGAAGTTTGGTTGAAATCGGACTGGAAGGAGCTAGCATTGCCACAGGACTGGCTTGCTTTGGTTTGGATGCCATAAACAAGAGGTTTCACACAAAGTTAGAAAAACATGAAGCATTGAGTACGCTGGCAAGTGCAAAACTGAGTAGTCTTAAACTTATTATAAGTAAAGCGTTGCAGGACAATTTTATTAGTGACAAAGAATTTAAGCGAGTCCAGGATGATTTAAATAACTACAAACAAATGAAATCAGAAATAAAAATAAAATGCGTAGTAAGTCTCCCGTGAATGTTGAAGAACTGAAGGCTAGTTTTTTAGCAGAGGGAAAAAGGATAGGGGTACAGGAAACCACAGAAAAGCTACACAATCTTTTAAACAAATAAAAATCAGATTTGGTAATTGTTTAATAATGCCATACACTTCACAGAGCGATGTCATGCCACTTACACAGTTTAGGCCTGATTATTTAACCCCATCTGCACCACCGCCAGAGTACTACTGAGAAAAAAAAGTTTTTTTATTGTCCTTGTATCTTGACAAATCTGACCGAGTAAGTTGTGACTTAAGTCAAGTTGTTGTAAGAACTTATAAGAACTTACAGTAAGAAATTAATAAGTTCTTATGGTAAGTAATTAATAAGTTCTTATGATAACTAACTTAAAGGTTACCTCTGCAGGTTCCTAAAAGTTAGTTGTAACTTATTAGTAACATATAAAGTTCCACTGAAATCACTTAGACAGGTAAATGATTAGGTGTTGACAGAGACAATATTTATAGAGAGAGACAATAGGAGATTTAAAAGATAATTAGATCAATGAGGCCGCATCGGTCATGCTCGTCACTTTTTTAAAATCAAAGGGTTGATTCGGTAATAACGGGGGTGTAATGGGGTCAAAAATTTTAATATTAAAAATGACGTAATTTAATGACCCATGTGGCTTTATTGAATTCATTGCCTTTTAAATCTCCTATTGTCTCTCTATGCAGGAGACAAAAATAACTCAACTACGTGAGTCTCAGTGAGCACACTGACTACACAAAAAGAGAAGAAAAATAGTACGATACACAAACGTGTACAAGGCATTTTTACTACAAATACATGTGGGTAATAAGTGGGTAGTTTTGCTTGTGCCGCGTGTGCCTGCACCGCCACCCACAATTGACTGGGATATAAAGTTTGAATTTATTAGTCCGTATGTATACACTGATGATGAAGGAGCCTTAGTGTTTAGGAAAGTTGTTAACTCTGGGCCTTTGATTATAAGCCTTGTTCCAAGTTTTACTTCAGACAACAATAGCAGAGATAAACTGAATGTGCAAGATTATGAGAAACGACGGTATCTTCTTACAAATAGGAAAGGCAGATCAGATACGAAAGTTGTGTTTGTACCAGCAAACTTTACCATTGCAAGAGAAGCGACAATAGTATTTGAAATTATCATGAGATCTGTGACTTCTGCCAAAGAAACAGATATCGCACAGGATATAAAACTGATGTGGGATGACTCAGTATCAGAGTCAACAAAAGTTTTATTGCCATTAAGAAAAATCTTGATGTTTTTGAAGTTTCGAGCAGTATTCCAGCTGTCAAGATATTGGTCGACAAAACAACTTTTGTTTTTCTAAATTACATAAAACAGGAACACAAAGATCTTGTTTCGTTTTATTACGCCAGCAAATTATATACTTTTGACGAGTTGCAAAATGTAATCGCTGATTAAATTTAAAAAATATTTGTCAATTAAAAAAAATGGTGAACTTCTATCCACAACTACCGACGCTTAAGTCTGTGTCATCGCTTGCGCTTGATCCGCATGTGCCAATTGCATCAGATAAAACATTTTAGGCGGATCCATTCCGATTAAATAATATTACAGAAGCAATTAAATATTTAGAATGAGAGGAGGCAAAATACTCCAGGTGTAAAAGAAGGTATAAGACAGTTTTCAATTCTGTTCAAAACACATCTATGGCTGTCGGTGCAGTTTCAGCTGGATGTTCTGAAGGGGGTATTGTTCTGTTTGCCACAGGAATTGGAAGTTTAATTGGAATTGCAATTGATTGATTGTACATTGCTTAACGTCCCGACAGCAACAAGGCTTTCTCAGGACGTGCCTGCACTGCTTGTGAAAAAAAAACAACACAAAAAAACCCCAGAACATTGAATGTATGTCGCCAGCCGGTCAAATACGTTAAATAAACCTAACACATGGGGCCTAAATAAAGCTAAGACCATTTAGCAACACACATCCAATATCAAGAGCTACAGGCAGTGCAGACAGTAGGGAGAGTTTTAAAAAGGCAAATACAGGTGAATGGACAAAGGGTAGACAGAAACACATGCCCCAGAATAGAGAGAAAAACCCACCCTGTGGGGCTGACCAGGGTGACCCTGGGAACTAAAAAATACCTAACCCCACCCAAGTCCCCCAGGGCAGACCCGGGTGGGGTGGAATTGCAATTGAGGATGTTAGCATTGCTACATGCCTGGCATGCTTTGGTTTGGAAACCCTAAACAAAAGATTTCAAACAAAATTACAGAAACATGAAGCATTGAGTACTCTTGCTAATGCAAAGTTGAGCAGTATGAAACTTATAATAAGTAAATCTTTGGAGGACAATTTTATTAGCGATGAAGAATTTAAGAGAGTGCAGGATGATTTGAACAATTATAAGAAACAAAAATCTGAAATACAGAATAAAATGCTTAGTCAATCTCCTGTGAATGTTGAAGAACTAAAGGCTTCTGTTTTAGAGATGGGAAAACAGATCGGGGTTCAAGAAACCACAGAAAAACTTCAAAATCTACTTTCAAACAAATAAAGATCAGATTTGGTAATCGTTTAATAATGTCATACACTTTACAGAGAAATTACATGCCACTTACATGGCTTAGGACTGTATATTCAACCCCATCTGTGCCACCAGAATACTATTGAGGAAAAAAAAAGTTTATTTGTTGCTTTTGTATCTTGGTAAAAATGACTGTGTATATGTGACTAGAGTCAAGTTGTTATTAAGAACTTATAAGTAATTAGGGTAAGTAATTAATAAGTTGTTATGGTAAGTAATTAATAAAATCTTATAACAATTAACTTAAAGGTTACCT
Organism: Semisulcospira habei; assembly: GCA_036245525.1. Classification (NCBI taxonomy): domain Eukaryota; kingdom Metazoa; phylum Mollusca; class Gastropoda; family Semisulcospiridae; genus Semisulcospira; species Semisulcospira habei. Next base: position 37,176,855 of record BTPG01000005.1, read on the forward strand.
AAAAGTTAGTTGTGACTTATTCCACTTGGCACTACTTGCCAAGTGCTCAGGGTTTCTCACTTGTGCAGAAATAACAGTCAACAGTAAACACCCTCAGTCTAACTCACAAAAAGGACCTCATCTTAAATAAAAAGAAAAACAAAACTTATCTTTGGGTTTAAATGATGTTTCTAAACACATAAATCCTTGCTAACAAAACACATCTTGCTTAATCACGTTTCGTTTTCAAAATGACTGGAATCGTGTAGAGAGACGACTGTAGAATGAAAACAGCAGACAAAACCAGGCAGCCTAACACGCAGAGAGATAAAACACCACTCATGCCACTCACACCTGTGTATTCACAGAGTGGCAATCAATTACTGTGCCAACATCGAGTTAAAAGCCTTTGAAATGGTCTGTAGCCCTGGCCAGCAATTTTAAAAAAACCAACTACACTTTCGTCAGTGCATACGTTACCCATCATGTTCAAACTGGTTTGATCATGTTGTTTTGAAATGCGCAGAATAACAGTCAACAGTAAACACCCATCAGTCTAACTCACAAAAAGGGCCTTGACTTAAAGCTTTCTCTGTTTCCAACATGTTGCAAACTCATTTACGTTCTGTATCTGTGAAGACTTCTGGTGTTTATATTGTATCAAAGGCGCCTAGAGGGTAGTGGAAATTTGTAGTAACTTCTAGAGGGTTATTTTTTTTTAATGAATATTAATGAGTTTTGGTTTACATTTTCTTTTCTGATTGGTTGTGTTGGGAGAATTTGCTGGATTGTTTTGTAAATCTGTAATAGTATAAAAGACCATGTTAGGAAGTATGTGTGTACATTGTCTCTCTCTTGGCTTGACATTGTATGAGAGACGTAATGTGTCAAAAGTGTTGATGCATTGTAGAGGAGACAGTGTATCAGTGTTGGTGCATTTGTGAATGCATTGTGTGGAGATCGCATCGCTGCAATAAAATATTGTTGGAATTGTTACTCCAGTTCCAGTATCACTAGGCAGGCATTGTCATGGAACCCCCAGGGAAAGAGGAAAAGAGGTAGGCCGAGAAACTCCTGGCATCGAGACCTCCAAGCAGACATCAAGAGACTGGGAACCACCTGGAGTAGAATTGAAGGAGAAGCACACGACAGGAGTTGCTGGAGGTCTCTTGTCGACGGCCTATACCCGGGTAGGGGTGACAGGCGTAAGTAAGTAAGTAAGTTACTCCAGTGTGATCTACAACCTTATGCCATGTGTGATGAGTTGCAGCTGAGTGAAGGTTCTTTACAAGAACCTTACGTGCGTGTGTCTGGTGTGATTGTATCATACTACAACTATGACTATCATGGTGATGAAGCTCTATGCTAGTGCATAGTGCTCACACAGTAGGATTAGTACGGTACGGTTTTTGTTAACGGTTTGTTTGTGCCGATATTCCGTGTGGCACTAGACGCACGTGGAATTTCTAAGACATGGTTAGCACGGGATTTTTAGTGAGTTCTGTTTAGTGAGTTCTAGGCGGAAGCTGTGACTGTCAGAGGTCTAGATCGGGAGTGCGGGCTGTCTTGTCGTATGGAATGGTTGTGTTTGAGTTACCTAGCCCACATTCCAAGACTCTGAAGCCTAGATTTCAGGTATGTTTTTATAAATGTAGTATTGATAGTAGTTTAGTTAAAGACAGTATGCGTGGTAAGATTAATGTGGTTGTATAGCGGTGTTCCGGTTTGGTTTAGTATAGTATGTTTAGAATTCGGTGAAGTAACCGGTGTTTTTGTATACAGTTGTTTACCGAGTTAGATGACTAAAGGAATATGAAGTGTGTATGTCTAAGCCGCTATGAAGATAGTACGTGGTTGGGTAAGCATAGTCTTTTCCAGGGTATAGAGTAATGTATACAAGAGTGTCAGTTAGGCTATAGTCTGTTTCAAGATAGTGACAGAGATATGGGGGTGATACGAAAATAGTTTATGGAGCCCGTGTGTTGTGTTTTACCGCATGAATGCGCCCGTCTGAGTCAGTGGCAGTGTATGCGTCTGTTGGGTGAGAGTCTGTACGTGCGACTGTGGGCTAGTCTGCGTGCGTTACAATCATGTAACAGTGCTGCCGGGGCTCATGTCACATACTCAGTGTGAGCAGTTAAGAAGTCTCGAACTCTATATGGCCCCAGCGGGACAAAATATATTTCATATGACTTGTGCATACTAATTTATTGCAAAAATAAATTCTTATTTTGTGTTAAAAAATTCTTTGTATGTTTCTTTTGATGCACAAAAGAGTTTATGTGACAGTAGGAACATATTTAAAAAAAAGAAAGTTTTGCCACAGTTTTATTCAAAGCATGTGTTTATGTTATCAACTTGACCACCAACCATTGTCTTGTTCAGATCATTGCGAGCGTCGGCTGCCAGACTGGTCTGTTCATGGGCAGCCACGAGGGCATCAAGGGCGAAGGGCTGTGTGTGCGGCAGGAGGCGGGCTGGGTGACCGATGCGCACGATGCGTTTGTGGTGCACAGCCAGGCGCTCCACAAGGTTGTCCACTGCCACGTTGGATGGGGCCACAGCAAGAACCTACACAGTGAAACCACAACACTGCATGTACAAAGAACTTCTACCATAAAATTATTCTCTCTCCCCTGTTTATCTTTAATAACAAGTAAAGCACTATATTTGCTTATTTGAAAATAATGCATGTCATGATCAACTAGCTGCAATAATGAAAAACTTCCCCCCCCCCCCCCCCCCACAGCATCGAATGTAGACTTTTCAAGAACGAAATAAGATAAAAATTAATGAAAGAATTTCCTTTCAAAGGTAAAGATTTTTAAATCCTAACATTATTAAATCAAATAATTTCCTCTCTCAAACATTTCCTCTTTCCGAAAATCTGAAAAAGTAGAAAATGTAGAAATGTAGGAAATGCTTACAACAGCTACTGAACATTGTTATGTGGTAGTCGTAGTATGATGCAATCACACCAGACGCACACACATAGGGTTTTTGTAAAGAAACTTTACTCAGCTGCAACTCGTCCCAAGTGGCACAAGGTTGTAGACCACACTGGAGTAACAGTTTCAACAATATTTTATTGCAGCAATGCAATCTCAGCACAATGCATCCACAAATGCACCAACACCGATACACTGTCTCCTCTACAATGCATCAACACTTTTGACACACTGTGTATCTCTCATATAATGTACCCACATACTTCCTAACATGGTCATTTATACTATTACAGATTTCCAGAATAATCCAGCAAATTTGCACAACACAACCAATCAGAAAAAAAGTAACCAAAACTCATTATTCATATTCATTAAAAAGAACACTGTAAATCAATCCAGAAGTTTCTACTAACGTCTAGGTGAATTCGATAAAATGTTGCGAAATGTAGCCAACAAATTTGATGTCATATCTGAGGCCACTAGAAAGATCGCGACCCTGCTTGAACCATCCAGTCTAATGTAGGTTAAACTTTATAACATCTGGGCGAGTTCGCTAGCTTGGCTGGGGAGATTAATCTGGGTGCTGGGGCCTTCATGGTTGGTTGATTTGACGGTGGCAGCAGATATGTTGGTCACAGTCACGGGTGTTTGAGATGGAGGGTGGGGCGTTGGGGGATTAGGCCCAATGGCAACTGTGGTGTGGTTGCAGGGCGGGGGCACAGGAGGTAGCAGTGCCCATGGGTTGATTGTACATTGCTTAACGTCCCGACAGCAACAAGGCTTTCTCAGGACGTGCCTGCACTGCTTGTGAAAAAAAAAAAAAAACAGAACATTGAATGTATGTCGCCAGCCGGTCAAATACGTTAAATAAACCTAACACATGGGGCTAAATAAAGCTAAGACCATTTAGCAACACACATCCAATATCAAGAGCTACAGGCAGTGCAGACAGTAGGGAGAGTTTTAAAAAGGCAAATACAGGTGAATGGACCAAGGGTAGACAGAAACACATGCCCCAGAATAGAGAGAAAACCCACCCTGTGGGGCTGACCAGGGTGACCCTGGGAACTAAAAAATACCTAACCCCACCCAAGTCCCCCAGGGCAGACCCGGGTGGGGTAGTGCCCATGGGGCTGGGGTGTGCCTCACTGCACTCCTCACACTCCTCTCATCTGTTGACTCGATGGCCATGATAGGATGATCGACGCATGACGTCATGGTGTCAATGAGGGGTTCCAATTCCGGTATATACTGGGGACCAGAAGAATCAGCAGGAAGGGGAGGGGTGTAGAAGGCGGCAGTGCCAGTGGCGATTACAACGTTTAAGACTGGATGACCAGGCTGAGATGAAAGTGGAGACTGGAATGGTGAAGTTGAGGAGTCAGATGAGGGGGCTTCAATGGCAGGGGTAGTTGTCTTGTCAGACATTGTGCTCACTATTGTTTTCATCATGTCAAACTCCTCATCCACCCACCCGCTGTCGGCAAGCGGTCCCCTTTAGTATGGTAGAGGGTGATAGTGATGAGCATGCTCGATTCGAGGTAGAGTTGGAGAAACGTCTTGTAGAGATTATGAGGGGAGGGGTTGCACAGTGGAGTGGGGACGGTGATGATGCTGGGTTGATTGTTGGTTTGCTCGCAGTCGAACCAGTTGGTGGTGACGGCGGATGGACACCCGGCGACTACCTTGTGTGGAGCATGTATCTCCATAGCGGGAGTTTATCACTAGTGAAAGTCTTCTGAATAGGATCCATTGTATGGCGAATTTTCTCAATGGAAGTGTCCATGGCATGCTTGGCATGTGCAGATCTGGTGATAGGGCCCATGGTGGTGGTGGAGGGATAGAGGAGGGGGGCGGTGGTGGTGGAGGGAAGGGGTGCTGGTATGCTACACATTAAGTGCCAGCATAGAGCTAGCAGCTCATGGTGAAAAAAAGGTGGACCAAGGGGAGGGTGTGGTGGTGGAGGGAAGATGGTGGGATAATCAATTAGACAGGAGGGGCCTGCATTCTATAGCAGCTGGACTGTTCCACGATGCGGTGATGCCGTCTCATAGCAAGAGCCAACCTTTGTTTACTGATTGCGTCGATTACCAGCCTGCGTGCCTTGGCGACGGGCTTCAATTGTCCCGAGTCATTGTCCATTGTGTAGCTCTGTTATTGTAATTTGTGGAATGAGCGAGTGAGTGAATGTAAGCAGGACCTGTGGTGGCAAAAATGTGAATTTCCCCATGAGGGATTAATAAAGTATTATTGTATTGTATTGTATTGTTAAATTATGTCATAAGTCCATTATGTATAAATGTATATATTCCTTTGATGTCAGTCATGTCTGGCGTGATCCAGGTCGGAAGATGTCTTCTTGATTTCTTTTACGAAAAAATAGTGGAGGAATGAAAACAAAATTAATACATTATTGGTAGCAGGGGCTTGCTGCACAGCCCCTTGTAGGCCTGAGGGAGATCAAAGGAACCATTGTACCCCTCAGGCCAAAGGCCTGAGGGGTACAATGGTTCCTTTGACCTCCCACAGGCCTACAAGGGTCCGTGTAGCAAACCCCTGCGACCAATAACTTATAATGTACCCACTACATAAAGTTTTCCCTTCCTTGACACGTGTACTGATATATTGTATAACAAGCAAATTAATATACATGAATTTGCTTAATATACTCTCCTTCCCAAAAACCCTTGTGCGCCAAGAAGATTCGATCTTGATACTTGCACTTTCAAAACGGAAATGTGAAATATGCTCACGCTGCAACGTTAACAAGCTCATTATGTGTAGTAGTAATGAAATACTTCTTAGTGTGTATGAACGCTCAAAATTTATATCCTATAATAATAATAATAATAATAATAATGTATATTATTAAGGTGCCTATACTTTCGATAGAAAAGCTCTAGGCGCCGTACAAATGACATACTAACATACATACACCTTGCATCCTACAACACATATATAGTCCCTAACATACACACTCACGCAGCAAGATATACAAGAAAAATAAGACTAACAAAAAGACCACACAAACAAAAAAAAATGCTCACACACAAAAAGACACACATGTACCATAAAACCAACAATGGACACACCAGACAGCCCTTACCAACAACAAAATGTTGACAAAAAGAAGAATTATAACGGTGAATGCACTTTTAAAGGAATAAATGTGTCTTTAAAGACTGCCGGAAACTATTGGCTGATTCAATATATCTGAAGGACTGTGGGAGTTTATTCCAAAGAAATGGTCCTTGACTAACTTTGCTATCACACGTGGGCAAAACAAACAGAATGTCACACTCACAGGGACAAATTTCTAACAAAAACTGTATGGGCTGCGTATCCCTTATGCGTTATACACACATACGAATGGAGAAAAGATGCCAGGAAATGTGTGAGTCACTGGACTGACAAGTGAAATTGACGAGATGTCAGTTGGCGATATTGACAACCTGAGAAAAGAACTATGTTATGTGGTAGTTGTAGATGCAATCATACCAGACGCACTCACGTAGGGTTCTTGTAAAGAAACTTCACTCATCTGCAACTTGTCACACGTGGCACAAGGTTGTAGACCACACTGGAGTAACAGTTCCAACAGTACTTTATTCTCGCGATGCACTCTCAGCACAATGCGTCCACAAATGCATCCACACGTTGGTACACTGTCTCATACAATGCATCCACAATTCTGAAACTCTGCGTCTCCCATACAATGCACACACATATTTCCTAACATGCTCTTTTATACTATTACAAATTTCCAGAACAATCCAGCAAATTACACAACTCAACCAATCAGAAAAAAAACATAACCAAAACTTATTAATATTCATTAAAACGAACACTCCAGATCTAACTACAGCCTTCAACTAACATCTAGGCGCATTCTGTAACTATTGTGAATTGTATCCAACTTGTTTACTACAAAACTTTGACATCATATCTGAGGTCACTAGAATGACCGCGACCATGCCCAAACCTTCCAGTCTAATGTAGGTTAAACTTTACAACATTTAGCGAAAATATGTGTCATTCTAGCTAGAGAACAGAAATTGATCACAATTCTCCAAGCTAAAGAAAATAAATCCTACTAAAAAGGTACATAATTCTTATCCAAAATAACTCAAATGAATATCGGATCTTTCCTATGATCAACACACACATGCTCTCAAAAGAATAACACAACCACAAACGTAACAAACTAAATAAACAAACCTGCTGGCATTTACCACAATTTTTACTCATTTCCTGTATCCCATCACTAAGTGCACTTGAGAAATGCATGCAGCCTATCCCCTCACATTTCACGCCTAGCCGCCGACCAGGTCGGATGTACCCTCATTAATTGCCACCCGTGCCTAGTGACCGACTTTCACTCTTGTGCCGCGTTTGTTGAGTGTTGTGTGAATGGTGTGTGCTGTACCTCTAGGAGTATATTTCCCTGTGTGGATTATTGGAATGTGTAGTTGTGGTTGTGTTGTCGGATTTAGAAGACATGATTTTGGATGACAACATGTTAGACGTGGATGAGGAGATTTTGTTTGGCGAAGGTGAGTTTCCAAATCCCCTACCTGACCAAGTGTCACCGACACGGGAAAAGAGCGAAACAAAAATTTTTGCAGCCCTCTGTAAAGCGTTGCAACTTCTCACCAAGAAGGTTAGCACTTTGGAAAAAAACAAAAAGCCACAGGACACCCAGTCCCCTGGTCTTTCAGCTAAATGCAGACGTCTTTCTGCCTCCAGTGCCAGCACCGCTGGTGGGGAGATGAAATGGCAAAATGCAGAGGCATAAAATATATAAAGGGAACTGCTTGACGCAGGTGGCATGAAACTGAGGAGAATATAGGAGATGATATTTTTGCCGATATGGAGGCAGCCTTCGCTGTCTCAGAAGAGGTGGGACCACTGGTCAAAGAAAGGTTGGCAAACCTACTTAATTCCCGTTTTGATTCCAAGCTGCCGCATAAAATCTCCAAGAAAAGCTGGAAAAGTACAAAATTCCCGAAAACTGCAAAAATTTGACTGTGCCCGGCACAAATGAAGCAGTGTTTCATGTGCTAAAACCCCACATGCGGCAGGCGGATGTACGAATGTACAATACTCAAACTACCTTTTCTAAGGCAGCTGTTGTGGTGACTTTATGCACCGATAAGCTTCTGACCGTAAGGGACAGCTTGACCGCACCAGGGGTCGACCTGACTCAGGTCAGGGCCTCAATCTCTGAGTGTTTAACAAATCTTTCAGACGCGTTGGCTTTGACCAGACATGCCAGCAAGGACTTCTCACAGAAGCGCAGAGACTTGCAGCGACTGTGTCTGCCGCGCAAAATTGCCAGCATCTGTTCTCCACACATGGCAATGACCCTCATGGCACAGATTTTGGGAAATCCCTCCAAGAAGCCCGCGAAACAGACAAAATCGGTCAAGATATGCATAGTCATGGCTGGCACCACAGCCAGTCACCAGCAGGCAGGACCAATGGTGATGACTCTTTTTTAGGCCGACACAGAAAGGGCTGGAAGCGGGGGAGGGGGCAGAAAAGCCCACCCCCGCATGGCGAACTTTCCCCGGAAATTCTAGACGAACACCTGCCACTCCCCCCTACAAACGAGGTCAGTACTTTTGAACTGTGCATACCTTGGGTGCATGATTACCTGAACAGGAAACATTTGTCCTTCAAAGCCAGCCTGATTGGTACAAAATTGAAATTTTGGGAAACTCTTACTTCTGACCAGGAAGTGCTAGAAACGGTCATACGATAGGTGTGAAACTTAGTTTCGATCAGACACCTGACACTAAGCTGTGTAAAGCATAGTTATATTTCAGTGAAGCAGAACACAAAATGGTGGATGCAGAAGTCAAAGACCTGCTATGAAAAGGGGTCATTAAAGAGTCTTGCAATGAAGCAGATCAATTTGTCTCTTCCAATTGACCATACCCACTGGGTCATATTTAACCTTCAGTTTCTGAACAAGGACACTTACTTGCTAAGGACTGCTATTTTGCATCGACTGATCTTAGAGATGCATACTACTCCGTCTGTGTTCATACCAAATACGAGAAGTACCTAAAATTTCACTGGAGAGACAAATTGTTTTGTTTCCGAGCAGCGCCAATGGGCCTTGGCCCAATACCCAGGAAGTTTACGAAACTCACAAAACCAATCCTGGCAAGGTGCATGATTTGGGACATTCAATCATTATTCATTGACAACAGCCTCCTAGTGGGCAAGACAAAAGAGGACACAGTTCAAAATGTTATCGATACGGTTAGACTGTTTGATGCAGTGGGGTTCACGGTCCACGGTGACAAATCTCAATTCTTACCCATGCAAGAGATTAAATACTTGGAATTTGTGATTGATTCTACCGACATGTCGGTGAGACTGACAAATGAACGTAAGCAAAAACTGAGCGAAGCGTGTTATGAAATAATGAGAAAACCAGTAGCCAAAATTAGAGCAGTAGCTTCTGTCATAGGACTCATTGTAGCAAGTTTTTGGGCGGTACCCCTAGGCCCCTCTCTATTATATTGCCCTTGAACAAGGCAAAACCCAGGCTCTCAAAGAAAACAAAGGAAACTGGGAGAAAATCATGCCTATAACACAAGACGCGGTTCTTGAGCTGCAATGATGGGTTGATAACATTGGACACCATAAAGCTCCCCTACAGAGGAAAGACCCTACCGTTACGCTGAAAACAGATAGCTTGCTTTCAGGCTGGGAGGCCGTGGTTGATGAAACTACTGTGTGTCAAAAATGGTTGTTGTGATGCGTCTAGTGTGGTAGTGCAGTGGTAGTGCTTGTCACTTCTTGCTCTCAGCTTTCACTGCTGGCTAGCAGTATTGCGAAAAGGAGGGCAGAATGCGTCAGTCTCTCTCTGCCAGTATATAGCCTCTCCAACAACAAGCCTCATGTAGTGCCTCCTCGCGGCAACACACGGTAACTGAGCACCTTACGGACTCAGGCTGAACTACAGGGGACTTGGAGGAGGTCTGGCCCCCAGACATATGGCATGCAGGCCCACCGGTGTGTGGATATGCCCTGATGCCCATGAACCAGACTACCAACTATGGGTAAATAGCCCCACTGCCTTCTGGGTGCCTTGGGAGAGGCAAAGGCTAGGGGAGCAAATCCCGACAGAAAAACCAACCATGGGCAAACCAATGACCAACGAAGTCGGAGTGTCACTGACTATGCCATCTGGTATAGTGTGGAAACCCGTCAGGGAAACGAGCACACACACAACCCTCATGGATTATGGTTGATTGATTGATTGTACATTGCTTAACGTCCCGACAGCAACAAGACTTTCTCAGGACGTGCCTGCACTGCTTGTGAAAAAAACCCAAACAGAACATTGAATGTATGTCGCCAGCCAGTCCAATGCGTTAAATAAACCTAAGACATGGGGCCTAAATAAAGCCAAGACCATTTAGCAACACACATCCAATATCAAGAGCTACAGGCAGCGCAGACAGTAGGGAGAGTTTAAAAAAGGAAAATACAGGTGAATGGACCAAGGGTAAACAGAAACACATGCCCCAGAATAGAGGGGAAAACCCACCCTGTGGGGCTGACCAGGGCGACCCTGGGAACTAAAAAGTAGTTAACCCCACCCAAGTCCCCCAGGGCAGACCCGGGTGGGGGCTATGCCTCAAATGGATATTAATCTTGACATCTGAGGCAGAAACTCGGGAACGCTGAAGAAGAAGAAGATGGAACTACTCAGACATCTAAAGGACTTTGGAATGAAAATGACAAAAAGCAACACATAAACTTTCTTGAGCTGAAAGCATTCTCTTTGGGTTAAAATCACTCGTATGAGAGATGAGAGACATACATGTGCGTGTACTGACAGACACCACGGCTGTTGCTCGCGTAAACAAGAAGGGCACAATGAAAGCGAGTTCGCTGAATGAAGTTACTCAGGATATCTGGCTCTGGTGTGACCAGAAGAGACTGTGGCTGAGTGCAGCACACATATCAGGTACCGAGAATGTAGAAGCAGACCGTCTGTCCAGACAGTTGCACAGTGACACAAGAGTGGAGAATTGACCCTGAACTCATTAAAGAGTCACTCCGGGTTTTTAAATGTCAGACCGTCAGTTGACCTGTTTGCATCCAGAATCAATGCTCAGTTTCACAAGTATGTATCTTTTCTCCCAGACCCTGGGCCTTTCGCTGTGGACGCTTTCTCCATTGGTTGGGGTGATTGTACTGTCTATGTTTTCCCCCCTTTCAGTCTGTTACCGGCGGTCCTGGCAAAGATAAACAAGGACAAAACCAGGGGAGTGGTAGTGGCACCAGCGTGGCAAAACCAGATGTTTTGGCCAGTGCTGAAACAAATGCTGGTAGCAGAACCAGTACTGCTGCCAGCAAGAGAGACTTTGTTATATCAACCAAGCGACCTGACACAAAGACATCCTCTGCGCAAAAAAATGAAACTTCTCATTTGAAAGGTGTCAGGGATAGATACAGAGGTGAGGGATTTTCCTCAGATGCAACCGACATCATCATGTTATCATGGCGACTGGCCACCCATCACTTGTACAAAGGATACATCACTTGTTGGAGACGGTACATGAGTGAGAGATCGGTGGATCATGTTTCACCACTGCTAGCCGAGGCAGTCAACTTTCTTGCATCATTGGCACTCAATGACCTGTCCTATAATACTATAGCTAAAGCATGGTCAGCGCTCAGCTGTTATTTGTGTACATACGATGGAGTGCCGCTAGGGTCTGCAGAAGTGGTTAAGAGATTCATGAAGGGTGTGTTTGAGAGAAAACCAGTGTTTCCGAAATACCATAGCACATGGGATGTGAATGTAGTATTGGACGTGCTAAAGACATGGGTGCCTCTTAACAAACTTATGTTCAAAGAACTCACATTAAAACTTGTAATGCATATTGCTTTGCTCTCTGGACAGAGGTGCCAAACGCTACGAGCGCTAGATGTTACTAACATGCACTTGTATGACGCAAGTGTATATTTTATGTATCTAAGCTGTTAAAACATTCAATAAGAGGAAACATCAGGAACCCATTGAACTTCATTCTTTTCCAACAGATAGTTCTTTATGTGTGATTCAGATGTTAAAAGAATATTTGAAACGCAAAGAAAAACTGGAGCTGATGGACAAAACAAGTTTGTTGCAATGCTCGCTCCGCACAACAGGCCAAGCTCAAATACTGTGGCCAGGTGGCTAAAATGGACTCTAGAGAGAGCACAGGTGGACACTGTGCATTATTCTGCTCACTCCACCAGACTGGCCAGCACCTTATCAGCAAAAGATATGAGTGCTTCCATAGATGTCATCATGAAAGCTGCGGGATGGACAAATGCCTCCACCTTCTCACGTTTTTATTGCCGGGTTCCGAGTGACAAACCCACCTTAGGTCAGGTGGTGATGGACAGGTATCTGGCAAAGAAGTAGAGGTAAAGTTGCTTGTCATTTCAGCATGACTTGGCCTTTACGCTCATTATCACTGTTGCTCTCAAATCTCAAGTGCACTTAATGACGGGATAGAGGAAATGAGTAAGAATTGTTAGCAATGCAGCGAGACTTACCTGTAAGGTGAAGCTGACTGCAAATTCTTAGAAATTTGTCGTAGACCGGAACTAGTGCACTTGCCCACCCCACATTGTGTTGAAGAGCACTGTTTGTGCTCTACCCTGCCCTTCCACTTCATTCCGTCAGTGGTAATGAGCTGTCTTTCAATATGGAGGGGATAGGCTGAGCGCATTTCTCAAGTGCACTAGTTCCGGTCTACAACAAATTTGTAAGAATTGCAATTAGCTTCACCTTACAGGTAATTCTCGCTGTATTGCTAACAATTATGCGTGATCTAGTTACAAGTAGAATTTACTCAGTAACACGCACGGTTATACAATGCACTGATGTCTTCATAGTCACATGAAATCTATGTGCTGAGTTGAGAGTGATATGCAGTCGTCTGCCATTCATGTGTTTTGTCTGAACACCGCAATCAACCGCAAAATGAATCGGGATCAGGAATTTATTTAACGTCTTTTCCCACATTGGTGATATAAGACACACACCAAAAAAAAAAAAAAATCAACCAAACACACAACTTGTGAATAGCAAAGAATAGCAATAATTTACATCCAACCACACACACAAATTACTTATTATAATAGTTTACCCACCAGACTGTGAATTATTATATTAACTATTGGAATGGCAATATTTCTATGTAAGATGTCAGACAAATTTTCTGCCAAGTGATCAACTTTATGTTATTTTTTTTCAACAAATTCATTGTAATAGGACACTCACAGATTAAATGTTTAACAGAGATGGGGCTTAAGCACTCGCATTTGATGTCTTTTGCGAATTTTGTTTTCCAAGAATTTAGTCTTAACCTGTATATCAATGAAGCTGTTTTTCTTGAACAAGGTGGAACATGATAAGTATATTTCATATCATCTTTGTGAAAAAAACTGTTTAGCACAGAGTACGTTTCATATAGAGATAATTGCATATTATTACAAACTGCTAAGTTTTCTCTATTTATAGCTCCCTTTTTTGCTTGTCTGTCACAAATTTCATTCCAATAAATTCCGCAGTGTGAGGGTATCCAAAGAAAATCGATCCCTATTCCTCTGGACATAATACAGCTCATAATATGTTTTCTTTCATATACTAAGTCTTTTCTAGTGTTACCATCCCAGCTTTTTAGACTATATAGGACAGATTTAGAATCGACACAAATCAAAATGTTAAATATATAATAAGGTAGAAGTTGAATAAAATTTAGTGCCATGAGAATCGCATACAGTTCAGACGTAAATATAGAAAACCCTCTACCGAGATAAAAAGATTTCTTCACTTTGAGATCTGGAATAACAAAGCCTGCACCACAGTCTGAAGAATCTAAGACAGATCCATCTGTGAAAATTTTCAAATGTTTAAAATATGTTGTCTATAATTTTTCTTTCACTAAATTTGCTAAAACGTTCACATCCTCATCTTTTTTCAAATCTGTGTATCGATATTGAAAGTAGCATTAATATGTTCCCACTGAGATATAGTAGGAGTTACTGGTAAAATGGGAATAGACTTGATATCTATATTGCACTTTTCTATAGCATCTTTGACATAATTACGTATAGTTAAAAGATACGGGATTGTTTGCGCTCTCTTCGGGAAATCCAAATCTGCATCTAAAAATATGTCTTCTCGCACTGAATTTTTGACGGACAGGCTTCGGACAATGTATTTTGCAGTTGCTAATTTACGTTGGTCAGATAAAGACAGAATACCTGCTTCTTTGTAGGTTTTTACAGTATTAGTATGAACTGGCACTCCAAGGGCTAATTTAACTTCTTTACTGTCAATGCTTTGCAGCTTCTGTAGAAGTGTAGTTGGGGCAGTAAAGTAGACTTCCTGACCATAGATAAGTGTTGATCGAACTAAAGATGTACCAAGGTTTAAAACAGTTTTAATGTCCTGACTCCATGGTTGTGAGTTTATAATTTTTAACAAGTCTTTTTCTTGCCTTAGTTAATATGGCTTCAATATGAATTCTCCAAGATAATTTTTGAAGTAAAACGTACACCTAAAAACTGTACACAATGTTGGTAGTTTAAAGGCGCCCCGTTTAGGGATAATTTAGGCAATGTTTTAGCACTTTCCCCATTATTGAAAAGCATTAGACATGTTTTTTCCCCAGATAGTTGTAGACCATTTTCTTTCATATAGTTTGATAATTTGTCCAATTCAATATGATAAATTTTTTTAACATAATCTACGATTCTTTTCTGGGTACGTTTTCTGAGATTAGTGTTTATCCATATAGCAATATCATCTGCATATTGTACCACAGTAGTGTCCTGTGAGAGAGATTTTTGGGAGGTCGTAAATTAACACAGTGAATAAAAAGGGTGAAATTATTGATCCCTGCGGAATACGCATATCTATTTTCTTAAAGGTTGAATAACTTTACCAACTTTGGTGCAGACAAATCTTTCAGACAAAAAGCTTTTAATGTACTCATACATAAACCCGGTTATGCCAATCTGTTTTGTTTTGTATAATAATCTAGCATGCCAAACACTATCATAAGCCTTTTTTACGTCCAAAAAGGTTGATAATATACTTTTTCTTCTAGAAAATTGGTTTTTAATGTTATTTTTGAGTTTAACTAAATGGTCAGTCGTACATCTACCTTTCCGAAAACCAGCTTGATGAACTGGAATTATATCCTGTTTTTCACAGTAATGAAATAGCCGATTTAAAATATTTTTTCCATTACTTTGCAAGCTTGTGATGTTAGTGCAATAGGTCTATAACTACTAATCAATGTACGTGTTTTACCCGATTTGAGTACTGGAACTACTACTGACTGCTTCCAGATAGTAGGAAGAGATCCATTAAACCAACATTTTTGGTAAAATGTATGTAGTATTTTTTTCCACGACTCAGGTAAATGATAAAGTAGTTTATAAGAAATTCCATCTATACCCACTGCACTAGATGTATTTGCAAACGAATGTAAAACATCTAGGAATTCATTATATTGAATTGGAGCATTGATATACTGAGAATGATTAGAAACTGGATCTTGATAATCTGCTTTGACTTCTTGTTTTCTGAGGTTTATGTTTGGTAAACTAAGACTTGATGTGAGACTACTTTCTGCAAACATATTAACAAAGGCCTCCGCTTTATCTACTGCACTAGGAGATGTATTGCCTTCTACTGCGATTGGATACACTTGTAATTTCTATCCATTTTGTAATTCTGTTATTTTTTTCCAAACCTTATATGTATCTTTCGATTCAGACACTTCATGTTTACAGAACTCAGCCCAGTGAATCTTTTTGGCTCTCGCCACAATTCTGTTACAGTGTATTTTAGTTTCCCTCATTTCCCTAAAGTTCTCTTCAGATTTGTTTCTTATCCATTTCTTAAAGTGTTCCTTCTTGGAAGATGATCACTTCCCAAACAATCTTCCTCGGTGATCCAAGTGCAATTTGTTGCCAGAGTTGGGCTTACTAGTGATATATCAAGAGCAGATGCCTTATGGGTATATACATCTGGGATTCTAGTGATTCTACCATCATTTAAAATGATTAACTTAGAGTCTGAAATATTTTCTACTAGACGATTGCTTGTAACTATCGTACATCCAGACTCCCAGAACGGTGCATGAGCATTGAAATCTCCGAGGACCATCCATATTTTTTAGCCAGTCAGTGTTGTCATCTTTTGGCCCTCTAGGTAGGTATACGGAGATCACATTGTAGAGTGCTGTACAGGATGGGTTGATGTACATGATGTACAGGCTCCTAAACAGTGCCTAGGAAGCCAAGACTCCAGTCTTCAGCGATTGTATGGGCGATACCCTCCAGCATGTCCTCCCCTCTTCTGTGTTTTGCCATATGAACTGTTGTTGCCTTCTTCTTGTCCATAGCCCCAGCCTCCGTAATCATAACCTCCATATCCACCATATCCACCCTGGTCATAGCCACCCCAGCCGCCTTGACCGTAGCCGTAGTAGTCATTGCCATATCCACCATAGCCACCATAGCCATTATAGCCTCCCTGGTTGTAGCCTCCATAGCCACCCTGGCCATAGCCTCCATAGCCTCCATAGCCCTGGTTCCAGTTGCCACCCTGGTTCCAGCCACCACGGCCTCCACGACCTCGACCTCCAAAGCCGCCTGGGCCCCAACCTCCTCGCCCCCCTCGACCACCCCCCTCATTGCTGTTGAGCGTTTGGTGTGGCTTTCTTGATGTCCACCTCTTGTCCGCCTAGCTTGTGACTTGTTGTCTCCAAAACTTTCTTGACAGCCTGATCATTCTCAAACTCAACAAAACAGAAAGCTCGCCTCTGGTCCTTGGTTCGGTCAAAAGGGAAATCTATTTTGGCCACTGTGCCAAACTGTCCAAAATATGTTTTCACTTCATCTTCTGGGACACCTGGGTCTAGCCGCCCAACAAAGATCTTCTTGATGCCCTGGCGTGGGTTGGCTGGTTTTGGATCTATCGTTCGACCATGGAGTTTGTGTTCTTTTGCATCCAGCACCTTCTGAACAGTTGTCGAGTCAGCAAAAACCACAAATCCAAACCCTCTGGACTGCCTCGTCTCTGGATCTGTTTTCAGTGTGCAACTGGTGACCTCGCCAAACTTTTCGAAGTATTCCCTCAGGTCCTTTGTAGTTGTCTCCCAGCTTAGACCGCCAACAAAGATTTTCCTGTCGTCTTCATTGTCTTTGTCGTCCTCGCCTCCCGCCTGTTCGACGCCGGTTTCCATTGCTTGATCTCCTCCGTCTTCCACATTTTCGGACTTTACTTGCTGTTCGAAATTCTCCCCATTCTGGCCATCGAGACCAGAATAATCGTCGTTGTCAAACTGTTGTTGATCGTCTTCCATTTGCGTGAAGAATGTACACAAACTATGACGATTTTACAATTTACAGAAGAAACGCGCACTGAGGTCACTCGACGTCGGCGGCAGAATACAACCTCTACTAAAGTTGTCGAGGCGCTCGATGATTTCTTTACCACACATGGTCTGCCAAAATCTGTGCATACAGACAATGGTCCTCAATTCATTTCATTAGAATTTAAAGAATTCATGACAACAAATGGAATTGAACACAGGCATACCACACCGTTGTGGCCGCAAGCTAATGGCGAGGTAGAAAGACAAAACAGAACTTTGCTGAAAGAAGACATACAACCAAATCTCCCGGAGCACTGCCCTAACACAGGAAATACAAATAAGAATGACGTAAGAAAGTCTGAAAGGGTGAGAAAAATGCCAGAAAAATACAAAGACTTTGTTCTCGCAGATGGGAACAAATGAGATGTGCTAGTATTATCATGTGTATGTTTATAACATTCTAACAAGAATTATGGATTTTTATGTGTTTATTTGTGTTAATAATTAAGTGATGTATTGCATTGAATATGTGCTTTGAATGATGATGATTTTGTATTTGAAAAAAGGAAGGGATGTAGTATATTAGTTTTGTATAAGTAGACATTAATATTGGATTTGTATAATTAGACATTAGGAACTTCCGGCAACGTGGTTATGCAGCCGGCCATACTAGCAAGACGTGTTCCAACCGGGCGGAATTATTCCCGGACAAATTGAACGTTACCCTCTGTGTTTGGTTTATATATACATATATACATATATGTGTTGTGTTGTGAGCATGGACAAACACTACACACATTATTAAAGTATTTTGATTATAAATTTTCACCACGGCCCCAGTGATACAGATATCATTTAGATCTTTTGTTACAGACAGAGTTGCCAACCTCAATTTTTTTTTTCAGTAGTCAAAATGTAGAATTTCAGTAGTTTCATGACAATTTCAGTAGTCAATGTGCGTCAATTTCAGTAGTCAATGCGCGTCGCTGCGATGCATTACTAATGTAACTATACACAAACAAAGGCAGGCAGAATACACATGACATTTAATGACATAAAAAAACACTGACAAAGTGCCATGCTTGGAAAAGACTTTATAAGCACAGCAGCTTCATGACATACTTGCAATGCTGGACAAGCACAAGCTTCAATCTGGGGATCACTTAGGGCAGTCCTCGTTGCTGCCTTACATTTCTTCAACACTATATCTGACAGTTTCGTTTTATAGCAGGGCACACCCTGCATGTTGGTATCCGGAAACATTTTTTTGCACAAGTTGTTGAAATGGTCCGCTACGGATTCAGGTAGATTGTGTTCCACTACAAAAGTGGTAAACAGCGTTTCAGTCCGGATGACAGATAAGTCTGTTTCTTTGAAAAAAACGGGAAGAGACTGAGATGGCACAAATTTTTCTGGATCACAATGGCTTTGGCTTTTGTGGCGACTTCCATTGACGTGCCGGGTCACATCGTTTAATCCTCCATCAGGCATGCCTACCCACAATTTGAGGTTTCAGTATTAGCCATTTGAAATTTCAGTAATACTATTAAAATTTCAGTAATACTATTACTATTGCTACCTATTATTTCTGCACTTTTTTTATATTGTGCCTTTTATATTAGCACGAGCGCAAAAATAAAAATGACACACACACACACATCACTGACCAGGACACATTAAAAAAAACATAGTTTGCACATCTCTGTAATGGATTAAAATTTATAATGGTTGGGAGCCCCCCCCCCCCCCCCCACCTCTCCTCCACTTAATTTAAAAAAAAAATTTAAATTTTAAACTTGCACATTGGGAAATTTTCTGATCATTGCACTTAGGTCCAACCAAAGGAAAGCAGACACCGACAGGTTGGTTTAAATAAAGGGACGTAATCAAGCAAATTGTTCTAGTGTGCTTACTCCCCCCCTTGTTATTGTTTTAATTTGACTAACTCCAACATTTACTTCATTTCTAGATTTAAAAGGCAACTACTATTAATGATAAATTAGGAAATCATATAAATTATTATTTTATGTACCAATTTAACAAAATAATTGCATTTTTTGTCAGATTAGAATATCTTTTATTGTACAACTTCACCCACAGCTTTAAACTAAAATAAACACTTGGATTATGTTAACAACAACGATATTTATGATGCGGAGAAAATTCATATTACTAAGAGTCCGACATAGCTCAGGCGGTTAAACGTCGGAGCAGGAGAGCGAAGGGAATCGCCGGGTCGTGGGTTCGAATCCCGTCCTGGTCCCGGTAGCTGGACTCACAATCCAGGGTGGAAAAACGGATTTGTTCAATAGCATTTCCGTTGAAAGGTCCTGGTAAATCAAAGTGGCACAGTTGGAGTGCGCCTGAGTTGATCAGTGTTCAGGTCGTACTCCATAGGCAATAGATTTCCCTGTCCCCCATCACCCGCCCGTCAGGGCCGTCCATGATCACCTCGGTGCTGTGGACGTTAAACCCGAACGAACTAACTAACTACTCATATTACTTGGAAAAAAGAATATGGCATATACGACCTGTCGGAAACCTGTCACGGCCAACCACAGGCCGACGAGTTTGTTTGGTGCATTCCAACCGGCTTCACAATGATTGGTTCAAAGCCTAACACACACAGGAAGCTGTGATCAGTAACTTAGTTGGGTGACCTTGACTCAGCACTGTAGCCATAGGCGCTCAACGAACCTTTTTTTTTAACTATTAATTTTGCTTTTCCGTAGTATTTTTACTACGTCCGTAGCTCCGTAATAACACATCTACTTCCGTAGTAAACTACGGAAATTCCGTAGTGGTTGGCAACTCTGTATAATAGAGTACATATTTAGTGATGAATATTCTAGGTCATCTCGAATGCATAACGCAGTTTGGACTTTATTCGATATAGCGTCATAATTGTATAGAGGAGGATAATAATATCCTCGAAGTTTTGGGAGTTTTTTTACCTTCTACATTCAGAGATTGTAACGCTAAGATACAATACTCTGACTGCGAAATGTGATTCTCGAAGGATAGGAAATTTGTTGAAATAGATCTGCAATTCCACTGAAACACTTTCATATTGCTTGTGCTCTTCTTCATGGTCAGTGACCTCTTTGTAGCGAAAGAAGGTAAACTAAAGGAGAAGGATTGATTGATTGATTGATTGTACATTGCTTAACGTCCCGACAGCAACAAGGCTTTCTCAGGACGTGCCTGCACTGCTTGTGAAAAAAAAAACTAAACAGAACATTGAATGTATGTCGCCAGCCGGTCAAATACATTAAATAAACCTAACACATGGGGCCTAAATAAAGCTAAGACCATTTAGCAACACACATCCAATATCAAGAGCTACAGGCAGTGCAGACAGTAGGGAGAGTTTTAAAAAGGCAAATACAGGAGAATGGACCTCGGGTAGACAGAAACACATGCCCCAGAATAGAGAGAAAAACTCACCCTGTGGGGCTGACCAGGGTGACCCTGGGAACTAAAAAGTACCTAACCCCACCCAAGTCCCCCAGGGCAGACCCGGGTGGGGGCTAAAGGAGAAGGAAAGCAAAAAAAAAAAACCAAAACAACCAAAATACAAATAACTAATACAAAACAAAATGAGCACTTTCAAAACACCAAGAATCGGTATATCTCAAACAGTTTAGTACTAAATCAAAAACTAGAACTATCTGGATATCATTTCAAAGTTGCTTTCTAACCGGACTTGATAATGTTGTTTACTTTACCACATTTGAAATGAAAATCAGTTAGCTTATTTATATTTCATTCGGTCAGAAACTTAGTGAGAATACCAGTGACCCCTCCAATCATAGTCAAATGAATGACGCAAAGCAGAGTTTTGTTTTGGACTGGGTACATAAATTATATTGAGCAACAGTTTTGTTTGATATAGTGCCGATAAACAGACAGATGTTATTACTTGACTCGAATCAATGTCCTCATCTTACGACTCGGACATTTTGATTCGGGTCTCGTAATCACATCTGCCTGTTATCTGCACTATATCAAGCAAAATGTTGCTCAATATAATCACATTTGTTGTCCTCCCTACGTCACATGACCAGTCACTTTAGCACAAACCATACCATGTGACAGTGATACAAAAACCCTTGTGGCGAAAAATGACGGACTTCTTGTAGCCCTCTCTGTGATGCATCTTGGATGCAGTTTTGTTCTATAAAAGATCACCGAAACATTCTAAAGTAAAAAGTTACTTCGTGTTGTTCGAAACAACAAGCATACTGAGTACTGGAGACCACAACGTCATGAAATATTTTAAATTATGTCAAAAGTCTATTGTGTAATAATGTATAATTCCTTTGATGTCAGTCATGTCTGGTGTGATCCAGGTCGTAAGAAGGTCTTCTTGGGTTGGTTTTTTTTAAATAGTGGTGGAATGAAAACAAATACGTTATTGGTCGGAGGGGTTTGCTGCACGGACCCTTGTAGGCCTGAGGGAGGTCAAAGGAACCATTGTACCCCGAAGGCCTTCAATAACTTATAATGTGATTATAATATTATGATGATTTTAAAACCTTTTTGAAGGGCACTGGACCCTTGCAACAGGCATAGAATCTCAAGGACTGCTGCACTGGCAATAAAATCATGACAATGAGTGCCACCCCATGGCTATATTGAAATCTATGAATAAGCAGTACTGTAGTATGGGTTTGGGGCTAAGTCTGAGCACTGTGTGTCGCTGGGCTCGCCTGGTGTGAATGCAAGGATTCGTTGACGGGCTTGTATTACAGTAATCCTTCTGAAATCAGACTTCACGAACACACATTTTAAAACCTTTTTGAAGGGCACTGGAGAATAGTTTAGGCACAATTTGGGTGGTAATCAAATATTTCAGGACACAGCATTTTCGGGTGATGGTCGAATATTTAGAGTTTTTTGGGGGGGGGTGAAAATTTGTGAAAAATTAGCTGTGGTCAAATATCTGGAGCGGTCAAATATTTAGGGTCATTACGGTGTGTGTTCAGTGGGTGGGTGGGTGGGTGGGTGGGTGGGTGAGTGAGTGAGTGAGTGAGTGAGTGAGTGAGTGAGTGAGTGAGTGAGTGAATGAATGAATGAACTTTATTGTTCCAAATACATGTTGCCACGTACAAGAAAATTTGTTTCGCCACCTCAGGTGCAACTCGCAATCACCCAATCTCACACAACAGTTTACACACAGCACTGAAATGGACAATGGCTCAGGACGGGTGAAGCCCATCACCAAGGCGTCTCGTGGCCGGCGCCAACGGCCCCAACCCAACCTGAACCTCCCTAACACAAAGCAAACTAAGGACAGCCCTATCATAGTATCTCTTAAACACGTAATATAATGTTTTTAAACTTTCTGCTTGGCTGATACTAGCTACACAAATGAGAGATATGCATCAACAAAACAAAAAACGAATTATACTTTCACAGTTGCTACCTGGGGGCCCGTCGCTATAAGAACAGCGCCGGCATAAACAGTCACCACAATAACTTAACCAATATATAACTTCACACCTACTTATTTTTAAGCAATAATAGTAAAACTACAACATGAACGTAAAAGCGGCAGTCTAAAATTGTTTCTAAAGCACAGTACACACATGCACACGCTTTTAAGTCGGTGTTGTAAGAAACACAGTCACTGTATATTAATTACAATGTACCAAATACCGCAACACTATATAGTGAAAATAACCTGTGTATACAAAATTACCTAGCATCGCAAAAAGCATCATGACAGACTGAAAAATTATATACCCCCCCAAAAAAAAAAAAACACCTCAAATAGGCCCATGCTGTCATGGGCTAATAACCAGGAATCCCTGATTTCTTGCAGTGAACGTTCACCATTGTGTATGTATGTTGCAATATTTGTGACAAATATAATCCAAGGGGAATGTTTAGCTGTACTGCTACAGACCTTGGATCCCTGTCTCATAGCCTGTAGAATGATCTCCACAACAGTTGTGGTCTTGCCAGTGCCTGGGGGCCCGTGGACAACGGCAATATCAGGCCGGGCTAATGCAAAACGCACTGCCTCTTGCTGGGATGTGTCCAGATTAGTGTTCACCCACTGCACATCTACACACAAAAGGACACAACATATGCATTCTCTCACACTGAAAACCAACACAACTATGGGTTGGAGTGGCAATCATGAAACAGGTAGGTTATTTGGGGTGTTGGAGGGGGGGGGGGGGGTCATAAATGAGAAATGGAGGTAAACTTATCATTTCTGATGGTCTACATCCTTTGAGTTCTTTCCGGGCACAAACATACAGAAAAACCAAAAGAACGGTGAGCATTTGTATTTTTTCTACTCTTCTGATTTAATTTTTTATGTGTGGGCTTCTTTTGAGTTCTGGCACCATCATATTGATTAACATGTCACAAGACTGAGCGCAACAGAAACCTCAAACTCTTGCGAAGAACTTGTTTGAACAACACACAACAAATTAATCTACATGCAGGCCTGAAAAATTACTCTGCAAGAAAAATGACCTGATCTCAATGCAACAAAACTGCACTGCAAAGACATAGGATTTAAACAAAATATTAAATTGTTGAATTTCAACATAAATAGTACAGATCGGACCATGCCTTGCCTTGTACAGGTTCCTGGCCTATTACTTTATATTGGAAAATATGTAAATAAGTTCAAGAAAAATATGTTTGTACATTACTCGAATAAAAATATTTTAGTGGAATAGCACACCGGGTATATTTACGCCTAAAGGGATTTAAGCTGTGTTGATTTTCTCCGAGTAGATTCACATTGTTTAGAATTGTGCTGAAAAGTGATATACAGCGCTTACCCCTTGATAGTGATACTGTGTGTGCTAAAGGGAGATTACTTACTTACTTACGCCTGTCACCCCTACCCGGGTATAGGCCGTCGACGAGAGACCTCCAGCAACTCCTGTCCTGTGCTTCTCCTTCGATTCTACTCCAGGTGGTTCCCAGTCTCTTGATGTCAGCTTGGAGGTCTCGACGCCAGGAGTTTCTCGGCCTACCTCTTTTCCTCTTTCCCTGGGGGTTCCATGACAATGCCTGCCTAGTGATACTGGAAGCTGGCTTTCTCAGGCTGTGACCGATCCATTCCCATCTTCTTCGCCCAATTTCATTCTCTGCTGTTATCTGCTCTGTTCTGTCCCAGAGTCTGAAATTGCTG
Organism: Semisulcospira habei; assembly: GCA_036245525.1. NCBI lineage: Eukaryota > Metazoa > Mollusca > Gastropoda > Semisulcospiridae > Semisulcospira > Semisulcospira habei. Next base: position 37,201,361 of record BTPG01000005.1, read on the forward strand.
ATCTTCTCTGGCCAGTGGATTTTCAAAATTCTTCTAAGGCAACTGTTCATGAAGGTCTGCACTCTGTTGACTGTGGTTTTTGTCAATCTCCAAGTCTCTGCTCCATATAGGAGAACTGCTTTTACATTGGAGTTGAAAATCCGGACTTTGGTGTGTTGTGACAGCTCTCTGGAACTCCACACGTTTTTTAACTGGAGAAAGGCTGCTCTAGCTTTACCGATTCGTGCTCTGACATCTGCATCAGTGCCGCCTTTTTTGTCTATGATGCTCCCGAGATAGGTGAAGGACTCCACCTCCTCCAACGGGTTGCCAGCAAGCAAGATTGGTTCTTCCCTGGTTGCGTTCAGCCTCATTGTCTTTGTTTTCTGTTTGTGAATGGTGAGGCCCACTTGGGACGAGATGTCAGCAAGCCTCGTGGTCTTGTCCTGCATTTGTTGATGAGTGTGGGACAGTAATGCCAAGTCGTCTGCAAAATCGAGGTCGTCAAGCTGTGTCCACAGTGTCCACTGTATTCCACTTCGTCTGTGCTCTGTGGTCCTCTTCATGACCCAGTCCATGGCCAATAGGAAGAGGAACGGAGACAGCAAACACCCCTGCCTCACACAGGTTTTGACCTGGAGCTCCCTGGTGAACTGCCCTTCGTGGATCACGTGACATGTCATGCCATCGTAGCTGCTCTTGATCAGGCAGACGAGGTTTGTGGGTACACCGTAGTTTCGTAGGAGTTTCCACAGAGTCTCTCAGTCCACGCTGTCAAATGCTTTCTCATAATCCACAAAGTTGACGTACAGTGGGGAGCTCCACTGCAGAGACTGTTCCACGATGATGCGGAGAGTGGCGATCTGGTCTGTACATGATCGGTTTTTCCTGAATCCTGCTTGCTGGTCTCTCAGCTGGGGGTCAACGGAGCTCTTTATTCTCTCCAGGATGATCCTGTTGAAGACCTTTCCTGGTACTGACAGCAAGGTGATTCCTCTGTAGTTGGAACACTTGCTGAGGTCGCCTTTCTTGGGAAGCTTGATTAGGTACCCCTCCTTCCAGTCAGCCAGCATCACCTCCTCTTCCCAGATCTTTCCAAACCGTGGGTACAGCATCTCAACTGTTGTCTCTAGGTCTGCTTTCAGAGACTCTGCTGGGACGCCATCTGGCCTTGCTGCTTTGCCGTTCTTCAAAAATGCCACTGCTCTTCTGATCTCTTCCCGGCTGGGTCTGTCACAGCTGATGGGTAGGTTGGTCTCTGCTGGCTGGATGTCTGGGGGGTCGGGTGGGCTGGGTCTGTTCAGTAACGCTTCAAAATACTCGGCCCATCTGTCGAGTTGGTCTGCTCTGTCTGCAATAGGCTTGCCTTCTTTGTCTTTAACTGGTCTTTCTGTATGGCCATACTTGCCAGACAATCTTCTGGTAATGTCGTAGAGCTGTTTCATGTTGCCGCTGCCTGCTGCCTTTTCTGCCTCTGCTGCCAGGCTGTCTGTGTAGGCCCTCTTGTCTGCCCTGATGCTCCTCTTCACCTTGCGGTTGGCTTCCGAGTATTCCTCCTGTGCCCTTGCTTTGGCTGCTCTCGTGCGACTGTTGTTGACAACTGCTTTCTTCTGCTTCCTCACTTCTATCTTCTTCAAGGTCTGTGCCGATAGCCAGTCCTTGTGATGGTGTTTCCTGAACCCTACAGTGTCTTTGCAGGTTGAGTTCAGCGCCTCTCTGACTTCCACTGCTGCTCTGTGGTGACCGCCTCCTCTTCATTTACTAGCTCCTGTAGCGCTTGAAACCGGTTGGACAGCACCAGTTTGAACTCTTCTCTCACTCCAGTCTCTCTCAGGAGGCCTACATTATAGCGCTGTCTTCTTGTTGTCTCTGTGCGGCTTTTCTTGAGCTTTATTCTTAAGGTAAGCAGATGGTGGTCTGAGGCGACATCTGCTCCCCTCCTCACTCGAACATCTTGAAGGGATCTTCTAAATTTCTTGCCGATGCAGATATGGTCTATTTGGTTCTCTGTAGTATGGTCAGGTGAGAACCAAGTTGCTTTGTGTATTCTTCTGTGTGGGAAGATGCTGCCTCCAATGACAAGTCTGTTTAGAGCACAAAAGTCTACAAACCTCTCCCCGTTCTCACTCATCTCCCCTAGTCTCCCCATCACCTCTTCGTATCCGGTGTTGTTCTCCCTATTTTGGCATTAAAATCGCCCATGATGATGGTGATGTCTCGCTCCGCACATTTGTCCACAGCACTCTGGAGTCGGTCGTAGAACTCTTGTTTCTCTTTCTCGTTTGCCAGCACTTTGTCCTTTTTTACAAACTTTCACAGACTTAAGGAAAATGACTGAAATTTACAGACTTTCCAGGGCCCTGAAAAAGCCTTGTCATTTTTTAACAACTTTCACAAATGTTCACAGACCGTACGGACCCTGCAATGGTCAGACAAGTTATGTGCGTTGGTCCTGCACATGAGCCATTCTGGTCTTATTTCTCTTGATGGCATGGTACTTATAACTGTCAGTTAAGATCCTATAATTTAAACGTTTTTCTGGTCACACAACTTTTGTCACGTGCAGGAAACTAATTTATAAACACTAACTGTATATAAATGTTGCTGGCAAACACTCACCACAGAGGTAAGGCTAATTTAACATATCTAGTATTAAAAGATAACAAACTGATAAGTTCTATTGTTTATGGAAGCATTTGTTATTGGTGCCGTGAGGTTGAGCTTGATTTTCAATTTCATTTTCGTCTCTCAGTTCGTTACATGATTTGAAAAGTACAATACTTCATTCTGTGCTGTTAAGGACTGGGATGGTCTAACTTTTTATCAAATGAAGTCTTTCAAGGTTTAGTATTGAAACTTCCATGCTTTTTCTGTAGAGATTCTGGTCACACGTCACGCTCGAGAAATATTTTCAAAATGCTTTTTTGTTTCTAAAACCTACACTTGAGTTATCTTTTTACCTACCATAACAAAATCTGTCATCTCAACTATATTTTGATACCAAGAAACAAAAAGTTTAGGTTAGCTGATATTTTAGTTCTAATGTGCGCAATGGCTCATGGGTAGTTCTCAGAAACATGGCCCAACACGGGGCAACGAACTTTCAAAACAAAAAACGAGCATTTGTTTCAAGATGTGCTGTTTCTGAAATGCTGTTTGTTTGATACATGATAAAGAAATATTCACCAAAATATTACTAGTTTTGATTAATCTGTCTTGAAAGTTGTTAAACAAGCTGAAAAGTACCTGAATTCACGCCCCCATTTTGTGACATGGAAATAGTGGCTACAAAATCCCCAAGCTCGTGTCTCTTGTAGTCATGCAAACTTGAGAAATTGTCAATGAATGAAGCAAAATTTGGAGCAGTTCCACGCACACTATATCACATTTGCCAAATTATTTTTACACAGTGAATGATTAACGCCCAACGTTCATGTGACAAGCAAAGAGCTTCGTGTTCTACAATAAGCATCAACAATTAATTAACTCTGCATATAGCACAGAAAATGTGTTCATATGACTACGTTTCAACACACATGCTGGGAAGGGGTGTGGCATAACTGCACAAAAAAAAAAACACTTGCATTTTGACGACTCTGAGCTACACAGCTGAGCAAATTGTGTGGCCTTTCCGCTTCATGTCCAAATTTTCTTTCATAGACTGACCAGTTGTTTTATTTTCCGAAAAATTGAGTAAAAGAATTTTAATTTATTTCTGCCTTCAAGCTGTTCGTGGGCTCGGCAGAACTTCATTGTCTTCGACTGCCCAATGATATCGCACTGGTAGAGTCGGCAAGACTGCATTTCAACCTTACGTTGTTGGCTCACTTGCGATAATGGTAGTTTTACTGAGTGTGTGTATTGGGCTAGTGGTTGTCTGTCCATCCGCAGTCGTCAGTTTTGTCCACCTGTGCAACGTCCGCCATAGTCCAGCAATCGCTGGCCATTGTCCATGTGTTGCCGTAAAACAACTGCATGGCATTTTAGAAATAAAGCCTGATGTAAATAAAAAGTAGTATATAACTTTCACGTTTTGGCTTACATGCAATAGCAAAAGCAAGTCTGTACGCTGTCCGTGGTAAGTTTTAACAGTGACTCTTTCTTGGAGAATACTCAAGCCTCAGACTTCAAACTTGGCCAAAGGATACCTTGTGGCAAAACCTTTCTAAACATACCAATTTCAGTGACCTCTTTCAAAGGTCAAGTTCAAAAGAAGTCCAAAGAGGGGTAAAAAAACAGCCAGATTTTGACACAAATTGCTTCTCCTCAAATACTATTCAAACTTCAAACCCAAACTTCATGCAGAGATATCTGATGGCAAGACCTTTCTATGAATACTAATTTGAATGTCCCCTCATAAAGTTCAAGGGTCACAAAAGGTCGGCAAATGTGTGAAAAATGCCAGCTTTTGTTAGAACTGCAGTTTTATAATGTTTTTGCAAACTTTCAGTCAGATTAGCTCAAAGGTGATGAAAACTACTTTAGTGGTCCCCTCGCAAAGGTCAAGGGTCATGGAGAGTCCAGATTTCAGTTTTAAAAACCCACATATTTTGACAAAAACTGTTTCTTCTCAAATACTATTTTCAACTTCAAACCCAAACTCGTACAGAAATACCTTATGGTAAGGCCTTTCTATGCATACTAATTTGCATGACCCTCAAAAAGGTCAAGGTCACAGGAGGTCAGCAAATGTTTTAGTAATGTTAGTTTTTGATAGAATTGTATTTTTTCAAAGTTTATGCAATTTTTTTTTAAAAATTCAAATTGCCATAAAGGTAGCTGATGATAACACCTTTCTATGCATACTAGTTTAGTCAATCCTCACAAAGGTCACAGGTCACAGAGGGTTGACAAATGTATGTATACATCTTGAGAAAACTCAGATTTCGCCTTTACAAAATTTAAGTTAAGACACTTTAGCGTTTGTTCATTTTAGTGACCTGTTGGAAAGGTCAAGGTCACAAAGGACACACTTATAATGTGGTTTGGTCACACACATGAGTCATTAGGGCTTTGCCTTTCTTCTTTTTAACTTGTTTGTATTACCTATCAGCTTCATTACGTACAGTAATGTTAGTGTTTGAAATGTGAGGCTGCATAATCAACATTTTCTTAGGCAGTGGAAAACAGATACCATAAAAGACACTTTTATTCAGACAGAAAAACACAGAAGACAAGTTTTCAGACATAACAGAACATGTACTGGTGCAAAGAGGCCCCAGTAATGACTTTCATGTATGTGCAAAGCGCTACTCACACAAACAACTACACATATCCAAAAGACAACTCAACGAACTGACAATTCATGTTTATAAAAGAACTAGAGACACCAAAGAGAGAGAGCGAGACCGGAAAGCATTTTGTCAAACTTCTGTCACATATTTTTTACCAGGCAGTGGTCGAATATTTAGAATGTGATGTTTTTGTGCTGTTCGAATATTTACAAGTTTTTATTTTGCTGAAAAATTGTCCAAAACAACTTGTGGCCCAATATTTAGGGCGGTTGAATAGTTAAGGTATTTATGATAGCATATGATTTCTTTGGTCTAAAATAATACCTAAAGTAACCGGAAGCAAACAGAGCACATGGGTGATCTCCCTTTGTTCCAAAATGGCTGGAAAAAACTGCAGACAAGATACACGTTCAAAGTTTTAGTATGATTCAAACTTCCTCAAGTCAGGAGAATCAGGAGGAAAAGTCATGAAAGCAGGAAAATCAGGAGGGCGGGCGAAAGCGGGAGATGGGTTGCAAAGTTGGGACAGGTATGATTACGCAACGATGTTACCAAAATGTGATGGTCCCACAACCATCTTTTGCTACTTGGGTATAAACATGTATGCATGACTATTAATATGAATATGAACTGAACCTTGTATAACTGAAGGAGGAGCTAGGGGTGATGAACCAAAGCACACATTGATGAGCCCCAGAGCCGGGCCTGTGGAGTACTGGTTTAAGTCCTTCAGTGCTCTGCACAGACAAGTTTTCAGCATATCAAGTGCTATCAACATTATTGCAACAAATTATATTCATTATCATTTTAAAAGGCAACTACCAATAACTGTTTAAAGAAAAATGTCTGCAAAGATGGCTACAATTAACATTATGCAGAAATAGCTAGGTTTCATTAGAAACACATCAGATATCAAATAATTTGAAAATGACATTGATCTGTTGTACGAACAATGATAGTAGGTGGATATGGCCTCAAAATAGATTGACATGCTAAAAGGCTGGGCATATTAAATGAGAAAGACAAAACGCCATGAAAGTTTCTGTTGTATAATAAAATAATAATAATTACGGTATTTATAATGCGCTTATCTTATAATAATTATAACTCTAAGCGCGCACTCACAACTTGCGCACGCATGCGCACGCTTTAGACAATCACTCACGTACCCCAAATACATTATGACAGTCAGCTTGGGGTGGGGAGTGTGGTGCTATAGTGCTAGAACTATTAAAAGAGGTAAGTTTTGAGGGCGGACTGGAAGGAGGAGAGAGAATGTTTCTGATGTAGAGAGAGTGGGAGAGTGTTCCAGGTGGAAGGACCGTAGACGGAGAAGGAGCGGGGGCCGAAAGTGCTGAGTTTGGTGCTGGGGATGTGGAGGCGGAGAGGGTCGGAGGCGGAGTGGAGGGAGTGGGAAGGAGCGTAGGGGTGAAGTAAGTTGGAGAGATAGGTAGGAGCGTAGTTGTTCAGGGATTTGTAGCAGAGAGACAGTCTTGTATTGGATGCGTTGGGGGATAGGGAGCCAGTGAAGGAGTTTGAGCAGGGGAGTGATGTGGTCGGATTTTTTTCTTTCTGAGGACGAGGCGGGCAGCATTGTTCTGGATGAGCTGGAGAGTGAAAGTGGTGGAGTGAGGAAGGCCGGAAAGGAGATTGATTGATTGATTGTACATTGCTTAACGTCCCGACAGCAACAAGGCTTTCTCAGGACGTGCCTGCACTGCTTGTGAAAAAAAACTAAACAGAAAATTGAATGTATGTCGCCAGCCGGTCAAATACATTAAATAAACCTAACACATGGGGCCTAAATAAAGCTAAGACCATTTAGCAACACACATCCAATATCAAGAGCTACAGGCAGTGCAGACAGTAGGGAGAGTTTTAAAAAGGCAAATACAGGTGAATGGACAAAGGGTAGACAGAAACACATGCCCCAGAATAGAGAGAAAAACCCACCCTGTGGGGCTGACCAGGGTGACCCTGGGAACTAAAAAATACCTAACCCCACCCAAGTCCCCCAGGGCAGACCCGGGTGGGGGCCGGAAAGGAGAGAGTTGCAATAGTCGATGTGAGATATGATGAGAGAGACAGCAAGTTTGGTAGCAGCTTCGGTGGTGAGGTATTTTCTGATCTGACTGATGCAACGGAGGTGGAAATAACATGCCTGGGCCATGGCGGAGACAAAGCTGGTCATGGAAAGAGAGTTAGTTAGTTATTTGGGTTTAACGCCGAGCAGGCAACTAAGGCCATCTCACGGCGGGAAGGTTAAAAATCTGGTCAGCCAGACTAAAAGAAAGGTCTTAAGACATGATGTAAATATACCTTAAAAATATATCAGACTAAAATGTCGCACAGGGCTTTAAAGAAAACGTCGAAAGACTCTCAAAAAGGTCAAAATAATAGAAATATCATAGTCTATAAACGCTCAAATCTTATTAAAAATATGGCACTCTCTCAGAAAACTGAAGATCTTGTCCGGGGGGCACATCCCGTAACAAAACCTTCAGTTCAAGGAGTCTGCTGTGAAATGTTTATGCCTTGTGTCGATTAGATCAGCACAGGACAACAAAAAGTGTTCTACAGAGTACTGCTTGTCACCATGGACGCTCCTCCTGTTTTAGGAAATAAGAGTGCGTAACATACGTGTGCCCGATGTGGAGCCGAGCCAGGACAGTCTCCTCACGGCGGCTGCCGCAGCGATATGGTAGACCATCGGACAACTTAGGAAGGGCTTCATGCAGCTTGTTTGCTTCCTCTTTGTCCCACTCGGACTGCCACTCACGGGCTACGTACGCACTAGTCACATGTCTAAAATCACTATAAACAGTCTGTGTGTCAAGGACAGGGTCATTGCGTGCATCATTGGCAGCAGAATCTGTGAACCTGTTGCCTTCGATGCCCACATGCCCTGGGACCCAAATAAAAATGTCATAATATTCCTTCATCAAGTCCGCGTGGAGCTCTCTGATCTGCACCAGCAGTGGGTGGTCATTTCCCATGCCCTGAAGGGCCTGCAGGGCAGAAAGAGAGTCAGACAGAATCAGGAAGTTCCTTTCTCTAGATCGATAAGCATGCCTGAGTGCCAGCAGAACCGCCTGCAGTTCCGCACTAAATACAGATGAGTGGTCTGGGAGGCGGTGCTTAAATGGGCGTCTAGGATGGCGAGAGGACACTGCGGCCGCAGCCACTCTCCCATCCTCAGACTTTGACCTATCCGTATAGATACGACAATAACCAGGAAAAATTGAAAGCAGTTCATTGAGGCTCTGTTGGTATATGGCTGGTGGAGTAGAGTCTTTCTTGTGGGCAGTCAAGTCGAGCAAGATGTCTGGAACTGGTAAGAGCCAGGGTGGAGTGATGTGTTGCAGGGATTCCGAAACACTGTCGAGGTCCAATCCGGCCGCCTGCAGATGAGGTCGGACACGGAAAGAAAGTGGACGTACAGCTCCCGGATGGGTATCGTAAATCTCTGCAAACGATGGTTTAAAAACACAATCATAGGCAGGATTGTCTGGATGGGCCTTCAGTTTCAGAACGTAGCTGAGCATGAGGCGGATGCGGCGGAGTTTGAGAGAAGGCTCCCCTGCCTCGGCATACAGACTAGGAACTGGAGACGTCCTGAAGGCCCCAAGACATATCCGCAGACCCTGATGGTGAATTGTGTTCAGACGCTGTAGCACAGACTTGGAAGCTGAGCCATACACCACAGAGCCGTAATCCAGTTTGGACCGACGACACAATATGGTTAAAGGCGTTGAGAAGTACAAGGAGTGACCTCTCCGGCAGATGCGTTAGGAATTGATAGTGGATGGTATCTAGGCCAGCAGCAGAGTCATTACATTTCTGTACGGCTTGCTGCAATTCGGATAATGTAAAAGGGGCATTATAGTCTTCTGAGTTATCGGACTTAAAATCACAAATACGAGACTCTCGCTTCTCCTTCTCTCTCTGGAAGAAGGGTGAATAATGCTCTGTTGAAAAATTATGGGCAATGGTGGAGGCAAGCAAATTGGCCACAGCTTTCTTATCTGTGACCAAGCTGGCACCATCTCTAAGATGGCCAACAGAAGCCGAGCCACCCCTGCCCCTAATTCTTCGAACAGCCCTCCAGACTTTCTGGGACGGAGTCCGAGAAGTTAAAGATGAGATGAAGCGTCTCCAGGAAGTACGGCGTTCACGTTTAAAAATGTAACGAGCTTTCACCCTCTGTCTTTTAAAGGTTAAAATATTCACTTGTGACGGATTACGGAAAGCATGTCACTGAGCAGATTTGCGTGCTTTTTGGGCCTTGCGGCACTCCTCATTGAACCATGGTACTCTTGGCTTCCGAGGGACTGATGCGGAAGTTTTAGGGATGTTTCACCCGCTACGTCCAACAAAATAGTAGTAAAAGAAGAAACAGGTTCTTCAGCTGACATGACCACCTCCTCTGTAATACGAGACTGACAGAGGGAAGCGAACAGAGGCCAGTTAGCTTTCTTGAGATTCCAGTGCCCCACCGGCGGATCCTCCCCACAGCTGACCGATGACAGGACTACTGGGAAGTGGTCACTACCACACAGATCATCGTGAACCTTCCAGTCAAAATCCAGCATGAGAGAAGGATCACACACAGTGAGGTCTAGAACAGAACTAGATCCTGAACCTGGGTTAGAGTATGTAGGTGAACCATCGTTAAAGACACATAGGTTGAGATAAAACATCTTCTAACATCTGACCTCTGCCATCATAGTGGTCACTACCCCAAAGGTGAGCGTGACCATTAAAATCCCCCAATGAGAATAAAGGGAGGGGGCAGTTGATCTACTAAATTAAAAAAATCATTACAACAGACCCGCAGGGATGGTGGCAGATAAATACTGCATATGGTTATAGTCTTCTTTAAGGTAACCCGAGCAGCGACAGCCTGAAGACAGGTGTCAACACTAACGGGGCTACATAAAAACTGGTTGCTAATGAGAAGAGCCACTCCACCCGAGCATCTCTCCGAATCAGAACCTTTATGGATAGCATTAAAACCATTAAAGGAGACAGGGTCAGAAGTCTTCAGGTAAGTCTCCTGAAGAGATATTACCGAGGGGTTATAGGACTTGACTAGAAGGCGTAATTCTTCAAAGTTGGTGTGAAAACCACGACAATTCCACTGAATTAGAGAGTACATGGTTAGGTTTTATGTGTAGGAGAAGAGTTCCTTCCCCCCTTTTCCTGTGCCTTAGAAGGAGTCGAAGAAACAGAGGGGGGTCGACTCCCGGGCCTCCTCTGGTTCCTCGGAGATGAGGGGGAGAAGCTGCCGCAGCACCAGCTACAACCTCCACCCCCTCCATCTGCTCCTCCAATGCAGCATATTTGTTTTGAAGGGGGACATCAGTGCCCCCCTTCTGGGCCTGTACGTATAGCGGTCCCGTAACTTTCTTAGACTTCTGGGCCGGGGCAGCGTTCCTACCGCCAGAGTTGGCGGCCTTAGAAGGCTGACCAGAGCCAGAAGCCTTTGTAAGATTGACAGGTTTGGGTGGGGGCTGAGGCTTAGGGGGCAGCAGAAGGCAGTGCCACCGGACCGGCAACATCCGCCTTCTGCGTTCCCTGGCTCCTCGTCACCACCGGAGGAGGGTTACTCTCCAGGGGCGAGAGGATCCGAGGCTCTGCCCCCAACCAAGAAGTTGGGGTTTGACAAGAGAAGTCTTTGGTGGGGCGCTTGCCTGCCACCGCAGCACTGAAAGTATACACAAAGTTGTTATTTGAGTTTGGCGCAGCCTCAGCTGCACCAGGGCCATCAACCAGTTTTTTGGCGTCCGCGAAGGACAGCCCCTTCTCCAAACGCACCTGCTGAATCCTGCACTCGGAGATCCAACAAGGGCACTTCTTGTCCGAAGCCATATGCGCCCCCTGGCAATTCACACACAGGGGGATGGCTGTGCAGGACTCAGCAGAGTGTCCGGGCTTAGTGCAGCGGGCGCATAGAGCCTCTGCCTGGCGGCATGTCTTCTGCCCATGGCCATACTTTTGGCACTTAAAGCACCGGAGGGAGAGAGGGACGTACTTTTTTACTTTTAGGGAGTAGTAACCTCCCCAGATGGTAGTAGGGGCGGTGGGGGTACCAAACGTCAGGATGATGGTAGAGAGACGAATCTCCCTACCATCTCGTTTGGAAACGAAGCACCTGACGTAGGTCACCCCCTGTGACTTAAGGTTCCGTACAAGTTCATCTTCAGACAGTTCGGCCAATGCTTGATCTTTAATCACTCCTCTCGAACAATTCATTTGTTTTGTGGGGAGTGACCTCCACTGGAGTGTTTCCAATAGAGGAGAGCCTCAGTAGCCCATTGGAGTGTGCCCTGGTACAGCACTCTACCAGGAAGTCACCAGACCTGAGACGCTGGGCCTCAGGCCTGCCAACACGGCTCCTGAGGATCTCCGCTACCAGGAAAGGGTGCAGCTTGGAAACAGGCTTCTCTTTAACTTTGCTGTGGATAATGAGAAAGCGAGGCCAGGCGGCCGACGCCTGAGGCGTCACTTCCTCACAGTCAGAGTCATTATCGTTCTCAATAACAATGTCGGCGGCTACGTGCCGCTTTGGTGCCAGTTTTGTTTTTTGGGGGTTTTCCATATTATAGTATGTTAGATATTCATCCCCCGGGGGTCCCCGCCCGCCACCGAGCCCAACAAGGGAAAGTGGTTTTGTCGGCGGGTCTCCAGCCAACGCACAATGGAGACTGCCCGAAAGATATACTCAAGGGGGTAAGCCCGATTGAACCATTTGAGCCACCGCCTTCTATCACACTGTTAAATGCAGGGGAATACAGGCGTAAAGCACCTAATCAGCAGCGGCGGCTGTAGCATGGTGCTCCGTATATCAGCCCGCATGTCAACAATGGGATAGGGCTCAACGTGACAAGAGCCGATTGACTAGGCCGGTACGACTAGCCTCCCGTTTAGGCAGAAGTCAAGGCCAAAGTGGAGTGTTTCAGCCACCAGGATCCTCTTCTCCCCTGACACGGGTCTCCAAGCACGGCAAACACTTGGGATCCAAAGGACCAAAAAATAATGAGTATTTTTAAGGACCAATCCAACATGGTAAGACCTGAGTTAGCACAGCTCCTTAAAAACCAGACCAGAGAAAAAGACTGAACAACATATCTGCTGACGTCAAGTCCAATCCTGGACAATGATGGCACCACTCTGCTAGCCCCCTCAGTCAGTGACTGGAGAGACTACCCACCCACGCCACGTGGAGGCCGGTGCCCAGTGGGCATCATGGAAAGAGAGGAAGCGAGGATAACACCAAGGTTCTTGGCCGAGTAAGAGAGGGATTGATTGATTGTACATTGCTTAACGTCCCGACAGCAACAAGGCTTTCTCAGGACGTGCCTGCACTGCTTGTGAAAAAGAAAAAAGAAACAGAATATTGAATGCATGTCACCAGCCGGTCCAATACGTTAAATAAACCTACGCCATGGGGCCTAAATAAAGCTAAGACCATTTAGCAACACACATCCAATATCAAGAGCTACAGGCAGTGCAGACAGTTGGGAGAGTTTTAAAAAGACAAACACAGGTGAATGGACCAAGGGTAGACAGAAACACATGCCCCAGAAACGATGGGGAAAACCCACCCTGTGGGCCTGACCAGGGTGACCCTGGGAACTAAAAAGTATTTAACCCCACCCAAGTCCCCCAGGGCAGACCCAGGTGGGGGAGTCAGAGAGGGAGATGGGGGTGCTGTCGAGTTGAAGGTGGAGCGAGGGAGGGAGCTGGGAAAGTTTCTGGTGAGTGCCTACCAGCATGGCTTTAGTTTTGTTGTTCAGTTTAAGCTTGTTTACTGTCATCCAGTTTTTCACGTCTTCGTAGCAGTCAGCCGTGCGAGTCAGCAGTGACTGAGTGTTGTCGAGTTTGTCTTTGTCTAGTAGTTGTGAGTCGTCAGCGTAGAGGTGGTGGTGTATGTGATGAGACTGGATGATGATGGACAGGGGAGAGGTGTAGAGTGTGAAAAGGGCTGGGCCCAGGACGGACCCCTGTGGAACTCTGCAGGAGAGCCTGACTGGGTTGGAGGAGACGCCGTCGATGGTGACGGACTGCTGTCTGTCGGAGAGGTAGGAGAGAAACCAGGAGTGAGCAGAGTCAGTGATTCCAAAGGAGTGGTGAAGGCGGTGGAGGAGGATAGAGTGGTCTATAGTGTCGAAGGCGGCAGAGACATCGAATAGCGTAAGAAGGGAGATGTTGCCCGAGTCGTTGGAGAGGAGCAGGTCGTTTAGGATATGTAGAAGGGTTGTTTCAGTGCTGTGATGTTTGCGATAGGCAGACTGGAAGGGACTGAGGAGGTTGTTGTCGGCGAGCTGGAGGTTGAGCTGGTTGAGAACAACCTTCTCAAGAAGCTTGGACAGGAAAGAGAGATCGGAGACTGGGCGATAGTTCTTAGTTCGTTTGGGTCAAGGTTGTGTTTTTTGAGGAGAGGACGGATGATGGCGGAATTGAAGATGTCAGGGACGGAGCCATTCTCTAGAGATGTATTGATAATGTTGGTAATGAAGGGCAGAAGTTTTGGAAGGCCGTCCCGGTAGAGAGAAGCTGGGAGGGGGTCTAGTTCACAGGTTTTGAAAGGCATGGACTTTATGGTCTTGAGGACTTCATCCTGAGAGACGGAGCGTAAGGATGAGAGGGGAGTGCCGGAAAAGGGGGGTTGGGAGGGCAAGGCAGAGAAGGCAGAGTATCGAGTGTGTTGCGCAGAGTTTGGATTTTGTCGGAAAAATAGGTGAAAAAAGCGGACGGGAATTCTTCTTTGCTGTGTGTGTTGGGGAGAGGAGAGTCTTTAGAAGTGCCTAGGAGTGTGTTCATGGTAGCGTAGAGGGTTCTGGAAGAAGTGGATTCCAGGATTTTGTTTTGAAGTAGTTTAAGTTTGGAGTCGGATATCATTCTGCAGACTTTGGATCTGGTGGTTTGGAAGATCTGTCTGTGAACGGTGAGGTCGGATGAGCGCCAGTGGCGTTCCGCTTGTTGGCGCTCGTGCTTGCCCTCAGCTATGTCGTCAGTGAGCCAATGAGTCGGTTGGGTATGGAGCAGGTGGTGACAGGGGTATGGGCGTCTAGGAGTTTTCGAAGGGAGGAATCGAAATGGGATGCAGGATCAGGAGAGGGGGCGGGGTCCAAGAGAAGGTCGACAGCTTCGTCGAAGAAGCTCTCTCGGTTGACAGATTTTAGTTTGCGACGAGAGACAAGGAGCTTGGTTTTTTTCAGGGGAGGTAGGTTGAGGGAGACGAGAATAGCGAGGTGGTCAGAGGGGAGCACAGAGGAGGTGTCAGAGTCGAGAAAGAGTTGATCGGAGGTGCGGGTAATGATCCAGTCAAGGGTGTGTTGCCGAGGCAGTGGGTGGGTTTAGTGATGTGTTGTGTAAGATTGTGGTTTGAAAGTGACGTGCAAAGGCGTTTTGTGTCAGGGTGGTCGGGTTTGTCGAAGTGGAAGTTGAAGTCGCCAAGAAGGATGTGTTTTCCGGGTCGTGTGCTGTAGTGGTCGAGGAGGAGGTCAAACTCGGTGAGGAACATTGAGTTTGTGAGTTTGTTTTGAGAACTTGGAATGGGGCAATAGATACATGAGAAGATGAGGGACTGGCCAGGGAGTGTTGCTACGACCTCGACAGATTCAAAGGAGGTATGTGGTGGACATTTAAAACTGCACCTTCTGTTCCTTTGTTAATGGCATGAAATGAAAATGGTGCATCTAAGGCTTTTACACCATGAAGTAAAGTGTTGCTGCAAGGGTTTCCAATGAAAGAAAACTAAAAAGAGGTTGGCTGGTTGGTTGTTCGTTGCTTAACATCTTGACAGCAACAAGACTTTCTCAAGACGTGCCTGTGCTGCTTGTGATAAAACAACAACAGAATACTGAATGTAGATCGCCTGCCGGTCTTATATGTTACATAAATCTAAGACATGCTAGGGATACTGCACCTTCATGCTAATTTATCATAACCTAGTTTACAAAAAAAAAGTAGAAAATCATTTCAATTACAAAATATGTACAGGGAAATGATCAACCACAAACACATAACTTCTCTTAGGTGCAGCAGACCATTTAGCAACACACATGCAATATCAAGAGCTACAGACAGCGCAGACAGTAGATGCGTTTATCTTAGGAACACTCAGAGTTGGTCATATTTTGGGGGCTTATAATACTGATCTATTTCCCTCCTCTCTAAACCAACCTCTGATCAACATACGCGTCGGCGCACACAAATAAAGACAGTAACATGGCACGGCGCTTCCCATCATTAGTACGCTCTGTGGGATCATGTCAGTAGCGACAGGAATCCTATCTCCTTCTACTCTAACCCACCCTCTGATCCACACACACTGGCACACATAAATAAAGACGGATACACAGTGTGATGAAGCTCTATGCTCGTGCATAATGCTCACACATTAGGGTTGGTACGGTTTTTGTTAACGGTTTGTTTGTGCCGATAGTCCGTGGGGCCTGCTGCCCACGTGAAATCTGTAAGACATGGTTAGCACGGAGTTTTAGTGAGTACTGTTATAGTGAGTTCTAGGCAAAAGCTGTGTCTGTCAGAGGTCTGGTTTCGTCAGTGCGGGGCTTGACTGTCATTCTGGACAGACGTTATGCGAGATACCGTAGCCCGCATTCCAAGACTCTGAAGCCTAGATTTCAGGTATGTTTCTATATATGTAGTATTGATAGTTGCTTAGTTAAAGACAGTATGCGTTGCTAAGAGTAATGTGGTTGTATAGTGTTGACCGGTTTGGTTTAGTTATGTTGGTTTAGAATTCAGTGAAGTAACCGGTGTTTTTGTATACAGTTGTTTACCACGATAGATAACTAAAGGAATGTGAGGTGTGTATGTCTAAGCCGCTATGAAGATAGTACGTGGTTGGTTAAGCATAGTCTTTTCCAGTGTATAGAGTAGTGTATAGCAAGAGTGTTAGGCTGTAGTCTGTTTCAAGATAGTGACAGAGATATGGGGGTGTTACGGAAGTAGACAGTTTATGAAGCACGTGTGTGTGTGTGAATGAACGTGTGAGTTCTTTGTATCGGCCAGGTTACGTGACGTTTCTCATTGATCCAATATGTTGTGTGTTTAGCAAGTGTTACGTTGGGACTTTTGTTGTTGTATTCAGAGTACTTGTAAAGAGTGGAACGACGGACGCCGAGACGTCAGTCACAGGTGGGACCTAACGTGAGGTCATCCCTCCAGCTCTTCGCTCAGAGTGAGTCTGATCGGGACCAAGATACCCAGATCACAGCGAGAACTGCGCTACAGTACGAGTACGAGGACGTCCGTGCCAAAGAGATCCAAAGAAGCGTACAACAAAGGACTTTCATGCCTAGACGTGAGAAGGACCAACGTAACCAGGCAATAACATCAAACAGGTTGGAGACAGTGTGAGACTAAAGCCTAGCCTGGCCGAGATAGTGTGTGATGTGTATGTGATGTGGATGCTGGGTGTGGGGAAAGGAGTGATGTATATAGCTTGATAGTTGTGAGCGTTTTTTTCGTATATTTATCTTGTATAAAAGTCACTTTAAAAAGGGAGCCTGTGTGTTGAGTTTTACCGCATGAATGCGCCCGTCTGAGTGAGTGGCGGTGTATGCGTCTGTTGCGTGAGAGTCTGTACGTGCGACTGTGGGCAAGTCTGCGTGCATTACAGTGGTGACCCTGTTTTAGCGGTAGGTTATTGTAGCTGCGGGCGATAGTGGAGTAGTGGATTTAAAGTTTCAGTATTGCTTGGTGCGTGTTTGGTTGTTATTTTTGTGAGTTTTTCGTTTAAGTTTTTGCTTTTGATTTGGTCGTGATTTGTATTTTTACGTTTTTTGAATTTGTGGAAGTAGTTGTTGTAGTAAATATGTATTCGGACCCTGTAGAGGCGTATATTAAACAAGGTGAGAGGTTAGGTCTTAAGGACGAGAAACTTTTTGATTATGTCGAGAAATGTAGGGATAGGGAGGATAGGGCGAGAGAGAGAGAGAAGTTCAGAGAGAAAGGGAAGAGAGAGAGAGAGTACTTAAGAAAGAGGAATTACAGGTTCAGAAAGTCTTAAAGGAGAAGGAATTAGAAGTACAGAGAGAAGAGAGAGCGTTTCAGAGAGAGAAAGACGAGAAGTCTCTAGCGTTTCAGAGAGATTGATTGATTGTACATTGCTTAACGTCCCGACAGCAACAAGGCTTTCTCAGGACGTGCCTGCACTGCTTGTGAAAAAAAAACTAAACAGAAAATTGAATGTATGTCGCCAGCTGGTCAAATACATTAAATAAACCTACAACATGGGGCCTAAATAAAGCTAAGACCATTTAGCAACACACATCCAATATCAAGAGCTACAGGCAGTGCAGACAGTAGGGAGAGTTTTAAAAAGGCAAATACAGGTGAATGGACAAAGGGTAGACAGAAACACATGCCCCAGAATAGAGAGAAAAACCCACCCTGTGGGGCTGACCAGGGTGACTCTGGGAACTAAAAAATACCTAACCCACCTAAGTCCCCCAGGGCAGACCCAGGTGGGGAGTTGAGAAAGACGAGAAGTCTCTAGCATT
This sequence comes from Semisulcospira habei, assembly GCA_036245525.1. NCBI lineage: Eukaryota > Metazoa > Mollusca > Gastropoda > Semisulcospiridae > Semisulcospira > Semisulcospira habei. Next base: position 37,219,110 of record BTPG01000005.1, read on the forward strand.
TCAGAGAGAGAAGGACGAGAGGGAACATGCGTTAAGAGAGAGAGAATTAGAGTACCAGAGAGAGAAAGAAGAGAAAGATAGGGAGGTACAACTACAGTTAGCGCAGGATACGGGGTCTAGAACAGCTGATAGTGATTCAGTAGGCCGGGGCATACGGAATTTTCCTAGACTGCCGATGTTTAAAGAGTCCGTGGACTCTATTGACGCTTTTTTGTGTCGTTTCGAGTCTCATGCGCAGGCGTTGAGTTGGCCTCCTGCCAACTGGCCCGTTTTACTTTCGTCTGTGCTAGAGGGTCAGGCCTTGAGTCTTTACCATAGCTTGAACGTTTCGGGGAACATAGATTACGAGACTTTGAAAGAGTGTCTCTTACAGCAGTTCCAGTGTAGTGCGGAGGGTTTTAGAGAACGCTTGAGAGCTTGTCGGCCAGAGACTGGGGAATCGTTTGTGTCGTTTGACAAACGATTGTCCCATTTGCTCGTACGTTGGGTCGAACTGTCAAAGATCGACCACACGTACGAAGCATTGTTCGATCTCATGTTGGCTGAACAGTTCTTTGGTAGCGTTTCCAAGGATCTAGCGGTATTCTTGAGGGAGCGTAACCTCAAGACTACGGACGAGTTAGTACAGAACGCGGAGGCTTTTCGGATGGCGCATCCTACGAAAAACCTCGCGCGTAAGACCGAGATACCGCCAGTCGGGTTGGTCGCTGCTAACACGACTGAGGGTTACCGGGGCGTCAATACTTTACGTGGAGCCCAGCTGGTTAACGGTAGAGGTACTTTGCGTTTTCAACACGGTGATCGAGGTAACAGCAATGGTGGTCGCGATCCGTACGCACGAGGAGAAACATCTTTGCGTGGCTATGGTCGTGGTCGTATTGCGAGTTCGGACACTCAGTGTTTTGCGTGTCATGCATACGGTCATTTTAGTCATGACTGTCCTAGCAGTAGTTCAGGGGCTCAGTGTTTCACCTGTCAGGGGTACGGCCATCTGGCTCATCAATGTCCTAACAGTACTGGTATGGTAGCGGGGACGGAGCGTCCCACTCACGTAGCCAGTTTTGCAGTCCCAGTCGGGGAGGAACCACAGCTGGGCACAGTGTGTTCAGATGACGGAGGTGGTTGCCTACCGCTGGTGGACGGGGTTGTTAATGGATGTCTTGCTTCTGTTCTCCGTGACTCAGGTACAACGACCGCAGGGGTCAGACGTAGCCTAGTTAGGGAAGATCAGTTCACGGGGGAGACACGGAAAGTGATTTCGTTTGGCGGGAAGATAGAAGTTTTTTCATTGGCTAGGATAGAGGTTGACACGGAGTTTTTCTCGGGCAATCTGATTTCGTGTGTCATAGACGAGCCAGTAGTAGACTTAGTCCTTGGTAATATGAAGGGTGTGCAGCCAGTCATCGGTAGGGTGCAGGCGGTGAAGCGAGCTCATGTTCCTCGCGGGGCAGTCGCATCAGTCGCGACGGGAGCTCGGAGCAAGCGTGCTTGTGAGCAGGGTGACAGTGTTATTTCCGTCCAGAATCAGGGAATCGGTCAGCGGGCTGGGCCCACCAGTCGGGTTGGCTGGAGACGGCATACTTCTGTTGCGGACAGAAATGCCGCTCAGCACCCAATATTTAGGTAAGTCGGAGACTGGGGTCTCGCAATTGTAGGTAGATCGGAGACTAGGGTCTCGCGATTGTAGGTAGGTCGGAGACTGGGGTCTCGCGATCATGTGGGCAGTCGTTGGATCGATTTCATTTCTGGAGGTTTTAGCGCGTTAGTTCTGTTTTTCACGTTCGCTGTGCGATCCGAGAGTATACGTTGAGGTTTAAGGCTGTTCTATTTTTGTTTTCTTGTATTCTAGATAGTCAAAGTTAGTCTTGGTTTGTGATAGTGTACGCCGAGTGGTCTTAAAAAGAAACTTGGTCGTTTCTTTTTTTCCCCGAGGAAGGAGGAACTGTGATGAAGCTCTATGCTCGTGCATAGTGCTCACACATTAGGGTTAGTACGGTACGGTTTTTGTTAACGGTTTGTTTGTGCCGATAGTCCGTGGGGCCTGCTGCCCACGTGAAATCTGTAAGACATGGTTAGCACGGAGTTTTAGTGAGTACTGTTATAGCGAGTTCTAGACAAAAGCTGTGTCTGTCAGAGGTCTGGTTTCGTCAGTGCGGGGCTTGACTGTCATTCTGGACAGACGTTATGCGAGATACCGTAGCCCGCATTCCAAGACTCTGAAGCCTAGATTTCAGGTATGTTTCTATATATGTAGTATTGATAGTTGCTTAGTTAAAGACCGTATGCGTTGCTAAGAGTAATGTGGTTGTATAGTGTTGACCGGTTTGGTTTAATTATGTTGGTTTAGAATTCAGTGAAGTAACCGGTGTTTTTGTATACAGTTGTTTACCGCGATAGATAACTAAAGGAATGTGAGGTGTGCATGTCTAAGCCGCTATGAAGATAGTACGTGGTTGGTTAAGCATAGTCTTTTCCAGTGTATAGAGTAGTGTATAGCAAGAGTGTTAGGCTGTAGTCTGTTTCAAGATAGTGACAGAGATATGGGGGTGTTACGGAAGTAGACAGTTTATGAAGCACGTGTGTGTGTGTGAATGAACGTGTGAGTTAATTGTATTGGCCAGGTTACGTGACGTTTCTCATTGATCCAATATGTTGTGTGTTTAGCAAGTGTTACGTTGGGACTTTTGTTGTTGTATTCAGAGTACTTGTAAAGAGTGGAACGACGGACGCCGAGACGTCAGTCACAGGTGAGACCTAACGTGAGGTCATCCCTCCAGCTCTTCGCTCAGAGTGAGTCTGATCGGGACCAAGATACCCAGATTACAGCAAGAACTGCGCTACAGTACGAGTACGAGGACGTCCGTGCCAAAGAGATCCAAAGAAGCGTACAACGAAGGACTTTCACGCCTAGACGTGAGAAGGACCAACGTAACCAGGCAATAACATCAAACAGGTTGGAGACAGTGTGAGACTAAAGCCTAGCCTGGCTGAGATAGTGTGTGATGTGTATGTGATGTGGATGCTGGGTGTGGGGAAAGGAGTGATGTATATAGCTTGATAGTTGTGAGCGTTTTTTTTTTTTTTGTATATTTATCTTGTATAAAAGTCACTTTAGAAAGGGAGCCTGTGTGTTGAGTTTTACCGCATGAATGCGCCCGTCTGAGTCAGTGGCGGTGTATGCGTCTGTTGCGTTAGAGTCTGTACGTGTGACTGTGGGCAAGTCTGCGTGCGTTACAACAGCGATTCCCGCCATTCGTAAGCTCTGTGGTCTGGCGTAGCATAACTATTCTGAAGAAGAATAATAGCACGAGCAGCGAAATGATGTCACTTCAAGCTTCACATCATGACATCATTAGTCCCACGATGCCATGTTCATAGTGACGACTCGATGTTATACGTCACTCATCGTAGTACTAACATTTGACATATCAGAGGATCAACTTTGCAATTTTCTTACTGATTTTCATGCCTAGAGCTTACAGGTCACAATTTGTCCTAGGGCCAGGACAAATGGCAGGCTTGTGCAAACACTGTTTATGAAAAATCATATGGGTATTAATGAGAAGATAGCTTTTTGTCGACACAATGTTATATGTCACTCATCGCAGTACTAACATTTGACATATCAGAGGATCAACTTTGCAATTTTCTTGCTGATTTTCACGCCTAGGGCTTACAGGTAAAAAATTGACACAATTCTACCCCAGGGCCAGGACAAACAGCAGGCTTATATGCAAACACTGTTTATGAAAAATCATGCGGGTATCAATGAGAATTTCGTAAAAGAAAAATTAAAGTTATGTTAGCTGTTTTACAAATGGCTCTGAAAAAGTGATGCAGAAAATTGCCTGATTATCACCCCTAGGGCATACAGGTCACAATTGAACTAATCGTACCCGAGAGCTGAGACAAACTGTAGGCTTATGTAAATACCGTATATGAAAAATCATGTGATTATTAATGAGAAGATTTTTTTTTTCATAAAAAAGATTCAATTGTTTTAAGATTATCCCATACAATTCATGAAATTTTCAAAAATGTGAAAATATATTTTTTCAACAAATATTTTATTATCACTCAAAAAGTTCATGGTTAACAAACTCATTCAATATCTCCCTTTTATCTAGATATATGCAAAATATCTAGTAAAAATAAGAACAAGAAAGGCAAAGCCCCTTCTGGCTCACGTGTATCGACCGATCCACAAGTCTGAAATAAGTAAAGGGATAGCTTCTGCACTAAAAAAATCCATGTTTTCTCCAAATTTAATCAGTTTAGAGATAGAAGGAAGTATTTTACAAAGACTCCAGATTCTCAGGAGCCAAACTGATGCCCTAAAAGTGTTTATTTTTAATCTCTCTCACTCACTACTCCCTAGAGAAAGGAAGTATGAGTCCCGATAGACAATGAATTCAATCAGTCATTAATTTACATCATTTTTTAATATCAAAATTTTGACCCCAATTTTACCCCCATTAATTCTGAATCAACCCTTTGATTTTAAAAAACTGACAAGCATGACTGATGCGGCCTTATTGATCTGATTATCTATCGGGACTCATACTTCCTTTCTCTATAACTATTGTCTCTGTCAATACCTAATCATTTACCTGATCAAGTGATGCCAAGTGAAACTTAATACTTATTAACAAGTTGCAACTAACTTTTAGGAACCTGCAGAGGTAACCTTTAAGTGTGTTGCCATAAGAACTTATTAATTACTTACCCTAAGTTCTTACAAGTACTTACCCTAAGTTCTTACAAGTACTTACCCTAAGTTCTTACAACAACTTGACTTAAGTCACAACTTACTCGGTCAGATTTGTCAAGATACAAGGACAATAAAAAAACTTTTTTTTCTCAGTAATACTCTGGCGGTGGTGCAGATGGGGTTAAATAATCAGGTACAAGTGGTGTAAGTGGCATGGCATTTTTCTGTGAAGTGTATGACATTAATAAACGATTACCAAATCTGATTTTTATTTGTTTAAAAGATTGTGTAGTTTTTCTGTGGTTTCCTGAACACCGATCCTTTTTCCCTCTGCTAAAAAACTAGCCTTTAGTTCTTCAACATTCACGGGAGATTGACTACGCATTTTATTTTGTATTTCAGATTTCTGTTTCTTGTAATTATTTAAATCATCCTGGACCCGCTTAAATTCTTCATCATCAATAAAATTATCGTTCAATGCCTTACTGATAATAAGTTTCATACTGCTCAGCTTTGCACCAGCAAGCGTACTCAATGCTTCATGTTTCTGTAATTTCGTGTGAAACCTCTTGTTCAAGGCCTCCAAACCAAAGCAAGCCAGGCATGTAGCAACGCTAACACCTTCAACTGCTATTCCAGCCAAACTCCCAATTCCCGTGGCAAACAGAACAATACCTCCTACAGAACATCCAGCTGAAACTGCACCAATAGCCATAGAAGTGTTTAGAACAGAATTGAAAACAGTCTGGTACCTCCTTTTACATCTGGAGTACCTCGCCTCTTCACTTTCCAAATATTTAATTGCATCTGTAATATTATTTAATCTGAATGCATCTGCCTGTAATGTTTTATCTGATGCAATTGGCACAGCTGTCACCTGTGGATCAGGCGCAAGTGTTGTTTTAGTCGTCACATTTGTTTCAGTCGGCTCAAGCGTCGGTAGTTGCGGATAGAAGTTTACCATTTTTTTATTCACAAATATTTTTTTTTTATTTAATCAGCAATTAAATTTTGCAACTCTTCAAAAGTATACAATTTGCTGGCATAATAAAATGCAACAAGATCAATGTGCTCAAGGTTTATGTAAGTTAGACGAACAAAAGTTGTTTTGTCGACCACCACCTTGACAGCTGGAACACTGCTCGAAACATTAATAACATCATTATTTTTTGTAATAGCAATAAAGACCTTTGTTGATTCTGATACTGTGTCATTCCATGTAAGTTTAATTCCTTGTGCAATTTGAGCCTCTTTAGCAGTAGTTACTGATCTCATGATAATTTCAAATACTATTGTTGCTTCTCTTGCAATCAGAAAGTTTATTGGTGCAAACACGACCTTCGCATCAGACCTACCCTTCCTACGTGTAAGAAGATATCTCCGTCTCTCATAATTTTCAACTTTCAGTTTTTCTCTGCTATTGTCGTCTAAAGCAAAGCTTGGAACAAGACTTACAATCAGTGGCCCCGAGTTAACAACCTTCCTAAACACTAAGGCACCTTCATCATCAGTGTATACATAAGGACTAATAAATTCCAACTTTATGTCCCAGTCAATCGTGGGTGGTGGAACAGGCACAGGTGAAACCACCCACTTATTACCCACATGTATTAAGTTGTAAGGCGCATTATTTACAGGTGGAGTAGGTACAGTAACATCACGCAGCTGACCAAGTTTAGGAATCTGTTTTTCACCGTCTTTCATGTCAACAATTACTTTCCTCTTGTACATGCCATTTGAATCAAGTTCAAAACCATATATTTCTCCAACATCCCCTTCCTTCTCAAAATCCTGGACGTCTGCCAAATCTTTCAATTCTGTTACTGGACATGCAACTGGTATGATTGTTCGCTTCGGACCAAGACCACTCATTTTTATAAACAAAAATAAAATTATTTAACTTCTAACACAACACTAAAATCATGCATAAGAACTGGTTTGTCATCCTGATTAGTTACAGATATACTCAGTGACTCAAAGAAACTGGAACCTAATTTCTTAAACTGCAAATTAGGAAATCTAACAACTACACTTTCACAATACGGAGCTGTTCCAGTTGGTAAGCATCTCAACAAAGTTGAAGGCTTTCCATTGTGAACATTCTCAGATGTGTTTAGTTCTTTCAAATAAACATTTAGCACTGTGTGTACTGACAAATTGACAGGGCGTTTCCCAGTTATTTTAAGTTTTTTGGTCTTCATTGTTATAATACCAAACTTAAATTCATCTAAATCATCTGTTCTATACCAATCTTCGTCAATATAAAATCCAAGTAAATATGCAAATCTATCTGAAATTTTTAACCAGTCTTGTGTCGGAGATTCTAATGTAACAAGTAGGTTAGCTGGATTTAAAGTTGCTTTAATTTTAAAATTACTTTGAAACCATTCAGCTATAGTACAAAAGTCATAATACCCAGGCGGTAAAGCTTCCGTCTTACCACCAAAAATTACTTTATTATATATATCATCTTCTACATTAAACCATTTTACTGTGTAGAACATTTCATGGATAGCTACAGCCTTACTACCATCACGATTATCAATCCCATTAGTTAACCACACTGGTTTGCTTGTGTCAAGAGTTGTTAAGGTAATAAACATTTTTATTATCTCATATAAAAAAGGATGGAATTTAAATCACCAACCATTACCACTACAAACGCATTTCAATTTAATGTGGATGCCAAATACAATGTCGCACCTACTTATGAACAGAAAATAATTCAACTAAATCAGCTTGACATAGCTGTGTCTGAACAAGATCTATTCCAAGTCAAAGTACCAAATCCATTTGATCATTACCTAAACCCTCCAATAACAGATGACTCTACTGCAAGAAAGTGGTCCTCAAGTCCACTACAGATGTTTCAAAATCAACTTAACTTTGCCATACTGTGTTCAACTACAGGCTGTGGTGTTTCATTTACAGACCACTTGAATCACTCAAACAAACTGATTAGATCTGTGTATCGTTTTCACACTTATTACCAACTTAGACGTATACTGTCAGAACTGCATACACCATTACCCACTGAATCCAGTTTCAACAGGTTTAACAACCCCATGGATATGAAAGCATTTGAACGCATCTGTAATGAGTTTAACATAAGCCCCCGGTATGACTTTACACAAAAACTTGATGATCACAATGGTATGGGCACATTGTATTATGCTATGAGTCACAGACAATACCCACAAGATTACTACCCTGGGTACACTTCATTCTCATCAAAATCACAAGTCTGGTTAGGATCAATAGAGCAGAAGCAGACTAATGCGTGGACCACATTTATTTTAGATAAATCTGACGGGTTTACTCAAGCAGGAGTCGAGCGCGTCAATGAGTCTATCAGAACATATGTCTGGTGTTTACTAGGAGCACAATCACTAACAAAATCAAACATTTTGAATGGAAGTGGTAAATTTGAAGCACAAAAACAGTTTCTTGCAAATCTTGAAGATTCAATTAATTCAACAGTAGATCTCCCATCTAGCATACAACGCTACCAAGACGTACTCAGATATGCCAGATCAAAAGTTGACTTTGTAGTTGGCATCGGGTTATACATGTTACCATCTGACCTTCAACTCCAAATGGGTACAATAACAAATTATAATAATGAAATCATTGTTGCAGGTGTTGGTCAAAAATTAGGACTCAATCAATCTGTAAACTTGGGGGCCACAACCACACACGTACAGCCGTTAAAATCATTACAGATGGTAACACCCCCGGCCCCAGCCCCGACCCCGGCCCTGGCCCCAACACCGGCACTCATACAAGCGGTAACCCCTACACCAACCCCTGATACACATGAGTCAGAGAGAACTGCATTGGTAATAGGTCTAACAGGATTAGGGGTTTTACTTCTTTATCTGTTTCATTAAATAACCCACCATCAACCCTCCTACTGTAACCAAAAAGACCCACACATGTTCTGCCATAAACCCTACTGCCTTTGCCGCTGTACTAATCAGCCAACTGACAACAGTGCCAATTATGCCAGGCAAAGCGTCCACTGCTTTCAGAGCCAATTTTTTAAGCAAGTCTGATATGTGAGACAGTTGTTTCTTTACCCATGACTGTAAATCTTTTGGGTCTGTTGGTGGTGCTGGAGGTGCCGGGGCTGGCGGTGTTGGACTACCACCGGGTCCACCACTGCCGGAGACAGCTAACACTACGTACTAATAATAAATCCAAGAGCTGTAATTAAACTAGCAATTGTGATACCCTGCTCTCTGAAAAGTGTTTTTAGTCTCTCAGCCAAAGTAGTGTCTTCGTGAAGTATTTTCTGAATAGTTTCTCTAATCCTGTTAACTTGGGTTTTAAGTTTTTGTCTCCCAATACTAATTGTTTCTAACCGTCCTGATCTTTCTATCTGCAAATCATTTAATCTGTGTTCTATTCTTTCTTTCATTTCTGTGTCAAGATTTCCATTGTCTGCTGTAGCCAATTTCTCTTTTTCACGTTCTATGTGTTTATCAAGCTCTCCCAGTTTGGCAACATTATTAACCATCTCACCTCTTATTGTCTGCAGTGATTTATCCAATCCCATAATCTCCCTCATTGACAAAGGTGGGTCATCTATTGTTTTCGTAGCATCATTTATTTGTCCTTCAGTAAATGAGGTTTCTTGTATCACTGTGTTTGCTATTTCTGGTAGGCTTGTTACTGGTGCCATTTCAATTTGTTGCCCTGTTGGCAACTTTGTTTGCGTGTCGTGAAGAACACTAGTTAGTCTTGGCGTGACAGGAGACCCACCAATACCCAGTTGACGCAATGCACCAACACCACCTTCATTTTTTATTGTACTTAAAGCCCTAAACCTACTAGGGTCTTTTTTGTTAGTCAATAGTACTTTTCCTTTGTCAACAGTATTTAAATATAAATGACCCTTGCCATCAAGTTCAAACTGGTTAGGGTCTATGTTGTCTGGGCGATTACCAACATGATCATAAAACGAGTTCACTTTGGTTTCTAAAAGTTCATGACGTAAACTGTAAATATTTCTTGTACCAGTCATATCTGTCATATCTGTCATATCTGTTGTATTACCAAAATCATACGTGTCATCCATTTCAAAATCTTCATGATTAAATCCTCCCGCTGCCATTGTTTTATTAATTTATTATTTTTTATTGTGCATAATAAAAATGACACAGTCTTGATTGATTGATTGTACATTGCTTAACGTCCCGACAGCAACAAGGCTTTCTCAGGACGTGCCTGCACTGCTTGTGAAAAAAAACTAAACAGAAAATTGAATGTATGTCGCCAGCCGGTCAAATACGTTAAATAAACCTACAACATGGGGCCTAAGTAAAGCTAAGACCATTTAGCAACACACATCCAATATCAAGAGCTACAGGCAGTGCAGACAGTAGGGAGAGTTTTAAAAAGGCAAACACAGGTGAATGGACAAAGGGTAGACAGAAACACATGCCCCAGAATAGAGAGAAAAACTCACCCTGTGGGGCTGACCAGGGTGACCCTGGGAACTAAAAAATACCTAACCCCACCCAAGTCCCCCAGGGCAGACCCGGGTGGGGACCACACAGTCTTACGGATCAAAGTTAGACCCATACAGAAAACTACGTGAGCCTCTGGGTGTTAAGGCCATTCGACAATCCATAGTCATCATGAACAATCCAAGTACCATAGACCAGAACCAAACACTTACAGTTAAGTTTCCAAACCTAGGTCCCAGTGACGTTATGGTTCCTGGCACTGCACGCCTAGCATTTAATATTGAACTATCATCAGACGCAGATGTAAACAGAACACTGGTTGACAATCTTGGCAGAGCAATTGTTAGAACTATTAAAGTAAAACTTGAAGGACAGGAAGTGTTTAGTCTTGACGACTCAGATGTATTTTACTGTTACAAAGACCTTTGGCTCACAAGAGAAGAACGAGAAGATCGTATTTATCAAGGCATACAGCCAGATAATGTTGGTAAACTTCGAATCAATGCCGGAGACAAAACAACTACTGGGGTACCAAAGGAGGTTATTATAGCTGAAACATATGGAACCAGATTTTACATTCCACTTGAGTTTGAAATCCTAACAGCTCATCTGCCTTATTATCAAGGGGCACTGAATGACCGTCTGAGCTTTGAACTAACTTTCAATGACTACTCCAAAGTTATAAAATCATCTGCCACAGATGCAACATACAAGATCTCTAACATTTCCTTGGAATATGAAATTGTCACACACACTGATCTAGCCAGACTCATTCAAAATCAGTACCAGTCAAGACTGCCAATTTATTATGACAGGGTGATTAGACATAGTTTAATGCAAAAAGACAAGAGTGACCCGATGTGGAACATAAACTTGAACACACCAGCTAGGTCACTGAAAGGTATTCTTATGTTGTTTGTTGAACCAGCAGATCCATATAAACGGGATTCAGAAAAATTCTACAATCCTAAGATTACACATTTGTCCTGTACAATTGAAGGCCGCCCTAATCAAGTGTACGCTTCAGGTTTGTTACCTTATCAACACTACGATGAGATCACAAAGTATTTTGCGGGTGGAAGGATTAGAGATAAACCAGCAAACATTGTGTGCAAAGATCTACATCTGTATGATGTTAGGATTGGTCAATACCTTACAAATAAGTATGCACTGTGGCTAGACCTTCGTAGTACAGATGATGATTACCTTCATGGGTCAGGTTTGATTGATTGATTGTAAATTGCTTAACGTCCCGACAGCAACAAGGCTTTAGGACGAACTGTCGAGAATGGTAGTGATGGAATAACAATTCAGATACAAAAGAAGGTTGAAACTGCTGCAGCCATAAACATATATTTGTACCTGATATATGACGCACAACTCAATATTGCAGACAGTAGACTGAGTGGACACATATATTAAATTATATTGTGTATTAAAATGAACCGGAGCTTGATGACCCTTGACCCACACTGTGGATTGTTTTGTGGTGCCACTGGGTGTGGGAAAACTCAATTTGTACTTGACTTATTACAAACAAGATACATCCACCATTTTGAAAACATTGTAATATTCTGTCCTACTATTAAACACAACAAAGCTTATCACAACCGTTTATTCATTTGGACTGACAGCAACATATACTTAGTTGACCCTGAGAAAAAACTGAATGAATACCTACAATATTTTTACAAGCAATTTGAAGGACAGCCAACTTTGTTCATAGTTGATGACTGCTCAGCAGAGAAAGACATTGTCAAGAAGAGAAACACTCTAGCAGAACTTGCTTTCAGTGGCAGACACGCAAACGTCAGTGTATGGATTCTCACTCAAAAATATAATGCTGTACTAAAAGATTTTCGAGAACAGTTAAAGTTTATCTGTTTGTTTTACTGCAAGGATCGTGACAGCTTTGAAGACTGTCTCAGAGAAAACGATGTCATCCCAAATAAGCATGAATGTGATGATGTAAAAAATAAACTGAAATCAACTAAGCATCTAAAGCTCATTTTAAAGACAGATCAGCCCACAGGGTATGGGTTAGTAAATTAATTTTTGTTTTTTTAAAATAACAATATAAATGAACCCTGATGAAATCCTTCTATTGAATGATATCAATGCTGTAGAGAACAAAGAGTTAGACTCGAAAAAACAGCATCTTTTGTCTGTGATTGTCTCAGGCAAATCAAAGACTTATCTCGGGAAACAATACATGACAGATGATATTGAATCTCTTACGGCTGACGAACTAATCAAGCTTCATTCAAAATATGAAAACCACATCGCTTCACTAATGACACGTGATTTAAGTCGATCTCTTGTATGCCTATACACAAAAGCAGTGAGTCACTTTCTACCTGTGGATAGTGACAGTCTTTCACACGACCTTGAAAGCAATCCTATTGTTTCAAGTTCAATTGGCAAATTAGCATGTGTCATGTTTTACAAGTTTGGAAATTACCTTGCACCTGTAGTAACCCTTCTTGTTACTGGGAGTCATATTGATTTTTCGAAAATAAATTTTACTGCAGAAGAAAATGGACGAAACCCAGACGACTCCACAACCGAACCCCAGTCCAGTTTTGACGCAGGTTCAAACTGTGACTAAGGCTAAAAGTCCAGGCAGGGTTGAGGCTGGAAAAAGATTAGCTGAATATAATAGGCAAAAAAAATTACAGCTTAAGGCACAAACAGAAAAGACTCATGTAACTGATCCACCGTCAGGATCGTCAGGACCTGTGTCAGGGCCGTCACACCTTCATCAAAGTGAGAGACAAAAAACTAAGTCTGACCCTGACCCCGACCCCGAACCTCAATCAACAAAATATATAATTGTCGGATTTGTTGTCGGATTTGGTTATGTAGGGTATCAATTATACAAAAAATACAAACCACAGACTCGTACAGTGACCAAAAAATCAGACACTCCAAAAACAAAACCAGAAGTCGCCACATTACCAGTAACATCCAAAGCCGTTGACCCATTTTATATGCAGTAAATAAAAATATTATTTTAATTTTTCTTGCCTTAGAAAATGAATGACTCAAAGAACATGATGAACCTTGTGTATCACTCTGCCGTAATCAGTGGATTAGCAGTAGCTTATTCTATGCTGGGGAAAAGTCTACTCAAAATGAAATCAGCAGACCTGAGTAGATTAGATTTCGAAGACAGTGCTAAGCTAATTGTAGTTGTCACAGCATCAATTGCGACAAAAGATTTTCTTGTCAAGCAAGGAATTATTCCTGAAAATGTTTCTATGTAAATAAAAATAATATGGCGACGATAGCTATTATGATTGGTGGGGCAGTTGTTAACGCCCTCGCATTCAGTGGCTCTAATTATCTCTTTTCTAAAATGGGTAGAGAAGAATCTGCAGAAGAAATGAAACGTCATAATGAAGCGTCAGAAAAACTTGCTCAAGCCCAGCAAGATTATGAAAAGAATAGAATTGAGAAACTTGATTTCATCAATGAAAAACTCAGGCTTGAAGGCCACGCACAACATACATTTTCAAATACAGACGAAGCAATCAGGGAATATTTTCTTGTCACGGGTGAAGACATGTCTATCCCAAAACCGAAACTAAGTGACTATTACAAACCGAGTACAGAACAAAGAAACGGAGAGATAATCTTTGTTCTAGTGGGAATGACATTTGTTTATTTTACAGGAGTTTTCATTGCTAGAAAAAATGGCAGCCGAAAATAAACTATCGAAAATATATTACTCTCCATCAGGCTATTGGAAAGGGCAAACAGCTATTCAGAAATTACATGCCGCTGTGGGCGGAGATATAACACTCAATCAAGTCAAACAATGGTTACAGAGACAAGCAATTTGGCAGATATATCTCCCTGCTCCAAGAAAGATATCTAGACCTCATTTTGAGAACACTACACCAAATGACACACATCAAATAGACCTCCTGTTTTTACCACATGACACAATAAGAAAGAAACGATACAAGTATGCACTGACTGTTGTAGACATTGCTTCAAGGTATAAAGACGCTGAACCCATATCTGACAAAACAGCCAGTACAGTTGCTACTGCTTTATCAAAAATATATAGTCGAGGCCCTTTAAGATACCCCAGACTAGTGCAAGTTGATGATGGATCAGAATTCAAAGGTGCTGTTAATCAGTTATTTGCTAAGCATGGCGTACTGGTCAGACGAGGCATTCCAGGTGTGCACAGATCACAGGCAATTGTAGAGAACTTTAACAAACAGTTATCAGAAAGACTTTTCAGTTACCAGTATTCTAAGGAACTCATGCATGACACCCGTAACACTGAATGGGTAAAGAGATAACCACATGTGATAAAAGCAATGAACAATGAAGGACACCCTAAGCCTGCTGATGCTATTAAATTGAAAACAATTACAGAGCCAAAAACAATGACAGCCCAGGCACCGCTTGCGCCAGACACAAGTTTATTTACTAAACAGGTGAGATATTTATATCAACCAGGGGAGGCTGAGAACGACGACAGACGCAGGGCAACAGACCCCATCTGGTCCACATCCGTTCATAATATAAAAAAAATAATTCCCGGCGCAGATGCAACAATATATTACCTGTACGACCCTGCACCCCAGAGGGCTTTTGTCAGAGAAGAATTACAGATTATTCCCCCAGACACCGTTACTCATTTCAGTAACTAAGTCGTCAATTAATTCATCAACCAGTTCATCACAAATATCTTCAGATAACTTGAGCCTGTAATGTCCAGGTGCATAAGCTTTTTCTTTAGTGTGAAACACTCGTTTCGTGTCTCCAACTGCAAGTGACTTCTTATGTGTTTGGATCATTTCAAGATTGTGTCTATTTGATCTCAGTGACTTGTTTGGATAATCAGGCATTAATGCACCATCTAACACTTGCTTGTAATGTTCATGACGAATGTCTTTATTTTTTATTGCTGTTTTTTTAATTCCTTTGGCTTTGGACTGACTTCCCTTTTGGTGCAGTATAGAATACATTTTGGATCTCAGTCCAACGTACTCAACTATTGGCACACCATTTAGTTCATCCTTAAACTTACCAGGCACTTTCTTGTTTTGTGTGCTGAACAGTGGGTGATCCTTAGGATAGTCAGACGTGTCATACATGTGTAACTCTGTTTTCATGTCTTCATAAAAGTCTTCAGTAGGCACGTCTATGATCATAGAGTCAGTGTCAGTGTATAGCAGACGACACTCAGGATATTTTGGTTTGAAGTAATCATAATAAAATTCAAGCATCAACAGTTTTGACAACTCCAGAATTGCCATACCAATGAATACTGGCTTGTCCAGTTTAACAATCTTTTTTTTTTGAGTGACACTGCATACAATGATGAATGAAACTCTTTGTACCCTGTGTACTGTGGCTTACCTGTAAGTTTAATTGCACCCGATTCAGTTGTGACCAGTCTCACATCTTTCCTGTGATGAGGATTTTCCATAGTCTTGCCAAAACAGGCATTGTTCATAAGCTTAAAGAAGTCTTTGTCAAATGCAGTGTTGCCGTCTCTGGCACGAAGGGTTGTGTTCTTCATTATGTAATCTTTCATGAAAGCACTCTGATCAAATTGAATTCCTCTGTGAACTTTCTTTAGTACTAACCCGTGTCTGATGTAAAACTGTAACAAGCGGTAGTGACAAACGTAATTGAATTTGTCATTTAGATTTGGCACAAGCTTAGTGTCTTCTTTTTTCCCCGTCATACTCATTTTCTCAACAGCCAACGGATAATCATTATGATAATCATGTAGATGGTGCGGGTACTCCAGGTCTACTTCAAAGATCCAACCCTTCGCGTCGTTTAGGTCAAGATTCATCATATTGTTTGTTAACCCTGACTCTGTTACATCATACTGTGACAAATCATACAGACAAAAGTTTTTCAAGGGCAATAACTCACACATTGCCCAGCCATACAAATTGTTAGCGTCTACATAGGTAATGAATGACCTTGACCTTGAGGGGTCAAACCCAAGGTCACCATAGCCGTCCAGATATTTGTTGTTGGCCTTGGCATAATTGTTCGCTGCAATACTAATGCCACCCCTCAATCCACGTTCCACCATTTCACCCATTGTACGATCAGACAACAGGTCTATAGATATCTTACTGGATTTCAAAAATGCATCCCATGTCATGCCAGGACTAGTAATGTAACAAGCAGGGTCAAGTTTGTAGTGTAACAACCCCTTTTCACGGTAACTTTCAAATACGTCTGCTAGTAAGCAAACGTCTGCTTTCAAGTACTGGTCATGGTAGTCACCAATTGTTTGACATCCTAACTTCCCCCACGCATCAAGAGCGTGTTGATATTCAGAGTCAGAAATACCTTTGCCAGTTAGTGTGGAATAAAATTTCTCTTTTGGTGGCAGTCTTGTTTCCTCAAACACAACCCAGTGATCAATGTACTCATATGGATAGACACCTTTCTTAACCAAGTCTGACTCAAAATATTTACTTGTTATTGGATACTCAGTCAGCCCTTCTGCCAGACTAGCAAGACCTAAAGACAAATGTTGCATGGAGTCATAAAATGCTAATTTATCTAACCTAAAAGTCAAGTATTTTTCAGTTGTCTGGGCAATACAACTTATGTTTTTGTACGACTCATCTACAGCCTGCATGATAATGTGTGAATCATATCCTTTGAGATTGTGGAAAAAGATTGGTAACTTGTATGTCTTAGGATCTATTTTTAATAACAAGTTACAATTGCTATGTGCAGCACCTCTGTAACGCCCAGTTATGTGATCATGGTCACGAACTTTATCACCCTGGAGGGATTGTTCACAAATCCAACACGTCTCAGCTGTATCAAATTTTAATTTGTCTTCTTCTGTCATCACCAAAGGCATCTGACATGTCGTGAGATACTGTACTACCTGACTGTACAGATGTCTCATTTCTGTTAAAAACAGACATGCTGCATTTTCACCTCTGTAGATAACAGGTTCTGAATGAAGACCGTCTGACCTAACAATAATGTATCCAAAAGAACACACCACTTGGTCACTCAACTTTATAGTCTTTGGTAATGACTCTGGAACATGACCTTCATACGGAACAACCAGTGATTCAAAATCTGCATACACTACAAACGGCAGCTTTTGCTGATTCCCATAGTTCTTAAAATACACTTGACTACCAGGCTCTGGATACTTAAGTACAGTTTGTATGTCATCAGCTGACCTACAATGCAGGACGTGTTTATGTGCCACTGCAATAGAAGAAAACCTCTGTAAACATCTATTACAAAATTCCTGTTTGCCCTTGTGTTTTGTTGTATGATTATGAATTAGACGTGACATATTCCTAATAATTGTGTAGTGAAAGTTATTGTCATCTCCGATTAGCAACATGTCAACATGCTTATCTTCTGACTGACCATAGGTTGGTGCCAGTGGGGACACTCTAATTGGCTGTAACTTGTTCTCAGATTCATTATCCCACACATACACATTTACAGATATACCAGGATTTAGTTTTTCAAACAAATCTATGTCCTCTATTTTAACAGGGAACTCAATGCCACTAAAAACGAGTTCATTTACAAATTTGGTGTAGTTAGATACACGTTCAGGTTTTGACTTTACAAAGTGTAGTTTAGCAAGCACACACCACATGAAACAATAGTTGTCATTGTTCTGTATGTTGACGACAGCCTTTTTGTTTACTACTTCTGTCGGCAGTGGCAACCATGATTTACCTAATATAGGATGATACCTAGACTGCTTTAGTTGTAGTTCATGTACATGTCCTTCGTGCCAGCCAGACCCCTTCATTTTTGCACTGTCAATCGCCTGTAGAAAGTCTGGTAATAGTCTGTCTCTAAACACGTTTTCCAATTCTCTTCTTGTGTTAACAGTGTGTTGTCTTGTTGATATATACGATACAATTACCTCACCGTCCACCCTAGTGAATTCTATTTTAGCAACAATCTGAATCTTAACACTGCCTGTGATAAGATTTTGTTGTATGACAGAAAAAGAGTTTTCTATTGATTCGTAAACATTATTAGTATTGGATATGGGTAAGTTTGTTGTGTGAAACACGTTTCTTAAACTAGATGAGCCAGGGTTTTGAACATTGTCCGTCATTTTTATTTGTCCGACAAAATAATAAATGAAAAAATATTACTGCTGGCTCACCTTGTGTAATACCACTTTATTAATTGTAACACTGTCAATATAAACATTTAGTTTGCGTAGTTGTTTAAATATGCTATAAAACTTCCCCTAACCAACCATAGTTGGTATCATCAACTTTAAAAGTAGGTGTCTTTAAATCAACTGTCATGCGCTCCACATCTGGATGCTCATCAACATAATCCAAAGTCACACTATATGTAGCATATATTTCTGATGGTGCTGAAAGGCTTATGTTAGTCTGTTTGGGTAATATTAAGTCAGTAAAATGCATAACATCTTTGAAGCAGTGTGAGATATCAAGCACTTGTATGATTTGTCCGTCTGTCATTTTTATTAGACAAACAAAAGAATAATTGTTATCAAGCAGAATCATGTTTTCTAGGAAATTACACTGAACAGTAATTTTTTACGTTTGCACCACTCCAGCATGTATTTTCTGTTCATGGTCAATGATATAAGGGACATAATCATTAGAAGATTTCACCACTATACAGATTTGTCTCCCATAGACTATATGTGGCATACCCAAGAATGACCTTGTCACTGATTTGTGAGTGAGTGTGTTGCAATGGAGTACTCATTGAGGATATTGTTCCTGTTTGTGTGTAGCAAGGGTACAGGTATGTACATTTGTAGGCTTAGCTCAGTGACATATCTCGTGTGTGTGTGTCATTGGATTATGCAGAGATTCAGAAATCTTTACAGTTGACTCAAACCCAATAAAAAAACAGTGGCTCTTGAGAATCTCGCCATGCTCATAAGAATCTGTGATCGAGTGGGCTACTGAAAATGTACAATAAAACATGTTTGTTTGTTTTAATGTTTTCATAGAAGGGATTACTCTACTTGTTCAGTAGACTCATAGCGTCACTGTGAACCCTAAATAACTGAACTGTGAGTTGAGTTGTATTGCTGTGCATTGGCGTATACATGTTCTGTGTGTTTGTGTATACATGTTCTGTGTGTTTGTGTGTGTGTGTGTGTGTGTCAGTGTGTGTGTGCGTGCGTGTGTTTGTCTGTGTGTCAGTGCGTGTGTGTATGTGTGTTATGTACCTCTAACAAAACCTGTTTGGCTTAACTCTTAATCACCTATAAGAACATACACAGTCTATTCTCCTGTACCTAGAAGATAGTAAGAAAATTACTGAGAAAATGGGTTACTTCACCAAAGCGTCTATAACTTTTTTGAATAGACAGATATTTAAGTCTGGTTTTTTTTTCTTAGCTGACATATGGATGGATAGTATTTTATGTTGTGGTGGAGTGTAATTTGATACCTGTTTATATTATTTACTGTAATTAATTACAGGTAAATTAACTGAAAAAAATGCACCTTGATTATTTTGATATGACAAACAAAAGATGTAAAACTGAAAAATGTGTCGGTGATTGTACATTGCTTAACGTCCCGACAGCAACAAGGCTTTCTCAGGACGTGCCTGCACTGCTTGTGAAAAAAAACTAAACAGAAAATTGAATGTATGTCGCCAGCCGGTCAAATACATTAAATAAACCTACAACATGGGGCATAAATAAAGCTAAGACCATTTAGCAACACACATCCAATATCAAGAGCTACAGGCAGTGCAGACAGTAGGGAGAGTTTTAAAAAGGCAAATACAGGTGAATGGACCTCGGGTAGACAGAAACACATGCCCCAGAATAGAGAGAAAAACCCACCCTGTGGGGCTGACCAGGGTGACCCTGGGAACTAAAAAATACCTAACCCCACCCAAGTCCCCCAGGGCAGACCCGGGTGGGGTAAATGTGTCGGTGGGCGAAAATATGAAAGTGATAGTGGAGTGAGATAATTTTACATTAGTGATCACTATTACCAGGCAATCCACTGATAATCCTTCAGGTAATCGAAGTGCACGTATCCCCGTCGGCGGATGTTGCTACAAATTGATCGCCAAGTTCGTCTGTTGGGCGAAAATTTCGAACATTTCAGCAGGGAAATACTGATAAAAATAATCAAGTGGTGTCGCTTCCAACTCAAGTGGAGTTGTTGGGCCCACATATCGCGTGAAAGGCTGCAAAAAAGTCTGAAATTGGCCGCTGATGCCAGATAGCATTGCCGCCGCCATCTTGCAGTCGTCGCTTCGGTAAACACTGCTGAAATACTCCGGTATTTTCGTCATCCCAGTCCGACAGATCGCTAGTATGTACACTAGACACACTTATGTCACTTCCCTCTGGCTCTGAAACTGGATAATTGCCAATTTACTCCGAAATAGCGGTAAACTCTGGGTCACTGTCATGTATGTCGCCATGTTTGCAAACACGTGCGTTAGCTAGCAGCCAGGTGCACGGTAAAACTCTCCCAATTCGACACACACAGTGGCTTAGAGCGCATGCCCAGTGTCTAAAGTTAGTTTGACCTTGCCCCCTACGGTATACAATCTCACCTTCTTCACAGAAGAACCCACCTACGTATCACATGACTTCTAAATTTAGTACCGAGGACGGGCGTCTATGGGCGCTTTAGGTAAAGACCCGGAGGGCGTTTACGGGCATTATAGGTGATTAAGAGTTAAATAGCATGTTTTAAAAGTGACGGTTGACACACATGGCACTGGAATAGAAACGTGGGTAGTGTCACTGCACCTAGCTGAGAACGCCGGTAAACAAAACCTGTTCACCCATACAGGGGTGAATGTAATGGGTGTACACACAAGTATTCAGGGCTGTCAGCTGGCAATGGTGGAGTGCCACAAAGACTTTGTATGGCATAGGCATTGATGGCTGTGTGGTGTAAACATATTCCGGATAAACATTAGGTTGATTGATTGTACATTGCTTAACGTCCCGACAGCAACAAGGCTTTCTCAGGACGTGCCTGCACTGCTTGTGAAAAAAAAACTAAACAGAACATTGAATGTATGTCGCCAGCCGGTCAAATACATTAAATAAACCTAACACATGGGCCTAAATAAAGCTAAGACCATTTAGCAACACACATCCAATATCAAGAGCTACAGGCAGTGCAGACAGTAGGGAGAGTTTTAAAAAGGCAAATACAGGTGAATGGACAAAGGGTAGACAGAAACACATGCCCCAGAATAGAGAGATAAACCCACCCTGTGGGGCTGACCAGGGTGACCCTGGGATAAACATTAGGACGACATGATTGAGAAAAGTGTGTTATGATACCATTGTGCGCGTGTGTGTCTGTGTGTGTGTGTGTGTGCGTGTGTGCGTGTGCGTGTGTGCGTGTGTGTGCATGTGTGTGTGTGTCAGTGTGTGTCAGTGTGTGTCTGTGTTGTGTGTGTGTGAGAGAGAGAGAGAGAGAGAGAGAGAGAGAGAGAGAGAGAGAGAGAGAGAGAGAGAGAGAGAGAGAGCACCGTTTGATTTCACAGACATGAGTACATCAAGCCCACTTGAAATCACCCCTTCTTTAAAATCATGATGTTTCCCTGTTGACTTTTGACATCACTTAGTGATTTAAAAGGCTGTATTTATAAAAGGCTTTTGACGGCTGAGGGCCTTTCAAAAGCACAGTCCCGTTGCGGCTTGTGCCCGAATTGAAAAGAAATGGAATGCCGCCGCTATTGAAAAGCGCTGTGTGAGGGCAACACAAAAGGCGATCAACAGTGACACTAGCCGGCAGCTCAGGCTTACGGTAAAATTGTACTGACATGAGTGTCTGTAATGAGTGTGTCTGTTTGTTTATGCGTCTGTTTGTTTGTTTGTGTGTGTCTGTGTGTGCGCTAGTGTGTGTGTGTATGTGTGTGCGCGCGTGCGTGTGCGCATGTGTGCGTGCGTGCGTGCGTGTGTGTGTGTGCGTGCGCGTGTGCGTGTGTGCGTGTGCGTGCGCGTGTGCGTGCGCGTGTGCGCGCGTGTGTGTGCGTGCGCGTGTGCGATTACATGGCATGCGTGTGACTGAGGGCTCTTGCAACTTCTTGCCGCAACTGAAAATCAACAACACACATACAGAACCCCCAGCTCACAAAACTTGCTCGACAAGTCTGGTCGGGTAGCATAAGACTCGTCAGGCTTGTTTCTAATTTAGATATGCATAACATTTTGGAAAGACCAAGATCGATTTTAGGATCAGGTTTTGCCGGATCGGTCTTATTCTTGCCAGTTAGTGTTCAAAATGACCGGTTGTTTTTGTTATAATTTATTCATTGGACCATTAGCCGGTTGAGATGTATGACGTCAGCTCTGTCATACCAAGTTGTGTATGCGTGTCTGTGTTGTTTGAGTGATAGTGTGTCTGTGTGTGCGTGTGTGTGTGTGTGTGTGTTGGGTGGGTGGGGGGGTAGGGGGGGGGGGTGGGGGGGTGGGGGGGGTGGGGGGGTGGGGGTGGGGGGGTTGGGGGGGTCTTGATCTGTTGTATATGTACTCAGTCGGGTGTATAAAGCAAGGTATGATTTTCTGAGGTGCGTCTCTTTTCAGCTTTTACAGTCATGTACACCGTCTAACCGAACAGGGCGTGAAATTCAATAAGAGTTGTTATCCTTTCACGGGCTGGTGGGTTTCAATGGCTTGTGTATGCACCCGGAAGAAAAATCTCGGTGCAGACAGACAGGTGTTTATGACTCACTGTAGGCAAACAAGTCTACAGCTTTTTATGTTACTGTACACCACGCATGCAAGGGCCAATGTGTAACATAGCTGAAATTGTATAGACCACAACAGCATACTGAGTGTGTGTGGCAGACATGGTCTACCAGCTCTGTCAGGCGTGTGATTGTCATGGGATATTACCCTTGTGAAAATGATGTGTACCTGTGTTGCAAGGTTTGCACTTAATGTTTTTGTTTATACATGTTTTATGTTAGTATGTATATATGTATGTACGTACGTGCGTGTGCATGTGTTTATGTGTTGGTATGTGTTGGTATGTGTGTCTGTGTGTGTGTATGTATTGCCTGTGTATATAACTTGTATGGCAATCTGTAGTTATGTGTGTCTTGTGTGTGTGTGTGTGTGTGTGTGTGTGTGTTTGTTTGTGCATGTGTTCATGCGAATACTATATTGGCACCTCTCAGTAACAGCCTTTCAAAAGCCTTCAGTGACGTGGTCGCTTATTCATAAAAGCATGTCTGCATTAAAAGGAAGTGTTCCCCTCTCGCATAACTTAAATTGAATAGCGACGTGCCGCAAAGAGCATTCAACTGTGAAACGATTAGGCTACACAGGTGGGTAAACAGGTGGCTTATGAAATAGTGCGCGCCACAGATTTAAGAGACAACCCCCCCGCCACTCTAGTGCACTATCAGGTTTTGGTTTAATTTGAGAAAACGGCAGTGTGGACCTTAATGACCGTAATTAGTAATTAATTAAGGTATTGACAGAGACAATAGTTATAGAGAAAGGAAGTATGAGTCCTGATAGATAATCAGATCAATAAGGCCGCATCAGTCATGCTTGTCAGTTTTTTAAAATCAAAGGGTTGATTCAGAATTAACGGGGGTAAAATTGGGGTCAAAATTTTGATATTAAAAAATGATGTAAATTAATGACTGATGCGGCTCTATTGAATTCATTGTCTATCGGGACTCGTACTTTCTTTCTCTTCCCTCAACGCTATAATAATTTCCACCTCACTGGCAACAAAACCATATTTTGAAACAAACACTGTTTCATGAGAATCATCATCTGTATTGACGAGTAAAATAATGGCCCAATGACCCATTGTCTTAATTAACCCCAATAATTAAATTAATTAAAGTCATTAACGTCCACACTGACGTTTCTTTCAAATCAAACCAAAATCTTGACAGCGCACTCTGTAATAAACTAATGTCATTTTACACACGCCAATAATTAGAAAATTACTCTCCATTGTCTCTCAATACTGCCAGAGTCGATTTCCGAACTCACATGCTCTGCCCCACGCATAACATTTCAGTTCACGCATGACAAGACTCAATGACAAGCCCTCTTTCAATGAGGTGGAGAAAAGCTTTCACAGGCCACCTTGAAAAGACCTTTAGAAACGTGTACACCGGCCAGAGATAGATAAGTGGACAGGTGATGGACACCCCTCCCCCAATCAATAGATTTATTCTAATTAGCACGGTATTCAGACAAACCCACTCGACCAATTACCGCCAATACCTTTATTACCTAGCCATTTTAGTTCCACTCCAGAAATCATTCAAGCTACGTTTTTTGATCAGCTACCAACCCGCGATTATTAAGCCAGATCCCCCACCTAACCTAAATTATTAATGCTGTCATTGACTTCTTTAAGCAAAATTATTATATTATATTATAAAATGAATCAAGACGAATTACTTCTTTTAAGTGATATTTGTGCTGTAGAAAACAAAGACTTAGACTTTAAAAAACAGCGTCTTTTGTCTGTGATTGTATCGGGCAAATCAAAGACTTATCTGGGTAGGCAATACATGATAGAGGATATTGAATCTCTAAGCTCTGACGAGCTAATCAAGCTTCATTCAAAATATGAAAATCACATTGCCTCACTAATGACTCGTGATTTAAGTCGATCTCTTGTCTGCCTATATACAAAAGCTGTAAGTCACTTCCTACCTGTTGATAGTGAAAACCTTTCACACGACCTTGAAAGTAATCCTATTGTTTCAAGTTCAATTGGCAAATTAGCATGTGTCATGTTTTACAAGTTTGGGAATTACCTTGCACCTGCTGTAACCTTACTTGTTACTAGTAGTCATATTGATTTTTCTAAAATAAATTTTACTGCAGAAGAAAATGGACGAAACCCAGACGACTCCACAACCGAACCACAGTCCAGTCTTGACGCAGGTTCAAACTGTGACTAAGGCTAAAAGTCCAGGCAGGGTTGAGGCTGGTAAAAGATTAGCCGAATATAACAGACAAAAAAAATTACAGCTTCAAGCTCAAACAGAAAAGGCTCATGTGACTGACCAGGCGTCAGCACCTTCAGGACCGTCAGGTTTGATTGTACATTGCTTAACGTCCCGACAGCAACAAGGCTTTCTCAGGACGTGCCTGCACTGCTTGTAAAAAAAACAACAACTAAACAGAACATTGAATGTATGTCGCCAACCGGTCAAATACGTTAAATAAACCTAACACATGGGGCCTAAATAAAGCTAAGACCATCTAGCAACACACATCCAATATCAAGAGCTACAGGCAGTGCAGACAGTAGGGAGAGTTTTAAAAAGGCAAATACAGGTGAATGGACAAAGGGTAGACAGAAACACATGCCCCAGAATAGAGAGAAAAACCCACCCTGTGGGGCTGACCAGGGTGACCCTGGGAACTAAAAAATACCTAACCCCACCCAAGTCCCCCAGGGCAGACCCGGGTGGGGTAGGACCGTCAGGACCAGTGTCACTACCGTCACACCCTCATCAAAGTGAGAGACAAACAACTAAGTCTGACCCTGACCCCGGCCCTCAATCAACAAAATATATAGTTGCCGGATTTGTTGTCGGATTTGGTTACGTAGGTTATCAATTATATAAAAAATACAAACCACAGACTCGTACAGTGACCAAAAAATCAGACACTCCAAAAACAAAACCAGAAGTCGCCACATTACCAGTAACACACAAAGCCGTTGACCCATTTTACATGCAGTAAATAAAAATATTATTTTAATTTTTCTTGTATTAGAAAATGAGCGACACAAAGAACTTAATGAACCTTGTCTATCACTCTGCTGTAATAAGTGGACTAGCAGTAGCTTATTCTATGCTGGGAAAAAGTCTACTCAAAATGAAATCAGCAGACCTTAGTAAATTAGACTTCGAAGACAGTGCTAAGCTAGTAGTTGTTATAACAGCTTTGATTGATTGTACATTGCTTAACGTCCCGACAGCAACAAGGCTTTCTCAGGACGTGCCTGCACTGCTTGTGAAAAAAAAACAACCAACTAAACAGAACATTGAATGTATGTCGCCAGCCGGTCAAACACATTAAATAAACCTAACACATGGGGCCTAAATAAAGCTAAGACCATTTAGCAACACACATCCAATATCAAGAGCTACAGGCAGTGCAGACAGTAGGGAGAGTTTAAAAAAGGCAAATACAGGTGAATGGACCTCGGGTAGACAGAAACACATGCCCCAGAATACAGAGAAAACCCCACCCTGTGGGGCTGACCAGGGTGACCCTGGGAACTAAAAAATACCTAACCCCACCCAAGTCCCCCAGGGCAGACCCGGGTGGGGTTGTTATAACAGCATCGATTGCAACAAAAGATTTTCTAGTCAAGCAAGGAATTATTCCAGAAAATATTTCTATGTAAATAAAAAATATGGCAACTATAGCTGTCATGATTGGTGGTGCAGTTATTAACGCATTGGCTTTTAGTGGATCAAACTATTTCTTTTCAAAAGTTAGTAAAGAAGAATCAGCAGAAGAAATGAAGCGACACAATGAGGCATCTGAAAAACTAGCTCAAGCTCAACAAGATTATGAGAAGCAAAGAATTGAGAAACTTGATTTTATTAATGAAAAACTAAAACTTGAGGGTCATGCACAGCATACATTTTCAAATGTTGATGACGCGATCAAAGAATACTATCTTGTTACTGGTGAAGACATGTCTATTCCACAACCAAAACTTAGTGACTATTACCAACCAAGCCAAGAACAAAAAAATGGAGAAATAATATTTGTTTTAGTAGGAATGACATTAGTATATTTTACAGGAGTTTATATTGCTAGAAAAAATGGCAGACGCTAAACTATCAAAAATATATTACTCTCCAATTGGCTACTGGAAAGGGAATACTGCAATAAAAAAATTACATGCTGCTGTGGGTGGAGATGTTAACCAAATAAAACAGTGGCTTAAAAAACAGGCAATTTGGCAGATATATCTCCCTGCTCCAAGAAAAATAACAAGGCCTCATTTTGAAAACACATCACCTAATGACACACACCAAATGGACCTCCTGTTTCTTCCGCATGACACAATAAGAAAGAAACGATACAAGTATGCATTAACTGTTGTTGACATAGCTTCAAGGTATAAGGATGCAGAACCCATAACTGACAAAAAAGCTGTAACAGTGGCCACTGCATTATCAAAAATATATAGTCGAGGTCCTTTAAAATACCCTAGGCTTGTGCAGGTTGATGATGGGAGTGAATTTAAAGGCGCTGTTAATCAGTTATTTGCAAAGCATGGAGTGCTAGTGCGGCGAGGCATACCAGGCTTGCATAGATCACAGGCTATTGTTGAAAACTTTAACAAGCAATTATCGGAGAGACTTTTTAGCTATCAGTATTCTAAGGAACTCATGCATGACACACGTAACACTGAGTGGGTTAAAAGATTACCGTCTGTAATAAAAGCAATGAATAATGAGGGTCACCCTAAACCTGTTGATGCTATTAAATTGAAAACAATACCGTCAGAAATAAAAACAACAACAACACCTCCAGACACTAGCTTGTTTACAAAACAGGTAAGATATTTGTATCAACCAGGTGAAGCTGAGAATGACGTTAGACGTAGGGCAACTGATCCAATTTGGTCTACATCTGTTCATAATATAAAAAAATAGTTCCTTCAGCTAATGCAACAATATATTATCTGTATGAGCCTGCACCAGAGAGGGCATTTGTTAGAGAAGAATTACAGATTATTCCCACAGACACCGTTACTCATTTTTAACAATTTCAATTCATCAATTAGTTCATCAAACAGTTCATCAGCTATTTTTTCAGATAATTTGAGCCTGTAATGACCTGGTGCATAAGCTTTTTCCTTACTATGAAACACTCTTTTTGTATCACCTACTGCTAGAGACTTTTTATATGTTTGAATCATTTCAATATTATGTTTGTTTGATCTTAGTGTCTTGTTTGGATAATCAGGCATTAATGCACCATCTAACACTTGCTTGTAATGTTCATGTCGAATGTCTTTATTTTTTATTGCTGTTTTCTTGATACCTTTGGCTTTCGACTGACTTCCCTTCTGGTGCAGTATAGAATACATTTTGGATCTCAGTCCAACGTACTCAACTATTGGCACACCATTTAGTTCATCTTTAAACTTACCAGGCACTTTCTTGTTTTGTGTGCTAAACAGTGGATGGTCTTTAGGGTAATCAGACGTGTCATACATGTGTAGTTCTGTTTTCATGTCTTCATAAAAGTCTTCAGTAGGCACATCAATGATCATAGAGTCAGTGTCAGTGTATAGCAGACGACACTCAGGATACTTTGGTTTGAAGTAATCATAATAAAATTCAAGCATTAATAATTTTGACAACTCCAGAATAGCCATACCTATAAATACTGGCTTATCCAGTTTAACAATCTTTTTTTTGAGTGACACTGCATACAATGATGGATGAAATTCTTTATACCCTGTGTACTGAGGCTTACTTGTAAGTTTAATTGCGCCTGATTCAGTTGTGACCAGTCTCACATCTTTTCTGTGATGAGGATTTTCCATTGTCTTGCCAAAACAGGCATTGTTCATAAGCTTAAAGAAGTCTTTGTCAAATGCAGTGTTACCGTCTCTGGCACGAAGGGTTGTGTTCTTCATTATGTAATCTTTCATGAAAGCACTCTGATCAAATTGAATTCCTCTGTGAACTTTCTTTAATACTAACCCATGTCTGATGTAAAACTGCAGCAAGCGGTAGTGACAAACGTAATTGAATTTGTCATTTAAATTTGGTACAAGTTTGGTGTCTTCTTTTTTCCCAGTCAAACTCAGTTTCTCAACTGCTAATGGATAATCATTATGGTAATCATGTAAATGGCGTGGATACTCTAAGTCTACTTCAAAGATCCAACCCTTTTCATCATTTTGACCTCGATCCATAATATATTTTGTTAATTTTTTTATGCCATACTGTGACAAATCATACAAACAAAAGTTTTTTAATGGCAACAATTCACACATTGCAAATCCATACAAATTATTAGCATCCAAGTACGTAATAAATGACCTTGACATTGAGGGGTCAAAGTCGTCAAGATATTTGTTGTTGGCCTTGCCATAATTATTTGCTGCAATACTAATGCCACCCCTCAATCCACGTTCCACCATTTCACCCATCGTACGATCATACAACAGGTCTATAAATATCTTACTGGATTTCAAAAATGCATCCCATGTCATGCCAGGACTAGTTATGTAGCAAGCAGGGTCAAGACTGTAGTGCAACAAACCCTTTTCACGATAACTTTCAAATACATCTGCTAGCAAGCAAACATCAGCTTTCAAGTACTGATCGTGGTAATCACCAATTGTCTGACATCCTAACTTATCCCACGCATCAAGTGCATGTTGGTATTCAGAGTCAGAAATACCTTTACCAATTAGTGTAGAATAAAAATTTTCTTTTGGTGGAAGACTCCTTTCTTCAAACACTACCCAGTCACTGATGTACTCATATGGATAAACACCTTTTTTAATCAAGTCTGGCTCAAAATATTTACTTGTTATTGGAAACTCAGTAAGTCCTTCTGCCAGACTAGCAAGACCTAAAGACAAATGTTGCATGGAGTCATAAAATGCTAATTTATCTAACCTAAAAGTCAAGTATTTCTCAGTTGTCTGGGCAATACAACTAATTTTTTTGTACGACTCGTCTACAGCCTGCATGATAATGTGTGAATCATATCCCTTCAGATTGTGAAAAAATATTGGTAACTTGTATGTCTTAGGATCTATTTTTAATAACAAGTTACAATTATTATGTGCAGCTCCTCTGTAACGCCCAGTTATGTGATCATGGTCACGAACTTTATCACCCTCTAAAGGTTGTTCACAAATCCAACACATCTCAGCTGTATCAAAATTATGTTTGTCTTCTTCTGTCATAACCAAAGTCTTTTGACAATTTTTCAAATAATCAAATACCTTGTTATACAGTTGTCTCATTTCTGACAAAAACATAGCTGATACATTTTTTCCCCTGTAAATAACAGGTTCTGAATGCTGACCGTCTGACATAACAAAAATATACCCGAAAGAACACACTACTTGATCACTCAACTTTATTGTCTTTGGTAATGAATCTAGAACAGGACCATCATATGGAACAACCAGTGATTCAAAATCAGCATACACTACAAACGGTAGCTTTTGCTGATTTTTATAGTTACAAAAATGTACTTTAGTACCAGGCTCTGGATACTTAAGTACTGTTTGTACGTCATCAACAGACCTACAATTTAAAACATGTTTATTTGCTACTGCAATAGAAGAAAACCTTTGTAAACATTTTTTACAAAATTCCTGTTTACCATCATGTTTTGTTGTATGATGAATTAGTCTTGACATACTTCTGATAATTGTGTAGTGAAAGTTATCACCAGAGCTTATTAGTAACATGTCAACATGCTTATCTTCTGACTGTCCGTAGGTTGGGGCAATTGGTGACACTCTAATTGGTTGTAACTTGTTCTCAGAGTCATTATCCCATATATACACGTTTACAGATATACCAGGATTTAGTTTTTCAAACAAGTCTATATCCTCTATTTTAACAGGAAAATCTATACCACTGAAGTTGATTTCGTTTACAAATTTGGTGTAGTTAGATACACGATCAGGTTTTATTTTTACAAAATGCAGTTTGGCAAGCACACACCACATAAAACATAAATTATCATTGTTTTGAATATTGACTACAGCCTTTTTGTTTGCAACCTCTGCCGGCAGTGGTATCCATGATTTGCCTAAAATAGGATGATATCTTGACTGCTTTAGTTGAAGTTCAAGTACATAACCTTCATGCCAACCAGATCCACTTATTTTTGCCCTATCAATTGCTTCAAGAAAGTCAGGCAACAATCTTTCTCTAAACACTCTTTTTAATTCTCTTCTCGAATTAACTGTGTGTTGTCTCGTTGAAATATATGAAATAATAACTTGTCCAGATTCCCTTCTAAATTCTATTTTTGCAACAATCTGAATTTTTATACTACCAGAAAGAAGATTTTCTTGTATTACGGTAAAAGAGCTTTCTATTGATTCATATACATTAAAATAATTAGATATAGGTAAGTCAATTGTGTGAAACACGTTTCTTAATCTTTGATGGTTGTCCATCTTTTTTATTTGTCCGACAAAAAAATAAATAGAAAATTATATAATGAAAATGGCACTTTATTGACTAAAATCTATATAATAGACAAAATTAATCACCAACTAATAAGCCACTTCATTGATATGTCTTTTGTGGTATCATGTTCAAGCTTTTGCATGTGTAATATTGTTTTATTGACAGTAATAAATTTAACATTTTTATTTTCTTTTTTTATTTGATTGTATATTTGTAAACACATAATCTTAAACCAGTCAGATTTAGCATCATAAACTAAAAAATATGTTGTCCTATTATTATAAAGTGGAAAAGTATTAGAATATCCAAGATAAAAACTATATGTCATATATATTTTCATTGGTGTTGGAAGTGTTGAAAAAGGGCGTCTAACTTGTGTTTTTAAGTCACTAATAAGCATAAAACCCCTAAAACTCGATGTAATATCCATGAATTTACCAATAGGCCAATTTTGATCCTCTTGTCTGTCCGTCATTTTTATAGACAAACCCAAAAGATAAATTAATTCACTAACCCATACCCTGTAGGTTGATCTGTCTTTAAAATGAGCTTTAGATGCTTAGTTGATTTCAGTTTATTTTTTACATCATCACGTTCATGCTTATTTGGAATGACATCGTTTTCTCTGAGACAGTCTTCGAAGCTGTCACGATCCTTACAGTAAAACAAACATATAAACTTTAACTGTTCTCGAAAATCTTTTAGTACAGCATTATATTTCTGAGTGAGAATCCAAACACTGATGTTTGCGTGTCTACCACTGAAGGCAAGTTCTGCTAAAGTATTTCTCTTTTTGACAATGTCTTTCTCTGCAGAGCAATCATCGACTATAAACAATGTTGGCTGTCCTTCAAATTGCTTGTAAAAATATTGTAGGTATTCATTCAGTTTCTTTTCAGGGTCAACTAAGTAAATGTTGTTGTCAGTCCAAATAAAAAAACGGTTGTGATAAGCTTTGTTGTGTTTTATTGTTGGACAAAATATTACAATGTTTTCAAAGTGGTGTATGTATCTTGTTTGTAAGAGGTTAAGTACAAATTCAGTTTTACCACACCCTGTGGCACCACAAAATAATCCACAATGAGGGTCAAGGGTCATTAGGTTCATTTTAATACACAATATAATTTTAATAGATGTGTCCACTCAGTCTGCTTTCTGCAATATTGAGTTGTGCGTCATAAATTAGATACAAATATATGTTTATGGCTGCAGCAGTTTCAACCTTCTTTTGTATCTGAATTGTTATTCCATCACTACCATTCTCAACAGTTCGTCCTGACCCATGAAGATAGTCATCATCTGTACTACGCAGGTCTAACCACAGTGCATACTTGTTTGTCAGGTATTGACCAATCCTAACGTCATACAGATGTAGATCTTTGCACGCAATGTTTGCTGGTTTATCTCTAATCCTTCCACCCGCAAAATACTTTGTGATCTCATCGTAGTGTTGATAAGGCAGCATTCCAGACGCGTACACTTGATTAGGACGGCCTTCGATTGTGCAGGACAAATGTGTAATCTTAGGATTGTAGAATTTTTCTGAATCCCGTTTGTATGGACTCACAGGTTCAACAAACAACATAAGAATACCTTTCAGTGACCTGGCAGGTGTGTTCAAGTTTATGTTCCACATTGGGTCGCTCTTGTCTTTTTGCATTAAACTGTGTCTAATCACCCTGTCATAATAAATTGGAAGTCTTGACTGATACTGATTTTGAATGAGTCTGGCTAGTTCAGTATGTGTGACAATTTTGTATTCCAAGGAAATGTTAGAGATCTTGTATGTTGCATCTGTGGCAGATGATTTTATAACTTTGGAGTAGTCATTGAAAGTTAGTTCAAAACTCAGACGGTCATTCAGTGCTCCTTGATAATAAGGCAGATGAGCTGTTAGGATTTCAAACTCAAGTGGAATGTAGAATCTGGATCCATATGTTTCGGCCATTATAACATCCATGGCTGTATTAGTTACTTTATCTCCGGCGTCGATTCGAAGTTTACCAACATTATCTGGCTGTATGCCTTGGTAAATACGATCCTCTCGTTCTTCTCTTGTTAGCCAAAGATCTTTGTAACAGTAGAATACATCGGAGTCATCAAGACTAAACACTTCCTGTCCTTCAAGTTTTACTTTAATAGTTCTAACAATTGCTCTGCCAAGATTGTTAACTAGTGTTCTGTTCACGTCTGCGTCTGATGATAGTTCAATATTAAATGCTAGGCGTGCAGTGCCAGTAACAATAACGTCACTGGGGCCTAGGTTTGGAAACTTGACTGTAAGTGTTTGGTTCTGGTCTATGGTACTTGGATTGTTTGTGATGACTATTGTTTGTCGAATGCCCTTAACACCCAGGGGCTCACGTAGTTTTCTAAATGGGTCTAACTTTGATCCATAAATCTGTGTCATTTTTATTATGCACAATAAAAAATAATAAATTAATAAAACAATGGCAGCGGGAGGATTTAATCATGAAGATTTTAAAATGGATGACATGAATGACTATGATACCAGTATCACAGATATGACTGGAATGGTAACTAGTAGTAGTAGTATGCATCATGAACTGTTAAAAGACAAAGTAAACTCATTTTATGACAGTGTTGGAGCGCCCCCAGATGTAATAGATCCTAATCAGTTTGAATATGATAAAGGACACTTATTCGTAAATACAGACAGAGGGAAAATATATCTAACACGTAAAAATAATCCTTCTAAGTTTAGAGCTTTAAGTACAATTAAAGGTGAAGTCGGTGGTAACTCTGGGTTGGCAAGATACCTTGGTATTGGAGGGTCTCCTGTTCCCCCAAGACTGGTTAGTATGCTTCAAGACACGCAAACAAAGTTGCCAACAGGGCAACAGATTGAAATGGCACCAGTAACAAGCCTACCAGAAATAGCAAACACAGTGATACAAGAAACGTCATTTACTGAAGGACAAATAAATGACGCTTTGAAAACAATACATGATCCACCTTTGTCAATGAGGGAGATTATAGCGTTAGATAAATTACTGCAGACAATAAGAGGTGAGATGGTTAATAATCTTGCCAAACTAGGAGAGCTTGATAAACACATAGAACGTGAAAAAGAGAAACTGGCTACAGCAGACAATGAGAATCTTGACACAGAAATGAAACAAAGAATACAACACAGATTAAATGATTTGTATATAGAAAGATCAGCGAGGTTAGAAGCGATTAGTATTGGAAGACAAAAACTAAAATCACAGGTCAACATGATTAGAGAAACTATTCAGAAAATACTTCACGAAGACACTACTCTGGCTGAGAGACTTAAAACACTTTTCAGAGAACAGGGTATCACAATTGCCAGTTTAATTACAGCTCTGGGGTTTATTATCAGTACAGTTGTGTTGGCTGTAACGGGTGGTGGTTCTCCACCTCCAGCACCACCAACCCCAGTCCCCACAGATCCAAAAGACTTACAGTCGTGGGTAAAGAAACAACTGTCTCACATATCAGACTTGCTTAAGAAATTGGCTCTGAAAGCAATGGACGCTTTGCCTGGCATTATAGGCACTGTTGTCAGTTGGCTGATTAGTACAGCGGCAAAGGCAGTAGGGTTTATGGCAGAACATGTGTGGGTCTTTTTGGTGACAGTAGGAGGGTTAATAGTGGGTTATTTAATGAAACAGGTAAAGAAGTAAAACCCCTAATCCTGTTAGACCTATTACCAATGCAGTTCTTTCCGACTCATGTGTGTCAGGGGTTGACTGTACTGATTGTATGAGTGCCGGTGTTGGGGCCGGGGCCGGGGGTGTTACCGTCTGTAATGATTTTAATGACTGTACGTGTGTGGTTGTTGCTCCTAAGTTTACAGATTGATTGAAACCGAGTTTTTGACCAACACCTGCAACAACTATTTCATTATTATAATTTGTTATTGTACCCATTTGGAGTTGAAGGTCAGATGGTAACATGTATAACCCGATGCCAACTACAAAGTCAACTTTTGATCTGGCATATCTTAAAACGTCTTGGTAACGCTGTATGCTTGATGGGAGATCAACTGTTGAGTTAATTGAATCTTCTAGATTAGCAAGAAACTGTTTTTGTGCTTCAAATTTACCACTCCCGTTTAAAATATTCGATTTTGTTAGTGATTGTGCTCCTAGTATACACCAGACATATGTTCTGATAGACTCATTGACGCGCTCGACTCCCGCTTGAGTAAACCCGTCAGATTTATCTAAGACAAATGTGGTCCAGGCGTTTGACTGTTTCTGTTCAATTGAGCCTAACCACACTTCAGATTTTGATGAGAATGAAGTGTAACCAGGGTAATAATCTTGAGGGTATTGTCTGTGACTCATAGCATAATACAATGTTCCCATGCCTTTGTGATCATCAAGTTTTTGTGTAAAGTCATACTTTGTACTGATGTTAAATTCATTACAGATGCGTTCAAATGCTTTCATATCCATGGGATTATTAAACTGATTAAAACTGGATTCAGTTGGTAATGGTGTATGCAGTTCTGATAGTATTCTTCTAAGCTGGTAATACATGTGGAAACGATAGACAGACTTAATCAGTTTGTTTGGGTGATTCAAATGGTCTGTAAAAGAAACGCCACAGCCTGTAGTTGAGCATAGTATAGCAAAGTTAAGTTGGTTTTGAAACATCTGTAGTGGACTTGAAGACCACTTTCTTGCAGTTGCATCATCCGTTATTGGAGGGTTTAGGTAATGATCAAAAGGGTTGGGTACTTTGACTTGAAATAAATCTTGTTCGCTTACAGCAATATCAAGCTGATTTAGTTGAATTATTTTTTGTTCATAGGTTGGTGCAACATTGTATTTGGCATCCACATTGAATTGAAATGCGTTTGTAGTGGTAATGGTTGGTGATTTAAATTCCATCCTTTTTTTTTTTTTTTTTTTTTTTTTTTTGATAATAAAAATGTTTATAACCTTAACAAATCTTGACACGAGCAAACCAGTGTGGCTAACTAATGGAATCGATAATCGAGATGGTAGCAAGGCTGTGGCTATCCATGAAATGTTTTATACAGTAAAGTGGTTTAATGTAACGGATAATACAAGTTTTTATATGAGTTATGTTAATGCTGGTAATAGTGGCTTGGACACTAATACACACTTTATACCATCTGGGTATTATGACTTTTGTACTTTAGCTACATGGTTTCAAAATAATTTAAAAATTAAAGCAACTTTAAATCAGGCTAACTTGTTTGTTGAATTAGAAATTCCTACAGGCACTATACCTTTATTTTCAACTGAACTTGCATATTTACTTGGTTTAATAGACAGAAATACAATGCCTGTAAATTGGGTAATGGGTTTTACAGTGTGACGAGCTGTGTTTTGCATATGTGTTAATATTATATTTTATTACGTCACCCCTCTGGTCAATGGTCAATACATTGTAGCATGATTTTGCACGGCCGGTTGCCACCGAGCTGCCGAGTGTGGGTTCTGGCAGAGGTGACCTACTTAGCCCCAGTCTTAGTGATTTTCCTTTTGGCCATCCCATCTAAATTTAGCTGGAAGTGACCAATCATTTAAATAGACCAGTGGTAGACATCGACCTTGACCCAGTAGCGCCCCCTCGTGGTAGCGTCTCCACGCTAAGAACGCATTTGCTGTAGCACCACGACGGAAGCAAGACCGGCCTATTGAGCGTCAAATTACTTTCACGAGTTTTGTCTAACTGGACCTCTGTAAGTCATACATTTTACTATTTTTTACTTAGAAATGTTGGTTGTCTTTGCATATTTCGAAGATATATTTTATGCACTGATTTTGATGTATTTTGTAAATTTTCTGACTGACCGGTCTGTCTTTGACAGGTTGAGGGGAGCGCTGTGGTCACTTAGGGGCTTGTGTTTTGATTTGATCCTACTATCTAAGTTTACCATGTTTTAGGTTAATCTGATCACTTGTTTTGATGAAGATACTAAGTTTATGTTGATCCTTTGCACCAATTTGAGCAAGCCTAGACTATTGTTCGGACTCCTATCATGGAGACCGATTGGAGTTTATTCAGGCGTAAACGAATTTGCTTGCGTTTTAATGGGCGCCATTATCTCTGGCACCTTTTCAGAACTCACTTTTATCAACCAAAAGAAACTTTAATCAATCATTTGGATTGTAGTCGGGGCTTGCTCAATGGTGCTGGGGATCATTTGGTCAGTTATGTTGCTTTCTTTTGAGATCGCTTAGTACCGGTGATAGGATGATCAGTTGCATTTTCTGGCATCAGTATCCCTTTGTGTCAGTAGTTTACCATTGTATCACGCGCGCACTGTGTGGGATTGGGTCACGTGATCTCATTCTTAGCATGGATTGGTCAGCTGGCTGGCTGTGACTGTCGGTCAGCCAGTGTGTGTGGTTTTGGTGACCGCTACCTGCTAGTAATGTGATCGCGCGAAGAAGTTGTCATAATCCGAGTGCCTGCGATTAAACCTGTTACTTTCTAAACATCTTTTATTATAATAATGTCTGCGGTCATCGATTTCAGGCGTGACAGGTTATGATATGACGGACATAGAACTTCTTTCCATTGATGTTTACCTGAGGGAGAGTAGCTTCCCTTAGTTTATTCTTGATAGGGAGACTTGAGTCGTCTGCTATTGTTTACATGTACTATGTGATAGCATGCGAAGCCAGGTGTGTGTGCATACTTGCTGCAATGGGTCCTACTTTTGAAGAAATGTGTTACCAAGGTTCAGGACTTAGGGATATGATGTGTAATGTCGTTTTCTATTAGAGCTTGTGTATATATTGTGGACCACAGCATTCCTCTTACTCTCTCTCTCTCTCTCTCTCTCTCTCTCTCTCTCTCTCTCTCTCTCTCTCTCTCCTGTGTTCATACTTCTAAGCTCCACTAATATAGCACCATGTTCCAATCTTATACTTTATGATATATATCCTTATAATTATTTTTAGTCATTTTAGGTTTTGTAGTAATTATAGTTGAACTTAGTCTTATTTTATAAAATACCGCCTTGACCAAAGTACATCAGTGGATGGTGGATGTATGAGAACCTGTGTGATGATCTTGCGAATTATCCAGCCACTGTAGTATTTTGTAATAATAACATGCCTATCTCTCAATTTTATGTAACATCAATTTTCTATTTGGTATGTACACTTGAGATGGAAATTATATTGTGTGTTATTTGATATTCCAGGTGTACTGCCTCCTTGGTGGAGAAATAAAAACATCTTCACAAGGCGCAACATGGCCTCCCTGTCTGTTATTTTGTAATCCGCCCCACCACAACAGATAATGGTACTAGTGGATGGTATTATACACCAGTTGTAACTAAAATAACTGGAACATATCCTGTTCATTTGTCAGTACACACATTTCTAAATGTTTATTTAAAAGAACTAAACACGACTGAAAATGTACACAATGGAAAACCATCAACTTTGTTGAGATGCTTACCTACTGGAACTGCTCCGTATTGTGAAAGTGTAGTTGTTAGATTTCCTAATTTGCAGTTTAAGAAATTAGGTTCTAGTTTCTTTGAGTCACTGTGTTTATCTGTAACTAATCAGGATGGCAAACCAGTTCTTATGCATGATTTTAGTGTTGTGTTAGAAATTAAATAATTTTATTTTTGTTTATAAAAATGAGTGGTCTTGGTCCAAAGCCTAGAATCATACCAGTTGCGTGTCCAGTAACAGAGTTAAAAGATTTGGCAGATGTACAGGATTTTGAGAAGGAGGGAGATATTGGAGAAATATATGGTTTTGAACTTGATTCAAATGGCATGTACAAGAGGAAAGTAATTGTTGACATGAAAGATGGTGAAAAACAGATTCCTAAACTTGGTCAGCTGCGTGATGTTACTGTACCTACTCCACCTGTAAATAATGCGCCTTACAACTTAATACATGTGGGAAATAAGTGGGTTGTTTCACCTGTACCGGCACCACCACCCACAATTGACTGGGACATAAAGATTGAATTTATTAGTCCTTATGTATACACTGATGATGAAGGCGCCTTAGTGTTTAGGAAGGTTGTTAATTCTGGGCCGCTTGTTGTAAGCCTTGTTCCAAGTTTTGCCCTAGACAACAATAGCAGAGAAAAACTGAAAGTTGAAAATTATGAGAGACGGCGGTATCTTCTTACAACTAGAAAGGGTAGATCAGATACTTCTGTTGTGTTTATGCCAGCAAGCTTAGTCGTGGCTAGAGAAGCGACAATAGTATTTGAAATTATCATGAAATCTGTTGCTACTGCTAAAGAGGCTCAAATTGCACAAGGAATTAAACTTACATGGAATGAAGCAGTAACAGAATCATCAAAGGTCTTTATTGCCATTACAAAAAATAATGATGTTATTAATGTTTCAAGCAGTATTCCCACTGTCAAGGTGGTGGTTGACAAAACAACTTTTGTTCGTCTAACTTACATAAACCTTGAACACATTGATCTTGTTGCATTTTATTATGCCAGCAAATTGTATACTTTTGAAGAGTTGCAAAATGTAATTGCTGATTAAAAAAATATTTGTAAATAAAAAATGGTGAACTTGTATCCACAAATACCACCTGAGCAGCTTGAGCCTATTGAGCGTGATAAAACATTAAAGGCAGATTCATTCCGTTTAATGAATATTACAGAAGCGTTGAAGTATTTGGAAGAAGAACAAGCAAAATACTCGAGGTGTAAACGCCGTTACAATACGGTTTTCAATTCTGTACACAACACATTAATGGCCATGGGGGTGGTTTCGACCGGATTATCTGTAGGAGGTATAACTCTGTTTGCAACGGGGGTGGGAAGTGTTATAGGAATTGCTGTTGAAGGTATTGGTCTTGTCACAAGTCTAGCATGCTTTGGTATGGAAGCTATTAACAAAAGATTTTATATGAAGTTGCAGAAGCATGAAGCATTAAGTACGCTCGCAGCAGCTAAGCTGACGAGTATGAAACTTATTATTAGTAAGGCTTTAAATGATAATGAAATTGACGATAACGAATTTAAAAGAGTCCAGGATGATTTAGCAAATTACAAGCAACAGAAGTCTGAAATACAGAATAAGATGCGTAGTCAACCCGCGAATGTTGAAGAGCTAAAGCAATTTTTTTTAGAGGAAGGAAAGAAAATAGGCGTAGAAGAAACTATGAAAAAAGTTTACGGACTGTTAGGCAAGTAAAGATCAGTTTTGGTAATCATTCATTAATTCTGAAATACTCTTCACAAAGAGATGTCATGCCTTTTATGCCTGCTCATTTGACGCCATCAGCCCCACCACCAGAGTACTACTGAGAAAAAAAAGTTTTCTTGTTGTCCTTGTAACTTGGAAATTCTGTCCAAGTAAGTTGTGACTTGGGTCCAAAAAGTTGTAAGTTCTTGTTTTAAGAGACTTATAAGAACTTGTTTTAAGTCACTTTAAAATCTTATGACAATTAACTTATAAGAACTTGAGGAGGTAACTTAAAAGCTACTTGTCAGTTGCAAGTAACTTATAGGTTACCTCCTCAAGTTCTTATAATTTTCTTTTTTTTTTTCAGCCATAGGGTGTTTTGCTTTATAATAGAAGACATAATTAATCTTTCAAGCTGGCTTAGATGCCTCACTATCTCTATCTCTAAAATTAAAAAAAAAAAAGTACCAATTTTTCTTTCTCTGAAATTAAAAGTGAGGTGTTTAGGCATATCTGATAGCAAATGAAGCAATCAATATATATTTGTATCTGATTTATGATGCGCAACTTAACATTTCTGAGTGCCGACTAAGCACTCACATATATTAAAAGTATTCACTTAGCTTTTGAGTTGTTTCCTTTACTTTCAATGTCGTGTTATAGACTGTCAGTGTATACCGGTAGGAAGCGACTCACTGCTTTATGTATAGACAGACAAGAGACAGACTCAGACCATTGTTTCCTGAGATAAGCTTTCGACACAAACAAAGAGAGAAAGCACTGTTTTTTGGCGTCCAAGTCTTTGATTTCAACAGAGTAGATATAGTAAAAATAATAATAATAATAATAAGTTCAATAAAAAAATCACTTACCTTTGAGCCAAGGTGGGGCTGTTTCGACTTAATTAGTCTCATCAGAAAGGTCAGAAAAATTCCGTGGTCACCTAGTTTGTACCAAAGACCACATGTTTAAAATCCAAATGTGTGTGCTCTCGGATGTGGTTTGTATGTGTGTAGCAAAACACATCTTGCTTAATCACGTTTCGTTTTCAAAATGACTGAAACAGCGTGTAGCGAGTCATGACCAGCAATGTAGTCATGACCAACAATTTCTCAAAAATCAGCCAACACTTTCGTCAGTGCATGTGTCACAAGTACTGTTAGGGCTGGCCTGCGCAGAAGTCAACAGTAAACACCCTTCAGCCTACTCACAAGAAGGGCCTTATCTTAAAGCTTTCTCTGTTTTCCAACAGGTTGCAAACTCATTTTAGCTCTGTGTCTGTGAAGACTTCATGGTGTTTATACATAGAGTGGGTTTTTTCCCCCGCCCGCCCACAATCTTTAGTCAATGCTTGTTATGTTGTTATAAACACAGATCTAAATGAGTGAGGGGTAATGTATATAATTACTGAATTTATGACGGGGCTCTCTCTGTGTAAGAAAAAAAAATTGTGGGCGTGTGGAGCCGCTGGCTATTTGAATATATGAAAGAAAACCATATAGTGAACACATAATTAAAAAAATTATACATTTCTTTTTGAATATTGTGTAGGGTCTGGTACATATTTAAAAAAATTAAAAATTCCTGTATGAATATTGTGTTTGGTCTCGTACATATTAACTCAAGTTGGGTGAATACCGAGACAAGTTCGGTGCATAACGATCTTTCAGAACAGGTCCAATCATAACGCGCCTGAACGAAGGTGGCTGTTTACTAGTCTGAGGTTATGTATATATTTCCTGGAGCGCACTGTCGATTGTGTGGCCATGTCAATTGTATGGTGGACTGCGAAAGTAGGTCAGTTTGTTTAGATTGATTGTACATTGCTTAACGTCCCGACAGCAACAAGGCTTTCTCAGGACGTGCCTGCACTGCTTGTGAAAAAAAAACTAAACAGAAAATTGAATGTATGTCGCCAGCCGGCCAAATACGTTAAATAAACCTACAACATGGGGCCCAAATAAAGCTAAGACCATTCAGCAACACACATCCAATATCAAGAGCTACAGGCAGTGCAGACAGTAGGGAGAGTTTTAAAAAGGCAAATACAGGTGAATGGACAAAGGGTAGACAGAAACGCATGCCCCAGAATAGAGAGAAAAACCCACCCTGTGGGGCTGACCAGGGTGACCCTGGGAACTAAAAAATACCTAACCCCACCCAAGTCCCCCAGGGCAGACCCGGGTGGGGTCAGTTTTTTTCAGTTTGTTTAGAAGT
Organism: Semisulcospira habei; assembly: GCA_036245525.1. Lineage (NCBI taxonomy): Eukaryota > Metazoa > Mollusca > Gastropoda > Semisulcospiridae > Semisulcospira > Semisulcospira habei. Next base: position 37,261,831 of record BTPG01000005.1, read on the forward strand.
GAATCGGCGCATTGTCACCGTGTCCTTGTCTATTGTGAAATTGTATGGATTTCCTTTTTTTCCTAACATAAAACAAAATAATAAAATAAGAAAAAAAAATAGAAAAAATAAGAAAAAATAATAAAATAAGAAAAATAAAAAAAATTAACAAAGGAAAAAAAATAGAAAAAAAAAACATTGACAAAAGGGCTGCTTAGTGGCCTGTCACCTGCTTCCACAGGAATCGATGTAACCCGGGTTATTCACGTGCTAATTCACCCCCTATGGAGAGGGCTATAACCCTGGGGGGTTGCACGTTCACCTTTTCCTGTGAAAGCCTCCGCGGTGTAGAGTGTCAACTGGCTCCGAGTGCGTGAAACGAACCCGGCACAGACAGAATAGCTTGCGCTAACTATTCTATCCTAACCAGCGGAAGTATCCTCTCGGCCACTCGGCAGACCCAAACAAAGGTAGATTATTTTACGTATTTATGGTTTGACTGAAATCTTATTAAATCAGGGCTCTCCATGATATGAATCAAAAAGAATCTTAAGAATTTAAGCCTAAAAAGACATAGGCTCCTGAGAATCTAAGTCTCTTGCAAAAGACCTCTGGTGTTTCCATCCTCAAAGGTAGTAAGCCTAACATGCTATTGTAAGATGTCCTTGGCATTGGTGAATGCAAGTCCCTGAGCGTGCTCAGTACAACTCTGCCATGTCTGTGTTTAAGTGTTATGCATAGATTCAGCAATCTTTACAGTTGACTAAAACTCTATGAAATCGGCGGCTAATGAGAATCTCACACTGCTCATAAGAATCTGTGATGACGTGGGCTACTGAAAATTAAAGCCTCTTGTAAAATAAAACATGCTTTTTCATGTTCTCAGAGGAAGGAAGTCAGATTTAATGGGGTTCCTATACTTGTTCAGTAGAGCAGAATGACTATGTGCTTCAGCTATTGTACAAAGGGCACTGTGTGTGTGTGTGTCAGTGAAATAGGATAAGTTTGTAACCCAAATAACTGTCTGGGTGGTGTGTGTGTTTTCATGTAAACATGTTATCTGTGTGTTTGAGCGTGTGTGTGTGTGTGTGTGTGTGTGTGTGTGTTTAACTGCATTTTATTTTGTATTGAAAGGTGGTGTGTTGATAGAGACAATGGTGATTAATAACTGAAGTACCTTTGCTTAAAGAAGTCAATGACAGCATTAATTATTTAGGTGTGGTGGGGGATCTGCCTTAATAATCACGGGTAGCTGATAAAAAATGCTGCTACTCTGAGAACAGAACCGCACTCAAACACAAAGTAATGGAAAGATCGAGAATGTTCGTCTTCACGCCCTACGAACGTCTCAACGACGCAATACTTGATCACGAGACTAGGGTCATGAGTTGACACGTGGCATTGTTATTGGCAACATTGACGTCACTTACTTTTGGGTGGGTGATGTGGAAATTATGCCTAACGGGAATTCCCACAATGGCGCAAGTAGTCATTTCCCGAAAACGGCTGATAGTAGTCAATGACAGCATTAATTATTTAGGTTAGGTGGGGGATCTGGCTTAATAATCGCAGGTTGGTAGCTGATCAAAAAACGTAGCTTGAATGATTTCTGGAGTGGAACTAAAATGGCTAGGTAATAAAGGTATTGGTGGTAATTGGTCGAGTGGGTTTGTCTGAATACCGTGCTAATTAGAATAAATCTATTGATTGGGGGAGGGGTGTCCATCACCTGTCCACTTATCTATCTCTCGGCCCGGTGTGACTGAATAGAGCTTCACCAACATAAAGGCTTGTACTGAGTAAATAGAGTCACATGAGTCCCGCTTTACAACATTTTCAGTTATTTGTAGTGTTTGATTTCTCATTATGAGTAGGTTTGAGAGGCTTGAAGGAAGATTCTATAGGGCTTGCCCACTTCGTCGCTTGAGTACATGAGTGCAAACAAGTACACGGCTCTTTGAATCAACCCATGCGTGGACAAAAGCCTTTCTTGAGCATAATGGCTTGTTATGATAAAGCCATATTGACTGCGTTATTCACTTAAACAGAACTGTGAGTTAAAATTTCTGAGCATTACACCACGTTGCACACACACACACACACACATATGCACTGACATACACACACACAAACACATGAATAAACATACATGTACACACACACAAACACATGAATAAACATACACAAACACACATATATATACACACACACAGATACACAAACACATAATATACACAAACAAACACACGCACGCACACACACAGCCAACAGATAACCGGAATGACAGCTGACGTCATGACCACTCAGCCGGATAAATTTGAAATTCCTTGAATGGATTATAAGATCTCATCCGGTTTTTTCTGAGCTTGAAAATATTTCTGACTTTTTAGAACGTGAAATTTCTTTTAGCACGCCAACAGGAAGACTCGTAGAACAGGTTCTGTGAGGTGTCTCGGTTTTGGTGCGAACTGCAATGTGTGTGAAACGTACACACAAACACACACACACACATACCAACACATAAACACACAAACAAACACACACACACATACTAAGAAAACACACACACACACACGCACTGACACACACACACACGCACACTTTCTACACAATGGTAACATAACACGGCATTTTCTCAACCATGCCGTCCTAATGTTTACCGGGAATATGTTTACACCACACAGTCAGTGATAGGCCGTACAAAGTCTTTGTGGCACTCCACCGTTTTATTATTTAGCAGCTGTCAGCCTTGAATAGACGACATGTTTTAACTGGTATATTTTAAACCTTGTGTGTACACACCACCCATTACCCACACCCCTGTCTGGGCGAACAGGTTTTGTGTGCCGCGTAGCGTGTTATTGCTTTCAGTTCCCAGCGAGGTGGGACTATTGTCAATACCCCATCGTTTCAATTCCAGTGCCATGTGTGTCAACCGTCACGTTGAAAACATGCTATATTTTGAGCCAAAAAGGTTTTGTTAGAGGTAGGTAGGTAACACACACACACACGCACTGACACACAGACAAACACACGCACGCACACACACGCACACACTGACACACACACACACAGAACATGTATACACAAAAACACCAGACGCTAGTGTACGGCAATACTATACACAGCTTGTAGCTGAGTGACGCAATGAGTCGTCTGCTCTACTGAATCTCTTCTATGAGAACATAAAAAACACATGTTTTATGGTACAAGAGGCTTACATTTTCAGTAGCCCACTCCATCACAGATTTTTATGAGCATGGCGAGATTCTCAAAAGCCACTGTTTTTATTGGGTTTGAGTCAACTGTAAAGATTTCTGAATCTCTGCATAATCCAAGGGGCACACACACACACACACACACACACACACACACACACACACACACACACACACATGAGGCATGACACTGAGCTAAGCCTACAAGTGTACATACCTGAAATTACTATCCTTGCTACACACAAACAGGAACAATATCCTCAATGAATACTCCATTGCAAACACACTCACTCACAAATCAGTGTCGCATGTTATTTAAGTATACCAAGGTCATTCTTGGGTATGCCACATATAGTCTATGGGAGACAACTCTGTATAGTGGTTCAATCTTTCAGTGATTATGCCCCTTATGTCATTGACCATAAGCAGGAAATACATAGTGTTTTATCCCTGAGTGAGTGTATCTGTGGTTTGAATCTAAATCCATTTAGCTTACATAGAAGCAGTAACACAGTGTAAATGTAAAACGTTACTGACAATATTGTTGAATGGTGTAAACGTATAAAGTTACTGTTCAGTGTAACTTCCTAAAAAACATGATTTTGCTTGATAACAAAAAACAATATTATCTTTTTTTTAAAATTATAATAAAATGAATCAAGACGAATTACTTCTTCTCAATGATATCAATTCTGTAGAGAACAAAGACTTAGACTCGAAAAAACAGTGCCTTCTTTCTGTAATTGTCTCAGGCAAATCAAAGATTGATTGTACATTGCTTAACGTCCCGACAGCAACAAGGCTTTCTCAGGACATGCCTGCACTGCTTGTGAAAAAAAAAACATCTAAACAGAACATTGAATGTATGTCGCCAGCCGGTCAAATACATTAAATAAACCTAACACATGGGGCCTAAATAAAGCTAAAACCATTTAGCAACACACATCCAATATCAAGAGCTACAGGCAGTGCAGACAGTAGGGAGAGTTTAAAAAGGCAAATACAGGTGAATGGACAAAGGGTAGACAGAAACACATGCCCCAGAATAGAGAGAAAAACCCACCCTGTGGGGCTGACCAGGGTGACCCTGGGAACTAAAAAATACCTAACCCCACCCAAGTCCCCCAGGGCAGACCCGGGTGGGGTGGCAAATCAAAGACTTATCTCGGAAAACAATACATGACAGAGGATATTGAATCTCTTACCTCTGACGAACTAATCAAGCTTCATTCAAAATATGAAAACCACATAGCTTCACTAATGACACGTGATTTAAGTCGATCTCGAGTATGCCTATACACAAAAGCAGTGAGTCACTTTCTACCTGTGGATAGTGACAGTTTATCACACGACCTTGAAAGCAATCCTATTGTTTCAAGTTCAATAGGGAAATTAGCATGCGTCATGTTTTACAAGTTTGGAAATTACCTTGCACCTGTCGTAACTTTGCTCGTAACTGGGAGTCATATAGATTTTTTTGAAAATAAATTTTCTAGAGAAAGAAAAAGAAGGATCAAATGGACGAGAACAAGATGACTACACAACAGAACCCCAAGCCTGTTTTGACACAGGTTCAAACTGTGACTAAGACTAAAAGTCCAGGCCGCGTTGAGGCAGGAAAAAGATTAGCCGAATGGAACAAGCAGAAAAAATTACAGCTTCAAACACAAACAGAAAAGACTCATGTAACTAACCAGGTGTCAGGACCGTCATCACCGTCAGGACCAGTGTCACTACTATCACACCCTCATCAAAGTGAGAGACAAAAAACTAAGTCTGACCCTGACCATCAAACAACAAAATATATAGTTGCCGGATTTGTTGTCGGATTTGGTTATGTAGGTTATCAATTATACAAAAAATACAAACCACAGACTCGTACAGTGACCAAAAAATCAGACACTCCAAAAACAAAACCAGAAGTCGCCACATTACCAGTAACACCCAAAGCCGTTGACCCATTTTATATGCAGTAAATAAAAATATTATTTTAATTTTTCTTGTATTAGAAAATGAGCGACACAAAGAACATAATGAACCTTGTCTATCACTCTGCCGTAATCAGTGGATTAGCAGTAGCTTATTCTATGCTAGGAAAAAGTCTACTCAAAATGAAATCAGCAGACCTGAGTAGATTAGATTTTGAAGACAGCGCTAAGCTAATTGTAGTTGTCACAGCGTCGATTGCGACAAAAGACTTTCTTGTCAAGCAGGGAATTATTCCCGAAAATGTTTCTATGTAAATAAAAACTATGGCGACTTTGGCAGTAATAATTGGAGGCGCGATGGTCAATGCCCTAGCATTTAGTGGCTCAAACTATCTCTTTTCAAAAGTAGGCAGAGAGGAATCTGCAGAAGAATTGAAGCGTCATAATGAGGCGTCAGAAAAATTAGCACAGGCAGAACAGGCGTATGAAAAACAAAGAATTGAGAAACTTGATTTCATCAATGAAAAACTCAGGCTTGAAAGCCACGCACAACATACGTTTTCAAATACAGACGAAGCAATCAGGGAATATTTTTTAGTCACAGGTGAAGACATGTCTATCCCAAAACCAAAACTTAGTGACTATTACAAACCAAGCACACAACACAGAAATGGAGAGATAATTTTTGTTCTAGTGGGAATGACATTTGTTTATTTTACAGGAGTTTTCATTGCTAGAAAAAATGACAGCCAAAAATAAACTATCAAAAATATATTACTCTCCATCAGGCTATTGGAAAGGGCAAACTGCTATTGAAAAATTACATGCCGCTGTGGGCGGAGATATAACACTCAATCAAGTCAAACAATGGTTACAGAGACAAGCAATATGGCAGATATATCTCCCTGCTCCAAAAAAGATATCTAGACCCCATTTTGTAAACACTACCCCCAATGACACACACCAAATGGACCTCCTGTTCCTTCCGCATGACACAATAAGAAAGAAACGATACTAGTATGCACTGACTGTTGTAGACATTGCTTCAAGATATAAAGACGCTGAACCCATATCTGACAAAACAGCCACCACTGTTGCTACAGCATTAACAAAAATATATGGTCGAGGTCCTTTAAGATACCCCAGACTTGTACAAGTTGATGATGGATCTGAATTTAAGGGTGCTGTTAATCAGTTATTTGCAAAGCATGGCGTAATAGTCAGACGCGGTATTCCAGGCGTACACAGATCACAGGCAATTGTTGAAAACTTTAACAAACAGTTATCAGAAAGACTTTTCAGTTACCAGTATTCTAAGGAACTCATGCATGACACCCGTAACACTGAGTGGGTTAAGAGATTACCACATGTGATAAAAGCAATGAACAATGAAGGTCATCCTAAGCCTGTTGACGCTATTAAATTGAAATCAATTACAGAGCCAAAAACAGGACCAACCCCAGCACCAGACACAAGTTTATTTACTAAACAGGTGAGATATTTATATCAGCCAGGGGAGGCCGAGAACGACGACAGACGCAGGGCAACAGACCCCATCTGGTCAACGTCTGTACACAATATAAAAAAAATAATTCCCGGTCCTGACGCAACAATATATTACCTGTATGACCCTGCACCCCAAAGGGCATTTGTCAGAGAAGAATTACAGATTATTCCCCCAGACACCGTTACTCATTTCAGTAACTAACTCATCAATTAATTCATCAACCAGTTCATCACAAATGTCTTCAGATAACTTGAGCCTGTAATGGCCTGGTGCATAAGCCTTTTCCTTACTGTGAAACACTCGTTTCGTGTCCCCAACTGCAAGTGACTTTTTGTGTGTTTGGATTATTTCAAGATTATGTTTGTTTGATCTCAGTGACTTGTTTGGATAATCAGGCATTAATGCACCATCTAACACTTGCTTGTAATGTTCATGACGAATGTCTTTATTTTTTATTGCTGTTTTTTTAATTCCTTTGGCTTTCGACCGACTACCTTTCTGATGTAGTATAGAATACATTTTTGATCTCAGTCCAACATACTCAACTATTGGCATCTTTAAACTCTCCAGGTACTTTCTTGTTTTGTGTGCTAAACAGTGGATGGTCTTTAGGGTAGTCAGATGTGTCATACATGTGTAACTCTGTTTTCATGTCTTCATAAAAGTCTTCAGCACACACATCAATGATCATAGAGTCAGTGTCAGTGTATAACAGACGACACTCAGGATACTTCGGTTTGAAGTAATTATAATAAAATTCAAGCATCAACAGTTTTGACAACTCAAGAATTGCCATTCCAATGAATACTGGCTTGTCCAGTTTAACAATCTTTTTTTTGAGTGACACTGCATACAATGATGAATGAAACTCTTTATAACCTGTGTACTGTGGCTTACCTGTAAGTTTAATTGCACCTGATTCAGTTGTGACTAATCTCACATCTTTGAGGTGATGAGGATTTTCCATAGTCTTGCCAAAACAGGCATTGTTCATAAGCTTAAAGAAGTCTTTGTCAAATGCAGTGTTGCCGTCTCTGGCACGCAATGTTGTGTTCTTCATTATGTAATCTTTCATGAAAGCACTCTGATCAAATTGAATTCCTCTGTGAACTTTCTTTAGTACTAACCCGTGTCTGATGTAAAACTGCAGCAATCTATAGTGACAAACATAATTGAATTTGTCGTTCAAATTTGGTACAAGTTTAGTGTCTTCTTTTTTCCCTGTCATACTCATTTTCTCAACAGCTAAGGGATAATCATTATGGTAATCGAGTAGATGATGTGGGTACTCCAGGTCGACTTCAAAGATCCAACCCTTCGCGTCGTTTCGGTCAAGATACATAATATTGTTTGTTAACCCTGACTCTGTTACGTCATACTGTGACAAATCATACAGACAAAAGTTTTTCAAGGGCAATAATTCACACATCGCCCAGCCATACAAATTGTTAGCGTCTACATAGGTAATGAATGACCTTGACCTCGAGGGGTCAAACCCAAGGTCACCATGTCCGTCCAGATATTTGTTGTTGGCCTTGGCATAATTGTTCGCTGCAATACTAATCCCTCCCCTCAATCCACGTTCCACCATTTCACCCATCGTACGATCAGACAACAGGTCTATAGATATCTTACTGGATTTCAAAAATGCATCCCATGTCATGCCAGGACTAGTTATGTAACAGGCAGGGTCAAGCTTGTAGTGCAACAAACCCTTTTCACGGTAACTTTCAAATATGTCTGCTAGTAAACAAACGTCTGCTTTCAAGTACTGGTCATGATAGTCACCAATTGTCTGACATCCTAACTTATCCCACGCATCAAGAGCGTGTTGATATTCAGAGTCAGAAATACCTTTACCATTAAGTGTAGAATAAAATTTCTCTTTTGGTGGCAGTCTTGTTTCCTCAAACACAACCCAATGATCATATGGATAAACACCTTTTTTAATCAAGTCTGGTTCAAAATATTTACTCGTTATTGGATACTCAGTCAGTCCTTCTGCGAGACTAGCCAACCCCAAAGACAAATGTTGCATGGAGTCATAAAATGCTAATTTGTTGTCCAATCTAAAAGTCAAGTACTTCTCAGTTGTCTGGGCAATGCAACTAATTTTTCTGTAAGACTCATCTACATTGATTGATTGATTGTACATTGCTTAACGTCCCGACAGCAACAAGGCTTTCTCAGGACGTGCCTGCACTGCTTGTGAAAAAAAAAAAAAACTAAACAGAACATTGAATGTATGTCGCCAGCCGGTCAAATACATTAAATAAACCTAACACATGGGGCCTAAATAAAGCCAAGACCATTTAGCAACACACATCCAATATCAAGAGCTACAGGCAGTGCAGACAGTAGGGAGAGTTTTAAAAAGGCAAATACAGGTGAATGGACAAAGGGTAGACAGAAACACATGCCCCAGAATAGAGAGAAAAACCCACCCTGTGGGGCCGACCAGGGTGACCCTGGGAACTAAAAAATATCTAACCCCACCCAAGTCCCCCAGGGCAGACCCGGGTGGGGGAAGACTCATCTACAGCCTGCATGATAATGTGTGAATCATATCCTTTGAGATTGTGAAAAAAGATTGGTAACTTATATGTCTTAGGATCTGTTTTTAATAACAAGTTACAATTGTTATGTGCAGCACCTCTGTAACGTCCAGTTATGTGATCATGGTCACGAACTTTATCACCCCCCATAGGCTGTTCACAAATCCAACACGTCTCAGCTGTATCAAATTTTAGTTTGTCTTCTTCTGTCATCATCAAAGGCATCTGACATGTTGTGAGATACTGTACTACCTGACTGTACAGATGTCTCATTTCTGTTAAAAACAAACATGCTGCATTTCCACCCCTGTAGATAACAGGTTCTGTATGCTGTCCGTCTGACCTAACAAGAATGTAACCAAAAGAACACACCACTTGGTCACTCAACTTTACAGTCTTTGGTAATGACTCTGGAACAGGACCTTCATACGGTACAACCAGTGATTCAAAATCCGCATACACTACAAACGGCAGCTTTTGTTGATTCCCATAGTTCTTAAAATATACTTGACTACCAGGCTCTGGATACTTAAGTACAGTCTGTATGTCATCAGCCGACCTGCAGTGTAAAACATGTTTATGTGCTACTGCAATAGAAGAAAATCTTTGTAAACATCTTTTACACACTTCCTGTTTCCTACCATATTTTGATACATGATTATGAATTAGACGTGACATACTCCTGATAATTGTGTAGTAAAAGTTATTATCATCACCGATTAGCAACATGTCAACATGTCTATCTTCTGACTGACCGTAGGTTGGAGCAAGTGGTGATACTCTAATGGGTTGTAACTTGTCGACAGACTGATTATCCCACACATACACATTTACAGATATACCAGGATTTAATTTTTCAAACAAATCTATGTCCTCTATTTTAACAGGGAACTCAATGCCACTGAAGTTGAGTTCATTTACAAATTTGATGTAGTTAGATACACGTTCAGGTTTTGATTTTATAAAGTGTAGTTTAGCAAGCACACACCACATGAAACAATAGTTGTCATTGTTTTGTATGTTAACAACAGCCTTTTTGTTTGCAACCTCTGTTGGCAGTGGTATCCATGATTTGCCTAGTATAGGATGATACCTTGACTGCTTTAGTTGTAGTTCATGTACATGTCCTTTGTACCAACCAGACCCCTTCATTTTTGCACTGTCAATTGCTTGGAGGAAGTCTGGTAATAGTCTGTCTTTAAACACGTTTTCTAATTCCCTTCTTGTGTTAACTGTGTGTTGTCTTGTCGAAATATATGATACAATCACTTCACCGTCTACTCTAGTAAATTCTATTTTGGCAACAATCTGTATCTTCACACTGCCTGTAAGAAGATTATCTTGTATGACAGAAAAAGATCTTTCTATCGATTCATAGACATTATTTGTATTAGATATAGGCAAGTCTGTTGTGTGAAACACGTTTCTTAAACCTGATGAGCCTGATGGGCTTTGAGCATTGTCTGTCATTTTTATTTGTCCGACAAAATAATAAATGAAAAAATAATAGCGTTAACTCTGTATGTGTAATACCATTTTATTAACTGTAACACTGGAAAAAAACAATTTTGTTTGGTTTAGTTCTTTCACTAAATTACTACACACTGCACTAAACCAGTCACTGTAATATTCATTAACAGTGAAAGTTTTTGTCTTAATATCAACAGTTATTTTTTTTATTAATGTTGGTCTAAATGGATTATCGACACCCAAAGTTATATTACCTGACATGTACAGTGTTACAGGTGTTATAAATAAATTTCCCGGTCTCTCTTTTTTAAGCCCGTTTACATATTCAACATCTTTAAAGTAGTAAGTAATATCTATGATTTTACCAATTGGCCAATGTTGCATGATTTGCCCGTCTGACATTTTTTATTGGACAAACAAATGTATAAATTAATTCACTAACCCATAACCTGTGGGCTGATCTGTCTTTAAAATGAGCTTTAGATGCTTAGTTGATTTCAGTTTATTTTTCACATCACGTTCATGTTTATTTGGTATGACATCATTTTCTCTGAGACAGTCTTCAAAGCTGTCACGATCCTTACAGTAAAACAAACAGATAAACTTTATCTGATCTCGAAAATCTTTCAGTATAGCATTATATTTCTGAGTGAGAATCCATACACTGACGTTTGCATGTCTGCCACTGAAAGCAAGTTCTGCTAATGTGTTTCTCTTTTTGACAATGTCTTTCTCTGCAGAACAGTCATCGACAATAAACAATGTTGACTGCCCTTCAAATTGCTTGTAAAAATATTGTAGGTAGTCATTCAGTTTTTTCTCAGGGTCGACTAAGTAAATGTTGTTGTCAGTCCAAATGAATAAACGGTTGTGATAAGCTTTGTTGTGTTTGATAGTAGGACAGAATATTACAATGTTTTCAAAGTGGTGTATGTATCTTGTTTGTAAGAGGTTAAGAACAAATTCAGTTTTCCCACACCCTGTGGCACCACAAAACAATCCACAGTGTGGGTCAAGGGTCATCAAGCTCCGGTTCATTTTAATACACAATATAATTTTAATATATGTGTCCACTTAGTCTACTGTCTTGTATATTGAGTTGTGCGTCATATATCAGGTTCAAATATATGTTTATTGCTGCAGCAGTTTCAACCTTCTTTTGTATCTGAATTGTTATTCCATCGCTGCCGTTCTCAACAGTTCGACCTGACCCATGAAGGTAATCGTGGTCCGTACTACGAAGGTCTAGCCAAAGAGCATATTTGTTTGTAAGGTATTGACCAATCCTTACGTCATACAGATGTAGATCTTTACACACAATGTTTGCTGGTTTATCTCTAATCCTTCCACCCGCAAAAAAACTGTGATCTCATCGTAGTGTTGATAAGGTAACAAACCTGAAGCATACACTTGATTAGGACGGCCTTCAATTGTACAGGACAAATGTGTAATCTTAGGATTGTAGAATTTTTCTGAATCCCTTTTGTATGGACTCACCGGTTCAACAAACAACATAAGTATACCTTTCAGTGACCTAGCAGGTGTGTTCAAGTTTATATTCCACATTGGGTCACTCTTGTCTTTGGGTATTAAACTATGTCTAATCACACGGTCATAATAAATTGGAAGTCTTGACTGGTATTGATTTTGTATGAGTCTAGCTAGTTCAGTATGTGTGACAATTTCGTATTCCAAAGAAATGTTAGAGATCTTATATGTTGCATCTGTGGCAGATGATTTTATAACTTTGGAGTAGTCATTGAAAGTTAGTTCAAAGCTCAGACGGTCATTCAGTGCCCCTTGATAATAAGGCAAATGTGCTGTTAGGATTTCAAACTCAAGTGGAATGTAAAATCTGGTTCCATATGTTTCTGCTAATATAACGTCCTGGGCTGCTGACGTTGATTTATCTCCAGCATTGATTCGAAGTTTACCAATATTATCAGATTGTATGCCTTGATAAATACGGTCTTCTCGTTCTTCTCTTGTGAGCCAAAGATCTTTGTAACAGTAAAATACATCGGAGTCATCAAGACTAAACACTTCCTGTCCTTCAAGTTTTACTTTAATAGTCCTAACAATTGCTCTGCCAAGATTGTCAACCAGTGTTCTGTTTACATCTGTGTCTGATGATAGTTCAATATTAAATGATAGGCGTGCAGTGCCAGGAACAATAACGTCACTGGGACCTAAATTTGGAAACTTGACTGTAAGTGTTTGATTCTGATCTATGGTACTTGGATTGTTTGTGATGATGATTGATTGTCTAATGCCCTTAACACCGAGAGGCTCACGTAGTTTTCTGTATGGGTCTAACTTTGATCCGTAAGACTGTGTCATTTTTATTATGCACAATAAAAAATAATAAATTAATAAAACAATGGCAGCGGGAGGATTTAATCATGAATATTTTGAAATGAATGACACGTATGATTTTGGTAATACAACAGATATGACAGATATGGCAGATATGACTGGTACAAGAAATATTTACAGTTTACGTCACAAACTTTTAGAAACCAAAGTGAACTCATTTTATGATCATGTTGGTGGCCGCCCAGACAACGTAGATCCTAATCAGTTTGAACTTGATGGCAAGGGTCATTTATATTTAAATACTGTTGACAAAGGAAAAGTACTATTGACTAACAAAAAAGACCCTAGTAGGTTTAGGGCTTTAAGTACAATAAAAAATGAAGGTGGTGTTGGTGCCTTGCGTCAACTTGGAATTGAAGGGTCTCCTGTCACGCCTAGACTGGTTAGTGTTCTTCATGACACACAAACAAAGTTACCAACAGGGCAAGAAATTGAAATGGCACCAGTAACAAGCCTACCAGAAATAGCAAACACAGTGATACAAGAAACTTCATTTACTGAGGGACAAATAAACGACGCTATGAAAACAATAGATGATCCACCTTTGTCAATGAGAGAGATTATAGGGTTGGATAAATCACTGCAGACAATAAGAGGTGAGATGGTAAACAATGTTGCCAAACTGGGTGAGCTTGATAAACACATAGAACGTGAAAAAGAGGAACTGGCTACAGCAGACACAGAAATGAAAGAAAGAATACAACACAGATTAAATGATTTGCAGATAGAAAGATCAGGAAGGTTAGAAACAATTAGTATTGGAAGACAAAAACTGAAAACACAGGTCAACAGGATTAGAGAAACTATTCAGAAAATACTTCACGAAGACACTACTCTGGCTGAGAGACTAAAAACACTTTTCAGAGAACAGGGTATTACAATTGCTAGTTTAATTACTGCTCTTGGATTTATTATCAGTACTGTTGTGTTAGCTGTCTCCGGTGCTGGTGGACCCGGTGGTTCTCCACCTCCAGCACCACCAACCCCGGGCCCCCCGACTCCAACAGACCCAAAAGATTTACAGTCATGGGTAAATTGATTGATTGATTGTACATTGCTTAACGTCCCGACAGCAACAAGGCTTTCTCAGGACGTGCCTGCACTGCTTGTGAAAAAAAACTAAACAGAAAATTGAATGTATGTCGCCAGCCGGTCAAATACATTAAATAAACCTAACACATGGGGCCTAAATAAAGCTAAGACCATTTAGCAACACACATCCAATATCAAGAGCTACAGGCAGTGCAGACAGTAGGGAGAGTTTTAAAAAGGCAAATACAGGTGAATGGACAAAGGGTAGACAGAAACACATGCCCCAGAATAGAGAGAAAAACCCACCCTGTGGGGCTGACCAGGGTGACCCTGGGAACTAAAAAATACCTAACCCCACCCAAGTCCCCCAGGGCAGACCCGGGTGGGGGTCAGTCATGGGTAAAGAAACAACTGTCTCACATATCAGACTTGCTTAAGAAATTGGCTCTGAAAGCAGTGGATGCTTTGCCTGGCATAATTGGCACTGTTGTCAGTTGGCTTATCACTATAGCAGCGAAGGTAGTTGGGTTTATGGCAGAACATGTGTGGGTCTTTTTGGTTACAGTAGGAGGGTTGATGGTGGGTTATTTAATGAAACAGATAAAGAAGTAATATACCTAACCCCGTTAGGCCTATTACCAATGCAGTTCTCTCTGACTCATGTGTGTCAGGGGTTGTCTGTACTGGTTGTATGGGTGCCGGTGTTGGGGCCGGGGCCAGGGCCGGGGCCGGGGCCGGGGGTGTTACCATCTGTAATGATTTTAATGGCTGTACATGTGTGGTTGTGGCCCCCAAGTTTACTGATTGATTAAGACCAAGTTTTTGATCAACACCAGCAACAATGATTTCATTATTATAATTTGTTATTGTACCCATTTGGAGTTGAAGATCAGATGGTAACATGTATAACCCGATGCCAACTACAAAGTCAACTTTTGATCTGGCATATCTGAGTACGTCTTGGTAGTGTTGTATGCTTGATGGGAGATCTACTGTTGAATTAATTGAATCTTCCAGGTTTGCAAGAAACTGTTTTTGTGCTTCAAATTTGCCACTTCCATTCAAAATATTTGATTTTGTTAGTGATTGTGCTCCTAGTATACACCAGACATATGTTCTGATAGACTCATTGACGCGCTCGACTCCTGCTTGAGTAAACCCGTCAGTTTTATCTAAAATAAATGTGGTCCACGCATTAGTCTGTTTCTGTTCAATTGATCCTAACCAGACTTGAGATTTTGATGAGAATGAAGTGTAACCAGGGTAATAATCTTGTGGGTATTGTCTGTGACTCATAGCATAATACAATGTGCCCATACCATTGTGATCATCAAGTTTTTGTGTGAAGTCATACTTTGTACTGATGTTAAATTCATTACAGATGCGTTCAAACGCTTTCATATTCATAGGGTTATTATACCTGTTAAAACTGGATTCAGTGGGTAGAGGTGTATGCAGTTCTGACAGTATACGTCTAAGCTGGTAATAAACATGGAAACGATACACAGATCTAATCAGTTTGTTTGGGTGATTCAAGTGGTCTGTAAATGAAACACCACAGCCTGTAGTTGAGCATAGTATAGCAAAGTTAATTTGGTTTTGAAACATCTGTAGTGGACTTGAGGACCACTTTCTTGCAGTAGAGTCGTCTGTTATTGGAGGGTTTAGGTAATGATCAAACGGATTTGGTACTTTGACTTGAAATAGATCTTGTTCGCTTACAGCTATGTCTAGTTGATTTAATTGAATTATTTTCTGTTCATAAGTTGGTGCAACATTATATTTGGCATTCACATTAAATTGAAATGCGTTTGTAGTGGTAATGGTTGGTGATTTAAATTCCATCCTTCTTTTTTATGAGATAATAAAAATGTTTATTACCTTAACAAATCTTGACACAAGCAAACCAGTGTGGTTAACTAATGGGATTGATAATCGTGATGGTAGCAAGGCTGTAGCTATCCATGAAATGTTCTACACAGTTAAATGGTTTAATGTAACAGATGATATAAATTATAAAGTAGTTTTTTATGATATGACTGAAACTTTACCAGCTGGGTATTATGACTTTTGTACTATAGCTGAATGGTTTCAAAGTAATTTTAAAATTAAAGCAACTTTAAATCCAGCTAACCTACTTGTTACATTAGAATTTCCAAAAGATAGCCATTTTTCTTTATCAAATGCTCTTATAACTTTACTTGGTTTTTATTGCACATTTATATTTTCAGATGATGAAGATTGGAAACGGACAGATTTAAAACTATTTGCACCCAAAAAACAAAAAATAACTGGCAGATGCCCTGTTTATTTGGCAGTACACACAGTATTTAATGTTTATTTGAAAGAACTAAACACGACTGAAAATGTACACAATGGAAAGCCTTCAACTTTGTTCAGATGTGTGCCAGCTGGAACTGCTCCTTATTGTGAAAGTGTGGTTGTTAGATTTCCTGCGCAGTTTAAGAAATTAGGTTCTAGTTTCTTTGAGTCACTGTGTATATCTGTAACTAATCAAGATGATAAACCAGTTGTTATGCATGATTTTAGTGTAGTGTTAGAAGTTAAATATTTTATTTTTGTTTATAAAAAATGAGTGGTGGTCCAAAGCCGAGAATCATACCAGTTGCATGTCCAGTAACAGAATTGAAAGATTTGGCAGACGTACAGGATTTTGAGAAGGAAGGGGAAATTGGAGAAATATATGGTTTTGAACTTGATTCAACTAGTATGTACAAGCGGAAAGTAATTGTTGACATGAAAGACGGTGAAAGACTGATTCCTAAACTTGGTCAGCTTCGTGATGTTACTGTACCTACTCCGCCTGTAAATAATGCGCCCTACAACTTAATACATGTGGGAAATAAGTGGGTGGTTTCACCTGTGCCTGTTCCACCACCCACAATTGACTGGGACATAAAGTTAGAATTTATTAGTCCTTATGTATACACTGATGATGAAGGCACCTTAGTGTTTAGGAAGGTTGTTAATTCTGGGCCGCTTATTGTAAGCCTTGTTCCAAGCTTTGCCCCAGACAACAATAGCAGAGATAAACTGAAAGTTGAAAATTATGAGAGACGACGGTATCTTCTTACAACTAGAAAGGGTAGATCAGATACTTCTGTTGTGTTTATGCCAGTAAGCTTAGTCGTGGCTAGAGAAGCGACAATAGTATTTGAAATTATCATGAAATCTGTAACTTCTGCAAAAAGAGGCAAATATTGCACAGGGAATAAAACTTACATGGGATGAAACAGTATCAGAATCAACAAAGGTCTTTATTGCTATTACAAAAAATGTAGATGTTATTAATGTTTCGAGCAGTATTCCCGCTGTCAAGGTGGTGGTCGACAAAACAACTTTTGTTCGTCTAAGTTACATAAACCTTGAACACATTGATCTTGTTGCATTTTATTATGCTAGCCAATTGTATACTTTTGAAGAGTTGCAAAATGTAATTGATGATTAAATAAAAAATATTTGTCAATAAAAAAAATATGGTAAAATTTTATCCAATACTACCGACGCTTGAGCCGACTGAATCAATTGCGACGACTAAAACAACGCTTGCGCCTGATCCGCATGCGACAGCTGTGCCAATTGCATCAGATAAAACATTACAGGCAGACGCATTTCGCTTAATGAATATTACAGAAGCAATTAAATATTTGGAAAGTGAAGAGGCGAGGTACTCCAGATGTAAGAGACGGTATCAGACCGTTTTTAATTCTGTTCAAAACACTTCTATGGCTATTGGTGCAGTTTCAGCTGGATGTTCTGTAGGAGGTATTGTTCTGTTTGCCACTGGAATTGGAAGTTTGGCTGGAATAGCAGTTGAGGGTGTTAGCGTTGCTACATGCCTGGCTTGCTTTGGTTTGGAGGCCTTGAACAAGAGATTTCACACGAAATTACAGAAACATGAAGCATTGAGTACGCTTGCTGGTGCAAAGCTGAGCAGTATGAAACTTATTATCAGTAAGGCATTGAATGATAATTTTATTGATGACGAAGAATTTAAGCGAGTCTAGGATGATTTAAATAATTACAAGAAACAGAAGTCTGAAATACAAATAAAATGCGTAGTCAATCTCCTGTGAATGTTGAAGAGCTACAAGCCAGTTTCTTAGAGATGGGAAAACAGATCGGTGTTCAGGAAACCACAGAAAAACTACACAATCTTTTAAACAAATAAAAATCAGATTTGGTAATCAATCAATATTTTTGTCATATGCTTTGCAGAGAGATGACACGTCATTAACACCACTTGTGCCTGATTGTTTAGCCCCATCAGCACCACCGCCAGAGTACTACTGAGAAAAAAAAGTTTTTTTATTGTCCTTGTATCTTGACAAATCTGACCGAGTAAGTTGTGACTTAAGTCAAGTTGTTGTAAGAACTTATAAGAACTTACAGTAAGAAATTAATAAGTTCTTATGGTAAGTAATTAATAAGTTCTTATGACAACTAACTTAAAGGTTACCTCTGCAGGTTCCTAAAAGTTAGTTGTAACTTGTTAGTAAGTATAAAGTTTTACTTGAGAAAATCGTGTTCCTCAGAAATAGACTCTGACAGGGGTGTGTGTAAAATGACATTAGTTTATTACAGAGTGCGCTGTCAAGATTTTGGTTTGATTTGAAAGAAACGTCAGTGTGGACGTTAATGACTTTAATTAATTTAATTATTGGGGTTAATTAAGACAATGGGTCATTGGGCCATTATTTTACTCGTCAATACAGATGATGATTCTCATGAAACAGTGTTTGTTTCAAAATATGGTTTTGTTGCCAGTGAGGTGGAAATTATTATAGCGTTGAGGGAGTAGTGCCTCGCGCTGGGACCATACGGCGTTGAGGCGCGTCCCCTGGGTGGTGGATAGGGGGTCCCTCGTGAGAGGGGTGCACCGAATGAAATAAGGTGCCGTGAACCAACATGGTCTAAGGGAAGGTGACCCCGACAGAAAACCCCTGGTCCTCCTAGTAAGGGGGTTGGGCGTGGGGGTAGCTTCCCCACCCTGCAAAAAAGGAAATAGCTACAAAAACGCCGACGAAAAGAATAACAGTAATTCCTTTCCTGGAGGAGGAAGGTTCTTCTACTAGAAGACTTATGACGTTCTGTGGTGAAAGAAGGAAGTCTTTGGAAGCCACAGGACCGAGCCGCCTCTCTCTATCCAGGGATACAACCATGGGCACATGGAACGTCAAGACCATGTACCAGAGCGGCAAGGCCGCCCAGATAGCAGCGGAAATGCAAAAGTACAACCTTTCCCTGCTAGGCATCAGTGAAGCCAGATGGACGCAGTCTGGCCAGAAAAGGCTGTTAAGTGGGGAGATGGTTCTGTATTCAGGTCATGAAGAGGAGAATGCCCCCCATACAGAAGGAGTAGCACTCATGCTGTCACCAGTGGCACAGAGAGCGCTGATGGGCTGGGAACCTCTTGGGCCAAGAATTATAACAGCAGCCTTTAGAACCAAGAAAAAGCTCAAGGTGAACGTCATCCAGTGTTATGCGCCCACCAATGACAGTGACGAGGAAGAGAAACAAGAGTTCTACGACCGACTCCAGAGTGCCGTGGACAAATGTGCGGAGCGAGACATCACCATCGTCATGGGCGATTTTAATGCCAAAATAGGGGAGGACAACACCGGATACGAAGAGGTGATGGGGAGACAGGGACTAGGCTCGGAGATGAGTGAGAACGGGGAGAGGTTTGTAGACTTTTGTGCTCTAAACCGACTTGTCATTGGAGGCAGCATCTTCCCACACAGAAGAATACACAAAGCAACTTGGGTCTCACCTGACCATACAACAGAGAACCAAATAGACCATATCTGCATTAGCAAGAAATTTAGAAGATCCCTTCAAGATGTTCGAGTGAGGAGGGGAGCAGATGTCGCCTCAGACCACCATCTGCTTACCTTAAGAATGAAGCTCAAGCTAAAGAAAAGCCGCACAGAGACAACAAGAAGACAGCGCTATAATGTAGGCCTCCTGAGAGAAACTGGAGTTAGAGAAGAGTTCAAACTGGTGCTGTCCAACCGGTTTCAAGCGCTACAGGAGCTAGTAAATGAAGAGGAGGCGGTCACCACAGAGCAGCAGTGGAAGGCAGTTAGAGAGGCGCTGAACTCAACCTGCAAAGACACTGTAGGGTTCAGGAAACACCACCACAAGGACTGGCTGTCGGCACAGACCTTGAAGAAGATAGAAGCGAGGAAGCAGAAGAAAGCAGCGGTCAACAACAGTCGCACGAGAGCAGCCAAAGTAAGGGCACAGGGGGAATACTCGGAAGCCAACCGCGAGGTGAAGAGGAGTATCAGGGCAGACAAGAGGGCCTACACAGACAGCCTGGCAGCAGAGGCAGAACAGGCAGCAGGCAGCGGCAACATGAAACAGCTCTACGACATTACCAGAAGATTGTCGGGTAAGTATGGCCATACAGAAAGACCAGTAAAAGACAAAGAAGGCAAGCCTATCGCAGACAGAGCAGACCAACTCGACAGATGGGCCGAGTATTTTGAAGAGTTACTGAACAGACCTAGCCCACCCGACCCCCCCGACATCCAGCCGGCAGAGACCGACCTACCCATCAGCTGTGACAGACCCAGCCGGGAAGAGATCAGAAAAGCAGTGGCATTTTTGAAGAATGGCAAAGCAGCAGGGCCAGATGGCATCCCAGCGGAGTCTCTGAAAGCAGACCTAGAGACAACAGTTGAGATGCTGTACCCACTGTTTGGAAAGATCTGGGAAGAGGAGGTGATGCCAGCTGACTGGAAGGAGGGGTACCTAATCAAGCTTCCCAAGAAAGGCGACCTCAGCAAGTGTTCCAACTACAGAGGAATCACCTTGCTGTCAGTACCAGGAAAGGTCTTCAACAGGATCATCCTGGAGAGAATGAAGAGCTCCGTTGACCCCCAGCTGAGAGACCAGCAAGCAGGATTCAGGAAGAACCGATCATGTACAGACCAGATCGCCACTCTCCGCATCATCGTGGAACAGTCTCTGGAGTGGAGCTCCCCGCTGTACGTCAACTTTGTGGATTATGAGAAAGCATTTGACAGCATGGACCGAGAGACTCTGTGGAAACTCCTACGACACTACGGTGTACCCACAAAGCTCGTCCGCCTGATCAAGAGCAGCTATGATGGCATGACATGTCGCGTGATCCACGAAGGGCAGTTCACCAGAGAGCTCCAGGTCAGAACTGGTGTCAGGCAGGGGTGTCTGCTGTCTCCGTTCCTCTTCCTACTGGCCATAGACTGGGTCATGAAGATGACCACAGAGCACAGACGAAGTGGAATACAGTGGACACTGTGGACACAGCTTGACGACCTCGATTTTGCAGACGACTTGGCATTACTGTCCCACACTCATCAACAAATGCAGGACAAGACCACGAGGCTTGCTGACATCTCGTCCCAAGTGGGCCTCACCATTCACAAACAGAAAACAAAGACAATGAGGCTGAACGCAACCAGGGAAGAACCTGTCTTGCTTGCTGGCACCCCGTTGGAGGAGGTGGAGTCCTTCACCTATCTCGGGAGCATCATAGACAAAAAAGGCGGCACTGATGCAGATGTCAGAGCACGAATCGGTAAAGCCAGAGCAGCCTTTCTCCAGTTGAAAAAAAGTGTGGAGTTCCAGAGAGCTGTCACAACACACCAAAGTCCGGATTTTCAACTCCAATGTAAAAGCAGTTCTCCTATATGGAGCAGAGACATGGAGATTGACAAAAACCACAGTCAACAGAGTACAGACCTTCATGAACAGTTGCCTTAGAAGAATTTTGAAAATCCACTGGCCAGAGAAGATCAGCAACGTCAGACTCTGGGAGAGAACAGAGCAGATAACAGCAGAGAATGAAATTGGGCGAAGAAGATGGGGATGGATCGGTCACAGTCTGAGAAAGCCAGCTTCCAGTATCACTAGGCAGGCATTGTCATGGAACCCCCAGGGAAAGAGGAAAAGAGGTAGGCCGAGAAACTCCTGGCGTCGAGACCTCCAAGCAGACATCAAGAGACTGGGAACCACCTGGAGTAGAATCGAAGGAGAAGCACAGGACAGGAGTTGCTGGAGGTCTCTCGTTGACGGCCTATACCCGGGTAGGGGTGACAGGCGTAAGTAAGTAAGTAAGCACCCAAAAAACAAAAAATAACTGGCAGATGCCCTGTTTATTTGGCAGTACACACAGTATTTAATGTTTATTTGAAAGAACTAAACACGACTGAAAATGTACACAATGGAAAGCCTTCAACTTTGTTCAGATGTGTGCCAGCTGGAACTGCTCCTTATTGTGAAAGTGTGGTTGTTAGATTTCCTGCGCAGTTTAAGAAATTAGGTTCTAGTTTCTTTGAGTCACTGTGTATATCTGTAACTAATCAAGATGATAAACCAGTTGTTATGCATGATTTTAGTGTAGTGTTAGAAGTTAAATAATTTTATTTTTGTTTATAAAAAATGAGTGGTGGTCCAAAGCCGAGAATCATACCAGTTGCATGTCCAGTAACAGAATTGAAAGATTTGGCAGACGTACAGGATTTTGAGAAGGAAGGGGAAATTGGAGAAATATATGGTTTTGAACTTGATTCAACTAGTATGTACAAGCGGAAAGTAATTGTTGACATGAAAGACGGTGAAAGACTGATTCCTAAACTTGGTCAGCTTCGTGATGTTACTGTACCTACTCCGCCTGTAAATAATGCGCCCTACAACTTAATACATGTGGGAAATAAGTGGGTGGTTTCACCTGTGCCTGTTCCACCACCCACAATTGACTGGGACATAAAGTTAGAATTTATTAGTCCTTATGTATACACTGATGATGAAGGCACCTTAGTGTTTAGGAAGGTTGTTAATTCTGGGCCGCTTATTGTAAGCCTTGTTCCAAGCTTTGCCCCAGACAACAATAGCAGAGATAAACTGAAAGTTGAAAATTATGAGAGACGACGGTATCTTCTTACAACTAGAAAGGGTAGATCAGATACTTCTGTTGTGTTTATGCCAGTAAGCTTAGTCGTGGCTAGAGAAGCGACAATAGTATTTGAAATTATCATGAAATCTGTAACTTCTGCAAAAAGAGGCAAATATTGCACAGGGAATAAAACTTACATGGGATGAAACAGTATCAGAATCAACAAAGGTCTTTATTGCTATTACAAAAAATGTAGATGTTATTAATGTTTCGAGCAGTATTCCCGCTGTCAAGGTGGTGGTCGACAAAACAACTTTTGTTCGTCTAAGTTACATAAACCTTGAACACATTGATCTTGTTGCATTTTATTATGCTAGCCAATTGTATACTTTTGAAGAGTTGCAAAATGTAATTGATGATTAAATAAAAAATATTTGTCAATAAAAAAAATATGGTAAAATTTTATCCAATACTACCGACGCTTGAGCCGACTGAATCAATTGCGACGACTAAAACAACGCTTGCGCCTGATCCGCATGCGACAGCTGTGCCAATTGCATCAGATAAAACATTACAGGCAGACGCATTTCGCTTAATGAATATTACAGAAGCAATTAAATATTTGGAAAGTGAAGAGGCGAGGTACTCCAGATGTAAGAGACGGTATCAGACCGTTTTTAATTCTGTTCAAAACACTTCTATGGCTATTGGTGCAGTTTCAGCTGGATGTTCTGTAGGAGGTATTGTTCTGTTTGCCACTGGAATTGGAAGTTTGGCTGGAATAGCAGTTGAGGGTGTTAGCGTTGCTACATGCCTGGCTTGCTTTGGTTTGGAGGCCTTGAACAAGAGATTTCACACGAAATTACAGAAACATGAAGCATTGAGTACGCTTGCTGGTGCAAAGCTGAGCAGTATGAAACTTATTATCAGTAAGGCATTGAATGATAATTTTATTGATGACGAAGAATTTAAGCGAGTCTAGGATGATTTAAATAATTACAAGAAACAGAAGTCTGAAATACAAATAAAATGCGTAGTCAATCTCCTGTGAATGTTGAAGAGCTACAAGCCAGTTTCTTAGAGATGGGAAAACAGATCGGTGTTCAGGAAACCACAGAAAAACTACACAATCTTTTAAACAAATAAAAATCAGATTTGGTAATCAATCAATATTTTTGTCATATGCTTTGCAGAGAGATGACACGTCATTTACACCACTTGTGCCTGATTGTTTAGCCCCATCAGCACCACCGCCAGAGTACTACTGAGAAAAAAAAGTTTTTTTATTGTCCTTGTATCTTGACAAATCTGACCGAGTAAGTTGTGACTTAAGTCAAGTTGTTGTAAGAACTTATAAGAACTTACAGTAAGAAATTAATAAGTTCTTATGGTAAGTAATTAATAAGTTCTTATGACAACTAACTTAAAGGTTACCTCTGCAGGTTCCTAAAAGTTAGTTGTAACTTGTTAGTAAGTATAAAGTTTTACTTGAGAAAATCGTGTTCCTCAGAAATAGACTCTGACAGGGGTGTGTGTAAAATGACATTAGTTTATTACAGAGTGCGCTGTCAAGATTTTGGTTTGATTTGAAAGAAACGTCAGTGTGGACGTTAATGACTTTAATTAATTTAATTATTGGGGTTAATTAAGACAATGGGTCATTGGGCCATTATTTTACTCGTCAATACAGATGATGATTCTCATGAAACAGTGTTTGTTTCAAAATATGGTTTTGTTGCCAGTGAGGTGGAAATTATTATAGTGTTGAGGGAGTAGTGCCTCGCGCTGGGACCATACGGCGTTGAGGCGCGTCCCCTGGGTGGTGGATAGGGGGTCCCTCGTGAGAGGGGTGCACCGAATGAAATAAGGTGCCGTGAACCAACATGGTCTAAGGGAAGGTGACCCCGACAGAAAACCCCTGGTCCTCCTAGTAAGGGGGTTGGGCGTGGGGGTAGCTTCCCCACCCTGCAAAAAAGGAAATAGCTACAAAAACGCCGACGAAAAGAATAACAGTAATTCCTTTCCTGGAGGAGGAAGGTTCTTCTACTAGAAGACTTATGACGTTCTGTGGTGAAAGCCGGAAGTCTTCGGAAGCCACAGGACCGAGCCGCCTCTCTCTATCCAGGGATACAACCATGGGCACATGGAACGTCAAGACCATGTACCAGAGCGGCAAGGCCGCCCAGATAGCAGCGGAAATGCAAAAGTACAACCTTTCCCTGCTAGGCATCAGTGAAGCCAGATGGACGCAGTCTGGCCAGAAAAGGCTGTTAAGTGGGGAGATGGTTCTGTATTCAGGTCATGAAGAGGAGAATGCCCCCCATACAGAAGGAGTAGCACTCATGCTGTCACCAGTGGCACAGAGAGCGCTGATGGGCTGGGAACCTCTTGGGCCAAGAATTATAACAGCAGCCTTTAGAACCAAGAAAAAGCTCAAGCTGAACGTCATCCAGTGTTATGCGCCCACCAATGACAGTGACGAGGAAGAGAAACAAGAGTTCTACGACCGACTCCAGAGTGCCGTGGACAAATGTGCGGAGCGAGACATCACCATCGTCATGGGCGATTTTAATGCCAAAATAGGGGAGGACAACACCGGATACGAAGAGGTGATGGGGAGACAGGGACTAGGCTCGGAGATGAGTGAGAACGGGGAGAGGTTTGTAGACTTTTGTGCTCTAAACCGACTTGTCATTGGAGGCAGCATCTTCCCACACAGAAGAATACACAAAGCAACTTGGGTCTCACCTGACCATACAACAGAGAACCAAATAGACCATATCTGCATTAGCAAGAAATTTAGAAGATCCCTTCAAGATGTTCGAGTGAGGAGGGGAGCAGATGTCGCCTCAGACCACCATCTGCTTACCTTAAGAATGAAGCTCAAGCTAAAGAAAAGCCGCACAGAGACAACAAGAAGACAGCGCTATAATGTAGGCCTCCTGAGAGAAACTGGAGTTAGAGAAGAGTTCAAACTGGTGCTGTCCAACCGGTTTCAAGCGCTACAGGAGCTAGTAAATGAAGAGGAGGCGGTCACCACAGAGCAGCAGTGGAAGGCAGTTAGAGAGGCGCTGAACTCAACCTGCAAAGACACTGTAGGGTTCAGGAAACACCACCACAAGGACTGGCTGTCGGCACAGACCTTGAAGAAGATAGAAGCGAGGAAGCAGAAGAAAGCAGCGGTCAACAACAGTCGCACGAGAGCAGCCAAAGTAAGGGCACAGGGGGAATACTCGGAAGCCAACCGCGAGGTGAAGAGGAGTATCAGGGCAGACAAGAGGGCCTACACAGACAGCCTGGCAGCAGAGGCAGAACAGGCAGCAGGCAGCGGCAACATGAAACAGCTCTACGACATTACCAGAAGATTGTCGGGTAAGTATGGCCATACAGAAAGACCAGTAAAAGACAAAGAAGGCAAGCCTATCGCAGACAGAGCAGACCAACTCGACAGATGGGCCGAGTATTTTGAAGAGTTACTGAACAGACCTAGCCCACCCGACCCCCCAGACATCCAGCCGGCAGAGACCGACCTACCCATCAGCTGTGACAGACCCAGCCGGGAAGAGATCAGAAAAGCAGTGGCATTTTTGAAGAATGGCAAAGCAGCAGGGCCAGATGGCATCCCAGCGGAGTCTCTGAAAGCAGACCTAGAGACAACAGTTGAGATGCTGTACCCACTGTTTGGAAAGATCTGGGAAGAGGAGGTGATGCCAGCTGACTGGAAGGAGGGGTACCTAATCAAGCTTCCCAAGAAAGGCGACCTCAGCAAGTGTTCCAACTACAGAGGAATCACCTTGCTGTCAGTACCAGGAAAGGTCTTCAACAGGATCATCCTGGAGAGAATGAAGAGCTCCGTTGACCCCCAGCTGAGAGACCAGCAAGCAGGATTCAGGAAGAACCGATCATGTACAGACCAGATCGCCACTCTCCGCATCATCGTGGAACAGTCTCTGGAGTGGAGCTCCCCGCTGTACGTCAACTTTGTGGATTATGAGAAAGCATTTGACAGCATGGACCGAGAGACTCTGTGGAAACTCCTACGACACTACGGTGTACCCACAAAGCTCGTCCGCCTGATCAAGAGCAGCTATGATGGCATGACATGTCGCGTGATCCACGAAGGGCAGTTCACCAGAGAGCTCCAGGTCAGAACTGGTGTCAGGCAGGGGTGTCTGCTGTCTCCGTTCCTCTTCCTACTGGCCATAGACTGGGTCATGAAGATGACCACAGAGCACAGACGAAGTGGAATACAGTGGACACTGTGGACACAGCTTGACGACCTCGATTTTGCAGACGACTTGGCATTACTGTCCCACACTCATCAACAAATGCAGGACAAGACCACGAGGCTTGCTGACATCTCGTCCCAAGTGGGCCTCACCATTCACAAACAGAAAACAAAGACAATGAGGCTGAACGCAACCAGGGAAGAACCAGTCTTGCTTGCTGGCACCCCGTTGGAGGAGGTGGAGTCCTTCACCTATCTCGGGAGCATCATCGACAAAAAAGGCGGCACTGATGCAGATGTCAAAGCACGAATCGGTAAAGCCAGAGCAGCCTTTCTCCAGTTGAAAAAAGTGTGGAGTTCCAGAGAGCTGTCACAACACACCAAAGTCCGGATTTTCAACTCCAATGTAAAAGCAGTTCTCCTATATGGAGCAGAGACATGGAGATTGACAAAAACCACAGTCAACAGAGTACAGACCTTCATGAACAGTTGCCTTAGAAGAATTTTGAAAATCCACTGGCCAGAGAAGATCAGCAACATCAGACTCTGGGAGAGAACAGAGCAGATAACAGCAGAGAATGAAATTGGGCGAAGAAGATGGGGATGGATCGGTCACAGTCTGAGAAAGCCAGCTTCCAGTATCACTAGGCAGGCATTGTCATGGAACCCCCAGGGAAAGAGGAAAAGAGGTAGGCCGAGAAACTCCTGGCGTCGAGACCTCCAAGCAGACATCAAGAGACTGGGAACCACCTGGAGTAGAATCGAAGGAGAAGCACAGGACAGGAGTTGCTGGAGGTCTCTCGTCGACGGCCTATACCCGGGTAGGGGTGACAGGCGTAAGTAAGTAAGTAAGAGGGAGTAGTGAGTGAGAGAGATTAAAAATAAACACTTTTAGGGCATCAGTTTGGCTCCTGAGAATCTGGAGTCTTTGTAAAGTACTTCCTTCTATTTCTAGTTTTCACACATCTGTGAAACCCCTGTGACCCTTGACCTTTGTGATGAGTCGACTAAATTTGTATACATAGGAAGGTCTTATCATCAGCTAACTTCATGCCCAATTTGATTGAAAAGTTTGAAAAAATGTTGATAATAACTACAATTATTGGCATTTATACACATTTGTCAACCTCTTGTGACCCTTAACCTTTCTGAGGGGTCATCCAAATTAGTATGCATAGATTAGGTCTTACCATCAGGTATCTCTGTAGCAAGTTTGGGTTTGAAGTTGTGAATAGTATTTGAGAAAAAAACATCTTTTGTCGAAATATGGCTATTTTGGACCTATTTCTTTAGCTCTTGTGACCCTTAACCTTTCCGAGGGATCAACCAAATTAGTATGCATAGAAAGGTCTTACCATCAGGTATTTTTGTACCAAGTTTGGGTTTAAAGTTGTGAATAGTATTTGAGAAAAAACATTTTATTGGTTAAAATATGGTGATTTTGGACCTATTTCTTGAGCTCTTGTGACCCTTGACCTTTCCAAGGGATCAACCAAATTAGTGCGCATATAAAGGTCTTATCATCAGGTATCTTTGTACCAAGTTTGGATTTGAAGTTGTGAATAGTATTTGAGAAAAAATAAATTATGTCCCAAAATAGCTATTTTGGATATATTTCCTGATCTCCTGTGACCTTGACCTTTGTGAGAGGTGATTGAAATTGGTATGTTTAGAAAGGTCTTGTCATAAAGTATCCTTGGGCCAAGTTTGAAGACTGTAGCTTAAATAGTCTCCAAGAAAATGCCAACGTTAAAGTTTACCACGGACGACAGACAACCACTAGCCCAGAACATACTCAATTTTGCTTCACACGTGAGCCAAAAATTATGCACTCCAATGTGGATCAACCTGTTTTTGTGAAACTGCCATTTTTTTCGCCAATGAGAATCTTACTATAAAAAAAAAACATTTAAAAAACGCCTCGAGATTCTTCTTTTAGAGACAATATCATACAATTCAAGCTTGTCCATCCTCAAATGCGGACTCTGGTCGTTGTCACATACACACACATATATGGCGCTTTGGCGCCAAAAAGACATTCTCTAACAAGGTTTGTGTAGCTAGATGTGACGTCATATTTATCTTGTTACTTCTCTGCCAGAATTTTGACCTGTAAGCCCTAGGCATGAAAATCAGCAAGAAAATTGCAAAGTTGATCCTCTGATACCACAAATGTTAGTACTGCGATGAGGGTACTTCTTTGCGATGAGGGACATGTAACACTGAGTCGACACTATGAAAACGGTGTCATGGGACTAATGATGCCATGACGTGAAGCTTGAAGAGATGTCATTTCGCTGCTTGTGCTATTATTCTTCTTCAGAATAGCTGTGCAATGCCAGACCACTGAGCTTATGAATGGCGGGAATCGCCATGTGTCTGTCTTTATTTCTGTGTGCCAGTGTGTGCGGATCACAGAGTGGGTTAGAGTAGAAGGAGATGGATTCCTGTCGCTACATGAGCCCACAGAGCGTGATAATGGCGGGAGCGTCTTGTGTGCGTCTTTATTGGGTGCGCTGATGTGTGTGTTGATCACAGGTC
This sequence comes from Semisulcospira habei, assembly GCA_036245525.1. NCBI lineage: Eukaryota > Metazoa > Mollusca > Gastropoda > Semisulcospiridae > Semisulcospira > Semisulcospira habei. Next base: position 37,291,570 of record BTPG01000005.1, read on the forward strand.
GGCTTAGAGAGGAGGGAAATGGATCAGCATAATAAGCCTAAAAATATGAACAACTCTTAATGTTCCTAAAAGATAAACGCATATGGGCTCTAAGCAATACAGCAGACTTTGGGATGAAATCCTCATCTTGTTCACTTTTGAAAAAAAAAAAAGATCAAAGCCTGGTCAAAACCCAGCATTACCTAAATAGAACGTATCAGTGGTTATGTTGCTTCTTCTTCTTCTTCTTGAATGCTGTCACACTTGGAGTTTGGCTCTCAAAATGAAATCTGTGGTCTTATGTAGTGCCTCCACAAGCCCGTACAGATTCTCTTGTAACACTAGCTTCACCTGTCTGGTTTGTGAGTATTCTAACTCGAGGCAAAACTTGTATCGTTACATTGTTGTGTATTGCTTGTACGTCTACTGTGGGAAATCAGGATATTTACCCAACCACATTTAGTAGTGCACCTTCTTATTTGTGTATTTGCATTTCTCCTGCCTACATCCTAAGTTCCAGAAAAAGACATGGGTCATAGGCTAGACCTGATGCATCCTTTTAGGGATGTAGATGATCTTCTGGTTCTATACTTGCGTATTTTCCTGTGGGCTGTTGATTGGGTGCCTGATAGGCGGAGGCAGGGGATCTAACTGACTGTCCAGCGCTGAATAATTCCCCTTGGTTTGTGTACAATTCTACCGGAACTAGCCTTACCTATCTGGTTTGTGAGTCTTGTAGAGTGGCAGGTTTCGGCCATATCGCCTCCTCAGCAGCTGGTGGTTCCCACAGTCCGGGAGGATGTGCTCTGTGGTCTGCTCTGCTTCTCCACAAGGGCACAGGGGAGATGGAAGCATCTGTGCAGGTGGAAATTGAGTCGGTTGTGCCCGGTCCTCAGACGGAAGATGGTCACCTGCTCTTGTCTGAACAACTGATGGTAACTCTCTTGGGGCCGTTGTGGTGGTCTGTACAAAGACTTAATGATGGTCTTTATCTCTGTGAAGGTGACTCCATTTTCATCTTGTTCTTCCTCCGCACCAAATGTTGCCATTCTGTCAGCTTTTTCATTGCCGTAGACACCACAGTGTGAATGGATCCACTGCAACACCAGTCTGGTGCACTTGATGTTTTGCAGTGCCTCTTGTAGACGTGGCAGTTTGCTTGCTGTTGCTGCCTCAAGGACAGACATGGCATCAGTCAGGAAGACAATCTGGGCATCAGGGTCTGCAGTGCCACTAAAGGTGTTTGCAGCGTGGACCAGGGCTTCCACCTCAGCTCTGTAATTTGTTCAGTGAAGGCCTGTTGGTACTACCTCTTCCTGCCATTTTCCGTTTGGGTACTGAATGTACACCCCAGCCCCTCCATTCTGAACTGCATCTGTGGCTGATCTATCGGTGTATGCCCCTATCCATGCTTCCTGGGGATACTTTTCTTCGAGCATGGCCAGTGTCAGAACTTTCTTGCTCACAGTGCTGTGCTTATCTTTGGTGGTGATGTGGGGTACCGTGAAAGAGATGGTGATGGCTTCTGGCTTGCTTTCCCAGGACAGAAAGTCGCTAGCAGGATTCAGAGCCTCTACCTGCACTGGGAGCTTTGCGTGGTGTTTTCTCTGCAGCACTCTCGTCTCCTTCACAAAGCTTGATCTTTTCAGTCTCCCTGAGGTTGATTGTTTCATCCTGGTGTTCATAGGATGGTCTTTGGAAGACTTGACCTTTGTGGACTGTATCAAGGCTTTGCAATCTCTTCTCATGCGCAGGTGTGGGATGCCTGTTGTCTCTTCCATCTTTTCAATTGGTGTGGATCTCATTGCGCCGGTGATGATACGCAGTGCCTGGTTTTAAACTCTGTCAGTGGTCTGCTGGTGTGACTGGGCTGCCGTCAACCATGCAATGGATCCGTACTCAAGGTGCGGTCTCACTGTGCCTTGATAGACATTGAGGATCTTTTCATTGGCTCCCCATTGTGTTTCAGCCAGCTTCCTCATGATGTTCAGCTTTCTTCTAGCTTTCACTTCTGCGTTCCAGATGTGCGGCTTTCACGTCAGCCTCTTGTCAAGGGTGACTCCCAGGTATGTCTGTTGGTCTTCATACCAAAGCGGGGTGTTGCCCAGTGTTAGGTTGCCAGCCTTTGCTTTGCTGGAGAGAGAGAGAGAGAGAAGAGTGTGGCTGATGATTTTTCTGTGTTGATGGTCACACACCAGTTGTTGGTCCAGTCTGTCAGCCTGTCCAAGGCTAGCTGCATCCTGTATGTTGCGGTTGTTGCATACTCTTCTGTGCACCAGAGTACCAGGTCATCTGCGTACAGGGCTGCATGGACTCCCTTAGGTAGCTCTGGCACAAGGTCGTTGATGAAGAGTATAAACAGGGTCGGTGACAGGACTCCCCCCTGTGGCACCCCCTGACGCAGCAGCACTTTTTGGCCACAGTATCCATCCACTGTCACTTGGGCTCTGCGATTGTGCAGGTATGACTTGGTCCACCGGTACATGTTCCCTTGGATACCACTGCAAAGACGTTTCACAAGCAGACCATCCTTCCACACCTTGCCAAAAGCATTCTGTAGGTCAATGAAGGCAGCTAATGTCACCTTCTGATCTTGGAAGGCATCTTCTATGACCTGTGCAAGGTTTGTTGTCTGGACTTCTGTGCTCTTGTAGCTTCTGAAGCCGGCTTGCTCTGGCACGATAATGCTCTCGGAGTCCAGGTCTGCAGGCGCTTGTTGATGATGTGCTCCATGGTCTTGCACACGCAACTTGTCAGGCTGATGGGGCGATAACTCAGGGCTTGGACTTATTCTTCCCTTTCTTCAAAACTGGGATCATCCTGGCTTCCTTCCAGCACTGGGGTACCTGTCCTCCTCTCCAGCTGTGGTTAAAGATGACTAGTAGCTTCATCAAGACAGTGTTGCCAAGGTGTTGTAACATCTCGTTTTAGATGCTGTCCGGACTTGGAGATTTTTTCTTCTTCAGCTGTCTGATGGCCATCTTTAGTTCTGGAAGGGTGATGTCCCTCTTCATTGCATCATGGATGTTTGCATCTCTTGTTCTCTCTCTTTCTTCCTGTCAGATTTCTTTCACACGCATTTGTAGGACAGTGATGTTACTTTCTTTTGCATAGATCTGTGCGAACATGTTTGCAACTTTCCTACCAGTCAGTGCTTTCTCTTCTTCTTCCAGGGTGATCTTCTGTTCCCTGGTGCCCTCATCATTCAATGCCTTAGACAGTCTCCACAACTTGGTGGTGTTCAGTCTTGCAGTCTTCTCTCTCCAACTTCTTCTTGTGCACTCCAACTTCATCTTCAGATACTGCGCCTTACTGTGTTGTAGCTTGATGTTTTCTTGGCTGGGGCTGGTTTCAGCCTCTTCTCTGGCCCAAGTGAGGTCGTGATGTGCTTTCTGAAGATCTGCAGTCCAGTATGGGGTGTAGTTTTTCCCCACCCCTCGAGGTATGGTTTCCTTGGCTGCCTTACTGATAATTTCGTTAAAATCCCTGACCACCTTGTTGATGTTCCTTCCAGACACAGGGAGGTCTTGTGTTAGCTCATTTGTTCGGATACTGAACAAGCGCCAGTCTGCCTTTCTGTTGTTCCATCTTGGCCAGTGTGGCGAGCTAGCTGCTGTGCTCCCTTTTAGGGAGAGGAGGACAGGGTGGTGGGCACTTCCTCCTAACTGTGGTCCCACTGTTCTGCTGAGGCACTTATGGACATCTTCAGTGCAAAGCACCAGGTCCGGTGTAGTGGTGGTGTGCCAGCGGCAAGAGTAGAAAGTGCTCTATTTCTGTTTTCTTGTCTGTAACCCATTCTGCATTCCAGTGCATGATGTTCACATTGGGTTTTTCTTTGTCTCTGGTCTTGTTTTTTCACTGGCCAGTCGCTCTACTTCCCCATCCCCTGGCTCCTCGAGACAGTCGCTGGGGGTGGGCTCCGAAGAGGTGCAGAGCCCGGTACCACACCTGCCTGGTGAGACTCCACAGGGCGAGCACCATTTATGTTCAATCCATCTCCAAGTGTCATATGGCTGTTTATGCGTGGTACTGTGGTTTGTTAGAGTGCACTGTGCAGCCCAGTACCTCCGTCTTCAGCACTCGGGGCTTCTGTCGGGGTTACCTCACCCTTAACTCCCGGTCAAAAGGCCTTTCCTGGGAGCACAGGATGGTTTGGTTTTTGGGTTGTCCTTCTCCTAGATGGGTTGCCGACCAAGGCTTATGAGTCCAATCTACTCAGGCTTTTCCTCAGAGTTTTCTTTCTCGAAGATCTGCCAAACAAGGCTATCAAGCATCCCTGCCCGGATTTGTATAGGGCTTACTCCCCTGGCCTTTGCCTTTCCCAAGGCACCCACAAGGCAGTGGGGCATTTACCCATAGCTGGGGATTTGGTTCATGGACATCAGGGCGTGTCCACACACCTCTGGGCCTGCATGCCTCATGTCTGGGGGCCAGATCTCCTCCGAGTCCTCTGTAGTTCAGCCCGAGTCTATAAGGTGCTCGGTTACCTTGAGTCGCCGCGAGGAGGCACTACATGAGGCTTGTTGTTGGAGAGGCTGTGTAGTGGCAGGGAGAGACTGACACTCTGCTCCCCTTTTCGCAGAACTGCTAGCCAGCGATGGGAGCTGAAAGCGAGAGCGACAAGCACAGACGCTACACTACCACACTAGACACATCACAACCACCATTGTGTTGCTTATTTTCTGTACTAAAAAAAACAACAATAAAGGCAAAGCTCTTATGGCTCACGTGTATGACCAATCCACACATGTGACAATAAGTAAAGAAATGCATGTTTTCTCAAAATTTAAGTTTTCACACATCTGTCAAACCCCCATCACTATAGACCTTTGAGATGAGTTGACTAAATTAGTATACATAGGAAGGTCATATCATCAGCTACATTTGTGCCAAATTTGATTGAAAAGTTTGCAAAAAATGTTGATAATAACTACAATTCTATCAAAAATAGGCATTTTATACAAATTTACAGAGCTCTTGTGACCTTTGACCTTTTCCAATGGGTCATTCAAATTAGTATGTTTAATAATAATAATAATACATAGTTCTTGTATAGATAGGTCTTACCATCAGGTATCTCTGTAGCAAGTTTGGGTTTGAAGTTGTGAACAGTAATTTAGGAAAAAAAAAATTGTCAAAATATGGCTATTTTTTTTACCTATTTCTTGAGCTCTTGTGACCCTTGACTTTTCCGACGGGTCATCCAAATTAGTATGCGTAGATAGGTCTTACCATCAAGTATCTTTGTACCAAGTTTGGGTTTGAAGTTGTGAATAGTATTTGAGAAAAAATCAATTATGTCAAAATATTAAAATAGCTATTTTTGATATATTTCCTGATCCCCTGTGACCTGGACCTTTGTGAGAGGTCACTGAAATTGGTATGTTTAGAAAAGTCTTGCCACAAAGTATCCTTGGGCCAAGTTTGAAGACTGTAGTTTGAATAGTCTCCGAGAAAATGCTAACGTTAAAGTTTACCGTGGACGGATGGATGACCACTGCCCCAGAACATAGATTCACTTTTTCTTCGCACTTGAGCCAAAAATAGCTCGCCAAGTAGTATGGAAAATAGGTGGCAATGACAGACACTTTTTAGACATACAAATTGATATAATTATAAAAAATGCATTTTAATTGGTACAGGTAGTTAACAAACACAGAACAGGCATGCAACCTAATAAACTGGTCAGAACTGCTGAATGGGGTCCTGAAGTACATAACTTCACACTGTGATATTGCAAGAAACAAGCTTAAAATGGCATCCACATTTTTTTATTTTAATACACCAAAATCATACCAGCAAAACAGCTACTCTGTAAGAATGCACTTTTATCATTAATTTCTGTGGGGTGAGAAATATGCAGAAAATGCTGGACAACTGGCTGAGTATATAATTTCACAACAAATAGATGTAGTGAGGTTACAACCTCAGCTGTAGACAAAATGCCCTAATGCTTGGTGAATGAGTTGATTTGAACAAGTTCCTAAGTGTATTGTGTATGTCATTTTCACAACAAAGCCATTTCGGGTACCTTAATGAAAACATTTTTCTTGTAAACATTCCACTGTGAACAAATTAGAAACTTGAGCTGATACATTGGAAATACATTGCTTTGTCAGAAACTTTCATCATGATCAACAAAATCAAGAAGCCCATTTAGTTCTTGCAAGAAAACAGCAAAATAATGTGCCTTTTTGGTGCACATTATTCATACAAGATGATTTACGGTTTGTTTTTGTCTACTGTATTGAAAATAGAGTAGACTTTGAGATGGGGCTGGACGGAGCCCATTCAGTAGCATGCAAATAACATAGCAGGCGGGCGGACCCGATACAGTGGCAAAGAAGTAACAAGATAAAAATGATGTCATGTCTAGCTACTCTAACCTTGCTGTTGAATGTACTTTTGGCACTGTGCCATATGTGTGTTTGTGCGTATATATGTAAACATAAAAATCTCCAAAGTGTGCGTATGTACAAGCTTGAAAATAGAGGAAATGCTTCATTCAGGGGGTGTCTAGGACAGCCTCCGAGCATACTGAAATTGGTTGTCTCATTGGAGAGTTAAATGACCATTTACAGAAAGCTTTACATTAGAGTCCATAATTTTGATTATAATTATGCACTTGAAATTTTGGATATAGCTAGTTTGGAGGAAGATATTGGATGACGTTGTTAGCCAGCTTTGTACCGTTTCAACTTTTTTGAAAATAAAAATTCATTGCAAAAAGAAAAATGACAAAAGTAAGAACCTCAACTTCTGGAGAAGAATCAGACAGTGATGGTGACATAAAAGCACCAAACGCCTCAGCGTTATACAATGTTCCTAATTGATGCAAAGCATCCGCACGTTAGTGTTTTACATGTGTATGAGCTGACGCAATTCTCTCCCTCCCTTTGATTTAGAAAGTCTCACTATCTTTGTTATGATGTCTGTGAACGTATGGTGAAAAGGTGGAAAATGCATGCAAGTTCACACAGAAGAGGCTTTGTGGGCATGGGTCATCCCATCTTGTTCTTCAGAATATTGTGGCTACGCCAGCCCACAGAACGTGTAACTGGTACGAAGCGCCGTGTGTCTGTCAGTGTTTGTTGGAGAGGCTGCCATTGTATGGATTGGGAGATAGGGTGAGTTCAGGTGGAAAGAGATGAATCAGGATGAAGCTTAAAAACAGGACCAACTCTGAATGTTTCTAAAAGAAAAACGCATGCGAGCGCAAAACAGTACAGTAGACTTTGGAATGAAATACTCATCTCATCTTCCTTATCTTGAGACATTAATGGCTTAGTCTTGGCATAAAGGTAACACTGGTAGCACTGAAAAGCACCCCCACCCCCCCTTCCGAGAAGAAAAATATAAAAAGTAAATCATAGAGTTCTAAATTCTTCCACGCAAAAAGTAGTACATAATATGCTGTTTACAACAGAACGCACACTGCATCGGTCTTTTTTGTCCTCTGAATGGTAAGTTAGTTAGTTATTTGGGTTTAACGCCGAGCAGGCGACTAAGGCCATCTCACGGCGGGATGGGTAAAAATCTGGTCAGCCAGACTAAAAGCAAGGTCTTAAGACAAGATGTAAATATAGATTAAAAATCTCAGGCTAAAATGTCGCACATGTCTTTAAAAGAAACGTCTACAGACTCTCAAAAAGGGCAAATAAAAAATTCACATAGTCAATGAATGCTCAGATCTTGTTAAAAATATTGCATTCTCTCAAAAAATTGAAGATTTTGTCCGGAGGAACATCCCGGAACAAAACCTTCAAGGAGTCTGCTGTGAAGTGTTTATATCTGGTGTCAATGAGGTCAGCACAATACAGCAAAAAGTGTCGAACAGAAAACTGCTCATCACAGGCAAAACACCATGGAAGCTCATCCTGTTTAAGTAAGTAAGAGTGCGTAACATATGTGTGCCCGATGTGGAGCCGAGCAAGGACAGTCTCCTCACGGCGGCTGCCGCAGCGGAAAGGTAGACTGTCAGACAACTTAGGAAGAGCTTCATGAAGCTTGTTCCCTTCCTCTTTGTCCCACTTGGACTGCCACTCGCGGGCTATGTACGCACTAATAACAGGTTTTAAATCACTATAGACAGTCTGTGTGTCAGGGACAGGGTCACTGCGGGCACTGTTGGCAGCAGAATCTGTGATTCTGTTGCCTTCGATGCCCACATGGCCTGGGACCCAAATAAAAATGATGTCATAATATTCCTTCATCAAGTCCGCGTAGAGCTCTCTAATCTGCACCAGCAGTGGATGGTCTGTTCCCGCGCCCTGAAGGGCCTGCAGGGCAGAAAGAGAGTCAGACAGAATCAGGAAGTTCCTTTCCCGAGACTGATAGGCATGCTTGAGTGCTAGCAGAATGGCCTGCAGTTCTGCACTAAATACAGAGGAATGGTCAGGGAGACAGAGCTTAAATGGGCGTCTAGGATGGCGAGAGGACACTGCAGCTGCAGCCACTCTTCCATCCTCAGATTTGGACCCATCCGTATAAAGACGACAATAGCCAGGAAAAATTGAAAGGAGTTCATTCAGGCTCTGTTGGTATATGGCTGGTGGAGTACAATCCTTCTTGTGGGCGGTCAAGTCCAGCAAGATGTCAGGAACTGGTAGTAGCCAGGGTGGAGTGACGTGTTGCAGAGATTCCGAAACTTTGTCCAGGTCCACTCCGGCCGCCTGCAGATGAGGTCGGACACGGAAGGAAAGTGGACGGACAGCTCCCGGATGGGCATCATAAATCTCTGCAAACGACGGGTTAAAAACACAATCATAGGCAGGATTTTCTGGATGGGCCTTCAGCTTCAGAACGTAGCTGAGCATGAGGCGGATGCGGCGGAGCCTGAGAGAAGGCTCCCCTGCCTCTGCATACAGACTAGGAACTGGAGATGTCCTGAAGGCTCCCAGACATATGCGCAGACCTTGATGGTGAATTGTGTTCAGACGCTGTAGAACAGACTTGGAAGCCGAGCCATATACCACAGAGCCGTAATCCAGTTTGGACCGAACAAGGGCCCGGTACAGTCGAAGTAAGACGATACGGTCTGCACCCCAGTCAGTACGACCAACGACACGAAGAATGTCGAGGGCCTTCCGACAAGAGGTTCTAAGGTAGTTAACATGGTTGCGGAAGGTCAATCTTTTGTCAAAGATGACCCCCAGAAACTTGGCCTCTTCGGCCACCTGAATTGGCACTCCAGCAATGCTCAGGGTAGGTTTTGGAAAAAATTTCGTCTGGTTAGTAAAATGCACACAGACTGTCTTGGAGGGCGAGAACCTGAATCCGTTGAGAGACACCCACCGCTGGATGCGATCAATGCACAGCTGCAAGCGCCTCTCAAGGGACGCAAGTCCTCGACCTCGTGCACACAAAGCAAAGTCGTCCACAAACAAAGAGCATTCAGAATCATCCTTGACGGCCTTGACAATGTTATTTATTTTAATGCTAAATAAAACAGGAGATAGAATGCTGCCCTGCGGGACACCCATCTCCTGTTCAAAGGAGTCGGAGAGGGTGGAGCCCACACGGACATGGAACGACCTGTTACACAAAAAATTGTGAATAAAAACAGGCAGGTGCCCTTTAAAACCCATGTCCGACAAATCAGACATTATACCATACTTCCAGGTAGTGTCATATGCCTTTTCAAGATCAAAGAAAATTGCATAGACATGCTGCTTGTTGACAAAAGCATCTCGGATAAAAGACTCAAAGCGGACTAGATGGTCAGTTGTACTACGGAAGCGCTGGAAACCGCACTGGAGGTCTGTGATGAGACCACGTGACTCAAGATGCCACACCAGTCGGGCGTTGACCAAGCGTTCCATAGTCTTACATAAACATGATGTCAAAGCTATTGGCCGGTAGTTGCCCGGGTCGGAAGGATCCTTACCCAGCTTGGGGATTGGCACAACCACAGCCTGGTGCCAAGATGGTGGAAAACGACCGGTTATCCAGATATGGTTAAAGGCCTTGAGAAGTACAAGGAGTGAATCCTCAGGCAGATGAGTTAGGAGCTGATAATGGATGGTATCTAATCCAGCAGCGGAGTCAGTACATTTCTGCATGGCTTGCTGCAATTCTGAAAACGTAAAGGGGGCATTATAGTCTTCCGAGTTATCTGATATAAAATCACAAGCACAAGATTCTCGCTTCTCCTTCTCTCTCTGGAAGAAAGGTGAATAATGCTCTGTTGAAGAATTATGGGCAATGGTGGAGGCAAGCAAATTGGCCACAGCCTTTTTATCTGTGACCAAACTGGCACCATCTCTAAGATGGCCGACAGAAGCCGAGCCACCTCTGCCCCTAATTCTTCGAACAGCCTTCCAGACTTTTTGGGACGGAGTCCTAGAAGATAAAGATGAGACAAAGCGTCTCCAGGAAGCACGGCGTTCGCGTTTAAAAATGTAACGGGCTTTCGCCCGCTGTCTTTTAAATGTTAAAATATTTGCTTGCGACGGATTACGAAAAGCAAGCCGCTGAGCAGATTTGCGTATTTTTTGGGCCTTGCGGCACTCTTCATTGAACCATGGTACTCTCGGCCTCCGAGGGACTGATGTGGAAGTTCTAGGGATGGTTTCACCTGCTACGTCCAACAAAATCAAAGTAAAATAAGAAACAGGTTCTTCAGCTGACATGACCACCTCCTCTGTAAGACGAGACTGACAGAGGGAGGCAAACAGAGGCCAGTTAGCTTTCTTGAGATTCCAGCGCCCCACCGGCGAATCCTCCTCACAGCTGACCGATGACAGAACTACTGGGAAGTGGTCACTACCACACAGGTCATCGTGAACCTTCCAGTCAAAGTCCAGCATGAGAGAAGGATCACACACAGTGAGGTCTAGAACAGAACTAGATCCTGAACCTGAGTTAGAGTATGTAGGTGAGCCATCGTTAAAGACACATAGGTTAAGTTGAGAAAAAACATCTTCTAACATCTGACCTCTGCTATCATAGTGGTCACTGCCCCAAAGGTGAGCGTGACCGTTAAAATCCCCCATGAGAATAAAGGGAGGGGGCAGTTGATCTACTAAGTTAAAAATATCATTGCTACAGACCCGCAGTGATGGTGGCAGGTAAATACTGCATATGGTTATGGTCTTCTTTAAGGTAACCCGAGCTGCGACAGCCTGAAGACAGGTGTCGATGCTAACGGGGCTACATAAAATTTGGCTACTAATGAGAAGAGCCGCTCCACCCGAGCGCCTCTCCGAATCAGAGCCTTTATGTATAACATTAAAACCATTAAAGGACACAGGGTCAGAAGTCTTCAGGTAAGTCTCCTGAAGAGATATTACTGAGGGGTTATAGAACTTGACTAAAAGACGCAATTCCTCAAAGTTAGCTTGAAAACCACGACAATTCCACTGAAGCAAAGAGTCCATGATTAAGTCTTATCTGGGGGTAAGGAGTTTTTCCCCCCTTTTTCCTTTACCTTGGAAGGAGTTGAAGAAACAGAGGGGGGCCGGCTCCCGGGCCTCCTCTGGTTCTTCGGAGAGGAAGGGGGTGGAGCTGCCGCAGCATCAGCAACAACAACTTCCACTCCCTCCATCTGCTCCTCCAGTGCAGCATATTTGTTTTGAAGGGGGACATCTGTGTTCCCCTTCTGGGCCCGTGCGCACAGCGGTCCCATAGATTTCTTAACTTCTGGTCCTGGGCAGCGTTCCTGCCGCTAGAGTTAGCGGCCTTAGAAGGCTGACCAGAGCCAGAAGCCTTTGGAGTTGACTGACTAACAGGTTTGGGTGGGGGCTGAGGCTTAGGGGCAACAGAAGGCGGCACAACCGGACCGGCCGTGTCCGCCTTCTGCGTTCCCTGGCTCCTTGTCACCACCGGAGGAGGGTTACTCTCTAGGGGCGAGATGAGCCGAGGCTCCGCCCCCAACCAAGAAGTTGGGGTCTGACATGAAAAGTCTTTGGTGGGGCGCTTGCCTGCCACCGCTGCACTAAAAGTATACACAGAGGTGTTAGAGGTTGGGGCAGCCGCAGCTGCACCAGGGCCTTCAACCAGTTTTTTGGCATCCAGAAAGGACAACCCCTTCTCCACACGCACCTGCTGAATCTTGCACTCGGATATCCAACGAGGGCATTTCTTATCCGAAGCCATATGCGCCCCCTGGCAATTCACACACAGGGGGGTGGCTGTGCAGGACTCAGCAGAGTGTCCGGGCCTAGTGCAACGGGCGCATGAAGCCTCTGCCTGACGGCATGTCTTCTGCCCATGGCCATACTTTTGGCACTTAAAGCACCGGAGGGGAAGAGGGACGTACTTTTTCACTCTCAGGGAGTAGTAACTTCCCCAGATGGTAGTAGGAGGGGCGGGGGTGCCAAACGTCAGGATGATGGTAGGGAGACGGATCTCCCCACCACCTCGCTTGGAAGCGAAGTGCCTGACGCAAGTCACCCCCTGAGACTTAAGGTTCCTTACAAGTTCATCTTCTGACAGTTCTGCCAAAGCTTGATCTTTGATTACGCCTCTTGACGAATTCATAGTTTTGTGGGGTGTGACTTCCACAGGAGTGTCTCCGATGGAAGAGAGCCCCAGTAGCCCGCTGGAGTGTGCCCGAGTACGGCACTCCACCAGCAGGTCACCAGACCTGAGGCGCTGGGCGTCAGGCCTGCCAACACAGCTCCTGAGGGTCTCCCCCACCAGAAAAGGATCATCATCATCATCATCATCAGTCCCTTGCCCGAACTGGGCGTTGGGGGGACTGAAAGGCAGCAGCAACAGACAGTGCTCTCCACTGAGTTCTATTTTGGGCGGTGGCAAACAAGTCTGGCATCTCGAGTTCGGTCCATTCTTTTATGTTTGCGACCCAACTCTTTCTCTGACGACCTCGCCGACGACTTCCTTCGAGAGTGCCTTGGAGGATAGTCTTGGACAAGGTGTTGTGTCGGGTCACGTGGCCAAACCAAGCAAGCTTGCGCCGTTTCACGGTTGCCAGAAGGGGTTCATGTGGGCCCACCAGGGAAGTGACGATGCTCCGTACATATTCGTTGGTCTTGTGCTCGCGGTACGAGATGCGGAGCAACTTCCTCAGGCACTTGTTCTCAAAGGCCTGGATTTTCTTTTCTGAGTCTGCAAGCAGTGTCCAAGTCTCACAGCCGTAGAGTAGAATAGACACTACGAGGGACTTGTAAAGCCTGTACTTGATGGTGAAGCTGATGGAGTTACTTCGCCATATCCTGTCCAGCCTGGCCATTGCGGATGTTGCTGTACCTATCCTGATACGGATCTCTGCTATGCAACTACCGTCTTTGGACAGGGTGGCTCCCAAGTACTTGAAGCTATTGACCTCTTCTAGCTTCTGGCCGTTCATGTGAATGTTGCTGCTGCTGTCGCTTGTGGTGTTGATCATCACTTTGCTTTTATCCGTACTGATCTCCATGCCATAAGACCCTGCGCTATTTGAAAGTTTGTCTGTCAGGTTTTGGAGCTCACTATTGCTGCCTGCCATGAGGTCAATGTCGTCTGCGAATCGAAGATTGCACAGGGATCTGCCACCAATAGAGATTGAAGTATGGTGGTCGTGGAGGGTTTCCTGCATGATCTTCTCCAGGAATATGTTGAAAAGGACAGGAGAGAGCAGGCATCCTTGACGGACACCGATCGTCGTCCTGAAGAACTCGCCTGACTGATTGTTAAGTAGAACCGCACTGCAGGCGTTCTTGTAAAGTGCTTCTATCATTTGGATCAGTCCCTCCTCTATGTTGAACGATCTCATGACTTGCCAGAGTCCGTCGTGCCAGACGCGATCAAATGCTTTCCTGAAATCAATGAAGTTGTGGTAGAGTTCGCGCTGATGCTGCAGATGTTTCTCGATCAGGACGCGGCAGTTGAAAATCTGCTCTACAGTGCTTCTTCCAACTCTGAAGCCAGCCTGTTCTTCTGCCAGCAGTTCCTCGGTGAAAGTTTTGAGGCGGTTGAGAATGATTCTAAGCATTACTTTGCTAGGGTGACTTATCAGACTGATAGTTCTGTAGTTCTGGCACTGTTTCAGGTTTCCTTTCTTGGGGAGCGGGATCACTAGAGACTGTGTCCATTCTACTGGCCATTTCTTTTGCTCCCAGATCTTTTGACAGAGTGTAGTGAGGACCTTCGTTGTTACTTCTCCTCCATGTTTCAACAGTTCAGCAGGTACGTTGTCTACACCTGGAGACTTTCCTCCCTTCAGGCCGCGTACGGCTGCTTCCACCTCTTCAGCTAACACTGGCAGGTCTTCAGCCTTCCTGGCCCCAGCCTGGTTGTTTTGGAGGATGCTGGTGTCTGGCTCAGCCTTGTAGTTATACAAGTCTCGGCAGTACTCAGTCCATCTGTTTAGTACAGCAGTGTTTTCCGTAAGGAGTTGGCCGCTGCTGTCTTCGATGACTGTGGCTGTTCGTTGTTGAGTCTTAGTGAGGGTCCTTAGCGTTTCATAAGCCTTCTTGCTGTTGCCGTTTGCCATGCCCTCTTCCACGCTACAACACTGGTCTTCAATCCAATCTTCTTTGGCTTCTTTCATCCTCTTCCTGATCTTCTTGTTGACAAGTCTGTACTTGTTTGCTGATGTGAGGTCTTGGCCTCTCTTTTTCTTCCAGGCTCTCCTCTCATCACAGAGATCGAGGATGTCATCGGTGACCCAGGGCTGTTTGCGCTTCCTCTGCTTCCCCAGCACTTCTTCTGCTGTAGAAAGTAACACCTCTTTTATATTTCCAGCAAGGGTGTCTACGTCACAGTCCAAAGTAGCCAAGGCTGCAAATCTGCCTCCCACCTGGGCTTGGAAGAGCTCTTCTACTTCCGGGTCTTTTAGCTTCTGGAGGTCGAATCTGATGCGAGGGCTCTTGCTATCTCGTTTCAATGCCAGCTTCAACTTGAGGCTAGTAAGGACGAGGTTGTGGTCGCTGCCAATATCAGCGCCAGGAAAGGACCTCGTTTGTGCTTTGTTAATGCTGGATTTGAATCGTCGAGGCAGCAAGATGAAGTCAATCTGGTTATGGACCAGGCCTCCTGGCGATTGCCATGTCACTGTTCTTGACTTCTTGTGTGGATGGAGGGTATTAGCAACGGTGAGACGGTGACTCTGTGCGAACTCTAAAAGTCGCAGGCCTCTGTCGTTTGTTTCTCCAAGGCCAAACTTGCCAGCTGTTCCTGCCCATTGTTGGTAGGCGTCAGGGCCGATCTTTGCATTCCAGTCACCGAGGACAGTCAGAATGTCTTTCTTAGATGTTTTCTTGATGATGTTGTCCAGTTGTTCGTAAAATTCTTCTAATTCTTCATCATCATGATCTGCTGTTGGAGCGTATACTTGAATGATAGTGATGTTGTGCGGTCGGGCGGAGATGCGGATGGAGATTAGTCTGCTTGACACGGGGATGCAGCTGATGACAGTTCCAGCCACCTCTTTCCTTACGATAAAAGCTACGCCATGTTCGTGCTTGGTTTCTTTTCCGCTGAACCAGATTTTATGGCCTTCATCTGTTGTTGTTTCTCCGAAGCCTGTCCATCGAACTTCTGCAAGTCCTACAATGTCCCAGTGATAGCGCTTCAACTCGTGGGTGAGTTCCTTCACTTTGCCGCACTGGTAGAGTGTGCGAACGTTCCAAGTTCCGATAGTTATTCCTTGCGTGGGCAGCTTGATGGTGGGTTTGGTTCCAGTAACACACTTGTCGCCCCCACCCTGGAGACCTCCAATGGGGTGCGCGGTCGTTGGTGATCCGGGCCCCGACCGATCCGGCATGTTATTCTTATTCTGTTGCTTGTCCATCAGTCCTTTCAATGGGCTTAGGCGAACTTGGCAGCGCCCGTCTCCTCTCCAAGTATTTCAACTGACTGAGAGACGCGTCAGCCCCTCACAACGTTTCGCCCGCCAGCAGAAGCGGTTACCGGGGTGTGGCTAGGTAAAGGACCTGGAGCCAGCTGTGAGAGTTGAGTGCCATGTGAAGACCAGTGCTCCCGCCTGCCCCAAGAGGCGCTGCTGGCTGAAAAGTCAAAGGTACTACTTCTCCATGAACACTCTACACCCCAGAAAAGGATGCAGCTTGGTAACTGGTTTCTCCTTCATCTTGCTATGGACAATGAGGAAGCGAGGCCATACGGCCGACGCCTGAGGCGTCGCTTCCTCACAGTCTGAATCACTGTCATGTTCAAATTCGGTGTCTATATGCCGTTTCTGTGCTAGTTTTGGTTTTTTTGTTTTATCCATATTATATTAGTAGAGATATTCATCCCCCGGGGGTCCCCGCCCGCCACCGAGCCCAACAAGGGAAAGTGCAATTGTCGGCGGGTCTCCAGCCGACGCATAATGGAGACTGCCCGAAAGATATACTCAAGGGGGTAAGCCCGATTGAACCGTTTGAGCCACCGCCTTCTATCACACCGTTGAATGCAGGGGAATACTGGCGTAAAGCACCTAATCAGCAGCAAAGGCTATAGCATGGTGCTCCGTATAGCAACCCGCATGTCAACAGTGGGATAGGGCTCAACGTGACAAGAGCCGATTGACTAGGCCGGTACGACTAGCCTCCCGTTTAGGCAGAAGTCAAGGCCAAAGTGGAGTGTTTCAGCCACCAGGATCCTCTTCTCCCCCGACACGGGTCTCCAAGCACGGCAAACACTTGGGATCCAAAGGACCAAAAAGTCACGAGTATTTTTAAGGACCAATCCAACATGGTACGACCTGGGTTAGCACAGCTCCTTAAAAACCGGACCAGTGAAAAGGCTGAACAACATATCTGTTGACATCAAGTCCTAATCCTGGACAAAGATGGCACCCGTCTGCTAGCCCACTCAGTCAGGGACTGAGCGGACTACCCACCTACACCACGTGGAGGCCGGTGCCGGGTAGGCTCTGAATGGTAAGGATTTTTTAAAACAAGAATGGCAAAGCCTTTAAGGCTCACATGCATGACCGATCAACATACTTAATCTAACCTTTGTGACTTTAAATTTCCGACAGATCACATTTTCTCCCATGACCTTTGTGAGTAGTGAACCAAATTAGTCTGCATAGAAAGGTCTTATCATCAGCTACCTTTCTACTAAATCTGGTTGAAAGCTTGGAAAATTCCTGAAGAAAATAAAATTCTGCCAAACAATAGACATCATTTGCTAATCTCTTGTGACCTTGACCTTTCCAAAGGGTTGTCCAAATTAGCATGTATAGGAAGGTCTTACCATCAGGTATCTTTGTACCAGGCTTGAGATGGAAGTTGTAAATAGTATTTAAGAAAATAAATTGTCAAAAAAGGGTATTTGTAACCTATTTACTCATCTCTTGTGACCTTTGACCTTTCCAAGGGGTCATTCAAATTAGTATGCATAGGGAGGCCTTACCATAAGGTATCTCTGTACCAAGTTTGGGTCTGAAGTTGTGAATAGTTTTTGAGAAAATAAAATTTGTCAAAATATGGCTATTTTGGACCGATTTCCTGATGCCTTGTGATCTTGACCTTTGAGAGAGGTCACCCAAATTGGTATGTTTAGAAAGGTCTTGCTGCAAAGTATCCTTGAGAGATAGATAATGTGGGGCTCCCAACCCACCACTTCCCTAATCAAATGATTATTCTAATTAAATCGGTAATTAGACCAACGCGCGCCAGCAAATCCCACCAACGTTTTAAATACCTAGCCATTTTAGTTTCATTCCAAGAATCATTCAAGTTACGTTTTTTGATCAGCTGCCAACCCACGATTATTAAGCCAGATCCCGCACCCCACCTAAATAATTAATGCTGCCATTGACTGCTTTAAATAAAGGTTAAGGTCACAGGTCAAGGGTTAAGGGCAAGGTTACCAAGGTCAAGGTCACAAGGGTCAAAGTTACCAAGGTCAAGGTCACAAGGTCAAGGGGCAAGGTCACCAAGGTCATGGGTCAAGGTCAGAGGTCAAGGTCACCAAGGTCAAGGTCAGAGGTCAATGACAATGCAACCAAAAAATGGTAAAAGTCCGCTCCTGGTCTTTTTTCCAGTTGCTGTCACAGTGTCAGCTATAACCCAGGTTCAAGTGCACAATTCGCCTTCCCTGTGAGAGCTTTTGGTGTGGCCTAGCTTTTGGTTTTTTCCGCCCACCCCAGACGGGAATCTACCAACTCCTCAACTCGACTGCCCGAAACGAAAGTGTGGAGATGTCCCAGAGGTGTTTGGAACAAGCAAGGGAGTTACAATCCGGGTTTATGTGCACAAATAACTCCCTTGTTTGTTTGCCAGACCACTGGACCAGGACCACGGACCCACAATGAATAGAAACATTTTCATATATATAGCCCAACATTCTCCTAAAAAAAATTTAAGCTGGTAAAGCAAAAGTAAAAAAGTAATACAAAAAATTTTATATTTGTATTAAAAGACAACAATAATCACACATTTTTAAACAAAAATCAATAACATCTTTATACCATTATCTATCATAATTATTGACACAACTTGCCTTTTATTTTTCACGAAAAAATATATATTTTAGTCAAAAATTAAAACATAATTTAATGAAGTAAGGAAAGTAACTTTTTGTCTTACCAAAATTTTCACAAATTACTTCCCTTGTATAAACCTATATTCAACAAAGGGAAGTAATCTAACATTTTGTTACTGAACAGGTGGTGATTCCTTCCCTTTACTAAACAAAGGGAAATAATCTGTTATTATTCTTATGCTGATACTCAAAAGAGCAAATTCTCTCCCATGTTGTTACTGAGTCTAGATTATTTTCTGGTGCTCAAGTCATGGGTAACATTATCAAGTTACTGTCTATGTTACTGTCTAGATGTTTCTAAGTAAATTACAAGTACTTAATAAGTGATTTATAAACCAGCAAGTAACTTTGTAAGTACCTTTGAACTTAATTGTCATAAGTTCTTTGAAATGACTTAAACAAGTTCTTATAAGTGTCTTAAAATAAGATCTTATAATTTCTTGACCCAAGTCAACAACTTACTCAGACAGATTTTCCAAGTTACAAGGACAACAAGAAAACTTTTTTTCTCAATAATAATCTGGTGGTGGTGGAGCTGATGGCGTTAAATAGGCAGGCGTGAAAGGCATGACATCTCTTTGCGAAGAGTATGACAAAAATAATGGATTACCAAAACCTATCGTTACTTGCTTATAAGTCCTTGAACTTTTTTCATAGTTTCTTCCACACCTATCTTTTTTCCTTTCTCTAAAAAAGATTTCTTCAGTTCTTCAACATTCGTGGGTTGACTATGCGTCTTATTCTGTATTTCAGACTTTTGTTGTTTGTAATTGGCCAAATCATACCCGGGTAGGGGTGACAGGCGTTATAGGCCGTCGACGAGAGACCTCCAGCAACTCCTGTCCTGTGCTTCTCCTTCGATTCTACTCCAGGTGGTTCCCAGTCTCTTGATGTCTGCTTGGAGGTCTCGATGCCAGGAGTTTCTCGGCCTACCTCTTTTACTCTTTCCCTGGGGGTTCCATGACAATGCCTGCCTAGTGATACTGGAAGCTGGCTTTCTCAGACTGTGACCGATCCATCCCCATCTTCTTCGCCCAATTTCATTCTCTGCTGTTATCTGCTCTGTTCTCTCCCAGAGTCTGACGTTGCTGATCTTCTCTGGCCAGTGGATTTTCAAAATTCTTCTAAGGCAACTGTTCATGAAGGTCTGTACTCTGTTGACTGTGGTTTTTGTCAATCTCCATGTCTCTGCTCCATATAGGAGAACTGCTTTTACATTGGAGTTGAAAATCCGGACTTTGGTGTGTTGTGACAGCTCTCTGGAACTCCACACTTTTTTCAACTGGAGAAAGGCTGCTCTGGCTTTACCGATTCGTGCTCTGACATCTGCATCAGTGCCGCCTTTTTTGTCTATGATGCTCCCAAGATAGGTGAAGGACTCCACCTCCTCCAACGGGGTGCCAGCAAGCAAGACTGGTTCTTCCTTGGTTGCGTTCAGCCTCATTGTCTTTGTTTTCTGTTTGTGAATGGTGAGGCCCACTTGGGACGAGATGTCAGCAAGCCTCGTGGTCTTGTCCTGCATTTGTTGATGAGTGTGGGACAGTAATGCCAAGTCGTCTGCAAAATCGAGGTCGTCAAGCTGTGTCCACAGTGTCCACTGTATTCCACTTCGTCTGTGCTCTGTGGTCATCTTCATGACCCAGTCTATGGCCAGTAGGAAGAGGAACGGAGACAGCAGACACCCCTGCCTGACACCAGTTCTGACCTGGAGCTCTCTGGTGAACTGCCCTTCGTGGATCATGCGACATGTCATGCCATCATAGCTGCTCTTGATCAGGCGGACGAGCTTTGTGGGTACACCGTAGTGTCATAGGAGTTTCCACATAGTCTCTCGGTCCACGCTGTCAAATGCTTTCTCATAATCCACAAAGTTGACGTACAGCGGGGAGCTCCACTCGAGAGACTGTTCCACGATGATGCGGAGAGTGGCGATCTGGTCTGTACATGATCGGTTCTTCCTGAATCCTGCTTGCTGGTCTCTCAGCTGGGGGTCAACGGAGCTCTTCATTCTCTCTAGGATGATCCTGTTGAAGACCTTTCCTGGTACTGACAGCAAGGTGATTCCTCTGTAGTTGGAACACTTGCTGAGGTCGCCTTTCTTGGGAAGCTTGATTAGGTACCCCTCCTTCCAGTCAGCTGGCATCACCTCCTCTTCCCAGATCTTTCCAAACAGTGGGTACAGCATCTCAACTGTTGTCTCTAGGTCTGCTTTCAGAGACTCCGCTGGGATGCCATCTGGCCCTGCTGCTTTGCCATTCTTCAAAAATGCCACTGCTTTTCTGATCTCTTCACGGCTGGGTCTGTCACAGCTGATGGGTAGGTCGGTCTCTGCCGGCTGGATGTCGGGGGGGTCGGGTGGGCTAGGTCTGTTCAGTAACTCTTCAAAATACTCGGCCCATCTGTCGAGTTGGTCTGCTCTGTCTGCAATAGGCTTGCCTTCTTTGTCTTTTACTGGTCTTTCTGTATGGCCATACTTACCCGACAATCTTCTGGTAATGTCGTAGAGCTGTTTCATGTTGCCGCTGCCTGCTGCCTTTTCTGCCTCTGCTGCCAGGCTGTCTGTGTAGGCCCTCTTGTCTGCCCTGATACTCCTCTTCACCTCGCGGTTGGCTTCCGAGTATTCCCCCTGTGCCCTTACTTTGGCTGCTCTCGTGCGACTGTTGTTGACCGCTGCTTTCTTCTGCTTCCTCGCTTCTATCTTCTTCAAGGTCTGTGCCGACAGCCAGTCCTTGTGGTGGTGTTTCCTGAACCCTACCGTGTCTTTGCAGGTTGAGTTCAGCGCCTCTCTAACTGCCTTCCACTGCTGCTCTGTGGTGACCGCCTCCTGTAGCGCTTGAAACCGGTTGGACAGCACCAGTTTGAACTCTTCTCTAACTCCAGTTTCTCTCAGGAGGCCTACATTATAGCGCTGTCTTCTTGTCGTCTCTGTGCGGCTTTTCTTTAGCTTGAGCTTCATTCTTAAGGTAAGCAGATGGTGGTCTGAGGCGACATCTGCTCCCCTCCTCACTCGAACATCTTGAAGGGATCTTCTAAATTTCTTGCTAATGCAGATATGGTCTATTTGGTTCTCTGTTGTATGGTCAGGTGAGACCCAAGTTGCTTTGTGTATTCTTCTGTGTGGGAAGATGCTGCCTCCAATGACAAGTCGGTTTAGAGCACAAAAGTCTACAAACCTCTCCCCGTTCTCACTCATCTCCGAGCCTAGTCCCTGTCTCCCCATCACCTCTTCGTATCCGGTGTTGTCCTCCCCTATTTTGGCATTAAAATCGCCCATGACGATGGTGATGTCTCGCTCCGCACATTTGTCCACGGCACTCTGGAGTCGGTCGTAGAACTCTTGTTTCTCTTCCTCGTCACTGTCATTGGTGGGCGCATAACACTGGATGACGTTCAGCTTGAGCTTTTTCTTGGTTCTAAAGGCTGCTGTTATAATTCTTGGCCCAAGAGGTTCCCAGCCCATCAGCGCTCCCTGTGCCACTGGTGACAGCATGAGTGCTACTCCTTCTGTATGGGGGGCATTCTCCTCTTCATGACCTGAATACAGAACCATCTCCCCACTTAACAGCCTTTTCTGGCCAGACTGCGTCCATCTGGCTTCACTGATGCCTAGCAGGGAAAGGTTGTACTTTTGCATTTCCGCTGCTATCTGGGCGGCCTTGCCGCTCTGGTACATGGTCTTGACGTTCCATGTGCCCATGGTTGTATCCCTGGATAGAGAGAGGCGGCTCGGTCCTGTGGCTTCCGAAGACTTCCGGCTTTCACCACAGGACGTCATAAGTCTTCTAGTAGAAGAACCTTCCTCCTCCAGGAAAGGAATTACTGTTAGTCTTTTCGTCGGCGTTTTTGTAGCTATTTCCTTTTTTGCAGGGTGGGGAAGCTACCCCCACGCCCAACCCCCTTACTAGGAGGACCAGGGGTTTTCTGTCGGGGTCACCTTCCCTTAGACCATGTTGGTTCACGGCACCTTATTTCATTCGGTGCACCCCTCTCACGAGGGACCCCCTATCCACCACCCAGGGGACGCGCCTCAACGCTGTATGGTCCCAGCGCGAGGGTAAGTAAGTAAGTACGCCAAAAACGTAAAAGAAATGAAAAATCATCATTAATAAAACGTTTTGGGGAACAAATTGCTGCAAAACATTAAATTTTTGGCTGATAGAAATTGTCAATACTTTTAACCTTTGACAATCTAAAGTTTGCTATTGCAGCGCACAGCTGTTCTGCGGTATATCTGAGCCAGGGCCATATGGAAAATATGACTAAATTCATGGTACACATAACAGAAACAAAAGCAATGTACACAAACATATCATCATCACTACTCTAAACTGAGACAACTCTCAACTCACCACTTTGTGTGTCCTCTGCAATGTTTTAAAATAGAAGGAGACTGAACAATAGGGAAGTGAAATGTGACACAAATATGAATGTTAGAGCGTTTGAGTGACTAGTGAAACTTAACAGGCCATCAGAAAAAATTCATTACCTAGATGTACAAAATTAAGTCTACTGTGGCCCTCATTAAGGACGCAATGTAGGTCTGAACTTCCAAGTCATAGCTTCAGAAACTGTCATAACTATTTTAATTATATAACAGACTCAGAAATTTTCACCAACTACTTATATGCAGCAAAGATAACTAACATTTTAAATTCTGGTAGCAATTTTGAGAAATAGTATGTGTGCACAACCTGCCATTGTAGGCATAACTAGCTTGATCACATAAGCACTACATATATCATGAGCAGTTTCAAAATAACTACAGCCATTAAAACTATGTATCAATAACAGTATGTGTCGATAGTACTTTGGCCATTAGACTACATGTATACTGATCAACAAAAGAAACGCAAATTTTTCACCATAGCGCTTTTCTTTGTAAATATGCTTTAAACCGGGTTATTTTGACGTCATTTATTAGACAAGAAAGGCAAAGCCATTATGGCTCACGTGTATGACTGTTTTACATATGTGTGACCTTTGTGACAAGGGCTGGCTTCTGCAGCAGCAAAATCCATGTTTTCTGAAAACGTACACATTTTTCAATCTGTCAACCCCCCGTGACCCTTGACCTTTGTGATGAGTCGACTAAATTAGTATGCATAAGAAGGTCTTATCATAAGCTATCTTTGTACCAAATTTGGTTGAAAAATTTGGGAATACCTACAATTTTATTTAAAAAAATCAGCATTTTACACACATCTGCCAGCCTCTTTTGATCCTTGACCTTTCCAAGGGGTCATCCAAATAAGTATGCATAGATAAGTCTTACCATCAGGTATCTCTGTACCAAATTTGGGTTTTAAGTTGTGAATAATATTTGAGAAAAAAACATCTTTTGTCAAAATATGGCTATTTTAGACCTATTTCCTGAGCTCTCGTGACCCTTGACCTTTCTGAGGGATCAACCAAATTAGTGAACATAGGTAGGTCTTACCATCATGTATCTCTGTACCAAGTTTGGGTTTGAAGTTGTGAATAGTATTTGAGAAAAAAGCATCTTTTGTCAAAATATGGCTATTTTTCACCTATTTCCTGAGCTCTTGTGACCCTTGACCTTTCCGAGGGATCAACCAAATTAGTATGTATAAAAAGGTCTTACCATCAGGTATCTTTGTACCAAGTTTGGGTTTGAAGTTATGAATAGTACTTGATAAAAAATAAATAATGTCAAAATATAGCTATTTTTGACC
This sequence comes from Semisulcospira habei, assembly GCA_036245525.1. Classification (NCBI taxonomy): domain Eukaryota; kingdom Metazoa; phylum Mollusca; class Gastropoda; family Semisulcospiridae; genus Semisulcospira; species Semisulcospira habei. The sequence goes on from BTPG01000005.1 coordinate 37,315,677, forward strand.
TATTTCCTGATCCCCTGTGACCTTGACTTTGTGAGACGTCACTCAAATTGGTATGTTTAGAAAGGTCTTACCACAAAGTATCCTTGGGCTAAGTTTGAAGAATGTGGCTTGAATAGTCTCTGAGAAAATGCCAATGTTAAAGTTTACCGCGGATAACGGCGGACGGACGAACCTTGGCCCAAAACAGACTCACTTGCAAAAGCAATTTGCACGTGAGCCAAAAATGTTATGAAGAGTGTGTTATGTCATGTGTAAATAGAATGTTTAGTCTTAAAAATCGCACATCGATGACTTATGATGTCATCCGTGACACTACCATCATAGGATACTGAAAGTGAAATGGGGAGCATCTGCAGAGGACACAACTGAAAGCCAACCAATGTGCAGTGTCACCAAGGTCCGTGTGCATGAAAACCAGGCCTGTTTGGTCTTGACCTACTTTTCGTTTGTCAAATGCACCTAAATAATCAACATGACCTACAAACATGAAATCAAAAAGTTCTTCTTCTTCTTCTTCTCGAACGCCGTCACACAAGGTCGTTGATGAAAAGTATGAACAGTGTCGGTGACAGGACTCCCCCCTGTGGCACCCCCTGACGCAACAGCACTTTTTGGCCACAGTACCCATCCACTGTCACACGGGCTCTGCGATTGTGCAGGTATGACTTGGTCCACCGGTACATATTCCCTTGGATGCCACTGCGAAGGAGTTTCACAAGGAGACCATCCTTCCACACCTTGTCGAAAGCCTTCTGTAGGTCAATGAAGGCAGCTAATGTCACCTTCTGATCTTGAAAGGCATCTTCTATGACCTGTGCAAGGTGTGTTGTCTGGTCTTCTGTACTCTTGTAGCTTCTGAAGCCAGCTTGCTCTGGCACGATAATGCTCTCAGAGTCCAGGTACCACTGCAGGCGCTTGTTGATGATGCGCTCCATGGTCTTGCACACACAACTTGTCAGGCTGATGGGGCGATAACTCAGGGCTTTGGACTTATTCTTCCCTTTCTTCAAAATTGGGATCATCCTGGCTTCCTTCCAGCACTGGAGTACCTGTCCTCCTCTCCAGCTGTGGTTAAAGATGTCCAGTAGCTTCATTAAGGCAGTGTTGCCAAGGTGTTGTAACATCTTGTTTGAGATGCTGTCTGGACCTGGAGATTTTTTCTTCTTCAGCTGTTTGATGGCCATCTTCAGTTCTGGAAGGGTGATGTCCTTCTTCATTGCATCATGGATGTTCACATCTCTTGTTCTCTCTCTTTCTTCCTGTCTGATTTCTTTCGCAAGCATTCGTGGGACAGTGATGTCACTTTCTTTCGCATAGATCTGTGCAAACATGTTTGCAGCTTTCCTAACAGTCAGTGCTTTCCCTTCTTCTTCCAAGGTGATCTTCTGTTCCCTGGTGCCCTCATCGTTCAACGCCTTGGTCAGTCTCCACAACTTCGTGGTGTCCCTGTCCATGTTTAGTCTTGCAGTCTTCTCTCTCCAACTTCTTCTTGTGCTCTCCAACTTCATCTTCAGATACTGGGCCTTACTGTGTTGTAGCTTGATGTTGTTTTCTTGGCTGGGGTTGGTTTCAGCGTCTTCTCTGGCCCTAGTGAGGTTGTCATGTGCTTTCTGAAGATCTGCGGTCCAGTATGGGGTGTAGTTTTTCCGGAACCCTCGAGGTATGGATTCCTTGGCTGCCTTACTGATAATGTCATTAAACTCTCTGACCACATTGTTGATGTTCCTTCCAGACACAGCGAGGTCTTGCATTAGCTCATTTGTTCGGATACTGAACAAGCGCCAGTCTGCCTTTCGGTAGTTCCATCTTGGCCAGTGTGGCGAGCTAGCTGCTGTGCATCCTTTTAGGGTTAGGAGGATAGGGCGGTGGTCACTTCCTCCTAGCTGTGGTCCTACTGTTCTGCTGAGGCACTTATGAACATCTTCAGTGCAAAGCGCCAGGTCCGGTGTAGTGGTGGTGTGCCAGCGGCGAGAGTAGAAGGTAGGTTGGTCCTCAGGGTCATTGGCAAGTATCAGGTGGTTTTCATCTTGCCACTCCTCAATGTCTTCTCCTCTCTTGTCCAGTGTGTCATATCCCCAACTCTGGGACTGGCTGTTGAAGTCACCAGTGATGAGGAATCCACTGTCCGGGACCTGGATAGTGTCGAGGGACAGCAACTTATCATTAGGGCAGTAGTAGTTGACAAGGTCAAGGGTGCTGTCACTGGTGGTTACCTTGACCTGGATGTATTCTGCCTCTTCCATGAATCTCCTGGTTTCGCTGGCATTCAGGTTGTTTCTAACTAGGGTCATAACCCCCCCTTTCTTCCTCCCTTGGCGATCACTTCGGAAGACCTGATATCCTCAAAAAGTTCTTTATTTTTAGGTTAGCAGCCATATTTACCTGATCAAAGGGATATAGGTGCGTTCTGTATCTCTGTGTCAGTCATTGGAGCATAAAAAATGGTTTGAAAGTAATTCAGATTAAATGAAATAAGATTTATTAAGAAAATGATGTGCACCAGAAGTTCTGGTTCTCTAATGAATTTTTCAAGTCAAATTTCACATAAGCAATCCACACAACTTGTCTGTTAAAACATACCACAGAAAACTTGCTCACAGACAGTGTCCAGTTTTGCTTATTTTCACTAATGAAACCCTGTGTCCTCTAAGGTAGCCATGGGCGATAACTCATCCATTTTTTGTGTGAAGGTAGCTCAGACAGTAGGCTGAACATCTGAAGTAAGCAACAAATAAAATGTTCTTGTTTTGCTGTCAGAGTGGCTCTTTGTTTGCGGGTACACTTACAGACACTTTTCGCGTTTTTAATGGAAGTCAGTATATTTATGGGCTCTAGAACTATGCAGCAATACAAAATTCCCTCACCGAAAAATTCTCCATATCTGAAGGACAAATTCTGACAGGGACTGAAAACAAGATGGGATGAACCATAACCCACAAAGTCTCTTTTGTATGAGAGCTGTTCTCGCTGTCAAGGGTCTCTATTGTCTTTGACTTGATTCCGACGTTGAGATAACTCCTATTGAAAAAAACTTGCAGATTTACCAATGCTTCAGTGAGATTTGTAAGGGGCACAATGCATACGTGTCACTGGTTTGAAAGCCTCATTTGTCATGACATAATATTAGTTTTAAGTAATTTTTGAATTTACATGATATGAGTTTCACTCTGGCTTCTAGTCTTGAAACAAATGGTGAAATTTCAGTCTTGATAATTTTTGTGAAAAGCAGTTGACTTTATATGATACAGTATGCGCATGCTCATCGGACAGTGCGTTGATGTGTGCATGCATTTGTGTATGTGTGTGTGAGAGAGAGAGACAGACAGGCAGATTCATATAAATTTATTATCCATAAAAGAGACATTCTAAGTAACTCAATAAAATATATAATAAATACTAGCTCTCTCTACTGTAATATAAATACATGCGCAAGCGTGCACACAGACATACACACACAAATGCGCAGACAGACAGAGACACATCATATCTAAAGTACTGCATCAATATTTGTGTGGTGACGAAGTCGATGCTTTTAGATCACCATAACTGTCTCAGTTGTTTTTTTTACTTTTTTATTTTTATTTTGGCAAAGAATTAATTTTTACTGCTAAAGTTGATAAGGTACAAAGCTGGCTAACGAACTCATCCAATGTCTTTCTCCAAGCTAGATATATCCAAAATTTCAAATGAATATGACACAAATTGCGGACTCTAATGTGGGTCAACCGACCTTCTATAAACAGTCATTGAAATCTTCAATGCAACTTTAATATGCTTGGAGACGCTCTTAGACACCCCCTGAATGAAGCAAGTCCTCAAACTTTCACACTTACACATACACAATCATCAGAGATTTGCGTGTTTACATACACACAAATGCACACACACACATGCATGCATGCACATACAGCATTTTGTGCTGCACCAAATGTACATTCCGCAGCAAGGTAGACATGATGTAATTTTTATCTTGTTACTTCGCTGGCAGAGTTTAAGGCCTGCACGCCTATGAAGTTATGTACGTGCTAGCAATTGCAGTGATATTATATATACAGTGCTAGTGATCATAGTGCTACTGACACATAGTTCTCGTGTTAAGTAGTGCCAGCAATAAGAGCCCGGCTTAGCCCAGCAGGCCATACTGTAGGCCCAGGAATGAAACAAGATGAGGATTTCATCCCAAAAGTCTACATATTATTTGGAGCTCACATGCGTTTTTCTTTTAGGAACATTCACAGTTGTTCATATTTGTAAGCTTATCTTTCTGATCTATTTCCCTCCTCTCTAAGCCAACCTCTGATGAACACACATGCCGGCGCACACAAATAAAGACAGACACATGGTGCTTCCCACCATTAGTACACTCTGTGGGCTCGTGTAGCGACAGGAATTCTGAAGAAGAATAGCACGAGCAGCAAAATGACGTCACTATAAGCTTCACGTCATGACATTGCTAGTCTCATGACGCCATGTACACAGTGATGAAATTGATGTTTTATGTCACTCATCTGAAAGGCATGTAGCCTCTTCAAGTGCTGATTGTTTTGTTCCACACAGTCTCTTCCAGGGCTGACTATTTGCTGAGAATAGTTAGTGGCTCCAAAACTTGCAAAAATGAATTATTATTCAAAAAGCTGAAGAGGTGCAATGCTGGATTACAAACTCATTCAATATCTCATTTTAATCTAGCTGTATGCAAAGTTCCTATTAAGAATAAAAATTACGGACTCAAATGCGGATCCACCGTTTTTTGTGAAACAGCCATTTTCTTGTCAACATGTAAACTAATTAAAAAATCAACAAACTGCTTCAGAAGAATTCATGTACACTGACGTAGGAAACATATCCTAAAGTTTCAGGCTTGTCCATCCACAAATGCGGGCTCTAGTTGCTATCACTTACACACACACATGCACACGCTGTTTTGGCGCCAAAAGTACATTATCTAGCAAGGTTTGAGAAAGAAGGATAGAGATTAGTTGGCCAATTTTTTTTTACTTCATTATTTTACTATATTTGCTATCAAAACTCATAAAACTCTCACATTTCCTGGATCCCCTTTATTTTACTCTGTAAAAATAAAGATTTCCAAAATCAATGCCATTGACAACTAAAGCAAAATTAACACCTGAGCTAATTAATCTATCGATGATGTAAGTGTGTACATTCAGGAATGTACGCGCCAACTCAACGACCGCCGCTGTTTAATCGACTACCGCTAACAGCTGAGTCATGCGACACACACACACATGCGCGCGCGCTGCTGACGTCAATATTGCCTGTGGCAACAGCCATGTAACATTCTGTCAAACATTCAACTGGTCGTCCTTTTTATTCTGCTTCGGTGTATGAGAAGGGTGTGTTTTTCAGACAGTGACGGACTAAAATTAATCTCAGTCTTGATACAGTGGAGTCCAGTTAAACACGAACTCGCTTAACACGAATTTCCGGTTAACACGAACCGCTTTTGCATTCCCGGCTGACGGCCTTCTTATTATGTATTAAAATTTCACTGATAACACGAAATGCTTAACATGAAATTTCGCTTAACACGAAGCTGTTTTCGGTTTCCGACCAGAGCAATTTCACTATTATTCACCTCTTTAACACGAACACACATTCCAGTCTCAAACACCGAAAACCGACTCATGAAAGGGGCACTGCACGTGTCGCTCTCGTGCTGTAGTACACACGACACATGAACGAACTCTAGCCTGTGATTGGCTGAATAGCCTTCAGTCGTTGTAATCCGTCTTCTCATTGGCTAGTGTTTCTGAACTGAATTCATGCATCATTCGTGTACCAACACTCCCTAAATTCAGTTAACTACCGATCACGGCTACCCCCAAGGTAAAACAGAAGTCGACTACGCTTGAAGTGAAAAAACAAGATTAATGAGATCCACGATTGTCTCTCTACACGGGCTGTCAATAACGCAAGACCGACTTCGATCATGGCCCGTTTTTTAAATGACTTTGACTGTGTTGCTTTTACCGATGCCAGATGCCCATGTTGCTTTTACTTTACTATGGATTTTACCTGATGGATTTTACATTAACTACGTGAGCTGTACACATATCCTTGTGTTTTCCTAGCGAGCTGAACGTAATGTAAGCATATATAGTACAATAATATGCACTTTTAACCTCGTACTCATTCATGCACGCATCTCTTACACACTTTTTCCTTGCTGGGAGAGCCGTGATCAATTTTGAGGCCATATTGGTTAACACGAAATACGGTTAACACGAAGTGATTTTCCGTGTCCCCAGAAATTCGTGTTAAGCGGACTCCACTGTATTAGCATATCGCTAAATCTTGTAAAATATACTACATTGAGATCAGTAAGTGTCTGTTTAAATTTGTGGTATACTGTTAGATTGTTACGGCTAGCCTAGTGTAATTTGCCCGTGCCAACGCTGACTAATATTGAGTACATACATATTTAGTGACTGCATACAGGACAATGACGGGTATAAAAGGCGCTTAAAATAACAGATTATTACGCGTTTTAGAAATGAATTGGACTGAGGAGGCCCAATTGATCTTTCAATCTCACTTAGATTATCATAAAGAAATCACGACTTTTTGAGAGACAGTATTAGCAAACCAGCCTGGATTTTGGTCAGCAAAATCATTACCAAAAAAAACAATCGGTAATTTGGCTGATCTACTTGAAGGAAGTACAAAAAAAAAGAGGGGAGTGATCCAAAAGATCTTCATTTGTATTTTTTTTTTTTAATCTTACAAATGGATCGCTTCCTGGTTGTATTGCAGTAGCCGACTGTGACTTGACTGCACTTTCATTGGCAACCTTGAAACCATATTTAGTAAAAGGCTATATGATAATGCCTCGCGCTGGGACCATATGACATCCAGCCGGCAGAGACCGACCTACCCATCAGCTGTGACAGACCCAGCCGGGAAGAGATCAGAAGAGCAGTGGCATTCTTGAAGAACGGCAAAGCAGCAGGCCCAGATGGCATCCCAGCGGAGTCTCTGAAAGCAGACCTAGAGACAACAGTGGAGATGCTGTACCCACTGTTTGGAAAGATCTGGGAAGAGGAGGTGATGCCGGCTGACTGGAAGGAGGGGTACCTAATCAAGCTTCCCAAGAAAGGCAACCTCAGCAAGTGTTCCAACTACAGAGGAATCACCTTGCTGTCAGTACCAGGAAAGGTCTTCAACAGGATCATCCTGGAGAGAATGAAGAGCTCCGTTGACCCCCAGCTGAGAGACCAGCAAGCAGGATTCAGGAAGAACCGATCATGTACAGACCAGATCGCCACTCTCCGCATCATCGTGGAACAGTCTCTGGAGTGGAGCTCCCCGCTGTACGTCAACTTTGTGGATTATGAGAAAGCATTTGACAGTGTGGACCGAGAGACTCTGTGGAAACTCCTACGACACTACGGTGTACCCACAAAGCTCGTCCGCCTGATCAAGAGCAGCTACGATGGCATGACATGTCGCGTGATCCACAAAGGGCAGTTCACCAGGGAGCTCCAGGTCAGAACCGGTGTCAGGCAGGGGTGTCTGCTGTCTCCGTTCCTCTTCCTACTGGCCATAGACTGGGTCATGAAGATGACCACAGAGCACAGACGAAGTGGAATACAGTGGACACTGTGGACACAGCTTGACGACCTCGATTTTGCAGACTTGGCATTACTGTCCCACACTCATCAACAAATGCAGGACAAGACCACGAGGCTTGCTGACATCTGGTCCCAAGTGGGCCTCTCCATTCACAAACAGAAAACAAAGACAATGAGGCTGAACGCAACCAGGGAAGAACCAGTCTTGCTTGCTGGCACCCCGTTGGAGGAGGTGGAGTCCTTCACCTATCTCGGGAGCATCATAGACAAAAAAGGCGGCACTGATGCAGATGTCAGAGCACGAATCGGTAAAGCCAGAGCAGCCTTTCTCCAGTTGAAAAAGTGTGGAGCTCCAGAGAGCTGTCACAACACACCAAAGTCCGGATTTTCAACTCCAATGTAAAAGCAGTTCTCTTATATGGAGCAGAGACTTGGAGATTGACAAAAACCACAGTCAACAGAGTACAGACCTTCATGAACAGTTGCCTTAGAAGAATTTTGAAAATCCACTGGCCAGAGAAGATCAGCAACGTCAGACTCTGGGAGAGAACAGAACAGATAACAGCAGAGAATGAAATTGGGCGAAGAAGATGGGGATGGATCGGTCACAGTCTGAGAAAGCCAGCTTCCAGTATCACTAGGCAGGCATTGTCATGGAACCCCCAGGGAAAGAGGAAAAGAGGTAGGCCGAGAAACTCCTGGCGTCGAGACCTCCAAGCAGACATCAAGAGACTGGGAACCACTTGGAGTAGAATCGAAGGAGAAGCACAGGACAGGAGTTGCTGGAGGTCTCTCGTCGACGGCCTATACCCGGGTAGGGGTCACAGGCATAAGTAAGTATATGATAATACAAGAAACAGAAAGAAAAAACTTGATGTCTGCTATCTTGTTTGGTGAGTGGCTAATCGAGGGTGCTGAAATCTATAAAAGACAAAAAAAAAAAAAAAGGAAACAAACTTAAACTGGACAGATTGGCTAAAATTAAACGTAAAAATTTCAAAGACTTATGCTCATCATTTGAGTGTTTTAGCCAGGTTACTACGAGGGTACATGGGGACAAGTTGCGTTCGTGGTGCGGGTAGTGGGGAACTCTTACAGCGCCTCCCCCGGGATCACCCTAGTCTAGGGCCTCTTGGCCTTCGCGAGGCACCCTCGTGTGTAATCCCTCCGGGCTAGCATAGCATCCCTCTATCCCAAGATCGCTCGTGCGTGGTCCCTGGTCACATCCTCTCCGAGGTGACCCCAAAAACTGGGCAGCACGATCCCCCAGGCTAAACACGGCGGATCTAGAGGAGAGAACCTCGAAAATTAATCATTGTCCTGCTGCCTTGCAGGCCTGGCCGCTTGGCTGCGGAAAGGCTAAGGGAGGAAAACCCTGACATCAAAGCCCCCGCGTCTCCGGGGAAGGTTTTTGAGCCTGAGACTAGGACAAGGACAGTCTGATATAAAACCTACGACCCAAGGACCTCGATGCCATCGTCCCAGCATGCTAGGCCATGGCAGACGAACCAAGGGTTTAAAGGGTGGGGCCAGTACTGCGCACACTGCACTCCACCAAAAAGATCCACCGCGCAGGCTTTAGGAAACGTCCACGGACCATGACGAGGGTACCCAAAATTTTATTTTCTTTCACTGTCTTTCCGAAAGGTGTTTAGTTTGCGAAAGCAAATTGAAGAGATGCTAAAAAAACAGAAAATAGCAAATTTTTGGAAAACACCCAATGCTGGTCCGTAACCTTGTTTGTCACTGTCTTGTACAAAGGCTCTGGCGCGACGTAACGGTCCGTAACCTTGTTTGTACTGTTTTAAACAAAGGTACTGGCGTGACCTAACGGTTCGTAACCTTACTGTTTTGAACGGTCCATAACCTTGTTCAGTACTGGCTTGAACAAAGGCTCTGGCGCGACCTAATTGACCATAACCGTACTGTTTTAAACAAAGGCTCTGGCACGACCTAACAGTCTGTAACCTTACTGTTTTGAACGGTCCGTAACCTTGTTTGTACTGTTTTAAACAAAGGCTCTGGCACGACCTAACGGTCCGTAACCTTACTGTTTTAAACAAAGGCTCTGGCGCGACCTAACGGTCCATAACCTTTATGTAGTAAAACTGTTGCCGCTAGGGTTTCATGTGAAAGAAAAACAGAAGATAGTGGTAGAAAACCCTTTAAAATAGAAAGAAATAATGACGTTTCGGATCAAAGATCCTTCTTCAGGTGACATGGAAACAAACGTAGAACAGAAAAGAACACGACAGAAAGAAAAGACATCATCCTGTATAGAGAGAATTTAGAATGACGTAAAACACACACACACACACACACACACAAACACCCACACACACATAATGACGTAAATACACATGCACAAAACACATAGCACAAAACTTACGTCTGTATACATACACGTCACTGCATACATTTGCATTCACTTGTGCCTGCTGCATCTCACGCACATGCACACACACACACACACACACACACACACACACACACACACACACACACACTCAAAGGTAGCATCCAGTATCAACGGACAGAAATTTTCTTGCAGAATCCAGACTGAAATTAATAATAATAATAATGGCTACTTATAGAGTGCTTATCCTTAAATAAGCTCTAAGTGCTTCACAAATAAAGAGTGGGAGTGGAGGGGGTCATAAAACCAGAGAAACAACGGATTCTGCAATACACACGTGCACACACACACAGGTACATAATGACAAAGAACTGAGCTACATAGGGATATCGAACAGGTGGGTCTTCAGGGCAGATTTAATGGCAGTGAATGAGGAAGAATGTCTAATGTCTATAGGTGGCGAGTTCCAGACAACAGGTCCAACATGCGCAAAACAACGGTCACCTCTGGTTTTGTATTTGAAGAGCGGGACTCTGAGAAGGCGCGTGTCACTACTTGAACGGAGGGAGCGGGAGGTAGTGTATAGCAGAAGAAGATCAGCGAGATAGGCAGGGGTAGAGTAGTTAATAGCTTTGTAGCACAGACAGGCGATTTTGTACGAGACTCTTTGTTTGACTGGCAGCCAATGAAGTTGTCTCAGAATAGGAGTGATGGGCTGATGCTGTGAGGCGCGGACGATGAGACGTGCAGCACAATTCTGAACTAAATAAATTTTGAACTAAATAAATTTTGTCCCTCAGTTTGGAATCTGAAATATTTTAGCCACATTCTGACCTTGTCATTTTCCTCTTTAGTTTTGGAGTCAGCGACACCATGCTTGAAAATGTGTATATAAGTCTCATCCAAAGTTTGTTATCATTCAACATTACAGTGTAGTTTGGTAACCTGAGTGAAAAGAACAAGAGTACATTGACTAGAGTTGTGAACACAGCCAATAAGATTATAGGCAGACCGCAAAGTCAGCTCAATAACATTTATAATGTTTCTGTTCACACAAAAAAAGCATTTCCCATCACATCAGACAGTTCTTACCTGCTGCACTGCCACTTTGAGAAACTGCCTTCTAGTAAGCGTTATAGAATGCGCCTGGCTCGCAGGAATCTTTTCAAAAGGTCATTTGTGCCTAATGCAATAAACCTGGTGAACTCCATCATGTAACCAATGACCATATAACCAGTAATATTTTGGGCATAGTAACTCTGCACATTAACTCTTCACCACAGTGAAGTATGTGATATAATTGTCCATGGATGACAGTGTTTGCGTGCATGTGTCTGTATATGCATACAAGTGTGTGCGTGTGTTAGCATGTACAAGGAAGGTTATTATATTTGCACGGTTGTTTATTATTCTTATATGTTCTTATGTGTGCTTTAATGTCGAAGTCAAAGAAAAAGTTCCATCTCATAAGGCAATAAAATGATTTGTAATGTATTGTATTTCTTGATCCCAAGAAAATGCCAACGTTAAAGTTTACCACAGACACCAGATGCTGGCTTGGCAACTACTGGCCCAGAATATACTCACTTTTGCTTTACATGTATGTGAGCCAAAAAATCAATTTTGTCAAAATATTGCAATTTTTCACACATTTCCTGATCCATTGTGACCTTGACGTTTGACAGAGATCACTCAAATTGGTGTGCTTAGAAAGGTCTTGCCACAAAGTATCCTTGGGTCAAGTTTCAAGATTGTGGTTTGAATAGTCACCTAGAAAATGCAAACATTAACGTTTACCATGGACGACAGCCGACGTCTGATGGCGGAGAGATGGACGACCACTGGCCCAGAACACACTCACTTTTGCTTCACACATGAACCAAAAATGTGTGGGACAATATTGACTACCAGTTTTTGTTTGTTCTTTGTTTACCATATTGAAAATACAGTAGACTTTGAAATGGGGCTGACCTCAGCCCATTCAACACCTACTGTACGCAATAACATAGACAGGCAGGCATCACATTGTAAAAGTGTAGTAACAAGATAAAATTACGTCACATCTAGCTACACTAGCGTTGCCGTTGAACGCAGATCTAGTGCCAAAGAACCGTATGTGTGTGTGTATTTGTGTGTGTGTGTATGCGACAGCGCCTAGAGCCCGCATTTGTGGAAGGATAAGCTTGAAACTTTAGGATATTATATTTAAAATATCTCAAGGCAGTTTTTTTTTATTTTTTAATTAGTTTACATATTATTGAGATAATGACCATTTCACAAAAGCCAGTTGATCCGCATTAGGGGCGGTCCGTGGCGCAGTGGTTAAGGCACCTGCCACCAATGCTAAAGGTGCGAGGTTCGATACCGGGTTTCGGCGTCGGATTTTGCTCTTCTAGTAAGTGTCACCGTTAATTCGGGCGGACCATCGGGGGTTCTTTCTCCGGATACTCCAGTTCTTCCACCCCCTCTACTTTGGTACCGGTTTCAGGCCACTTTATAAAATTTCAAATACAAGTGATCAAAATTTCCGAAAACTCAGTAGCTGAGCTGACCCTTCGCACCACGTGAATGTCCTGTGTCTGTCTTGTACTATGTTCATCTTTAGAGTGAATGCGTGTGTCACGTGAGCGTGCGTGTTGGGTGCAGTTCGCGGACTTTGAGCCGATTCGCCGAATTGGGAAAACGCGCCTATATAATAACCATTATTATTATTATTATTATTAGAGTCCATAATGTTTCTTATTCTTACTAAATATTTTGCAAATAGCTAGATTAAAGGAAGACACTGAGTGAGTTCATTAGCCAGCATTGTACCTCTTCAACTTTTTGAATGATAATTAATTAATTTTTGAAAATGTTCAAACCATATTTCACTCCCACCGAAGAGTCATCCAGAAGAGTTATACATGTACATGGGTTGAAGCGATGCTCTCCTTTTCTGACAATTTGATTAGGAAGAACGTCTCTCCACATTTATTATGACGTCTGAGAACATATTGTGGAAAACTTGAGAAAATGCATGCAGTACAGAAAAGACTTTGTGGACATGGGTCATCCCATCCTCTTCTTCTTCAGCAAGGCTGTGGCTATGCCAGCCCACAGACTATATAACTGGCGCCATGTGTGTCAGTGTTTGTATGGATCAGGGGATAGAGTGGGTTAGGGTGGAGAGAGATGAAGGATAAGCTTAAAAAATTAGTAACAACTCAATGTTCCTAAAGAAAATCACATGTCAGCTCAAAACAATATGGTAGACTTTGAGATGAAATCCTCATCTTTTTTTTGTTTTTTGTGGGGAGCATTAAATAGATGCCGGGTTACTAGTAACATAAAATGGAGGACTTAAATTACTTTGCATCAACAGCACTAAAGGTCTTAACAAATACTTAAACTGGTGTATACTGGTTTCAGAAATATTTCCTGCACAAAGAAAGACAAACACTGACATCATGCATTCTGGACATACCCTCATCCACCCCTTCCCAACCAGGGATTAATATCAAAACATGTTACACTGATACTGACCGTTTCATTCTCCTGTATGTAACATCATTGGCTAGTTTTGTCAGCCTGTACTGAACATCATCATCCAGGGAAAAGACCTCATCGATTTCATCAAATGCAAGCTGGATGGAAGTGGACAGCACCCTAGACACAACGCCAGACAACAGCGACTCCGACTGTCCTCCATCTTTCATCAGGCTCACACCTACTATGTCACCTGCACAATGCAAACACAAAGACATCACACAAATGTATCATTATCTAACATTTGGAGTAATATATGGTCCAAAGGTTTTTGAGAAAATGCCAGCACACAGTTTCACCCAGACCCCTACCTAGAATTTTGGAGGGGAACTGGCATGGTCCACAGGGGCATCTGCTAAGGTAAGGGGCACTTCACAAGTTCAAAAGGGCACAAGCAAAACAAAACAACAACAAAAAACAAACAAAAAAACAAGATGGGATCCCAGCCCAAAGTTGTTCCTATTTTCAAGCTTATCCTTCTGATCCATCTCCTTCTACCCTAACCCACCCACTGATCCACATACACTCACTGGCACACAGAAATAAAGACGGACACTCGGCGCTTCCCGACATTCGAGAGCTCTGTGCCTATTGGCTGATGTAGCGATAGCTATTTTGAAAAAGAATAGTTGATTGATTGATTGTACATTGCTTAACGTCCCGACAGCAACAAGGCTTTCTCAGGACGTGCCTGCACTGCTTGTGAAAAAAAAACTAAACAGAACATTGAATGCATGTCGCCAGCCGGTCAAATACGTTAAATAAACCTAACACATGGGGCCTAAATAAAGCTAAGACCATTTAGCAACGCACATCCAATATCAAGAGCTACAGGCAGTGCAGACAGTAGGGAGAGTTTTAAAAAGGCAAATACAGGTGAGTGGACCTCGGGTAGACAGAAACACATGCCCCAGAATAGAGGGAAAAACCCACCCTGTCGGGCTGACCAGGGTGACCCTGGGAACTAAAAAGTAGTTAACCCCACCCAAGTCCCCGACGGCAGACCCGGGTGGGGAAAGAAGAATAGTAGCACAAACAGCGAAATGATGTCACTTTAAAGTAATGTCATAGCATTATTAGTCCCAAGATGCCATGTTCATAGTGACGACTTAGTGTTATACATCACTAATTTGCAGTAATAACATTTTACGTATTAGAGGATTGATTGATTGTACATTGCTTAACGTCCCGACAGCAACAAGGCTTTCTCAGGACGTGCCTGCACTGCTTGTGAAAAAAAAAATAAACAGAACATTGAATGTATGTCGCCAGCCGGTCAAATACATTAAATAAACCTAACACATGGGGCCTAAATAAAGCTAAGACCATTTAGCAACACACATCCAATATCAAGAGCTACAGGCAGTGCAGACAGTAGGGAGAGTTTTAAAAAGGCAAATACAGGTGAATGGACAAAGGGTAGACAGAAACACATGCCCCAGAATAGAGAGAAAAACCCACCCTGTGGGGCTGACCAGGGTGACCCTGGGAACTAAAAAATACCTAACCCCACCCAAGTCCCCCAGGGCAGACCCGGGTGGGGGGGTATTAGAGGATCAAACTTTCAAATGTATACAATCTGCTAGCGTAATAAAATGAAACAAGATCTATGTGAGAGTTGTTTTATCGATGACTACCTTAACAGCAGGGATACTACTCGAAACTTCTATATCTGTGCTTTTTCAAAACGCAATAACGACCTTTGTTGACTCTGCTACTGAGCTATCCCATGTAAGTTTGATTCCCTGTGCGATATCTGCTTCTTTCATAGCATCCACAGATCTCATGATAATTTCAAAAACTATTGTCGCTTCTCTAGCTATGGTAAAGTTTGCTGGTATGAACACAATAGTAGTACCTGATCTACCCTTTCTATTTGTAAGAAGATATCTTCGTTTTTCATACTCTTGCAGTTTTAGTTTTTCTCTGCTATTGGTGTCTACGAAATAGCTCGGCACAAGACTTACAAGCATTGGCTCAGAGTTAACAACTTTTCTAAATACTAAGGCTCCTTCATCAATATAATATACATAAGAACTAATAAATACAAACTTTACATCCCAGTCAATGGGTTCAGGGGAAGAAAAAAAAAATTACGGTATTTATAATGCGCTTATCTTATAATAATTATAACTCTAAGCGCGCACTCACAACTCGCACACGCATGCGCACGCTTTAGACAATGACTCACGTACCACAAATAGTGAAAAAATACATTACGACGGTCAGCTTGGGGTGGGGAGTGTGGTGATATAGTGCTAGAACTGTTGAAAGAGGTGAGTTTTGAGGGCGGACTGGAAGGAGGAGAGAGAGTGTTTCTGATGGAGAGAGAGTGGGAGAGTGTTCCAGGTGGATGGACCGTATACTGAGAAGGAGCGGGGGCCGAAAGTGCTGAGTTTGGTGTGGGGGATGAGGAGGCCGAAAGGGTCGGAGGTGGAGCGGAGGGAGTGGGAAGGAGTGTAGGGGTGAAGTAAGTTGGAGAGATAGGTAGGAGCGTAGTTGTTCAGGGATTTGTAGCAGAGAGACAGAATCTTGTATTGGATGCGTTGGGGGATGGAGAGCCAGTGAAGGAGCTTAAGCAGGGGAGTGATGTGGTCGGATTTTTTTCTTTCTGAGGACGAGGCGGGCAGCATTGTTCTGGACGCACTGGAGAGTGAGAGTGGTGGAGTGAGGAAGGCCGGAAAGGAGAGAGTTGCAGTAGTCGATGCGAGATAAGATGAGAGAGACAGCGAGTTTGGTGGCAGCTTCGGTAGTGAGGTATTTTCTGATCTGACTGATGCGGCGGAGGTAGAAATAACATGCCTGGGCCGTGGCAGAGACAAAGCTGGTCATGGAAAGAGAGGAATCGAGGATAACGCCAAGGTTCTTGACCGAGTCAGAGAGGGAGATGGGGGTGCTGTCGAGTTGAAGGTGGAGCGAGGGAAGGAGCTGGGAAAGCTTCTGGCAAGTGCCTACCAGCATGGCTTCGGTTTTGTCGTCGTTCAGTTTGAGCTTGTTTGCGGTCTTCCAGTTTTTCACGTCTTCATAGCAGTCAGCCGTGCGAGTCAGTAGTGTCTGAGTGTTGTCAAGTTTGTCTTTGTCTAGTAGTTGTGAGTCGTCAGCGCAGAGGTGGTGGTGTATGTGGTGAGACTGGATGATGTTGGACAGGGGAGAGGTGTAGAGTGTGAAAAGGACCAGGCCCAGGACGGACCCCTGTGGAACGCCGCAGGAGAGCCTGACTGGGTTGGAGGAGACGCCATCGATGGTGACGGACTGCTGTCTGTCGGAGAGGTAGGAGAGAAACCAGGAGTGAGCAGAGTCAGTGATGCCAAAGGAGTGGTTAAGGCGGTGGAGGAGGATAGAGTGGTCTATGGTGTCGAAGGCGGCAGAGAGATCGAGTAACATAAGAAGGGAGATGTTGCCCGAGTCAGTGGAGAGAAGCAGGTCGTTTAGGATATGTGGAAGGGCTGTTTCAGTGCTGTGATGTTTGCGATAGGCAGACTGGAAGGGACTGAGGAGGTTGTTGTTGGCAAGGTGGAGGTTGAGTTGGTTGAAAAGCGGAGAAGGAGCAGGAATAACTACCCATTTATTTCCAACATGTTTTAAGTTGTAGAGCACATTATTTACAGGAGTAGGTACAGTAACATCACGAAGTTGACTAAGTTTAGGATACCTTTTTTCTGCGTCATCTTTCACATCATCAATTACCTTCCGTCTGTACAATCCAATGGAAACAAGTTCAAGACCATACACCACTCCCTCCTCACCTTCTTTATCAAACCTTGCATGTCAGCCAAATCCTTTAACTCTATTGATGGACATGCAACTGGAATAATTTTTGTCTTTGGACCAGCACTCATGTTTTATTCAGCAAAAATAAAATTTATTTAACTTCCAACACAACACTAAAATCATGCATCTGAACTGGTTTACCATCCTGATTAGTTACAGATATACACAGTGATTCAAAGAAACTGGCACCTAATTTATTAAACTGTAAATTAGGAAATCTAATAACTTCACTTTCACAATAGGGGGTATTTCCAGCTGGTAAGCATCTCAACAAAGTCGAAGGCTTTCCATTGTGAACATTTTCAGTAGTGTTCAGTTTTTTCAAATGAACATTTAACACTGTATGTACTGACAAATGAACAGGATATTTTCCAGTTATTTTATCTTCAAATATCGTAGGTAACCAATCATCTATATTATCTCTTCCAAAACCAAATGCCCATTTTTCATCCCTAGAAGTTATATGTCTGCCTATTAAACCAAGCAAATATGCAAGTTCACTTGAAATTATAGGTTGACTAGCTACAGGAAATTCTAATGTAACATGTAAGTTAGCTGGATTTAAAGTTGCTTTAATTTTTTATTTACTTTGAAACCAGTTAGCTAAAGTATAAAGTCATAATACGCAGATGGTATAAAGTGTGTTTTAGTGCCTAAGCCACTATTACCAGCATTGCTATAACTTACATGAAAACTTGTAACATCTGTTACATTAAACCACTTTACAGTGTAAAACATTTCATGGATAGCTACAACCTTGCGACCATCTCGATTATCGATTCCATTAGTAAACCACACTGGTTTGCTTGTGTCAAGATTTGATAAGATTATAAACATTTTTATTATCACAAAAAAAAAAGTACAATGGAATTTAAATCACCAACAATTGCTACTGTAAACATGTTTCAATTTAACGTGGATGCCAAGTACAATGTCGCACCAACTTATGATCAGAAAATAATTCAACTAAATCAGCTCGATATAGCTTTGTCAGAAGGAGATTTTTTTAACGTGAAAGTTCCAAATCCGTATGATCATTACCTAAACCCACCAATAACAGATGATGCAACAGCAAGGAAGTGGTCCTCAAGCCCACTACAGATGTTTCAAAACCAGCTAAACTTTGCTATACTGTGTTCAACTACTGGCTGTGGTGTTTCTTTTACAGACCACTTCAATCACTCAAACAAACTGATTAGGTCTGTGTATCATTTTCACACGTTATTACCAACTTAGAAGAATACTGTCAGAACTCCATGCCCATCTGCCCACTGAATCTAGTTTCAACCGTTTTAATAACACTATGGATATGAAAGCATTTAACACATATGTAATGAATTTAACATGCACCAGGTATGATTTTGCACAAAAGCTTGATGATCACAACGGCAGCGGTACATTGTATTATGCTATGAGTCACAGACAATACCCTCAAGATTACTACCCCGGTTACACCTCATTCTCATCAAAATCTGAAATCTGGTTGGGCTCAATTGAACAAAAACAGTCTAATGCCTGGACCACATTTGTCTTAGACAAGACTGACGGGTTTACTCAAGCATGAGTCTAGCACATTAATGAGTCTATCAGAACGTACGTGTGGTGTACACTAGGAGCACAAGCTCAAACAAAATCAAATAACTTAAATGGGAGTGGTAAATTTGAAGCACAAAAACAATTTCTTGCAAACCTAGAAGACTCGGTAAACTCAATAGTAGACCTCCCATCAAGCATACAACGCTACCAAGATGTTCTCAGATATGCCAGATCAAAAGTTGACTTTGTAGTTGGCAATGGGTTATGCATGTTACCATCTGACCTTCAACTCCAAATGGTTACACTAACAAATTATAATAATGAAATAATTGTTGCAGGGCATGATCAGAAATTAGGATTCAATCAATCTGTAAACTTGAGCCCAACAACCACACACCTACAGCCATTAAACACCGGTAAAGCTAGTAACATCATCATCATCACCCGTACAGGCAGTAACGCCAGTAATGTCAGTAACAGCCACAGCCCCAGCACCGACACCTGCACAGGCACCAGCACCAGTACCAGTACAGCCAGTAACCCCAGTAAACACACGTGAGTCAGAGAGAACTGCATTGGTAATAGGCCTTACTGGATTAGGAATACTACTTCTTTACCTGTTTCATTAAATATCCTACAATTAACCCTCCTACTGTCACCAAAAAGACCCATACATGCTGCGCCATAACCCCACTACCTTTGCTGCTGTACTGATCATCCAACTGACAACACTCCCTATTATGCCAGGCAAAGCATCCATTGCTTTTACTGCCAATTTCTTAAGCAAGTCTGATATATGTGACAACTGTTTTTTTACCCACACCTGTAAATCTTTTGGGTCTGATGGAACCAGAGGAGCCGGTGGAGGCGCCGGAGCTGGACCACCCCCACCACCCATTACAGCTAATACTACAGTACTGATAATAAATCCGAGAGCAGTAATTAAACTTGCAATTGTGATATCCTGCTCTCTGAAAGTGGTTTCAATCTCTCAGCCAAAGTTGTGTCTTTGTGAAGTATTTTTTGAATAGTTTCTCTAATCCTGTTGACCTGTGTTTTTAGTTTTTCTTTCCCAATTTTGATTACTTCTAGTCATGCTGATCTTTCTATCTGCAAATCATTTAACCTGTGTTGTATTCTTTCTTTTATTTCAATGGCTTCATTCCCATTGTCTGCTTCAGCTAGTTTTTCTTTTTCTCTTTCTATGTCTTTATCAAGCTCACCTAGTTTGGCTACATTGTTCGCCAGCTCACCTCTGATTGACTGCAGTGATTTATCCAACCCCACTAACTCCCGCATGGTTAAAGGAGAGTCACCCATTGTTTTCATAGCCTCATTTATTTGCCCTTCTGTAAATGAGGTTTCTTGTATTACCGTGTTTGCTATTTCTGGCAGTCTTTTAATTTCTGTCATTTAAATTTCTTGCTACATTGGCAACCTTGTTTGCACATCATGAAGATCACTCACCAGATTGCTTGGTAACTTTTTAATACCAACACCAAGGTAACGCTGTAGTGCTGTCTCACCACCTACATCAGTTTTGATTGTACTTAAAGATCTAAACTTAGCTTGATCTTTTTTATAACTATTTTCCTTTGTATTTACAAATAAGTGGCCTTTATCAAGTTCAAACTAATTAGGATCTATAACTTCTGGGCGGTCACCAACACTATCATAAAATGAGTTTACTTTGTCTTTTAACAGTTCGTGATACATACTAGAAGTATTTACCATTCCAGTCATATCTGTTGCACTAGTATCTTAGTGATCCATGGCATCCATTTCAAAATCTTCATGACCAAATCCTCCCGCTGCCATTGTTTTTATTAATTTAATTTTTTTGATTTTTGCATAATAAAATGACATCAGCCTATAGATCGAAGTTAGACCCATACAGAAAACTATGTGAGCCTCTTGGTGTTAAGGACATTAGGCAATCAATTGTCATCACAAACAATCCTAGCACCATAGACCAGAACCAAACCTTACTGTAAAGTTTCCGAACCTAGGGTCCAATGACGTTATTGTTCCTGGTACTTCTCGTCTTGCATTTAATATCGAACTTACATCAGATGATGCAAACAGAACACTAGTTAACAACCTAGGTAGAGCAATTATAAAGACTATTAAAGTTAAACTTGAAGGACAGGAAGTGTTTACTCTTGACGATGCTGATGTGTTCTACTGTTACAAAGATCTGTGGCTCACTAGCGAAGAAAGAGAAGACCGTATTTATCAAGCCATACAGGCTGATAACGTTGCCAAACTTAGAATCGCTTCAGGCAATAAATCAACAACAGTAGTCAACGATGTTATTTTGGCAGAAACATATGGCAGTAGGTTTAGCATTCCACTTGAATTCGAAATCCTAACAGTGCATTTGCCTTATTATCAAGGAGCACTGAATGACCGTCTGAGTTTTGAACTAATCTTTAATGACTACTCCAAAGTTATTAAATCAACTGACACAGATGCAACATATAAGATCTCTAACATCTCTTTGGAATATGAAATTTCACACTTCCGCATCTAGCTACTCTAATTCAAAATCAGTACCAGTCAAGACTGGCAATTTATTATGACCGTGTGATAAGACACAGTTTGATTCATAAAGACAAAAGCGATCCAAAGTGGAACATCAACCTAAACATCCATGCTAGGTCACTGAAAGGCATTCTTATGCTGTTTGTTGAACCGGTGAGTCCATACCAATGGGATTCAGAAAAAATTCTACAATCCAAAGATTACACATTTGTCTTGTACTATTGAAGGACGTCCTAATCAAGTGTAAGAATCAGGAATGTTACCTTACCAGCACTATGACGAGATCACAAAATATTTTGCAGGTGGAAGGCTTAGAGAAAAACCAGCAAACATGGAATGCAAACATCTACATGTGTATGATGTAAGAATTAGTCAATACCTAACAAACAAGTATGCACTTTGGTTAGACCTGCGCAGTACAGACGACGACTACCTACATGGGTCAGGTCGTATTGTTGAAAACGGTAGTGATGGGATTACATTCAGATACAAAAAAAGACTGAAACCGCTGGAGCAATAAATATATATTTGAATCTGATTTATGACGCCCAACTGAACATTCAAGAAAGCAGACTAAGTGGACACGTGTATTAAAATTATATTCTGTTTTAAATGAACTTGACGACACTCGACCCACACTGTGGCTGAATTTGTTCTTGACCTCTTACAAACAAGATACATCCATCATTTTGAAAACATAGTGATATTCTGTCCTACGATCAAACACAACAAAGCTTATCACAACCGTTTATTTATTTCGACTGACAACAACATTTACTTAGTCGACCCTGAGAAAAACTGAATGACTGTTTAATTTCTTTTTACAAGCAATTTGAAGGACAATCAACTTTGTTTATTGTTGATGATTGCTCTGCAGAAAAGACATTGTCAAGAAGAGAAACACACTGGCAGAACTTGCTTTTAGTGGCAGACATGCAAATGTTAGTGTATGGATTCTCACTCAAAAATATAATGCTGTACTGAAAGATTTTTGAGAGCAGTTAAAGTTTATCTGTTTGTTTTACTGTAAGGGTCATGACAGCTTTGAAGACTGTCTCGGAGAAAACGATGTAATACCTAATAAACATGAACGAGACATTGTAAAAAACAAACTGAAATCGACTAAGCATCTAACGCTTATTTTAAAGACAGATCAGCCTACTGGGTATGGATTAGTAAATTAATTTATACTTTTGGTTTGTCCATAAAAAAAATGACGGTCGGACAAACGGAGCAAGCTATTGATATCACACACTGCTTCAAAGATGTTGAGCTCTTTTATGACTTAAAAACAGATGTTAAACAGCTGTTTGAGCTCAGTATAAAACTCTCAACACCAACAGTGATATACATGGCATATAATGTGACTTTGGGGTATTCTGAATGTCTACCATGTTATGAGTACGTGACTGTTGATCTTAGGACACATACCTTTAGAGTTAATGATGCTAACTTGGACTGGTTTGGGACACTGTGTGAATATGTATTCAGACAACTAAGTAAACTAAATGATTATATTGAAGAAGTTACAGTCAATAAAGTGATATTATACATACAGAGCCAGCAGTAATATTTTTATTTAATATTTTGTCGGACAAATAAAAATGATGGACAACATGATCGATGTAACAGAGTGCTTCAGATATATCCAGCACTTTGATCAGTTAAGAACAGATTTTAGGCAGCCGGACATAACACCAATATCAACACCGGCAATGATTTATGTGTTGTATCAAATAACTTTAGAAATATTTGAGGAGTTACCATTTGTAGAGTACATGCCTGTTGATCTTAAGACACATACCTTTGATGTTGATGATGGTTGGTTTGAGACAGTGTGTGAACAAATATTCAGACAACTATGCAAAACTAAATCTTTTTATTGTAGGGATTACAGTCAATAAAGTGGTACTACACATAGAGTAATATTTTTTATTTATTATTTTGTCGGACAAATAAAAATGACGGACAAAGGCCAAAGCTCGTCTGGTTTGTCAGGCTTAAGAAACGTGTTTCACACAACAGACTTGCCTATATCTAACACTTACAGTGTCTATGAATTGATTTGATAGAAATATCTTTTTCGGTCATACAAGATAACCTTCTTTCTGGTAGTGTAAAGATTCAGATTGTTGCGAAAATAGAATTTACCAGGGTAGATGGTGAAGTGATTGTATCTTATATCTCAACAAAACACACTGTTAATTCAAAAGAAGAATTGGAAAAAGTGTTTAGAGAAAGACTGTTGCCCGACTTTCTTAAAGCAATTGACAGAGCAAAAATGAAGGGGTCTGGTTGGCACAAAGGTCGTGTACATGAACTGATTGATTGATTGATTGATTGTACATTGCTTAACGTCCCGACAGCAACAAGGCTTTCTCAGGACGTGCCTGCACTGCTTGTGAAAAAAAAAAAAAAACAGAACATTGAATGTATGTCGCCAGCCGGTCAAATACGTTAAATAAACCTAACACATGGGGCTAAATAAAGCTAAGACCATTTAGCAACACACATCCAATATCAAGAGCTACAGGCAGTGCAGACAGTAGGGAGAGTTTTTAAAAGGCAAATACAGGTGAATGGGCAAAGGGTAGACAGAAACACATGCCCCAGAATAGAGAGAAAAACCCACCCTGTGGGGCTGACCAGGGTGACCCTGGGAACTAAAAAATACCTAACCCCACCCAAGTCCCCCAGGGCAGACCCGGTACATGAACTGCAACTGAAACAGTCAAGATATCATCCTATATTAGGCAAATCATGGCTGCCACTGCCAGCTGAGGTTGCAAACAAAAAGGCTGTAGTCAATATTCAGAACAATGATAATTTCTGTTTCATGTGGTGTGTGCTTGCCAAACTACACTGTGTAAAAACAAGACCTGATCGCGTATCTAACTACACCAAATTTGAAAACGAACTCAACTTCAGTGACATAGATTTTCCTGTTAAGGTAGAGGATATAGACTTGTTTGAAAAATTAAATCCTGGTATATCTGTGAATGTTTATGTATGGGATAATGAGTCTGAGAACAAGTTACAACCAATTAGAGTATCACCATTTGCCCCAACCTATGGTCAGTCAGAAGATAAACATGTTGACATGTTACTAATAAGCTCCAATGGAAACTTTCACTACACAATTATCAGGAGTATGTCACGTCTAATTCATGGGCATACAACAAAACACAAGTGTAAACAGGAATTTTGTAAGAAGTGTTTACAAAGGTTTTCCTCTATTGAAGTAGCACACAAACATGTTAAACATTGCAGGTCACCTGATGACATTCAAACAGTACTTAGGTATCCAGATGCTGGTAGCAAGGTATATTTTTTTAAAAAAAACTATGGGAATCAGCAAAAGCTCCCGTTTGTAGTGTATGCTGATTTTGAATCACTGGTTGTACCATATGAGGGCCCTGTTCCAGAATCATTACCAAAGACTGTAAAATTGAGTGACCAAGTGGTGTGTTCTTTCGGATATATTCTTGTTAGGTCAGATGGTCAGCATACAAAACCTGTTATCTACAGAGGCGAAAATGCAGCAGCTGAGTTTTTAACAGAAATGAGACAACTGTATAGTCAGGTAGTACTGTTTCTAGAAAAGTGCCAGATGCCTTTAGTGATGACAGAAGAAGATAAACTAAATTTTGATACAGCGGAGACATGTTGGATTTGTGAACAACCTCTGGGAGGTTGTGAACAACTTCTGAAGGGTGATAAATTTTGCGACCATGACCACATAACTGGGCGTTACAGAGGCGCTGCACATGGTGAATGCAACTTGAAACTAAAAATAGATCCCAAGGCATACAAACTGCCTATCTTTTTCCACAATCTCAAAGGATATGATTCACATATTATCATGCAGGCTGTGGATGAGTCTTACAAAAAAATTAGTTGCATTGCCTAGACAACTGAAAAATAATTGACTTTTAGGTTGGACAAATTAGCATTTTATGACTCCATGCAACATTTGTCTTTAGGGCTTGCTAGTCTGGCAGAATGACTGAGTTTCCAATAACAAGTAAATATTTTGAGCCAGACTTAATTAAGAAAGGTGTCTACCCCTATGAGTACATGAATCACTGGGTTGTGTTTGAGGAAAGGAGACTACCTCCAATAGAGTAATTTTATTCTAACTTAAATGGAAAAGGTATTTCTGACTCTGAATACAAGCATGCTCTCGATGCTTGGGATAAACTAGGGTGTGAAACGATTGGTAATTACCATGACCAGTACTTGAAAGCTGATGTTTGTTTGCTAGCAGACCTATTTTAAAGTTATCTTGAAAAGGGTTTGTTACACTACAGTCTTGACCCAGCTTGCTACATAACTAGTCCTGGCATGACATGGGATGCATTTTTGAAATCCAGCAAGATATATATATAGACTTGTTGTCTGATCGTACGATGGGTGGAATGTGGATTGAGAGGAGGCATTAGTATAGCCGCAAACAACTATGCCAAAGCCAACAACAAATATCTTGACGACCCAAACTTTGACCCCTCAAGGTCAAGGTCATTCATTACATAGGTGGACGCTAATAATTTGTATGGATTTGCGATGTGTGAGTTATTGCCCTTGAAAAACTTTTGTCTACATGATTTATCACAGTGTGATATAACAAAATTATAACAAACTAAATTATGAATTATGATCGGAATCACAAAAAGGGTTGGATCTTTGAAGTCGACCTGGAGTACCCACACCACCTACATGATTACCACAATGATTATCCATTAGCTTTTGAGAAAATAAGTATGACGGGGAAAAAAGAAGACACCAAACTTGTGCCAAATTCGAATGACAAATTCAATTACGTTTGTCACTATCACTTACTACAGTTTTACATCAGGCATGGGTTAGTACTAAATTGATTGATTGATTGTACATTGCTTAACGTCCTGACAGCAACAAGACTTTCTCAGGACGTGCCTGCACTGCTTGTGAAAAAAACACCTAAACAGAACATTGAATGTATGTCGCCAGCCGGTCCAATACGTTAAATAAACCTAACACATGGGGCCTAAATAAAGCTAAGACCATTCAGCAACACACATCCAATATTAAGAGCTACAGGCAGCGCAGACAGTAGGGAGAGTTTTAAAAGGCAAATACAGGTGAATGGACCAAGGGTAGACAGAAAACACATGCCCCAGAATAGAAGGGAAACCCACCCTGTAGGGCCGACCAGGGTGACCCTGGGATTGAGTGATTGTACATTGCTTAACGTCCCGACAGCAACAAGGCTTTCTCAGGACGTGCCTGCACTGCTTGTGAAAAAAACTAAACAGAACATTGAATGTATGTCGCCAGCCGGTCCAATACATTAAATAAACCTAACACATGGGGCCTAAATAAAGCTAAGACCATTTAGCAACACACATCCAACTTCAAGAGCCACAGGCAGTGCAGACAGTAGGGAGAGTTTTAAAAAGGCAAATACAGGTGAATGGACCAAGGGTAGACAGAAACACATGCCCCAGAATAGAGAGAAAAACCCACCCTGTGGGGCTGACCAGGGTGACCCTGGGAACTAAACAATACCTAACCCCACCCAAGTCCCCCAGGGCAGACCCAGGTGGGGGGGTGACCCTGGGAACTAAAAAGAAGTTAATTCCACCCAAGTCCCCCAGGACAGACCCGGGTGGGGTGGGTTAGTACTAAGAAAGTACACAGAGGCATTAAATTTGATCAAAGTGCTTTTTATGAAAGATTACATAATGAAAAACACAACCTTGCATGCAAGAGATGGCAACACCGCATTTGATAAAGACTTATTTAAGCTTATGAACAATGCCTGTTTTGGCAAAACGATGGAAAATCCTCATCACCGCAAAGATGTGAGAGTGGTCACAATTGAATCAGGCGCAATTAAACTTACAGGTAAGCCACAATACACAGGGTATAAAGAGTCTCATCCATCATTGTCAGACCTGTCTACCTCAAAACTGATCTAGTAGTACTCCACAGAGCAAATTTTAGTACTCGGCGACAAAAAAAGAGTACTTTTGTTACCTAAGGTTGCGTACATGGGGGGGGGGGGGGGGAAGGGGCACGGCTGCGGCATGTGCGTCTTAACCGTTCGCCAGATTATCCAAAAACGGTGGGTGGGGAGGGCGGGCTCGTGCGTCTTAACCATTCGCCAGATCAAACAACAGGTGGGGGGGGGGGAGGTCGGGGGGGGGGGGGATCGTGCGCCTTAAACCGTTCGCCAGATTATCAAACAACGGGGAGGAGGGGGGGGGGGGGGGGGGGGGGCATCATGCGTCTTAAGAGCTAGAAGGGCTAGGAATCTTTTGAGGAAAAACCCGAGATCATCTTGAGAAGCTGTCAACTGCTTGGAAGGATCCACATGGCAGCATGTTTTAGGTGTGGGTCTGATTTTAAGTGGTATTTATCAGGGTGATCAAGCTGGTAGAAAAGCTGGACAATACAGCCACTGCGTATGGGATTGAAATCAGTGCAGAGAAGACCAAACTGATGACCAATAACACCAGTGGCATTGGCACTGACGTCATGATTGGAAGCCCAAAACTGGAAACTGTTAATAAATTCAAATACTTAGGAGTCACTGTGACAGATGAGGGATCAAAACCAGAAATACTGTCCAGGATTGCGCAGACAACAACAGCACTGACAAGATTAAAGACCAGAAACATCACACTCTGCTCCAAGATCAGACTGATGCGCTCCTTAGTCATCTCAGTGTTTTTGTATGCCTGCGAGTCATGGACCCTCACAGCAGACCTTGAAAGGAGGATACAAGCCACTGAAATAAGATGTTTATGAAGGCTGCTTGGCATTTCATACAGAGATCACATCACGAACGTGGAAGTGGGAAGCAGAATCAGGCAAGCCATCGGGCCCTATGAAGACCTATTAGCCATTGTAAAAAAAACGCAAACTGAAGTGGTATGGGCATGTCACGCGTTCAGCAGGGCTTGCCAAAACAATCCTGCAAGGCACTGTGCAAGGAGGACAAAGGAGTGGAAGACAGAGGAAAAGATGGTGGACAATATCTCAGAGTGGACAGGACTGAAGCTGGGCGATACACTAAGAATGGCAGAGAACAGACAGGAATGGAGTGAGTTAGTTAGTTAGTTATTTGGGTTTAGCGCCGAGCAGGAGACCAAGGCCATCTCACAGTGGGATGGGTAAAAATCTGGTCAGCCAGAGCAAGGTCTTAAGATAAAATGTAAATAAAAATATAGCTTAAAAATGTCAGGCTAAAATGTCGCACAAGTCTTTAAAAGAAATGTCTACAGACTCTCAAAAAAGGGCAAATAAAAATATTCACATAGTCTATGAATGCTCACATCTTGTTAAAAATATTGCATTCTCTCAAGAAATTGAAGATTTTGTCAGGGGGAACATCCCGGAACAAAACCTTCAAGGAGTCTGCTGTGAAGTGTTTATATCTCATGTCAATTAGATCAGCACAATACAGCAAAAAAAAAAAAAAAAAAAAAAAAAAAAAAAAAAAAAAAAAAAAAAATCGCACTGGGACCATATGACGTTGAGGCGCGTCCCCTGTGTGGTGGATAAGGGGTCCCTCGTGAGAGGGGTGCACCGAATGAAATAAGGTGCCGTGAACCAACATGGTCTAAGGGAAGGTGACCCTGACAGAAAACCCCTGGTCCTCCTAGTAAGGGGGTTGGGCGTGGGGGTAGCTTCCCCACCCTGCAAAAAAGGAAATAGCTACAAAAACGCCGACGAAAAGACTAACAGTAATTCCTTTCCTGGAGGAGGAAGGTTCTTCTACCAGAAGACTTATGACGTCCTATGGTGAAAGCCGGAAGTCTTCGGAAGCCACAGGACCGAGCCGCCTCTCTCTATCCAGGGATACAACCATGGGCACATGGAACGTCAAGACCATGTACCAGAGCGGCAAGGCCGCCCAGATAGCAGCGGAAATGCAAAAGTACAACCTTTCCCTGCTAGGTATCAGTGAAGCCAGATGGACGCAGTCTGGCCAGAAAAGGCTGTTAAGTGGGGAGATGATTCTGTATTCAGGTCATGAAGAGGAGAATGCCCCCCATACAGAAGGTGTAGCATTCATGCTGTCACCAGTGGCACAGAGAGCGCTGATGAGCTGGGAACCTCTTGGGCCAAGAATTATCACAGCAGCCTTTAGAACCAAGAAAAAGCTCAAGCTGAACGTCATCCAGTGTTATGCGCCCACTAAAGACAGTGACGAGGAAGAGAAACAAGAGTTCTACGACCGACTCCAGAGTGCCTTGGACAAATGTGCAGAGCGAGACATCACCATCGTCATGGACGATTTTAATGCCAAAATGGGGGAGGACAACACCGGATACGAAGAGGTGATGGGGAGACATGATTGTACATTGCTTAACGTCCCGACAGCAACAAGGCTTTCTCAGGACGTGCCTGCACTGCTTGTGAAAAAAAACTAAACAGAAAATTGAATGTATGTCGCCAGCCGGTCAAATATGTTAAATAAACCTACAACATGGGGCCTAATTAAAGCTAAGACCATTTAGCAACACACATCCAATATCAAGAGCTACAGGCAGTGCAGACAGTAGGGAGAGTTTTAAAAAGGCAAATACAGGTGAATGGACAAAGGGTAGACAGAAACACATGCCCCCAGAATAGATTGATTGTACATTGCTTAACGTCACGACAGCAACAAGGCTTTCTCAGGACGTGCCTGCACTGCTTGTGAAAAAAAAAACTAAACAGAAAATTGAATGTATGTCGCCAGCCGGCCAAATACGTTAAATAAACCTACAACATGGGGCCTAAATAAAGCTAAGACCATTTAGCAACACACATCCAATATCAAGAGCTACAGGCAGTGCAGACAGTAGGGAGAGTTTTAAAAAGGCAAATACAGGTGAATGGACAAAGGGTAGACAGAAACGCATGCCCCAGAATAGAGAGAAAAACCCACCCTGTGGGGCTGACCAGGGTGACCCTGGGAACTAAAAAATACCTAACCCCACCCAAGTCCCCCAGGGCAGACCCGGGTGGGGAAATGGGGAGACAGGGACTAGGCTCGGAGATGAGTGAGAACGGGGAGAGGTTTGTAGACTTTTGTGCTCTAAACCGACTTGTCATTGGAGGCAGCATCTTCCCACACAGAAGAATACACAAAGCAACTTGGGTCTCACCTGACCATACAACAGAGAACCAAATAGACCATATCTGCATTAGAAAGAAATTTAGAAGATCCCTTCAAGATGTTCGAGTGAGGAGGGGAGCAGATGTCGCCTCCGACCACCATCTGCTTACCTTAAGAATGAAGCTCAAGCTAAAGAAAAGCCGCACAGAGACAACAAGAAGACAGCGCTATAATGTAGGCCTCCTGAGAGAAACTGGAGTTAGAGAAGAGTTCAAACTGGTGCTGTCCAAACGGTTTCAAGCACTACAGGAGCTAGTAAATGAAGAGGAGGCGGTCACCACAGAGCAGCAGTGGAAGGCAGTTAGAGAGGCGCTGAACTCAACCTGCAAAGACACTGTAGGGTTCAGGAAACACCATCACAAGGACTGGCTGTCGGCACAGACCTTGAAGAAGATAGAAGTGAGGAAGCAGAAGAAAGCAGCTGTCAACAACAGTCGCACGAGAGCAGCCAAAGTAAGGGCACAGGGGATATGCTCGGAAGCCAACCGCGAGGTGAAGAGTAGTATCAGGGCAGACAAGAGGGCCTACACAGACAGCCTGGCAGCAGAGGCAGAAAAGGCAGCAGGCAGCGGCAACATGAAACAGCTCTACGACATTACCAGAAGATTGTCAGGCAAGTATGGCCATACAGAAAGACCAGTAAAAGACAAAGAAGGCAAGCCTATTGCAGACAGAGCAGACCAACTCGACAGATGGGCCGAGTATTTTGAAGAGTTACTGAACAGACCTAGCCCACCCGACCCCCCAGACATCCAGCCGGCAGAGACCGACCTACCCATCAGCTGTGACAGACCCAGCCGGGAAGAGATCAGAAGAGCAGTGGCATTCTTGAAGAACGGCAAAGCAGCAGGCCCAGATGGCATCCCAGCGGAGTCTCTGAAAGCAGACCTAGAGACAACAGTGGAGATGCTGTACCCACTGTTTGGAAAGATCTGGGAAGAGGAGGTGATGCCGGCTGACTGGAAGGAGGGGTACCTAATCAAGCTTCCCAAGAAAGGCGACCTCAGCAAGTGTTCCAACTACAGAGGAATCACCTTGCTGTCAGTACCAGGAAAGGTCTTCAACAGGATCATCCTGGAGAGAATGAAGAGCTCCGTTGACCCCCAGCTGAGAGACCAGCAAGCAGGATTCAGGAAGAACCGATCATGTACAGACCAGATCGCCACTCTCCGCATCATCGTGGAACAGTCTCTGGAGTGGAGCTCCCCGCTGTACGTCAACTTTGTGGATTATGAGAAAGCATTTGACAGTGTGGACCGAGAGACTCTGTGGAAACTCCTACGACACTACGGTGTACCCACAAAGCTCGTCCGCCTGATCAAGATCAGCTACGATGGCATGACATGTCGCGTGATCCACGAAGGGCAGTTCACCAGGGAGCTCCAGGTCAGAACCGGTGTCAGGCAGGGGTGTCTGCTGTCTCCGTTCCTCTTCCTACTGGCTATAGACTGGGTCATGAAGATGACCACAGAGCACAGACGAAGTGGAATACAGTGGACACTGAGGACACAGCTTGACGACCTCGATTTTGCAGACGACTTGGCATTACTGTCCCACACTCATTAACAAATGCAGGACAAGACCACGAGGCTTGCTGACATCTCGTCCCAAGTGGGCCTCACCATTCACAAACAGAAAACAAAGACAATGAGGCTGAACGCAACCAGGGAAGAACCAGTCTTGTTTGCTGGCACTCCGTTGGAGGAGGTGGAGTCCTTCACCTATCTCGGGAGCATCATAGACAAAAAAAGGCGGCACTGATGCAGATGTCAGAGCACGAATCGGTAAAGCCAGAGCAGCCTTTCTCCAGTTGAAAAAAGTGTGGAGCTCCAGAGAGCTGTCACAACACACCAAAGTCCGGATTTTCAACTCCAATGTAAAAGCAGTTCTCTTATATGGAGCAGTGACTTGGAGATTGACAAAAACCACAGTCAACAGAGTACAGACCTTCATGAACAGTCACCTTAGAAGAATTTTGAAAATCCACTGGCCAGAGAAGATCAGCAACGTCAGACTCTGGGAGAGAACAGAGCAGATAACAGCAGAGAATGAAATTGGGCGAAGAAGATGGGGATGGATCGGTCACAGTCTGAGAAAGTCAGCTTCCAGTATCACTAGGCAGGCATTGTCATGGAACCCCCAGGGAAAGAGGAAAAGAGGTAGGCCGAGAAACTCCTGGCGTCGAGACCTCCAAGCAGACATCAAGAGACTGGGAACCACCTGGAGTAGAATCGAAGGAGAAGCACAGGACAGGAGTTGCTGGAGGTCTCTCGTCGACGGCCTATACCCGGGTAGGGGTGACAGGCGTAAGTAAGTAAGTAAGTAATACAGCAAAAAGTGTCGAACGGAAAACTGCTCATCACAGGCAAAACACCATGGACGCTCATCCTGTTTAAGTAAGTAAGAGTGCGTAACATACGTGTGCCCGATGTGGAGCCGAGTAAGGACAGTCTCCTCACGGCAGCTGCCACAGCGGAAAGGTAGGCTGTCGGACACCGTAGGAAGAGCTTCATGAAGCTTGTTCCCTTCCTTTTTGTCCCACTCGGACTGCCACTAGCGGGCTATGTACGCACTAATCACAGGTTTAAAATCACTATAAACAGTGTGCACCAGCAGTGGGTGGTCTGTTCCCGCACCCTGAAGGGCCTGCAGGGCAGAAAGAGTCAGACAAAATCAGGAAGTTCCTTTCCTGAGACTGATAGGCATGCTTGAGTGCCAGCAGAATTGCCTGCAGTTCTGCACTAAATACAGAGGAATGGTCAGGGAGACGGAGCTTAAATGGGCGTCTAGGGTGGCGAGAGGACACTGCAGCCGCAGCCACTCTCCCATCCTCAGACTTGGACCCATCCGTATAAAAATGACAATAGCCAGGAAAAGTTGAAAAGAGTTCATTCAGGCTCTGTTGGTATATGGCTGGTGGAGTACAATCCTTCTTGTGGGCGGTCAAGTCCAGCAAGATGTCAGGAACTGGTAGTAGCCAGGGTGGAGCGACGTGTTGCAGAGATTCCGAAACTTTGTCCAAGTCCACTCCGGCTGCCTTCAGATGAGGTCGGACACGGAAGGAAAGTGGATGGACAGCTCCCGGATGGGCATCGCAAATCTCTGCAAACGACGGGTTAAAAATACAATCATAGGCAGGATTTTCTGGAT
Organism: Semisulcospira habei; assembly: GCA_036245525.1. Taxonomy (NCBI): domain Eukaryota; kingdom Metazoa; phylum Mollusca; class Gastropoda; family Semisulcospiridae; genus Semisulcospira; species Semisulcospira habei. Next base: position 37,349,308 of record BTPG01000005.1, read on the forward strand.
GGGCCTTCAGCTTCAGAACGTAGCTAAGCATGAGGCAGATGCAGAGGAGCCTGAGAGAAGGCTCCCCTGCCTCAGCATACAGACTAGGAACTGGAGATGTCCTGAAGGCTCCCAGACATATGCGCAGACCTTGATGGTGAATTGTGTTCAGACGCTGTAGAACAGACTCCGTATATCAACCCGCATGTGAACAGTGGGATAGGGCTCAACGTGACAAGAGCTGATTGACTAGGCCGGTACGACTAGCCTCCCGTTTAGGTATAAGTCAAGGCCAAAGTGGAGTGTTGGCACCAGTGAGCCCAAAGGGAACCTCAGCCACCAGGATCCTCTTCTCCCCCGACACGTGTCTCCAAGCACGGCAAACACTTGGGATCCAAAGGACCAAAAAGTCACGAGTATTTTTAAGGACCAATCCAACATGGTACGACCTGGGTTAGTACAGCTCCTTAAAATCTGGACCAGTGAAAAAGACTGAACAACATATCTGCTGACATCAAGTCCAAATCCTGGACAAAGATGGCACCCCTCTGCTAGCCCACTCAGTCAGGGACTGAGTAGACAACCCACCCATGCCACGTGGAGGCCGGTGCCGAGTGGGCGACAGGAATGGAGTGAGCTGGTTGCCAAGTCATCAGTGGTGCCCCAACAGTCAGCAAGACTACAGGATATAGACAGATAGAGATAGATTATGAAACAATGAGGGGGGGGGGCTCCTGCGTTTTAACCGTTCGCAGATTATCAAAGTGGGGGGTCGGGCCCTCATGCGTCGGGGGTTCTTTCTCCGGATACTCCGGTTCTTCCACCCCCCCCCACCCACCCCCTCCCCACCCCCAACACTTTGGTACCGGTTTCAGGCCACTTTACAAATTTCAAATACAAGCGAACAAAAATCTCTGTAACTTCAGTAGCTGAACTGGCCCTTCATCTGTCTTGTACTGTGTTTGTCTTAAATGGCGTAAAATCCGTGTCTGTTATATGAGTGTGCGTGTTGGGTTTCAGTTCGCGGCGTTTTGAGTCGATTTGCCCCAAAATTGAGAAAAAGCGCCTATATAATAACGGTATTATTATTATTATTATTATGCATCTAAGAGCTAGAAGAGCAAGGAATCTTTTGAGGAAAAACCTGCTTGGAAGGATCCACATGGCAGCATGTTTTAGGTGTGGATCCAGTGAAAGCTTCTTCAGAAGATATGAACAGGAGGCTTCATAGTACCTCCTGACAGAATCATAGAACTCATTGATTCTGTATGATTTTAAGTAGTATTTGTCAGGGTGATCAAGCAGCTCTCTAGCGTGACAGCGTTTCTTTGATTTCATCGGTAGCGGCATTTTTTTTAAATGGCCGATGTAATACTATTTACCAAAAACTGGAAGAAGCAGCTTGTCTTTAAACAGAAATGTACCAAAAAAAACAACCCAACAGATTTGCCGAATTTCATACTTTTGTCGTATTCGGCATACTGGCGTACTTGCCGATAACAATTGTAAAATTACGCCCAAAAATCGTAGGGTAGACAGGTCTGCATTGTATGCAGTAACACTCAAAAAAAAAGATTGTTAAACTCGACAAGCCAGTATTCATTGGTATGGCAATACTTGAGTTATCAAAACTATTGATGCTTGAATTTTACTATGATTACTTTAAACCAAAGTATCCTGAGTGCGGACTGTTATACGCTGACACTGACTCTATGATCACCGACGTGCCTACTGAAGACTTTTATGAAGACATGAAAACAGAGTTGCATATGTATGACACATCTGATTATCCTAAAGATCACCCGTTGTACAGCACACAAAACAAGAAAGTGCCTGGGAAATTTAAAGATGAACTGAATGGAGTGCCTATTGTTGAGTACGTTGGACTGAGATCAAAAATGTATTCTATATTGCACCAGAAAGGCAGTCAGTCTAAAGCCAAAAGAATTTTTTTTAAAAAACAGCGATAAAAAATAAAGACATTCGTCATGAACATTACAAGCAAGCATTAGATGGCGAACTAATGACGGATTATCGAAACAAGACACTGAGGTCAAACAGACACAATCTTGAAATGATCCAAACACATAAAAAGTCACTTGCAGTAGGGGACACAAAATGAGTGTTTCACACTAAGGAGAAGGCTTATGGCCATTATGCGCTTAAGTTATCTGAAGAAATAGCTGATGAACTGGTTGATGAATAATTGATGAATTAGTTGATGAAATGGTTAAAAATGAGAAACAGTGTCTGGGGAAATAATCTGTAATTCTTCTCTGACAAACGCCCTCTGTGGTGCAGGCTCATATAGATAATAAATTGAGGCGTTAGAGCCAGTGACTATTTTTTTTATATTGTGAACAGACGTGGACCAAATCGGATCAGTTGCGCTGCGTCCGACGTCATTTTCAGCGTCACCAGGTTGATACAGATATCTAACCTGTTTTGTAAACAAGCTTGCATCAGGCGGTGTTGTTTTTAGCCCTGTCCCTGGCCCTGACAGTATTGTTTTTAATTTAATAGCTTTGGTGGGTTTTGGATATCCCTCGTTATTCATTGCTTTTATCACAGATGGTAATCTCTGAACCCACTCAGTGTTATGTGCGTCATGCATGAGTTCCTTAGAATACTGATAACTGAAAAGTCTCTCCGATAATTGCTTGTTTTCAACAATTGCCTGTGATCTGTGCAAACCTGGTATGCCTCACCGCACTAGCACTCCATGCTTTGCAAATAATTGATTAACAGCGCCTTTGAATTCACTTCCATCATCGACTTGCACAAGCCTAGGGAATTTTTAAAAACCACGACTATATATTTTTGTTAACGCAGTGGCTACTGTGGTAGCATTCTTGTCAGTTATGGGTTCAGCGTCCTTGTACCTTGAAGCAATGTCCACAACAGTCAGTGCATACTTGTATTGTTTCTTTCTTATTGTATCATGTGGTAAAAACAAAAGATCCATTTGATGGGTGTCATTAGTGGTAGTATTTTCAAAAGGAGGTCTTGTTATTTTTCGGGGGGCAGGTAAATATATTTGCCAAATTGCTTGTTTTTTGAGCCACTGTTTTATTTGTTTGAGTGTAACATCCCCGCCCACAGCGGCATGTAATTTCTTTATTGCAGTATTCTCTTTCCAGTAGCCAATAGGGGAGTAATATATTTTTGATAGCTTAGCCCCGATTTCTGTCATTTCTTCTAGAAATAAAACTCCTGTAAAATAAACAAATGTCATTTCTACTAGAACAAATATTATTTATCCATTTTTTTGTTCTGGGTTTGGCTGGTAGTAGTCGCTAAGTTTTGGTTGTGGGATGGTCATGTCTTCGCCAGTAACAAGAAAATATTCTTTGATTGTGTCATCGACATTAGAAAATGTAAGCTGTGCGTGACCTTCAAGCCTGAGTTTTTCATTGATGAAATCAAGTTTCTCAATTCTTTGCTTTTCATAATCCTGCTGGGCTTGTGCAAGTTTTTCAGACACCTCATTGTGATGCTTCAATTCTTCTGCAGATTCCTCTCTACCATTTTTGAAAAGAGATAGTTTGATCCACTAAAAGCAAGTGCGTTAACAACGGCCCTGCCAATCATAATAGCTATAGTTGCCATATTTTTTCTTTACATAGAAACATTTTCTGGAATAATTCCTTGCTTGACGAGAAAGTCTTTTGTAGCAATTGACGCTGTAACAACTACAATTACCTTAGCACTGTCTTCAAAGTTTAATCTACTCTGGTGTGCCAATTTCATTTTGAGTAGACTTTTTCCTAACATAGAGTAAGCAACAGCTAGTCTGCTTATTACGGCAGAGTGATAGACAAGGTTCATTAAGTTTTTTGTTTCGCTCATTTTCTAATGCAATAAAAATTAAAATAAAAAATTTATTCACTGCATAAGAAATGGGTCCATGGCTTTGGATGTTGCTGGTAATGTGGCGACTTCTGGTTTTGTTTTTGGATTGTCTGATTTTTGGGACACTGTTCGAGTCTGCGGTTTGTATTTTTTGTATAATTGGTAACCTACGTAACCAAATCCGACAACAAATCCAGCAACTATATATTTTGTTATTTCAGGTTAGACTCAGTTGTTTATCTCTCACTTTGTTGATGGGGTGAGGGTATTGGTCATGACGGTAGTGACACCAGTGCTGGGACTGGTGCTGTTGGTGGCCGTTAGTTAGTTATTTGGGTTTAACGCCGAGCAGGCAACTAAGGCCATCTCACGGCGGGAAGGGTAAAAATCTGGTCAGCCAGACTAAAAGAAAGGTCTTAAGACATGATGTAAATATACCTTAAAAAATATGTCAGGCTAAAATGTCGCACAGGTCTTTAAAGAAAACGTCGGAAGACTCTCAAAAAGGTCAAAATAATAGAAACATCATAATCTATAAACGCTCAAATCTTATTAAAAATATGGCACTCTCTCAGAAAACTGAAGATCTTGTCTGGGGGCACATCCCGGAACAAAACCTTCAAGGAGTCTGCCGTGAAATGTTTATACCTTGTGTCGATTAGATCAGCACAAGACAACAAAAAGTGTTGAACAGAGTACTGCTCGTCGCAGGCATAACACCATGGACGCTCCTCCTGTTTAAGTAAATAAGAGTGCCTAACATACGTGTGGCCGATGTGGAGCCGAGCCAGGACAGTCTTCTCACGGCGGCTGCCGCAGCGATAAGGTAGACCGTCGGACAACTTAGGAAGGGCTTCATGCAGCTTGTTAGCTTCCTCTTTGTCCCACCCGGACTGCCACTCACGGGCTATGTAAGCACTAGCCACATGTCTAAAATCACTATAAACAGTCTGTGTGTCAGGGACAGGGTCATTGCGGGCATCGTTGGCAGCAGAATCTGCGATCCTGTTGCCTTCGATGCCCACATGCCCTGGCACCCAAATAAAAATATCATAATATTCCTTCATCAAGTCCGCGTGGAGCTCTCTGATCTGCACCAGCAGTGGGTGGTCATTTCCCGTGCCCTGAAGGGCCTGCAGGGCAGAAAGAGAGTCAGACAGAATCAGGAAGTTCCTTTCTCTAGATCGATAAGCATGCCTGAGTGCCAGCAGAACCGCCTGCAGTTCCGCACTAAATACAGATGAGTGGTCTGGGAGGCAGTGCTTAAATGGGCATCTAGGATGGCGAGAGGACACTGCGGCCGCAGCCACTCTCCCATCCTCAGACTTTGACCCATCGGTATAGATGCGACAATAGCCAGGAAAAATTGAATGCAGTTCATTGAGGCTCTGTTGGTATATGGCTGGTGGAGTAGAGTCTTTCTTGTGGGCAGTCAAGTCCAGCAAGATGTCAGGAACTGGTAAGAGCCAAGGTGGAGTGATGTGTTGCAGGGATTCCGAAACTCTGTCCAGGTCCAATCTGGTCGCCTGCAGATGAGGTCGGACACGGAAAGAAAGTGGACGGACAGCTCCCGGATGGGTATCGTAAATCTCTGCAAACGATGGTTTAAAAACACAATCATAGGCAGGATTGTCTGGATGGGCCTTCAGTTTCAGAACGTAGCTGAGCATGAGGCGGATGCGGCGGAGCTTGAGAGAAGGCTCCCCTGCCTCGGCATACAGACTAGGAACTGGAGACGTCCTGAAGGCCCCAAGACATATCCGCAGACTCTGATGGTGAATTGTGTTCAGACGCTGTAGCACAGACTTGGAAGCTGAGCCATACACCACAGAGCCGTAATCTAGTTTGGACCGAACAAGGGCCCGGTACAGACGAAGTAAGACAGTACGGTCCGCACCCTTGTCAGTACGACCGACGACACGAAGAATGTCGAGAGCCTTCCGACAAGAGGTTCTAAGGTAATTAATATGGTTGCGGAAGGTAAGTCTTTTGTCAAAAATGACCCCCAAAAACTTTGCCTCCTCGGCCACCTTAATTGGCACTCCAGCAATGCTCAGGCTAGGTTCTGGAAAAAATTTCGTCTGGTTAGTAAAATGCACACAAACAGTCTTGGAGGGCGAGAACTTGAATCCATTGAGAGACACCCACCGCTGGATGCGATCAACGCACAGCTGCAAGCGCCTCTCAAGGGACACAAGTCCTCGACCACGTGCGCACAAAGCAAAGTCGTCAACAAACAAAGAGCATTCAGAATCATCCTTGACGGCCTTTACAATGTTATTAATTTTAATACTAAATAAAACAGGAGATAGAATGCTGCCCTGTGGGACACCCATCTCCTGTTCAAAGGAGTCGGAGAGGGTGGAGCCCACACGGACATGGAACGACCGCTTAGTCAAAAAATTGTGAATAAAAACGGTCAGGTGCCCTTAAACCCTTTGAACCCTGAGTAAATAAGAAGTCTATATACCCTTCAACCCTGACTTTATTTCAGAAATTTCTGTTCAAAATGGGTGTGTACAGTAAAATATTTGTAAATAATACTTTACAACAGATATCCCCATAAAGGTATATATGTACAGATTTGCCATTGGATGGACTACCGTTTTATGGATTTGACCACACTGTGTCACATGTGTCATAATGCCTGGTGACAAAAATAGTGACAGGTGACAATAAACTTTTTTAAAAAGTCTTTCGTGCATGACAGGTCACTGGTACTTAACATGCATCACTAAATAGGGTGTCTGTTAGTGTGACACATAAGTGTCCATGCATTTCAAGCATGCCGATACAACATAAGGCCCCTACTTTGTTGACCAGATGTCAATGTTTACACCTGCCACTGATAAGGTATATCCACGGTCTATACAACATGTAATACTTACTTACGCCTGTCACTCCTACCCGGGTATAGGCCGTCAACGAGAGACCTCCAGCAACTCCTGTCCTGTGCTTCTCCTTCGATTCTACTCCAGGTGGTTCCCAGTCTCTTGATGTCTGCTTGGAGGTCTCGACGCTAGGAGTTTCTCGGCCTACCTCTTTTCCTCTTTCCCTGGGGGTTCCATGACAATGCCTGCCTAGTGATACTGGAAGCTGGCTTTCTCAGACTGTGACCGATCCATCCCCATCTTCTTCGCCCAATTTCATTCTCTGCTGTTATCTGCTTTGTTCTCTCCCAGAGTCTGACGTTGCTTTTCTTCTCTGGCCAGTGGATTTTCAAAATTCTTCTAAGGCAACTGTTCATGAAGGTAACATGTAATAAGCGGCGTCGAATGATGATCAGTGTGTCTGTGTTGTGTCTCGTACACGATTGGATGGAAGTACCAGTGTTGTAAAGACTATACACCTACTACACATGTCGACCAATGTGTGTCGTTGGTGTCCACAGACTTACCTACAGGTGCACCAAGGTGTGGCATCAAAAAAACAGAATATCAATTACAACCTCAGTCCGAATTCAGCATTAGAATCAAGTTGAAGTCATTGCCGTTGTCAGCGACTCAAACGGCGATCGCTCCAGCTGACACTGCCAACACGTGGTTATGCTGCCTCGTGGTAGGTATGCACACATGTCCCTATGACATCAAAGCTATCTGCTTTTGAAACCATGTCTCCAAACACAAAATTGTATCACTCCGAATATCTACACATCCACTCGCCATTCTGACCGTAATTCCCACGCTAGCGCCGAAAAACTGACCGCATACCACAGACGAACGTACGTGCCGTGTACCGAGTATAAACAGGATGTGTCAGTGCAAAGGGCGAGGTCACCACACGCTCAGCGAGGCTCGCGCGTCACTGGGCGCGCGATACGAAACACCTGACACCGCTGTAGTGGTTTGTCGGGTTCAACGGTATACGAGGCCGCAACAGCTACAGCGGTTTGCCGGGTTCAAAGGGTTAAAACCCATGTCCAACAAGTCAGACATTATGCCATACTTCCAGGTAGTGTCATACGCCTTCTCAAGATCGAAGAAAATTGCATAGACATGCTGCTTGTTGACAAAAGAATCTCGAATAAATGATTCAAAGCAGACTAAATGGTCAGTTGTACTACGGAAGCGCCGGAAACCGCACTGGAGGTCTGTGAGGAGACCCTGTGACTCAAGATGCCACACCAGGCGGGCGTTGACCAGGCGCTCCATAGTTTTACATAAACATGATGTCAAAGCGATAGGCCGGTAGTTGCCCGGGTCGGAAGGATCCTTACCCGGCTTGGGGATCGGTACAACCACAGCCTGGCGCCAAGACGGCGGAAAATGACCAGTTCTCCAGATATGGTTAAAGGCCTTGAGAAGTACAAGGAGTGACCTCTCAGGCAGATGCGTTAGGAATTGATAGTGGATGGTATCTAGGCCAGCAGCAGAGTCATTACATTTCTGCAAAGCTTGCTGCAAATCTGATAATGTAAACGCGACATTATAGTCTTCTGAGTTATCGGACTTAAAATCACAAATACGAGACTCTCGCTTCTCCTTCTCTCTCTGGAAGAAAGGTGAATAATGCTCCGTTGAAGAATTATGGGCAATGGTGGAGGCAAGCAAATTGGCCACAGCTTTTTTATCTGTAACCAAACTGGCACCATCTCTAAGATGGCCAACAGAAGCCCCTAATTCTCCGAACAGCCTTCCATACTTTCTGGGACGGAGTCTGAGAAGTTAAAGATGAGACGAAGCGTCTCCAGGAAGCACGGCGTTCACGTTTAAAAATGTAACGGGCTTTCGCCCTCTGTGTTTTAAAGGTTAAAATATTCACTTGCGACGGATTACGGAAAGCACGTTGCTGAGCAGATTTGCGCGCTATTTGGGCCTTGCGGCACTCTTCGTTGAACCATGGTACTCTCGGCTTTCGTGGGACTGATACGGAAGTTTTAGGGATGGTTTCACCCGCTACGTCCAACAAAATAGTAGTAAAAGAAGAAATAGGTTCTTCAGATGACATGACCACCTCCTCTGTAATACGAGACTGACAGAGGGAGGCGAACAGAGGCCAGTTAGCTTTCTTAAGATTCCAGCGCCTCACCGGCGGATCCTCCTCACAGGTGACCGATGACAGGACTACTGGGAAGTGGTTACTACCACACAGGTCATCATGAACCTTCCAGTCAAAGTCCAGCATGAGAGAAGGATCACACACAGTGAGGTCTAGAACAGAACTAGATCCTGAACCTGGGTTAGAGTATGTAGGTGAACCATCGTTAAAGACACATAGGTTAAGTTGAGAAAAAACATCTTCTAACATCTGACCTCTGCCATCATAGTGGTCACTACTCCAAAGGTGAGCGTGACCGTTAAAATCCCCCATGAGAATAAAGGGAGGGGGCAGTTGATCAACTAAATTAAAAAAATCATTACTACAGACCCGCAGGGATGGTGGCAGGTAAATACTGCATATGGTATGGTCTTCTTCAAGGTAACCCGAGCTGCGACAGCCTGAAGACAGGTGTCGATGCTAACGGGGCTACATAAAATTTGGCTACTAATGAGAAGAGCCACTCCACCCGAGCGCCTCTCCGAATCAGAGCCTTTATGTATAACATTAAAACCATTAAAGGACACAGGGTCAGAAGTCTTCAGGTAAGACTCCTGAAGAGATATTACTGAGGGGTTATAGCACTTGACTAAAAGACGTAATTCCTCAAAGTTAGATTGAAAACCACGACAATTCCACTGAAGCAGAGAGTCCATGATTATGTCTTATCTGGGGGTGCGGAGTTTTTCCCCCCTTTTTCCTTTGCCTTGGAAGGAGTCGGAGAAACAGAGGGGGGCCGGCTCCCGGGCCTCCTCTGGTTCTTAGGAGATGAAGAGGGTGGAGCTGCCGCAGCATCGGCAACTTCCACTCCCTCCATCTGCTCCTCCAATGCAGCATATTTGTTTTGAAGGGGGACATCAGTGTTCCCCTTCTGGGCCCATGCGCACGGCGGTCCCATAGATTTCTTAGACTTCTGGTCCTGGGCAGCGGTCCTGCCGCTAGAGTTAGCAGCCTTAGAAGGCTGACCAGAGCCAGAAACCTTTGGTGTTGACAAACTAGCAGGTTTGGGTGGGGGCTGAGGCTTAGGGGCAGCAGAAGGCGGTGCCACCGGGCCGGTAGCGTCCGCCCTCTGCGTTCCCTGGCTCCTCGTCACCACCGGAGGAGGGTTACTCTCCAGGGGTGAGAGGATCTGAGGCTCCGCCCCCAACCAAGAAGTTGGGGTTTGACAAGAGAAGTCTTTGGTGGGGCGCTTGCCTGCCACCGCAGCACTGAAAGTATACACAAAGTTATTTGAGTTTGGTGCAGCTGAGTGCACCAGGACCGTCAACCAGTTTTTTTGCGTCCGCAAAGGACAGCCCCTTCTCCACACGCACCTGCTGAATCCTTCACTCGGAGATCCAACGAAGGCACTTCTTGTCCGAAGCCATATGCGCCCCCTGGCAATTCACACACAGGGCGGATGGCTGTGCAGGACTCAGCAGAGTGTCCGGGCTTAGTGCAACGGGCGCATAGAGCCTCTGCCTGGCGGCATGTCTTCTGCCCATGGCCATACTTTTGGCACTTAAAGCACCGGAGGGGGAGAGGGACGTACTTTTTCACTTTTAGGGAGTAGTAACCTCCCCAGATGGTAGTAGGAGCTGTGGGGGTGCCAAACGTCAGGATGATGGTAGGGAGACGGATCTCCCTACCACCTCTTTTGGAAATGAAGCGCCTGACGTAGGTCACCCCCTGTGACTTAAGGTTCCGTACAAGTTCATCTTCAGACAGTTCGGCCAATGCTTGATCTTTAATCACTCCTCTAGAGGAATTCATTGTTTTGTGGGGAGTGACCTCCACTGGAGTGTCTCCGATGGAGGAGAGCCTCAGTAGCCCATTGGAGTGTGCCCGGGTACGGCACTCTACCAACAAGTCACCAGACCTGAGGCGCTGGGCCTCAGGCCTGCCAACACGGCTCCTGAGGGTCTCCCCTACCAGGAAAGGGTTGATTGATTGATTGTACATTGCTTAACGTCCCGACAGCAACAAGGCTTTCTCAGGACGTGCCTGCACTGCTTGTGAAAAAAAAAAAAACACAAAAAACCCCAGAACATTGAATGTATGTCGCCAGCCGGTCAAATAAAAGGGTGCAGCTTTGAAACAGGCTTCTCTTTAACTTTGCTGTGGATAATGAGAAAGCGAGGCCAAGCGGCCGACGCCTGAGGTGTCGCTTCCTCACAGTCAGAGTCACTATCATTCTCAATGACAATGTCGGCGGCTATGTGCCGCTTTGGTGCTAGTTTTGGTTTTTTGAAATTTTTCATATTATAGTATGATAGATATTCATCCCCCGGGGGTCCCCGCCCGCCACCGAGCCCAACAAGGGAAAGTGCAATTGTCGGCGGGTCTCCAGCCAACGCACAATGGAAACTGCCCGAAAGATATACTCAAGGGGGTAAGCCCGATTGAACCGTTTGAGCCACCGCCTTCTATCACACTGTTGAATACAGGGGAATACTGGCGTAAAGCACCTAATCAACATCAGAGGCTATAGCATGGTGCTCCGTATAACAACCCGCATGTCAACAGGGGGATAGGGCTCGACGTGACAAGAGCCGATTGACTAGGCCGGTACGACTAGCCTCCCGTTTAGGCAGAAGTCAAGGCCAAAGTGGAGTGTTTCAGCCACCAGGATCCTCTTCTCCCCCGACACGGGTCTCCAAGCACGGCAAACACTTGGGATCCAAAGGACCAAAAGCTCACGCGTATTTTTAAGGACCAATCCAACATGGTAAGACCTGGGTAAGCACAGCTCCTTAAAAACCGGACCAGTGAAAAAGACTGAACAACATATCTGCTGACATCAAGTCCTAATCCTGGACAAAGATGGCACCCGTCTGCTAGCCCACTCGGTCAGGGACCGAGTGGACTACCCACCCACGCCACGTGGAGGCCGGTGCCGGGTAGGCCTGTTGGTGGCCGTGATGGTGGGTCAGTTACATGAGACTTTTCTGTTAATGCTTACTTACTTACTTACGCCTGTCACCCCTACCCGGGTATAGGCCGTCGACGAGAGACCTCCAGCAACTCCTGTCCTGTGCTTCTCCTTCGATTCTACTCCAGGTGGTTCCCAGTCTCTTGATGTCTGCTTGGAGGTCTCGACGCCAGGAGTTTCTCGGCCTACCTCTTTTCCTCTTTCCCTGGGGGTTCCATGACAATGCCTGCCTAGTGATACTGGAAGCTGGCTTTCTCAGACTGTGACCGATCCATCCCCATCTTCTTCGCCCAATTTCATTCTCTGCTGTTATCTGCTCTGTTCTCTCCCAGAGTCTGACGTTGCTGATCTTTTCTGGCCAGTGGATTTTCAAAATTCTTCTAAGGCAACTGTTCATGAAGGTCTGTACTCTGTTGACTGTGGTTTTTGTCAATCTCCAAGTCTCTGCTCCATATAAGAGAACTGCTTTTACATTGGAGTTCTGTTAATGCCTGAAGCTGTAATTTTTTTTTTTTTTTTTTTTTTTTTTTTTTTTTTTTTTTTTTTTGTTGCTGGTTATACTCAGCTAATCTTTTTCCAGCCTCTACTCTGCCTGGACTTTTAGCCTTAGTCACCGTTTGAACCTGCGTCAAGACAGGACTCGGTTGTGGAGTCATCTGGGTCTCGTGCATTTTCTTCTGCTTTAAAATTTATTTTAGAAAAATCAATATGACTCCCAGTAACAAGCAAGGTTACCACAGGTGCAAGATAATTGCCAAACTTGTAAAACATGAGGCATGCTAATTTACCAATAGAAATTGAAACTATGGGATTGTTTCCTAGATCATGTGATAAGGTGTCACCATCTACAGGTAGGAAGTGACTCACAGCTTTTGTATATAGGCAGACAAGAGATCGACTCAAATCACGGGTCATTACTGAACTAATGTGATTTTCATATTTAGAATGTAGTTTGATTAGCTCATCAGTGGTGAGTGATTCTATATCTTCTGTCATGTATTGTTTACCGAGAAAAGCTTTTGATTTTCCAGAAACAACTACAGAGAGAAGGCGCTGTTTTTTAGAGTCTAAGTCTTTGTTCTCTACTGCACACAGGTATCACTTAGAAGAAGTAATTCATCTTGATTCATTTTAAAATGTAATATAATAATTTTGATGTTATAATTAATATAACTGTAAATGTTGATTGATTAACTAGCCTTTGTTTAAAGAAGTCAATGACAGCATTAATTATTTAGGTGGGGTGGGGATCTGCCTTAATAATCACGGGTTGACAGCTGATCAAAAAATGTAGCTTGAATTATTTCTGGAATGGAACTAATAAAAGCTAGACAATCAAAGCATTGGCGGCAATTGGTTGAGTGGGTAAGTCTAATTACAGAGCTAATCAAATTAATCTTTTGTTATTAAATGGGTGCTCTGCGGACCACACATGTTCTATCTCTTGCTACAGGGGTGCTGCACATAACAATTGTAACTTGTTATTAAAAATAGATTCTAAGACATACATGTTACCAATCTTTTTCCACAATCTCAAAGGATATGATTCACACATTACCATGCGGGGAAGTGGCGCAGTGGTTAAGGCGTCTGCCTCCAATGCCAAAGGTGCGAGGTTCGATACCGGGTTCCGGCGTTGGATTTTTCTCCTCTAGTGTCACCGTCTGGGCAGTGGGCAGATGTTCACATCTGCACGGGACATAGACGACCCCGGCCCCCACGAGTCCCCTGCTGCCTTGCAGGCCTGGCCGCTTGGCTGCGGAAAGGCTAAGGGAGGAAACCCCTGACATCAAAGCCCCCGTGTCTCCGGGGAAGGCTTTTGAGCCAGAGACTAAGACAAGGACAGTCTGATATAAAACCTACGACCCGAGGACCTCGATGCCACCGTCCCAGCTTGCTAGGCCATGGCAAACGAACCAAGGGTTTAAAGGGTGGGGCCAGTACTGCGCACACTGCACTCCACCAAAAAGCTCCACGGCGCAGGCTTTAGGAAACGCCCACGGACTATGACACTGAACTTTCCAAGTCCTGTAGCGATGGGCAAGGGGCAAAACGGCAGGTGAAAGGTGTCACTGGAAGCCGCAGTCTCAAACCTGCATGCAGGCGGTTCAGGATATTGGTCGCCTGATGTTGACCTGGGGATGACAACGTCACTCGGCACACCCTGAACGACCAAGCAGCCTTCTCTAGGGACAGCACTGCTTGCTCCACACGGAGAGGGGCCTAGAAAAGGTGGCCTAACCAAAGCTCATCCCCTCGTAACCCCAGTTGGCTAGCCGCGGTCAACGGGCATCTTCTCATGCGGTCAGAAAACAAGAAAAAACAATGGATCCACTCTCATGACGACCACGACCGGACTCAACGTAGCATGCTGGAACATCCGAACCATGCTCGACACAGCAGACAGCGGACGCCCTGAACGTCGCTCCGCCCTCATTGCCCATGAATTGCGGAGGTTAAACATCGACATCGCCGCGCTCAGCGAAGTACGCCTTCCGGAGGAAGGCAGCCTCCAAGAACTTGGCGCTGGCTACACCCTCTACTGGTCAGGCAGGCCTGCATCAGAAAGACGGCTCTCAGGCGTGGGCTTCATGGTGAAGACCCCCATTGCGACTAAGTTGGAAAACCTACCAACGGGTCACTCCGACCGCATCATGTCCATGCGCCTCCCACTGAGACACGAGCAATACGTCACCCTTCTCAGTGTGTACTCCCCAACCCTCCTGGCAGAGCCTGCAGAAAAAGACAAGTTCTACTCTGACCTGCGCAGCCTCCTGCATAGCACCCCTGCAGACGACAAAGTCATCATCCTTGGCGACTTCAACGCCAGAGTGGGCCAAGACTCTGAAGCCTGGAAAGGAGTCCTCGGCAAGCATGGCGTTGGGAACTGCAATGACAATGGTCGCCTACTGTTGGAGCTCTGTGCAGAGCAGCAACTTGTCATCACCAACACTACTTTCCAGCAAAAGGACAGTTGAAAGACCACCTGGATGCATCCTCGCTCCAAGCACTGGCACCTTATCGACTATGTCCTAGTGCGTCAGAGGGACCGCAGTGACGTCCTCCTCACCAGAGTGATGCCCAGCGCAGAGTGCCACACTGACCACCGCCTTGTTCGCTGCAAACTCAGGCTCCGCCTCAAGCTGAAACCCAAGAAAGGGGGCCCTCCCAAGAAAAAGCTTGATGTTGCCAGCCTTCAGCGTGACGACAAGAAAGCTGCCCTTCAGGCCGATTTACAGCGCATGCTCAAAGACACAGTTGATCCAGCAGATTCCTCCCCTGAAACACTCTGGGAACAACTGAAAACTGCTATTGTAAAATCCTCTGTGAAAGTCTTGGGCTTTGCTAGAAAGAGGAACAAAGACTGGTTTGACGAAAACGACGTAGAGATCCAGGAACTTCTAGCAAAAAAAAGAGCCGCCCACCAGGCCCACCTAGCCCAGCCTTCCTGCCCTGTGAAGAAGTCTGCCTTCCGCCTCATCTGCAGCAGACTCCAGCTCAAGCTTAGAAAGCTCCAGAACGAGTGGTGGTCCAGACTCGCACAGAGGACCCAGCTCTGCGCTGACAACGGTGACTACAGGGGCTTCTACGAAGCACTGAAAGCAGTGTATGGCCCTAGGCACCTGGTACAAAGTCCCCTGCGAAGCGCTGATGGACAGGCACTCCTCACAGATAATACCTCCATCTTGAACCGCTGGTCGGAGTACTTTCAGGACCTCTTCGGCGCTGAACGCACTGTTCAAGAAACAGTCATCCTCCAAATCCCACGCCTTCCACTAAAGGTTGAATTGGACGAACCGCCCACCGCCGAAGAGACCCTCACAGCCATCCACCAGCTCAAGAGTGGCAAAGCAGCAGGCATTGACGGAATCCCGCCAGAGATCTGGAAACATGGAGGCCCAGCACTGCACAACAAGCTCCACGACCTCTTTCTCTGCTGCTGGGAAAAAGGAACACTACCAAAGGATCTCCGTGATGCAGTCATCATCACCCTGTACAAGAACAAAGGAGAGAAGTCTGCCTGCTCTAATTATCGTGGAATTACCCTGCTGTCCATTGCCGGGAAAATTCTCGCAAGGTTGCTCCTGAATCGGCTGGTACCTGCCATCGCTGAATACCACCTCCCAGAGGGCCAGTGTGGCTTCAGAGCCAACAGGAGTACCACCGACATGGTCTTTGTGCTGAGACAGCTTCAGGAGAAGTGCCGCGAGCAGAACAAAGGGCTGTACGTAACGTTTGTCGACCTAACAAAAGCGTTTGACACTGTGAGCAGGCAAGGTATGTGGCAGATCCTGGAGCGACTAGGTTGTCCCCCAAAGTTCCTCAACATGATCGTCCAGCTCCACGAGGACCAGCAAGGCCAGGTCAGACTAAACAGTGACCTCTCAGAACCATTCCCCATTCGCAACGGCGTGAAGCAAGGCTGCGTGCTGGAACCGACCCTCTTCACCATCTTCTTCAGCATGATGTTGAAGCAGGCCACAGTGGACCTCGACGATGACGACGCAGTGTACATCAGGTATCGTCTTGATGGCAGCCTGTTCAACCTCAGACGACTGCAGGCCCACACGAAAACCCTAGACCAACTGATTCGTGAGCTGCTCTTCGCTGATGACGCTGCCCTCGTTGCACACACAGAGAGAGCCTTGCAGCGCATTACGTCCTGCTTCGCAGATGCTGCCCAGCTCTTTGGACTTGAGGTCAGTCTGAAAAAGACAGAGGTCCTTCATCAGCCGGCACCCAAGGAAGAGCATCGCCCTCCCCACATCACCATCGGCGAGTCCGAACTGAAGTCTGTACACCAGTTTACCTACCTTGGCTGCATCATCACGTCAGACGCCAAGCTGGACAAGGAGCTGGACAACAGGCTGGCAAAAGCGAACAGTGCTTTCGGACGACTATTCAAGCGGGTGTGGCACAATCAACAGCTGAAAAAAGGCACCAAGATCAGCGTGTACAGAGCTGTCGTCCTTACCACCCTGCTGTACGGTTCCGAGTCCTGGGCCCTCTACCGCAGCCAACTACGACTCCTCGAACGCTTTCACCAGCGCTGCCTGCGTACCATCCTCAGCATTCACTGGAGTGACTATGTCACCAACGTCGAGGTCCTTGAACAGGCAGAAACTGTGAGCATCGAGGCTTTGCTGCTGCGGACACAGCTTCGCTGGGCAGGGCACGTCTCCAGGATGGAGGATCATCGCCTACCCAAGATCACTCTGTTCGGCGAGCTCGCCACTGGACACCGAGACAGAGGGGCACCAAAGAAGAGATACAAAGACGGTCTCAAGAAGTCGCTTAGTGCCTGCCAAATCGACCACCGCCAGTGGTCTTCGCTTGCTGCGGACCGTGACACCTGGCGCTCCACCATTCACAAGGCAGCCATCTCCTTTGAGGACTCTCGCAGAGCTAACCTTAAGGACAAGCGGCTTAGAAGAAAAAACAGAGTTGTCATAACTCAGAACCCTGACCAGACCTTCCCCTGCAGCCACTGCGGTCGAACCTGCCTGTCCCGGATTGGCCTCCGCAGCCACGAAAATGCCTGCAGACGACGTGGGCAAGCCCTATAGAATCTTCGTTCGCGAAGTCAAGCCAAGAGAGAGACCATGCGTGTTGTAGATGAGTCTTACAAAAACATTAGTTGTATTGCGTAGACAACTGAAAAATATCTGACTTTTAGATTGGACAAGAAATTAGTGTTTTATGACTCCATGAAACATTTGTCTTTAGGGCTTCCTAGTCTGGCAGACGGTCTGAGTTTCCAATAACAAGAAAATATTTTGAGCCAGAGTTAAATATTAAAAAAAGGTGTCTACCCCTACGAGTACATTAGTGACTGGGTTGTGTTTGAGAAAAGGAGTCTGCCTCCAAAAGAAAAATGTTATTGTACGTTAAATGGAAAAGGTATTTCTGACTCTGAATATTAACACGCGCTTGATGCATGGGGTAAACTAAAGTGTCAAACGGTTGGTGACTATCATAATCAGTACTTAAAAGCCGACGTTTGCTTGCTAGCAGACGTATTTGAAAGTTACCGTGAAAAGGGTTTGTTACACTACAGTCTTGACCCGGCTGGCTACATAACTAGTCCTGGCATGACATGGGATGCATTTTTGAAATCCAGTAAGATATCTATAGACCTGATGTCTGATCGCACGATGGGTGAAATGGTGGAACGTGGATTGAGAGGAGGCATTAGTATAGCCGCAAACAACTATGCCAAAGCCAATAACAAATATCTTGACGACCTTGACTTTGACCCCTCAAGGTCAAGGTCATTCATTACATATGTGGACATGAACAATTTGTACAGATTCGCGATGTGTGAGTTATTGCCCTTGAAAAACTTTTGTCTGCATGATTTGACACAGTATGACATAACAGACTCTGGGTTAACAAACTATATTATGAATCATAACCGGAATGATGGGAAGGGTTGGATCTTTGAAGTCGACCTAGAGTACCCACACCATCTACACGATTACCATAATGATTATCCATTCACTGTTGAGAAAATGAGCACGATGGGGGGAAAAGAAGACACTGAACTTGCGCCAAATGTGAATGACAAATTCAATTACGTTTGTCACTATCGCTTACTGCAGTTTTACATCAGACATGGGTTAATACTAAAGAAAGTTCACAGAGGCATAAGCTTTGATCAGTGTGCTTTCATGAAAGATTACATAATGAAGAACACAACCCTGCGTGAAAGAGATGGCAACACTGCATTTGACAAAGACTTCTTTAAGCTTATGAACAATGCCTGTTTTGGAAAGACGATGGAAAATCCTCATCACCGCAAAGATGTAAGACTGGTCACAACTGAATCAGGTGCAATTAAGCTTACAGGCAAGCCACAGTACACAGGGTATAAAGAGTTTCATCCGTCGTCGTACGCAGTGTCACTCAAAAAAAAGATTGTCAAACTGGACAAGCCAGTATTCATTGGTATGGCAATTCTTGAGTTATCAAAACTGTTGATGCTTGAATTTTATTATGATTACTTCAAACCGAACCTCGCGCTGGGACCATATGGCGTTGAGGCGCGTAACCTGGGTGGTGGATAGGGGGTCCCTCGTGAGAGGGGTGCACCGAATGAAATAAGGTGCCGTGAACCAACATGGTCTAAGGGAAGGTGACCCCGACAGAAAACCCCTGGTCCTCCTAGTAAGGGGGTTGGGCGTGGGGGTAGCTTCCCCACCCTGCAAAAAAGGAAATAGCTACAAAAACGCCGACGAAAAGACTAACAGTAATTCCTTTCCTGGAGGAGAAAGGTTCTTCTACCAGAAGACTTATGACGTCCTGTGGTGAAAGCCGGAAGTCTTCGGAAGCCACAGGACCGAGCTGCCTCTCTCTATCCAGGGATACAACCATGGGCACATGGAACGTCAAGACCATGTACCAGAGCGGCAAGGCCGCCCAGATAGCAGCGGAAATGCAAAAGTACAACCTTACCTTTCCCTGCTAGGTATCAGTGAAGCCAGATGGACGCAGTCTGGCCAGAAAAGGCTGTTAAGTGGGGAGATGATTCTGTATTCAGGTCATGAAGAGGAGAATGCCCCCCATACAGAAGGTGTAACATTCATGCTGTCACCAGTGGCACAGAGAGCGCTGATGGGCTAGGAACCTCTTGGGCCAAGAATTATCACAGCAGCCTTTAAAACCAAGAAAAAGCTCAAGCTGAACGTCATCCAGTGTTATGCGCCCACTAATGACAGTGACGAGGAAGAGAAACAAGAGTTCTACGACCGACTCCAGAGTGCCTTGGACAAATGTGCGGAGCGGGACATCACCATCGTCATGGGCGATTTTAATGCCAAAATAGGGGAGGACAACACCGGATACGAAGAGGTGATGGGGAGACAGGGACTAGGCTCAGAGATGAGTGAGAACGGGGAGAGGTTTGTAGACTTTTGTGCTCTAAACCGACTTGTCATTGGAAGCAGCATCTTCCCACACAGAAGAATACACAAAGCAACTTGGGTCTCACCTGACCATACAACAGAGAACCAAATAGACCATATCTGCATTAGCAAGAAATTTAGAAGATCCCTTCAAGATGTTCGAGTGAGGAGGGGAGCAGATGTCGCCTCTGACCACCATCTGCTTACCTTAAGAATGAAGCTCAAGCTAAAGAAAAGCCGCACAGAGACAACAAGAAGACAGCGCTATAATGTAGGCCTCCTGAGAGAAACTGGAGTTAGAGAAGAGTTCAAACTGGTGCTGTCCAACCGGTTTCAAGCGCTACAGGAGCTAGTAAATGAAGAGGAGGCGGTCACCACAGAGCAGCAGTGGAAGGCAGTTAGAGAGGCGCTGAACTCAACCTGCAAAGACACTGTAGGGTTCAGGAAACACCATCACAAGGACTGGCTGTCGGCACAGACCTTGAAGAAGATAGAAGTGAGGAAGCAGAAGAAAGCAGTTGTCAACAACAGTCGCACGAGAGCAGCCAAAGTAAGGGCACAGGGGGAATACTCGGAAGCCAACCGCGAGGTGAAGAGGAGTATCAGGGCAGACAAGAGGGCCTACACAGACAGCCTGGCAGCAGAGGCAGAAAAGGCTGCAGGCACCGGCAACATGAAACAGCTCTACATCACCAGAAGATTGTCAGGCAAGTATGGCCATACAGAAAGACCAGTAAAAGACAAAGAAGGCAAGCCTATTGCAGACAGAGCAGACCAACTCGACAGATGGGCCGGGTATTTTGAAGAGTTACTGAACAGACCTAGCCCACCCGACCCCCCAGACATCCAGCCGGCAGAGACCGACCTACCCATCAGCTGTGACAGACCCAGCCGGGAAGAGATCAAAAGAGCAGTGGCATTTTTGAAAAACGGCAAAGCAGCAGGCCCAGATGGCATCCCAGCGGAGTCTCTGAAAGCAGACCTAGAGACAACAGTGGAGATGCTGTACCCACTGTTTGGAAAGATCTGGGAAGAGGAGGTGATGCCGGCTGACTGGAAGGAGGGGTACCTAATCAAGCTTCCCAAGAAAGGCGACCTCAGCAAGTGTTCCAACTACAGAGTGTTCCAACTACACCTTGCTGTCAGTACCAGGAAAGGTCTTCAACAGGATCATCCTGGAGAGAATGAAGATCTCTGTTGACCCCCAGCTAAGAGACCAGCAAGCAGGATTCATGAAAAACCGATCATATAGGCGGGGGCAGGTTTTGTTGTCTGTCCAGCGCTGTGATTCCCCTTGGTTTGAGTACTGACAATTCTGCCAGCGCTAGCCTCACCTATCTGGTTTGTGAGTGAAAACCGATCATGTACAGACCAGATCGCCACTCTCCGCATCATCGTGGAACAGTCTCTGGAGTGGAGCTCCCCACTGTACGTCAACTTTGTGGATTATGAGAAAGCATTTGACAGTGTGGACCGAGAGACTCTGTGGAAACTCCTACGACACTACGGTGTACCCACAAAGCTCGTCCGCCTGATCAAGAGCAGCTACGATGGCATGACATGTCGCGTGATCCACGAAGGGCAGTTCACCAGGGAGCTCCAGGTCAGAACTGGTGTCAGGCAGGGGTGTCTGCTGTCTCCGTTCCTCTTCCTACTGGCCATAGACTGGGTCATGAAGATGACCACAGAGCACAGACGAAGTGGAATACAGTGGACACTGTGGATACAGCTTGACGACCTCGATTTTGCAGACGACTTGGCATTACTGTCCCACACTCATCAACAAATGCAGGACAAGACCACGAGGCTTGCTGACATCTCGTCCCAAGTGGGCCTCACCATTCACAAACAGAAAACAAAGACAATGAGGCTGAACGCAACCAGGGAAGAACCAGTCTTGCTTGCTGGCACCCCTTTGGAGGAGGTGGAGTCCTTCACCTATCTCGGGAGCATCATAGACAAAAAAGGCGGCACTGATGCAGATGTCAGAGCACGAATCGGTAAAGCCAGAGCAGCCTTTCTCCAGTTGAAAAAAGTGTGGAGTTCCAGAGAGCTGTCACAAAACACCAAAGTCCGGATTTTCAACTCCAATGTAAAAGCAGTTCTCCTATATGGAGCAGAGACTTGGAGATTAACAAAAACCACAGTCAACAGAGTACAGACCTTCATGAACAGTTGCCTTAGAAGAATTTTGAAAATCCACTGGCCAGAGAAGATCAGCAACGTCAGACTCTGGGAGAGAACAGAGCAGATAACAGCAGAGAATGAAATTGGGCGAAGAAGATGGGGATGGATCGGTCACAGTCTGAGAAAGCCAGCTTCCAGTATCACTAGGCAGGCATTGTCATGGAACCCCCAGGGAAAGAGGAAAAGAGGTAGGCCGAGAAACTCCTGGCGTTGAGACCTCCAAGCAGACATCAAGAGACTGGGAACCACCTGGAGTAGAATCGAAGGAGAAGCACAGGACAGGAGTTGCTGGAGGTCTCTCGTCGACGGCCTATACCCGGGTAGGGGTGACAGGCGTAAGTAAGTAAGTTCAAACCGAAGTATCCTGAGGGTCGACTGCTATACACTGATACTGACTCTATGATCAGAGACGTGCCTACTGAAGACTTTTATGAAGACATGAAAACAGAGTTGCATATGTATGACACGTCTGACTATCCTAAGGAACACCCACTGTACAGCACACAAAACAAAAAAGTGCCTGGGAAGTTTAAAGAGGAACTGAATGGAGTGCCGATAGTTGAGTACGTTGGACTGAGGTCAAAAATGTATTCTATACTGCACCAGAAGGGAAGTCAGTCAAAAGTCAAAGGAATAAAAAAAAAAAAAAAAAAAAAAAAAAAAAAAAAAAAAAAACAGCAATAACAAAATAAAGAAATTCGTCATGAACATTACGAGCAAGTTTTAGATGGAAAATTAATGCCCAATTATCCAAACAAGACACTGAGATCAAACAAACACAATCTTGAAATGATCCAAACACATAAAAAGTCACTGGCAGTAGGAGACACAAAACGTGCGTTTCATAGTAAGGAAAAGGCTTATACACCTGGGCACTACAGACTCAAGTAATCTGAAGGTATTTGTGATGAACTGATTGATGAACTGATTGACAAATTGGTCAAAAGTGAGTAACAGTGTCTGGGGGAATAATCTGTAATTCTTCTCTCACAAATGCCCTCTGTGGTGCAGGTTCATATAGATAATAAATTGACGCATCAGTGCCAGGGATTATTTTTTTAATATTCTGTACAGACTTAGACCAAATGGGGTTGGTCGTTCTGCGTCTGATGTCATTCTCAGACTCGCCAGGCTGATATAAATATCTCACCTGTTTTGTAAACAAACTTGTGTCTGGTAGCAGGGGCAGTCCTGTTTTTGGCTCTGTCATTGTTTTCAATTTAATAGCATCAGCGGGTTTTAAATGTCCTTCGTTATTCATTGCTTTTATCACAGACGGTAATCTTTTTACCCACTCAGTGTTACGTGCGTCATGCATGAGTTCCTTAGTATACTGGTAACTGAAAAGTCTCTCCAATAATTGCTTGTTGAAGTTTTCTACGATTGCCTGTGATCTGTGCACACCCGGTATACCTCGCCGCACTAGCACGCCATGCTTCGCAAATAACTGATTAACGGCACCTTTAAACTCACTCCCGTCATCGACATGCACAAGCCTGGGAAATTTTAAAGGACCACGACAATATATTTTTGTTAACGCTATCGCATCCGTACTAGCAGTTTTGTCAGTTTTGGGCTCAGGGTCTTTATACCTTGATTGATTTACATTGCTTTACATCCCAACTGCAACAAGACTTTCTCAGGACGTGCCGGCACTGCTTGTGAAAAAAACTAAACAAAATATTGAATGTATGTCGCCAGCCGGTCCAATACGTTAAATAAACCTACGACATTGGGCCAAAATAAAGCTAAGACCATTTAGCAACACACATCCAATATCAAGAGCTACAGGCAGCGCAGACAGTACAGAGAGTTTTAGAAAGGCAAATACAGGTGAATGGACAAAGGGTAAACAGAAACACATGCCCCAGAATAGAAGGGAAACACACCCTGTGGGGCTGACCAGGGTGACCCTGGGATTGGGAACTAAAAAGTAGTTAACCCCACTTAAGTCCCCCAGGGCAGACCCGGGTGGGGGCATCTTTATACCTTGAAGCAATGTCAACAACAGTTAGTGCATACTTGTATCGTTTCTTTCTTATTATGTCATGCGGTAAGAACAGCAGGTCCATTTGATGGGTGTCATTGGGGGTAGTGTTTTCAAAATGGGGTCTTGTTATTTTTCTTGGCGCAGAGAGATAAACCTGCCATATTGCTTGTTTTTGTAACCATTGCTTAATTCGGTCCAGTGTTATATCACCCACGGCCGCGTGTAGTTTCTGAATCGCAGTTTTCCCCTTCCAATATCCAACAGGAGAGTAATATATTTTCGGTAGTTTATTTTCGATGGCTGTCATTTTTTATAGCAATATAAAGTCCAGTAAAATATACAAATATCATTCCCACTAGAACGTTTCTTTGTTGTGTGCTTGGTTGATAGTAATCACTAAATTTAATATATACAAATGTCATTCCCACTAGAACGTTTCTTTGTTGTGTGCTTGGTCACTAAGTTTTGGCTTTCGGATGGTCATGTCATCACCTGTAACGAGAAAATATTCACGGATTGCGTCATCGACATTTGAAAATGTATGCTGCGCATGACCTTTAAGTCTGAGTTTTTCATTGATAAAATCAAGTTTTTCTATTCTTTGCTTCTCATACTCCTGTTGGGCTTGGGCAAGTTTTTCAGATGCCTCATTGTGTCGCTTCAATTCCTGTATTGATTCCACTCTACCCATTTTTGAAAAGAGATATTGATTGATTGATTGTACATTGCTTAACATCCCAACAGCAACAAGACTTTATCAGGACGTGCCTGCACTGCTTGTGAAGAAATAAACTAAACAAAATATTGAATGTATGTCGCCAGCCGGTCCAATACGTTAAATAAACCTATGACATGGGCCTAAATAAAGCTAAGACCATTTAGCAACACACATCCAATATCAAGAGCTACAGGCAGCGCAGACAGTAGGGAGAGTTTAAAAAAAGAAAATACAGGTGAATGGGCCAAGGGTAGACAGAAACACATGCCCCAAAATAGAGGGGCAGACCCGGGTGGGGGTTGAAAAGAGATAATTTGATCCACTGAAAGCAAGACCATGGCCCCTCCAATCATAATAGCTAAAGTCGCCATATTATTTTTATTTACATAGAAACATTTTCGGGAAAAATTCCTTGCTTGATGAGAAAGTCTTTTGTAGCAATTGACGCTGTGACAACTGCAATTAGCTTAGCCGAATCTTCGAAGTCTAATCTACTCAGGTCTGCCGATTTCACTTTGAGAAGACTTTTTGCCACCATAGAAAAAGAAACAGCTAGCCCGCTTATTACGGCAGAGTGATACACAAGGTTCATTAAGTTTTTTTGTTTTACTCATTTTCTAATGCAATAAAAATTAAAATTAAAAAAAATTATTCACCGCATTAAAAATGGGATGACAGGTTTTGGCGTTACTGGTAATGTGGCGACATCTGGTTTTGTTTTTGGAGTGTCTGATTTTTTGGACACTGTTCGAGTGTGGGATTTGTATTTTTTCCATAATTGGTAACCTGCGTAACCAAATCCAACAACAAATCCGGCAACTATATATTGTTGTTTCGGGTTTAGACTCGGTTGATAGTCTCTCACTTTGATGTGAGCGTGACGGTCCTGACGGTGTTGGGGGTCCTGACGGTGTTGGACTTGACAGTCCTGTCAGTAATGACACTGGTGCTGTTGCTGGGGGGGGGGGGGGTCCGTTATATGAGCCTTTTCTGTTAACGTTTGAAGCTGCAATTTTTTTTTTTTTTTGTCTGTTTCATTCAGCTAATTTTTTTGTTAAGGCTCAACCCTGCCTGGGCTTTTAGTCTTAGTCACCGTTGGAACCTGTGTCAAGACAGGACTCGGTTGTGGAGTCGTCTGGGTCTCATCCATTTTCTTCTGCTTTAAATTTATTTTAGAAAAATCAATATGACTCCCAGTAACAAGCAAGGTTACCGCAGGTGCAAGGTAACTGCCAAACTCGTAAAACATGACGCATGCCAATTTGCCAATTGAACTTGAAACAATAGGGTTGCTTTCAAAATGGTGTGATAGACTGTCAGTGTCTACAGGTAGAAAGTGACTCACTACTTTTGTGTATAGGCAGACAAGAGATCGACTTAAATCACGAGTCATTAGTGAAGCGATGTGATTTTCATATTTAGAATGTAATTTAATTAACTCCTCAGCCCTCCCCACCCGGGTCTGCCCTGGGGGACTTGGGTGGGGTTAGGTATTTTTTAGTTCCCAGGGTCACCCTGGTCAGCCCCACAGGGTGGGTTTTTCTCTCTATTCTGGGGCATGTGTTTCTGTCTACCCTTTGTCCATTCACCTGTATTTGCCTTTTTAAAACTCTCCCTACTGTCTGCACTGCCTGTAGCTCTTGATATTGGATGTGTGTTGCTAAATGGTCTTAGCTTTATTTAGGCCCATGTGTTAGGTTTATTTAACGTATTTGACCGGCTGGCGACATACATTCAATGTTCTGTTTCTTTTTTATTTTTTCACAAGCAGTGCAGGCACGTCCTGAGAAAGCCTTGTTGCTGTCGGGACGTTAAGCAATGTACAATCAATCAATCAACTCCTCAGCCGTGAGAGATTCTATATCTTATGTTGTATACTGTTTTCCGAGATAAGCTTTTGATTTGCCTGAAACAACTACAGTCTTTGTTTTCAACAGCGCTGATATCACTTAGAAGAAATAATTCGTCTTGGTTCATTTTATAATAAAAAATATTAATTTTTGAAACTATAATTAAACTCTTAAAATGAGCATTTTAGTGTGTAAATGTTTACATCATTGATAGTTTAATTAGCACAGGTGTTAATTTTTCTTTAGTCGCCAATGGCATTGATTTTGGAAATCTTTATTTTTGCAGAGTAAAATAAGGAGATCCGGGAAATGTGGGCGGCGTGGTCATCATCAGCTTTTGTTAACGAAAATAGTAAAATAAAGGTAGTTTGAGTGTGAAGACAAAAATGGTTGGTCAAGGAAATTAGTTTCTTCTACCTCTTCAACTGTCCAGGTCGCCAAAGCATGTGACCATCAGAGCATGTACCCAGTATGTTCTGACCAACGGGATGTACTATCAGCTGTACTTCATGCATCACCGGAGGTCTGATTCGAAACCAACCTTCAATCGTATAGAATGAAGGTTTGCTGTTGTCTATTATAATATAATGGCAGAGCACAGTTTGTGCGTACAGTCACGCACATGAGAGAGATAGATAATGAGATTTGAAAGTCACCTATATCATTATTACCGCACCCATGTCTAAATCATGGCTATTTTGAACATCACCAAGTCAACTCTCAAGGACACAGGAGGAATACTCGGAAGCCAACCGCGAGGTGAAGAGGAGTATCAGGGCAGACAAGAGGGCCTACACAGACAGCCTGGCAGCAGAGGCAGAAAAGGCAGCAGGCAGCGGCAACATGAAACAGCTCTACGACATTACCAGAAGATTGTCGGGCAAGTATGGCCATGCAGAAAGACCAGTAAAAGACAAGGAAGGCAAGCCTATTGCAGACAGAGCAGACCAACTCGACAGATGGGCCGAGTATTTTGAAGAGTTACTGAACAGACCCAGCCCACCTGACCCCCAGACATCCAGCCAGCAGAGACCGACCTACCCATCAGCTGTGAAAGACCCAGCCGGGAAGAGATCAGAACAGCAGTGGCATTTTTGAAGAACGGCAAAGCAGCAGGGCCAGATGGCATCCCAGCAGAGTCTCTGAAAGCAGACCTAGAGACAACAGTAGAGATGCTGTACCCACTGTTTGGAAAGATCTGGGAAGAGGAGGTGATGCCAGCTGACTGGAAGGAGGGGTACCTAATCAAGCTTCCCAAGAAAGGTGACCTCAGCAAGTGTTCCAACTATAGAGGAATCACCTTGCTGTCAGTACCAGGAAAGGTCTTCAACAGGATCATCCTGGACAGAATGAAGAGCTCCGTTGACCCCCAGCTGAGAGACGAGCAAGCAGGATTCAGGAAAAAACGATCATGTACAGACCAGATCGCCACTCTCCGCATCATCGTGGAACAGTCTCTGGAGTGGAGCTCCCCGCTGTACGTCAACTTTGTGGATTACGAGAAAGCATTTGACAGCGTGGACCGAGAGACACTGTGGAAACTCCTACGACACTACAGTGTACCCACAAAGCTCATCCGCCTGATCAAGAGCAGCTACGATGGCATGACATGTCGCGTGATCCACGAAGGGCAGTTCACCAGGGAGCTCCAGGTTAGAACCGGTGTCAGGCAGGGGTGTCTGCTGTCTCCGTTCCTCTTCCTACTGGCCATAGACTGGGTCATGAAGAGGACCACAGAGCAGAGAAGAAGCGGAATACAGTGGACACTGTGGACACAGCTTGACGACCTCGATTTTGCAGATGACTTGGCATTACTGTCCCACACGCATCAACAAATGCAGTACAAGACCACGAGGCTTGCTGACATCTCGTCCCAAGTGGGCCTCACCATCCACAAACAGAAAACAAAGACTATGAGGCTGAACGCAACCAGGGAAGAACCAGTCTTGCTTGCTGGCACCCCGTTGGAGGAGGTGGAGTCCTTCACCTATCTCGGGAGCATCATAGACAAAAAAGGTGGCACTGATGCAGATGTCAGAGCACGAATCGGTAAAGCCAGAGCAGCCTTTCTCCAGTTGAAAAAAGTGTGGAGTTCCAGAGAGCTGTCACAAAACACCAAAGTCCGGATTTTCAACTCCAACGTAAAAGCAGTTCTCCTACATGGAGCAGAGACTTGGAGATTGACAAAAACCACAGTCAACAGAGTACAGATCTTCATAAACAGTTGCCTTAGAAGAATTTTGAAAATCCACTGGCCAGAGAAGATCAGATTGATTGTACATTGCTTAACGTCCTGACAGCAACAAGGCTTTCTCAGGACGTGCCTGCACTGCTTGTGAAAAAAAAAACTAAACAGAACATTGAATGTATGTCGCCAGCCGGTCAAATACGTTAAATAAACCTAACACATGGGGCCTAAATAAAGCTAAGACCATTTAGCAACACACATCCAATATTAAGAGCTACAGGCAGTGCAGACAGTAGGGAGATTTTTAAAAAGGCAAATACAGGTGAATGGACCTCAGGTAGACAGAAACACATGCCCCAGAATAGAGAGAAAAACTCACCCTGTGGGGCTGACCAGGGTGACCCTGGGAACTAAGAAGTAGTTAACCCCACCCAAGTCCCCCAGGGCAGACCCGGGTGGGGGCAGAGAAGATCAGCAACATCAAACTCTGGGAGAGAACAGAGCAGATAACAGCAGAGAATGAAGTTGGGCAAAGAAGATGGGGATGGATTGGTCACAGTCTGAGAAAGCCAGCTTCCAGTATCACTAGGCAGGCATTGTCATGGAACCCCCAGGGAAAGAGGAAAAGAGGTAGGCCGAGAAACACCTGGCGTCGAGACCTCCAAGCAGACATCAAGAGACTGGGAACCACCTGGAGTAAAATTGATGCTTTCAGTTAAGTAGACTTTGATGTGTGAGATGTGAAATTGACTGCAGTGCAGAAAGTGGGTATAAATGTAGAGAACAAAGACTCCAAAAAACAGCGGCTTTTGTCTGTAATTGTCTCAAAGACTTATTTAGGAAGACAATACATGACAGAGGATATTGAATCTTTAAACTCTGATGAACTAATCAAGCTTCATTCAAAATATGAGAACCACATCACTTCACTAATGACTCGTGATTTGAGTCGATCACTTGTATGCCTATACACAAAAGCAGTGAGTCACTTTCTACCTGTGGATAGTGACAGTCTTTCACACGACCTTGAAAGCAATCCTATTGTTTCAAGTTCAATAGGCAAATTAGCATGTGTCATGTTTTACAAGTTTGGAAATTACCTTGCACCTGTCGTAACCCTTCTTGTTACCGGGAGTCATATTGATTTTTCAAAAATAAATTTTCTAGAGAAAGAAAAAGAAGGATCAAATGGACGAGAACAAGACGACTCCACAACTGAACCCCGACCCTGTTTTGACACAGGTTCAAACTGTGACTAAGGCTAAAAGTCCAGGCCGCGTTGAGGCAGGAAAAAAATTAGCTGAATGGAACAGGCAAAAAAAATTACAGCTTCAAGCGCAAACAGAAAAGGCTCATTTGACTGACCCACCGTCAACAGCACCAGTGTCACTACCGTCAGGACCATCACACCATCATCAAAGTGAGAGACAAACAACTAAGTCTGACCCTGACCCTGAACCTCAAACAACAAAATATATAGTTGCCGGATTTGTTGTCGGATTTGGTTACGTAGGTTATCAATTATACAAAAAATATAAACCACAGACTCGTACAGTGACCAAAAAATCAGACACTCCAAAAACAAAACCAGAAGTCGCCACATTACCAACAATATCCAAAGCCGTTGACCCATTTATCATGCACTAATAAAAATATTATTTTAATTTTTCTTGCCTTAAAAAATGAATGACTCAAAGAACATAATGAACCTTGTGTATCATTCTGCCGTGATAAGTGGACTAGCAGTAGCTTATTCTATGCTGGGAAAAAGTCTACTCAAAATGAAATCAGCAGACTTGAGTAGACTCGATTTCGAAGACAGCGCTAAGCTAATTGTAGTTGTAACAGCGTCAATTGCGACAAAAGATTTTCTTGTCAAGCAGGGAATTATTCCCGAAAATGTTTCTATGTAAATAAAAACTATGGCGACGATAGCTATTATGATTGGTGGTGCGATGGTTAACGCTCTGGCATTCAGTGGCTCTAATTATCTCTTTTCAAAAGTCAGTAGAGAAGAATCAGCAGAAGAAATGAAACGTCATAATGAAGCGTCTGAGAAACTTGCACAGGCAGAACAGGCGTATGAAAAACAAAGAATTGAAAAACTTGATTTTATCAATGACAGACTTAGACTAGAGGGTCACGCACAACATACGTTTTCAAATACAGACGAAGCAACCAGAGAATATTTTTTAGTCACGGGTGAAGACATGACCATTCCAAAACCAAAACTAAGTGACTATTACAAACCGAGTACAGAACAAAGAAATGGAGAGATAATTTTTGTTTTAGTGGGAATGACATTTGTTTATTTTACAGGAGTTTTCATTGCTAGAAAAAATGGCAGCCGAAAATAAACTATCAAAAATATATTACTCTCCATCAGGATATTGGAAAGGGCAAACAGCTATTCAGAAATTACATGCTGCTGTGGGCGGAGATATATCACTCAATCAGGTCAAGCAATGGTTACAGAGACAGGCAATTTGGCAGATATATCTCCCTGCTCCAAGAAAAATAACAAGACCTCATTTTGAGAACACAACACCAAATGACACGCACCAAATGGACCTCCTGTTCTTACCACATGACACAATAAGAAAGAAACGATACAAGTACACACTGACTGTTGTAGACATTGCTTCAAGGTACAAAGACGCTGAACCCATATCTGACAAAACAGCCAGTACAGTTGCTACTGCATTAACAAAAATATATAGTCGAGGCCCCTTAAGATACCCCAGACTTGTACAAGTTGATGACGGATCAGAATTCAAAGGTGCAGTTAATCAGTTATTTGCTAAGCATGGCGTACTGGTCAGACGTGGTATTCCAGGCGTACACAGATCACAGGCAATTGTAGAGAACTTTAACAAACAGTTATCAGAAAGACTTTTCAGTTACCAGTATTCTAAGGAACTCATGCATGACACCCGGAACACTGAGTGGGTAAAGAGATTACCACATGTGATAAAAGCAATGAACAATGAAGGACACCCAAAGCCTGCTGATGCTATTAAATTGAAAACAATTACAGAACCAAAAACAGGACCAACCCCACCTCCAGACACAAGCTTGTTTACCAAACAGGTGAGATATTTGTATCAACCAGGTGAAGCTGAAAATGACATAAAGCGCAGGGCGACAGACCCCATCTGGTCAACATCCGTTCATAATATAAAAAAAATAATCCCGGTCCTGACGGTCCTGACGCAACAATATATTACCTGTACGACCCTGCACCCCAGAGGGCATTTGTCAGAGAAGAATTACAGATTATTCCCCCAGACACCGTTACTCATTTCAGTAACTAACTCATCGATTAATTCATCAACCAGTTCATCAGCTATGTCTTCAGATAACTTGAGCCTGTAATGGCCAGGTGCATAAGCCTTTTCCTTACTGTGAAACACTCTTTTCGTGTCTCCAACTGCAAGTGATTTCTTATGTGTTTGAATTATTTCAAGATTATGTTTGTTTGATCTCAGTGACTTGTTTGGATAATCAGGCATTAATGCACCATCTAACACTTGCTTGTAATGTTCATGACGAATGTCTTTATTTTTTATTGCTGTTTTTTTAATTCCTTTGGCTTTTGACTGACTTCCCTTCTGGTGCAGTATAGAATACATTTTTGATCTCAGTCCAACATACTCAACTATTGGCACACCATTTAGTTCATCCTTAAACTTTCCAGGCACTTTCTTGTTTTGTGTGCTAAACAGTGGATGATCCTTAGGGTAATCAGACGTGTCATACATGTGTAACTCTGTTTTCATGTCTTCATAAAAGTCTTCAGTACACACATCAATGATCATAGAGTCAGTGTCAGTGTATAACAGACGGCAGTCAGGATACTTTAATTTGAAGTAATCATAATAAAATTCAAGCATCACCAGTTTTGACAACTCCAGTATTGCCATACCAATGAATACTGGCTTGTCCAGTTTGACAATCTTTTTTTTGAGTGACACTGCATACAATTATGAATGAAACTCTTTGTACCCTGTGTACTGTGGCTTGCCTGTAAGTTTAATTGCGCCCAATTCAGTTGTGACCAGTCTCACATCTTTTCTGTGATGAGGATTTTCCATTGTCTTGCCAAAACAGGCATTGTTCATAAGCTTAAAGAAGTCTTTGTCAGTTGCCGTCTCTGGCACGCAATGTTGTGTTCTTCATTAGGTAATCTTTCATGAAAGCACTCTGATCAAATTGAATTCCTCTGTGAACTTTTTTTAGTACTAACCCGTGTCTGATGTAAAACTGTAACAAGCGGTAGTGACACACGTAATTGAATTTATCATTCAGATTAGGCACAAGTTTAGTGTCTTCTTTTTTCCCTGTCATACTCATTTTCTCAACAGCTAAGGGATAATCATTATGGTAATAATGTAGATGGTGTGGGTACTCCAGGTCGACTTCAAAGATCCAACCCTTCGCGTCGTTTCGGTCAAGATTCATAATATTGTTAGTTAACCCTGACTCTGTTATGTCATACTTGACAAATCATACAGACAAAAGTTTTTCAAGGGCAATAACTCACACATCGCGAACCCATAAAGGTTATTAGCGTCAAGGTATGTAATGAATGACCTTGACCTTGAGGGTCAAAACCCTGGTCAAGGTCACCAAGATATTTATTGTTGGCTCTGGCGTAGTTATTTGCTGCAATACTAATGCCTCCTCTCAATCCACGTTCCACCATTTCACCCATCGTACGATCAGACAACAGGTCTATAGATATCTTACTGGATTTCAAAAATGCATCCCATGTCATGCCAGGACTAGTTATGTAACAGGCTGGGTCAAGCTTGTAGTGTAACAAACCCTTTTCACGGTAACTTTCAAATACGTCTGCTAGCAAACAAACATCTACTTTCAAGTACTGGTCATGGTAGTCACCAATCGTCTCACACCCCAACTTCCCCCACGCATCAAGAGCATGCTGATATTCAGAGTCAGAAATACCTTTTCCAGTTAGTGTAGAATAAAATTTCTCTTTTGGTGGCAGTCTTGTTTCCTCAAACACAACCCACTCACTGATGTACTCATACGGATAGACACCTTTCTTAATCAAGTCTGGTTCAAAATATTTACTCGTTATTGGATACTCAGTCAGTCCTTCTGCCAGACTAGCAATGATTGATTGATTGTACATTGCTTAACGTCCCGACAGCAACAAGGCTTTCTCAGGACGTGCCTGCACTGCTTGTGAAAAAAAAAATAATAAAATAAACAGAACATTGAATGTATGTCGCCAGCCGGTCAAATACGTTATAAAAACCTAACACATTGGGCCTAAATAAAGCTAAGACCATTTAGCAACACACATCCAATATTAAGAGCTACAGGCAGCGCAGACAGTAGGGAGAGTTTAAAAAGGCAAATACAGGTAAATGGACAAAGGGTAGACAGAAACACATGCCCCAGAATAGAGAGAAAAACCCACCCTGTGGGGCTGACCAGGGTGACCCTGGGAACTAAAAAAATACCTAACCCCACCCAAATCCCCCAGGGCAGACCCGGGTGGGGCTGCCAGACTAAAGACAAATGTTGCATGGAGTCATAAAATGCTAATTTGTCTAACCTAAAAGTCAAGTACTTTTCAGTTGTCTGCGCAATACAATTAATGTTTTTGAAAGACTCATCTACAGCCTGCATGATAATGTGTGAATCATAACCTTTGAGATTGTGGAAAAAGATTGGTAACTTATATGTCTTAGGATCTGTTTTTAATAATAAGTTACAATTGTTATGTGCAGCACCTCTGTAACGTCCAGTTATGTGATCATGGTCAAGAACTTTATCACATCCTAAAGGCTGTTCACAAATCCAACACGTCTCAGCTGTATCAAATTTCAGTTTGTCTTTTTCTGTCATCATCAAAGGCATCTGGCTTGTTGTGAGATACTGTACTACCTGACTATACAAATGTCTCATTTCTGTTAAAAACAGACATGCTGCATTTTCACCTCTGTAGATAACAGGCTCTGAATGAAGACCGTCTGACCTAACAAGAATGTATCCAAAAGAACACACCACTTGGTCACTCAATTTTATAGTCTTTGGTAATGACTCTGGAACAGGTTAGTTAGTTATTTGGGTTTAACGCCGAGCAGGCGACTAAGGCCATCTCACGGCGGACTGGAACAGGACCTTCATACGGAACAACTAATGATTCGAAATCAGCGTACACTACAAACGGCAGCTTTTGTTGATTCCCATAGTTCTTAAAATAAACCTTGCTGCCAGGATCTGGATACTTAAGTACAGTCTGTATATCATCAGGTGACCTGCAGTGTAAAACATGTTTGTGTGCCACTGCAATAGAGGAGAATCTTTGTAAACATCTTTTACACACTTCCTGTTTGCCATTGTGTTTTGTTGTATGCCCATGAATTAGACGTGACATATTTCTGATAATTGTGTAGTGAAAGTTATCACCGGCAGGGCCTATTAGCAACATGTCAACATGCTTATCTTCTGACTGACCATATGTTGGAGCCACTCAGCCAGAGGTGATACTCTAATTGGTTGTAACTTGTTCTCAGATTCATTATCCCACACATACACATTTACAGATATACCAGGATTTAGTTTTTCAAACAAATCTATGTCCTCTATTTTAACAGGAAACTCAATGCCACTGAAGTTGAGTTTGTTTACAAATTTGATATAGTTAGATACACGTTCAGGTTTTGACCTTACAAAGTGTAGTTTAGCAAGCACACACCACATGAAACAATAGTTGTCATTGTTCTGTATATTAACAACAGCCTTTTTGTTTGCAACCTCTGTTGGTAGTGGCAACCATGATTTGCCTAATATAGGATGATACCTTGACTGGTCTAGTTGTAGTTCATGTACATGTCCTTCGTGCCAACCAGACCCCTTCATTTTTGCACTGTCAATTGCCTGTATAAAGTCTGGTAATAGTCTGTCTCTAAACACATTCTCTAATTCTCTTCTTGTGTTAACAGTGTGTTGTCTTGTTGATATATACGATACAATTAATTCACCGTCCAATCTAGTGAATTCGATTTTCGCAACAATCTGAATCTTAACACTGCCTGTCAGAAGATTTTGTTGTATGACAGAAAAAGAGTTTTCTATTGATTCATAGACATTATTAGTATTAGATATAGGCAAGTTTGTTGTGTGAAACACGTTTCTTAAACTTGATGAGCCAGGGTTTGATGAGCCAGGGTTTTGAACATTGTCCGTCATTTTTACTTGTCCGACAAAATAATAAATGAAAAAATATTACCACTGGCTCACCTTGTGTAATACCACTTTATTAACTGTAACACTGTCAATATAAACATTTAGTTTGCGTAGCTGTTTAAATATGCTATAACAAACTTCCCCTAACTAACCATAGTTGGTATCATCAACTTTAAAAGTAGGTGTCTTTAAATCAACTGTCATGCACTCAACATCTGGATGCTCATCGACATAATCCAAAGTCACACTATATGTAGCATATATTTCTGATGGTGCTGAAAGGTTTATGTAAGTCTGTTTGGGTGATATTAAGTCAGTAAAGTGCATAACATCTTTGAAAAGGTGTGTGAGATCAAGCACCTGTATGATTTGTCCGTCTGTCATTTTTATTGGACAAACAAATGTATAAATTAATTTACATCAATTTACTAACCCATAACCTGTGGGTTGATCTGTCTTAAAATGAGCTTTAGATGCTTAGTTGATTTCAGTTTATTTTTCACATCATCCCGTTCATGCTTATTTGGGATGACATCGTTTTCTCTGAGACAGTCTTCAAAGCTGTCACGATCCTTACAGTAAAACAAACAGATAAACTTTAACTGTTCTCGAAAATCTTTCAGTACAGCATTATATTTCTGAGTGAGAATCCATACACTTACATTTGCGTGTCTGCCACTGAAAGCAAGTTCTGCTAGAGTCTTTCTCTGCTGAGCAGTCATCAACAATAAACAATGTTGACTGTCCTTCAAATTGCTTGTAAAAATATTGTAGGTAGTCATTCAGTTTTTTCTCAGGGTCGACTAAGTATATGTTACTGTCAGTCCAAATGAATAAACGGTTGTGATAAGCTTTGTTGTGTTTGATTGTAGGACAAAATATTACAATGTTTTCAAAGTGGTGTATGTATCTTGTTTGTAAGAGGTTAAGAACAAATTCAGTTTTACCACACCCTGTGGCACCACAAAACAATCCACAGTGTGGGTCAAGGGTCATCAAGCTCCGGTTCATTTTAATACACAATATAATTTTAATATATGTGTCCACTCAGTCTGCTTTCTGCAATATTGAGTTGTGCGTCATATATCAGGTACAAATATATGTTAATGGCTGCAGCAGTTTCAACCTTCTTTTGTATCTGAATTGTTATTCCATCACTACCGTTCTCGACAGTTCGTCCTGACCCATGAAGATAATCGTCGTCTGTACTGCGAAGGTCTAGCCACAGTGCGTATTTGTTTGTAAGGTATTGTCCGATCCTAACATCATACAGATGTAGATCTTTGCACACTATGTTTGCTGGTTTATCTCTAATCCTTCCACCCGCAAAATACTTTGTGATCTCATCGTAGTGTTGATAAGGTAACATTCCAGACGCATACACTTGATTAGGACGGCCTTCAATTGTGCAGGACAAGTGTGTAATCTTTGGATTGTAGAATTTTTCTGAATCCCGTTTGTATGGACTCACTGGTTCAACAAACAACATAAGAATACCTTTCAGTGACCTGGCAGGCGTGTTTAAGTTTATATTCCACATTGGGTCACTCTTGTCTTTGGGTATTAAACTATGTCTAATCACCCTGTCATAATAAATTGGAAGTCTTGACTGATACTGATTTTGAATGAGTCTGGCTAGTTCAGTATGTGTGACAATTTCATATTCCAAGGAAATGTTAGAGATCTTATATGTTGCATCTGTGGCAGATGATTTAATAACTTTGGAGTAGTCATTGAAGGTTAGTTCAAAGCTCAGACGGTCATTCAGTGCCCCTTGATAATAAGGCAAATGTGCTGTTAGGATTTCAAACTCAAGTGGAATGTAAAATCTGGTTCCATATGTTTCAGCCATTATAACGTCCTTGGCTACCCCAGTAGTTGTTTTGTCTCCAGCATTGATTCGAAGTTTACCAACATTATCTGACTGTATGCCTTGATAAATACGATCTTCTCGTTCTTCTCTTGTGAGCCAAAGATCTTTGTAACAGTAGAACGGAGTCGTCAAGACTAAACACTTCTTGTCCTTCAAGTTTTACTTTAATAGTTCTAACAATTGCTCTGCCAAGATTGTCAACTAGTGTTCTGTTTACATCTGCGTCTGATGATAGTTCAATATTAAATGCTAGGCGTGCAGTGCCAGGAACAATAACGTCACTGGGACCTAGGTTTGGAAACTTGACTGTAAGTGTTTGATTCTGGTCTATGGTACTTGGATTGTTTGTGATGACTATCGATTGTCTTATGCCCTTAACACCGAGAGGCTCACGTAGTTTTCTGTATGGGTCTAACTTTGATCCGTAAGACTGTGTCATTTTTATTATGCACAATAAAAAATAATAAATTAATAAAACAATGGCTGCGGGAGGATTTAATCATGAAGATTTTGAAATGGATGACACGTATGATTTTGGTAATACAACAGATATGACAGATATGACTGGTACAAGAAATATTTACAGTTTACGTCATGAACTTTTAGAAACCAAAGTGAACTCGTTTTATGATCATGTTGGTAATCGCCCAGACAACATAGACCCTAATCAGTTTGAACTTGATGGCAAGGGTCATTTATATTTAAATACTGTTGACAAAGGAAAAGTACTATTGACTAACAAAAAAGACCCTAGTAGGTTTAGGGCTTTAAGTACAATAAAAAATGAAGGTGGTGTTGGTGCCTTGCATCAACTTGGTATTGGAGGGTCTCCTGTCACACCGCGTCTTGTTAGTGCGCTTCACGACACACAAACAAAGTTGCCAACGGGGCAAGAGATTGAAATGGCACCAGTAACAAGCCTGCCAGAAATAGCAAACACAGTGATACAAGAAACTTCATTTACTGAAGGACAAATAAATGATGCTATGAAAACAATAGACGACCCACCTTTGTCAATGAGGGAGATTATGGGATTGGATAAATCACTGCAGTCAATAAGAGGTGAGATGGTTAATAATGTTGCCAAACTAGGTGAGCTTGACAAACACATAGAACGAGAAAAAGATTGATTGATTGATTGATTGTACATTGCTTAACGTCCCGACAGCAACAAGGCTTTCTCAGGACATGCCTGCACTGCTTGTGAAAAAAAACTAAACAGAAAATTGAATGTATGTCGCCAGCCGGTAAAATACGTTAAATAAACCAACAACATGGGGCATAAATAAAGCTAAGACCATTTAGCAACACACATCCAATATCAAGAGCTACAGGCAGTGCAGACAGTAGGGAGAGTTTTAAAAAGGCAAATACAGGTGAATGGACAAAGGGTAGACAGAAACGCATGCCCCAGAATAGAGAGAAAAACCCACCCTGTGGGGCTGACCAGGGTGACCCTGGGAACTAAAAAATACCTAACCCCACCCAAGTCCCCCAGGGCAGACCCGGGTGGGGGACGAGAAAAAGAGAAACTGGCTACAGCAGACAATGGAAATCTTGACGCAGAAATGAAAGAAAGAATACAACACAGATTAAATGATTTGCAGATAGAAAGATCAGGGCGGTTAGCAGTGATTAGTATTGGGAGACAAAAACTAAAATCACAGGTCAACAGGATTAGAGAAACTATTCAGAAAATACTTCACGAAGACACTACTTTGGCTGAGAGACTTAAAACACTTTTCAGAGAACAGGGTATTACAATTGCTAGTTTAATTACAGCTCTTGGATTTATTATTAGTACTGTTGTGTTGGCCGTCTCTGGGGGTGGTGGTGGTGGGGGTGGTCCAACACCGCCAGCCCCGACACCTCCGGCACCACCAACAGACCCAAAAGATTTACAGTCATGGGTAAAAAAACAGTTGTCTCACATATCAGACTTGCTTAAGAAATTGGCTGTGAAAGCAATGGATGCTTTGCCTGGTATAATTGGCACTGTTGTCAGTTGGCTGATTAGTACAGCGGCAAAGGCAGTAGGGTTTATGGCAGAGCATGTGTGGATCTTTCTGGTTACAGTAGGAGGGTTGATGGTGGGTTATTTAATGAAACAGATAAAGAAGTAATACCCCTAATCCTGTTAGACCTATTACCAATGCAGTTCTCTCTGACTCATGTGTGTCAGGGGTTGGTGTTGACTGTACTGGTTGTATGGGTGCCGGTGATGGGGCTGGGGCCAGTGCCAGGGTCAGGGCCGGGGGTGTTACCGTCTGTAATGATTTTAATGACTGTACATGTGTGGTTGTGGCCCCCAAGTTTACAGATTGATTGAGTCCTAATTTTTGACCAACACCTGCAACAATGATTTCATTATTATAATTTGTTATTGTCCCCATTTGGAGTTGAAGGTCAGATGGTAACATGTATAACCCGATGCCAACTACAAAGTCAACTTTTGATCTGGCATATCTGAGTACGTCTTGGTAGCATTGTATGCTTGATGGGAGATCAACTGTTGAATTAATTGAATCTTCAAGATTAGCGACAAACTGTTTTTGTGCCTCAAATTTTCCACTTCCATTCAAAATATTCGATTTTGTTAGTGATTGTGCACCTAGTATACACCAGACATATGTTCTGATAGACTCATTTACGCGCTCCACTCCTGCTTGAGTAAACCCGTCAGTTTTATCTAAAATAAATGTGGTCCAGGCGTTATACTGTTTCTGCTCTATTGATCCTAACCAGACTTCTGATTTTGATGAGAATGAAGTGTAACCGGGGTAATAATCTTGAGGGTATTGTCTGTGACTCATAGCGTAATACAGTGTGCCCATTCCATTGTGATCATCAAGTTTTTGTGTAAAGTCATACTTAGGGCTGATGTTAAATTCATTACAAAAGCGTTCAAATGCTTTCATATCCATGGGGTTGTTAAACCTGTTGAAACTGGATTCAGTTGGTAGTGGTGTATGCAGTTCTGACAGTATACGTCTAAGCTGGTAGTACGTGTGAAAACGAAACACAGACCTAATCAGTTTGTTTGAGTGATTCAAATGGTCTGTAAATGAAACACCACAGCCTGTAGTAGAACACAGTATAGCAAAATTGAGTTGGTTTTGAAACATCTGTAGTGGACTTGAAGACCACTTTCTTGCAGTAGAGTCGTCTGTTATTGGAGGGTTTAGGTAATGGTCAAATGGATTGGGTACTTTGACTTGGAATAGATCTTGTTCAGACACAGCAATATCAAACTGGTTTAGTTGAATTATTTTCTGTTCATAAGTAGGTGCAACATTATATTTGGCATTCACATTAAATTGAAATGCGTTTGTTGTGGTAATGGTTGGTGATTTAAATTCCATCCTTTTTTATATGAGATAATAAAAATGTTTATTACCTTAACAAATCTTGACACAAGCAAACCAGTGTGGTTAACTAATGGGATTGATAATCGTGATGGTAGCAAGGCTGTAGCTATCCATGAAATGTTCTACACAGTAAAATGGTTTAATGTAGAAGATGATATATATAATAAAGTAAATTTAGATGGTAAGACTGAAGCTTTACCACCCGGGTATTATGACTTTTGTACTATAGCTGAATGGTTTCAAAGTAATCTTAAAATTAAAGCAACTTTAAATCCAGCTAACCTACTTGTTACATTAGAATTTCCGACACAAAATTGGTTAAAGATCTCAGATAGATCTGCATATTTACTTGGATTTTATATTGATGAAGATTGGTGGAGATCAGATGATTTAGGTGAAGCTATGACCGGTATTATAACAATGAAGACCAAAAAACTTAAAATAACTGGAAAACGTCCTGTCAATTTGTCAGTACACACAGTGCTAAATGTTTATTTGAAAGAACTAAACACAACTGAAAATGTTCACAATGGAAAGCCTTCAACTTTGTTGAGATGCTTACCAGGCACTTCTAAAGACTCTCCTCTTCCCAACACACACAGCAAAGAAGAACTTCCGTCCGCCTTTTCCTCCTATTTCTCCGACAAAATCCAAACTCTGCGCAACACACTCGACACTCTGCCTTCTTCGCCTTGCCTCCCTGACACCCCCTTTTCCGGCACTCCCCTCTCGTCCTTCCGCCCCGTCTCTCAGGATGAAGTTCTCAAGACCATAAAGTCCATGCCTTTCAAAACCTGCGAACTAGACCCCCTCCCAGCTTCCCTCTACCAGGACGGCCTCCCAAAACTTTTGCCCTTCATTACCGACATCATCAACACATCTCTAGAAAATGGCTCCGTCCCCGATATCTTCAAGTCCGCCATCGTCCGTCCTCTCCTCAAAAAACACAACCTCGACCCAAACGAACTCAAGAACTACCGCCCAGTCTCCAATCTCTCTTTCCTGTCCAAGCTTCTTGAGAAGGTCGTACTCAACCAACTCAACCTCCACCTCGCCGACAACAACCTCCTCAGTCCCTTCCAGTCTGCCTATCGCAAACATCACAGCACTGAAACTGCCCTTCTACATATCCTAAACGACCTGCTTCTCTCCACTGACTCGGGCAACATCTCCCTTCTTACGCTACTCGATCTCTCTGCCGCCTTCGACACCATAGACCACACTATCCTCCTCCACCGCCTCCACCACTCCTTTGGCATCACTGACTCTGCTCACTCCTGGTTTCTCTCCTACCTCTCCGACAGACAGCAGTCCGTCAC
The DNA here is from genome assembly GCA_036245525.1 of Semisulcospira habei. Lineage (NCBI taxonomy): Eukaryota > Metazoa > Mollusca > Gastropoda > Semisulcospiridae > Semisulcospira > Semisulcospira habei. Next base: position 37,391,708 of record BTPG01000005.1, read on the forward strand.
CATCGACGGCGTTTCCTCCAACCCAGTCAGGCTCTCCTGCGGCGTTCCTCAGGGGTCCGTCCTGGGCCCGGTCCTTTTTACACTCTACATCTCCCCCCTGTCCAACATCATCCAGTCTCACCACATACACCACCACCTCTACGCTGACGACTCACAACTACTAGACAAAGACAAACTCGACAACACTCAGACACTACTGACTCGCACGGCTGACTGCTATGAGGACGTGAAAAACTGGATGACAGCAAACAAGCTCAAACTGAACGACGACAAAACGGAAGCCATGCTGGTAGGCACTCGCCAGAAACTTTCCCAGCTCTCTCCCTCTCTCCACCTTCAACTCGACAGCACCCCCATCTCCCTCTCTGACTCGGTCAAGAACCTTGGCGTTATCCTCGATTCCTCTCTTTCCATGACCAGCTTCGTCTCCGCCACGGCCCAGGCATGTTATTTCCACCTCCACCGCATCAGTCAGATCAGAAAATACCTCACTACCGAAGCTGCCACCAAACTCGCTGTCTCTCTCATCTTATCTCGCATCGACTACTGCAACTCTCTCCTTTCTGGCCTTCCTCACTCCACCACTCTCACTCTCCAGCGCGTCCAGAACAATGCTGCCCGCCTCGTCCTCAGAAAGAAAAAATCCGACCACATCACTCCCCTGCTCAAGCTCCTTCACTGGCTCCCCATCCCCCAACGCATCCAATACAAGATACTGTCTCTCTGCTACAAATCCCTGAACAACTACGCTCCTGCGTATCTCTCCAACTTACTTCACCCCTACACTCCTCCCCGCTCCCTCCGCTCCGCCTCTGACCCTCTCCGACTCCTCATCCCCCGCACCAAACTCAGCACTTTCGGCCCCCGCTCTTTCTCAGTATACGGTCCAACCACCTGGAACACTCCCACTCTCTCTCCGTCAGAAACACTCGCTCTCCTCCTTCCAGTCTGCCCTCAAAACTCATCTCTTTCAACAGTTCTAGCACTATATCACCACACTCCCCAGCCCAAGCTGACCGTCGTAATGTATCTTCACTATTTGTGTTACGTGAGTCATTGTCTAAAGCGTGCGCATGCGTGTGCGAGTTGTGAGTGCGCGCTTAGAGTTATAATTATTATAAGATAAGCGCATTATAAATACCGTAATTATTATTATTATTATTACCAACTGGAACTGCTCCGTATTGTGAAAGTGTGGTTGCTAGATTTCCTAATTTACAGTTTAAGAAATTAGGTTCTAGTTTCTTTGAGTCACTAAGTTTATCTGTAACTAATCAGGATGACAAACCAGTTGTTATGCATGATTTTAGTGTTGTGTTAGAAGTTAAATAATTTTATTTTTGTTTATAAAAAATAAGTGGCGGTCCAAAGCCTAGAATCATACCAGTTGCATGTCCGGTAACAGAGTTGAAAGATTTGGCAGATGTACAGGATTTTGAGAAGGAAGGAGAAATTGGAGAAATATATGGTTTTGAACTTGATTCGACTGGCATGTACAAGAGGAAAGTAATTGTTGACATGAAAGACGGTGAAAACAGATTCCTAAACTTGGTCAGCTGCGTGATGTTACTGTACCTACTCCACCTGTAAATAATTCGCCCTACAACTTAATACATGTGGGTAGTAAGTGGGTTGTTTCACCTGTGCCTGTTCCACCACCCACAATTGACTGGGACATAAAGTTGGAATTTATTAGTCCTTATGTATACACTGATGACGAAGGTGCCTTAGTGTTTAGGAAGGTTGTTAATTCTGGGCCGCTTATTGTAAGCCTTGTTCCAAGCTTTGCTTTAGATGACAATAGCAGAGATAAACTGAAAGTTGAAAATTATGAGAAACGTAGGTATCTTCTTACGCACAGAAAGGGCAGATCAGATGCAAAGGTCGTGTTTGCACCAATAAACTTTCCCATCGCAAGAGAAGCGACAATAGTATTTGAAATTATCATGAGATCAGTAACTACTGCTAAAGAGGCTCAAATTGCACAAGGAATTAAACTTACATGGAATGACTCTGTGCAAGAATCATCAAAGGTCTTTATTGCTATTACAAAAAATAATGATGTTATTAATGTTTCGAGCAGTGTTCCAGCTGTCAAGGTGGTGGTCGACAAAGCAACTTTTGTTCGTCTAACTTACATAAACCTTGAACACATTGATCTTGTTGCATTTTATTATGCTAACAAATTGTATACTTTTGAAGAGTTGCAAAATGTAATTGCTGATTAAATATTTAAAAAAAAAATTGTCAATAAAAAAAATGGTAAACTTCTATCCGCAACTACCGACGCTTGAGCCGACTGAAACAAATGTGACGACAAAAACAACGCTTGCGCCTGATCCACAGGTGACAGCTGTGCCAATTGCATCAGATAAAACATTACAGGCAGACGCATTTCGTTTAATGAATATTACAGAAGCAATTAAATATTTGGAAAGTGAAGAGGCGAGGTACTCCAGATGTAAGAGACGGTATAAGACCGTTTTCAATTCTGTTCAAAACACTTCTATGGCTATTGGTGCAGTTTCAGCTGGATGTTCTGTAGGAGGTATTGTTCTGTTTGCCACGGGAATTGGAAGTTTGGCTGGAATAGCAGTTGAGGGTGTTAGCGTTGCTACATGCCTGACTTGTTTTGGTTTGGAAGCCTTGAACAAGAGGTTTCACACGAAATTAGAAAAACATGAAGCATTGAGTACTTTGGCGGGTGCAAAGCTGAGCAGTCTTAAACTTATTATCAGTAAGGCATTGAATGATAATTTTGTTGATGACGAAGAATTTAAGTGCGTCCAAGATGATTTAAATAACTACAAACAAATGAAATCTGAAATCATAAATAAATTGCGTAGTCAGACTCCCGTGAATGTTGAAGAACTAAAGGCTAGTTTTTTAGCAGAGGGAAAAGGGATAGGGGTACAGGAAACCACAGAAAAACTACACATTCTTTTAAACAAATAAAAATCAGATTTGGTAATCGTTTATTAACGTCATACACTTCACAGAAAAATGCCATGCCACTTACACCACTTGTGCCTGATTATTTAACCCCATCTGCACCACCGCCAGAGTATTACTGAGAAAAAAAAGTTTTTTTATTGAACTTAGGGTAAGTAATTAATAAGTTCTTATGACAACACACTTAAAGGTTACCTCTGCAGGTTCCTAAAAGTTAGTTGCAACTTGTTAATAAGTATTAAGTTTCACTTGGCATCACTTGATCAGGTTCATGATTAGGTGTTGACAGAGACAATAGTTATAGAGAAAGACAATAGGAGACCCATAAGATAATCAGATCAATAAGGCCGCATCAGTCATACTCATCACTTTTTTAAAATCAAAGGGTTGATTCAGAATTAACGGGGGTAAAATTGGGGTCAAAATTTTGATATTAAAAAATGATGTAAATTAATGACTGATGCGGCTCTATTGAATTCATTGTCTTACGGGTCTCCTATTGTCTTTCTCTGAAACAAGCGGTCACGCGGGAGCTTGGTTGTCATGAGCAGTCTTTTTGTTTATGGTAGAAACCACGCTCTCGCGTGAGTGCCAAGGGTATAAACAGTAGATCGAGGACTTTGTGTTAAGAGACATTTATCTCTGTGTTCCGTCGGTCATTTCTTAGTTGTCCATGACACAGAAGTGTTAACAAATGACTTTGTTTTGAGAAGGCTCAATCTTCTGTTTACACCCTTCAACACACCTTATCGTATTTCACAGTTCTGCCTTAGCAACCGCACTCCTGCGTGAGCGCGGTTTCTATGGCCCTTGTAAACAAGGTGTAAACAGAGCCATTTAACTCTGTATTCTGACTCTCATTTCATAGTTGTTTATGACACGGGAGTGATAGCAAATGGTTCTCTTTGATAAGGCTCAATCTTCTGTTTACACCCTTCAACACACCTGCTGCTTACTCCGCAGCTGATTTAAAAGCTTAGCCTCAGTGCAACACAGCCTAGCTAAATCCGCACAACTGACAAAAATAATTGTCCATATTAGATAGAGGCCGACAAGCTTTTCCGTTCGGTATCCTGTGATAACCTGAAGCTGGCCAATGTTAGTGTAGACATATCACACTCGGCTAGCTAACGATCTAACAGTAAGATTTTCTTTTCTCGGCGCACCGCAGGCTAACTTTTTTGTTGTTTCAAAATACCGCAAATTTTAACAAACTACCAATCTCGCCATAGTATATATTTTGCACGATCTAATGATAACACTGAATATAAAGTCCGTCATTTAGTGGCACCTCCAAGAAACTGAAAAACACAACCTTCTCACACACCGTCGCATTATAAACTGAAACTGGTCGACGCGTGTTGTCAAATATCACATGACTGTTGCCCCGGTGATTCTGACATCAGCGAGCGCGTCACTCGGCTGTTACCAGCACTCGATAAGAGCTGATCGCTGATTTGCATGCATTTGGGAATGTACAGGTTTACAACATTGATATTTTAATTAGCTTGATTTGTTTGATTGATTGATTGTACATTGCTTAACGTCCCGACAGCAACAAGGCTTTCTCAGGACGTGCCTGCACTGTGTGTGAAAAAAAAAAATGAACAGAATATTGAATGTATGTCGCCAGCCGGTCCAACACGTTAAATAAACCTACGACATGGGGCCTAAATAAAGCTAAGACCATTTAGCAACACACATCCAATATCAAAAGCTACAGGCAGCGCAGACAGTAAGGAGAGTTGGAAAAAAAAGAAAATACAGGTGAATGGACCAAGGGTAGACAGAAACACATGCCCCAGAATACAGAAGAAACCCCACCCTGTGGTGCTGACCAGGGTGACCCTGGGAACTAAAAAGTATTTACCCCACCCAAGTCCCCCAGGGCAGACCCGGGTGGGGGTGGATTTGTTTGAGAGAGATCAATGGCATTGATTGGAAATCTTTTTTTTTTACTGAGTGCAATAAACGAGATTTGGGATTTTTTAAAGGCTGTGATCAGTATGAGCGATGTTAGCAAAAAATAGCTAATTTAGGTCGTTTAATTAAGTTAATTAAAGACAAAAAAAAAGTTTTCCAAGAAATGTATATTGTTCTATCTCTCATGTCATGGTACCAATCACATGTGCCACACATTCCGTTCTCTGTTCTTGTGTTCTAATGTCATCAAGGTCTGCAATGTGTCTGTACTGTGTCACAACTCAGAAAGTGTTTCCTATCTGGCAACAGTGCTCTGCATCTGCGAGTACAAATTTGAGATGATAGCTTACAATATGTGTGACACATGGTAATTGGAAATACCAAATTTCATCTGGCATGGTTTTCCTGGCTGAAGCTGGTCGATCCAAAATACTCTGGGGGACACATAATTTCTCATACATCTTCAGAGAATTTACCTGGTGTAAGTTTGTGAGCTGGAAGGTCTGTGCCAGGCCAGAATGGTTGAAATGTGGCCACAGTGCGCCCATAGAGACCAACACAGCGTTCTTGTAATCGCAGTTTCAGTAGGCATATTCCACGCCGCTGCAGTTCTTTAGATGGAAGCTGTGCTGTCAGTGTCCTTGAAGCATGGTAAAAAAAAAAAATTGATTGAAAGGAGCGATTAGAATAGTTTTCATTGTTAGAACTATACAACAGCAACATAGTGCTTAGACAATAGGGGTTGACTGGATTATTCACCGAGTACCACTTTTACCAGTCCATCTCTTTATCAAAATATATAGACCAAATGAACCCAAATGATACTGTCAATATTGTGTATGGGCATGTGTAATGGTGTCTCCATCAGTTTGTAGGTGTGTGATTGATGGTGAAAATGTGTGTGTTGGTTAGTGCGTGTGTGTGATTGTAGGTAGTGTGTGTGTGTGTGTGTGTGTGTGTGTGTGTGTGTGTGTGTGTGTGTGTACATAGCTAACTGTTGACTGACTGCCTTTTATTCTGATTCTAGAGGGAAGTGGATGTAAGGTGTTGTGAAGGGATGGGGTGGTTTAAAGTAGTGTATAATTGAGCGTGTGTCTGAGAGAGAGGGTGTGCTGTTATGCATGCGCAGCGAGTCCAGTGTTTTCCTGGAGAACAGCGCTATACAAGAACTATTTATTATTATTATTATTACATGTCTATCTGGTGTATGTGCGATGACTTACAAGTATGCTTTTCCATAGCCTGTACACATGTCAGTGTGTGTGTTTGCATGTGCCTCAATCTGAGAATGTCTACTTTGAAGTTGAAAAATAGTGTCATTTTATACTCGCCCTTGGCTCCTGTGCAACATTTCATCAGGTGAAACTACATCTAGTCTAGCAGCTGCCCTTCATAGACGATCAGTTGTTTACGAGATACTGATTTTCTAGAGAGTAACAAAGGTTTGGGAATATCAAAATGAAGTCTAGTATGAATAAAAGCAGCGTGCACTTGTTTTAAACCGCTGGAGGATGGAGACATTTTTCTGTAGTACATTTTGTTTAAAGTATGGCTGCAGACGAAACCAGGACTGTCGCAGCCATGTTCACTGGGGATCAGTAGTTCAGACTTGCCTACCTGAAAAAACTGTTGTCAGTACTCCAGGCAGTTAAAAACCAGATTATGGCAGTTTTCACCAGATTTATTTGTAAACCGGTAAAGATACTACTAATGCTACTATGCATTCTGCTATAAAAGGCGATGTATTTTTATAACATGCCAGCCATAAATGTCATTTAATTCAATTGCGTTTATAAATTATGTAGGCCTACTTTGTGTTTTATTTTTCTTCTTTTCTTTGATTTTGGCCCTTTTTTTTGTTGTTGTTAATATAATTAGAATGATGCTTGCCAACTTGGTCACTTTACATAAGATCGTTTTTGGTTTTTTTACAGTCTACACATGGTGAATAAAATGCTGCTTAAACCAACCTTGTGCTGTCTGACCTGACTGTTTTGACCTGAGCAGCTGAGAACATGCCTCTGATCGATGATGAACCTTTGGCAGCATTTTCAATCTTGGCATGGGCTTTGGAGGAAATATGTCTCTCACAATCATTTTGACCACCATGTGCAACTGTGAAATCTGTTTGGCACAATATGCATCGAGCAAAATCCTTATCTTTTGACGATACGGTCAAACAAGGCCACTTTTCATTGTATGCTTTCAAAAAGCTGTGCTTTCGAGCAACCTGCTTGGCTGACGGTTCATCAGACGAATGTTCAGCATCACGGCTTCGTTTCATTTTTGGCTACTATGAATAACTATCATATAAGATAGTATTCTTTCTCACTGGTGTAAATCAAATGGCATCGAAAGCTAAGCTATCCAAGGGAAGCAGACACTTTCTTAGCGCACCCCCCTCTTTCCTATCTTTTTTTTTTGTGCTTTGACCAAAATAGACCTATGATCACTGATTGATTGATTGTACATTGCTTAACGTCCCGACAGCAACAAGGCTTTCTCAGGACGTGCCTGCACTGCTTGTGAAAAAAAAAAAAAAAAACTAAACAGAAAATTGAATGTATGTCGCCAGCCGGCCAAATACGTTAAATAAACCGACAACATGGGGCCTAAATAAAGCTAAGACCATTTAGCAACACACATCCAATATCAAGAGCTACAGGCAGTGCAGACAGTAGGGAGAGTTTTAAAAAGGCAAATACAGGTGAATGGACAAAGGGTAGACAGAAACGCATGCCCCAGAATAGAGAGAAAAACCCACCCTGTGGGGCTGACCAGGGTGACCCTGGGAACTAAAAAATACCTAACCCCACCCAAGTCCCCCAGGGCAGACCCGGGTGGGGGCCTATGATCACTGGTCGATCATGCACACTTCTCTCCCCTGACGGTGCTTTTACTTACTTTACTTTGTAATCTTCCTAAAATATTAGCACTGGCAGTCTCCCCTTTTCTTTTCATTTATTACTACAATATCGACTGCAACCCCTTCCCCCCTTTTAGTAGGTTCTCTCTTAGGGTGCGTGGAAATTTAGCTCTAGGTGGAGGCATGGAATGTATGCCCCTGCAGAAACCACAATAAAATGTCTTTATCCAAGGGAAGTAACTACAAACTGAGCGTCTTTTAATAGACAAAAAAAAAAACACAAAAAAATTGTGACCGTATTTTTAACGACCTGACCAGATGATCATATTCTCATGCTAAAATCTGTATGAATACGGCCAACTACCGTATGATAGGCAAGTCTGATATTTAAACAGACCTCATTTGGTCCTGTATTTAGTGGTAGTATGCACTATATGTCACTTAAAAGGATTTCATTATTTTTTAAGTAAATTTTCACACTTAGTTATATTAAGAGAAGAAACAATTATGAAAAAGCTTGCTTTGAGCTCAACTATCGTTACTCAACAATAAGGTATCCCAAATCATGTGATCGACACATAATACAAGATAAACGCCGACTCTTTGCCGTGAATGTTGGTGTGCCGACGAGGTTTTTTTATTTGCTCTACATAAGCTTGTTTCCAAAAAAAGAAAACGTATAAAGTTGCTTTGTGCATTTTTACGTCTTGATAAAGGATTGTCACGTTTATTTCCATTCACTTTACCATCGCTTTGCCCATATTTCGACACCACAGCACCAAAACAAAACGCAACCCACAACACAAACGCTATCTTCGAAACCTATGTCCAAAGTGCAACATGCTGCATGCTGTAAAAGAGAAAGAGTGCCAAACCACTTGGTTTTAACCGTCATGGCTGAGCAAAGTTTCGGAACTTGATTAATTATTTATTGCTGTAACATTTATTTCAATCAGTTGCACTGGCAAGCTAGTGCCAATTATGCAGTCACAGTGATCACTGATGGTACAGTACACTTTATACGGAAAAAAAATACACAGCACAATGTGAACACGCTTGGAGTTCATGCAATGCTTTGTTTAAAATTAAACCCTATCTTGCTAGCAGTAGGCTACTGCACAAAAGAGGAACTTATTTTGCTGCTGCGTAATTTGCAGTTTGTCTGCATTAGACATTTGCAGTTCACTGCAAGGATTCGTAGCATTGATTGATTGATTGTACATTGCTTAACGTCCCGACATCAGCAAGGCTTTCTCAGGACGTGCCTGCACTGCTTGTGAAAAAAAACCAAAACAGAACAATGAATGTATGTCGCCAGCCGGTCAAATACGTTAAATAAACCTAACACATGGGGCCTAAATAAAGCTAAGACCATTTAGCAACACACATCCAATATCAAGAGCTACAGGCAGTGCAGACAGTAGGGAGAGTTTTAAAAAGGCAAATACAGGTGAATGGACAAAGGGTAGACAGAAACACATGCCCCAGAATAGTGAGAAAAACCCACCCTGTGGGGCTGACCAGGGTGACCCTGGGAACTAAAAAATACCTAACCCCACCCAAGTCCCCCAGGGCAGACCCGGGTGGGGTAGGATTCGTAGCAGCTGGCATTAGCACTGACATATATATTGGAATTAAAACAAGAAAGAAAACGGAGAAAGGTGACACAGAGATGATTTAATAAATCAGTCAGTCAAGTGATCAAATGAATGAGATACGATGAACAGCTAGTTAAGGGGGGTGGGGAGGAGGAGGCACATACTTTATAATGTACATGTACTATTTATTTCAGTGTTTCCATCACCCACTCACAACACCATTGGGCTCGATGAGTTCTCATATTTTATGCGAGTGCATTACAAAATTCATGTAGTTGCTGCTGTTACATTATCTTCTTACTGGTTTTGACATTTCGCTGTAAAATTTACAGTCCCATATTTTAAGCCTGTCCCGCCTAACGCACATGGAGGTTGACTGTATCATTGATATGTGTGTGTAGGTAGCGTTTTGTTTGAGGTGGCAGTTTTGGCCTCACCTTTAGAGAAAGGGAAACTGAGAGGCCTGGCCCAGCCCACCCCTTTCATAAACATAAGGCAGCTCTGGTTAATTACCTATTTATGCTCATCATCCTCCATCATCCCCATCACCTCTTTGTATTCCTATGTACATTAGGTTTATTTCAAAAATCGTTGAAGCTATGTTTTTTTATTGGCTGTCAACCCGTGACTATTAAGGCAGATCCCCCACCCCACCTAATTCAATAATGCCGCATCGACTTCTTTAAAAAAGGCTAATTAAAATATCAATGCAGACACAGTGAGATTAATTATAAAATCAAAATTAATATATTACAGTATAAAATAAATCAAGACCAATTACTTCTTCTAAGCGATATCTGCGCTTTAGAAAACAAAGACTTAGACTCTAAAAAAAAGAGCGTCTTTTCTCTGTAGCTGTTTCCGGCAAATCAAAAGCTTATCTTGGAAAACATTACATGACAAAAGATATAGAATCCCTCACCGCTGATGAGGGTAATTATACTACATGCTAAATATGGAAATCACATTGGTTCACTAATGACCCATGATTTGGGTCGATCTCTTGTGTCTCTTTATACAAAAGCTGTGAGTCACTTTTTGCCGGTCGATACTGACAGTCTATCACACGATCTCAAAAGCAACCCTACTGTTTCAAGTTCAATTGGTACATTAGCATGCCTCATGTTTTACAACTTTGGGAATTACCTTGCACCTGTGGTAACCTTGCTTGTTACTGTGAGTCATATTGATTTTTCTAAAATAAATTTTAAAGCAGAAGAAAATCGACGACACCCAGATGACTCCACAACCGAGCCCTGTCTTGACGCAGGTTCAAATGGTGACGAAGGTTAAAAGTCCAGGCAGGGTTGAGGCTGGTAAAAGATTAGCTGAATAAAACAGACAAAACAAATTACAGCTTCAAGAGTTAACAGAAAAGGCTCATGTAACTGACCTACCACCAACAGCGCTGGCCCCAGCACCGGTGTCACTACCAACACCCTCACCCCCTCAACATGAGAGACTAACAACAGAGTCTAAACCTAAACAATCCAGACCAAAAAGGTGACTGCCAAGCGTGTAATATGCAAAGAAGTACCCAACGGAGAAAGAAACACGCTTAGAAAAGATGGGTACAACACAATTTATTAATATTTCGGGTAAATACCCTGCCAATGAAGATAAGTAGTGGCTAATCTCTCTGTTTGTCTATTTTGACAAAGGGTATTTACCCAAAATATTAATAAATTGTGTTGTACCCATCTTTTCTAAGCGTGTTTCTTTCTCCGTTGGGTACTTCTTTAGAGTCTAAACCTGAAATAACAAAATATATAGTTGGCGGATTTATTGTAGGATTTGGTTACGTAGGTTACCAATTATACAAAAAATACAAACCACAAACTCGAACAGTGTCCAAAAAATCAGACACTCCAAAAATAAAGCGAAGTCTCCACATTACCAGCAGCACCAAAACCCTTCGATCCATTTTTTATGCAGAAAATAAAATTAATATTTTAATTTGTGTAGCATAAGAAAATGAGTGACACAAAAAACATAATGAACCTTGTCTATTACTCTGCCATAATAAGCGGACTAGCAGTATCTTACACTATGCTAGGGCGGTGTCTTCTCAAAATGCGATCGGCAGACCTTGGCAAACTAGATTTTGAGGACAGCGCTAAGCTAGTTGCAGTTGTAACAGCATCAATTGCCACAAAAGACTTTCTTGTCAAGCAAGGAATTATTTCAGAAAATGTATCTATGAAAATAAAAAATATTGCAACATTGGCTGTTATCATTGGCGGTGCTGTTGTTAATGCATTGGCATTTAGCCGATCAAACTATCTCTTTTCTAAAGTGAGTAGAGAAGAATCTGCAGAAGAAATGAGATGACACAATGAGGCGTCTGAGAAATTAGCACAGGCAGAGCAAGAGTACAAAAAACAAAGAATAGAGAAACTTGATTTTATCAATGAAAAACTTAGGCTGGAAGGTCAAATGTTGATGAAGCTATCAAAGAATACTACCTTGTTACAGGCGAAGACATGACCATCCCGCAGCCGAAACTTAGTGACTACTACCAACCAAGCATACATCAAAGAAACGGAGAAATAATATTTGTTCTAATAGAAATGACATTTGTATATTTTCCAGGAGTTTTTATTGCTAGAAAAAATGAACGACACCGGGGCTAAGCTATCAAAAATATATTACTCCCCAATTGGCTACTGGAAAGGGAAAACCGCATTAGCGAAATTATATGCCACTGTGGACAGCGATGTCACACTCGACCAAATAAAACTGTGGCTACAAAAACAAGCCATTTGGCATATATATTTACCTGCCCCACAAAAATTAACAAGACCTCATTTTGAAAACGTCACACCAAATGACACCCATCAAATAGATCTTTTGTTCCTGCTGCACGATATAATAAGAAAGAAGCGATACAAGTATGCATTAACTGTTGTCGACATTGCTTCAAGGTATAAGGATGCTGAAGCCATAACTGACAAAAACGCTTCCACTGTTGCTTCAGTGTTAATATTGATTTATAGTTGAGGCCCTTTAAAATACCCCAGGCTTGTGCAAGTCGATGATGGATCTGAATTCAAAGGCACTGTTAATCAATTATTTGCGAAGCATGGCATGCTAGCGCGGCAAGGCATACCGGGCATGCACAGATCACAGGCAATTGTTGAAAACTTTAACAAACAATTATCGTAAAGACTTTTCAGCTATCAGGATTCTAAGGAACTCATGCATGACGCGCATAACACTGAGTGGGTTAAGAGATTACCATCTGTAATAAAAGCAATGAATAACGAAGGTCATCCAAAACCCGCCGATGCTATTAAATTAAAAACAATGCCGACGGGGCCAGAGATATAAACAACAACACTACCAGACACAAGCTTGTTTACAAAACAGGTAAGATACCTGTATCAACCCGGCGAGGCAGAAAATGACATAAGGAGCAGAGCAACTGATCCAATTTGGTCTACGTCTGTTCACAATATAAAAAAAAATAGTCCCAGGAAACCCATCAATTTATTATCTATATAAACCTGCCCCACAGAGGGCATTTGTCAGAGAAGAATTACAGATTTCTCCAGACACTGTTACTCATTTCAACAACTAACTCATTGATTAGTTCATAACTAATACATCAGCTATTTCTTCAGATAACTTAATCGCGTAATGCCCAGGTGCATAAGCCTTTTCCTTGGTGTGAAATACACGTTTTGTATCCCTTACTGCAAGTGACTTCTTATGTGTTTGGATCATTTCAAGATTGTGTCTATTTGATCTCAGTGCCTTGTTTTGATATTCAGGCATTAATTCTCCATCTAAAACTTGCTTATAATGTTCATGGCGGACGTCTTTATTTTTTATCGCTGTTTTTTATACCTTTGGCTTTCAACTGACTGCCTTTTAGGTGCAATATGGAATACATTTTTTATCTCAGTCCAACATACTCAACGATCGGCACTCCATTTAGTTCATCCTTAAACTTCCCAGGCACTTTCTTGTTTTGTGTGCTGTACAGCGGGTGATCCTTAGGATAATTAGATGTGTCATACATATGCAACTGTGTTTTCATGTCTTCATAAAAGTCTTCAGTAGGCACAACAATGATCATAGAATCAGTGTCAGTGTATAGCAGACGACAGTCAGGATACTTTGGTTTGAAGTAACCATAATAAATTCAAGCATTAATAATTTTGATAACTCAAGAATTGCCCTGCCAATGAATACTGGCTTGTCCAGTTTAACAATCTTTTTTTTGAGTATCACTGCAAACAATGATGGATGAAACTCTTTATACCCTGTGTATTGTGGCTTACCTGTAATTTTAATTGTACCTGATTCAGTTGTCACCAATCTCACATCTTTGCGACGATGAGGCTTTTCCATTGTCTTTCCAAAACGGGCATTATTCATCAGCTTAAAGAAGTCTTTGTCAAATGCAATCCCTTGCACGAAAGGTTGTGTTTTTTATTATGTAATCTTTCATAAAGCACACTGGTCAAATTCAATGCCTCTGTGAACTTTCTTTAGTACTAAACCATGCCTGATGTAAAACTGCAGTAAGCGATAGTGACAAACGTAATTGAATTTGTCATTCAAATTTGGCACAAGTTTGGTGTCTTCTTTTGTCCCTGTCAAACTCATTTTCTCAACAGCTAATGGATAATCATTGTGGTAATCATGTAGATGGTGTGGGTACTCCAGGTCGACTTCAAAGCTCCAACCTTTCTCATGATTCCGGTCATGAGTCATAATCCAGTTTGTTAAGTCTGCTATGTCACACTGGGACAAATCATGCATTTGAGTTTTTCAAGGGCAATAACTCACACATCGCGAATCCGTACATATTATTAGCATCAAGGTACGTAATGAATGACCTTGACGGGTCAAAGCCAAGGTCATCAAGATATTTGTTGTTGGCTTTGGCCTAGTTGTTTGCAGCTATACTTATGCCTCCTCTTAATCCGCGGTCTACCATTTCACACATCGTGCGATCATACAACAGGTCTCTATATATCTTACTGGATTTTAAAAATGCATCCCATGTCATGCCAAGACTAGTTATGTAGCTGGCCAGGTCAAGACTGTAGTGCAACAAACCATTTTCACGATAACTTTCAAATACGTCTGATAGCAAACAAACGTCAGCTTTCAAGTACTGGTCGTGGTAATCACCAATCGTTTCACACCCTAATTTATCCCAAGCACCTCTCAAGGGACGCAAGTCCTCGACCTCGTGCACACAAAGCAAAGTCGTCCACAAACAAAAAGCATTCAAAATCATCCTTGACAGCCTTTACAATGTTATTTATTTTAATGCTAAATAAAACAGGAGATAGAATGCTGCCCTGTGGGACACCCATCTCTTGTTCAAAGGAGTCGGAGAGGGTGGAGCTCACACGGACAAGGAACGACCGGTTAGACAAAAAATTGTGAATAAAAATGGGCAGGTGCCCTTTAAAACCCATGTCCAGCAAATCAGACAGTATACCATACTTCCAGGTAGTGTCATATGCCTTCTCAAGATCGACTGATTGATTAATTGTACATTGCTTAAAGCTGAGGTGCAATGAGAAAAACCTGCCCAGCGCGTGTCTTAAAAAGACTACAGGACCCAGTTTGGGCCCTGCCCCTAAGTGGGTCAAATCGGTTCGTAACTCAGTTGACGGAGTTGGCAACTGCGTATCCCGAGCTTGCAAAACTCTCGGAAAACGACAGACCACTTCCTGTTGCACGGAAATCATCGCGATTAGCAGATCGGACAACAGCAGACGATTCTGTGACACTTTGAAACTGACCGACAGCCACGGATTTTACGCGCTGGGGACTATTATGGCAGAATGTACGGCTGTACATGCTGTAAGTATGACTCCTGACACTTTGTAGTTGTGAACGAATTTTTTCAACACGTACCTCCAGTCCAATATAGGCTAATATAAATAAATAAAGAAGCATTGTGATGTACAACCAACACAGTAAATTGGATGAGAGAGAGAGAATCGACTGTTTACATAGATGCCAAAAGATACAAGGTCGCCATGGGTCAAGCTGATTTTTAGTAGCTGCCCTTCGTATGGAGAAAAATATTTGCTGTAGGCCACTCCAGATGAAAAGATATAACAACAAACACAAAACGACAAATAACCCCTCCTTCCTCACCCTTCCGATATAAAATAAAGCTTCAGGCTGTGCTGTGTAACTTACAGATAGCTCGGCCTGGTCCAGTGTGCGTCCAGGCAAGACACAAATGGCCTGCTCTGTCCGTCGGGTGGTCGAGTGTCGTCTGCTACTGTTGATATCAGTAAAAATATCGCTGGTTTAGATCAGTGATCGCGGTGCACACTCGCTGCATACAGGAAGTGGCCTGTCTTTGTCACGGGAGTTTTGCCAGCACGACAAACGCAGTTGAAAACTCAGTCAACTGAGTTGCAAACCGGTTTGCCGAAGTTAGCCGAACGTTCACGAAGACAGGGCCCTCGCTGGGTCCTGCAAAGTTTTTTTTTAAACACGTGCGGGGCGGAGTTTTTTGACTGTTTCTCAGCTTTAACGTCCCGACAGCAACAAGGCTTTCTCAGGACGTACCTGCACTGCATGTGGAAAAAAAAACCAACAAACAGAATATTGAATGTATGTCGCCAGCCCGTCCAATACATTAAATAAACCTACGACATGGGGCCTAAAATTTATTTAATAAAGCTAAGACCATTTAGCAACACACATCCAATATCAAGAGCTACAGACAACGCAGACAGTAGGGAGAGTTTAATTAGTTTAAAAAAGGAAGAGACAGGTGAATGGACCAAGGGTAGACAGAAACACATACCCCAGAATAGAGGGGAAAAACCCACCCTGTGGGGCTGACCAGGGTGACCCTGGGAACTAAAAAGTAGTTAACCCCACCCAAGTCCCCCAGGGCAGACCCGGGTGGGGACTTCTCAATTGATTGATTGTACATTGATTAACGTCCCGACAGCAACAAGGCTTTCTCAGGACGTGCCTGCACTGCTTGTGAAAAAAAAAACCAACAGAATATTGAATGTACGTCGCCAGCCGGTCCAATGCATTAAATAAACCTACGACATGGGGCCTAAATAAAGCTAGGACCATTTAGCAACACGCATCCAATATCAAGAGCTACAGGCAGCGCAGACAGTAGGGAGAGTTTAAAAAAGGAAAATACAGGTGATTGGACCAAGGGTAGACAGAAACACATGCCCCAGAATAGAGGGGAAAACCCACCCTGTGGGGCTGACCAGGGTGACCCTGGGAACTAAAAAGTAGTTAACCCCACCCTAGTCCCCCAGGGCAGACCCGGGTGGGGGGGGGGGGGGGGACTTCTCAAGATCGAAGAAAATTGCATAGACATGCTGCTTGACAAAAGCATCCCGGATAAAGGACTCAAAGTGGACTAGATGGTCAGTTGTACTACGGAAGCTCCGGAAACCGCACTGGAGGTCTGTGATGATACCCTGTGACTCAAGATGCCAGACCAGGCGGGCGCTGACCAAGCGTTCCATAGTTTTACATAAAAACGATGTCAAAGCTATTGGCCAGTAGTTACCCGGGTTGGAAGGATCCTTACCCAGATTAGGGAATGACACAACCACAGCCTGGTGCCAAGATGGCAGACAATGACCGGTTATCCAGATATGGTTAAATGATTGATTGTATGTTGCTTAACGTCCTGACAGCAACAAGACTTTCTCAGGATGTGCCTGCACTGCTTGTGAAAAAAACAAAAACAAAAAAACCCAGAATATTGAATGTATGTCGCCAGCCGGTCTAATACGGTAATTTAACCTAAGACAATTTAGCAACACACATCCAATATCAAGAGCTACAGACAGTGCAGACAGTAGGGAGAGTTTTTTTTAATAAAATACAGGGGAATGGACCAAGGGTAGACAACACATGCCCCAGAATAGAGAGGAAAACCCACCCTGTGGGCTGACCAGGGTGACCCTGGGAACTAAAAAGTAGTTAACCACACCCAAGTCCCCCAGGGCAGACCCAGGTGGGGGAGATATGGTTAAAGGCCTTGAGAAGTACAAGGAGTGAATCCTCAGGCAGATGTGTTAGGAGCTGATAGTGGATGGTATCTAGTCCAGCATCAGAGTCATTACATTTCTGCATGGCTTGCTGCAATTCTGAAAATGAAAAAGGGGCATTATAGTCTTCCGATTTATCCGATTTAAAATCACAAGAACAAGACTCTCGCTTCTCCTTCTCTCTCTGGAAAAATTGATTGATTGTACAATGCTTAACGTCCCGACAGCAAGAAGGCTTTCTCAGGATGTGCCTGCACTGCTTGTGAAAAAATAAACAGAATATTGAATGTATGTCGCCAGCCGGCCATTCAATACGTTAAATAAACCGACGACATGGGGCCTAAATAAAGCTAAGACCATTTAGCAACACACATCCAATATCAAGAGCTACAGGCAGCACAGACAGTAGGGAGAGTTTTAAAAAGGAAAATACAGATGAATGGACAGGGTAGACAGAAACACATGCCCCAAAATACAGAAGAAAACCCACCCTGTGGTGACCCTGGGAACTAAAAAGTAGTTACCCCAAACAAGTCCCCCAGGGCAGACCCTGGTGGGGGCCTCTCTGGACGAAGGGTGAATAATGCTCTGTCGAAGAATTATGGGCAATGATGGAGGCAAGCAAATTGGCCACAGCCTTTTTATCTGTTGACCAAACTGGCACCACCTCCAAGATGGCTGACAGAAGCCGAGCCACCAGTGCCCCTAATTCTTCGAACAGCCTTCCAGACTTTCTGGGATGGAGTCCTAGAAGATAAAGATGAGACGAAGCACGGCATTCCCGTTTAAAAATACAACGGGCTTTCACCCTCTGTCTTTTAAAGGTTAAAATATTCGCTTGCGACGGATTACGAAAAGCACATCCCTGAGCAAATTTGCGCATTTCTTGGGCCTTGCGGCACTCTTCATTGAACCATGGTACTCCCGGCTTCCGAGGGACTAATGTGGAAGTTCTAGGGATGGTTTCACCTGCTACATCCAACAAAATAGAAGTAAAACAAGAAACAGGTTCTTCAGGTGACATGACCACCTCCTCTGTAATACGAGACTGATAGAGGGAGGCGAACAGAGGCCGGTTAGCTTTCTTGAGATTCCAGTGCCCCACTGGCGAATCCTCCCCACAGCTGACCGATGACAGGACTACTGGGAAGTGGTCACTACCACACAAGTCGTCGTGAACCTTCCAGTCAAAGTCCAGCATGAGAGAAGGATCACACACAGTGAGGTCTAGAACAGAACTAGATCCTGAACCTGGGTTAGAGTACGTAGGTGAGCCATCATTAAAGACACATAGGTTAAGTTGAGAAAAAAACATCTTCTAACATCTGACCTCTGCCATCATAGTGGTCACTGCCCCAAAGGTGAGCGTGACCGTTAAAATCTCCCATGAGAATAAAGGGAGGGGGCAGCTGATCTACTAAGTTAAAAATATCATTACTACAGACCCGCAGGGATGGTGGCAGGTAAACACTGTATATGGTTATGGTCTTCTTCAAGATAACCCGAGCTGCGACAGCCTGAAGACAGGCGTCGATACTAACAGGGCTACATAAAATTTGGCTACTAATGAGAAGAGCCACTCCACCCAAGCGCCTCTCTGAATCAGAACCTTTATGTACAGCTTAAAAACCATTAAAGGACATAGGGTCAGAAGTCTTCAGGTAAGTCTCCTGAAGAGATATTATTGAGGGGCTATATAACTTGACTAAAAGACATAATTCCTCAAAGTTAGATTGAAAACCACGATTGGTATATTTAGAAAGATCTTGCCACAAAGTATCCTGGGGCCAAGTTTGAAGACTGTGGCTTGAATGGTGTCCGAGAAAATGCCAACGTTTCAGTTTACTATGGACAACGGACAACAGCAGACGGATGACAGATGACGGACAAACGACCACTGGCCCAGTTTGCTTCACATGTGAGCCAAAAATGGTTGTACTGTAACAGGAAGCAATCAGCGTTAACAGTGCTTTGTAAATCTGAGCTTAAATTTCCCGCATGTTGTATATGATTCACAGCAAAACAGTATCGGCTAATCGTAACAGCTAGCCGAGTTGCCCACATTTCATGGCTAGTCAAGTCTTGTCTCGCCCAAAGTTGCGTAATCTAGTTAGCATTCTCGCGCTGCCTGGAAACTCACAACCGGCTTATTCAAACACAGCTGTTAAATAACACAGTAAGATACAGACTGTACCAAAGCACTGAAAATGGATGATCGAAAAAGTCAATGGATTCTTATTCAGTCCGCAACTGCGCAGCAGAATGCAAATTAAAACATATAGCTTTGTGATTCATGCCGCCATTCCCGCGCCAGGACAGCAGTGATCCCAATTAGGATCTAAAAACTTCACATAGCAAAGATGACCCCCACAGGCTCCAAAGGCTGTCTAGTAGGCTCTGTGCTTCACTCGTGTACAGTAGAGTCAAAAGAATGAATCAGCCATTTTGCGGAAGTGTTATATGCCCCTGTGACAATTCTACTGCTGTAAGTATGTCGTTTAACCGTGATTAAAAATGCTTAACTAAAGAAGAAAATATGCAAGCTTTAATCCCTACCCCTTTTCTTGATCTTCTAATTGGATGACGTAACCTCTTTGCAACAAAGGTTACATGTTCATTTGGAAAAGTATCATTTGTTGAGTTTGTGACTTCTGGGGTTCCTATCTCCCCAAAAAGGGACTTTGCTATACCATAAAAAAAAGTGGCCAGGGGCTGGGGGGGGGGGGGGGGCCTCAGAACCCCTGCACTCACCCCCATCCCAAATAGCCCCTGGTCACCAGTGGACACACACACATGCCGAGATATAGCATAAGCCATACACCACACTGACAGTAGCATCTGGGTTCATTTATGTTTCATTTGGGTATGCCTGATCCTTTCAGTTTCAGACATGCACTAACACACATCCACACTTTCAGCATGAGTGTTAAAATATTTTATATTTCTCCTACCTATGATAACACAAACTTTCTCAGTACTTCTAATGCTACATATAATTTTACCACACGTACAAAAACTTTTTGTGATAATATATCAGACATGTTTAACAATGCCAGCTGTATTTTTGTCAACCTGCAAACAAAAGAAGACTGGTTACAATCAAAACTACAGCAGGAATTCATGCCAACCCATCTTCATGACTGCATGTTTAGGGCACTGCTCCATGGCGACCCATGGTGCGGGATATTTTGTCTGTGTTCATACAAGACTTGTACTGACTAGTATAATACACTACTGCATGCTGCCTAAACTAACGTGGTGACGGGTCCCCAGCACATAATATAACTTAGGCCTTAGCAGTTCTCTGCTTCTTATGTTTTGTATCTGTTATTATGTGATCCAGAGTGAATGCTTCTTCTCCCCTCAGCATTTTGTCTACGGTTTGAATCTGCGTCAGGGTGGGAACCGAGTGTGAATGGGGAAGGGTGCAAATGCATATATGTAATGTCAAGTGACTGCACGAAAATGGGAAATGCAATGAGCATAGTTGAGTTGTTCTCCAGAACTGGTTACTACTTGGGGTAGACTACTTTTTTTTTCTTGCTAACATTTTTAGCAGCTTCTATGTGGATGACTATGTCACAAATCCATCAGATATATGCCAGAGAATCAGCTGAATCAGAGTCGGGCACATGAGGTGTCTACAAAAAGAGAAAATTTCAATAAAAGTTTCAAAAAAGGTCGCAAAATGGCATCTTGAAAGTTACCACTGATCACCAACTCCTGGAAGTTTCATGTTATCAAATCCATACAGTAAACCTGGCTTTTAATTTGCTTTCTTTTTCTTGAAATGACATCAATAAAGGTATGTCACAAAACCAAATGTGTTTTTGTTGTCTTGCTGCATCACTCTGTGGCTGTAAAAATATCTGTCCCCTGTTTACACTTACAGCCGGTCAGTCACCAATGAAAGGTTGTTCTCTGTTCTCTATTGCCCGAGATCACGATGCACCTTTACATCAGTCACCTATGCTCAGTCAAGCAGGAAAGGTCGCTTTTGTTCACCATCGCCTGGCCGTTTACGTCTCTTACACCTCAAAGGTGCATAAACCATTTTTGATCAGGCTGAATTTGCATGACCTCTGTTTATCATAAGACTTTCTGAAGAAATCTGTGAACAAATCTTAGAAAAATTCAAACTGTTTGTTTGATATTGGTACTGTTTGAGTGTCTGTCGCAGTACATTGTGTATATTATTATGTTCAGTTTGTTATGTGATAGTATGGTCACATGTCCTAAAAACAGTCCTGAAAGAAAATCGCATTTATGCTGAACTAGACAATTGAAGTGATAAAACTAAATGAACAATTAAGGGTATACCAGACTGGAGACTGTTTCGTTGTTCTTTATGCGACGGCAACCAGTTTACCTCCGTTCCCTAGGCGGCCGTTATAGACAAGTTTGACTGTATTGGAAATCTTAAGCAAGCATATCAGTTTGATTTGTGCTCTTCATTCAATTGTAAAGTATGAATAAACCAGTTTTCAGCTTGGTCGCATTATAATAATGGGTTGACCATCGAAACCGATGATGTCGTCATTGTGCATTTCTATTTGTGGGTGCAGATGTGGCTGGCCAAGCCAATCCTGGAGCCACACCTGCGGGGGCAATGGGGGCACTGGAACGTAGCTGTGGGGAGAGTCGACGCGGTCTTTCTGCGAGCTCTGGGCACTGGTGATCCATTCACGCCGATTGTGTTCAAAGAGCGTGCAGGCTTTCCTGGTGGCGGCATGCCAGCCAGATCTGTCTTGTGCTTCAAGTTCTTTTACCAGGAAGACGCAGTACTTGAGGCTGTCTTTTATGCAGTCTTTGAAGTGTTTCTTTGGCCATCCTTGCTTCCTGTGGCCTTTTGAGAGTGCACCATACAGGAGTTGGCGTGGCATGCGAGAATCATCCATGTGTATGACATGACCTGTCCAGTGAAGTTGTGTCTTTAAGATCAAGGCTTCAACACTCATTAAGCCAGCATTGTCCAGGACTTCCAGGTTTGTCACCTTGTCTTGCCATCTGATGCCCATGAGTGAGCGCAGGGATCTCATGTGGAAACGTTCAAGCTGCTTGAGGTGCTTTCTGTATAGCGTCCATGACTCACAGCCTTAGAGGAGGCTGGGGAGGACTACTGCCTTGTAGACTTTGATCTTAGTAGAGCTTGACGTTGTTGTTATTCAACACACGAGTGCGCAGACGACCCAAGGCTTGGCTGGCTTTGCTGATGCGAGCTGCGATTTCCTTGTCGATAGTACCGTCAGAAGAGATGATGCTCCCCAGGTACCTGAACTGGTCGACAGTCTTCAGCTCGGTGCCTTTGATATACACTTTGGGGGGGGGGGGGGGGGGGGGGGCTCTTGTGCCTGGGGCTGGTTGGTGCAGGACCTCGGTCTTGATGAGACTGATGGTGAAGCCAAACAGTCGAGAGGCTTCCGAGAACCTGTTGACGATGGTCTGGAGGTCAGACTCTGTGTGCGCCATCAGCGCACAGTCATCGGCAAACAGCACCTCAAGGATCAGTCTCTCGATGGTCTTGGTCCTGGCGTTCAGTCGACGGAGGTCGAAGAGAGAGCCGTCTAGTCTATACTTCAGGTATACTCCCTTCTGAAGGTTGCGTACTGCATAGGTCAGGACACACATGAAGAACAGGTTGAACATCACAGGGGCAAGAACACAACCTTGTTTCACACCGTTGGAAATGTCAAAGGGTGCGTATGTATCGCCGTGTCCGCAGCAGCAAAGCCTCGATGCTCACAGTTTCAGCCTGTTCAAGGACCTCGACGTTGGTGACATAGTCACTCCAGTGAATGCCCAGGATGGTGCGCAGGCAGCGCTGGTGGAAGCGTTCGAGGAGTCGTAGTTGGCTGCGGTAGAGGGCCCAGGACTCGGAACCATACAGCAGGGTGGTGAGGACCACAGCTCTGTACACGCTGATCTTGGTGCCTGTTTTCAGCTGTTGATTGTGCCACACCCGCTCGAAAGTACATTCCACGTACCAATTGACATTACTGTCACAAGTAACAATCAGGACTGCCACACTTGTTAGCAGCTCATTATTGGGTCAATTGCGCTTGTTTTCTGACATGAGATGATGGTACTCATGACACACTATTTCTAGTTTAATGTTAATCCGTTTTCACATGTTTACAGGCCAAAACTGTAATACACTGTATGTTGTGAAGATGTCCCGTTCATTTCCGCAACATCATGACTTGCTTCCGGCGGTCTGCCACTGTAGTAGCCATAATAGTTTGTCTCATTTTTGTTTGTGTCTGTTCAGTAACAATTTATACTAAACATATGATCAGAAGATGAGAAGGAGGGTGAATCTGAAGTGCAAAGATTCCTGATGAAGACCGATGATAAGACATATCATTGGCCCAAGGTAGAGGATGTCGCATGGGTTGAAGCAACCGACATCACTGGCACCCTGGACCACAACAGACTGGGAACTCGAGTTATGTCATTGCCTTGATTACCATCTGCATTTAATACAAGTCTCTAAACTCAGACTGCCTTGTCATGTATTCTTGTTTGATTTTCAATTATTTTCTCCTTGTTTACATCGCATGTAACACTGTGACAGCAACCTTTACTTTTGCTTTCTCGTGACAAAATATATTTTCTTGTTTTAGTACATTGTCATGAACAATGCTGAAGATGAAGAGGGTGGAAATTCATTAAAAATAAGGAGTATGAAAACATTTTAAAGCGGCACCTTGTGTGTTACATTGTGACAATTTCATTTGGTCAGTACAATGTTCCATGGCTAGTGCTGATGCTGTGCATTCTACTTTCACTGCTTTAATAGTGTACTTCATCCACCAACACCAATAATCTTGTCATTGTCGATAATACTGCATCTGCAATCACCTTTATGTCACACTGTAATGCACGGGCGCTACAGCAGACCCTTACTTTCAATGACCAAAGTGTGAAAACGGAACAAAGCACTAATTTTTCTATGATAGTATACGATTTTAGGGATATCTAGCCTTCTTAAACGCAGGAGTGAATAATCATATATGCAATTTAATTCTGACACGATTTCAACATTTTGGGTACCAGTTCTGGAGAACTCATTTATAAGTAGGTGTTAGCTGTTGCTGTAAAGATAATTCATATTTTAATCTGGAAAGACATAGCTCAAGAGTACATTTTGTCGCTAAAAACAACAGTACTAATCTATGAGAAGCATATGTAGGTGATTCTGAGTTGGACATGAAATGATCATGAGTTGGACAGGGGGTGATCGGGTCTCGGACAGTGATCACCTCAACTGAATAGTACAGTGAGTATGTTACAGAGTTGTTCATAAATTGTTCACTTTATGTACAGGAAATCTAATTTCTGGGCGTGGTTATGAAGAGCATAAAGAGTATTTTGAAAGGCAGAGCCACTGCAAAAAATTATCACAAATTTTGTGTGTCAAAAGTTTGTCTGCTAGCTGCGGCGGAGTTGCCATTAGCCATACAGCATCTGAATTCTAGCAGGCAAGAATCCCCCCTTAAGGCATTATTTGGGGGAACCAATCAGAGAATAGCTCCAGCCCAGGAGCATGTGCCATTTTGGTCAGTGTCAGCTTCATCAGCACCCAAGTTTTGAAAAGTAATTTGCAAAGTTTATATTCTTAATATGGCAAAACACCAAAAGCATCAAAATGTGAAGAAAAACGGCATTTTCATCATATTTCGGCTAACCCCCCAAAAAGGCAGGTTGCCTGGTGCCTTGCCGACGACTGACCATTTTGTGATATGTAGTGCCAAAAACTGCTAAGATATACCATCCCGCCGTCCAGCTTTTTCTGTCATCCTGAAGCAAGTGAGACATTTGGATACATTGAAGCTGGAACATGACTGTGTACAAATGTGGTAGGGTGTGATTTGGGGTTGTATCAGATGTGTAGCAGAGAGACAGAGTAAAAGTTATGTCCCTTGGTTTCATCAGCTGGTCAGCTTGTAACGTTGACCTTTGAACTTAACCTTTTGGAAGTCTTTTAGTTCAGCCTAGAAACTTTCAGATATATATTTGATTACTGCATGTAAACGTTGTTCACGCAAACCAGTTTAGCTATTTGCCATAACCTTGTGTCACTTTTACCTTTGCTTTTGAAGGAGCAACTTGAACTATAGGGCTCGGGAAGCTGACATCATCACACCAGTCGTGAGGATACGGGACTAAGCGCTCATAGAGAAATCACAGTTTTTGTAATATCAGGAAAGTCCTGACATACAAAGTACTATAAGCAATAACAGCGAGTCTTGCCATCACGGTAGGAAACCGCTCACCAGAATCTGTTTTTGTTTCCAAAGAGGAAGAAACATGAAAAAACCGTGTTGAAACACTATTTCGCTACTATCTGATGACTATGGTATCCTCATAAGATGGCGGATGATGCGCTGACGCTGCTAGGCAACGCGGGGAACTCCCCGAGCCCTATAGTATCTTCCTCTGCATCTTGGTACTTTGATGTTGGAGAACCACATTTTTTGGATATTTTGCCTTACTTGTGTATTTGAAACTAAGCTATGTTGGTTTCACTCTTCTTTATTGTAAGATCAGGTTAGCTGATCATTTTGTGGTTTTGCGAAAGTGTGTGACTTACCTGTAACTTATCTCAGCTTGATTCATCAGTTCAGCTCTTGGGTAGTGGATTTTGGTTATTGACAGTTGTCCGGGTATTGTATGGATTCAGTAATTCATCAAACCATGTATTGTAACTGATATTAGTTCGTTACTAGCTTCCAATCTTTTACACTGGTGCCATGCTGATAATGGTGGACATTGTTTACATAGAGTTACATGTTTTAATGAGTGTGATGTACATCTGTTCTACTCATGACTAGTATTTTTGTGTTAGCACCATATGCATTCTGTGACTGTTAGTTTTATGATTCCATTGTTTCTGTTGTAGGACATTTCCTACATTTCTACTTTCTCTACATACCCTTCAGACGACTTGGCATTTTGCAGACGACTTGGCATTACTGTCCCACACTCATCAACAAATGCAGGACAAGACCACGAGGCCTCACCTTTCACAAACAGAAAACAAAGACAATGAGGCTGAACGCAACCAGGGAAGAACCAGTCTTGCTTGCTGGCACCCCGTTGGAGGAGGTGGAGTCCTTCACCTATCTCGGGAGCATCATACTAGACAAAAAAGGCGGCACTGATGCAGATGTCAGAGCACGAATCAGTAAAGCCAGAGCAGCCTTTCTCCAGTTGAAAAAAGTGTGGAGTTCCAGAAAGCTGTCACAACACACCAAAGTCCGGATTTTCAACTCCAATGTAAAAGCAGTTCTCCTATATGGAGCAGAGACTTGGAGATTGACAAAAACCACAGTCAACAGAGTACAGACCTTCATGAACAGTTGCCTTAGAAGAATTTTGAAAATCCACTGGCCAGAGAAGATCAGCAACGTCAGACTCTGGGAGAGAACAGAGCAGATAACAGCAGAGAATGAAATTGGGCGAAGAAGATGGGGATGGATCGGTCACAGTCTGAGAAAGCCAGCTTCCAGTATCACAGGCAGGCATTGTCATGGAACCCCCAGGGAAAGAGGAAAAGAGGTAGGCCGAGAAACTCCTGGCGTCGAGACCTCCAAGCAGACATCAAGAGACTGGGAACCACCTGGAGTAGAATCAAAGGAGAAGCACAGGGCAGGAGTTGCTGGAGGTCTCTCGTCGACGGCCTATACCCAGGTAGGGGTGACAGGCGTAAGTACATACCCTTCATTAGTTCATAAAGATATTATATACTACTAGAGATAACTGCTACACAAGCCGCTACGGTATGGAACACTTGCCAGCTTGTGGACTGCACAAGCCAAGTATGATATTAGTAAATTGATACAGTATGCAACACACTGACACTGTGACAGTATAGTTAGGGTTCATTTGGGTAAAAAGATGGACCCCGGAGTACATGCTGCTGAGACCACAAACGTCTTCAAACACTCTTTGGCATGAAATGGGTACCAAAAAAAATAAAAATAGCAAACTTGCCTACTAAGCCCATTAACCCTAAGTGCACTGGCCTACTAAGCCCATAAACCCTAAGCGTACTGTAACTTACGTGAAAAGGGGGGAAGGGGGGGGGGGGGAGGGGGAGGGCGGATGTACACATACTGAAAGAAACAAACCTTGTCTCCTTGATTTCTGCGTCTCGTTCCTTTTCAATCAGTTGCAGTGTTC
This sequence comes from Semisulcospira habei, assembly GCA_036245525.1. Lineage (NCBI taxonomy): Eukaryota > Metazoa > Mollusca > Gastropoda > Semisulcospiridae > Semisulcospira > Semisulcospira habei. The sequence goes on from BTPG01000005.1 coordinate 37,419,250, forward strand.
GTGCGACAAACTCTGCCAGAGACATGTTTCTGCCACATAGGCCACAAAAACCTTAAAGTCTGCTCGAGTATGCGCCGTCAATAAGCTCCTGAAGAGAACAGCCATCTATTAGCAGCCAGTCAAACCGGAAGTGTCCAATAAATAGTATGGTTCCCAGCTTATGCCAAAACCGCGCTAACCACTCGTCACATGTTCTCTCAGCAAAGTTCAGGATTCAGTGGCGCAGACAAGCTGACAGAAGCACCCGTACGCTGAGATTCTACTTCCGCCAGCCAAGATAATAAATAAACAAATGCACATTTTTTTCGCAATTTAATTTATGAAGACCGGGCTCAGAGGAGCAAGGAAACAACTATAATACCTCTTCATATATTTTAAAGAGGGCAGACACAACAAAGCGTTGTACGCCTACGACATGATCAACAGGCACTACGAATATTTAGACGGAACCCCGAAACACCACAGACAACCACGGAACTGCCCCACCAAAAATTAAAACTAAGGACACAACATGAAAAGAACACACCACCACTCTCCACTAACCTGTTCAAGCGATAGTGTACGAACGCGAAGTTAACAAAAACATTAAAAGGAACATATGTTTCTGTGAGGGAGAGTACGTCATCTTGAACAATACAAAATGAACGCAGTACAGAACAAACTACCATAAAAACCTAACAACAAGTGTGAAAAGTTTACTCAACAAAAACAAAAGGGTCAGCACGCTGATGAAGGCAGCCCTTAGCCTATATAAAGGCTTCAGTAATCATGCCCGAAATGCACCTGACAGCTAACACATACGTGACTGAATTGTGAATAAGGGTATACGGAAAGCACATCAAGCCATCACATAGTGGTGTGCGATGTGCAGACATTTTTTTAAAACCAAAAATGGATTGTTGGGGTCTAGCTATCATGTCTTCTCCCCCTTCTTGGACTAGCTCTGCAGGGATGTTGTCTGCTCCTGCTGCCTTCCCTTTTTTCAGCGATTTCACTGCAGCCTCTACTTCTTCTCGGAGGATGGGATAGTTGCCATTGTTGGTCACGGGTGGGTTGACAAGTATGCCTGGGTCCCCTGTAACTCGGTGGTTGTACAAATCTGAGCAGTACTCTGTCCATCTGTTCAGTATGTCTTGGTCTTCCGTAAGACAGTTCCCTTCCCTACCTTGAATGATAGAGGAGCATCCTTGTTTTACACTGGTCAGGTCAGAGAGAGTAATAATGAGAGAACAAAGAATTTTTTTTCGACTTCATTATTTCACGATTTTTGCTAACAAAATGGCATATGACCGCACCGCTCATTTTTCCTGGATCCCCTTTATTTTTCTCTGTAAAATAGATATATAATGAGAGAACTGAAACTTCATTAACACAATGACTGAGTTAACCTCCTTAATTATTACTTTTGAGCCCTCATCAGCCATGTTCCCTGCACAGAGTAAATACCATCAGAATTTACCCCTCAAACATTGTTATTTGAACAGCGACAATTTTATGTACCTCCCCGCATAGTAATACAAACATTAACCTGAGTTAATTAATGTATCGATTATGTTAGTGTGTACACACTAAAATGCGTATTTAATATGTTTAATTATAGCTTTAAAAATTAATATTTTTTATTATAAAATGAACCAAGACGAATTACTTCTTCTAAACGATATCAACGCTGTAGAAAACAAAGATTTAGACTCTAAAAAACAGCAGCTTCTCTCTGTAGTTGTTTCAGGCAAATCAAAAGCTTATCTTGGAAAACAATACATGACAGAAGATATAGAATCTCTCACGGCTGAGGAGTTAATTAAACTACACTCCAAATATGAAAATCATATTGCTTCACTAATGACTTGTGATTTAAGTTGATCTCTTGTCTGTCTATACACAAAAGCAGTGAGTCACTTTCTACCTGTAGACACTGACAGTCTATCACACAACCTTGAAAGCAACCCTGTTGTTTCAAGTTCAATCGGCAAATTAGCATGCATTATGTTTTACAAGTTTGGCAATTACCTTGCACCTGTGGTAACTTTGCTTGTTACTGGAAGCCATATTGATTTTTCAAAAATAAATTTTCTAGAAAAAGAAAAGGATGGACCGAATGGACCAAATGGACGAGACCCAGACGACTCCACAACAGAACCCTGTTTTGACGCAGGTTCAAACGATCACTAAACCAAAAAGTCCAGGTCGGATAGAGGCTGGAAAAAGAGTAGCCATATGGAACAAACAAACAAAATTACAGCTTAAGGCGCTAACAGAAAAGGCTCATGTAACTGACCCACCGTCAGGACCAGTGACAATACCAGTGTCACTACCGTTAGGACCATCAGAACCAACACCGCTAGGACCATCAGGACAATTACACCCTCATCAAAGTGTAAGACTAACAACTGAGTCTAAACCCAAAACAACAAAATATATAGTTGCTGGATTTGTTGTCGGATTTGGTTACGTAGGTTACCAATTATACAAAAACTACAAACCACAGACTCGTACAGTGTCAAAAAAATCAGACACTCCAAAAACAAAACCAGTAGTCACCATATTACCAGTAATACCCAAAGCCGTTGAACCATTTTTTATGCAATAAATAAAAATATTATTTTAATTTTTATTGTATAAGAAAATGAGTGGAGTGAAACAAAGAACATAATGAACTTTGTCTATCACTCTGCCATAATTAGCGGACTAGCTGTTGCTTACTCTATGCTGGGGAAAAAGTCTTCTCAAAATGAAATCGGCAGACCTGAGTAGATTAGACTTTGAAGACAGTGCTAAGCTAATTGTAGTTGTCACAGCGTCAATTGCTACAAAAGACTTTCTCGTCAAGCAAGGAATTATTCCAGAAAATGTTTCTATGTAAATTTAAAAAAAATATGGCAACTATAGCTATTATGATTGGTGGTGCAGTTGTTAATGCATTGGCATTTAGTGGATCAAACTATATCTTTTCAAAAATGGGTAGAGAAGAATCTGCAGAAGAAATGAAGTGCCACAATGAGGTGTCTGAAAAACTGGCCCACGCCCAACAAGAGTATGAAAAGCAAAGAATAGAAAAACTTGATTTCATCAATGAAAAACTCAGACTTGAAGGCCACGCGCAGCATACATTTTCTAATGTCGATGATGCAATCAGAGAATACTATCTCATTACGGGTGATGACATGACTACCCCAAAACTGAAACTTAGTGACTATTACCAACCAAGCACACAACAAAGAAACGGGGAGATAATCTTTGTTCTAGTGGGAATGACATTTGTATATTTCACAGGAGTTTATATTGCTAGAAGAAATGACAGACATTGAAAATAAACTATCGAAAATATATTACTCTCCAACTGGATATTGGAAGGGAAACACCGCAATTCAGAAATTACACGCAGCCGTAGGCGGTGATGTATCACTCAATGAAATAAAACAATGGTTACAAAGACAAGCAATTTGGCAGGTTTATCTCCCTGCACCAAGAAAAATAACAAGACCTCATTTTGTGAACACTACACCGAATGACACCCATCAAATGGACCTACCACATGACACAATAAGAAAGACACGATACAAGTATGCACTAACTGTTGTTGACATTGCTTCAAGGTACAAGGAGGCTGAACCCATAACTGACAAAACTGCTACCACAGTAGCGACAGCGTTAACAATTGTCTATAAAAGAGGCCCTTTAAAATTTCCCAGACTCGTACAGGTTGATGACGGGAGTGAGTTTAAGAGCGTCGTTAATCAGTTATTTGTGAAGCATGGTGTACTGGTTAGACGTGGCATACCAGGCGTGCACAGATCTCAGGCAATAGTTGAGAACTTTAACAAACAGTTATCAGAAAGACTTTTCAGTTATCAGTATTCTAAGGAACTCATGCTTGACGCACGTAACACTGAATGGGTAAAAAGATTACCGTATGTGATAAAAGCAATGAATAACGAAGGACAGCCTAAGCCTGTTGATGCTATTTAAATTGAAAACAATTACAGAGCCAAAAACAATGTCACCATCAGGGCCGCTGCTGGCGCCAGACACAAGTTTGTTTACAAAGCAGGTGAGATATTTATATCAGCCCGGAGAATCAGAAAATGATGTCAGACACAGAGCAACCAACCCCATTTGGTCTACTTCCGTACACAATATAAAAAAATAGTTCCTGGTAACCTGCCGATTTATTATCTATATGAGCCTGCCCCACAGAGGGCATTTGTCAGAGAAGAATTACAGATTATTTCCCAGACACTGTTACTCACTTTTGACCAGTTCGTCAATCAGTTCATCACAAATACCTTCAGATAACTTAAGTCTGTAATGTCCAGGTGCATAAGCCTTTTCCTTACTGTGAAAAACACGTTTTGTGTCCCCAACTGGCAGTGACTTTTTATGTGTTTGGATCATTTCTAGATTGTGTTTGTTTGATCTCAGTGACTTGTTTGGTTAATCAGGCATCAATGCTCCATCTAATACTTGCTTGTAATGTTCATGACGAATTCTTTATTTTTTATCGCTGTTTTTTTTTTTTTTTTAATACCTTTGGCTTTCGACTGACTTCCCTTTTGGTGTAATATAGAATACATTTTTGACCTCAGTCCAATGTACTCAACTATTGGCACTCCATTCAGTTCAACTTTAAACTTACCAGGCACTTTCTTTTTTTCTTTAGGGTAGTCATAGCTGATACATGTGTAACTCTGTTTTCATGTCTTCATAAAAGTCTTCAGTAGGCACGTCAATGATCATAGAGTCAGTGTCAGTGTATAGCAGATGACACTCAGGATACTTTGGTTTAAAGTAATCATAATAAAATTCAAGCATCAACAGTTTTGATAACTCAAGAATTACCAATGAATACTGGCTTGTCCAGTTTAACAATCTTTTTTTTGAGTGACACTGCATAAAATGATGAATGAAACTCTTTGTACCCTGTGTTTTGTGGCTTACCTGTAAGCGTAATAGCACCTGATTCAATTGTGACCAGTCTCACATCTTTGCGGTGATGAGGATTTTCCATCGTCTTGCCAAAACAGGCATTGTTCATAAGCTTAAAGAAGACTTTGTCAAATGCAGTGTTGCCATCTCTCGCACGCAATGTTGTGTTTTTCATTATGTAATCTTTCATGAAAGCACTCTGTTCAAATTTAATGCCTCTGTGAACTTTCTTTAGTACTAACCCATGTCTGATGTAAAACTGCAACAAGCGATAGTGACAAACATAATTGAATTTGTCACTCAAATTCGGCACAAGTTTAGTGTCTTATATTTTCCCTGTCATACTCATTTTCTCAACAGCCAATGGATAATCATTGTGGTAATCATGTAGATGGTGTGGGTACTCTAGGTCGACTTCAAAGACCCAACCTTTCGCATCGTTTCGGTCATGATTCATAATATTGTTTGTTAACTCTCTTATGTCATACTGTGACAAATCATGCAGACAAAAGTTTTTCAAGGGCAATAACTCACACATCGCGAATCCGTACAAATTGTTCGCGTCTACGTACGTAATGAATGACCTTGACCTTGAGGGGTCAAAGTCAAGGTCGTCAAGATATTTGTTGTTGGCTTTGGCATAGTTGTTTGCGGCTATGCTTATACCTCCTCTCAATCCACGTTCGACTATTTCACCCATCGTACGATCAGACAACACCTCTCTCTCTCTTGGCTTGACTTCGCAAATGAAGATTCTATAGGGCTTTGCCCACGTCGTCTGCAGGCATTTTCGTGGCTGCGGAGGCCAATCCGGGACAGGCAGGTTCGACCGCAGTGGCTGCAGGGGAAGGTCTGGTCAGGGTTCTGAGTTATGACAACTCTGTTTTTTCTTTTGAGCCGCTTGTCCTTAAGGTTAGCTCTGCGAGAGTCCTCAAATGAGACGGCTGCCTTGTGAATGGTGGAGCGCCAGCTGTCATGGTCCGCAGCAAGTGAAGACCACTGGCGGTGGTCGATTTGGCAGGCACTAAGTGACTTCTTGAGACCGTCTTTGTATCTCTTCCTTGGTGCCCCTCTGTCTCGGTGTCCAGTGGCGAGCTCGCCGAACAGAGTGATCTTGGGTAGGCAATGATCCTCCATCCTGGAGATGTGCCCCGCCAAGCGAAGCTGTGTCCGCAGCAGCAAAGCCTCGATGCTCACAGTTTCAGCCTGTTCAAGGACCTCGACGTTGGTGACATAGTCAATCCAGTGAATGCTGAGGATGGTACGCAGGCAGCGCTGGTGAAAGCGTTCGAGGAGTCGTAGTTGGCTGCGGTAGAGGGCCCAGGACTCGGAACTGTACAGCAGGGTGGTGAGGACGACAGCTCTGTACACGCTGATCTTGGTGCCTTTTTCAGCTGTTGATTGTGCCACACCCGCTTGAATAGTCGCCCGAAAGCACTGTTCGCTTTTGCCAGCCTGTTGTCCAGCTCCTTGTCCAGCTTGGCGTCTGAAGTGATGATGCAGCCAAGGTAGGTAAACTGGTGTACAGACTTCAGTTCGGACTCGCCGATGGTGATGTGGGGAGGGCGATGCTCTTCCTTGGGTGCCGGCTGATGAAGGACCTCTGTCTTTTTCAGACTGACCTCAAGTCCAAAGAGCTGGGCAGCATCTGCGAAGCAGGACGTAATGCGCTGCAAGGCTCTCTCTGTGTGTGCAACGAGGGCAGCGTCATCAGCAAAAAGCAGCTCACGAATCAGTTGGTCTAGGGTTTTCGTGTGGGCCTGCAGTCGTCTGAGGTTGAACAGGCTGCCATCGAGACGATACCTGATGTACACTGCATCGTCATCGTCGAGGTCCACTGTGGCCTGCTTCAACATCATGCTGAAGAAGATGATGAAGAGGGTCGGTGCCAGCACGCAGCCTTGCTTCACGCCGTTGCAAATGGGGAATGGTTCTGAGAGGTCACTGTTTAGTCTGACCTGGCCTTGCTGGTCCTCGTGGAGCTGGACGATCATGTTGAGGAACTTTGGGGGACAACCTAGTCGCTCCAGGATCTGCCACATACCTTGCCTGCTCACAGTGTCAAACGCTTTTGTTAGGTCGACAAACGTTACGTACATCCCTTTGTTCTGCTCGCGGCACTTCTCCTGAAGCTGTCTCAGCACAAAGACCATGTTGGTGGTACTCCTGTTGGCTCTGAAGCCACACTGGCCCTCTGGGAGGTGGTCTTCAGTGATGGCAGGTACCAGCCGATTCAGGAGCAACCTTGCGAGAATTTTCCCGGCAATGGACAGCAGGGTAATTCCACGATAATTAGAGCAGGCAGACTTCTCTCCTTTGTTCTTGCACAGGGTGATGATGACTGCATCACGGAGATCCTTTGGTAGTGTTCCTTTTTCCCAGCAGCAGAGAAAGAGGTCGTGGAGCTTGTTGTGCAGTGCTGGGCCTCCATGTTTCCAGATCTCTGGCGGGATTCCGTCAATGCCTGCTGCTTTGCCACTCTTGAGCTGGTGGATGGCTGTGAGGGTCTCTTCGGCGGTGGGCGGTTCGTCCAATTCAACCTTTAGTGGAAGGTGCGGGATTTGGAGGATGACTGTTTCTTGAACAGTGCGTTCAGCGCCGAAGAGGTCCTGAAAGTATTCCGACCAGCGGATCAAGATGGAGGTATTATCTGTGAGGAGTGCCTGTCCATCAGCACTTCGCAGGGGACTTTGTACCAGGTGCCTAGGGCCATACACTGCTTTCAGTGCTTCGTAGAAGCCCCTGTAGTCACCGTTGTCAGCGCAGAGCTGGGTCCTCTGTGCGAGTCTGGACCACCACTCGTTCTGGAGCTCTCTAAGCTTGAGCTGGAGACTGCTGCAGATGAGGCGGAAGGCAGACTTCTTCACAGGGCAGGAAGGCTGGGCTAGGTGGGCCTGGTGGGCGGCGCTTTTTTTTTGCTAAAAGTTCCTGGATCTCTACCTCGTTTTCGTCAAACCAGTCTTTGTTCCTCTTTCTAGCAAAGCCCAAGACTTCCACAGAGGATTTTACAATAGCAGTTTTCAGTTGTTCCCAAAGTGTTTCAGGGGAGGAGTCTGCTGGATCAACTGTGTCTTTGAGCATGCGCTGTAAATCAGCCTGAAGGGCAGCTTTCTTGTCGTCACACTGAAGGCTGGCAACATCAAGCTTTTTTTTCTTGGGGGGGCCCCCTTTCTTGGGTTTCAGCTTGAGGCGGAGCCTGAGTTTGCAGCGAACAAGGCGGTGGTCAGTGTGGCACTCTGCGCTGGGCATCACTCTGGTGTGGAGGATGTCACTGCGGTCCCTCTGACGCACTAGGACATAGTCGATAAGGTGCCAGTGCTTGGAGCGAGGATGCATCCAGGTGGTCTTTCGACTGTCCTTTTGCTGGAAAGTAGTGTTGGTGATGACAAGTTGCTGCTCTGCACAGAGCTCCAACAGTAGGCGACCATTGTCATTGCAGTTCCCAACACCATGCTTGCCGAGGACTCCTTTCCAGGCTTCAGAGTCTTGGCCCACTCTGGCGTTGAAGTCGCCAAGGATGATGACTTTGTCATCTGCAGGGGTGCTCTGCAGGAGGCTGCGCAGGTCAGAGTAGAACTTGTCTTTTTCTGCAGGCTCTGCCAGGAGGGTTGGGGAGTACACACTGAGAAGGGTGACATATTGCTGGTGTCTCAGTGGGAGGCACATGGACATGATGCGGTCGGAGTGACCCGTTGGTAGGTTTTCCAACTTAGTCGCAATGGGGGTCTTTACCATGAAGCCCACGCCTGAGAGCCGTCTTTCTGATGCAGGCCTGCCTGACCAGTAGAGGGTGTAGCCAGCGCCAAGTTCTTGGAGGCTGCTTTCCTCCGGAAGGCGTACTTCGCTGAGCGCGGCGATGTCGATGTTTAACCTCCGCAATTCATGGGCAATGAGGGCAGAGCGACGTTCAGGGCGTCCGCTGTCTGCTGTGTCGAGCATGGTTCGGATGTTCCAGCATGCTACGTTGAGTCCGGTCATGGTCGTCATGAGAGTGGATCCATTGTTTTTTCTTGTTTTCTGACCGCATGAGAAGATGCCCGTTGACCGCGGCTAGCCAACTGGGTTTACGAGGGGATGAGCTTTGGTTAGGCCACCTTTTCTAGGCCCCTCTCCGTGTGGAGCAAGCAGTACTGTCCCTAGAGAAGGCTGCTTGGTCGTTCAGGGTGTGCTGAGTGACGTTGTCATCCCCAGGCCAACATCAGGCGACCAATATCCTGAACCGCCTGCATGCAGGTTTGAGACTGCGGCTTCCAGTGACATCTTTCACCTGCCGTTTTGCCCCTTGCCCATCGCTACAGGACTTGCAAAGTTCAGTGTCATAGTCCGTGGGTGTTTCCTAAAGCCTGCGCGGTGGAGCTTTTTGGTGGAGTGCAGTGTGCGCAGTACTGGCCCCACCCTTTAAACTCTTGGTTCGTTTGCCATGGCCTAGCAAGCTGGGACGGTGGCATCGAGGTCCTCGGGTCGTAGGTTTTATATCAGACTGTCCTTGTCTTAGTCTCTGGCTCAAAAGCCTTCCCCGGAGACACGGGGGCTTTGATGTCAGGGGTTTCCTCCCTTAGCCTTTCCGCAGCCAAGCGGCCAGGCCTGCAAGGCAGCAGGGGACTCATGGGGGCCGGGGTCGTCTATGTCCCGTGCAGATGTGAACATCTGCCCACTGCCTAGACGGTGACACCAGAGGAGAAAAATCCAACGCCTGAACCCGGTATCGAACCTCGCACCTTTGGCATTGGAGGCAGACGCCTTAACCACTGCGCCACTTCCCCGCCAAGTCTATATATATCTTACTGGATTTAAAAAATGCATCCCATGTCATGCCAGGACTAGTTATGTAGCAAGCCGGGTCAAGATTGTAGTGCAATAGACCCTTTTCACGGTAACTTTCAAATACGTCTGCTAGCAAACAAACGTCAGCTTTCAAGTACTGGTCAGGATAGTCACCAATCGTTTCACACCCTAGTTTACCCCATGCATCAAGTGCATGTTGGTATTCAGCGTCAGAAATACCTTTTCCATTTAGTGTAGAATAAAATTTCTCTTTTAAATGTAGTCTCCTTTCCTCAAACACAACCCACTCACTGATGTACTCGTACGGATACACACCTTTCTTAATTAACTCAGGCTCAAAATATTTACTTGTTATTGGAAACGATGTCAGACCATCTGCCAGACTAGCAAGTCCTAAAGACAAATGTTGCATCGAGTCATAAAATGCTAAATTATCTAGCCTAAAAAGTCAAGTACTTTTCAGTTGTCTGCGCAATACAACTAATGCTTTTTGTAAGACTCATTCACAGCCTGCATGATAATGTGTGAATCATATCCTTTGAGATTGTGAAAAAAGATTGGTAGTTTATATGTCTTAGGATCTATTTTTAATAACAAGTTACAATTGTTATTTGCATCACCTCTGTAATGCCCAGTTATATGATCATGGTCACGAACTTTTTCATCTCCCAGAAGTTGTTCACAAATCCAACAGGTCTCTACTGTATCAAAATTCAGTTTGTCTTTTTCTGTCATCACCAAAGGCACCTGACATGTTGTGAGATATTGTACTACCTGACTATACAGTTGTCTCGTTTCTGTTAAAAACAGACATGCTGCATTTTCCCCTCTGTAGATAACAGGTTCTGAATGCTGTCCGTCTGACCTAACAATAATGTATCCAAAAGAACACACACTTGGTCACTTAGTTTTATAGTCTTTGGTAATGATTCTGGAACAGGAACTTCATATGGTACAACCAGTGATTCAAAATCAGCATACACTACAAACAGCAGCTTTTGTTGATTCCCATAGTTCTTAAAATATACCTGACTACCAGGATCTGGATACTTAAGTACTGTTTGTATGTCATCAGCTGACCTACAGTGCAAAACATGTTTGTGTGCTATTTTAATAGAAGAAAATCTTTGTAAACATCTTTTACACACTTCCTGTTTGCCATTGTGTTTTGTTGTATGCCCATGAATTAGACGTGACATACTCCTGATAATTGTGTAGTGGAAGTTATCTCCATCACCAATTAGCAACATGTCAACATGTTTATCTTCTGGCTGTCCGTAGGTTGGAGCAATTGGTGATACTCTAATTGGTTGTAACTTGTTATCAGAGTCATTATCCCATACAAATACATTTACAGATATACCAGGATTTAATTCTTCAAACAAGTCTATGTCCTCGTTTACAAATTTGGTGTAGTTAGATACGCGATCAGGTCTTGTTTTTACAAAGTGTAGTTTGGCAAGCACACACCACATGAAACAATGGTGATCATTGTTCTGAATATTGATGACAGCCTTTTTGTTTGAAACTTCTGTTGGCAGTGGTATCCATGATTTACCTAATATAGGATGATATCTTGACTGTTTTAATTGTAGTTCATGCACATGACCTTCATGCCAACCAGACCCCTTCATTTTTGCTTTGTCAATTGCTTCAAGAAAGTCAGGCAACAGTCTTTCTCTAAACACGTTCTCCAATTCTCTTCTTGTGTTAACTGTGTGTTGTCTTGTCGAGATATACGAAACAATCACTTCAACATCTACTCTAGTAAATTCTATTTTAGCAACAACTTGAATCTTTACGCTGCCTGTAAGAAGATTATGTTGTATGACAGAAAAAGAGTTTTCTATTGATTCATAGACATTGTTACTATTGGATATAGGTAAGTCTGTTGTGTGAAACACGTTTCTTAAGCTTGTTTGACTTGGAGGGCTTTGAGCATTGTCCATCATTTTTATTTCACCGACAAAATAATAAATAAAAAATATTAACACTGGTGCTGTATGTGTAATACCATTTTTATTAATTGTAACACAGTTAATATAAACATTTAGTTTACGTAGTTGTTTAAATATGCTATAACAAAGTTCCTCTAACCAGCACTGACAGTCACTATTATTAACTTTAAAGGTAGGTGTCCTAAAATCAACTGTCATGTTCTCCACATTTGGATGCTCATCAACATAATCCAAAGTCACATTATATGCCGCATATATCACTGCTGGTACTGTTATATCAAGCGCGAATGTTTTTTTGTAATGTGTTCTTATCTCTTCAAAGTGCTGGATATATCTGAAGTTCTCTGTGAGATCAATCACTTGCATGATTTGTCCATCTGTCATTTTTATTGGACAAAACAAAAGTATAAATTAATTTTCTAACCCATACCCTGTGGGCTGATCTGTCATTAAAATAAGCCTTAGATACTTAGTTGATTTTAGTTTGTTTTTCACAATGTCTCGTTCATGCTTATTTGGTATTACATTGTTCTCTCTGAGACAGTCTTCAAAGCTGTCATGATCCTTACAGTAAAACAAACAGATAAACTTTAACTGCTCTCGAAAATCTTTCATTACAGCATTATATTTTTGAGTGAGAATCCATACACTGACATTTGCGTGTCTGCCACTGGAAGCAAGTTCTGCTAAAGTGTTTCTCTTCTTGACAATGTCTTTTTCTGCTGAGCAGTCATCAACAATAAACAGGGTTGGCTGTCCTTCAAATTGCTTGTAAAAATACTGCAGGTAGTCGTTCATTTTTTTTCTCAGGGTCGACTAAATAAATGTTGATGGCAGTCCAAATGTATAATCGGTTGTGATGAGCTTTGTTGTGTTTGATAGTAGGACAAAATATTACAATGTTTTCAAAATGATGGATGTATCTTGCTTGTAAGAGGTCAAGAACAAATTCAGTTTTACCACATCCTGTGGCACCACAAAACAAACCACAGTGTGGGTCGAGTATCATCCAGTTCATTTTAATACAGAATATAATTTAATACAAGTGACCACTTAGTCTGCTTTGGGCAATATTGAGTTGTGCGTCATAAATTAGATACAGGTATATGTTTATTTCTCCGGCGGTTTCAGTCTTTTTTTGTATCTGAATTGTAATTCCGTCACTGCCGTTTTCAACAGTACGACTGACCCATGTAGGTAGTTGTCATCTGTACTACGCAGGTCTAGCCACAGTGCATACTTGTTTGTAAGGTATTGTCCAATTCTTAAGTCATACAGATGTAAATCTTTGCATGCCATGCTTGCTGGTTTTTCTCTAAGTCTCCCGCCTGCAAAATATTTTGTGATCTCATCGTAGTGCTGATAAGGTTGCATTCCTGATGCGTACACTTGATTTGGATGGCCTTCGATTGTACAAGACAAATGTGTAATCTTTGAATTGTAGAATTTTTCTGAATCCCTTTTGTATGGGCTCGCTGGTTCAACAAACAACATAAGTATACCTTTCAGTGACCTAGCAGGTGTGTTCAAGTTTATGTTCCACATTGGGTCGCTTTTGTCTTTATGCATTAAACTATGCCTAATCACCCGGTCATAATAAATTGGCAGTCTTGACTGGTACTGATTTTGAATGAGAGTAGCTAGATGAGCATGTGTGACAATTTCATATTCCAAAGATATGTTTGAGATCTTGTATGTTGCATCTGTGGCAGATGATTTTATAACTTTGGAGTAGTCATTGAAAGTTAGTTCAAAGCTTAGATGGTCATTCAGTGCTCCTTGGTAATAAGGCAAATGCGCTGTTAAGATTGCAAATTCAAGTGGAATGTAAAACCTGGTTCCGTATGTTTCGGCTAATATAACGTCTTTGGCTGCTGTGGTTACTTTATCACCGTCGTCGATTCGAAGTTTAGTAATGTTATCAGACTGTATGCCTTGGTAAATACGATCTTCTCTCTCTTCTCTTGTAAGCCAAAGATCTTTGTAACAGTAGAATACATCAGCATCGTCAAGACTAAACACTTCCTGTCCTTCAAGTTTAACTTTAATAGTCCTAATAATTGCTCTGCCTAGATTGTTAACTAGTGTTCTGTTCACATCTGTGTCTGATGTTACTTTACTTACTTACGCCTGTCACCCCTACCCGGGTATAGGCCGTCGACGAGAGACCTCCAGCAACTCCTGTCCTGTGCTTCTCCTTCGATTCTACTCCAGGTGGTTCCCAGTCTCTTGATGTCTGCTTGGAGGTCTCGATGCCAGGAGTTTCCTGTGGCTTCCGAAGACTTCCGGCTTTCACCACAGGACGTCATAAGTCTTCTGGTAGAAGAACCTTCCTCCTCCAGGAAAGGAATTACTGTTAGTCTTTTCGTTGGCGTTTTTGTAGCTATTTCCTTTTTTGCAGGGTGGGGAAGCTACCCCCATGCCCAACCCCCTTACTAGGAGGACCAGGGGTTTTCTGTCGGGGTCACCTTCCCTTAGACCATGTTGGTTCACGGCACCTTATTTCATTCGGTGCACCCCTCTCATGAGGGACCCCCTATCCACCACCCAGGGTACGCGCCTCAACGCCATATGGTCCCAGCGCGAGGGTGTCTGATGTTAGTTCAATATTAAATGCAAGGCGTGCAGTACCAGGAACAATAACGTCACTGGGACCTAGGTTTGGAAACTTGACTGTAAGTGTTTGGTTCTGGTCTATAGTACTTGGATTGTTTGTAATAACAATTGTTTGCCTAATGCCCTTAACACCAAGAGGCTCACGTAGTTTTCTATATGGGTCTAACTTCGATCCGTAAGATGATGTCATTTTATTATGCAAAAATAAAAAATATTAAATTAATAAAAACAATGGCCATGGGAGGATTTAATCATGAAGATTTTGAAATGGATGACATGAATTTCTCAGATACTAGTATCACAGATATGACTGGAATGGGAAATACTTCTCCTATGTATTGCGAACTGTTAAAAGACAAAGTAAACTCATTTTATGACAGTGTTGGTGCCCGCCCAGATATAATAGATCCTAATCAGTTTGAATATGATAAAGGTCACTTATTTGTAAATACAGAGGTAAAGTGTTTCTAACATATAAAAACAACACTGCTAAGTTTAGAGCTTTAAGTACAATTAAAGGTGAAGTCGATGGTGAGGCAGCACTGCAGCGTTACCTTGGTGTTGGTAGTAACGCTAGTAAGAAGTTGACGCCTCGTCTTGTTAGCACTCTTCACGACATGCAAACAAGGTTACCAACAGGACAAGAAATTGAAATGGCTGCAGTAAAAAGACTGCCAGAAATAGCAAACAATGTAGAAACAAGAAACCTCGTTTACTGGTGAAGTAATGAAAACAATAGAAGACTCTCTTTTACCCTTGCAAGATTTAATGGGCTTAAATAAATCATTGCAGTCAATCAGAGGTGAGATAGTAAATAATGTTGCCAAACTAGGTGAGCTTGATAAACACACAGAACGAGAAAAAGAAAAACTGGCTACAGCAGACAATGGAAATCTTGACACAGAAATCTAGGACATGCTGAACTTCCTTAACCCAGTGTGGGATTTTCAGTGGGGCGACCATCCCCAACCTAGCGTGTCCCCGGGTGGCGGATAGGGGAACGGCCTTCAGACTGATATGGAGGTTAGCTGCGCAAGCAGTCGCGGACCAAATGGCGATGGGCCTACCAGGACGGGGCGGGGTAGCAGGTGGCACTGCTACCTCCACTGAAATTCCCCATGTGTCCAATGACGGGTTCATCATGCGATCAAGAGCCGCAAAAAGCTCTAGCCCCCTGTGTTCCCAGGGAAGGTCTTATACCAGGAGCTAAGGGTGAGGAAACCCTGACAGAAACCTCGAATGCTGAAGACGGAGGACCCGGGCCGCACAGCGCATTCTGATAAACCACGGATCCACGCAAACCCGCTATCATGTCTATACGGCCAACTATCATTGATGACAATGGCGCTCGCCCACAGAGGACCCTCCAGGGTGGAGCAGCGTCGGGTCCCATGCCTCTAAGGGACCCAGCCTCAGCTACTGGAGGTCCCTCCCGTTCGTCTTGTCGCGCCAGGGGACGCGGGAGGAGAGCTACTGGCACCACTACAACCAGGAAGAATCCCAGTCAGCAGCAACCTTTTCAGGTCATGCACTGGAACGCAGAAAGCATTCTGAACAAGAAGACTGAGTTGGAGCATATCCTGCATGAGAAAAACATCAACATCTGCTGTATTCAGGAGACGCACCTGACACCTCAAAAGTCCTTCAAAGTGAGAGGCTACCAGTGCTTCAGGTCCGACAGAACAGATCGAAGCAAGGGAGGAATCCTTACCCTGATCAGGAACATCAGTGCCTGTTTGATTGATACGCACATGGAGAACTCAGAGTACCAAGTGATTCGGATCCAGACGAAGACAGCAGATTTCCAGCTGGTCAACTTCTACTGCCCCAACGACAGACCACTCACCCTTGACACGATCCCCACTTCATTGTGGTGGGTGACTTCAACAGTCACTCACAAAGTTGGGGATACGACCACTTGGATCGGAGAGGAGAAGAGGTGGAGAACTGGCAAGACGACAATGGTCTCATTCTGTTGAACAGTCCCATTGACTGCCCCACGTTCTACTCCAGAAGATGGCACACCACATCGACTCCTGACCTAGCCTTCTGCACGGAAGACATGCACAAGCAAGCCAGCAGAGAGGTCGGAGAACAGCTAGGAGGAAGTGACCATCGGCCAGTCCTTTTGACCCTGGGCACAGAATCCTGTGCTGAAGCAACCTTTCCACGGTGGAACTACAAAAGAGCGAACTGGTTCCTCTTTAGACACTGCACCAGCGAACTCGCCAAAGACATTCGAGTCGAAGGTCGAGACATCAACATGGTGGTGAAGGACTTCAACATGAGCATCCTCAGAGCAGCGCGTGAGTCCATACCCAGAGGCTCTAGAAAAGACTATAAGCCCTACTGGAGCGATGAACTGCAGGAACTGGACGACGATCTAGCAGATGCCAGAAGGGAAGCAGAAGTCAATCCATCACAGGCAAACAACATCCGCCTCCAGGAAGCCAAAGCCAAATTTCTCAAGAAGAAGCTACAGGCAAGACGCAGGAGCTGGCAAGAGAAAACAAGCTCCCTGAACCTTGAGAAAGATGGCAGAAAGCTCTGGAAACTGACCAAGCAGTTGAACGATGAGAACACAAGCAAAGGAAACATCACCTTGGAAGAAAATGGGAAGATACTAACAGGAAAGCATGCTGCAAACCAATTTGCCGAAAACTATGCAGCTGAGAGCAATCTCCATGTTAGCCCCGAAAAGCAGAGAGAAGCAAGAAGAGAGCAAAGAGAGAGACCTGCCAAACAAGCAACAGCGGACGCCATGAATCAACCACTTACACACAAAGAGCTTCATACAGCTCTCAAAAAGTTGAAGGCGAAGAAGTCTCCTGGTCCAGATGGCATCACCAACGAGATGCTAACCCACCTTGGTAGTGCAGCAGAAAACAAGCTACTTGAGGTCCTCAACAGCAGCTGGCAAGAAGGATCGCTACCACAACTCTGGCGAGAAGCGATCATGATCCCCATTCCAAAGAAAGGGAAGGATCCAAAGAAGGCCACCAGCTATCGCCCAATCAGCCTCACCAGCTGTGTTGTGAAGACCTTGGAGAGAATTGTGAACGAGCGCCTCAGGTGTTACCTAGAATCCAGGAACCTCCTCGCCCCTGAACAAGCTGGCTTCCGACAGTTCCGCAGCACCGAAGACCAGGTCACATACTTGGCGCAGGAAGTTGAAGATGCATTCCAGGAGCAGAAGCTGGTCTTTGTAACCTGGATTGATCTTCAGAAGGCTTTTGACAAGGTCTGGAAAGATGGGCTGCTTGTCAAACTGCTGAGAAAAGGCGTGTCCAGTAACATGTTCCAGTGGATACGCTCCTACCTCTTCAACCGCAGGGCAAAAGTCAGCATCGACCAGACCAAAAGCAAGAAATTCCTCCTTCGTCATGGCGTCCCGCAAGGCGGAGTCCTCTCCCCTACCCTCTTCCTTCTCTTCATCGACGATCTGGTGTCTGAGATGCCCAAGGGAATCAAAGCTGCCCTATATGCAGATGACCTTGTGATCTGGTGCAAGGAGGAGCATGCAAGTACTGCCACCTACAGAATGCAGCTAGCGGCAGACAAGCTGAATGCATGGGCAGATGACTGGTGCATTTCTGTCAACAAGGAGAAATCCTCCACCACCCTCTTCACATTGTCCCCAAAGCAGAAAGCCGGAACCATCAAGCTTGGTGGAACCCCTCTGAGAGAGGATGAAGAAGCTACTTACCTTGGTGTCACCTTTGACAGACGACAGACCTGGAAACCACACATTGCACAGGCAGAGGCGAAGGCCCCCGACGCAAGCTGGACATACTCAGGAAACTGGCAGGCACCACCTGGGGAGCGAACGAGAAGATACTGAAGACAGTATACCAGGGAACAGTCAGGCCCCACCTCGAGTACGGCTCCACAGCGTGGTTAACCTCAGCCAAATCGAACCTGCAGACCCTCGACCGAGTGCAAAACCAGGCTCTTTGAATCATCACTGGTGCAATGAAATCCACTCCAATCAAGGAAATGGAGAAGCTGACCACAATCCAACCTCTCAGTCAGAGGAGAGAAGCCAAAACCATGGTACAGGCTGAGAAGCTCAAGTGCTTGCCCGACCACCCCATGAAGCATAGACTGAGCAACCTCACCAAGAACCAGCTTAAAAGAAGCAGCTTTGTCCATGAGAGCATGCGACTTTCTCGACAGCACAGGGAAGTCCTTCCACAGAGCACTCTACCTCTGATCACAGAAGAAGAGGAAAACCCTTGGGCAATGGAAAAACCAGACATCCAGATCCGCACCAGTGTCCCACATGTTGCCTCAGGAGACAGTCAGGATGACACCGTTCGACGGGCACTCACTCTAGCCCTGATCGACGAACAATACCCAAAGGAGGCATGGATCCACATCTACACTGATGGATCAGCAACAAATGCCGTTTCCAATGGAGGTGCTGGCATCCTGATCCAGTTTCCTGGGGGAGATACAGCCACATCCAGTGTAGCCACTGGCAAACACTGCACAAACTACAAAGCAGAAACCGAAGCACTTATGCACGCCGCCTCCATGGTTCAGAATTCCACAGACCCATGCTACCACGTTGTCTTTTTCTCCGATGCCCTTTCAGTCCTTCAGGCCCTCGAGAACGACAAGCTCGCCCAGCTGACCAGAGCCTTGCAGAAGGTCAGAGAAACCAGAAGCTCACTGTGGGGTACCAGGAAATGAAAGGGCAGACGAGCTGGCGAAAGAAGGAGCCACAAAAGATCAACAAGAAAACAGCGTCAGCTGTAGTGAGCAAAAGACAATCATCAAGGCATTGATGAGGCCAAGGTCAAACAGAGACGACTACCACACAATGACCAGAGAGCAGCAAGTCGTCCTGATCAGACTGCGTACTGGCCACAACAGACTGAACGCTCACATGAACAGAAAGCTGAAGCTGGCGCCATCACCAACCTGCGCCTGTGGTCAGGAAGACCAAACAGCGGAACATATTCTCCAGAGATGCCCTCTACTGGACGATGAAAGAAAAGAAGTGTGGCCATCGCCAACTCCACTGCAGACCAAACTCTACGGCAGTCGAGAAGACCTGGAGAAAACGACGTCATTCATCGCCGGTGCTGGTCTGACCGTATAGCCCACTGCGAACGACAAGAAGAAGAAGACACAGAAATAAAAGAAAGAATACAACACAGATTAAATGATTTGCAGATAGAAAGATCAGGAAGGTTAGAAGCGATTAGTATTGGAAGAGAAAAACTGAAAACACAGGTCAACAGGATTAGAGAAACTATTAAAAAAATACTTCA
Source organism: Semisulcospira habei (assembly GCA_036245525.1). Classification (NCBI taxonomy): domain Eukaryota; kingdom Metazoa; phylum Mollusca; class Gastropoda; family Semisulcospiridae; genus Semisulcospira; species Semisulcospira habei. The sequence continues at coordinate 37,438,814 of BTPG01000005.1, forward strand.
CGAAGACACAACTTTGGCTGAGAGATTGAAAACACTTTTCAGAGAGCAGAGTATCACAATTGCAAGTTTAATTACTGCTCTTGGATTTATTATCAGTACTGTTGTGTTGGCTGTCTCTGGTGGTGGTGGTGGTGGTGGTGGGGTGGGGGGGGGGGGGTAGCGCTCTTCCACTGGCCCCACCAGCCCCAAAAAACTTTATAGACCTGGGTAAAGAAACAACTGTCTCATATAATTATCAGACTTGCTTAAAAAATTGGCTGTGAAAGCAATGGATGCTTTGCCTGGCATAATAGGAAGTGTTGTCAGTTGGCTGATCAGTACAGCTGCAAAGGTAGGGTGGGTTTATGGCGGAAAATGTGTGGGTTTTTCTGGTTACAGTAGGAGGATTAATCACAGGGTATTTAATGAAACAGGTAAAGAAGTAAAACCCTAATCCAGTAAGGCCTATTACCAATGCAGTTCTCTCTGACTCATAATAATAATAATAATAATTACCGTATTTATAATGCGCTTATCTTATAATAATTATAACTCTAAGCGCGCACTCACAACTCGCGCACGCATGCGCACGCTTTAGACGACTCACGTACAACAAATGACTCATGTGTGTTTGGTGATGGTGTTGAATCCAGGGCTGTTACTATCTGTACGGGTGCCGGGGTCAAAGCCTTGGCTGTTACTGTCTGTAAGGGTGATGATGTGACCAGGGCTGGTGTTATTAACGGTTTTAATGTCTGTTGATGTGTGGTTGTTGCCCCCAAGTTCATAGATTGGTTGAGTCCTAATTTCTAGTCACGATCAGCAACAATTATTTCATTATTATAATTTTTTATTATCCCCATTTGGAGTTGAAGGTCAGATGGTAACATGTATAATCCGATGCCAACTACAAAGTCAACTTTTGATCTCGCATATCTGAGAACGTCTTGATAGCATTGTATGTTAGATGGGTGATCAACCACTGAGTTGACTGAATCTTCTAGGTTTGCAAGAAACTGTTTTTGTGCTTCAAATTTTCCACTCCCGTTTAAAATGTTTGATTTTGTTAATGATTGTGCTCCTAGTAAACACCACACATAGGTTCTGATAGACTCATTTACGCGCTCGACTCCCGCTTGAGTAAACCCGTCACTCCTGTCTAAAGTAAACGTGGTCCAGGCATTAGACTGTTTCTGTTCTATTGAGCCTAACCAGACTTAAGATTTTGATGAGAATGAAGTGTAACCAGGGTAGTAATCTTGAGGGTATTGTCTGTGACTTATAGCATAATACAATGTACCCATACCATTATGATCATCAAGTTTTTGTGCGAAGTCATACTTGGTACCGATGTTAAATTCATTACATATGCGTTCAAATGCTTTCATATTCATGGGGTTGTTATACCTGTTGAAACTGGATTCAGTTGGTAGTGGGACATTCAGTTCTGACAGTATTCTTCTAAGCTGGTAATATGTGTGGAAACGATAGACAGACCTAATCAGTTTGTTTGAGTGATTCAAGTGGTCTGTAAAAGAAACATCACAGCCAGTAGTTGAACACAGTATAGCAAAGTTGAGCTGGTTTTTAAACATCTGTAGTGGACTTGAAGACCACTTTCTTGCAGTTGCATCGTCTGTAATTGGAGGGTTTAGATATTGATCAAAAGGGTTGGGTACTTTCACTTGAAATAAATCTTGTTCAGACACAGCTATGTCGAGCTGATTTAGCTGAATTATTTTCTGTTCATAAGTAGGTGCAACATTGTACTTGGCATCCAAATTAAATTGAAATGCGTTTGTATTAACAATTGTTGGCGATTTAAATTCCATCCTTCTTTTTATGAGATAATAAAAATGTTTATTACCTTAACAAATCTTGATACAAGCAAACCAGTGATGTTAATAATGGGATTGATAATCGTGATGGTAGCAAGGCTGTAGCTATCCATGAAATGTTTTACACTGTAAAGTGGTTTAATGTAACAGATGACAGTGAATATTCTGTACATGGAACTATAGGTCATGTAAGTTTTGGCGCTAATCATTTACAGCCTGGGTATTACGACTTTTGTACTTTAGCTGAATTTTTAAAAGATATATATAAAATTAAAGCAACTTTAAATCCAGCTAACTTGCTTGTTACATTGTAATTTCCAACAGATAGTCAACTTGTAATAACAGACAAACTTTTAATGCTACTAGGTTTTTTAAGCAAATACGATATAGGACTTTTAATTACTGGTGATGAAGATTGGACATTAGAAAAAGGATTAAAAATAAAGCCCAAAAAATAAAAAATAACAGGAAGATATCCTGTTCATTTGTCAGTACACACAGTGCTAAATGTTTATTTGAAAGAACTGAACATGACTGAGAATGTACACAATGGAAAGCCATCAACTTTGTTGAGAAGCTTGCCAACTGGAACTGCACCCTATTGTGAAAAAGTGGTTGTCAGATTTCCTAATTTGCAGTTTAAGAAATTAGGTTCCAGTTTCTTTGAATCACTGTGTATATCTGTAACTAATCAAGATGACAAACCAGTTCTGATGCATGATTTTAGTGTTGTGTTGGACGTTAAATAATTTTATTTTTGTTTATAAAAATGAGTGCTGGTCCAAAGTCAAGAATTATTCCAGTTGCGTGTCCGTTAACAGAGTTGAAAGATTTGGCTGATGTACAGGATTTTGAAAAGGAGGGAGAGGTGGGCAAAGTGTATGATTTTGAACTTGATTCTTTTGGTATGTACAAGCGGAAAGTAATTGATGACATGAAGGACGGCACTGACAGACCGATTCCTAAACTTGGTCAGCTGCGTGATGTCACTGTTCAGCTACCACCTACTCTTGTAAATAATGTGCCCTACAACTTAATACATGTGGGTAATAAGTGGGTAGTTTCACTTGTGCCGCCTGTGCCTGCACCGCCACCAACAATTGACTGGGACATAAAGTTTGAATTTATTAGTCCTTATGTATATACTGATCATGAAGGAGCCTTAGTATTTAGGAAAGTTGTTAATTCTGGGCCATTGATTGTGAGTCTTGTTCCAAGTTTTGCCCCAGACAACAATAGCAGAGATAAACTAAAAGTTCAAGATTATGAGAAACAACAAATAGAAAAGGTAGATCAGATACAAAAGTTGTGTTTGTACCAGCAAACTTTACCATTGCAAGAGAAGTGACAATAGTATTTAAAACTGTCATGAGATCTGTAACTTCTGCCAAAGAAACAGATATTGCACAGGGAAGCAAACGTACGTGGGATGACACATTGACAGAGGCAACAAAAGTTTTTATTGCTATTAAAAAGGTGCTGATGTTTTTGAGGTTTCGAGCAGTATTCCAGCTGTCAAGATATTGGTCGACAAATCAACTTTCGTTTTTCTAAATTACATAAAACTACAACACATTGATCTTGTTTCATTTTATTCTGCCAGCAAATTGTATACTTTTGACGAGTTGCAAAATGTAATAGCTGATTAAAATAAAAAATATTTGTGAATAAAAAAAATGGTAAACTTGTATTCGCAACTACTGACGACTGAGACTGTGACACTTGTGACGTCTGATCCACATGTGCCAATTACATCAGATAAAACATTACAGGCAGACGCATTCCGATTAATAAATATTACAGAAGCAATTAAATATTTGGAAAGTGAAGAGGCGAGATACTCTAGGTGTAAAAGAATGTATAGGACAGTTTTCAATTCTGTTCAAAACACATCTTTGGCTGTGGGTGCTGTTTCAGCTGGATGTTCTGTAGGGGGTATTGTTCTGTTTGCCACGGGAATTTGAAGTTTAATTGGAATTGCAATTGAAGGTGTTAGCTTTGCTACATGCCTGACATGCTTTGGTTTGGAAGCCCTTAACAAAAGATTTCATACAAAGTTACAGAAGCATGAAGCATTGAGTACGCTCGCTGGTGCGAAGCTGAGCAGTATGAAACTTATTATTAGTAAAGCGTTGCAGTACAATTTTATTGACGACGATGAATTTAAGAGAGTGCAGGATGATTTGAATAATTACAAAAAAGCAGAAGTCAGAAATCCAGAATAAAATGCGGAGTCAATCCCCTGTGAATGTTGAAGAACTAAAGGCTAGTTTTTAGCAGAAGGAAAAAAAGATAGGGGTACAGGAAACCACAGAAAAACTTAAAATCTTTTAAACAGATAAAAATTAGATTTGGTAATCAATCAATATTTTTGTCATATGCTTCGCAGAGAGATGACACGTCATTTACACCACTTGTGCCTGATTATTTAGCCCCTTCAGCACCACCACCCAAGTATTACTGAGAAAAAAGTTTTTTTTATTGTCCTTGTATCTTGTCAAATCTGTCTGAGTAAGTTGAAGAACTTACAATTTGTTATGTTTAAGTTCTTATAAGAAGTTATAAGTTCTTATTTTAAGACACTTATAACTTTTTATGTCAACTAATTTATAAACTTATACCAACTAATTTATAAGAACTTTAAAAGTTACCTGTAAAGTTATTTGGCATTTGTAGGTGACTTTGGAAATTTGTTATCAAGTATCTGTAGGTAACTTTAAAAAAAATTGTTATCAAGTGCTTATGTCAATTTTTTTTAATTTTTTTTTTATTGTGTGTGTGTGTATGTTTGTGTGTGTGTGTGGTTATTATTATTAAAATAACTGTGTGTTTTGGGGTATTGACACAGAGACAATGGTAAAAATGATCTTAAAATATCCTTTTTTATATCTCTAACACTAATCCATATATACACATACACACATGCATACACACGCACACATATACACGCACGCATACATGCACACACATACACACACACGCATACATACATACACACGCATACACACACACATGCTTACGCATACATACGCACACACACACGCACGCACGCACACACACACACATATACACACATACACACAGACATACACACACACGTACACACGCACATACACACGCACATACACACACACACGTACACACACACATACACATGCACACGTACACATGCACACGTACATACACACTCACATACGCACATACAAACACTACAGACAAACACACAGACACCTGCACGCATACAGACACACGCATACAGACACAATCTTTATTCAGCATGCATAAATATTGTAGACTCCTGTCCCCAGAACACTTCGCCACATCGTTGTATGACACAAGTATGTTGAGTTTTGTATGTATATGATACACAGCTGTGTACATCACTGTGTAGTCCCTTTACTAAGACCCTACGTCATTTGTTTACCTTAGCAAATCGTTCGACGCCGTTGGATGATTTGCTAAGGACATACGTCATTTGTTTATCTTAGACACCGCGGTGCCGATGTAACCGCTTGGTGTTAACAGAAGTCTGAAGACTTTATGTTATGAGTCATTTTAACTCTGCGTTCTGTCTCACTGCCTCTCATTTCTTAGTTGTTTGTTACACAAAAGTGGTAGCAAATGGCTCTCTTGAGAAGGCTCAATTTATGTTTACACCCTGGCGCTCAGTCAGCCTGGTTGCTACAAACAGTCTCTGTTGTTTACCTTAGCAAATGGTTCGACGGTGTCGAACGATTTGCTAAGGACATACGTCATTTGTTTACATTGGATACCACAATTTGAGGGCTTGTCCAGGGTGCTGAGTGATTTTTAAATCAATCAATTATTCCGATACAAAGCCAATAAACATCTTTCTTTGCCAGGGTGCTATAGGTATACCCCACCGTCAATCTTGTTGCTAAAACCTATGTAAAGTCAGTTTTACTTGCAAAAAGCAAGCTACTTATGAGTCGCGGCAGCACGAAAATAATAGCAAATGACTCTGTTCAAAAGGCTCAATCTTCTGTTTACACCGCCACTACTGCTATCGATAGGCTTAGCGGCACAGCCTAGCCTAGCTAATCCACACAAATTACAAAAATAACTATCAATAATGAATAGAGCTCGATGTGCTTTTCCGTTCGGTAGTCTGTAATAAACTGCAGCTGGTCACTGGTTTTAAGGTAGCTCAATGTTAGTGTAAGCAAATCACATTATGCAGTGACTCAGCAGAATTGAAGGCTTGTTTTGACCGGGTTTCTACGCAGTTGTTTTTAAAAGGTCTAATGCGACACTGCCTAGCTAAATTAAACAACTGACAAAAATAACTGTCCATATTGAATAGAAGAGGCCTAATGAACTTGTTGAGACAGTCACTTCTTACGTAAGATTTTGTGAGAACACTGTAATTAAAACCAAGACAGTGAAGGTGTTTGCTAACAAAAATGGGTCAGCAAGGAGCTAAAGGTGTATTTGAACCAGAATAAACTTGCTTTCTTACAGGGTATCACTGATGAATTTCGGGAAAAGGAGAGGGATTTTAGAAGGGCTGCTAGGACTGCCAGACTGAACTATAAAAGCAAGATCGAAACAAAATTTTCTTCTGGCAAAGCTAGAGATGCATGGAATGGTCTGAACGGCATGATGGGTAGGCAGCAAAAGAAACAAGCCAGGCTCTGCACTGGGAATCCAGTTGAGATGGCCAATGATCTAAATCGTTTTTACTCATGGTTCGATGGCAGAAACCTTAGTGATAACTGTGATGAATTGTGCCAGTCCATTGTGCCGGAACCTTTGTCAATTACTGAAGAGGAGGTAGTAAACATCTTTTCTAAGCTGAATGCACACAAAGCACCTGGACCAGATGGGTTAGGTGGAAGAGTATTGAAAACCTCTGCAGGTCAATTGGGGAAGATCTTCACTACTATCTTTCAGTTCCTGCTTGATCATCATACTGTCCCTACGGCTTGGAAATCATCAATCATTGTCCCGATTCCTAAAAAAACCAACGCTCATGAATTCAACGATTTCCGTCCAGTTGCATTGACTTCTATTCTGTCAAAATGTATGGAAAAAGTGGTGAGGAGGCATCTGTTAAATGATGTTGCCGAACTACTGGATCCATTCCAATTTGCTTACAAAAACCATAGGGGTGTGGAGGATGCATGTCTTACTCTGTACAATCTTGTATTTCAACATCTTGAGAAATCAAAAGCACATGTGAGAATTCTTTTTATTGACTTTTCTAATGCTTTTAATACTGTTGAACCACTGATGCTTTTGCAGCGTATGATGGACTTTAATGTGAACACAAACATTATTCTGTGGGTGCGAGACTTTTTGAAGGACAAGCCACAACGTGTAAATGTACACGGCAGTCTGTCTGACCAAGTGGTGCTAAATTCAGGCTGCCCTCAAGGTTGTGTCCTCTCTCCGACATTGTTTTCTATATACACAGACCATATGCGTTGTCACACTGCCACTTCTCGTCTCTTAAAGTTCTCAGACGACATGGCCCTTGTACGCCTACTCCAAAAAGAAGACAGTCTGGCGGAGTACTTTGCACAGATAGCAGTATTAGAGTCATGGTGCAAAGATAGTTTTCTGGAAATGAATGTACAGAAAACCAAGGAACTCGTCATTGATGACAGGAAAGTTGATGATGTACCTGTCTCAATTAATAATCAACCTGTAGAGGTGGTCACTAAATTTAAGTACCTTGGCACAGTCGTGGATAGTGGGCTGTCCTTTACTCGAAACACTGATCTGATTGTGAAAAAAAGCAAACCAGCGTCTGTGCCTTCTTAGGAAACTGAGAAGTTTTGATGTCAGTTCCAGGGTTTTAGGATCCGTTTATAGAAGCCTGTTCGAAAGCATACTGACGTTTAACATCACTGCTTGGTATGGCAATCTCAGTATGAAAAACAGGGGCAGACTGTCACGTATCGTCAGAACAGCTGAGAAGTTCATTGGCCTAGGACAGTACCCAGTAGATGATCTGTACCATAGTGCTGTCCGAAGGATAGCTGCTAGCATTGTCAATGATCCTAGTCACCCACTCTCTGATCAGTTTCAAATGCTACCATCAGGCAGACGTTTCAACATGCCACTTGCCAAAAGGAATGTTTTAAAGAAGTCTTTTATTCCAACTGCTGTCTCGATTTTGAACTCTCGTTTATAACGCCGCGATAAGTATGATCTACTTAACATTACCTCCCATCTTGTGACAGATTGCTTGTAACAGATTGCTGCAATGATAATTTTTCATGATATGCTTTTGCAGCGTTTGTTAATGTCTTATATTGTTGTTTCATGACGAGCCGAAAGGCAAATTTCTGTCATGCCTGGACTCGAACAGACAATAAAGTTGTATTGTATTGTATTGTATTGTATTTTTCGTACTGTACCACCAAGAAACTGTAAAACACTGGGCTTTCTCACTCACAGCCGTGTTTAAAGTAGAACACAATTACCCGGTTGTACTCACTAGACTAGCTAACGAGGCTATCACTAAGTTTACAGGCTAACCGCGAGGCCTTTTTTTGTTTAAAAAATACCACGAATTTAAACAGTCAAACTATCAATCTTACCGTAGTATATATTCCGCAAGATTTAGTGATAACACACTAAATAACAAGTCTGAATCCGTCAATGACTGAAAAATACAACCACTCCACGCAAGTCGCGCATTGAAATGTAGACTGGTTGACAGAATGCCTCGCCTGTTGTTAGGGGCGATTGACGTAAGCAAAGCGCACCAGCCAGCGTGTCGCAGTTATAGACAATCAGCCGCTAGGCTAGGGGTCGTTGAGTTATCGCGTACATTCAGGAATGTACACACTTACATAATCAATAGATTAATTAGCTCCAATGTTAACCCTTGTTGGTATTACTATGCGGGGAGGTACATAAAATTGTCGCTGTTTAAATAACAATGTTTTAGGGGTAAATTCCGACGGTATTTACTCTGTGTGGGGAACATGGATAATGAGGGTTCAAAAAGTAATAATTAAAAGGGTTAACTCAGTCATTGTATTAATGAAGTTTCAGTTCTCTCATTATATATCTATTTTACAGAGAAATATAAAGGGGATCCAGGAAAAATGAGCGGCGTGGTCATATGCGTTTTGTTAGCAAAAATCGTGAAATAATGATGTCGAAAAAATTTCTTTTGTTCTCTCATTATTAATCTCTCTCAGGTCTTTCACCAGCTGGTATGCTTTTTTGCTATTATTTTTGTTCAGATTTACTTTTATGTGTTTACACTGATCTTCAATCCACTTATTCTTTGCCTTTTTCATGCTTTTCTTGATATCCTGGTTAATTCACTGTATTGTTTAGCTCCTTCTACCTCTGATTTCTTTTTCTGTAATTCTCGACGCTTATCACATAGAACAAAGATGGCAGCTGTAACCCATGGTGTCTTTGCTTGTCGGTGTTTGCCAAGGATCTCACTGGCTGTTTGGGTTACAGCAGTGTTAAATGTGTCGATCAGTGTGTCCACGTCCATGTCTTCTGCACCTAGAAGTAGCAGTGGCGCGAATTTTCCTCCTATCTTTATACACAAACCAAGAGGAATCACTCGGCGCCGGACAGACAAATAGTTAGATCCCCTGCCTGGAAGGCTTCCGCTACATCTGGGTCTTTCAGCTTCTCGAGGTCAAACTTGATTCTGGTGGGACCCTGCTTGTTGACCTTCTTTAAGCGAAGTCGGAAGGTCATCATCACTAAGTCATGGTCACTTCCAATGTCTGCGCCTGGAAAACTTCTAGTCTTGGCAATGTTCACACTGGTTTGGAAGCGTCTCTTCACCATGATGTGGTCAATTTGGTTATGGTGCTCTCCGTTCGGGCTGTGCCATGTCCACCTTCTGGATGCTTTGTGTGGGCCAAACGTGTTCATCAGCTTTAGATCATTTGAGCTGGCAAATTCAAGGAGCCTTAAGCCTCTGTCGTTGGTCTCTGCATTGCAGTAGTGTCCGCATGTGCCTTTCCAGTTCCTAGCAGCATCCTCTCCTATTTTGGCATTCCAGTCTCCCTGTACCACAAGAATGTCTTTCTTGGGGGTCTGGTCCAGAACTTCTTGCAGTTGGCCATAGAAGTGTTCTATTTCCTCATCGCCATAGTCTGTTGTTGGGCATAAACTTGTACAATGGTGATATTGAATGGGGTTGCCCTCAAGCGTATGGTGATAAGCCTACTGGAGACTGGCCAACAACTCATGACGGTGTTCACGATGTCTTTGTGGACGAGAAATCCGACACCCTGTTCGTGTTTGTCTTCTCTGCCACTGTAGTACAGTTTGTGGTTTTCCTGGGTTGATGTTTCCCCAAGGTTCTTCCATCGTACTTCGCAAAGTCCAATGGTATCTGTTCATTTCGTGTGTCAGTTCCTCTACCTTTCCAGGCGTTCTTAATGTTGTGACGTTACAAGTGCCGATGCTGATGTTGTTTCTGGCTCGGAGTTTTGATGGTGCACTAGTAACACACTTAACACCTCTGCCCTGGCGCAAGACAGAAGGCGCGGTCCTTGTTCCGGGTGACGACCGATCCGGTATGGATTGAGGTAAGGTTGTCATTGCATGTGGTGTGTCTTGGGCAAAAGAACCTGGCGGAGCCCATCCCTCTCTAGGCTGTTAACCACAACCGAAACTCCACATAACTTGTGGCTCGCCTTGGTCCTGGACACGTGGCCGATGAGACCCTCATGGGACTCCTTCGCCCTGGGTGGTGACTTCATCAAGGAAGTTCATACACCGAATCAGGTACCGTGTCAGCACCCTAGCCTTTGGTTATCCAAAACCTAACCTGCAAGGCAGCAGGGGACTCGTGGAGGGCGGGGTCGTCTATGTCCCGAGCA